>OZ008367.1:203420570-204854224 GCA_963931995.1 Phaonia tiefii | reverse complement strand
GATGTTGGGGGTAACCCTACAAACTAAATAGCAATATGCCAATCTGGCATCACCGCGACATACAAAGCTGCACGCCGCAATTACAAACTATAACGTATATCTTCTAAATGTTTTCTTAGAGTTATTATTCGTAGCAAGCCAACGAGTCCACATCCGATTCGCGAATAAAGAGTTAAAGTATTTTCATTTTAAAATAATTGTGTTTTACTAACATAAGAAGCACAACAGTTAGCATCCATTTGTGTTGTATTTAACAATAATTTTAACACACAAAACGAAATGCCGTTGTTGTTATTTTGTTCGTTGTTTTGAACCATTGCCTCTATCTGGTATTAGTAAAGCAATTTTTTCAACATCGAATGTAAATATCACACCAGGCCATATGTCATAAATTTGGTGAGAGAACTATTAGGTCTACTATAAGTATTAAGTCTATGGTGTTGTCTTGTTGTTGTTGCTTTCCAGCATCCAATGCTTACCTGCAACCATGCCTATGAAGGTAAAAATTTTGATAGAATAAACTACTCTATTCTAATTTCCTCTACGCTGTAAACATTGAGTAAGGCCTAATTTTTGAGTGGAAAATCATCTTTGATCAACGATCAAACATAATTTAAACTCTGAATTCACTTTTAAATTTAAACTATGATCACGTGACCATATGATTTTGACAGAAAACAACAAGAAGAACAAACACAAAGCTTCTTTAATTGTTAATGTGAACAATTACAATCAACATCCTGAAATAACAATAAAAACGTATCATTTAACTCGTAGTGCAGTTGGAACTTTATTTCTGCTCAAATATTCTCCAATTTCATTAAATATTTTGTATTTTATCACTTCACTTTTGTTTTGCAAATGGCGTCAGTTTGAGGCATTCTAACGATTAGCCGATAAATGTATGAATACCGGTTATTTTATTTCTCCGCGAATCGTTCCATTTGCACTATTAGTCTAACAAGGTGTTTTGACCATATTGTTTAAATATATGGTTTCCATCACAGACAAAGTATCAGTGGATGGGAATTAATATTGACCATTAAATTAAATTAACTATCGTTATAAATGAATATTTAAGGTAAGACCAGGTACTGAAAATAATTGTAGATTTTATTTACAAATAAAAAAAATTATTGCAAAGGAAATTCACTAAAAATATTTAAAGTGAACCAAAATACTTGTAATGACTCTATCTATTCATGACCACTTTTATTTTATACTTATTTTTATTTTAGAAATTTTCTTATTTTGGCGATTTTTCGTAAAAAAAATTCTTCCATACGAACTGGAACACTTTATGAAAACCCCTTTGAAACAGCAAACATTGGTTATTTTTTCAATTGAACGCTGCGTTTCCGAGATATAGAAATGTTTTCTAACTTTTTCATATTTTGGGGCTGGGTTACCCTGGTAAGTTTAAGTTTAAATAAATAAATAACAGTTTATTCCGACGTGGGAAACTGCCACAATCCGAAAATGATTATTGCCGCAATACAATTTTTCTTCCGGACGATATGATGGCGATAACGCCGCAATAAAGTTTTGTTTGCTGGAAATTGATATTTGGGAATAGAAATGAAAAAATTAATAAATTGATAAAAATCAATAATAATTCTTAAAAACTGGTTTTTAAAATAAAAATCATAACCGCTACTGTTCCAGGGTAATGCCCTGCTCCCCGACATCGAATGAAAAGCTAAGCGATCGAAAATTAGTCACTCGCATTGTACTCATACTGCCTCTAATCGAAATTTTCGTTCGACTGACTCTATGTTTGTTTCCAAATGACAGCACATTCGAGGAATAGAGGAACCAAAATTTGTATTGAAAAGTTTTGAACAATTTAATGTTTTCATTCGACTTGAAATAACAAGATTGTGGAACCAAAATCAACTTTCTTTCGAATAGAGCACAAACGATAGTTTTCCTTCGAGATCGAGGAACAGGCTGTAAAACTTATGTTCATTTATGTTGGTCTTATAATAGTGATTTTAGCATCCAAAAACTTTTTTTGAGGGTCTGGTTTGGTCAAGGGTCGCATTTTACACATATATGCGAGTCATATAAAAATTGGAGAAAAAATTTTTCTGCACTTAAATAATAATGCATCCTTAAACAATAGTTATACTTCGGGTTTAAATTCATTCAAAACAAGCGCGTGTCGTGTATAATATCAAATGTCTGGAACTTCAAATACAAGTCCTCGTGTATTAAATATGGTGTAATTGATAAATATCTCCTTTCATCAGTTGTTTTGTTAATTAAATAATTTGTTTTAGATTCATTTTCCACTGATAAAGTGAATATAAATATGATTTTCATGTAGGATGTTTTAACTTTTATAAATAGAGATTTTAGATTTTTTATTTATTTTAAATTTCAAAGGTAAGGGATAACAATTTGTATTAATTTTGGGATTTGTTATGTATTGTTCCGTTTGCAATTATTGTAAATACTTTTTGTTATTGTTAGACTTTGTGATGCGGACAGTTGTAAACATTTATGGAAGAGATATGGCGAAGGAGTTTTAGTTTATTTTGGGCACAAGTCATCTGCGATTATAGAAGCCAAGTGAAACCGATTGGAGTAAAAAAAGAAAACCTTTGTGTTCTTAGTGTAGATGTATAAAACATAATGTATTGCATAAATATTATATAAATTCTCTTTTCCAAAAAGAGCATAGGATTTAACAAAAAACTAATGCATTGTTTCTTATAATTAACTTATTTAAATAATTTGTATAACTAAATTAAAAAAACTGTTTAATTTTTTCTTTTCCAATGTGTATAAGATTTGTTGGGACATGAATTTGGCCGCCTTTTAAGTTTTTGGCACAAAGTTAAGTGTTTATCTTTCATTTTCGTTTTAGTTTATTTTAAACAAGATTGAAGCAATATGTTTCAATTTGTCGTAATGTGGAATAAACAACTGAACCTTTAATGATTGTCAGGTTTTGTGTGTATAGTGTGTGTGTGGGGGGTTTGTATTTGTAGGGAGGGGTAGAAAAAGGACCTCGAGAAGTTAGTATGCATGTACTAATAAATGGAGTTGCTCATACATAAAACATTCAATCAGCCACATCATCGAGCTCATAAGGATTTAAAAATGTCATCGATGTCCAACGATAGGTCTTCGTTGAGGATCATACAATAATTTCCATGCGATTTGCTTTTCTAGTAACTTTGGGGGGTCCTTGTGCTAGATCAGACATTCCGCCGTATTTGAAATTAAATATAACTGTCTGCTGGCCAAAATTCGCCTCGAAGCTATATTATGTAAAACAATAAAAAAAATAAAGTATATATAAATATAAATGACATGAAATCGTATAATAAATGGTGACAAAATCGAAAAAATATATATTTGTTTGATACAACCGCTCAATCGCTTTACTTGATTTTTGGTTTATTATTCTACTAGACCAATCGAAACTATATTTTAAATACTGTATAAATACATTATGCCGGAATAAAAAAAGTGAAAGCTACTGGATTAGGTTAGGGGAAAAATCGTTCCACGGGTCGAGTAGAATCAGTGTTGCCAATTTAGCTTTTTCCCCAGCTAGATGTATCTTTATTTTAAGTCGTTGAGAGGGAGAAAATTGAATATAGCCTCAAGCTTTTTTCTGGCATTCTTTTTAAAGATTTTCAGATTTTTTTTAGCTCTTACCACGTTGAGTCTTATTACAGCAAATAATACTCATCGCCATCTAAAAAGCCCAATGACGTAACCACCGTTTTCAAAATTTTACAGGAGAAAAAAACCTTAAAAAATCAAAAAGTATCGCATTTTTTGTACAGCTTATAGCTTTTTTACATTAGGCCACATCTTACATCTTCGATTTTCCCAAAGTGTTAACATTTCCCCATACAAATTTGACAATTTTGAAATTCAACATCTCATATCTCATTTTGTTCCCCCACCATTATTCGATAATTTTAAGTCCATAACTAGAAAGAAGTGTTAAAAAATTAAAAACAAACAAATCAGAAGATATATTTATAACAGGTAGTAGCGACATAACAGCTGACTTAATTTTTATCATATCGTTGCCTCACTTGCCTTTAAAATTCGTATGTAAAGGGTGTCTCAGAAAGATTGCACTTTTTAAATTTATTGCCACTTTTTTGTGCAAGTGGCAACTCTGAAAATTGGCACCTCTCACATGTGTTTATTCCGATTATTAAAAATGGGCCGCTTTACGAAAGAACAACGCGTTAGAATTGCTTATTACAAAAATTTGGACAGTTAACAAATTTGGAAAACAAAAGTCAATGCCAATTTTTCAAAAAGGCATCTCCGATGAAGTGCATTTCAACCTGAATGGCTTCGTGAATACACAAAATTCTCTAATTTGGTGCTCAAAAAATCTTCATGCAATCCATGAGAAACAAATGTACCCACAACAAGCAACTGTCTGGTACGTATTTTGGTCAGGCGGCGTGATTGGGCCTTACTTTTTTGAAGATGAGGCTGAATTTGCAGTGACTGAACGGTATTCGTTACAGAAACATGATAATAAAGTTCTTGTGACCTAAACTGGACGGCATGGATTTGGACGACATATACTTTCAGTCCAAAATACATTTAAATTTCATAGTTTTTCATCAAAACGACATGAAAAATGTAAGTCAACAATTTTTGTAAATCCACCTGGTGTAAGTCAATTTAATGACGTATAGAGCTGCCATTTCCTTTCCTTTCACACTATTCGTGGTGCGGTCGGTGCGATAGAGTTACTTGACGTAAATTGACTTACACCAGGTGGAATTACAAAAATTGTTGACTTAAATTTTGCATGTCGTTTTGATGAAAAACTTAAATTTAAACGTATTTTGGACTTCTTTTTGATATGTTTTATTGTTAGTATATATTTGTGGTGTATTTACACAAAAAATTTAACGCACAAATCGAAATGCCGTTGCTGATTTTTTGTGGGATGGTTTGAGCCATTGCCTCTATCTGGTATTATTAAAGCAATACTTTTCAACATCCAACCGTCCATCTGCAACACACCAAATGTCATCAAAATACTCACAGATTTGGCGTCTATATACGTCATTATTCTGGTGAATGGTGAATACGCTATTACTCTAGGAACTTGGAAGTCTGCGATTTTGTAGATATATGTATGTACATTAGACTGACTCACAAAAAAAAGTGTTTTTGTTCCACCCCCTGAAATGTTCCTTGACTTGTTTTTTTATGATTCGCAAAATATTTCGCGTCTAGGATTAAAACCCCGTGAGCTGGACCGTTTTTAAAACAAGGCTTTTTTTGAGTTTTTCAAAGATTTTTGATAGTTAAAAACATGCCAACAAATGTTCTATCAACTATCAAAAATCTTTGAAAAACTCGAAAAAAGCCTTTTTTTAAAAACGGTCCAGCTCACGGGGTTTTAATCTTAGACGCGAAATATTTTGCGAATCATAAAAAAACAAGTCAAGGAACATTTCAGGGGGTGGAACAAAAACACTATTTTTGGCCCCATACAAAATGAGTCGGTTTAATGTACATGTATTTTAGTTCTTTTACTTTTTTTGACTATTATACAACCTCTTGAGGTCAGATGTCTTACATATATTAATTAAACAAACAAATAAACAAATGTTAACATATTTCTCCAACTGGTTCTATCCTTCGTCTTTTCACACCAGTTGGAAATACAATGGATACGGAGGGATTCTCCGGCCTGGTCTTTCCATCGGAGTCTTGGTCGTCCTCTCTACCTGCTTCCATCGGGAACGTTATCGAAAACCTTTTGCGCTGGTTCATCTTCATCCATTCTGATAACATGGCCTAGCCACCGCAACTGGCGTAATTTAATTCGCCTAGAGATGTCCACGTCAGAATATAAATCATATAGCTCTTGGTTCCAGCGACGTCGGTACTCACCGTTTTCTCTAACTTACTTATCCGGTCTCGACCAATCCCGAGAGGTCAGGGACCTTACAAAACGAAGATAACATATGTCGCCAACCAGTTCGATCTTTTGCCTTATCTCTCCAGTTGGCAATACCAAGTGTACACAGGGATTCGTTAACCTGATCCTTTCAGCGGAGTCTTGGTCTTCCTATTTTTCGTCTTCCTTCGCGTTCGGTTTCGAAAACCCTTCGTGCTGGTTCGTCTTCATCCATTCTACTGACATCCGCTTAACTATGTCAATGTCGGGATATAGCTCATACAGCTCATGGTTCATGCGTGGCCGATACGAAATTAAGCACCATAGGGCCATACATTTTTCGGAGTATTTTTCTCTCGAAGACTCCTACAGATGTTACGTCTTCTTGCTATAAGATCCAGGATTCTGCACCATAAAGCAAGACAGGTTGTATGAGAGTCTGGTATAGTTGGACTTTTGTTACTCGAGAGAGGGCTTTATCTCTAAAGTTCTTGCTTAGCCCAAAATAACATCTATTCACAAGCACAATTCTCCGCTTGATCTCAAGGCTGAAGTTGTTGTTTTTGTTTACGGCAGTTCCGAGGTATATAAATTCGTCCACCACCTCGAAATTATAATGGTTATCAACGTTCACGCTTTGGTCTAATCGCGTGGAGGCCCTGCTCGTTGAAACCATTAATTTTGTCTTGTCCTCATTTACCGTCAGACCCACTTTTGCTGACTCCTTCTCAATTCTCGAAAACACCGTAGTAACTTCTCTAACTGTGCGTCCAATGATATCTCTATCATCAGCATACGAGAGCAGCATGTGACTTTTGCTGGTGATGGTTTTATTCATGTTGACTGCAGCTTTTCTCAGAATAATCTCTATTAAGATGTTAAAGAAATCGAACGATAGGGTGTCACCTTGTCTGAGGTCTTTATTAGTTTTGAAAGGTTAGGTAAGATCCTTACCAACTTTCACTGCGGACTTGGTGTTCGTCAAGGTCATCATGCAAAGGCGTATGAGTTTTGCAGGAATACCAAGCTCAGGCATTGCTTCATAGAGTTTCCCACGTATCGGGCCATCGAAGGCCGCCTTATAATCGACAAAAAGATAGGCGTCGATATGTTTTTCGTGGGTCTTCTCCAGGATTTTGCGTAGCGTGAAAATCTGGTCGGTTGTCGATTTTCCAGGCCTAAAGCCACACGGTATGGTCCAATCAGGTCAGCGATAATTGGTTTTAGTCTTTCGCACATTATGCTTGATAGAACCTTATATGCTACGAATAAAAGGTTTATTCCAGGGTAGTTAACAGAGACTCGGCTCACCTTTTTTAAATATGGGACATAGTACACTCAGACTCCAATCGCCGGGCTTGCATTCATCTAACCAAATTTTGCTAAGGAGCTGATGCATGCACCTTATCAGCTCATCGCCGCCAGCCTTAAACAGCTCCGCCGGTAATCCAATCCAAATTTATTGTTCTTAAGCCGGGCAATAGCTGTTCTGACCTCGTCTTGGTTAGGAGGGGTAATCGACGTCGTCGTCCAAATTTAGATCGATTGTCTCGTCATTGCATATCTCAGGTACCATACTCTGTACATCTGCGATGAGATTTCCGTCCTTGTCTTTACAGAATGGTGGCCCTGAACCATATCCATTAGTTCTGTTTTCGACTTTTTGGTAACATTATCGGGCTTCGTTCTTCCTTCTGTAGGTCTCAATTTTCTCACACTCGCGCTTTTTCCATTGCCGTTCTTACGCCTAAAGAGACGGTGTACCTCCTTTCTTTTCTCCCTGTACCTTTCAGTCCCAGCCCGCGTTGCAATTGATTTTTTCATCATTTGCAATGCGACGCTCTTCATCGTCCCATGGTTTGCTGCGAAGCGGTTTTTCAAACCCAAGTACGGTTGTTGCGGCAGTTTTTATAGAGTCGGAAATGGGTTTCCACTGCTCTTCAGGATCGTCATCGGGAGGGGGTGGGTTCGGTGCCAAAAGTTGCTAAAACTTCCATGAGTAGGCTTTGGCTACTTCTGGTAATTGTATCGTTCCGATGTCTAGCTTTCTCTGCGTCTGGTTTCGTACTGATTTGGTTTTCTCTAACAGGACCATATATTTTACGGAGAATTTTCCTCTGGAATACTCCCAGGTGTTTTTCATCCGCTTGCGATATGACCCAAGTTGCGGAGCCATATGCCAGGACTGATAAAATGAGTCTGGTATAACTGGACATTTGTCCGTCGAGAGAGCTTTGTTTTTAAACTGATTGCTGAGTCCAAAATAGCATCTATTTGCAAGCACAATTCCCCTATTTATCTCCAGGCTGGCATTGTTGTCCTTGTCAACGGCAGATCCAAGGGAGATAAATTCATCTATCACTTCAAAATTAAATCGGTTGTCAACGTTCAAGTGCGGACCAAGTCGAGAGGTTTGTCTAGTCGTTGACACCATCAATTTTTTATTGCCCTCGTTAACAGCAAAACCCAGATTTCCGACAGATTTCAAATTTTTTGTTTTGAAAAGAAATAATAAAGTGCCTTTGTTCAAGTGAACCAAAAAAATAGCACATTTTTGGACTTATTTTTAATAAATTGATCAAGAAAGTTCATTAGTTAAGAAACACCATTGTTATGATTTTTTTATATCTTCCATTTTCCATTCTAAAATTCTGCAATCGATTACAAATTGCAAAAGATACAGGCTGCTGAATGTGGAATTTTTAGTGCCTTTAAATAAGTGAACCGGAGTGTATAACCCCATTCCAGCAGAACAGAATAAATGTTTGTCAGCTGGTACTGCTTTTGTTAGTGATCAGCTACCATCGCATTAGTTCCAATTTCCACGAATATTCAATATTCATTGCCAGCTTCTCACGTATGAAGTGGTGTCGAACATCGATATGCTTCGATATTGCCTTACATATATATTTGCTAGTTGATAATAAGTGTATTGCGCTTTGATTGTCCTCATATACTGTTTATGCGTTGTTGTAGGAATTTGGATTTAGCTCAATATCCAAATAACCAAGTAGCAAGTAATCGCTTAAGTTGTCAATCTATCTATACACGTAAGTATACCCACAACACAAGAATACAAAAAAGTACAAAAACAAAGTACATATGAGTTTGACAGCTGAAACGATCTACGACATTGTGTTTTTTTATCGAATATAAAGCGTAAAATGTCCGCAGAACTTCAATTTTTGATTATTTCTGTTTTAGCACTATTTTTTGCAAATTGCACTTTTTTGGCATTTTTTTTTTGATAGCTTCTGGCAACACTGAATCAAAGTCCGGCAAAACCACTATGCGGCGTTTTTGCTCTCATATATTGCGCACACATATTGAATGAGAGCAAAATAAATCATTAATGGCCAGTTTTTAAGTATGTAGTTAGTTAGCTATCGGATTACTTAATCTTAATTCTAACTTAATTGGAGGTTAACTTTGCATTTTGTTTTTCAGTGGTGAGTTAATGTAAGTCCCCATATTGTCAACTATTATGGCAACCGTTGTATTCTTATTGGAAAAAACGTGTTTTTGGATAAATACCAAAACAACAAAGGGAAACAAACAAAATGGAATTATGTAAAATAAGAAATAGATGCATAAAATCGAAGTCATTTTAACAAAAATGTGTAAAAAACTATATAAAAAAAAAAAAAAAAAAAAAAATGGTTTCCCATTACATCCCATGAAGGGACTGGGGAGAACTTCTCACAATCACTGAGCTGTGCGCTTTCCAGTTTTCACTCACTGATTGGGACCTACAGTTTTACACTGATTCCGAACGGTAATTTGAGAAGCTTTTTCATGGCTAGATACTCGATAGTGTCGCCGTCACTATGCGAGGTGACCGCCGCCGAAAGAAAATTTGAAGGTGGTCAGAGCCGGGTTCGAACCCAGGATCTCATGTACAAGAGCCGCGCACACTAACCATTGCACCACCGACGGCCACATATAGGCTATAGGCTCAACAATTTAACGATCTAGACTCAACGTATGTGTACAAATACGCAAATCTGAAACATGTATATTATACAATCTTCATTTCTCACTTTGACAGTCAGTAATTTGATTGTAAAAATAATATGGTTCTGACTATAAGTTAACCAACCAATATTGGGTGGTTAAATCATAGTTAAACAACGACTAAAAAACACAATTCGAGGTTTAACCACAATTTAACTAAGAAACGAAGATCACCACTGACTTAAAAACTGGCCATTAGTCTCGCTCATGGTAGAATTATCTATTATGTAGTCGCATTAGCAATTCCGAATAATGAAAAACACTATGTACACAAAATGTGAAAAATTTAATAAGATTATATTACTTGATATTATGATTAATTGAATTTTGATTGAAATTCTTTGAATTTTACACACGGAAAAGATGAAAAACCACAAATCAGCTGGGCTGACGCGTTTACCCGATAGTTAATTTTACCATGGTCTCGCTTGAGCAATGGTAAAATAAGGAAGGTAAACTCATTAGAACAGTTGTTTTAAATTTTTCCATTGTGGTTGATCGTTTCAGCTGTCAAACTCATATGGTACTTTGTTTTTGTGTTCCTGGGTTGGTATACTTACGTGTGTGTATAGATTGATATTTTAAGCGATGGAAACATGGTTTAAATATGAGGCTGTGTTATAAGAACAGCTGATCGAAGTTTTTAATGTCGTTATACAGAGTTCTGTCAAATTTTATCTAACTTGTTTGTTTATTTAATATATACTTAACAGATTTAAAGAAATTCGATATAAATCCAGATTGACCACATACTAATTTAGTTAATTAAAGTTGTTTGTACAATTAAAGAAAGAAAGAAAAAAATCAACTGATTTGACAGAAATCTGTATTACCAATACATACACAATTCTCCTGCTATCACCTGATTAATTTCATCATGGATGGAAGCAAAAACAAAATCATGTTATTTAAGGTAAACTCGTTAGAACAGCAGTTTTGAAAATATTTCTTGCTTTGGTATTTCTCTTATGTCAAATTCACATGTATTTTGTTTTGTACCTTTTTGTTTACTTTTACCATAGAGTAAATCTTAGTAGAGAAAATATTTGGCTCATCTGACGTTTCCTTTCACACTCCTCTTGATGCGGTCGGTGTGATAGATTGACGAAGAGTGACATACACCAGGTGTAATTACAATAACTTCTTGCTTTAATTTTTCATGTCGTTTTGGTGAAAAACTGTGAAATTTAAATGTGTTTTAAACTTTTTTATTGACTGTTATTGTTAGCATACATTTGTGTTATATTTAACACAATAATTTTAACACACAAAACGAAATGCCGTTGTTGTTATTTTGTTCGTTGTTTTAAACCGTTGCCTCTATCTGGTATTTGTAAAGCAATTCTTTTCAACATCAAACGTAAATATCACACCAGGCCAAATGTCATAAATTTGGTGGGAGAACTATTGGGTCTACTATAGTATTAGTCTATGACTTTTACAGTAGATACACACATGTAGACAATTTGACAGATTATGGACACCAAACAAAAACAAAATGGCTGTTTTTATTGCAACAATTCCTACTGCGTTTACCTTACTTATTTTACCATGAACAAAATACTTGTTGTTGCTGCCTACAACGTCTACTGCTACTACTTGGTTATTTTAATTTGGCTTGAGCAGTCGATCGAGGAGGTTGTCTCGCCCCATGTTGCTTAGGTCCACTTAAAACAATTAATGAACAGTGGGAGAATGATACATTCTGAGAAGCAAGAGATCAACTCACCCATAAAAACTCAAATTATGGTTGGATGTGGTTGCCGATCCCTGATATAAATGCACCATTTCGACAATGTTATTACATAAAACAATAAATGTTTCAACAGACATCAATGTTTCGTATCAAAATTATGAATGGACCAAGGCTGCTCAAGAAGGTTGTGTTATAAGAACAGCTTATTTGTTTTTTTTCTTGTCGTGGTGCCAAAGATGTGCGCACTAGCTGTCAAATGCTGTTTACCTTTGTTTTGTGTACGTTGTTCGCAGTACGTTGATATAGACATAAACTACACACCAAACAAAAAACAGAATGCCGGTTGTTGTTGCCTTGTTGTAATTTTTGTAGTAAGTCAAAAACAGGACCAAGTTATAACAAAAAGAGAGTAATACGTTTGGAATCCATATCAATCCATATCCATATTCGAATCCAATTCGTTCCATAAGTTCCCGATACTATTCAATACTCTTTGGCGACGACGACCTGCTTGTTTGTTCGCTGCCGCTACATCAATACCATCATACTTATTTTCAGGCAGAAACTATTGTTGTACAACAACCACGTATGTGATGCTAACGCTGTGTGTTGTTTGCATGTGTTCACTTTGATAGATTGCCCTATAGATGTTAACACATCAAAAAAATTTTCCAAGTGACATTGCACCGATGGTGGAAAGTAAGCCTATGCCAAGAAAGGCTCAACCCCAAAAATGAAGACTTTTTGTAGGTTTTATAAGCTTTCAAAGGAATCAGTATCGTTTTATTTATTTCCAAATAACTCTAAAACGGTAAAAGCTAGACTTTTGAAATTTTTCATGAATGTTCACGAGTAAAGGCCTTAAAAACTAATTTTTGAAAAAAAATAAAATTTTGTCTTTGCAAAAAACATGGTTTTTTTAAAAAAAAAAAAAACTTAGTGTAGCAAAAAAGAGCCGTCCTTCGATTTTTTTGAAACAAAAAAATATATTAAAGCGGCATTTTTTCTAAACATTTTGCGGGATTCTGCATGTCGGTAGGGTGCAAAATGACGGAGTTATAGCCATTTTTGTGAGGCAACCTCCCAAATTTCAGTACAGAAAAATGCTCTAAATTGTGAAAAATCCATATTTTTGCTTTCAAATTGCCAATTCTTTCTTTTACTATCCATTATACCAAAAACCTCTCTATTTTAAGTTGTTTTATGTACACTAATGTTTCCAAAAATTAAATTACCACTTCAAACGTCAAACTTATGATCGAAGGTAAATGTTTAAACACATTTTGAGAAGCATGCCAAATTTATTGTGCATTACCTAATTAGGACTGAATGTTAAATGTATTTTTGATTAATAATATTTAAACGTTTCCTATTGATGGAAAAAGTGCGTATAAATCATTACTCAAACAATATATATGCTCTGTTCCACACTGTATGTAAAAAAATGACACAAAAACACCGAGACACCACAACAATTTTTGGGTCATCCAGTGGTATACTCCGTTCTAAAAAGTTAGCTCAAAATAACGAGATATTTCGATTTTAAATTTGTATTATATTTAAGGTGATTTTTGATTTTATTTGAGGGAAAAGCTCTTGTTAAATCAATTTATATATATTGTTTCGACAAAATGTAACCGTTGATATAATATACATCTATTTGGAAGCAGAATTAGTTTACCTCTTACAATTTGGGGCCATAATAAGTATAATAATTTTGGGATTCGGGATTTTGAGATTGCTACATAGATGCTACAACATATATATCAAAGTGTTCACTTTGTTAGATTAGTCTCTACCCGCCGCTATAGATGTTAACACACCAAAAATATAAGCATTTTATTGACCAATTTGAAAAATAGAAAAATGAGTGACGAAAAATGCAGATCACATTGCGGAAACATAAATATGTTTTATTTTGTGTGTGGAAATGTACACCGAAATTGAAGATGCCCTCAAAGCTTACAATCAGTATTTTTTGGTTACCCCCGCTGAAGAAATGCGAAATGTTGACCATGCTCCTGAATTTACGTGTATCACATGTTTTAGTGCATTAAACAAATGGTGGAAATTACGGCGATATACGATGCCATTTGGACTTCCAATGATAAGGACCGATTCAGGAGAACATGATACAGAAAATTGCTACGAGTGCAAGAACGATGTAAATGGTCTCAATCGAAACAGTAAGTTCACTTAGAATACACAATAATTTATTCTTATAGAACGATCCGGTTTTATATACAAAGGTGTGCCAAGTGCTCACGTACCAGTTCCACACAGTGATGAATTGCCTGTCCCAGCACATCCATCGATATACCAATATGATGCTGCGTCCTATGACGTACAATCACAAACTACAGCAACATCATTACATCATGCTGATTCTGATTACCTTCAGCCAGTTATACAATATCCTTTATTAATTTTCCAGGAACATTTAGATAGAATCGTTCGAAATCTGAAGCTATCTCAAAATAATGCAATGACTTTGGCTTCGGAACTACGAAGCGTCAACGTGCTGGCACCAGGTGTAAAAGTTACATCTTACAAATACCGGCAAGAACCATATATGCTTTATTTCATGAAATGGGAATCTGCAACTATAATCCATCTTTATGGCGTCTATTCATAGACTCTTCAACCAGAAGCTTAAAAGTAGTTTTACTATTTGAAAACAGCAGCGTTAAACCAGTGTCATTGACGTATGCCCTTGGAATGCATGAGTCGTATGATACCATGAAATTAAGTCTGGGACGCATCAGTTATGACGAACACAATTGGCGCGTAAATTGTGATTTTAAAGTTCTTACACTATTAGCTGGAATGCAAACTGGCTATACAAAGTACATGTGCCGTGTAAAATGCAACCAGTACGAAAAGCGAGATTGGTCAAAATGCGATTTGCAAGTTGTTGGCGAATTTAATGTAATTCGTCCACCATTGATCCTCCTTCAGAAAATAATGCTTCCGGATCTTCATATCAAGCTGGGAGTTGTAAAGAATTTTTTAAAGCGTTTTGTTCGCGTTAACGAAAATGCATTAGCATACTTGACAAACAATGCTTTTCTAAAATTATCAATTGAAATATAAATAAAGTGTGCGACTGCAATATATTTTATATCAATTTTTTTAACAGGTGTAGTTAACGGTCCAGATATACGGAAACTTTTAAGGGATACGAGTTTTTCTGAAATGTTAGATGAAACTGAACTAAACGCATGGAACTCAATTCGTGCAGTATTTGAAAACGTTCTTTGCAAAAATCGCTCACCAGAGTACCGTGATTATACTGACAACATGATGAAGTCTTTCGACAATCTTGGCGTTAATATGTCGTTGAAAATCCACATGTTACATGCACATTTCGATTTTTACGAACCACAATTGTCCACAGAAACAGACGAAACTGGCGAAAGATTTCATCAAACCATAATGGCATTCGAAGACCGTTTCGCTGTCCGCTTGAAAATGTACGTCCATTATTTCTAGATATAATTTTTGACAAATAAATAATAAACAAATTGATTTTAAACAAGTTTTTAAAGTTTTTTCATTCAAATAAAATCAAAAATCGCCTTAAATCTACTACAAATTTAAAATCGAAATATCTCGTGATTTCGAGCCAAATTTTTAAAAAGGGGGTACACCACTGGATTCTGCGATCCAAAATTAGGTTGACGTGTCTCGACGTTTTGGTGTGTCATTTTCACCTACTTACAGTGTTATTAGGTTTTTGATGACGAATTATTTGATGATGTTACTTATAAACAATGAATAGGTCTATAGGATTTTATTTTTATTTACTTATACTGGTATTTTGCACATCATTTTTAATATTTAGATGCACTTTAAAAACGTTGACTGACACTACAGAAGAATTTGTTTCATCCTTAATGGACAAATTGCCAAAATTACTTTTTCATGAGTTTGCCTACAGAAAGGTATCAAAGACGAAATTTTGACGCCGGAAAAGCTTTTCGACTGGGCAAAGGAGCACGCAAAAAATTATACCGTCTTCGTTTGCTCGAGTTGGATAAATGGACGGAGTCCGCACACATAGTCCAGAGGAACCAGGAAACAGTAGGCAGGATGACAAAGATGCTATGGGGAGACCCAGATGGATCGAGGACAAAGGTTTGCTGAAACTGGGAAAACCTGATATAAGCAAGATGATGGGAGGCTTAATGGGAAATGCGGGACCACCTGTACCGTATTGGACTAGTGGCGAATAGTGAGTCCACTGCATGCATGGCGGACGATGAGACGAAGAAGCATTTCCTATGCCACCGCCCGGCATTCACACAAGCTAGATCCAGGTATTTCTCGGACAGTATAATACCGGACATGACCAAACTTGTGGGAATGGACTAGAATAACTTAAGGGACTTCGTGAATAACACCGAATTCCTATGAGAGGAATAGTGAATTAGTAGGGTAAATTGTGAGCGCACAACAGGTCGAATCAGCGGCATAATTGTGTGTCTACTGACATGGGAAGGATTATAGCGCTTTCTTTTCGAACGCTCCACATCGCACCCCTCATTTCAAACTAACTAACTAGTGGTAGAAATACTTTCTCTATTTTCGTATCTCTCTCATCAACAAATTGAGCTCATATTTTGCTGGGAACTGAGAGTGTAATTTAAATGAACTGCTCTGCATTCTCTGTCGTCGCGAGGAGGGCTTGTATGAAGTGGTCCGCATCCAACAGCGAGCGGAGCAATTGTTTTGCCCGCACACGAGCTATTTCTAACCCTGAATAGTACTTATTTGTTGTTAATTTACATTTGCAGAGGTAATTCAAATTATAATAGTCATATAATTAATTTGCCCCCAAAATCAATCAAATTTAGAGTTGTATCAAATTGTCTTAAATTTTACCCGTTACAATTTATTGCATAAGTTTTGAAACACATTTTACCTTGATATGATTACTAAACTTACTCAGTGCTAATGTGAATTTCTGGCGGTTTTCCTGTCGCATTTTGTATAACCAGAAACATTTTGGTAACAATTTCTATAATATGTGTTGCTTGAATAACTAAGTCACCCTTTTTACGTCCAAATTCAGACTGAAACAATGTAAAATAAACAATGATTAGATTATTAAATTGGTTGGCTTTTTTATATTTAATTATTAACAAATTAATATTACTATCTATCTGCCCATTCGATTTATTTATTTGAAAATTTGGGTTTTAACCAAATTCTGACATAAATTTCTAAATGCTTTGGTTTGAATTAAGTAATATTCTTTTAAATACTTACTGCCTTCACATGAAACACAGCAATATCGTCCATATATGGACTTAATGACATTCTATAAATTTCAGCCGCTGGTACGCGATATTTAATTTGTAAAGTCCTTTGATCCAGCAGCAATAACGAAGATGTTGATATGACCAGCAAAATTGGTACGATCTGAAAATAAATAATAAAGTATTAATGAAAATCTAACTTATTTCATTAATTTATACATAATTTTGTCACAATTTACCTTTCCACTTGACCTGGTTATTTTATTTATGATATCAGCAAATACAACGTACTGATCATTTGTTTCCGTACACATCCTCTTCCACATCGTGTTAGGTCTTAAGCGCACATAATCTCCAATAAATGGATGGGCCACACTAAATAAAAAAAGAGAGATAAAATGGAAATTGCATTCCTTGGAAACTTTTACCGAAAACAGCATACCTTCGAGGATAAGATGCTTTACGTTCCTTAAATATAATGCTTGCTGTAACCTTTTCCCGCATACGATTCCTTGAGGTTTGATCAAAGGAACTACGATATAAATAGCATTTCCAGCGATGATATATGGCCCGAAGCAATCGTGAGGTTTCTGCAAGAAATGACGGTGCCGCTGGCCAATCCATGGATAGGGGACTGAGAGTGTTTGTTGGCAGTTTCTGCGGTATCGTAAGAAGGTATTGGCGAAGTTTATATTGAATGTAAGAGCGGGTTAAAACTTCAACTGCCCATTTGCCTCTTGTTTTATATTTCACTGTTCGACAGATTTCTCGATCCTGAAAAATTTGAGGGGTTTTCTTAAGAACCCAATGTTTAAGTAGTAAAATGTTATCATTTTAAATATTGTTTAGGTTTACACTTGAGTTTGACATTTTTCAATAACAGTTATACTCTTTATTCAACATACCCTCCACGTCCTCCATGCCCTTGCCAGAATAATTTGTCCAGCACGGAGCCTCAAAAATCGTCTTCTTGCCCGATACATGCGAAACGTTGTCTGTATTAGTATGGCTAAGTCATTCATTCGCCCATTGCGAAATTGTTCCAATTCGTATACGGTACGTGGACTGCGAACAAATACATTTTTTATGCCTATGGTGAATTCAGCAGATGGCAAAGGTAGACATCGAATTATAAGAGCAATGCCCTCCACACAACTGCCACCACGATAATGCGGCCATGTTTTGCCACTTAAAAGCTTATAACGCAAAAAGAACTTCGCATGTAACATATGAAAACAATGACCCTGACGACATAGATGTACTAGAGGCATTAAAGACATATAGCGCACCTGATGCTGGACCAAGGCCATATCAAATGTTCTTGATTGACGACATTCGTTGGGTTTTATACAAAACACATAGCGTGAACGTCTTGGCTTAACAATGGCGAGTAGAGTGTGTAACTGAGTGCGTATATTGGAACTTAAGGTGGTGGGCTTTTTGTTGGTTTGTCTTCGGGGGTTCCCCTCGGGAAAAAGACTTTGTACGAGCGGCAGTTTACTTTGATATAAGCCTGAACTTAAATACTTTGGCAGCATGTCCGAATTTTTCTCCAAGAACCTATGCACTGAATACTGAACCACATTTGCGTAGTGGCGTATGCGAAATGTCATTGAATTCGGTTGGGATATCATAAAATTCGGATGACCAGCACAGCATTGTTGTATGCGTATTAGTAGGGCATCGTTGGTTGTCAAATGGGGTTCATTTATTAAACTCAATATGCCATAGTTTGGTTTATCTATTAGTTCACATATCGACTCATTGTCAAAATAATCAATACGAGACCATTCAAGACCTTCGCGGGCATATAGTTCTTGTTCGACCCTGAGCATGTTATAAACAAAATTTTGGTGAATCTTTTCAGCACTATAGTTTATGGCGAATTGTTCGAATGAATTGTTTTCCAGTAATTCGAAACCGTAAAAATCTAATAAAGCTAAATTCTTCTCACGTTGTGTTGACTTGAGACTGTCGTTGATTTTGTTCACCAGCCAAGTGAATAGACGACTGTAAATGGAGCGACACAAAGTGTTTCTAACAAAAGATGCCTGTCGGGCATCTAATTCGCAACCTAGACAGAAGAAATAGAAAATATGTATATTCAATGGTAATAAATACAAGTATTAATAAATATTCCACGTTTGTGTGATTTCTTCTAAGCAGATATCGTAATTGTGCATTCATGTAGGTACTTACCCGCATCTTCCAGGTTACTATTTGAGCTGCATGCTCTCGTAAGGCAATTAATTAAAACTTGAGCTTCCAAACTAAGTAGATGAGCGGTTTCTTGTACTTCTACAAGTAGAGTCAACAAATGAAACAGTTTACAACGCAATTTAGTACTTTCATCTAACCACTTACCGTAAATATTTGATATTTGACAGCCTTCGGTGCCATCAATATTTGTTATAGGTACAAATATGAAATTACCTAATTTTAATACAACAGCAATAACACGAAAAATTGAATTCGTTTCATCGCAAGATAAACCAAGGACATCTAACGATTTCTGTAAATACATACAATAACTCGTTAAGTCTATTCTATTCACAGTGATGCAGACAAATAAAAACCTTTGTATAATGGAAATTAGTACGATCTTCTTCCAAGGCAGTTGTATTCTTTAATATATCATACTTTTCAATATTACGATATAACTTTAAGGATTCTAATAACGATAGAAAGTATTTTGAGTTGGTTAATACAATTTGGAAATTGGAAATTTTTAATGGAAATTTACTTAGTAGTTGCAGATCACCACCAGACAACAATTGATAAAATATATGAAAATTTCTTTCTCCAAAGGCTATGTCGGTCACTCGTGTCTGAAATAAAAATGAAAAAAAAAACGTGTCAAGGTAAATGCTTAAAGATATTGAAAAGACAAACCTTTTCCAACATATCTTTATTTACAGACATGAAACAAATAAAAAAAAACAACTTTATGGAATTGTAAGTATAAATTACCAATAACAGGGAAGTTGAAATCATATAAAAATTAAATATAATTTTCTTGGCAAATGAAATATTTCCCATTCACAATGGCAGAGTAGTTGTTCCTTTTAGGAAAAAAAATGTTTTCTACATATACTTACAGTGCGTTATATGGACTCCAATGGGATCGCCCTTAAAATCAATTTCAATATCAAATAACTTTCCCTATAAAAAGACACAAACTTTAGTATGTGGGATTAGATGTCTATTTTTATAACTTATCTATCCCAAACGTACATAACGACTAGAGTTGTTATTTTTCTGTGTGACAGCATTTCCCATGGCCTCTAGAAACACATCAGCGTACGACACACACTCCCTCAAGCGCTTTAATGGGTTTTTATGTCTTCTCACTGTCGCAGGTGATGATGACTTTTGTGCATTTGCAGACTGATTTAATTTATATGCATCGTATAAGGATATCCGTTGCATTGAACCCGATAAAGAGGAACGTTCGTCGCGACCATAGCATTCGCTTGATGTTTGCCTAACTAAATTTGAACAGCTGCCACGCTGCAGATTTACAGTTGGATAGGCAGATAGACCACGGCAACCAGAGGGCTGTGACGAAATGCTTAAATCCCCATCATCCTTGTCGAAGCTTTGAGCTCTCGTACATTTGCTGTGACCACATTGACGACAACCACTGCCAGCGAACAAAAGAAATTTCGGTGATGTACTTCTAGCTATGTACATGGTGGAGGATGATTTCGAAGGAGCGGCAGTGTTATATGATACTTGTGTCGACTGATGGTGTTTAAAACACGATTTAGTTGGATGTGGTGACAAATTTATACCTAAAGATGTTGATGTTTGGCCGTAATGCATCGCTTGAGTGTATGTTGAACTATCTACAGTGGTAATATTTTCGGTACTTTTATGATGCGAAAAGTCAAAATCAACCATTTTCTCTCGCATGCTACGTTTTCCATGACGGTCTGAGCTCTCCGCACGTGATCGATGTTGCGTAGCCACGTCACAACGTTTCGCAGTTAGTCCAGGCGATGGCGACTGTCGTCTCTGTTGTGGCATAACCTGGCATGAACTAGTACTCGCTGTGGATGCTGTATTCTTGCAAAGCATAACATTTGCTGTAGGACCAACAGAACACGAACTTGATGTGCGGCGATGTCGTTGGCTACTTGATAATGGCGCTGAAAAGGCAGAAGCGGAGCCGACTGATGTCTGTTTACATAGCGATGGGGATTTTTTTGATTTCTCTTGAATATGTGTTAGAAAATTGACAATCATTTTAAATGACTCTGTTTTGCCAGAACCACTTTCGCCTGTTTGCAAGAAAAATTTTATTAAATAATCAATATCTTAAGCGCAAAGTACAAGAAACATACCGGTTATTAATATACATTGCTCCTCACTTTTATCCTTGAGAGACTGAAAGGACAAATTAGCAAGGCCATATCTGAAAAAAGAGCATACATAATTTCGTATAAACTTTTAATTTTGCAGGAACTCGTTCATTCAATAATTAACTTACATATGAGGAGGTAACTGAAATATGCCCTTGCTGCCATAATTATGTATTAATTCCAACGAATTTTCTGATATGTGATGATATGGATTAACGGCAACCACTGATGTACCAATGTAAGTCTAAATTAAATCGAAAACATATTGTCTATTGTGTGTGTATATTATTTAAATATGTCATCTTACATATATGAGATCCCGTTTATAACGTAAATTTATATTATTAATGAAATTATCTTCTGAAAGATTTTCCAAAAGAACTGAATCCCAAGTACCTATCTCTTGTTCCATAGTAAAGGAAAACAGTTAATGCACCAGTAATATAAGGCTTATGATGATGATACAACAATAATTGGAGCTATAGTGTTAAATTTTAACAAACGAAAAAAGTGTTAAAGTATCTGCAAAGAAAGTGAAAATTCTTATGTTATTTTAATAAAATAAAAAAATGTAAGATAATATTTGCTAATATAGCCCAGTGGAACCGGGAATCAGTAGGCAGGACGACAAAGATCCTATGGGGAGACCCAAATGGATTGAGAACAAAAGGTTTGCTGAAACTGGGAAAAGCCGAAATGAGCAAAATGATGGGAGTCTTAACGGGACATTCGGGATTACGAGCCCACCCGTACCATATTGGACTAGTGGCGAACAGTGAGTGCAGGGCATGCATGGAGGACGATGAGACGTTGGAGCACTTCTTATGCCACTGCCCGGCCTTCACACAAGCTAGATCCAGATATCTTTCGGATAGTACGATACCGGACATGACCAAACTTGTGGGTATGGACTGGAACAAACTAAGGAATTTCGTGAATAGCACTGAATTCCTATAAGGGATATAGTGAAGTAGTAGGATAAACTTAGAGCGCACAACAGGTCGAACTTAGCGGCTTAAGTGTATGTCTTACTGCCATGGGAAGGTTTAGAGTGCTCCTTCTGAACACTCAACACCGCGCCCCTCTTTTCAAACTAACTAACTAACTATTTGCTAAGAAGAGGGTGAACGATATATGGTTTGTTGTGTTCTCTCAAATTAATTAAATATCCTTACTTTACGATGCACAGTCCGCAGCGAAGGATTTGAAGTTATAAATTATGACTGCCAAACAATGCGAACTCGCAGGTACGAAATGTCACTGCCGATAGACGACTTATAGAAAAGCTAACGTAAAAGCCTAAACACATTAGAAAATTGTTAAAGTTTCAGCGAAATAAACAATGGAATTATTTAGCTCCATGTTCGAGTTTTTGAACAGCAATTTTTACTATTTTCATCTCAATTTACTATTTTCATCTCAATACTATAGACAAGTAATTTTCAATAAAAATTCAAAACTTTTTGCAACGCAGCTCAAAATGGGTTAAATGCACTTAGAGACTGAAGCTGATTGCTACTACGGTAGTTAATCAACTTTCATCTTTTGTGGGCTAGTCCTGTATCTGTTTATGTTGTTCAAGAGTACTGTCCATACAGAAATTATCACTTACTCCAAAAAATTTCCAAGTCGAAAGAATTGCTGTATTTTTGAGAAGATGATCTATTACAGGATCTGAACAAGTAGAGTCTGGCGTCCGAAACTCTCGCTCGGACCAATTTTTTTCACATACAACTTCGAATTTAAGTTGAAGTTTGAATAAAATTATAAATACAATTTTAGAAAAAGAATATAGACATTTTAAAAATAAATTACCTTTTCGGTAACTCACTCAGTTTCCGAACTATCGGATGTTGAAATTTTAATAATCGATAAATGTGTGATTACTTGATTATTCAGGCAACCTGATTAATCGAATCCCTGAGTTATCGAATAATTGACTAATCATACATGATTAATCATATTTTCGATTAATCTTCATTTTGATTAATCAATATTTTTTATTTATTTATCAATACGTAAGATAAAAAGCCAGTAAGGTCAATTTATCTGTGTTCCATATACATATACATATATTTAAGAACTCTATATAACAACATGACAAAATGTCTACTATTTAATCTATGCTTAAATCACAAATAATGCATTATGTATAATAAATGAATTAAGCGGTAACTAACAAAAAAAAATTAATTTTTAATATATTATTAAGTGTAATAAATGAAAGAAAGTTCCACAGCCAACTACTCTAAAATGCTTAGCTCAAAATAAACGGCCCTGATGCTATAAATCATCATTAATCAGGTATCTGTGCAAAAATGTTCTAAGAACCTTAATTTAAAAATAATAAATGGTTTCCTGTTACATCCCATGAAGGTAGAGCGTCTCACAGACCAGTGAGCTGTACGCTTCTAGTTTTTCACTCAATGACGGTATTTTGAGAATCTTTTTCATTGCTAAGCGAGGTTACCGCCGTCGAAAGAAACTTAAGGTGGTCAGAGCAGTGATCCAAGTTCTCATGCACACTACCATTGCACCACCGACGGCCACAAGCTTAATTAGAAATTAAATATTCTGAATATTTACTCTGGAAAATCCAATTTGGCAAACAAAGAATTTCCCATATAAAAGGGGAGCTGATTCACTAATAATCTAAAAGTTGATTTACCAATAGTTTGAATAACTGAACAATTCATGTTGTTGTGTTTTTCAGGTCGAATTTCTTCAAGAACCTTCCAATGTTTCCTCTTGTTTGTATATTAGTGGTATTCATGTAAACTCGCGGGACCGAAAACCCCGGAAACTTCCACAGCAAACGTCAAAACAAACATTTTTCACATACAAAACGACTTGCACAAATGTAGAAAAGTTTCTAACCAATTTTCCTGAGTAAACATCGAAAACGAGACGTCGGGCGTTTGTACAAGTCGTTTTGTATGAGAACAATTTTGTTTTTGTATTGGCGTCTGCTGTGCAAGTTTTTAAGGTTTTCGAGTTTTCGCGTTTACATGAATATCACTATTATGTATTATTTAAATTTTAAATGATGAATGAAATTATTCAACTATGATTAATCAATATTCAAATATTGTGAGCTAATTCTTTTGATCATATAGAAACAATTTCTCTCACCTGACGATTCATTTCACACCCTTCGTCGTAGGTTTTGTTGACTTTTATTGTTGGCATACTTTGGTGTTATATTAACACAACTATCGTGGTCCACAAACACGACATGTCCTTTGTGTTGTCTTGTTGGATGTTTAGTACTATTGCCTCTATCTGGTATTATTTCCAACATCCAAATTACTTCTCTATTCTAATTTCCTCCTTGGTTTTGATAAATCAAAAATTTTGATTACTCGATTAACTGAATAATCACGATATTAATTCAAATTTGAATTGATCGATTAATCGCACATCCATAATGTTTATCAAATGCTATATTCTTATACACACTTACAATAAGATAAGTTTGCGTAGGCAACAAGAATGAACGCAATAGTTTTAGATGAAATAAAAAAAAGAGGTTTAGTATTTTCAAATATATGGCATTCTGCATTGCTTTTGTAACGAAGTTGACGAAGTGAATAGTAAATAGAATAAGTAAAAAACACAAGCTAACATAATGAGAGGTGGCTTGACTTCAGCAAATCCTGCTACTCTCTAGAATTTGTTACTATTAAGTCCAAGAAATGAGACAGTTTCCAACGAAAATAGAGACAGCAAAAGGGTTTCCAACCGACTGTAAATCGGTTAGGTCACGGGATAGTGTCACATTCAGGCGAAAACAAGATATTTCACATAAGCCTCTCTTTGGGACAGCAATTTTAATGAGAGCCGGAACCGGTCCAAATACATAGCAGGTTCTTCTCGGAACCGGACTCGTCAGCACCGGTTCTTCAAATACGCGGAACCGCACATCACTACGCTCCACATTGTCTTCGATTTTACAATGCGCAGTGACGAGTCCTGGCTTGGGTTCCAAAGAAATTGGAAAAAATGCATACATTTTTTGAATACCAGATCAGATAGTAGCTTCAAGGCATCGCAAGTATTCGCTGCAGATTCTTGATCCGTAATCAACAGTGATTTGACCAAATTATTCGGCTTCTCACATATTTCCGAACTATATTTATGTTGTCTGTTCTGTTCAGTGGTAGCTCTTCTTCTAGTGGTGCTGGTTTCAATAAATCCCGGTTAGTAACTCCTAGACATCATTCGTTGTAATCAATCACTGAAATGTTTATTCCATAAACTAATACTTACAGTAAACCTAATAGTTCTCTCACCAAATTTATGACATTTGGCCTAGTGTGATATTTACGTTCGATGTTGAAAAGAATTGCTTTACTAATACCAGATAGAGGCAATGGTTCAAAACAACGAACAAAATAACAACAACGGCATTTCGTTTTGTGTGTTAAAATTATTGTGTTAAATACAACACAAATGTATGCTAACAATAACAGTCAATAAAAAAGATTAAAACACATTTAAATTTCACAGTTTTTCACCAAAACGACATGAAACATTAAAGCCAGAAGTTATTGTAATTCCACCTGGGGTATGCCACTTTTCGTCAAACATCTCTCTATCACACCGACCGCATCAAGAAGAGTGTGAAAGGAAACGGTAGATGTGCCAAATATTCTCTCTAGTATGAGATTACTCTATGGTTTATTCTGTTGATAATATCTTGAATATTCTTATTTCCCGACACGAAAATATTTTAATTAAAAAATGGAAAAAATTGCCGGAACTGAAAATTGCCCAAAAAATAAACCGAAATCAGAGAAAAATACAAGAACACGGAAAATAAATTTATAACACGTTGGACCCAGTGTACTAACAACGGGCCCATATAGGGACAAGTAGGCTCTTTTGATTTTCTGCTATGGGAAGGATTCAACAGCGGCTTCGGCAGTTTTTTTTATGTTTCAAAGCTTTTTTCCTCTGAGGCGGGATTGGTTTTGTGTTACAAAGATTTCTTATTGATTTTCTCCTCTGGAAAGTGTTTCAAGATCGCCTACGGCAGTTTTTTATGTTACAAAGCTTTCTGCCCTGTCGGCCTTCGGCCTACCTTAGACATTTTCTCTTCTGGGGTGGGTTCAACACCGACTGAACAGCTTTGGAATTGTTCTTTGCATTACAAAGCTTTATGCGTATCTGGAGTATGGCCGGGCCTAGGGGTATTCTCCTCTGGGGTGGGTCCCCAACACTGTTTTGGCTGCTTCGGAATAGTTTTAAGGTAATAATGCGTTTTTTTATGTGTATATAAAAACGTCGATAGGACCGTCGCATAATGTTTCCAACAATGGATAGTATAGTCGCATATTGTCCCCAATAATGGAGGATAAACAGGTTGAAATTTAATTTAAATATATGTAATTAATATTAAAGTCACAAAGTTCGGAAGTGCTGCAGATGTTTTCGAAAAGTTAAAACTGACATATTAAAGTCCTTAACACTACTAGGAAGTATATTATAAGACCGGGCTACTCTAACAAGAAAAGATTTGTCCATGTGGCATGTTATTTGAGGTATAACCAAATTTCTAACTCTTGAGGAGTGTGTGATTGTGAACGTTTATTTTTATAAATTTTATAGAAAAATAGGAGAGACCTGAACTCCTCGAACTTGCTAAAGGTACAGACCAGAAAATCTATTACGAATAACTGCATTTTCTTATATTACGACTACAAGTTCCAGCATATACCTCTAGACAGTATAAAAGATTAGGCATGACTTTATAAATTTATTTTTCCTTAAAGTATACAAAAGTTCTAGCAATGCAACATATTCATCAATCCCTTTAATTTGCGTACCCACACTAACGTGTTTTGCAGTTAGAACCATAGAGTAATCTCATACTAGAGAGAATATTTGTCTCATCTGACGTTTCCTTTCACACTCTTCTTATTGCGGTCGGTGTGATAGAGAGATGTTTGACGACAAGTGACATACACCAGGTGGAATTACAATAACTTCTTGTTTTAATTTTTCATGTCGTTTTGGTGAAAAACTGTGAAATCTGAATGTGTTTTAAACTTTTTTATTGACTGTTATTTTTAGTATACATTTGTGCTGTATTTTTCACAATAATTTTATCACACAAAACAAAATTCCGTTGTTGTTATTTTGTTCGTTGTATTGAACCATTGCCTCTATCTGGTATTAGTAAAGCAATTCTTTTCAACATCGAACGTAAATATCACACCAGGCCAAATGTCATAAATTTTGTGAGAGAACTATTAGATCTACTACAAGTATTAGTCTATGGTTCGACCTCTTATCAAGTTATCAAACCTCAGAGACTGAAATAAAATAATGACGTCAGTGAACACGTGAGTATAGTATTGCCAATCATACCTTGAGTACCCCCCCCCCATACACGCTTATTACTATACCACATAATATTATTGAGAGCAGAGTTCAAAAAGATTAGTGTAATGTTTACTCCTACAGTGTGTACCATAGAGTAATGACGTATAGAGACGCTAACTCTCTCAGTAAATTGATTACGTTTGGTGCGTTGGAAAGTATTGCTTTAATAATACCAGATAGAGGCAATGGCTCAAACCATCCAACAATAAATCAACAACAGCATTTCGATTTGTGCGTTAAAATTTCTGAGTAAATACACCACAAATATATTCTAACAATAAAATATAGCAAAAACGTTTAAAATTCACAGTTTTTCATCAAAACTATATGAACAATTTAAGTCAACAATTTTTGTAATTGCATCTGGAGTAAGTTAATTTACGTCAAATAACTCAACCGCACCGGCCGCACCACGAAGAGAGTGAAACGAAAAGTTAGATGAGAAAGATGGCAGCTCTATATGGCATTACTCTATGTACGGGTTTCCACTGTTGCTGACCTGTTTGACGGTCATAAGTTTGCCGTAACAATATCCATTGAATCTCCTTTAATAGTTTAATTAAGAGATTGTATAACTTATTGTAGCTTAGGTTAAACCATAGAGCAATAGACAAGAGCCTCCATCCCTCTATTTACGTTCTCTCGATGACGACGAGGTAGTAGGCCATTTCATCGAGTTCGAGATGCTGTTGAATTTTACTCTTTACTTTACTTTTATTGACTATTATACAACCTCATGAGGTCAGATGTCTTACACATATTAATTAAACAAACAATTAAACTAAACATATTTCTGCAACTGGTTCTATACTCCGCCTTTTCACGCCAGTTGGTAACACCACGAACACGGAGGAATTCATCGGCGTGGTCATTCCATCGGAATGGAATTTTACTCTTTGGTTGGGCATAAAACGGACAGAAATAAAAGGGAATGCGTGTTTTCGTTCGATGTAACCAACATAAAACATAATTTAGCTATCATTGGTATCAATCGAACTCTATTTAAACTTAGTTTGCGTGTGGTTGCTTATCGCTCTCTCGCCTATCCACTCTGTTTTCTATCAATTTCCTACTACATAGTCGATCAGCTGTGTCATGGATACCACCTGGCCCATACCATGTCATAGTGAACAATTGCATTGTAGTGAATACAAATATCAGGCATCTATCTACATATTTGTTTGCCACAATACAATATCAACAAGTAGAACATAACATGGTAACTAAACACAACACTACATAAATGACTTCAACAAGAACTACTCTCAATATAAAAATGTTATCTTAGGTTCAATTTTAGAAAATTATCCAAATATACGTAGCTCACAAAAAATTGGTAAGTCATTTTAAGTCACATTTTACCAGGTTTTAATTACATTAATTCCTACAGGAATACTCAACGCAGTATCGAATCTACCAACAGTTCTATTACGGATTTCTCGTTTGCTATTCGTAAAGCCAGGTTGCGGATTGCTCTACCTGCTAACCTACATACGTTAAATGTAAGTTTCTCTACTTTTGGCACTTACATGTGTCCTTTGCTCTACTAATTGTATTACAGGCAGTATTTTCTAAATTGTAATCTGACGTCCACATACCTTAAATATATTTTCAAAAAAGTGTGCGTTAGGATTATTTTTAAGCAATAAAATTCGAGGTACAAAAAGTCTTCAGCCCTAGAGACACATTAGCAAGGACATCAGTAATCGTCCCGCCGACGCCGTATTGCCGATCCCTAAACAAAAACATGTTTACACACTATTTTGGATATTTTGTATTACATTTGATAAACAAAAATTTACTGTGCAGACTTACAACGAAATTGTAAATGTTATGCTATCTAAATTGCACAGCTGTAAGTCGTTAGCATGCCAAGTATAACCTTAGTAAAAAACATCATTATCACTATAGCAGCAACATCATTAATAACATCTATGACAAACACAGTAATAAGATTTTCAATTCATTTAATTGCAAACTTATCGATTTTAAGCCCGTATTTTTCCCATTTAACTTATAAAGTCCTTTCGTTATTGTTGTAGTTAATCAATATTACATGAATTATTGTCCTTTGGAGGGGAGTGAAAAAAAGTATATTGTAGATGAAAATGCACTTTATTTTCTTGGAAAATACCTTTCGAAAATAAGACTTTTCCGCAGATAATTCAAGTATTTCAGCTATACCAACATTTGTATTTTGAATATTTCACATTTTCATATAAAAAAGTTATTAAAAACTTTATTAAAAATTAATATAAAAAATCAACTGAATAAACAATATGAAAAACACGAATTTTTTTCTCTTGTAATACACTTCTTCTTCTTCTTGAAAGCTGTAGGCAACTGAAATTGATATTTGTCATACAACACACAGAGGTAGAAGCAGAAGGAGTCGTTGTAGTTGTGGGCACCAACCACAGGAATTTTTTTGGTTTCATGACTAAAGCCCCGTGTTCAGTCCTTGCAGGGGGATTTTATGGCACAGCTGATCGAAAAGATACTAGGGAAATGGTGGAGAATGAGAGAGCAAAGAAGACAGGAACTAATTTTAAATAGTGTTTATTGATACTAATGGCAGCTAAATTATGTTTTATGTTGTTTGCATTGAACGAAAATACGCATTCCCTTTGATTTCTGTCCGTTTTATGTCCAACTAAAGTGTAAAATTGGTAGAATACAGCAGCAAATAAAACTCTATGAAATGGTCTACTACCTCGTCGTCATGAAGAGGTATCGAAGAGAGTAATGGAAACTCTTAAGTACTACTCTATGGTATTACTCTAAGTATTTCTCTATTTTCGTAAGAAATTTTGTCATTTACCTCTAAACGGAAAATTTTGTTGCAGAGAGTTACCACATATCTCTGATTTACCTTCCAAATATTTCAATAATAATTCATCGTTGCACTTCATTTTATTTTTAACACATGTGGTATAACTTTCGATTGCCAATATAATAGAAATGTTAAAATTCCGGTCCCAAACAATTGTTTTCGTACGAAATAACTTTGGCGTAACAACCCTGTACTTGATTTTGCCTACGTAATTTTCGCAAAGAGCTGAGTACCAAGCAAATGAAAAGTGAGCGAAATTTTCGGTTCATTAAATATTTGTAATTTTTTATACACGTACTTATGGCAACGAAAATTTCATAAAAACTGAATACTGGGCTTAACTGTTAAATTCAGCACAAATAAACCCGTCAGCCCAGCTGATTCGTGGTTTTTCATCTTTTCCCTGGGTAAAATTGTCAATTTTGTCAAAATTTCAAAATGTCAAATTCGATTTTGTTTCTTTTTGTTTGTTAAACAAATTCAAAGAATTTCAATGATAGACTTTATATCAAGTAAGACAACCTTTTAAAATTTTTCACATTTTGTGTACTTAAGGCCAGTTTTTCAGTCGGAGATCATCTTCGGATATGAGTTAAACTACGTTTAAACCAGATTTTCATTTTTCCAGTCAAAGGTAAAACTACGTTTAACTATCCAATTTGTGCGAGTTAAACTAAGTTTAGATTGTGTAGGCTTTTGACAGCAGCAATGAAAAACAAGAAGAAGAATTTTGCGTATGTAAACAATAAAACATTTTGTTGATATTTTTTGGAGTTTTGAAAATGAGTTTTTCCTTGGATCTAGAAGACATTAGTGACCAAGAAATGTGCGAAGAATTTTGTTATGAGGGTTCAAGAAAACAACGCACAATAATGACCACATAGAACAATTATCAAAACAAAAAACATAAAAAACACAAATAACAACAAACAACTGTTGATATATTTGACATTTGCACAAGGTTGCCATGACAGAGTAAAAAAATTGTGATATATTTAACTGTGCACTAACAGAATGGACAGTTAAACTAAGATTAAATCTAATCTCAGTTTCAGTAATCCGCGGTTTAAACTCGCTCTGAAGAACTGGCTATTATTGTTTTTCATTATTCAGCTAATTTTGACCTAATAGATAGTCACCTCGCTTAGTGATGGCAACACTATCGAGTACTTAGCCATGAAACGCTCTCAAAATACTTTTCGGAACCGGTGTAAAACTATAGGTCCCAATCAGTGAGTGTAAAAACTAGAAAGCGCACATCTCGCTGATTGTGAGAAGCTCTCCTAAATCCCTTCATGGGATGTTATGGGACACCATTTTTTTTTTTTAGATAATTCTACCGTGAATATATTCGAACAAAATAAGTAACAAAAAGTACAACAACAATATACACTAACCTGGCGTTTACACGGGCCAGTTTTGCTCCGACAGTAGCAATACATTCACACATTTTTACTACCACACTTACACTTCTCTCACTTGCCTCGCCACTGTCTCTGATTTTTCAATGACAGTAACTTCGGCAAGAGATTTGACATAAGCGGCCAGATCATGGCTGAACTAGTAAAGGTTGGCGCAATAGAACTGATTTTGTTTTCTTATGACTCCATCTGTTAAATTCAGTGTATTTTGTTGTTGTTCTTTTTTGTTTACTGTGTTTGTTCATATGGATCTGTGTTGAATTTGACGGTTACAGTCATGAAACAGAAACTAAATGCCTGTTGTTGGTTCACACAATTACAACAAATCCTACTGCGTGAACCTCTACTAGTTCAGCCATCGGCCCTATCGGTGACGTTTCGTAGTAATTTGAGAAAAAAGCAGAACATCGCAAACGACATTACAAATTGGGAAATATATTTGTATTTGAAAATTTTGCTAATTTTTATTGACATATTGTTTGCCAATACAAACATATAAACATAAATATATGTCTAATTTTGCAGAGTACATCAGTTCCATTGTAAAAACAAAAAATCAGAGCACGAAATTTAACGAAACGACACTGTCGGCGGTTGCTTAAAACTGTACTGTCTTTATAACTGGCTGGACGCTTACGTCACACAAACAATTTTTCTGTTTTTGACAGTTAATACATATTCTCAACTGTCTTGTCGCAAACTGTCACGTGTAAACGCACCGTAAGGTTTGCAGTTATATGGCGTTTACATGCACTCGATCAACATCATGTGATTTCTTATAAGTGTTTTGCTCCCAAGATCGAGTAAATTTATCTCGATAATAAGCTTGTTTTATTATTCCCCGCTAAACTAATTTTTCGACGACTTTGTATGGGCAGTCGCTTAAAATCGCTTTATATCGCTTAGCTCCCCATACAAAGTGGTCGAAGAATTAGTTTAGCAGGGAATAAAAAAACAGGCTTAATGTTATTACCATAGATAAAGGAATTAACTAGAGATCGCACATGCCGTGTGAAATTTCTTGTTCAAAGGGATATTTTCTGGATGGAGTTAAATGCAATAATTACAACGTTTGATCCCAAATATTTAGAACAGGTGATAACAGTAGGTGTTGTATGCAACATCAACAGGCATTTTGTTTTGTTTAGTGGGCCGATGCTGTACAAGTCAACACAAACGAATACTAACAATAACAGTACACCAAAAAAGCTCATAAACCAAAATGCATTTGAATTAGAAAGTGGGGAACACAACGACATGAAAAAACTAAATTAGATTTTTTAATAGCACAACCTGGAAAATGATTCTATTTTTGTATTGAAAAAATGTCCTACACTGTTGAATAAATGTCAGTGAATATTATAAGAACCGTCAATGAAAGTTACAAAACGACAATACAGCACCTAGTGGCAGAACTTAACAACGCCTGTGGGATATCTACTTATTTCCTTTATCTATGGTTATACAAATCATTTTAAACTCAGAGTTGTATACTTTCAGTGTGATACTGTGTGAACAGGAAAGGCAAATGTACTTTACTGAACATGCACATCAATGATAGCACACTGATTCATATAAGAGGTACACAGAAAAAATAACCATCGGTATGATGAAAAACTTCATTTCTTTTTTTTTTTTATCTTTAAAAGGTTTTTTCCTATCTTTTCTCCATTAATTGTACTAATCTATATCAGAATATGATCATTATTTGGAAAAGAAATTTCTTTTGTTTGCTGCAATACTTATTTTTAGTAATATCTCAAAATACGTTAAGCATTAAAATTGTTAATTATTTGTAAGTGTAATAATGATAGACGAAAATTTTTAATAAAAAAAAAAAAAAATAACCATCGGTAATAATGCCAAATTTAGGTTAGGTGATTTTTTTTTTGTATCAAGACAAGAAAAGCTGGCATTATTGCCTAAATAAAAGGTATAAAACACACTACCAACAGCAATGCTGAATTTGTATATAAATGTTGGCAAATTCCGTATTTCTTATTTGACTACCAAAAACAGTGTTGAGGTAGCAGCATTTCGAGTAGACACCATGCGTAAGAGCGAGACGAATTTAAAGCTCTGTATTACTACTGTGTCGCTGTATACGTACTCCACTAATTTCTGAAAAGAAAAACAAAAACCGAAATTTGCCAAAGTAAGGCTTAGAAAGTCATTTTTATTACTTTTCTTCAAAAACGTGAAAATTTTCAGTTTCGTAACGAATTGTTAGTAAACACTTATTATTAACAACGAACACATTTACATTGCCCAAGATTTTATTGTTAAATTTGTGTAATTAGAAAAGTGATTTGTTTTGGTTGTGTCTTCTTAAACACTCGATCAATTGCAAAGTGCCGTCATAGGCACTTAGCCAGCGGAAAGTTTTTAATAAGCGACAGCAAAATAAACATATCTTAGCCATTTGGAGTATAGATATGTTGTATCCTTATGGTGGTCGAATTTAGGAACACGTCTTTTGTTAGGTTGTTATATAGGTAACTATTTATTCAATATCAACTAATATTTATTACAAGATTGATGATGGAAAAATGGTGACTATACGTTGCAGTTAATGGCCCAATTCACACGGGATTAATTGTTCTGGTCTAACATGGCAGCTTGTAGGCATTTTCGGTGAGGAGAGTCGTTTTTCGTTGGAATAATTTTTCATCCAGCTCCAACCCCGCATTAGCAGAACAAAACTAATACATGCACACTTATGAAAACACAGGTTCCGTGTTTTATTTTTTGCGGAGCGATTTTTAGTCTTTATTTGTCCATCGTCGTGTAAACATGAATTTGAAAGCAGAAGGTGGTTGGTCGCGCCAACAAACATTAAAACTAATAAAAACAAACGTCAAATAAATAAAAAAAATACTAACACACACAAAGCTGTGTATACGTATACAATTTTAGACAGATTAATTAGCCTCGTGTGTTTTGGAAAAAACAAAAGTTGTTCGGACTAAAAATTACTCCCGTGTGAATTGGGCCAATTACATGCGAATGAATATAAATATATATAAATGGGTGATAACATGGTAAAATGAGTAAGGTAAACTCGTTAGAACAGCTGATTTCAACATATTTCTTGCTTAGGTGTTACTCTTATGTCAAATTCACATGCATTTTGTTTGTGTACTTTTTTGTTTACTTTTACAGTAGATACACACATGAAGAAAATTTGACAGATTATGGACACCAAACAAAAACAAAATGCCTGTGTTTGTTGTAACAATTCCTAGTGCGTTTACCTTACTTATTTTACCATGGGTGATAATCATTACATTTGTTTATGTTTATGAAGACAAGTGTCAACAGAGAGAGATGCCAGATTGGTATAAATAGTATTATTTATTTGGTACAACAATTCTCCCTCACTAAAAATGAACATGCTAAAAAACTAGAACTCAATGCCGAACATAATCGCTGAAATACTGTGGTGTTTTCCGCTGCCTGGTAGAAGTACGACATCTTGGGGTTGAATCATCTTCAGTCTGTTGGCTTGAAGTCGACGGGCTTCCTGATCCTTCATTTTCGGCTGGTTCTTGTGGGGCTGTTCGTTGTGCCGAAGTGATTGGCAATGCAGAGCCGTTGACAGGAACACTATCTGGATTGAAGGACATAATTTGTGGATGTTGTATAAGTTGTTGGTCAATCTCTTGCCTTCGTTCTGGAATTGACTCCTGTTGATGAGTATTTGTAAAACGTTGTACATTTGTGGAACGGAGTTGATTTATGTGGCGCTTAAACATAAATCCATTGTCGAGCTTGACAGTATAGTAAAGACGAGCCAGCCTTTTGATAATAGTGCCGAATCTCCATGTAGGCTTGTTTAGCATATAGTATCGTGCTTGAACTCGGTCTCCCTCACTAAATTGTCTTATCGGGGCTTGTAGAATGAAAGACTTTGGCAATTTTGATGGCTTCAATGCATCTAAACGTATTCTTATTTGTCTTCCCAGATACATTTCCGACGGAGATTTACCATTACGAAGGGGCGTTGCTCGGTATTTAAATAAAATCTCTCTTATTTTCTTATATATCGGTGATGTATCTTCTGTCATTGATGCCAGACGTTGCTTCAGCATTTGAACGTTTCGTTCGACTAAGCCGTTTGTTGCTGGGTGACCTTTGAAAAATTACGGAATTTAAACAAAATTTTGTGAATTCATCACTTTTGAATAGTGTGGCGTTGTCAGAGACCAGTATCTCTGGATATCCGTTTCGTGCGAAAATGTTGTTTAACATTTCGATTGTAGAAATTGATGATGGCGCAGAGGAGCATACTCCCACTTTTGCCCACTGAGTCGACGACAACCAGAAATTGATGTCCTTGGTAAGGACCCGCGTAATCAATATGTACGCGTTGCCAATTCTCTTCAGGCTCATCCCACGGATGTAACATTACTTTTGGAGGACTATTCTTTACTATGGCACATGCAGAACAGGAACGTACAAAATTTTCAATGTCTTTATCTATGGATGACCAATATACGTAACGTCTCGCCAGCTGCTTCATTTTAGTTATACCGATGTGGGTGTAATGGAATTCTTCCAAAACCGATTGTTGAAGTAACTATGGTACAATGACCCTTTTACCTCTAAACAGAATGTCGCAGTCAATAGTGTATTCGGTATCGACAACATTTGAGTTACGCAAATCGGCTATAATTTTTGAAAGTTCTGCATCGTTTTTGGTTGCATTCCGTATTGAATCAAAATTTAAACTTGTGGAGTTAATTTGACGTAATGTTGAATCGCAAATAGAGTGTACTTCTACATCAAAGAAATTAGAGGTATTCATACCTGACTTTATTGGAGCCCTGGACAAGCAATCAGCATTGACATTTTCTTCGCTCCGCTTCGTAACAACATCGTAGTTGTACCCAGTTAAAAATGCTGCATAGCGTTGAAGTCGCGATGACGTCATCTGTGGTAGTTTCGAGTTTTGGTGAAAAGTTCTGGATAATGGCTGATTGTCGGTAACCAGCTTGGAGAGACGACCAAAAACGTATTCATGAAAATGTTGAACAGCATATACAATGGCTAAGGCTTCTCGATCCAATTGCGAATAATTTTGTTCTGCTTGAGTCAGTGACCTTGACGCGAAAGCAATAGGCCTTTCTTCCCCGTTAATTAGATGGGACAAAACGCCTGCTATTCCCGTAGGACTAACATCGCAAGCAAGTTGTACTGGCAAATCTGGATTAAACGGCATTAACACACGGTCGCTGGCGATCTCCCTCTTTAGGGCCTGGAAGGATTTCTGGCATTTTTGCGTCCATTTTTTCTACCTTGTTATGTTGTATTATGTGACCCAGATATTCAATTTGATTCTCGAAAAATTTACACTTGGCAACATTTAAGTGCAGATCGTACTTCTTTGCACTCTGCATTTGATTTTCCATGGACCACGATGTCATCAAAGTACGATTCCGTTTTGGGCACTTCTCGTTAAACTTGGTCAATAATTCTGTTAAACTCGGCTGGCGCAGTTTTAATGCCAAACGACAGGTGATTCATTCTAAATGGGCCTTTATGAGTCGAAATCGTTTGTATCTCGCTTGAATGTTGATCCAGAGGAACGTGTAAATAGGCCTTATATAAATCAAGCCTGCAAAAGTATTTAGAGTCCCTGAGACTATTAAAAATGTGATCTATTTTCCGAATAGGGTAGTGTGAATTGACCAGGCGTTGATTTACGCCAACATTGTAGTGGACGCACAAGCGTACACCACCGTCAGCCTTCGGAATAACCACCAATGGTTTCCCCCAGTCACTGTTAGCCACTTTTGTTATTATGGCCATTTTTTCCAACTCATCGAGTTCCTTATTGACCCGTTGTGTTAAAGCGTAAGGAATTTGACGCTCCTTTGTGTAAATAGAGGTTACATCTTCACGTAACTTTATAGTTAGGGATGCACCCAATTTTTTCTTGAAAAACATTCGAATATTCGGTCACAATTTCTTGAATTCCGTTGAAATCATCGATAGAATTTGTCACGACATCATCTGAATTGATATCGTCTAACTCATTCAGGCTAATTCCTAAGCGACGTATCCATGTTCGACCTATTAGAGCCGAACATTCATCGGGAACCACGAATATATCATCGGTGATTGAATTGTTGTTGTACTTAATATTCATTCGAACTTTCCCGTCAGGAATAAATTTATTTTGAGTATATGAGCGAAAAACGATGTTTGTAGAAGTTAATTTGTTTGACAAATTTAACATTTCAAACTGCCTTCTAGGCAAAAATGAATATTCAGAGCCAGAATCCACTTCAAATCGAACCATTTTGCCTTCAATTGAAATATTTGCATAATAACGCTCTGCGTTTATGTTAGTGTAATCATTACGGTACACATCCACAATCTTATAAATGCCGTATTGAGAATCTTCACTACATACTTGATTTGTAGAGCCTACCCTCGTACTGGGATTTCCCCTTTGTCCGTCATTAGGACCATCCGCCAGAAGAGAAGCAATGCAGACCTTTGCTACATGCCCTTGTTTTGCACATAAATTGCATTTTAAATTCTTACTGGAATGACATTCCAGATTTAACATTTTTGGAATACTTTTTGCCATTATGAACTTTGTTAATATCCGTTGTATTGTTATTTGAGGATCTTGCCGTAGCCTGAGACAATTCCCTAGCATCCACCTTTGCAGCCTCTAGAGCCAATGCTTTTGAAACAATATCTTCAAATTTCAACGTACTTGCTTGAAGAAGTTGTTCGCGTATGGTATTGTCGTAAATGCCTCGAATAAGTTGTGCCCTCAGAACACGTCAGCAATAGAAGTTCCACATTCGCACGGTGAAACAAATTCGCAAGCATTAATATCGGTACGAAGTAAAGCCACAAATTCTGCCACTGACTGTGGCTATTTTGATAAAAATTTGAGTTGGGCCACTAGCACATTCTTTTCCGGAGCCAAATGGTTCTCTAAAAACTTTAACAACTCCTCATACTGCAATTCTGCCGCCGCCAACGCTGTCGCCATATTGAAAAACTTCGCACCGATAGAGTTAAGAATCAACTTTGTACAGTACTCCTTATTGCAATCAGGGCGTTGATTGGTTATGTAATTGTTAAACCTCTGAATATAATTCTGGTACGTCTCCTTGGCCGGATCGAAAATGTCGAAGTTCGGTACCAATGTTGTGTTGATGATGGTGGTGTTGCTGCTGCCTTGCCCTGCACTCGGAGAAGTTCCAGCAGTCAACTTCGCCAATTGTGCAACCAATGCTTCTTGCATTTTGATAAATGCTGTAAATTGACTGGCATCCATTTTGTTAATTGGTGTAAAAAAAAACTTGTACTTGCTTTAGCAAAAATAACAAAATATTAGTTTGCCCAAGAAAAATTAATTTGAACGCTTTTACGCTCGTCGCCAAACTGTTGTATCCTTATGGTGGTCGAATTTAGGAACACGTCTTTTGTTAGTTTGTTAAATAGGTAACTATTTATTCAATATCAACTAGTATTTATTACAAGATGGATGATAGAAAAATTGTGACTATACGTTGGAGTTAATTACATACTTGAACATAAATATATATAAATGGGTGATAATCATTATATTTGTTTATGTTTATGAAGACAAGTGTCAACAGAGAGAGAGAGATGCCAGATTGGTATAAATAGTATTATTTATTTGGTACAACTAGATATGTATGTGTATCAAAATTCAACTACAAAATGTGTGATAGTTTTATCTAATCTTTAATTAATTTATTCACAGGAAAATTGAGGAACGTGATTGGAGTCAACGAAAGAACAAAGCAAGGGCGCACCTGTATTTCAAAAGTCTGGGCTTTGGTTTGGTTAGATGTTATTGCAAGAAATAAAACTGAGTATTCAATAAATCCATTTTTGGTGTAGAATGATAATCACAACGTTATCAAGATAACAGAGTGCATGCAAAGGCGCTATTATTGTATTACTCTATGGATGCAACCTCTGCTAGTTCAGCGATGGATTCATCCAGGAGGTTTCTACGAATCAGCTGTTGGACTTGGTAGTTAGAGTACTGGTAGCATAGAGGAATTTAGGATAGAGTATACCTAAATACCTAACCATACCTATGACGTTAAAAATATTGAGAGAGTAAATTACTCTACCCTAAATTCCTCTATGACTGGTAGAGAATGAGCAATAGGTGACTGAAACAATTAGGGTAGTATTCTATAAGTCGTGAATCAGTCACTTCGCGTTACTTTTGTCGTTTTGGTAGTTTATAAAACGTTACAGCTGTTTGGTGACTACCTGCGTTGATGGGTAGTTTATAAAACGCAGCGCAACGCTTTGATCACTCCAGCTGTCCAATTGAACACGCCACAGTTCTTCGCGTTAGTTGAAGAAATTACAAATTTAAAGAAAAATGTCGATGGAAGTATTTTGCATTTCATTGCTTATATGTAAGTAGTTGCTCATTTTGGGTGAAATGCATTCGACGGATAGAGCTCAAACTTTTTTTTTAGTAATTCAAAATTATACTGTTTACGCACTGAAATTCTTATTTACAATAATAAAATTAGAGGTGGAACGTTCAAATAAATAATGCGTTGCAAAACTATTATAATTATAATAAACAAAGGAACCAATAAATTACAATCAATACTTACCGCCAAATGGCACGTGTTTTTGAAATGACAACTTATTTAATATAGATGGGGAAATTTATTGGATATTGAACCCCAAAATAACATAGGTTTTTTACACATTTTATGTGAATATTGTTGGTATTTGCAGTATTATATATAATAGCAATCTTAAAATCCGTTGATCTACTGAAATAGAGCTAAATTTTATAATATTTTTCATTCTGAGCATTTCACTTAAGATAACTTTTTCTGAACTATAATTGTTTATGTATACCGCATTTCAGCTAAAAAGGTTCTAGAATCACTTTCGAAATCTAAAGTGTTCAGGTATACTTACACTATTACACTTATTTACCCTATTAAAATTAGAAATGGAAATTAAAATAAACATAGAGTTGCAAAACTGTTTATATTATATTCTAAACATCAGATAATATATAAGACATTATTAAAAATTAAATAACCAAAACATCATAAAACTAGTCAAATGCACGTGGTTTTGCAAAGGCAACATATTTAGTACAAAAACAAATTTAGTACAAATGCCAACAAACACAACGAGTGAAACCCTAGTCAGTCTCCCTTCTCTCTTACTCTCTTCATTGAATATTTTAATACACCAACCGCCTTTTTATAGTGTTATTGTATATAACTATACAAATTCCAACTATGTTGAAGTAAAATTACATAAACTTTGGAAAAAAAAGTATGAAACATGGGACTGTCCGTGGAGGTGGAAAGTTTCTGATATTCATTCACTTGGGAGTGGCCAGAAATGATTCCTTATTTGGGCAGTCGAAGCATCTCATTACTTCTACGCAGTATGTCCTGGGCAATGGCTTTTTGGAAACCTCCGTTAGCTAGCTAAAGTGAGAAGGAGCAGCAAATCAGGTTTGGTAGGTGACTGATGTCACTGAAGCTCATCAAACAATCGATCATATTCTTTTGTCCGGCCAACGGCCGATAGAAACCAAAAGAATAAAATCCAGGTTCGACATATTGCATCTTGATCAGCGTCTGATCCATAATGGGCGGCTGCAATCAAATATCTTGGAAGTAAGTAAAATGCAAAAACCCGGTGGACTGGGTTTGCCTCCCGCCACCATTCATAATGGCAGTGAATATACAGAAACGAAGAATAAAACATAAACAACCCCTATTTGTTGACGACCCCGCAAACGTTATAAGGACCACGATTTACGGATATGCACTTGGAATGTAGGAACTCTATATAGATCTGGCGCAAGTATCCAACTGGCAGATGTCCTCGAAAGTTATAAGGCTGACATTACCGCTATCCAGGAAATGCGATGGACAGGACATGGCTGCAACAGAAAAGAAACTACGATATATACTACAGTTGCCATGATAAAACATGAATTTGGTTACGGATTTGTAGTTGGCAAAAGACTGCGACATCTAGTCCCTAGGTCCAATCCTGTGAGTTGTGTGCATGGCGCGAAGGAAGAGAAAGATGATGATGCCAAAGACATATTCTATGAGCTCCTAGAGGAAACGTATGACCGCTGTCCTGGCCATGACATTAAGATTGCACTAGGAGATTTTAATGCCAAAGTAGGAAGGGAGAATGCGTTTAATCCAACTATTGGCAATTTCAGTCTACATGCTGACATTTCCGACAACGGTGTGAGACTGATTGACTTTGCCGCGGCAAAAAACATGGTCATTAGTGGTACGAGATTCCAGCATAAAGACATCCACAATGCTACTTGGGTATCACCTGATCAAAGAACGAAGAACCAAATTGATCACGTGGTAATTGATGGAAGGAATCCTGGAGAAGAACGTCGAAAAACAAATCGAAACCTATCATCTATTTGTCGATTATGAGGCGGCCTTCGATAGCCCGATACGGTGGAAACTCTACGAAGCAATGTCTGAGCTTGGTATTTATTTATTTATTTCTCTTCGTATACATAACCGAACCATTAGGATACTTATTTAAATCTTTTTGATTTTTTAAATTACCATAATTACGATGATGATTACTTCATCAGTTCAATTACAATTTTTGGATAATAACTTAAAAGTAATTTAATATATAAAATCTATTTGGGTAACATTCACTAATTGTTATAAAAAGATATAAAAACTAACGTGATAACAAAATTAATTTCAATTCAAAATTATTTCAATATTTATTTAGAAACTAATAAAAACAAAAAGTAAGCTTACTTTAAGCTATAAATAAATAAATGGTTTACCATTACATCCCATGAAGTAATTAGGAAGAGCTTCTCACAACCAGTGAGCTGTGCGCTTTATAGTTTCATACTCACTGATTGGGACCTACAGTTTTACACAGGTTCTGAACGGTATTTTGAGAAGCTTTTTCATGGCTAAGTACTCGATAGTGTCGCCGTCACTAAGCAAGGTGACCGTCGTCGAAAGAAATTTTAAGGTGGTCGGAGCAGGAATCGAAGCCAGGATCTCCTGTACAAGAGGCGCGCACAATGACCATTGCACCACCGACGGCCTTTAAGCTCCCTATTAATATTTTGAAAGATGACAACCGCTGAATATCTCCTATATGGCACGCAAAATAAGTTTCCGACATAAAAAGAAGTTATCGTTAATTAGATCTCAAGAACTATAAAATGAATCAGAAGTCCATAACTATTAATTGAAAAAAATCGTCCCAAAAATTTTCCAATCAAATTAATTTTCAAAGGTTATGTCTGCCATCAACCTGAAGGCCAAGAGATTATTTTCATATTTTAAAACATAAAACAAAGAGGCGGATGCCATGGTAGGTTCGAAGTACAATATTTGCGAATTGATACCAAACTGCCGCCAGCACTAGTTGGCATAGTTGCTGTCATTAACTCTCTTGAATAGGGTATATGTTATGATGTTGTTCACTACTCCAATAGTATTACAACGGAAGACTTCAATAATTACCTCTCTCATAAATAAAATTCACCAGGGAATGTTCCTACATACGATTGCAATTATCATGCATTCAACTGCATGTACTGGAAAAGTTGTTTTCTAAATGTTTTCCTAGAACAATCCATTATCCTGATAGAGTTTGGCAAACTGTTGTATAACTGGGCTACCCTAACAAGGAAAGAACGATACAGCCAAGATGGCATTCTAGGTATCACAATTTGCCTGTTTCTTGTCGATCTACCAAATTTAAACATATCCAACAAAAACAGAGGAGTTCTAGTCGACCTAATCTTATAAAAGTGTAATGTATCTTATCTTAATAAAATTCAAAACAGAACAACCTAAAAAGTATTCGACATAATTAGAAATATGTTCATGCAATCTAACGGAGTATATATACCTCATAACCCTTTTAAAAACCAACAAAAACACATAACCCAGAGCTCCTGAATACACCTCCATACCATACAAAAAAACTGGCACTATCAATGCATGAACCAACTGTATCTTAACAAACCTGTATCTTCCTGCAAAACTCACACGCCTTTGCCGGATGACCTTGACGAACACCAAATCCGCAGTGAAAGTTGGTAAGGCTCTTACCGAACCATTCGAAACTAAGCGAGGCTTCAGGCAAGGCGACACCCTACCGTGCGATCTCTTTCACATCTTAATGGAGATCATTATGAGAAAAGCTGCAGTCAACATGAATAAAACCATCAGCAGCAAAAGTCACATGCTGCTCGCGTATGCTGATGATATAGATGTCATTGGGCGCACAATTAGAGAAGTTACTGCGGTTTTTTCGGGAATTGGGAAGGAGTCAGGTCTGACGGTAAATGAGGACAAGACAAAATTAATGGTTTCAACGAACAGGGCCTCCACGCGATTAGACCAAAGCGTGAACGTTGATAAATTTTGAGGTGGTGGACGAATCTATATACCTCGGATCTGCCGTGAACAAAAACAACAACGTCAGCCTTGAGATCAAACGGATAATTGTGCTTGCGAATATATGTTATTTTGAGCTAAGCATGCACTTTAGAGATAAAGCCCTATCTCGAGTAACAAAAGTCCAGCTGTACCAGACTCATTCAACCTGTCTTGCTTTATGGCGCAGAATCATGGGTCCTATCGCAAGCAGACGAAACATCTGTAGGAGTTTTTCAGAGAAAAATTATCCGAAAAATGTATGGCCCTATAATGCACAACGGCGAGTATTGCGACGCATGAACCATGAGCTATATCCTGACATTGACATAGTTAAGCGGATCAAAATAACGTGTTTGCGCTTGCTAGGCCAGGTCAGTAGAATGGATGAAGATGAACCAGCACAAAGGGTTTTCGAAACCGAACTCGAAGGAAGACGAAAAATAGGAAGACCAGGACTCCGCTCGAGATATCAGGTTAACGAATCCCTGCGTACACTTGGTATTGCCAACATGAGAAATAAAGCAAAAGATCGAACTGTTTGGCGAAATACATTATCTTCGTTTTCTAAGGTCCCTGACCCCCGGGGTTGTCCGAGACCGGATAAGTAAGTATGAAATAATCAAGACGCGAGAGAAATGCGTTTGAGTGAATTTCTTGCACTTTTTGGTTCTCTTTTACCAGGGTTGCCAAATTGCGCACATCTTCTGGTCGTCTAATTCTAAATCGCCTTTGGAAGCGCGTCGTTTCTCTGCTCGCTCCTTAATAATATTCAATATTAAGTTCTCAGTTGAACTTCAGATCCAGATTTACACCCAGATATTTCGCTCTATCCCATAACTCTAATTATTTACCATTGAATGAGAGTAACCGTTATTATGAAATAGTTCACCTACTTGTGAATAGTAGCAGCTCAGTTTTATCTTGGTTAACGCGTATACCATAGCCTGTGGCCAAAGTGCTGATCTCCCACAAGATATTCCCCATTACTTCACTATCATAGATACCATCACCAAGCATCATCCGCATATGCGATTACCCTTACTCTTCTGTTATCCAAGTCCACCTATAGAGTGTGATAGTAGTGGTGATATCACCCACACCGTGTACTCCTACAGACTGGCCTAGTTGCCGATACCTCACCTCACTGAGCGATTGTCCATCTGGTCCGAAGCAATGAGTCTATCCAACTCACAGTACTTTTTCCTACATCATATCTTTTAGGGCCGTATGATACTTTCCGTTTTGACATTGATAAAACTTTTAAGCGATATTAACTTTTAACCTAAAAGCGCCCTCTATATCTAGGAAGGCTGTCAGTGTATGCACATTGCTTATAGAAGAGACCTCTTTCGGCCGTGGTAAGACCCCTTTCACACTCGGCAAGTTACTTGCGCAAGTCAGTTTTTCAACTTTCCGAGTACAAGCAAGTCTGTACTCAAAATTTATTCCCCTATCCCTACCTTACCTCTGTCATCAACAAATCAAGACTTGGGCAAGAGACTTGCGCAAGTAACTTGCCGAGTGTGAAAGGGGTCTAACTACTCGTGTTGGGCTGTCACCGTCGACTTTCTCTTATATTTCTAGAATTTTGAGGATAAATGATGAGAGGTTTATTGATCTGAAATCCTTCACAAATTCATGGGCGCTCTTTCCAGCCTTGGTGACGAATATAACTTTCACTCACCGCCAACTTCCTGGGATGTGATTTAACCGTAAACTGGCCGTGAATAATGCCGTGAGCCAAGGGGAAAGTAACCTTATTACCTTCTGTTATATATTCGGAAGTATTCCATCAGGGTCTGGCTATTTGTATGATGAAAAACTATTTAAGACCCACATAAATTTGTCATAAGCGTGTTTTTGTTTTCCCCGTTAGACTAATTTTTCGACGCTTTGTATGGGTATCCGATTAAAATCAGTTAATATCGCTTAGCTCCCCATACAATCTCGTCGAAATTTTTTTTAACGGGGAATAAAAAAACAGGCTTAATATTGATCGGTGTATCCATTTTATCTTCGTCCTTCACCTCCACTGTCGACGATGTATCACTATTCCCTACAACGCTATCCGGGAAGTGTGTATCCAGCAGTGACATTAGGGTTTGCTCTGGTGTATCAGGGCATGTATAAAATATTTGTCAATCTGCAGGATTCCTTGAGACTTTCAGTCGACTCACAATATGATATCCATGCTGTCCCATTTACCTATCTTATGGCCCTCTTGTACTCCCGCTGTGCGTCCTTGCTGATATAACACTAATTAAAATCACTTCTTGCCTTTTTCTCAGCTCATTTAATTCGTTGCCCTACCATGGTAGACGATCTTCTTTTTGCTACTGACGACATGACATAATGAAAGCGCCTATCATGGTCGTCTCCAACAGTCCCTCAGCGTTGTCCAATTCAGAGTTTGTCTCCATCGGCCATGTTCTGTCATTTGTCATGTGCACCCTTAGAGGGAACAAACCTCAGTCACAGGTGCGTATCAGTTTCATTCACCACCACAGATAATAAAACGCACCCAACGTAAGGATCTGGCAATGCCGCAGAGTGGTATTCCGCACCAAGAGAATGGCAGCACCGGCTGTCACCGAAATGTCAAATGACTTGGGCGAGGCATTTCCGGCATCTTCCAAATTTCTTTCTATCAGCGGCAATCAAATCGATCAGAAGTAATCTTCAACAATCCGACCAAATATATTGCCAAAGCCAGCTACAACGTCAAGAAAACGTAGAGGAAGCAACGAGATACCATTTGCCAGTGCACTTTCGTGATTTCGTGCGAAGTGGTTATTGGACAACATCCCTAGAAAGGGGAAAGAAAAAAAAGAAGATACCTAAGTCTAAAAAGAAAACCACGAAGCTCGGGTAAGTTTCCAGCATGTAGGAAAAATGGGTTCTGAGTGGATAAGACGGGAAGCTAATACTCTTTCCTTTTATTTGCTTGTTTTGCTCATCAGGTAGTTCGTGAACATTTTGGATTCGGCGGTGAGACTGATTGGTGCAAACTTGAAAGTCTTCTTTACGGTGGAACCCGCGGAACTTCAAAGTTTCGAAACCACTGTTTAAGTCCAGGGGCTTATCCAAGCGAGCGGCTCAGTGTCCGACTCTCTGACCCTTTTAGGTGACGACCGTTGGCCTCGAGCTTCTCCAGGCTAAATCCCTGGGCGAGTGGTTTCGAGGGACCGAGAAGGAAAACACTACCACCGCACAGTCGATATACGGCAAGAAAAACCCAAAAACAAAATTCCGAACACACGAACAAGACGCCACAAAACGTTTTTTTTATATAGTACCAAATCAGCTACCAATTCTCTAAACACCAGCTGTAGCAACATTTCCTCATCTATAACCGCAACGACAAGAAATATCGGCAGCAAGATTCCGAGCCGCAACAAACCAAATAAATAGTCAACACCACAACAACAGACAACATCAGATCAGCAGCCATAACAATAGATCCAACAACAGTCATCATCTCACCAATTACTTTAAAAAATCATTTCATCATCATCCCCCATTTCATCAAAGAATCGGTAAGTCCATCAGATTCTTTAAATTATTTGAGCCAATTAAGGGACGTATCCCGTGAAGTCAGGGTATTGACCGTAAGGCTTTCGTCCAAAGCCATCGTTCAAAAGTGACATTCCAGAGGAAAGCTTATCAGTCCTCTAGGGACAATGGTCCAAAGGTTGGAAACATCCCAACCCAATGTTAATTCTAAGAATACGGTCAAAAGAAAAGATCCAATTAGCTTAACTTAAAACAAAATCTGAGGAAAAATGTTACGAGAATTCGTAAATCGGAAATTAAAGTCACTATAATAAGAAATAAAAAAAATTAAGAAATAAAAAAATTAGGAAATAAGAAAATAGGAAATAAGAAAATTAGGAAATAAGAGGATTAAGAAATAAGAAAAATTTAACTGAATCCCTGAAAAAATTAGGATCTAAGAAAAGAAATATAACTCTTTGTAATAACGGAGCATAAAGTAGAACACTGGAATTGCTCATAATTTGTACAGTGGTATGAAATTTACCTTACCTTTTTTTACTACATTGCCATTTAGTTGTTATTAATTTCCTTTATATCATTTCTTTTACATTTACATTTTCCAATCATATCATTTAACCCTCGTTTATATATTTTTGCACATACATACATTAACCGGTGAAGTTTTAAAGTATACATACGTATTTGTACATACATATATATATCGCGATCATTTTAGTACATTACCCCCACCCCAATTGGTGGTATATGTATAAACATATATATGTACACAAATATGCAAGTATAAATACTTATCTATGTCTACATACATATGTACATATATATATATATATATATACGGGTGTGAATTACTCTCTGAAAGAGAGTAGTAATTCTCAGTAAACGAGAAGATATTGCAATTTACTGATACCGCGGTGTATAAATTTGATAACGATATGTGTATATTCTAATAATAAGTAGGATTATAGTTAATTTTGTTGTTACATGATTTATGTAGGTAGTGTCAAATATGCTTATACGAGGCACGTTTAGTAATTTTAGTTCAGGAGCTTTATTCAGTTTTGGTTAGAAAACAATTAGTGTAGGTTTATAAAAATATTATAGATTAATTACTCGATAAGAGATTGTTAAATATTTTTAAGCGCAAAATACTGAAACATTTTGAATTTATAAATTATTGGAATTTGAGCGTAACAAAAGCCTAAGTTCAAAGGGAAAAGAAATATTCTGCCCACCCGAAAGGCTCTGAGATCTCATTGCTAGGTAGGGAATGGCCAAGCGAGCCCAATATAGTCGTCTTTATGAAAAAGCTTACGATTTATGCGATTGATTTTTCGCAGTCATATTAAATTTAATTTTCTTTTGAACTATGAGTGCTTGACATGATTTGCATATCATGCGAAATATTATCTATTAAGTTTTCAAGTACCTCAAGAGTACTACCGATTAAATAGTTGTCTATTTATGCCCATAAGTTTATTGAATCTAGACACTAAAGTAGTTTCAATAAAGTTTGTTATGCATTGTTATGATTTTGAAATTTGAAATGATCAATAGTTTTGAAATGATGCAGGCATAAGAAAACAGGTAGGTAATGGCATAAGATGAAGTGAGTGTGTAATCCCAAACAGATTTATTATGTTGGGACATCTAAAATAAGTCAAGGTTACGATGTCACGGTGGAGATAATTCTCCGTATTGGGAGGGTAAAGATGCCTAAGTCGACAAGTCATCAGTCGACAACGAAAGTTCAGCGATGTTCATAGTGCAGTGTACTTTTGGTATGCATGTGTTTTGTTGTTATTGTTTATCTTATTTTCTTGAGACAAGGTGTGTTATTGTGGAAGGTTCCCTTCTTTCTTTTCGTTTTTTATTTTTAATTTTTTTCCTTCTTCGGAAGTTTCACTTTTGTATGGCTTCGGTGGGTCACCGTAGTCTAGCTGGCATGATTTTAGAAATGTTTATGTCATCGCAACCAGAGAAGGATCAACAAGGACCACCCCGTCCGGCGAGCTCTAGCCGCGCAATACGCCAGCATGCCAGCGCAGTTGAGAATCTGGAGGAATCAGTTCCATGCATTTGGTGGATATGACATAATGGCGCCCAGCGTAGGGCCTGAAAGGGTCCTACCTAAGTGGTGCCAGGAGTTATGGTACCCTCACTGTATAGAGTATTGTGACATAATGTCGCACCGGCACTTGTAGTGGCCATATGACACAGTGGCGCCCAACAGGGAGCAGAAATGCTCGTGCCAACGTGTGAGCCATATGGGCTGTGCCTGCAGCTTTGGACCAATTCCATGCGTTAGTGAACATATGACACAATGGCGCCCAACGTGGGGCCTGGGATGGTAACACCCTAGGTTTCACAAAGTGGGGCCCGAAACAATAACACCCTACGTTTCAATTCAAATCGTTTTTGTTTGTTTTACGTTTAGAGTTAGCTCGCGTTTTGTACGAAACACGTAAGTCCCGTTTAGGTAGCCTAAGAGTCCTTAACGCGTTGCGACGTTGCGGAATACGAAGTCGTGAATTAGTTTCGAGCGGGGAATAATTTCTAGTTAGAAAAGCTTTTATGAAGTCTTGAGGATGAGTACCCTGGTTTGGTAATCCTCAATTGCGCATAGAAGGTTTGCTAATTTAGAATTGTAGTTGCAATAGAGTAGAGTAAAGTTTAAGATGTATAGTTTTTTTATTTGTTCGTTCGCGTCTTCAAGATAAGTAAGGTCCTGAAGTCCCGAGATTGAAGTTTAGTTCTATTTCGCGTTGCACAGGTACCTTCTTACTCATCTTGGATATCTAGACCGAGAACAATCGATTTAGTTGCAGTAATTGTATCTCATGGTAAAAGACCATAAGTTTTGATTTGATTTTTTGAGGATTGGACTGCAGTAAGTCACACTACGTATACTCCTTCGTTGAGTGTTAGTGTTTGCGACTGAGTTCGTTCACAATGAGGAGATGATGAGCTCCAATACTTCAAGTTTTTTTTTTACACTTTTGAACATTTGTCATTGAACTTTCGGAAATATAGTTATAAGATTATACATAAGTTACTTTTTGTTTGGGTGATACACACACTTTTCTTTAAGCCATTACCGTTTATTTTTAGATAGACTTTTATTATTTATATTTATGCTTTTTATTTTACTTTTTTTTCAGTTATTCTATCCTTTTACTTTTACTTTATAATATTAGCTAAATTTCTTTGATAGTATCATAATAATATTGAATTTTAATTTATCTTAATTTCATCGTTTGTTTCTTTTGCTATTTGCTTAATTTTCGGATTTAAGTTTACAGGAAAACATTAGTTCGTTTGTTTTTCTGGAAATTGTATGATCTTTTGGTTTGATTTTGCGCTCACAGTAAAATCTGAGTGATAATTTTAATTTTTTTTAATTTTGGGTTGAAACTAGTTTTTAATTAATTTAAATTTAAATTTTTGGGTTTGATTGGCGATTGATTTTGAAAATTGACTACATTTTGAAGTATTTTAGTTGATTTTGGTTGTTTTCGATTTGTTTTTGTTCGATTTGCTGAATTATTCTCCTTATGGTGAGTACTCGATCTACCCCAAGAGCGATTTCAAGTCAGTCCAATATGGATACAGAAGGCTCAACAACTCCTGTGACTTCAGCAGCAGTGGCAGTCAATCCATCTGTGACCACGGTGGCACAGAGTGGACAGTCGACGGTATTGACATCCACAGGGGTTGCGAATGTTCACCATGCAAGTGGAAGTGCGGTATCGGATCAGATACGGGAGAATTTAGCGAACTCCGATAGTCTGTCTTCGACCGAACGTGCAACGAGTCCTTCACCAACTTACAGTAATCTTACGGTTAATGAGGGGCAGAACGGAACCGAACCGAGTACCGAAGGAGCAGTATCAGCGGGAGTTCGAGCAATCATCGAGTCATCAATTGGTCTTGCCCGACAGGAACTTCGGAGAGAAGAAGAAGAAACTTTCGCTAGAATGATACCACGGATCGTGGAGGAAACCACGCGAAGGCTAATAAGTAGCATTCCGTCACCTAGTCCAATACGAGAGATGCAGCAGAACCCGCCAGTGGCAGAAGCAGCAAGTGGGACAACAACAGCAGTTGAAGTAGCACCAGCAGTTGCGGCTCTTAATCCGAATGCGATTCCTTGGAGTGCGGTTCAACAGCAGCAGCAACACTGGAGTTCACTGCCGACATATGGCCAGGATTATCAGGGTAGTATCCGAACGTCTAACCCTAATTATCAACGGAGATCGAGATCAAGTCAACAAAGTTTTCGTCCAGTTTTTAGTTACAGTCAGCAATCTGTGCAAACGCCTGCGATACCGCAGACGCTACCAGCTTTACCTAGGCCGGAATCAGGTTTATTTCCGACACCGGTAGGATTAGGTCCGTTTTCGCAGAGTATTTTGTCTGTAAATAGTTTGCAGCAGCAGCGAGCGAATGGTTTTCCTTCACAACCTTTGGGAACAAGCAATATGCCGCCGACTCAGCAGTCGCAGCAGCCGCCGGTTCAGCAGCAGCAGCAGTCTACGAGGCAGCAGCGGTTACCACCTTCTAACAGTCAAGTAATACGAAACCCCACAAGTGTGGCATCGAATTTTAGGTATCCGAGTGCTCAGCAGCAGAACCACTGCAATACACAGTCACCATTTAACCAGTCGGAGCGATCTGATGGGGTGAACCTAGCGAAATGGGGAATTAAATTCGACGGAACGAGCAAGACGATGAATGTACAGGATTTTATTTTTCGAGTGAGCGAAATGAAACGGGATTTAAATTGTTCTGAAGAAGATCTTGTCCCGAAGTTTCACCAGCTTTTGGAAAATCCAGCCCTAGATTGGTACTGGAATCAACGGAAATTGGCCCAATTTAACACCTTCGAAGATATCGTAGCAGCACTATTGGCGCAATATCAAAGATTCGAGAGCGAATTTCAAATTCAAAACCAAATTTTAAACCGACGACAACTCCCGCAAGAATCTTTTGAAGAATTCTTTAATGCGATCGTCAGGCTTAGGAATCAGCAGAAGACACCATATGCTGAGAAAGATATGGTTGAGATAATTAAGGGAAATTTGAAACCATCTCTAGCGCAGCTGATTTTTGCAACAAAAATTGAAACGTTACCAGAATTAAGTCAAGAGGCAAAGAGAGCTGAAAATCTAATGGCAGCCCAGCGGCAGCAGTACTCGCAACGCCAGCAGTACAACCCAAGAGTTCAAGAGTTAACTTGGGAAGTAGAGGAAGTGCCTCAAACTGGTATGGAAGTGGATGCAATCCGGTCACAAGCCCATTACACATGTTGGAATTGCCGAAACATGGGTCATGGCTGGGTAGACTGTAAGATGCCAAGAAGATTTTTCTGCTTTCGATGCGGACATGACAATGTGGCGACACCTGATTGCCCTAGGTGTCAGGGAAACGGACCACGAAACCCGTCTCAAACTGGGGAGACGCGGTTAACACCAGCTTAAACCCAGTCACCGACCAGAATGTGAATACTACAGATAGGAAAATTACTTTGCTTGTGAATGAAAATCTGAAGGTAAATTGTAGTGTAGATTTAAGACCGAAGCTCAGAGAGTTAAAACCCTTACACTTAAGAATAAAGGAATATAAAGAGGCCAGGGAAAGAATTTTTGGAGTGATATCGGATAAAATTAGGAAAGCTCGTGAGAGATATTCGAGACGCAGAAGGCTAAGGAAGGAGATAGCGTCTACAACTCTTTTTGAGGGGGAAGACAATCGCCTTTACGCGAAGATTTGTGTAAATGGAAACCAAGTTGTAGGACTACTCGACAGTGGAGCAACAGTTACCTGTTTGGGGAAAAATTGTCTTCAATTTGTTGGAAAATCTGGTCTTGAGATTCATCATTTCAGATCAGCAGTCAGAACGGCAGACGGCAGCGCTCACAACATTGTTGGTCGTGTCAGGACTAGGGTCCACTTCAATAATATGGACCATGTGATCACGTTCTACCTAGTTCCAACATTGAATCGTGAACTATTTCTAGGCATAGACTTTATGAAACTTTTCAAGCTTTTTGCGAATATGGATACCTTGAACGTGAACGGAATTGATTTAGGCGAAGGCGATGAACTTCAGGATCCTGATAAACATCTTCTATCCACATGGCAACGTGAGGGTTTAGATGCAGTGATCGACAAGTTTCCGTGCTTCTCGAAATTTGGGTTAGGAAAAACTCACTTGGAGACCCATAGCATCGATACACGAGATGCGGTCCCAGTGAAAGACAAGCACTATCCCGTATCACCAGCTGTGCAGAAGTTGATGTATGCTGAGTTAGATAGAATGCTTGACCTTGGTGTCATTGAAGTGAGCGAGAGTCCATGGAGTCATCCTGTCACCCTTGTTCGCAAAGGTGAAAAGAACAGGCTCTGCTTGGACGCTCGCAAACTAAATGCGCTTACGGTCAAGGATGCCTATCCTCTTCCGCATATTGAGGGCTTACTGAGCAGACTGGGTGATACTCATTACATATCAAGTGTGGATCTTAAGGATGCTTTTTGGCAGATCCCATTGGATCAGTCCAGTAGGGAGAAAACGGCTTTCACAGTGTCGGGACGACCACTTTATCATTTTACGGTCATGCCTTTCGGTCTGTGTAACGCAGCCCAAAGGTTATGTCGTCTTATGGATAGAGTGATCCCATCGGCACTGCGAGAACGCGTTTTCGTCTATCTGGACGATCTTTTGGTGGTCTCGCCAGATTTTCAGACACATTTGGAAGTTTTGTCCCAAGTGGCAAAATGCTTGTCGCACGCTGGTTTGACCATCAATGTGGCCAAATCGAAATTCTGTTTTAGAGAGCTTAGATATTTAGGCTATATCGTTGGTAGAGGTCAGATTAAACCCGATCCGGGGAAAGTCGACACCATTACCAAGTATGTGTATCCAAAAACACCGAAGCAAGTCAGGAGTTTTATGGGAGCAACCGGCTGGTATCGTAAATTTATTTCGAATTATGCGACCATTGCCGCCCCGATATTTGATACCTTAAAGAAGGGAAAGATTTTTAATTTCCCCGAAGAAGCCAAAGAGGCTTTCGATGGTCTGAAAAAGGCTTTGGTGACTAGTCCCGTATTGGTCCATCCCGATTTCGCTAGACATTTCTACATCCAATGTGATGCATCGGATGTAGGAATTGGCGCCGTGTTGTTTCAGAAGGATGATTTGGAAGGCGAACATCCGCTTGCGTATTTTTCGCATAAATTAACTTCTGCGCAACGAAACTATTCCGTCACGGAGCGGGAATGTCTAGCGGTAGTCTTGGCGGTGAAAAGGTTTAGACCATACGTGGAATTAATGCCATTCACAGTCATCACGGACCACAGCAGCTTGAAGTGGCTAATGTCTCACAAAGACTTAAGTGGACGTTTGGCGAGGTGGAGTTTACTTCTCCAAGGATACAATTTTAAAATAGAGCATAGGCAGGGAAGTCAAAATGTTGTTCCCGATACCCTATCGCGCTACCAGATGGAGGAAGTAGCCACCAACCTAAGCGGTCTCTTGGATTTGTCCTCGGAAGCTTTTAAGTCAGAGGATTATCTTGAGCTTATTAACGTCGTGAAAGAGAAAGCAGATCAGTTACCCGATCTTAAGGTCATAGATGGAATAGTGTATAAGCGGACACGTCCTTATGACGGAGTTGCTTTGAATGAAGATTTTTGTTGGAAATTATGGGTTCCTTTAGAACTTACTGCCAGTATTATAGAGAAGGCACATACTCCACCCGAGTCAGCACACGGAGGTTTCTCGAAAACTCTATTTAGAGTTAGAGAATATTTTTATTGGCCCAATCTTAATACGCAGGTTAGGAACTATGTTAGGAATTGTCAAGTATGTAAGGAAACAAAACCTGCCAACATAACTTTGAGACCACCGATGGGAAGCGAGAATCCAGCAGAAAGACCATTTCAGCGAGTATATGTAGATTTTCTCGGCCCATATCCCAGGTCTAAGGCAGGCAATTGTTATATTTTCATTGTTGTTGATCAATTGACGAAATTTGTGTTTTTGAAAGCGATGGCCAAAGCTAACAGTCGAAATGTAGTCAGATTCTTAATATCAGAAATATTTCACAAGTTTGGTACACCTGAGACCATTGTTTCTGACAATGGCCAGCAATTCGTGAGTAAGGAATTCGCAGATGTTGTGAGAAACTTCGCAATTAGACATATTCGAACTGCAACGCACTCTCCACAGGCTAACGCATCAGAGCGCGTGAACCAGTCTATTCTGGCAGCGATACGTGCTTACCTGGAGGACAACCATTGTGAGTGGGATAAGTATTTATCCGAAATTGAGTACTCATTGCGTTCATCTGTGCATAGTTCCATAGGTGTTACACCATATTTTGCACTTTTCGGAATGAATATGGTAGGTCACGGTAGTTTTTACCGAATTGCTCGAAAGTTAAAGGCGTTAAGTGACCCTGAGAGTGAAATTATTCCGAAATCGGCAAAAATGGAACTAATGCGACAGAAAATTCGAGAGAATCTTCACAAGGCGTATGAGAGAAATCAGAGGACATACAATACCCGATGTCGCTCAGTTAAGTTCGTTCCTGGACAGGAAGTTTATAGAAGGAACTTCCAACAAAGTGATTTTATGAACAACTTTAACGCAAAACTCGCCAGAAAATTTCTACGCTGTAGGATAGTCAAACCTGTAGGTAATAGCTTGTACGAAGTGGAAGACCTACAGGGTAAATTGTTAGGAATTTTTCATGCAAAGGACCTACGCCAATTATGAGGGAAATGTTAGTTTCTGATAGTTTAGATGAATGGACGGTAGTAAGTAGTCTGTGCTCGGTTGACGCACTGGTATCTAAATTGACGTAAATATTGAAGCCCGGTTTTGTCTTTTGGAATCTTTTCAGCAGCAAGTCAGATCGGCATTAGATATTCAACAGCCACCGCCATGAGTTGCACCATCTGTTTAAGCAACCTGGGTGATGATCAGGCGACCACAGTCACCAGTTGTGGACACCTCTTCCACGAAGAATGCCTTCGGGGATGGACCCGTAACCACAACGACTGCCCGCTGTGTAGAGCGCCGGGAATCACGCAGACCCGTGTATATGTCAGTCCACCAAGCGCGGAACAGCCAGGTGGGAATTTCGGAATGGGAGAGTTGACCGCAGAAATTAATCGACTGCGGAGCCGTGAAATATCGCTACTGACTACGCTGAGTGAAGTGCGACAAGGGGCGAGTGATCAGCAAGAGCAGGCGACTGCACGAGAAGAATGGAACGAGAGCCGCATTCAGGGGTTGTCCAATGATTTAGAGCATTGGCGGCAAAATTATCTAGCTGTTCATGAAGAGAATTTTACACTGCAGAACGAGAATAGCCATTTGCGCAGCAGAGTGGAGGAAGCCGAGCGGCGAGCTGAACTACGTGGTAGACGGTATGAGCAGGTCAGGGAACAGTACCGTAGTCTGCAGGCAGCCTCACAGCAGTTCCAGGAGAGAAATACCCCGAATGCTACGGGACGGAATCGTGTGAACATCCAGAACTTCTCTTCCGCAGTGGCGGCGGACCCGATAAGCCAAGTGCTAGGGTTATTCGGCCGAATACCTGTGGCCCTCAATGCTGATAATGTCCGAGTGATATCCTGCACCGAGATGGTAGTAAAGCAAGGCAGATATCAGATCATGCTCGAATTCGTCAGCGTGGCCGACAAATTAGAACTCATGACAAAGTTCCCGAATCTGCAGAATCACCCCGTTCCAACGTTAAGAACCCTTGTGCTCCTTGACATGCTAGACGCGACGGCTCACCACAAAAGAGTTAGCACCCGATTACATGGCAAGCGCGGGGTTAACTATGTCCGTTTCGAAGAAGGCCAGGTGTTGGTTAAGTTGAGTAGCGAGCAGCAACCGATAGAGATCACCAGTGAGCAACAGCTCGAGCAGTTAATCGCCCGTCTTGAGGCTTTACCCGCACGCCGTAGGAACAAACATCCACCGATAGTAGTCCGCAGCGAGGATAGCTCATCAGATTAGAAGCGCCACCGTAGCCACAGCTTAGGGCCATTTAAAACCAACATTGAAAGCAGACAACAACTGCAGCCACTCCAACCACATTTAGTAGAACTAATAACACCATATGGAGTTGGCCACTAACAAACAACGATCCAACAACATCCGTGAAAACATGTGTTCCAAGTTTAGATCGCAGAGGAGAGCCGATGTTAAGGTGCCGGTTTTTCCCTCCCATCCTTGAACAGGGATGATGGCAGGATGGTTGGGTTTGTCATGTGCACCCTTAGAGGGAACAAACCTCAGTCACAGGTGCGTATCAGTTTCATTCACCACCATAGATAATAAAACGCACCCAACGTAAGGATCTGGCAATGCCGCAGAGTGGTATTCCGCACCAAGAGAATGGCAGCACCGGCTGTCACCGAAATGTCAAATGACTTGGGTGAGGCATTTCCGGCATCTTCCAAATTTCTTTCTATCAGCGGCAATCAAATCGATCAGAAGTAATCTTCAACAATCCGACCAAATATATTGCCAAAGCCAGCTACAACGTCAAGAAAACGTAGAGGAAGCAACGAGATACCATTTGCCAGTGCACTTTCGTGATTTCGTGCGAAGTGGTTATTGGACAACATCCCTAGAAAGGGGAAAGAAAAAAAAGAAGATACCTAAGTCTAAAAAGAAAACCACGAAGCTCGGGTAAGTTTCCAGCATGTAGGAAAAATGGGTTCTGAGTGGATAAGACGGGAAGCTAATACTCTTTCCTTTTATTTGCTTGTTTTGCTCATCAGGTAGTTCGTGAACATTTTGGATTCGGCGGTGAGATTGATTGGTGCAAACTTGAAAGTCTTCTTTACGGTGGAACCCGCGGAACTTCAAAGTTTCGAAACCACTGTTTAAGTCCAGGGGCTTATCCAAGCGAGCGGCTCAGTGTCCGACTCTCTGACCCTTTTAGGTGACGACCGTTGGCCTCGAGCTTCTCCAGGCTAAATCCCTGGGCGAGTGGTTTCGAGGGACCGAGAAGGAAAACACTACCACCGCACAGTCGATATACGGCAAGAAAAACCCAAAAACAAAATTCCGAACACACGAACAAGACGCCACAAAACGTTTTTTTTATATAGTACCAAATCAGCTACCAATTCTCTAAACACCAGCTGTAGCAACATTTCCTCATCTATAACCGCAACGACAAGAAATATCGGCAGCAAGATTCCGAGCCGCAACAAACCAAATAAATAGTCAACACCACAACAACAGACAACATCAGATCAGCAGCCATAACAATAGATCCAACAACAGTCATCATCTCACCAATTACTTTAAAAAATCATTTCATCATCATCCCCCATTTCATCAAAGAATCGGTAAGTCCATCAGATTCTTTAAATTATTTGAGCCAATTAAGGGACGTATCCCGTGAAGTCAGGGTATTGACCGTAAGGCTTTCGTCCAAAGCCATCGTTCAAAAGTGACATTCCAGAGGAAAGCTTATCAGTCCTCTAGGGACAATGGTCCAAAGGTTGGAAACATCCCAACCCAATGTTAATTCTAAGAATACGGTCAAAAGAAAAGATCCAATTAGCTTAACTTAAAACAAAATCTGAGGAAAAATGTTACGAGAATTCGTAAATCGGAAATTAAAGTCACTATAATAAGAAATAAAAAAAATTAAGAAATAAAAAAATTAGGAAATAAGAAAATAGGAAATAAGAAAATTAGGAAATAAGAGGATTAAGAAATAAGAAAAATTTAACTGAATCCCTGAAAAAATTAGGATCTAAGAAAAGAAATATAACTCTTTGTAATAACGGAGCATAAAGTAGAACACTGGAATTGCTCATAATTTGTACAGTGGTATGAAATTTACCTTACCTTTTTTTACTACATTGCCATTTAGTTGTTATTAATTTCCTTTATATCATTTCTTTTACATTTACATTTTCCAATCATATCATTTAACCCTCGTTTATATATTTTTGCACATACATACATTAACCGGTGAAGTTTTAAAGTATACATACGTATTTGTACATACATATATATATCGCGATCATTTTAGTACATTACCCCCACCCCAATTGGTGGTATATGTATAAACATATATATGTACACAAATATGCAAGTATAAATACTTATCTATGTCTACATACATATGTACATATATATATATATATATATATACGGGTGTGAATTACTCTCTGAAAGAGAGTAGTAATTCTCAGTAAACGAGAAGATATTGCAATTTACTGATACCGCGGTGTATAAATTTGATAACGATATGTGTATATTCTAATAATAAGTAGGATTATAGTTAATTTTGTTGTTACATGATTTATGTAGGTAGTGTCAAATATGCTTATACGAGGCACGTTTAGTAATTTTAGTTCAGGAGCTTTATTCAGTTTTGGTTAGAAAACAATTAGTGTAGGTTTATAAAAATATTATAGATTAATTACTCGATAAGAGATTGTTAAATATTTTTAAGCGCAAAATACTGAAACATTTTGAATTTATAAATTATTGGAATTTGAGCGTAACAAAAGCCTAAGTTCAAAGGGAAAAGAAATATTCTGCCCACCCGAAAGGCTCTGAGATCTCATTGCTAGGTAGGGAATGGCCAAGCGAGCCCAATATAGTCGTCTTTATGAAAAAGCTTACGATTTATGCGATTGATTTTTCGCAGTCATATTAAATTTAATTTTCTTTTGAACTATGAGTGCTTGACATGATTTGCATATCATGCGAAATATTATCTATTAAGTTTTCAAGTACCTCAAGAGTACTACCGATTAAATAGTTGTCTATTTATGCCCATAAGTTTATTGAATCTAGACACTAAAGTAGTTTCAATAAAGTTTGTTATGCATTGTTATGATTTTGAAATTTGAAATGATCAATAGTTTTGAAATGATGCAGGCATAAGAAAACAGGTAGGTAATGGCATAAGATGAAGTGAGTGTGTAATCCCAAACAGATTTATTATGTTGGGACATCTAAAATAAGTCAAGGTTACGATGTCACGGTGGAGATAATTCTCCGTATTGGGAGGGTAAAGATGCCTAAGTCGACAAGTCATCAGTCGACAACGAAAGTTCAGCGATGTTCATAGTGCAGTGTACTTTTGGTATGCATGTGTTTTGTTGTTATTGTTTATCTTATTTTCTTGAGACAAGGTGTGTTATTGTGGAAGGTTCCCTTCTTTCTTTTCGTTCTTTATTTTTAATTTTTTTCCTTCTTCGGAAGTTTCACTTTTGTATGGCTTCGGTGGGTCACCGTAGTCTAGCTGGCATGATTTTAGAAATGTTTATGTCATCGCAACCAGAGAAGGATCAACAAGGACCACCCCGTCCGGCGAGCTCTAGCCGCGCAATACGCCAGCATGCCAGCGCAGTTGAGAATCTGGAGGAATCAGTTCCATGCATTTGGTGGATATGACATAATGGCGCCCAGCGTAGGGCCTGAAAGGGTCCTACCTAAGTGGTGCCAGGAGTTATGGTACCCTCACTGTATAGAGTATTGTGACATAATGTCGCACCGGCACTTGTAGTGGCCATATGACACAGTGGCGCCCAACAGGGAGCAGAAATGCTCGTGCCAACGTGTGAGCCATATGGGCTGTGCCTGCAGCTTTGGACCAATTCCATGCGTTAGTGAACATATGACACATTTTCCAAACCAATAATTCTTGCGAATTTATCCCAGTTAGCTTTCCTCGGGTTAGGATAGACTTTCGTGTTGGAGACGGTTGTCGAAATATTGAAGGGGATTAGTTTATGACCAGAAAAAGAACAATCGTCCGATATTCTCCAATTCTCTACGTTAAAGATGCTGTTATTGGACATCAGAGTGATGTCCAGGACTTCATCCCACCCTTTGCACTTATCCGAACTCGAAAAGTAAATGCAGGTTTATTACCGCTATTACATATTAATAGGTTAGTAGACATAATTAAATCAAAAAGAGACTCACCTCTTCCGTTGATTGTACTACAACCCCAATTCCTATGTCAAGAATTAGCATCACAGCATAAAATCAGACCAGCACCCTTCGCTGCAGCTGCAACCACTACACTTCTCACCTCTTCCGGAGGAGTCTCTATTATGCGACATGTACACAGACGCCAGTAATGTCCCATTTCCTCTTGCGACCCTCGTGGAGACAACTGTCACGTTCGGGAACTAAGATCTGATTTCAGAAACGCATCAATATTATTTTTAACTAGAATATAAGATCTGGAAATATCATTAGTTTTACAATAAAATACTTTGTGTGAGCACTGTTATACGGCATTTACACCAAACAAGATTAACGCATTTTCGGGATTATTGACGTTTTTTCTTATGGAGTTTGACATTTATAATCCCGAAAAGCGATAATCTTCGTAGGTGTAACTACAGTTTTAGACATTTAACTCGATCGTCTCTTACGTAAGTAAGTAAAAATTTTATTGAGTCTTCTTCTTTCTCTTTCAGCGAGTGGTGGAAAACCCTTGTTTAACAGAGTGTATACTTAGAACTATACTCGTTTTATTCTAATGCCCGATAAAAGGTATATAAGCCACATGCTTGAGTGAAATAGCGAATGTACATAAATAAGTACAATATAAATAATGAATGATTTCAAGGCTTACTCGCGGCCTTTTTGTTAACATACAGAGCGAAAGTCTGTCAAAGGGAATACAAATTAAATAACAACTAAAACTAAAAAACAAAAGAGATTTGTTAAATATCTTAGCAAAACAGAGAGCATGATAATAACATGTACCACAGATGAAGTGTTAATAAACGAGCGTGCAAACATATATATATACACATATCCATGGCAACTAAATAAGTACATATTCACAGATGAGGATAACATTGTTTACAATAAATACAAAAACGATCTGAATAGTATCAAGTATATGGCGTACTTGCAAGTGTACAAAACAAACTTAAGATATAAATATACTATATATTAACAGTTTGGTAGGTAAAATAGAAGTATTGGCACAATTGGTATAAGGTAAGTATAGACTTGAAATATATACAACATATACAAACAATATACAAAAATTAAATAACAATTAAATTAAAATTTACGTGTTCTCGAATAGATTAGCCCCTATGTATGACATACGAAACCTTCTCATAGAAGCTAGGTGTTGCATAAGCGTCCAAAGGATTGTCATGGAGGAAGCTGGGTAGACGCACTGGTGAAAGGTAAGGGAGCTGAGCCAGTTCTAGTCATCTTCTCTGTGCAGGACGTCGTTCATGAGTCCATTGTCATGAGTTTCCAGTTTCTCAACAAATTTCTTCTGCGGTGTCAAAATGTAAGTGAAAAACGGCAGCACTCCTGAATTCCGGTAGATGTATTCATGTCCGATTCTCGTAGAATTTATTAATACATTTTCTCAAAATGTTCCTCTCGTGTATTTGCAGGTCTTTAGCCACAGATGGAGAAATGGTAAACCATATGGGTTAACCATATTGGAAAACCATAAAGCAAAATGGGACGGATTGCTACCTTATACAGTAAAAGTTTCGTGTTTACTGGAAGGTATTTACTGCTCAACAAGTTGGAGAACATTCCACATATTCCCTTGGATTTGGTGAGTATAGTCCTTGCGTGATTATTAAATTTAAACAAATTGTTAAAGTGGACCCCTAAGTATTTTATGCTAGTTTTGAAGGGGATATCCACACCATTTAGAGAAAGCCGTAGGGATTTGCTTTGAGGTACTACAAATCGTGAGCACTTGCCCGATGCATTTCTAATGCAAATAGCCTCTGATTTGCGGGCATTAATTTTAATTCCCCATTGTCGGTAATATACCTCAATCACGCCAAGATATAACGCTGCTTTATCAATAGCCTGGGAAGGAGATGTGTCGTGAGAGTAGATCAGACAGTCATCAGCATATAGTATAGCCGTAGAGTTTAGCATCTGATGTGGGAAGTCATGTAAGAATAGGTTGAATAGAAGTGGCGCCAACACACTCCCTTGTGGTACTCCACTACATACTGCACCAGACGTTGAGATTTGATCACCTATTTGTACGCAACTTATAAAAATTTTCACAAAAAAAGGGTCAACGCCAATTTCGACCGCTTTGAACAGCATCCCCTTATGGAATGCGGAATCAGAGGCCTTCTCAATATCCAATGAGATGGCCACAGTACAATTTTTGTCCCTCAGATTACAGCACACGTCACTATGAAATTTCAAATGTGCATGATGAGTTGAGTGGTTTCTCTGGAATTCAAATTGGTGAGATGGAATGGGGTCAACTATAAATGAGTTTTCGAGTTTTTCCTTGAGCACATGCTCAAACACTTTTCCAATATTGGATAATAGGGAAATCGGTCGAAAATCCTCAACTCTGTCGCTGGCGTCTTTCTTTTTGATTGGAAGGATTTTTGCCGCTTTCCATGCAGTCGGAAAATAACAATTGTTTAGGCAATTATTAAATAAAACCACTAATAAATTTAGTACGGAATCAGGAGCTTTTTGGTGATGAAATTTGATATTTTATCAGAGCCGCTGGATTTCTAACTATTTATGCTCGCAATGATAGATTTTAAGTTAGACGTGTTTGTAAAATGAAACATGTGCGTGTTGTTAGAAGAAGTAAATTCATTGTTAAATGAATAAATATGCTGTTAGGTATGTTATCCACGTAGTGAGACACACGGGCAATAATATCTGGATCTACATTCTCAGGTATATTTTCCTTGAAAATATTAGCATAGTAGCTTTTGAAATGTTCGGAGATTTCATCGCTGTTCGACGTAATGTTGCCGTTATGATTACTTTTTTTTGCAAAATGGTGAAGATTTCTTTCCAATCATTTGGTTTATTTCCACAAATGCTTTTGGACCGGGCTTAATATTTTTGAGTTTATTTCCAAATCTTTCCGAACATACGATTGCCACGAGTTCCTTTAAAATAGTTTTTAGAAGCTGTGTTTGTTTAGAGAGCAGACGATACTCAGGACTAAGTCTGTTTCCAGTACGGTGGTAAATTTTCTTTAGTTCTTTTCCCAGCAACGCTTAGTTTTAAATAAGTTTTCTATATTTTGTGGTAACGGAATGTTATTGTTATATAGGGCAATTTGTTCGGAATGCACATTGTGAATTGCATAAAACTGTTCATTAAACTCAATAATAATTTGATCAATTTCTGTGTTTTTAAAGGTTTTGTTCGATGGAGGCATAATGCGGATGGATAGGTGTTCCAAATCTTGACGGAAATTGTCCCAATTGGTGTTTCTGTAAGAGGTAAATCGTCGTGGACTTCTTAAAACAAACTCACATTGTCCCAATTGCAGTTGAAGTTTTAACGGAAAGTGATCGGAAAAAGATAGAAGGCTTGAAATTGTAAAGTTCTGATCATTTCGATTAATTAATTGGGCACTTAGAAGAAAGTGATCAAGGAAAGACGAACCATTGGGATAGGATGGATTTATGTCACACAAACGCACGACATCAAGTGAGTTATCTTGCAGCCATTTATTAAGGTTCTTGCCATTACAATTTTCGACCGTATTTCCCCACATAAAGCTTTTAGAGTTCAAGCCACCGCCAAGAATGAAACCCTCAAAATTGCCAGCCACATTCAAAATCTTGTCTAATCCAACGTCCATCGACAAGGAGGAACAATTTGTAGGTATGTACAAGGAACCAATTAAAAACTTGTTCAATAATCCCCGTTTTCAATTCCAGCTCAATGAATACTCCGTTGAAACCCAAATCATTGATGTCTACCCGTCTATATAATATATTGTCTTTTATTGCTATTGCTACACCCACCGGTGAGACTTATAAAATTGTAGCCATTTAAGAAAACATTTTTTCCTTGTCTTAAATGTGTTTCCTGGATAAATGATATATCAATTTTGTTGCTGACGAGCGTTTTCTGGAGGTCTATTTGTCGGCTCTTATCGATCAAAGATCGAACATTGTGGGATAAAAAAATTAATTGAGGTAGGGGCTTTTTATTTTATTTAACAGACACAAGAATTCACTTTTGCGACTTCTCTGGACATATTTTTATATTATCTCATGAAGAAAGTTATCTCGTCTTCAAGAGACATCTCTTGAGGTTCCATAAAATAGGATGCAAGTTTTAAAAACTCATCAATAATGCCTGATTTGTTTTCTTGTTGTTGGGCTGGATGGAGACCAAAGCTTACAGCTCTACTAACATTTTTGGCCGCAGTAATTTTTCCCAATCGGGCTTTCATGATTTTGTAATTTTTTTAATTTTAAGAAGTTTTTGTAGAAAGGGCATCCTCTCCAATTAGCAGGATGACCAGCTTCATTGCAGTTGACGCAATATGGGGCAGATTCAATTGTTCTGACTCTCTGACATTCACCAGGAGCATGTGTCTGGTCGCATTTCACACATTTGAACTGCGCGCTAAAATTTTTTCCAACATGTCCCCATTTTTGGCAACGGTGGCACCTCTTGGTCTTTTTTCTTAGGTTTTTCCCAAGTCACTATTTGCCTTAATACCGACTTAATATTAGCCATGTCGGTGAGATTTTTACCCGGACATAGAGTGACCAAGAAAAGACCTGTATCGTAACCGTTGTTGATCGAGTGCTTTGTAGTGAACTTTGCAACATTGGACACAGCACCAACGACAATTTTGTTTAATTCATCTTTTACATCACTTACCTCGCAGCCATGATATAACCCTCTGAGGATAAGGGATGTTTGCCTTAATTCCTTGGGGGTGAAGGAATATGCAGGAATTTGTTTTTCCTTTAACAGACGCATCATATCCGCGTGTATCAAAGGATCAGCGAGAAACAATTTGCTTTTGTTTTTGTTGACATTTCTTACTTTAAAAGAGATTGGTGGCGTTCTTTCCCCAAGCTGGTCCACTAGGTGTTTCACATTTACATTATAGAGAAATATCGGCGGACAAAATGATCACCTGGATTGTGGCGGCTTTTCCGATGAGGCAGCAGTATTTACCTTATCAGGCTTAGGGCGATTTAAAATTTGTGGTGAACTCTCTATCTCCAGGTCACCAAGGTTGCCAAAATAATTTTGTCCATATAGGGTGGACACATCAATATTCGTTGGCGGTCGTTTGTCCTCCAATCTCTTCCTTTTCGCGCCAATTTGCGTAAAATCGTCAGCCATCTCAGGTGAATTCTCCTCAGTCCCGCACTCCACTTCAGCAACGTCGAACTCCATGTCAGGAGGAACTGTCGGCATCCCCTTGCGCATTCTAATGCGACAGATTTCCACAAAAAGTCAGTGCGACTTGTAAAAACAATATATTCCCAAACTTGCAACTAATCAAAAAATTGCGCTCCAAAATTGGCTTCCAACCAGTTCAAGGTATCAGCTGTTCCATCGTCTCTTACGTATGGTTCTTGCAATATGCATATGTCTATGTTCTCCACGTTGTGAAGGACGCTCAGGTTAGCTGATGGTAGCTTGCTGATCTTAGCAAAAACGATATACATATAGACAGTCAAAATTTCTCTTCACTCAAATGCCAACAAACAAAACAAGTGAAACCCTAGCACTTCTCTGCCCACCCTCTTACTCTCTTCATTGAATATTTGAATACATCGTATTCAGTTCTTGTGAAATTTTCGTAAGCAATTTTGCCATTTATCTGTCAACGGGAAATTTTGTTGCGTAAAGTTACCATCTACCTTTGATTTACCTTGCAAATATTCCATTAACAATTCTTCTTCGTATTAAGTGTCGACTTATTAATCGGCGTGAAGTTAACAAACCAAAGTTAACAAACTAAATTATTTGAGTGAGAAAGAGAGAGCAAATTGTGAGAGATGGTGGACACTCTCTGAGTAATTATGAATATTCTCTTTCAGGTACTGCCAGACCATAATGATGTTCCATTAACTTAATTAGGTGGTATCACTGTGGTTCCATAAGGAATTGCCATTTAAATATATTGTGTCCGTAAATTTATTAAGTATGGTAGCACAATTCGATTTTGACATTTCGTTGCAAAATATTCCGAATTTACGCACGGGAAGTTAACAAACCAAAGACAACAAACTAAATTTTTTTTGAGAGAGAAGAGAATAAATTGCGGGAGATACTAAATACACTCTCACTCTTTTTGGGATTTCTCCTTTCATCATTGCCAGGCAATAATGATGTTCCAATAACTTAATTAGGTGGTAACACTGTGGTTCCTTAAGGAATTGCCATTTAAATATATTTTTCCGTAAAAATTAAATATGGTAGCACAATTCGATTTTGACATTTCTTTGCAAAATATTCCGAATTTCGTTTTAGAGCCGTGCCGTGAAGTTAACAAACCAAAGTTAACAAACTAAAAACGAAAGGAATTGCTGAATTATGTCAATAAATTAAAAAATATATGTGTTTAGCTGATACTTATATTATGTATGTACATCCATATATTTTATGGACTCTGGAGAGTTGTAAGAATATTTGAAAATTCATGGGCTTCATTCCTGCGCCTGAGAACGAGGCAATAATCATGATTGGAAGCGACAAGTCTGGCTAACAACTGCCTATATTCCATGTGGTGCCCAGAGAATTAGGGTAAAAGTTGTTAGTACAAAAACTTTTTCGTCATAATGAAAAACTTAATTTTTTTGCATATTTTGAAAATTTTTTTAGTATAAAAACTTTTTCGTCATCATGAAACATTTAACTTTTTTTTGCTTGTTTTGAAAATTTCTGGCCGCTTTTTTCCCAGACTGACGAAAAATGGAATGATAGGCATTGAAAGCGATGAGTCTAAGGAGAAATTTGGTATATCGCATGTGGTGCCCAGAGAATTAGGAAAAAAGATTTTAGTACAAAAACTTTTTCGTCATAATGAAACACTTAATTTTTTTTTTTGCTTATTTTGAAAATGTCTGGCCGCTTTTTTCCCAGACTTACGAAAAATGGAATGATAGGCATTGAAAGCGACGAGTCTATGGAGAAATTTGGTATATCACATGTGGTGCCCAGAGAATTAGGGAAAAAGTTTTTAGTACAAAAACTTTTTCGTCATAATGAAACACTTAATTTTTTTTGCTTGTTTTGAAAATTTCTGCCCGCTTTTTTCCCAGACTTACGAAAAAAGGAATGATAGAGATTAAAAGCGACGAGTCTAAGGAGGAATACCAAATGCCAAATTCCTCCTAAGGCTCGTCGCTTTTAATCTCTATCATTCCGTTTTTCGTAAGTCTAGGAAAAAAGCGGCCAGAAATTTTCAAACCCAGCAAGAAACATTAAGTGTTTGATTATGACGAAAAAGTTTTTGTACTAAAAATGTTTCCCTAATTCTCTGGGCACCAAACGGAATACACTACATTATTTATCAGACCCGTCGCTTTCAATGCCTATCATTCCGTTTTTCGTAAGTCTGGGAAACAAGTGGCCAGAAATTTGCAAATCCAGAAAAATAATTAGGTGTTTCATTCATTATGGCGAAAAAGCTTTTGTACTAAAAACTTTTTCCCTAATTCTCTGGCCGCCACATGCTATATACCGAATTCCTCCTCAGACTCGTCGCTTTCAATCCCTATCATTCCATTTTTCGTAAGTCTGGGAAAAAAGCGGCCAGAAATTTTCAAACCCAGCAAAAAAAGTTAAGTGTTTCATTATGACGAAAAAGTTTTTGTACTAAAAACTTTTTCCCTAATTCTCTGGGCACCAGATTCCTCATTAGACTCGTCGCTTTCAATCCCTATCATTCCATTTTTCGTAAGTCTGGGAAAAAAGCGGCCAGAAATTTTCAAACCCAGCAAAAAAAAGTTAAGTGTTTCATTATGACGAAAAAGTTTTTGTACTAAAAACTTTTTCCCTAATTCTCTGGGCACCACATGCTATATACCAAATTCCTTCTCCGACTCGTCGCTTTCAACTCCTATCATTCAATTTTTTGTAAGTCTGGGAAAAAAGCGGCCAGAAATTGTCAAAACAAGCAAACAAATATTAAGTGTTTCATTATGACGAAAAAGTTTTTGTACTAAAAACTTTTTCCTTAATTCTCTGGGCACCACATGCGATATACCGAATTCTTCCTCAGACTCGTCGCTTTCAACTCCTATCTTTCATTTTTTCGTAAATCTGGGAAAAAAGGGGCCACAAATTTTCAAAACAAGCAAAAAAAAAATTTAGTGTCTCATTATGACGAAAAAGTTTTTGTACTAAACACTTTTTCCCTAATTCTCTGGGCACCACATGCGATATACCAAATTCCTCCTTGGACTCGTCGCTTTCAATCCCTATCATTTCGTTGTTCGTAAGTCTGGGAAAAAAGCGGCCAGAAATTTTCAAAACAAGCAAAAAAAAATTAAATGTTTCATGATGACGAAAATGTTTTTGTACTAAAAACTTTTTCCCTAATTCTCTGGGCGCCACATGCGATATACGGAATTCCTCCTCCGACTCGTCGCTTTCAATTCCTATCATTCAATTGTTAGTAAGTCTGGGAAAAAAGCGGCCAGAAATTTTCAAAACAAGCAAACAAATATTAAATGTTTCATTATGACGAAAAAGTTTTTGTACTAAAAACTTTTTCCTTAATTCTCTGGGCACCACATGCGATGTACCGAATTCCTCCTCAGACTCGTCGCTTTCAATTTCTTTCATTCAATTTTTCGTAAGTCTGGGAAAAAGCGGCCAGAAATTTTCAAAACAAGCAAAAAAAAATTAAGTGTTTCATTATGACGAAAAAGTTTTTGTACTAAAAACTTTTGACCTAATTCTCTGGGCACCACATGCGATATACCACATTTATCATTAGACTCGTCGCTTTCAACCTAAACCTAAAACCGAACAAGAAAATTATGGAAACTAAAATAAAAAGCTAAACCCAACATAAAATTACATAAACCACTATAAACTGTTACATAAGCAACATCGAATTGTTACATAAAGGACAACAAATTGTTACATATTAAAATTTATAAAATAGTTCCTAACTAAAGAACCGTACTATGCCTACGGAAAATATGAATTTCCAACATAAAAACAAGAACAAAAATTACATAAATACATAAACCACAACAAATTGTTACACAAACAACAAGTCCTCAGACTCGTCGCTTTCAACTCCTATCTTTCATTTTTTCGTAAATCTGGGAAAAAAGGGGCCACAAATTTTCAAAACAAGCAAAAAAAAAATTTAGTGTCTCATTATGACGAAAAAGTTTTTGTACTAAACACTTTTTCCCTAATTCTCTAGGCACTACATGCGATATACCAAATTCCTCCTTGGACTCGTCGCTTTCAATCCCTATCATTTCGTTGTTCGTAAGTCTGGGAAAAAAGCGGCCAGAAATTTTCAAAACAAGCAAAAAAAAATTAAATGTTTCATGATGACGAAAATGTTTTTGTACTAAAAACTTTTTCCCTAATTCTCTGGGCGCCACATGCGATATACGGAATTCCTCCTCCGACTCGTCGCTTTCAATTCCTATCATTCAATTGTTAGTAAGTCTGGGAAAAAAGCGGCCAGAAATTTTCAAAACAAGCAAACAAATATTAAATGTTTCATTATGACGAAAAAGTTTTTGTACTAAAAACTTTTTCCTTAATTCTCTGGGCACCACATGCGATATACCGAATTCCTCCTCAGACTCGTCGCTTTCAATTTCTTTCATTCAATTTTTCGTAAGTCTGGGAAAAAGTGGCCAGAAATTTTCAAAACAAGCAAAAAAAAATTAAGTGTTTCATTATGACGAAAAAGTTTTTGTACTAAAAACTTTTGCCCTAATTCTCTGGGCACCACATGCGATATACCACATTTATCATTAGACTCGTCGCTTTCAACCTAAACCTAAAACCGAACAAGAAAATTATGGAAACTAAAATAAAAAGCTAAACCCAACATAAAATTACTTAAACCACTATAAACTGTTACATAAGCAACATCGAATTGTTACATAAAGGACAACAAATTGTTACATATTAAAATTTATAAAATAGTTCCTAACTAAAGAACCGTACTATGCCTACGGAAAATATGAATTTCCAACATAAAAACAAGAACAAAAATTACATAAATACATAAACCACAACAAATTGTTACACAAACAACAAGTTAAAAAAAAAAAAACAACAATTTATGGAATCGTTCTTGACAACAACAACAAAATATCATCCTCGGCACCAGCATTGTCCTCATCATCATCCGGAGTCTCACCAAAGGTCAACGTCAACCTCACAGTAGCAGCCAACATTATTATAACCCTATGTAAGGTAGTAAGTAAAGTTACTAAAATCATTAAAATTAAGATTTTTATTATTTTCACCCCCCTCTGAAGTTTGCTTAAAAATAATGCCAATTAAAACTATGTGTGTTTAAAGTTTTTTTTTGAGAAATTAGGTTAATGGTGTGTAAAAGCGGATACAGTGTTTTAAAGGGGTAATTCAGAGAAAATGTAAGAGTGTTCGGATTACCATTGGCGTAGCTATCCTAAGCTATGGGAGGGAGAAATGCACTCCGTATGACGATAACACCGAGTCACCTTATTGCTGTTAACTTGATCAATCAAATTCATTCATTTAACTTACATATCTTCATGATTGTTTGTACCTCTACCGAAGTGGTTTTTTTATATTTTTTTTGTATGGCATGACATCTTCTATGATTACGCGGCGATGAAACTGGGTCAGAGAATCATGCCACGCTGGGCCGGGCTAGCCTATTCTATCACTCATGTTCTGTACCTTTCTTTCTCCAAAAATTGTTTTGATGTATGTTAAACCGCGCGTAACATGAAATATCATTCCAATTTTCGTAAGTCTGGGAAAAAGGCGGCCAGAAATTTTCAAAACAAGCAAACAAATATTAAGTGTTTTATTATGACGAAAAAGTTTTTGTACTAAAAACTTTTTCCCTAATTCTCTGGGCACCACATGCGATATACCGAATTCCTCCTCAGACTCATCGCTTTCAATCCCTATCATTCAATTTTTCGTAAGTCTGGGAAAAAAGCGGCCAGAAATTTTCAACATAAGCAAAAAAAAATTAAGTGTTTCATTATGACGAAAAAGTTTTAGTACTAAAAACTTTTTCCCTAATTCTCTGGGCACCACATGCGATATACCAAATTCCTCCTTAGACTCGTCGCTTTCAATCCATATCATTCCATTTTTCGCAAGTCTGGGAAAAAAGCGGCCATAAAAATTTTCAAAATAAACAAAAAATGAAGTTTTTCATTATGACAAAAAAGTTTTTGTACTAACAACTTTTGCCCTAATTCTCTAGGCACCACATGGAATATAGGCAATTGTTAGACAGACTTGTCGCTTCCAATCATGATTATTGTCTCGTTCTCAAGCGCATTCACGAATGAAGCCCGTGAATTTTCAAATAGTCTTACAACTCTCCAGAGTCCATAGAATATATGGATGTACATACATAATATAAGTATCAGCTAAACACAGTGTGTATACATACACCAAAGCGAAATAAGACACATCTGAAATTTTTTTTCTTAAATATTTATGCTTTATTTCATATTTTATTTAATTTATTGACATAATTCAGCAATTCCTTTCGTTTTTAGTTTGTTAACTTCACGGCACGGCTCTAAAACGAAATTCGGAATATTTTGCAAAGAAATGTCAAAATCGAATTGTGCTACCATTTTTAATAAATTTACGGACACAATATATTTAAATGGCAATTCCTTAAGGAACCACAGTGATACCACCTAATTAGGTTAATGGAACATCATTATGGCCTGGCACTACCTGAAAGAGAATAAGCATAAATACTCAGAGAGTGTTCGGCATCTCTCACAATTTACTCTCTCAAATAATTTAGTTTGTTAACTTTGGTTTGTTAACTTCACGGCGATTCTTATGGCAACGAATACCGGGCTTTACCTTATATTTTGTTAATCTGGCAATTCCAACAGTTTTTATTTTCAGGCGTTCTGCCGAAATGATGGCGTATATCATGGGAGAATTATCTATTAGGTAGATTCATTAGAAATTCCATGGTTAAGCTGTCAAAATTAGTTGAATAACGAAAAACTCTATGTACACAAAATGAGAAAAGTTTCATAAGATTGTCTTAGATGATACAATGTCTATGATTTAATTGCATTTTGATTGAAATTCTTTAAATTTTATTAACAAGCAAAAATAAGCAAAATCAAATTTGATAACTTACCAACGGAAAATATGAAAAACCCACAAATCAGATGGGCTGATGCGTTTAACAGATAGATAATTTTACCATGGTGTATATCGTATTTATTTAATTATTGTATTCCATACAGTAATACTGCAGCCTTTAAAAGCGGCTTACACCCCTATTCTGTGAATGTGGTAACAATCAAATTGTAACCACAAAATTGTTACGAAGTTGTCACCATTGTTTGTATCTGGTATTCTGGCAACACAGTGACAACGAAATATTCACCTCGTAACAAATAATTCACCTCACAATAACAGGTTGTCAAAAGCAGTGACAAAAAACAAAAACATATGGTTTTCTGCACAAAATAAACGCGGTAAAAAAAGGAAAAGTACTTAAGTATTTAACATATTTATGTTTTATTGAATTAAAATTAATACATTATACACATTAATACATTATATTTAATTTGAGCGCAACGCAAAGGCACAACTGGAATGCAATATTGCCTTCCTGAAGGAATATCCAGAGATGCTAAGCCGCAAGAATACTCCTGCACATCCGCGCCATATAGAAGAAAAAAATTACTTTAGCGCCAACTCTCTGATCTACATCAAAATTTCACCACCGACAAAAGCTTCTGCGCTGAGTTCAAAAAGTTGTTTTTCCCCCGCGGTCGGTCCAACTTGTTGAGATATAGGCATTTAAAGCTTGAGTATATAATCGTTCGTATGTCCGGGATTTATGATCCGATCTGGTTGAAATGAGAATCATTACAAAGGTCTTTTTAAGTTCTATAAATCAGTGCATAAACATATTTATTAATAAAACTTTTTTAACCTCACTTTTCTGGTAAAATTTTTTTCTTTTTTAAATTGCCCTATTATACTTATATTTTGGCAGGTTCCGATAATACACAAGACCTTAGCCTTTGTAAAGGTATATTACTCAATATCCCTTGAAAGACCGGAGATATTTACATTTAAAGTTTTGTATCTTTCTAACACAAAATCAAGTTCCTTCTTCTTTCTGCTGCATTTCCATAGGACAAAGTAACAAAAGTCCTTCCTTCATTTAATTATGTCCTCTTGTCGTTTTGGTACAAAATATATTATTATTTTTCCCGTATACAGTTTTATTGTTTACTTGCAGAATATATAAAATGATTTTGTATCAACTTTCCGGCAAATAAAACAGCTGTCACGCGCTGTCACCTCCTCTTTGGCAGTTAAATACCGATTTGCGACAATTGTCACATTGCTGTCAAATAGTAACCGTGGTGAATTTTGTAACCCTGCCAGAATAGGGCTGTTAGGCAATTATATCGTCCTAGATTTTAAGTCGAAGCGTGCCTTAATGACGGCGGCATGAACTTCAAAAAAGTATCTACGACGGCGGCACACCGGGAAATTCTCATAAAGCAACTATTGTATAGAGAAGAAAATTTACTCATGGAGTGGAAAGCTAACAAAGAAAACGAGTGAAGCGTGTCGTTTCTCTGCTGGCTCTCTTACCCTCTTCGTTGAATATTTCAATACACGAGCAGTTTTCTGATGAAGTTATTCTATCTAACTATAGAAATTCCAACCATATTTAAATAAAATTACATAAAGTATGTAAAAAGTATGAAATCATCAGGTTTTGACGCGGGAAAGATATGCGTATGAGTGAATCGCGTCGACCTTTTTGCTTCTCTTCTACTAGGGTTGCCAAATTGCGGGGTTGTTTCTTCTCTACCTATACATCCTTATTAAAATTCTCTTGCATATATGCAAAAAAAAGAGTACTAGTTTACTTTTGTTGAGTCAAAGACGATGTACAAGTAGACAATAAAAATTTCTCTTCACTCAAATGCTAACAAACAAAACGAGCGAAACCCTCTTGTTGAGTAAACAGCGTTGTACACGACAATTTCAACGAAATTGTCGTAAATATCTCAATTTCGTAGTTATCAAAATATGTGCGAAATGGAGTAATTTCAAATCAATTTCAGCCCAAATTGCGAAAGACTTCAATTTCGCGGCAGCGTGAACAAGCCATAAGAGAGCGAGCAGAAAATGATTAATTTGTTGGCGTTTTATTTGTTGGCATTAGAGTGGAGAGAAATTTTGAATGTCTACTTTAGTACATGGTTTTTGCAAATAATTGGAAATTGTCAGCCCAGCTGATTTGTGGTATTTTTCAACTTTTCCGTGAGTAAGCTGTCAAATTCGATTTTGTTTGTTTTTGTTTAATAAAATTCAAAGAATTTCAATCAAAATGGAATTTAATAGCAGTCTTTGTATCAAGTCAAGCTTATAACATTTTTCATTATTCAGCTAATTCTGACAGCTTAACCACGGAATTGCTAATGCGACTACCTAATAGGTAGTTCTACCATGAGCGTCATTATACGGCGTTTATATACATCAAGATAATCGCATTATCGGCTTGCCGGTTTTTTTTTTACGGAATTTGTTATTTCTAATCCTCCTAATGCCCTAATCCACGTCTGTGTGGATTAATTCTTTATACATTGCTTTATTTTTATCCGCTTTAGTTCATTTTTGCCTGGCAGTGCTTCACTTATGACAGTACATCTTCAACTGAACATACGCTCTATTCTAGTACGTCATTAACAGTTGTTTTTTATCTCTGGTTTACGTATTCTTTCATTTGAGGCTGTAGTTATGTCGGCGTTACAAAAAGTACGTAAATTATGAATTATATGTAAGGACTGTGGGTTTAATTGTTTTTTTTTTTATCATTTATAGATTACCACCCTCCTTGTAAGAGAATCAGTGCAGAAATTGAAATGTGCAGCCTCCGTACATACTACCGCAGTTTGTGGAAAATGTCAATCTGGTCGTTACCGCATAACCACAAAACGCGATCGACCACTTACATATGAAATGGCAAATCCACCCCACTATATAGCACATCGTAAATCTTGGAATTCATGGAACACTTGTATGTAGAGCAAACGTTCATTTATTTCAGTCGTTGAATTTGTTATTAAAACGCATTTAATAGAAGTGTTAGCTGATAAAAAAAAAACTATTTAAAATCAAGTTGCTTAAGAACTGGACGAGACTAGTGTCAACACAAATTATGCTTGAACTGTCGTTGCTGTTAGGAAAACTTGTCGAGTGACGTTCGGTTGCTTAGAATGCAGAGAAAAAAATGTATGGATATCTGTAACAATGTTATTATTGGCAATCTTAAATAATACGTTTAGTTTAACTAAAAAAATTGGTTTCCCATTACATTCCCTAAAAGGATTAAGCAGCTTCTCACAACTAGTGAGTTTTATAATCACTGATTGAGACATACAGTTATACTCCGATTCCGAACGATATTTTGATAAGCATTTTCATGGTTAAATACTCGATAGCGTCGCCGTCAAGCCAGGTGACCTCCGTCGAAAATGTGATGTGGTCAGAGCTGGCTTCGAACCCACCGAATCATGTACAAGCGCTGCACGCGCTTCAACTGTTCTACCAGTTACTCTACATAGAAAATTGTTTCAGTTAGTTGAGCTACATCTTTTCTTATTGAACAGCTGACAGTCCATCTCATAATTTATCTAAGCCTTAAATGACCTCAACACCTTTGGTGCTTTAAAAATTGTCCCGAGTCAAAATCGTTCTTTTTTTTTACCATTTTATGGCTATTATGACGTGCTTATTAATATCATTTGCATATTTTCTAATTTTTAGCTACAATGTTGGATGGCTTGCGACCCTCTCAAACCGCAATCGAGGATGTTTTTATTCGAAAATTCGTCAATGGAACATGGCATTCTTTGGTCTGCTCCGAGATTATTATAAAACGACAACACAATATGATACGCTTATCAGCCATAGTGAGGCAGGCCATCAGTTCAAGAAAAATGTATTTTTTAATTGGCTACACTGAAGAACTGCTGTCGTATTGGTTGCAGTGTCCGGTCACGTTGGAATTACAAACAGTAGCAGATAAAAAAGATGTAGTTTTCAAATATATTTAAGTGAGTTCCTTCGCAGCGATAATAAATAAAATTCAATTTCACGTCAATGTACTGTGATTTTCTCACTGTGTTGATTGCTATTTTGCCAGGTTTTAATAGCCTTGTTGACGATTAAGGCATCAGGATCTTTGACCTTTGAAAAAATAGGATGAAAATATAAAAGTTTGTTAGAAGAAGTATTGTCATTTACACGTGCCTGTTCTATTAATGTTTTAAATTCTTGTCTCGTATTACATTTTAAGGCTTTGTCACTCAGAGTCTTGACCAATTCCAGAAATATGAAGACTACGATTTTCCTAGAACCACCGCATATTTTATCCCATACTCTAACCAAAGTAGATTCATTGATGACACCAGCAAAACACGTGACATACCATTTGTCTAAGAGATCATCAGCACTGAAAACAGACAAATTTTCCAAATGGCTACGGGTCCCGTAACACTTTTAATCAAATGTCTGGTAAACTTCCCACATTTTAAAAATACCTGCATAAATTAGCATCTTCCTTTCTCAGCAACGTTTGCGATAACTCTTTGAGCCGAACACATTCCTTGTTAATCTCTCGCGTACAGGCATAAAATTCCTTTGCCAGCCAATATGTCTCTACATCATCTTCAAATATTTGCAGTAGCACTTTAACGACTTCCATGAATACATTGTCGCCGTCCGATCTCTCGCTTCCTATGTGCAGTAAACAATTCTGCTCCAGTTGCCACATGCTTAACAGGGTTTTGTATTTAGGGGTGGTAGCATTCACATATTGCATTACGGTAACCCCTCTCAGGAGATCGTCGTAGACAGCCTTACGCTGTTCCATAATGTATTCGGTGGAGTTCTTATGCAACGGCATTACACCGAGTATGATATTCCACAGGAGACTGCGATGGGTAGTGGGCACGGTGTAACTTAAACAGAATTGCTTTAGTTTCACATGATTGCGTGTGTTGTCCTGCAGCAGCTTATTTAGAGACTTTTTCTCCTCCACACTATGGCAACCGACCTTTTCATAATAGCTGGACCGAAAGTTTCTTTCGTCTGTGGTCATTATTTGTTAAAATTCTTGACTGTTATTCACAAAACTCAATCTGTTTATTGTTGATTCTAATATACACAAGTCTGTCAGCTGTTAATATTAAGGGGATTCAAGGAACAGAATAGAAAAAACAACCACCGAGTAGTACTTAATGCTGCCCTCAGACGTACCAACAGTTGATTCAACCTGTCATAAGTTGAATCAACTGTTGGTACGTTGGATGGCTAGTTCGTCAGTTGAATGAAAAATCAATTTTTTTTGATAATTTGGTGAAGTTGAACCAACTGTTGGTACATGTGAGGGCAAGCTGGTCAAATTCAGTAGCGGTATTCATGCAATCGTGAAAGCCGAGAACTTTTGCTCAGCGCAAGTTTTCCTCGCACCGTTGCATGAGGCACCAGGTAAAGTTGCTCAGCGTAGTTGTGCTCAAAACCATATCAGCTGACCAAGATGGAGACATAAGGTGGTAGCAGAAGCAATTGCATGTATAATGTATGTGTACTATTTCTACTGTTCTAGTGCAATGACCTTATTTATCCATCCTAGTCAGATGACCATAGAATAACACATACTATAGAAGAACTTATTCTCTCATCTGACGTTTCATTTCACAATCTCTCGGTAGGTCTGTGGAAATGAGAGCAAATTAAATTTAAAATTATCTTACACCAGGTGGAGTTACAAAATATGTTCACTTAACTATTTCCTGTCGTTTTGGTGTAGAACTGAAAAATTTAAATGTATTTTGCACTTTTTTGTTGACTTTTAACGTTGGTATTCATTTGTATTGTATTTAACACAACTAGTTTGCCACAAAAACACGAAATTCGGGTGTAGTTCCTTTGCGGATCGCTGTATACTATTGCCACCATCTGGTATTATTGAACCCATATTTTCCACCCTCCACTGTGTAATTTCCATCGTACCTATGACGTTTAATTTATTGAACGAATAAAAACTTCTATAGTATGTGTTATTCTATGCAGATGACAACGAAATGTCAAAAGTTTACACGTTTCTCCATCCCAAGTTTGCGCAGCAAATTTGCCTCGAAAACTTTCCACTTTTGAGCAAGTCGCTTTGTATGGGAAATTTGTTTGTTTTGACGTTTGCTTTGCAAGTTTACGATGTTTTCGAGGTTCTTTCGAGCTTTCATGAAGACCGCTAGTGTTTTTCTTCAATTTTTCTTGACGTTGATCAAGCAACACATACGCTGTGAGCGCAAGAACGTTGACCGCAAGAAAAAAATAAATAATAAGAAATAAATAAATAAATAATAAGAAATATATAAATAAATAATAAGAAATAAATAATCATTGAATGTTTCGTCTGACATTCGCTTATCTTTATATACTACTGCACATGTGTTTGTGACTGAACTCCTCCTAAACTTCTGGACCGATTTGAATAAAATTTTTTGTACGCGTTTGGGTGGCGCCCTGGGTGGTTTAGATTTACTATTCGTGGTAACTCCCATACAAATCGCTTGAAATATTATGCAGGACAACGTCTGCCGGGTCAGCTAGTAATTTGTATTATCCTTTGCCTAACTGTTTTTCAATGTTTTTAAAAGAAACGAGTTTGGGTAAGTTTGGGTTCCCGCGGGATTCCGCGGTAAAGTAAAGAAACAAACCTACTATCATGGTACAAAGAAATGGTAGAAGCACTAGCCCAGCTGATTTGAATTTTTTCTGGACTGAGAGTGAGTAAGTTTTTCTCTTATGTCAAAGTTTGTTTACATTTGTTTGTCTGCAACCCCCGTTCGCCAGCAACTGCTGTTTTTGAAATATTTCTCTGCAAAAATTACATAGAAACGTTTTAATTTTCACACTTAAACACTTTTAATATATCAAATAACACTCAATCATTTTCTAAATGGCACTTTTTGCAAATTTATTTACATTTTCATCATTTTTCTATCAGCTGACTTGACACAACACAGACACTGAGCAAAAAAAAATGCCTGTTGTTTTTGGCTTGTTGTATTTGTCGTCGTACTGCCTCTACCATTATATTTCTACCATGCCTACTATAAAGCATTCAAGGGTTGAGAAACAAATACAATAAATATTGTATGAGATCGACATGCAGTAAGCAAACTTGAGTAGATGAGAGAATAAAACAATTCTCTCAATTTACTCTAGTTGATAGTTGAGTTATTTGTTAAAATACTCCAGTATTTTGCATTTCGTTTATTGGATTTGTTTAAATTGTAGCACAAGATAATGCAAGAAACAGCTTATTTTATTAGTAGGTAAAGATGAATAAGGAACAAAATTGCATTTTCTACTATTCGTTTTTTATTTTTACTTTTTTTGTAGCTTATATTTGTTGTCTCTACTTTGTATATTTGTTTTATTTGATTTTAATTTAATTTATTTGTTTTCGTTTTACATTTGTATTTACTTGATTTGTTCGTCGAAGAGTATATTTAAAAGAAGAAGAATAGATTAAAAAAGCAAATGCATTTGAATTCAAATACATTTGTTGCAATGCCCTAGTTCGAATAGTACAACCTGGAAAATGATAATATTTTTGTATTGAAAAAATTTCCCACAGTGTTGAATAAACAGAAATAATGTTATGATAAACGTCAATTTGCAAATTCATTTGCAAATTTAAACAATTGGGGAACGTGGCAACCCTATCAATAGAGAGTTAGTCCCAATCCACACACGGAATCTTTTGTCGCCGGCGACACGAGTTCGTTGGAGAGGGAGGCGAGAAATAAGAAGAGGGGTACTTACGTCGTCCCTCTCTCTCCCACGAACTCGTGTCGCCGGCGACAAAAGATTCCGTGTGTGGATTGGGACTTACAAAACGACAACACAGCACCTAGTGGCAGTACTTGACAACGCCTGTGCGATATCATAGAATAATACATACCATAGAAGCTTTTATTCGCTCAATGAAGGTCCAATTAGTCTTGACGGTTGACGGTAAGCGATCAGCTGTTTAAGTTGGGGTTGCATTTTGCATGTGCTAGAAAGAGACAACTAAAATTGACGGTTAACGACGGTAGACTTCTGCAGGTTGCAGAATCAACCGTCAGCCGTCAAGACCAATCAGCTGTTATTATTATTGCTTTTACTTCGACATTTTGTGTGCGGCAATACACAATTACACGGCAACCACAATTTTCTTTTTATTTTTAATTTTTTTATTTGACATAATCATTGTTTAACACAAAACTCATGCATGCAAATTATATTTTCTACAATCATAGAATAATCATAGAAAGTAAACATTGGATGGTGGAAAATATGGGTTCAATAATACCAGATGGTCGCAATAGTATACAGCGATCCCCAAAGGAACAACAACCGAATTTCGTGTTTTTGTTGCAAACTAGTTGTGTTAAATACAATACAAATGTATACCAACGATAAAAGTCAACAAAAAAGTGCAAAATATATTTAAATTTTTCAGTTCTACACCAAAACGACAGGAAAAAGTTAAGTGAACATATTTTGTAACTCCACCAGGTGTAAGATAATTTTAAATTTAATTGCTCTCATTTCCACAAACCTACGATGAAGAGTGTGAAATGAAACGTTAGATGAGAGAATAAGTTTTCCTACGTATGTATTATTCTATGTGCGATATCTGCTTATTTCCTTTATCTATGGCGCGCACACTACACAGAAAAAAACTAGTATAAATTACCCACATTCAGGGTCTGATATCAGCCAATGCACTTGGCAGCATAGGGTCAGCTATTTAATTTGGAAATATTACCAATAAACGTAGGCAATTTTACGTTCACCAATAAAATGAAAAATTGCCTTACATATTTGTAGGTTTACCCAATGTAAACAGCCAAAGTTGGGCATTTAAACTATGATCAAGTGACCATATGATTTTGAAAGAAAACAATAAGAAGAACAAACACAAAGCTTCTTTAATTGTTAATGTGAACAATTATAATCACAATCCTAGTTGATCCTAGTGCAGTTAGAACTTTATTTCTGCGCAAATATTTTCCAATTTCATTAAATATTTTGTATTTCATCACTTCACTTTTGTTTTGCAAATGGCGTCAGTTTGATGCATTGTAACGATTAGCCGATAAATACGGGTTATTTTTCGTAATATTTGCCACTGTTGCCACATGGTAGTAAGATTATTTGACAAAGCAGTAAAAAACTCTTTTCGTATTTAAAGTCAGATCAGACATAAATCAAAATCAAGTGATTACCTATTTAAATAACCAATCAAAAATTGAACCTTAGATTCATTTTAATGGGCAATCTTACCAAATGTTTAACCCATCAGATGCGACGTGGTGCCTCTTATGTATATAATTATTTCAATTACCTTGTTTACCTCAAATGAAATATACTTTTGTTTTTTATTTATTTTAAAAATATTAACAGCCTGTTTTTCTATCTCGAACGAAAGCTTTCGTTCGTGTTCTAGACGAAAGAAAGTTGATTTGGGTTTCTCAATCTTGTCGTTTCAAGTCGAATGAAAACATTAAACTATTCAGTACAAATTTTGGTTTCTCTATTACGAATGTGCTGTCAATTACGAACAAACATGGAGTCAGGCGAACGAAATTTTAGATTTAGAGAAACCGCATTTGAGTCGACTGTGAGTGACTGATTTTCTTTCGCTTAGAGATAGAGAAACAGGCTATTAATATCAATTATTTGCGGAGAAGTAATGTTATATATGTAATGCATATACTCCTTTCAAATTCTTCGACATACACACACGCGAAATGTGTGGCTTTTTTCTGCACTTGTTACACAATGTATTTTTAAAACGACATTCTTCTCTCCTATGCGTACTGTAACAACCAGAACACGATTTGAATTTGGGTTGTTTGTCATTGCTCTTGTTGTACGACTTTTTTTGTTCACCCAGTTCCAAGGCTGATCTAGTAGAGGTTAAAGCATGAAACACATAGACGACGACAGGCTACATGAACACACGACTACAAATGCCGCTGACTGCAAATGTAGACGTGTGGCAGCTAATGAATTATTTTCAAGACGGCAACTGCAATGTAAACAGCTGATCTGTAATGTTGACGTTTGTGTTATTGTGTTATTTAATAAATATTATTACAAACATAACAAAAATTGTGAAAACAGTTGATTATTCTGTCAGTGGTGCCACTTCAGGCACTGACAGCTCTAACCTGTTGATTGTCGCCCACACAAATAGAAATTAGTTTAATTCAACTACGGCTACATAAGTAGCATAGACAACAACCCGCAGTCGTGTCGCCTTGCCGTCGTTAAAATATTCACTTGCATATAAACGCATGTATTTTATTTTTGACAGGTTGTGGTCGGTAGCCTGTCGTCGTCTATGTGTTTCATGCTTAAAGCATTAGAACATCTGATTTTGCTTTCTTATGACTCTATCTGTCAAATTCAGTGTATTTTGTTATTGTACCTTTTGTTTACTTTGTTTGGTCATATGTTTTTGTGTTGAATTTGACATTTAGAGTCATAGAACAAAAACAAATCCCTGTTGTTGGTGCCCATACTTTTTACATAGTTTATGTAATTTTATTTAAATATGGTTGGAATTTCTATAGTATTGAAATATTCAACGAAGAGAGTAAGAGCATCATTACACTATGGCTTTCACGCGCGTGTTCGACGCGTGTAGTGTTGCTGACTTGGTATACTTTCAAGCTCGATACGAAATTTTGTGGCGAGTTTAAACATTTCTATTAGAATAGACCACTTTATCAAATTTGTACGAATGTAAGAATGAGGGACATCAGCCGATTAAACGTCAAAAACTGCAGGGGTCGTTGAAAGCGAAAACGCAGAATGTAATGTAATCGAAATTGACGTAGGCTTTTTAAAAGAGAATACCGTGATAATTGGAGCCTGACAAGCATAATGTAAATGGGGAGTAAGAGAGAGAGAGCAGAGACCCGATGCGCATCACTCGTTTTCTTTGTTGGCATTCCACTCCATGAGTAAATGTTCTTCTCTATACCATAGTTGCTTTATGTACACGGCGTCTACATGAGAGATATGTTATAACCAGTGTTACCAGAGACCGACTAAAACATTATGCCAAATGTCCTCAAAAAATGTGCTGTTTGCAAAATCATTATGCTAAAATTTACTTTTGTCTTTATTGGAATTCCGACCCCAGAACACTTACAGAATCCCTAAGAAATGGGTGCTCATCTTGCCTTTAAATAGCTTAAAAAGAAGTATTATTATGGTTTTAATTTTGTATAGCCTGTATTTTAATTTCAAACAAAACACTAATTTAAAATATTTTAAGAATTTCTGCAACAACAACGAAAGCCAAACTATGAGTAATTTTCAGCACCAATAAGTATCACGTTTATGTTTAAATAAATCTTCAAAAATTGATTTATAATTTTGTTTAGAGCCATTGTTTTTAAAATTTTTTTAATCACCTTAGGCCCAATATTTGATTGGTTATTTAAATTGGTAATCAGTTGATTTTGATTTATGTTTGATATGACTTTAAATACGTAAAGAGTTTTTCAGTGCTTTGTCAAATAATCTTACTACCATGTGGCAACAGTGGCAAATGCTACGAAAAATAACCGGTATTTATCGGCTAATCGTTACAATATGTCAAACTGAGGCCATTTGCGAAACAAAAGTGAAGTGATAAAATACAAAATATTTAATGAAATTGGAAAATATTTGAGCAAAAATAAAGTTCTAACTGCACTACACGTTAAATGGTACGTTTTTATTGATATTTCAACTAGGATGGTGATTGTAATTGTTCACATTAACAAGTAAAGAAGCTTTGTGTTTGTTTTTCTTGTTGTTTTCTGCCAAAATCATATGGTCACTTGATCATAGTTTAAATGCCATACTTTCGCCTTTTAAGCAGCAATCAACTATTAACCTTAAAAAATTAATTCAGAGTTTAAATAATGAATTCAGAGTTAAAATTGGGCCGAATCCGTTCCACTTATCCTAGAGAATAGTGATCTAATCGTCTGTACTTCGTAATTTTCTTTGTCAGATATTACTCTCATAATGAACCCGTAGATTTCTCCTGGAGTTTATATCTGGAGCTTCGAAAAAAACTTCTATCGGATTTAGACCGTTTTACAAGTCACATTTTGATATTAAAGGCACTGTACGGTCCAAAACGACTAATTTGAAGTTTTTTAATAATCGCCCATATTTTTACACCACGTACAAAAAATACGTTTTACATCGGGGTTTCCACTCCGGATTTCAGGAAAGCATTTTTGCATCTTCATTTATTTTTTCATTTATCTCTATACGGAAATATTTGAAATGGTCAACCTATTTCTGATATTTCCTAAATTACAGTTTTGCTTTTACTTCTACGGAGTTACTTTGTTCAACAACGTAGTCGGAATATCAAATTTTCTGTACCAAACAATTGTTTTCGTACGAAATTACTTTGGCATAACAACCCTGTAATTGATATTGTTAACAAAATATTCGCAAAGAGATACCAGGCAAAAATATAATGATATACTGATAAATATGCTGTAAAAATAGATTTCCAGATAAATTAAAGGGAGAAACTTTTAATACGAAAAATTGTGCCGTTTGCAAAAAATATGCAAACAAATTGCACTAAAATTAATAAAATTGGAAAAATTTTGAGAAAATTGTGCTAAACGGCTCTTGGCATAATTTTTCAAAAAACAAGTACCAAACCCAAAAAAATTGTGCCAAAACGGCATAAATTATGCCAACATGGTAACACTGGTTATAACATTTTTATGTCACCAAACGTCAAATTCAATCACAGAGAGTTCAGCCCACAAAACATGTTTTTCCGCCCAAAATTCATTTGTTTACACGGCGTCTACACGAGAGATAAAACGTAAAATAATATGAGAGATAACGTCGGCAGAATAGTGAAAAATTATGGTTCTGTTAATGGTAATGGTAGATAAGGGGAACACGTATTTACGTTTATTTTATGAAATTTCACAATTGTCTGACTCTCATAGAGAACACATGTGTTCGTTGCTCGAAGAGTTAATTGTTTGTATATTTTTGTATTTTCTTGTTTGTTATTTTTTTGTTGTAAAAGGGTTAAGTGTGTGTGTTTTTGTATTTTGTTGATTGTGCGTTTTAGTTTGCAAAAATGGGCATCAGAAAAAGCTTTCACCTTTTAATGCAGTTAAAAAATCTTAAAGATCTTATGGAAGCTGATGATGAAGAAAACGAGCATTCCACACACTCTATTCCACACTCCATTCCGCTTTCCTAAAGTATAAGGAATTTTATAATCAACAAATTCTTTTTTTACCATGCCGGATATTAAATACTTTTGTGACATTGTATTTTTATTTTAATTTTTAATTTTATTTCACTTAAACAAATTGTTATCACCTTGTCTATGTTTTTGTTCACAATGTGTACCTTTTCGCGCTGTTGTTTATCTTTTTGTAACGATTGACAGTTTTGATTTCATAAAATGATTGCCATTAAAAATTGCTTCCAAGAGTTTTCATAATATATATTATGAAATTTGTTTGGAGTCACAACGTAACATAATTCTCTCAGCAATTGAATTTGACGTTTGCTAACATAAAAATGTTACGTTTTATCTCTCGTGTAGACGCCGTGTTATGGAAATGAAAGCCCGAAAACAGCGATATCTCGCTATACCTGAACGTAGCTTTACTTATTTTGCCATGATATCACTTTTAAGCGGCATTTACACATTACCTAGATTATCGAATTTTCGGGATTATCGACGTTTTTTGTTATGGAGTTTGAGATTTATAATCGCGAAAAAGCGATAAACTTGGTGGGGGTTTCGGCAGTTTAATGCCATGTTCCCACTTCCATGTTCATGATGAAATTAATCAGGTGATAGCAGGAGAGTTGTGTATGTTTAGTAATACATAGTTCTGTCCATAGAGTAAATAATAATAGTAAATAGGCCCATCTGAAGTTTCCTTTCGGCTTGGTGTGTTTGTTGTCGTAGTAATACTACCTCGTCAATGCGCCTTGACTTTCAATCAAATCAGGAAACATCCCAAAGCGAACACTTCGGATTTTGTTTGGGCATTTGATACGAAATCGGGAAAATATTTTGTAGCGCGAATGAGCTATTATTAGATAAAATTTGAGAGAACTCTGTATAACGACATGAAAAAAAAAACTTCGATCAGCTGTTCTTATAACACAACCTCATATTTCAACCATGACCATGTTCTTCTGGACATCATAATTTCCTTTTCTTTTTGAATTTTGAGACGACCCTATTTTAAGATATTATACCGGGTCTGGTGAAATTAAAAGAATAAAAACTCCAAAAAAGAAATAAAAAATAGTGTGAATTTGAGCAAAAATTCAGAACCAGGGACAGGCAAAAAGAGCAAGTTCAGTTGGGCGCAAAATTCCGTTTTTTTCGGTCGTAAAACACGATATTTTAATCTAAACTGTTAAAAAAGTTTGTCGGAAACCGATATTTTCGGAGTTATGGACCTCCAAAGATCGAATATATGGGGCATGGGGAGTTAAAATTTCCTCTGTACCTGAAGTCGATGTGTGGCAAAATCCGAAAAATCACTCGATTGTTTTAAAAAAAAAATATTTTCTGGATATTTTTAAAAATCCGATATGTGGATAAGTAAGACAGTTATCCAAAAATGTATTTAATTTTTTTTGTTTATTTCGACTCGTTTTACACAAAAAAGTTGTGAAATCGGTCCCATAACACAGCACCACACTCGTAGTATCATCCTGTATGTCCGAACTTTGGGGGCCCACAACTCCGAAAATAGGCGTTGCCCGCGATTTTCTTATTTAATTTTTTTTACTTAAAATTAAAAGTTCTCTCCAATGGTAACACTAGTCAACAGTCAAAATGTACTCCGGATGCGATAATTTTTGCTGTGTAGATAACCTTGACATGAGCTCGAAAAAAGAAATTAAAATTTTTTTTTTTTCGTTTGGTTTTTTTTTTGTTTTTTTTTTAAATTTTAAAAAATTTTTTTTGGTTAATTTGTTTTTGTATGAAAAATTGTTTCAGCAACTAACAAATCTCGTCAAAATATATACTAAATGGATGGTAGTAGACCCCAAAACATAAATAATGTGCGTCTTCATTCATCGGCTAGCTACAGCGGTCGTAATCGGTTGTTGAATCAGGAATTTTACAAAATTTTACCGAAAATTTACAAGTGAAAGCCCCTTAAAGCATTTTAAAAAAATATTAATTCACAGAGTGCATTTTTTTTTTGTATTTTATACGCAATGTGGCAGGTTTTAGAAATCAAACAAGCTACTTTGTAAGAAAATCCATCAATTAATAATGAAGTTGTGAACTTTTTCGCTAAAGCCCTCAGAATCTACTTTTTAGTTCGATCATTGCATTTACCTTTGAAATTATCTCACTAGTCAACCAAATGAAAAAATGTCATGTACTTCTAATGAAGTATTTTTTTCTGTGTAGATAACCTTCAGATGAGCTCGAAAAATACAACAATCGCAGTGAGGGATGGCTCAATGTATGCGCACCTTTGCTGGTATATATCACTTATAGATATTGCACTTGGGTATGTTTACAAAATAATAACGGAAGGTAGTAATGTCACTACGCAACAATGCGTTTTGTTGGTCACTCTGCTACCTCTGCAACTACCTTAACCACTACCTCATGGTAGAATGAGAAGGTAAACTCGGTACACAGCTGATTTCAATTTTTTCTCGTTGTTTAGTTGGCCGCTTCTGTCAGTTGCAAAGGTTTTGCTTTAGTACTTTTCTGTTTACATTTATTTGTTGGTATATGTATGGGTTGATTTTGACATGAGGAGAGCCTAAACAAAAACAAAATGCCTCTTGTTCTTGCCCACAATTGTTGTTGTATCTACTGCGACTACTTGGTATTTTTACTATGCACTACCTGTTGTGCCTGATTTTATTTTAGGTATTTAAGGATGAACATTGCCAAATATCACTTACTTTCGCAAGTAACCTCAAAATGAGCAAACGTTCGCGAGGATTTGAATGCAATACCAACCCAAGTAATTTTTGTTACATGTGCGGAGAATACGTTTCTGAAAAAAAGAAGCGTTGTTTTTCACCTAAATTGAGAGATTCATTTGAAGAGAGCTTCAATTTACAGGTCTCAAACATAGATGAGCGGTGGACACCAAGTGCTCTATGTCCAAGGTGCTACGTACAGCTAGCTGACTCAAGGTAAGTGTAGATTACGAAATTCAAGAACATATATAACTTATTATTGAAATTCTTTCAGACGACAGCCGAGAATCATCATGCCAATGCTTTGGAGAGAACCGCTTTGCCATGAAACAGATTGCTACTTCTGTCTTAGCAAAAAAACCGGCGTGGGAAAAATATACGATGGACTTACGCTGCTGTTTCAACAGTGACTTTTCCAGTGCCATTTTCCGAAGAACCAGTGGACCCGCAACCGTCCGTTTCAAGATGGGCATCTAATAATGAGGCGATAGATCCAACATCAGATCCGGAGACAGTAGAAACCACATCAGAATGCGAGTCAACATATACATTGCATGGAGGTCAACGCTTATGTTCGCAAGCAGAACTGAACGATTGGGTTAGAGAACTGAAACTCTCCAAGGAAGATGCAGAGTTGCATGCATCGCGCATGAAACAGTTCGGTTTCTTGGCTCCTGGTGTGGTGACAACAATCTACAGGACCGATACCAAGGATTTTGGAACGAAGCTATGATGGGGGACTATATCTGGTTCCTGATAAGAGAAACAGACCCCCAACAATATAAAAGAAAGACAAATGCACATAATTATTTTTAATTTCAAGCTTTTTATTTTTGTGTTTAGATATTTTTTTTTAAAACTTTTTTATAATTAATTAATGTTGATATCCTTAGGATAATTTCTTGTACATATATCGAATTGTTTTTTAATTTAAAGTCATATATTTTTGTCACCCAACAAATTTTAATTTTTTTTGTAATAAAAAAGAAAAAACCTTACCATAGACAAAGTTTTTGTTGTATTTTTCGAGCTCATCTGAAGGTTATCTACACAGAAAAAAATACTTCATTAGAAGTACATGACATTTTTTCATTTGGTTGACTAGTGAGATAATTTCAAAGGTAAAATGCAATGTTCGAACTAAAAAGTAGAAAAAATTCACAACTTCATTATTAATTGATGGATTTTCTTAAAAAGTAGCTTGTTTGATTTCTAAAACCTGCTACATTGCGTATAAAATACAAAAAAAATACACTCTGTGATTAATATTTTTTTAAAATGCTTTAAGGGGCTTTCACTTGTAAATTTTCGGTAAAATTTTGTAAAATTCCTGATTCAACAACCGATTACGACCGCTGTAGCTGGCCGATGAATGAAGACGCACATTATTTATGTTTTGGGGTCTACTACCATCCATTTAGTATATATTTTGACGAGATTTGTTAGTAGCTGAAACAATTTTTCATACAAAAACAAATTAACCAAAAAAAAATTTTTAAAATTTAAAAAAAATAAACAAAAAAAAAACCAAACGAAAAAAAAAATTTTTATTGCGTTTTTCGAGCTCACGTCAAGGGTATCTACACAAAAAAAATTATCGCATCCGGAGTACATGAAATTTTTTCATTTTGTTGTCCAGATAAGTAAAAATTTTGTAAAAAGAATCGAACGATTTTTCATATTTTGCAACACATCGACTTAAGGTACAGAAGGAATTTTAACCCCCCTGCCTGAGCCCGGCAATATAATAATGCAATATAAATTTAACGGTACGAGCAACATAGGTCCCTGCGAGGGCTACTTTTCCATTTTCTCAATTCTTTACTTTTTCTTTAATTTTGGTTTATTTTTTGCTTGTCCCTGGTCCTGAATTTTTGCCCGGAACAATATCTTAAAATAGGCTTATATCGGTCCACACACGCTGCACAGCCGAAATATATATACATATGACAAAATTCGCGAGAATACCTTTAATTTGAGTACCCACACGTGCTAGTTCGTAGATGTACCTAGTTGCCCCCGTTTTTTCCGACCCCATGGTCAGATCGTTAAAAAATTGTTTGTTTCTGAAATTGCCATATTTTTCTCGATTTTCGTTTTTTTTTGTTTTTTGAGCCGGGACCGGGCTCATGCATTTCAGCCGGTGTTCAAACTTAATTACCTACAAACAAGATAACTCGCTCTCAAAATGTTGACCTATTTTATACAAAAAAGTGATAATATCCGTAGCTTTACACGGTACCGCAACCCCATTACCCTCTTACATATCCGAAATTTCTGGGACCATAACTCCGAAACTATGCTTTTGACCGGATTTTGTTATTTTACTTTTTTTTTGCTTAAAATAGCGTTCTCTATCCCCTCAAAATTGGTTGTTTTTTAGAGTGTAAGTCGTAAAATAGACCTGTTCCATATTATCAGTTATTAAACGTTGTGCGTGAGCATAATTAGAAAAATATATTTCCAAAATTGTTGACATCATTTTATTCAAAATAACATATAGTACATATGTATGTATGTACATATTCACAATTTATTAATATTGAATTTTACAATTCCTAAACCAAATGTGTTTCACATTAAATGTCATTATAATATTGTGGTGGTGTGAAATTGGCCACCTCCTCATAAATTAATTCCTTCCATTTTTCCACGGGAAAGTCCTGGTCTTCGTGATTGTGTTCAAACATTTGCGGTTCTTCTTCCACACCTGGTTCGTAATAATCCTTAAGGTATGGGTGTTCTAATGCTTGCTCGGCTGTAATACGTTTCTCAGGATCCCATTCTAGCATTTTCTGAAGCAAATCAATTGCCAGTGGATTCTCGTTCTCAAAGAGAACTCCAAATGTGGGAGTTTCTACAGTAGGCAGTGACTCGATGTATTCACGGCCACTTTCTGATGAAATTTTTTGTACAAAATCATCTTGAGGCTTTCCCAAAATATCTATTATCATATGCAATTGCTGCAAGTTGTCGTCTCCAGGAAATAGAGGTTGTCCGGTAAGTAATTCAGCCATGATGCAGCCAATCGACCAAATATCTACATTTTCTTTATAGTCCATCCAGTCCAGGGCACATTCGGGTGCACCATACCACAAAGACATTAAATTTCCCGTCATCTTGTCAGTTGTGGGTCGTGCATACCCAAAATCTAAAATCTTCAAAGTACAGTCATCATTCACTCCAATGTTCGAGGGCTTAATGTCGCGATGTATTATTCCAACACTGTGCAGATACTTCAAGCCCAATAGCATTTGATAGACAAAGAACTGTATACGGTCTTGCGTTAAGTCATCTGAGATTATAATATTTTCCAGATTATCCGACACAAGAGAAGTAACTAAATATATTTGCTCGAAATTTGTCAAGTTTGTGTCGTCTTGTTGTGGTGGCGAAAACACATCCAATAGATTAATAACATTCTTGTGATCTATATGCTTGAGAAGACGCAGTTCTCGATATGTTGTCTTTGCATCGAATTCGGAATCAAACACATGCCCCAACTTCTTAATGGCCACGCTCTGGTTGCTGCTTTTCACTATAGCCTTACACACCTGTCCATAGTTGCCCGAGGCCACAGGTTCCAATTGTTGATATATATCAGGAATTTCCCATTCAGTATTATTTAAATCCACCTTATAGAACTTGGCCATTGTATTAGCGTGTGTTAAAGCCAAGTAGGTTTTTCAATGAACTGCTTTAATATATTATTTTACGTCCAACTTTTACAGCATGAGTGACGTCATGCATGAATCAGACTTACATATGTATGTATTTGTTGTTCTGTGTCACTCTGACGCTAAATTTCAATTAAAAGAAATTTAGTAACATGTTTACAGTTTGTTGTCGAGAAGATGCAAATTGTTACCACAAAATAGCTAAGGTGTTGTTGAGTGTTAAAGATTGTACGTCTGACTGGTCTTACGAGACGTTCGATAAGAAGTGGTTAGTGAACATTGATATTTTAATAAAATACTCCCGTGAAGCTTATGCTAATTTTGTTAACGTGACATCGTCACGTGTCGACTAGTGAAAACATTTGTTGTATTTTCGTTTGTTAAAAAGGTGGGCAAAACTTCTCTAGAAGTTTGTTTTCATTATTCACATGAGCAATTTTACTTAAGGACATACATATGTAAGTTAAAATGTTTCTTTAAGAAACCCGGTATAGATATAGGAAAGGAGTCAACCAAGTGGTATGGTTTTATTAGAAAAGCGTCAATATAAATACATCAGGTACTTATCGATAATTTGACATTCGATTTTTATCAGTATTGGAATTTTTAATTTGCATTGGATTTAATTAGCATTACCCAACCTAATACAAACTAAATTCCAAAGTTTTTCATTTCCATTTGGAATCGTATGCCAATTGTTTGATTATTATATTAGGCGTGTTCTTTATACGCTGCTGGTTTAAAAACCAGTTTAATTTGTGTAGAAAATCTCGCTTTGCTGTAGCGACACACTTTATAAAAGATTGAAGACACGTATTGAAAAGCTGATTACAGGAATAGCACTTTGTTTTTATACTAGGGCACTTTTAGTTCCCTACAGGCTGTTAAAGATTTCATTCCTTGTATATTTTGACAATATAAAATATAGGTCGCAAATGACGTGTGCGGAGCGTACATATATAGCAATTTATATTTTGTAAAGTTTGGCAGAGCATATTATAACGATGGCAGTTTGAAGTCATGATCAATCATATTCTTAACGATTTTAGCGTATTTCTCAATGTATTTGGCGAATTCCCTTTTCTTAAATTCATTTTATATACTTATATTTGATAGGATTTACAGTACAATTAAATCTTAAGTAAATTTAAAATTGGATTGAAAAACTGGGAAGAACACAAAATAGTTCCCGGCAGGGGACTAACTCTCGTATATAAAGTACGACGATTCTGGAGTCAGATCTAACGCATATTTTGAGACATTTCCAAATCAAATTTTATTTGATTATTAATTTGAAAATGGAAGGGAGGATGCAACTCCAATCAAAGTCACAAACATGTACACACATAGCAAATGAATTTAATTTTGTTTGACTTTATTGGTAGAAGTTATTCAAATTAAACTACAAATTGATAACTAATTTGCCCCATGTATATAGGTTTATATTAAGTGGATGTACCTTGATGTCGAACGAAAGCTTTCGTTCGTCTTTTAGTCGAAAGAAATTATACCTGTTGCACAATCTTCTAATTTGAAGTCGAACGAAAACGTAAAATTTATCTACTCCTAATGACAAAGCCAGTCCAACAAAGTCTTTTGACTTAGAGGGACACAGTTTCAGTCGAATTCGAGTGACTGGCTTTCGTTCGTGATCAAGGAACAGGCTATTTTTTATTGCCAATTAAAAGCCACGTGGAATGCGTCTACGTAAACAATAAATGCGCTTGGTGCTGCGTCGTGATGTAGTAGACAACTGGTAATTTTTTTATCGGATCTTCACGTTTAATCTGTTCATTTTATTTATTTTTAATCTTCACTGAGGCTTTGGGTCGATTATTGATTCTCTCAGTTTCACTCGCATCACTCACTTTTTAGGAAGAAAATACAAATTAATGTAATTATATATTTAACTAATTTATTTACAATAATCCCACAATATTTATTGTAATTGCATACGTTTACTTTGATTTGTATATACATATGTATATATTCGTTTCATTTTGATAACATTTTTTCGCTACACAAATTTTATTGTGATGTCGTATTACCGGCTATTTGTAAATATAATCTTTATTTATTAGTGAAAACTAGACCGATAATAAAAAAAAGGGAAACTGCTTATTATGGAAATACCAATTTAACGGAAAAATACTATAGATTAAAAGATTAACTAAAAAATAGAACTGAAAATTGTAAAAAAAAGTATACCTTTTAAAAACTGGGCAATACAAAAAATACAAATTTTTTTGTAAATTGACTGCTAAAAATCAAAAAGCATTAGATTTTTTTTTTGTTAAAAATAAAGTATTCATGTCTTTTTTCTCTCAAAAAGATGTCGTGGTCTTGGAAAGGATGAGGTCTGCGTAAGAGGCTAAAAAACATTGACTAATAGAACCGTTTGCGTGAGTTCTTTTCCTTGAAGTACGAAATAGCGAATATTGCCGCAGCCACAGCACCCAACATGCCAAATAACAAAATGAAAAAGATTTTTGTATTGGACATACCGGGCTTGGGATCATCTTTGTGTTCACGCGGTGGTTCGAAGGTCTTAGCGTTTGGTGTGATACTAGAGCGAGAAGCAATTTGTTCCGGCTAAAAAATATAAAAGTTAAGAGTTTAAAACTTGGAATGCAATTTGTAATGTAGACTTACCGTTAGATCTGTGTCCAAATCATAAAATTTAAAACCTAAAATATCATGAGTGTCGGACAGATCACCGGTGGTGGCTGAGAGACCAAAAAAATAGCCAGTGGGCAGTTCTACACTGTTTACCACAAAACAGTTCTTCCATTCCCCACGATTTTCGAGATCAGTTGAAACAGACAATATATCGTTTTCGTAACGTATGGCTACGTGTGTGTCGAATTTTACATTACGGAATCGAACTTCGCAGCCAGCCAATTGGGTGTGAGTGCCATCACGATCATGATCATAACTCCAGCTGCCATTGTTAACCATGCCACTCAAGTAGGGATGTTGGTGCTAAAGAGAAATGCAAATGATTTTGAATACAAATTGGAAACTTTTAAAGGTGTATGTATGTATATTAAGTAAAATTTTTGATGATAGAAAAATTTGAGGTAGATATTTCCCTTTTGTTGATATTCGATATTCACATTAATTTGTACCAATGCATCCGATGTGTTACGTGTGGAACGTATAAATGTGCAGACGCAATACTGTTGTGACTAGGAACACAAAAACTTTCTATACGATCAAAGGGGACTTCTTCAAAATATGTTAGACGATTTGACTTTTCATGAAAAAATTTAATAACAGAATTAAATGTGCGATTCAGCTATGAAAACTTGCATGAAGATTTGAATAAAGTCATTTGAAATAGCCAATATATTTTGTACTATATTAATAACACGTCAACATTTCGTACAGAAAAGCTGATATAAAATATGAACATTTCACGTCATCAATGTCGGAGCAGTGAGTACGAGAGCAGTAAGATAACAAAGATAAAATAATAATTGATACGGTTTTAGAATAAAAGGTATAACACGTAATTGATTGTGTACCCCAAAATTCACAGTAAAATAAAGATTGCGCTAAATGCCCTGATGTATCTAATATACACTTACATTGTGAGGACCATTGTGGTTGCTGTAAGTGTCCAATATTATGGCTAAACCGGAGAAATGGTCTTTACTACCAAACACTGGGCCTTGCTGCATGCGCTCCTTGGTATACCAAATGGCAAAGCCGTCACCAAATAACTCTGTGCCTTTGCCGTGAACTCGAAATGTAACATGAAGCTCCCAATTTCTAGTCATGCATGGCTGCAATAAAAAATTAAACTTTGTACTTTACTACCACACCTGACAAGAATTACTATCAATAATGTACCGAATAATTCCATAAAGCGCCACTTTTCGATTGCAAATCTGGCGTTAGTCTTATGTAGTTACTGGTTATCACCGTGTTGCCCAGGAAGTCCCAATTCGGCAGATTAACGCCAACACCTGCAAATATACCAAATTCTTATCAATTGACTCATTTCCGTCGTTTTGCTCATACCTTGGAAGGGTCTGACTAGTGAATGTTCCCTTTTCATGTACTCATTTGTGCTGACTGCACATTCAGCCACCAACATGGCAAATAGGAAGATAAGCGTTGCTTTTATGCACTCGGCAAAATCCATTTTTGTTTTAAATTAACTTGAATTTGATTTAGACAAGGCTTACGCTGCTTTGGGATCGCCAGGTATCAATACTTCTCAAGAATTTTGGAATATCTCATTTAATAAAAAAAAATATTCTAGAAATTTGATGAATTGGTCGGCTTTTATGCGTTTATTCTGTTTCGCTTCGTTTGTGCTTGGTGAATGTCAATACAAAAGAAAAATTGCGAATTTTGAGGATGCCAGATTGGGTAATAATCTCAACCGCTTACCAACACGTAGATCGACATACTTTCTGCTGCTTGGTACGCCGTCTAACGGTGCGTTTACACGTGACAGTTTGCTACAAGACAGTTGAGAATATGTATTAACTGTTAAAAACAGAAAAATTGTTTGTGTGACGTACGCGTCCAGCCAGTTATAAAGACAGTACAGTTTTAAGCAACCGCCGACAGTGTCGTTTCGTTCAATTTCGTGCTCTGATTTTTTGTTTTTACAATGGAACTGATGTACTCTTGAAAATTAGACATATATTCAAACAATATGTCAATAAAAATTAGCAAAATTTTCAAATACAAATATACTTCCCAATTTGTAAAGTCGTTTGCGATGTTTTGCTTTTTTCTCAAATTACTACGAAACGTCACCGATAGGGCCGATGGCTGAACTAGTAGAGGTTGACACAGTAGGATTTGTTGTAATTGTGTGAACCAACAACAGGCATTTAGTTTTTGTTTCATGACTGTAACCGTCAAATTCAACACAGATCCATATGAACAAACACAGTAAACAAAAAAGAACCACAACAAAATACACTGAATTTAACAGATGGAGTCATAAGAAAGCAAAATCAGTTGTTCTATTGCCCCAACCTTTACTAGTTCAGCCATGATCTGGCCGCTTATGTCAAATCTCTTGCCGAAGTTACTGTCATTGAAAAATCAGAGACAGTGGCGAGGCAAGTAAGAGAAGTGTAAGTGTGGTAGTATAAATGTGTGAATGTATTACTACTGTCGGAGAAAAACTGGCCCGTGTAAACGCCAGGTAAGTCTGGGGTCAGACACGGCAAATTTTACTTGCTCAAGTTTTCGGCAATTCTCTTTTGAACTTGCTTTCATGTTCACACAGGGAAAGTTTGCTTGAGCAATTTTTGCTTCTTTCGCTTCCTCGTTCTTGCTTTTTTGACATTCCATTTTATTTCAATTATAAAAAAATTTATTCGGAGGGGAATTTTTTATATTTGTGAATACAATTGAGGTGAAAGAAAATAATAAATAATAACAACATTAATTGATTTTTTATTACTCACAATTTTACTTTTTTATTACTCACAATTTTATGAACAACGAAACAAAAAATGAGGAGGAATGTCAAATTTTCATCTTCAGCCAACTTCGTTTAAAAAATTGCGAATGGGAAAACAAAACGAAATAAGAGTACGGGGAAGTCTGTACCCCTTTCCATTACCTTGCCTCTCTCTCCTATAAACTCAAGAATTGCGCAAGTAAAATTGTCGTGTCTGACCTCACACTAACTAAACTAATTCGTCTTTTATACGGTGGCTTACGACTCTGGGACACGAGTTACGACTTACGATGCTTCAGGTTAAGGGGGGAGAGAAGAAAGAGGGGTAGCATAAGAGTCACGAATTAGAAATTCAGGGGGCATTTTGTTATTTCTCTTTCACCTCTTTCTGTTTTGAGATTGCGGTACAGCAACAGTATACAAAAAGTGATGGAAAATTGTTTTGAAGCAATTTCTTAATAAATTAAAACAATACAATTGCAATTTTATCAGCCATTGTTTTTTAAAATGTTGAATTTGAGATTATTACGAATATAAAAACAGAAGATTAACCGACAATACGTCACAAAGAGTCACGCATTGTTGTATACAGAGACTCGTCTGAACGCACATGAATTTACGAAGGGTTGCCCAAAAAGAAAATGAACACAATGTCCCAGGGTCGGAAGTCATCGTATAAAAGACGAATAACTCGTTGGAACAGCTAATGGTACAATAATATGTTCATGGTAAAGTCGTAAGAACAGCTGTTTTAATTTTTTTCATGAGGTTCTTCACTTCGGCTGTCACACTCACATGTATTTTGTTTTTGTACTCTTTTGCATTCTTGTGTTGTTGGTATGTATTTGTGTATTACCATGAAGATATTATTGTACCATGGAACAGCTGATTTAAAATTTTTATTCCTTGTGCATTTATTTTATGGCAAATTCATATGTATTTTTCTTTACCGGTTTGTATAGTTTTATCAAAGAGTATGGAATTTTAAGTAGAGAAGAATTTACTCATGGAGTGGAATTCCAACAAAGAAAAGGAGTGAGGGGTTATTACACAGGCATACATGTGTGTAGACATGTATGATGGCGTACTTTGAGTTTTGCTATTACACTTGTCGGACACTGACGCCGTACTTCAGTACACAGAACGTTTTCAAACAAAACCATGGCAATGAAGCGGAAAGTAGTAGCGACTATTGAAATAAAAATAATAAAAAATTACAAGAGGAGGAAAACGAAAATAACAAGGAAAATATGGGTGAAAGAATGGAAAAGGAAGTATTAGACGAGTATATTAGTATGCGACAGGAATCGAAAAATTTTTGAAAATCAACATACAAGTTTTTGGCAAACATTTGAACAGTTTGAACATTATGTGACACCATACGTGCAAATGTTTGTCAAATTTGTTCCATTTGGTTTTGTAAAACAAATGTAAGAACAAACACGAGCAAATTATATTAATAAATTTTGCAATATTATATGATCTGATTGTATAAATTTGTATTTTTGAATTGTTATGTTAGTCTATAAGGTTTTTTTCCATAGACTATAACAAATGAAAATGAAAATTTGTTTACTTTTTTGGTGAAGTTCGCAAAGCGTTGTATGAAAATTCGTTTGAAAACAAACGTTGTGTAAGTATTTACAAATGTATATTTATAAAATGTATATATAAACAATTTAGTTATTAATTTGTTTATAAAATAAATATACGCACATGTTCTGCATTCCGAATTTTTGTGAAAGTGAAATTTTATCACAAAAATGAACAAAACCATAGATTTAAGAAATGTAAGAATCAGTTGATTTATTTTTAGAGGTATATCGCAAATATATCAATATAAACACGACGGCATATGTAAGACAAGAATGAAAAAAATATTATTTCCTAAGTTCTATGCTTTTAAATGAGTACAAATTATTATTATTCAGTCATAGTCTAATAGCGTAGACAGACGACAGCGTTAATTTGCCTTAGCAGTCTTAATTCAAATTAACTTCTGAATTATCCCCGTCCCAATGTGTATTAGCTTTGGCGTAAATGCATGAAATCAGAGTGCATTTATACTGCATTTAGGTATTTCAATATGGCAACACCGTCGACAATCAATAAGCTCAAGATGTATCTATACATAGAGGTGATAGCCGGAACACAGTGGAAGTGGAACTTTCTTGTGTTTGTTGTTTGCTTTGTTGATTTTATGTACTGATGCTTGACACCGCTGAAGTGGATGTTATTGCAACAACACCACCTGCTATCACCATGTATTTGATACATCTTGAATCAGCTGTTGTCAAATTGTTTGTTATCTTCAATTGAAAATGGATTCAAAGTCAACAGCTGTTTACTAAATGCAAAAACTGTCGTCCATGGTAAAATAAGTAAGGTAAACTCGTTAGAACTGCTGATTTCTTGCTTAGGTGTCTCTCTTATGTCAAATTCACATGTATTTTGTTTTTGTACCGTTTTGTTTACTTTTACAGTAGATACACACATGAAGAAAATTTGACAGATTATGGACACCAAACAAAAACAAAATGCCTCTGTTTGTTGTAACAATTCCTAGTGCGTTTATCTTACTTATTTTACCATGCTGTCGTCTGTCAGGGCAAAATTTTAATTCACATTAGTGAGCTTTTAATGCAAATTAACGATGTCGTCTGTCTACGCTATAAATGAGTAGCAGTGGCAACTCTTTCATGTCATTTTGCTTTGTTTGCTTTTGGCGTATGCAGGTATTAATTTGGAAGTAATAAACAAGGAAGTTGCATAAAAAAAATGTAAGTATTTTAATCAAATTTATGTTTACGAATAATTATTTATATGTTATTTGTGTTTACAGGGGAAAACACAAGACAAGAAATCAAGAGGAGATATTTGTAAATTTCTGTTTGGTTTTGTTTTCTTTCATTTTTGACAGCTAAACATATGTTTTGCAATTCAGGTGTGTAAAAACGAACACTTAAAAAGTAAGTTCGAAAGTGAAATCACGGAACACCAAACTCGAATACCTGTGAATTTAAAATCGTTTGTGAAATAAAAACGAATAGGAATGATTTGAAGAACACAACAATTTTCATTAATTTTTACTTGTATTACATCCACGTTCTGGCATAAACAAACTGTATCAAAACTATCGTTAGGCCGGTTAGGCCAGTGACGGGAATTTGGTGGAACTGAAACACTAATGGCTTCTCTTGAGAACAGTGCTGTTCAAAAGTAAAAATGGCGTTGTGTTATGAGAACTACACTGTAAGAAATGTTGAATGGATTAATTGCAGTATTGGTATCTGTATTAATTTATTTTTTATTGAAAATATGAAAATGTTAATGTTTTGTTAAAAAAGTGGAGTACTAACAGAAAAAATAAATAAATTCTAAACTGTTTTAAAGAAATAAAAGTTAAACAAAAATTAAATTTTGAAAGGAAAAAATAAAAATATATATGTTCATTCTATAAAAAACAAAGTTTTAAATTTTTGTTCAATCTATAATGATTTCATAGTATTGTTACGAATTTCCTTATTCGTCCTCTTTGGGTTGTTTTATTTCCAATAATAAAACAAGGTTCGTTTTAAATTACGATAATTAGAGCAGTTTAACTTCCTTTTATTTTACTTATACAGTACAACAGTTTACATTATTTACACCGCTTTACAATAAGTCGTATGTTTTACTATCAAATCGCGTTGCTTACTTTCCGGCGGTTAATATTTATACGAATTATGCTTCCCATCACCCTGTTTCCAGATTGTTCTACCCTGTGGTAGAATAGTTCTTAAAAATAACGTACTTTAGCCGCTTTGTCAACTGGTTTGTAGTAAGAGTATACTGTTATTTACATCATACAAGAGTAAGTAAAAGCTTTTACTTAAACGTAACAGTATTTACATATTAATAAAATATCTTTAATCTGCTGGATTTGTTATGTTACCCTGTTAAAAAATAAATAAAAAATTCAATTTTTGGAAGGGAAAAAATACGTTCATGTATACATTAGCGTGGGTGGCTATTTTCGATTTCCGATTCATCAGATCGAATTATTGTGTCATTTAGCATCAAACTTAAACGTATAGATCTTGTATTATAAATTTTACAATATTTATGCTTTCGTGACAATTGCGTATTAGTAAAATATTTTTTAAATTTATAGAGTTTAATGCGTTACGTTGTTTAGAATAAATACATTTTAAATTAAATTAAATTGTTTTGCAAAGGTAGGTTGTTGAGAAAAGCGATAACACTTTTAGTGAAATTGTTTTTATTTCAGGATATATGGCGGGATCTAAATTTTTCCAAAAATCTATAATTGCCGTTCTGCGTGGTGCTTGTACTTTACTTCGAAGTATTATCAGCTCTATTTGTACTTGATACTTGTATTTGCTAACTTCACATGAAAACGGATTCTCGAAGAGATCCAGTAATGGTTTTAAATTTTCAAGATATGTAAACCAATCCCCAAAATTATAAAAAAGGGTTTCAAATATAACTAAATGTTCATAGTTTTTAAAGTTAGTTTTATTGCCACATATTTGTAGTAGTAATAGTTTTATACAATTCATATATATTTTTTCCCCCTTTCCTTGAAGTTTTAAATTACAATCGTTAAGAAATGAAGTTGTGTCTTCTAAAACAAAAGATCTAAAATAAATTCATCGTCTTTTAAGAAATAATACTCTTCCATGTTTTCAGTTTCTAAAAACTCAGTAATTTCTTCTTTTAGGTCAAAAAGCTTATTAAGGCAATAACCACCGAACTTCGGTAAACATTTTGACCACCGCGACTCTTGTTAATTATTTGCCTTGCCTTTGTCCAATTAATCCTTCATTTTTCCCTGTCATGAGATTTGCCCCGTCCGTACATACACCAGGTAGTTTCTTAGGATCTACAATAAAGTTTTAGGAAAACTATCCCTGTCATGTTCGCGTAAAATTTTGCAAGTGAAAACATTGTTTCAAAAACATTTGAGTTTGCATCAACGCAGCGAATGCAAACAACTAGTTGGCGCAGGTCATTAATGTCTGTGCTATCGTCCAAGCAAAAATAACAAAAACACAATTGTCAAGCGTTTGCCTAATGACAGACTCGAAATTAACTCCAATTTGCATAGCACGTCTGACAACGGTGAAACGAGACAAAGGAAGGGATTTTATTAAACTTAAATTGCATTTAAGCTTTTCGAAAACTTTTTCGAACACGTCTTGATATATCCTTTTTAAATTTTTATTTGTTGATCTTAGTTTATTGGTCTCAAAATTGGTCAACCATTCTTTTAAGTCTTCAACAAAAATTGTTTGTTTGCATCAAACAGCGTCTATTTTTATTTTCATTTAATTTATTAATTTCTAAATGAAAATAATGAAAATGTCGTTTACAAACCTTAGAATTATTTTCCATAAATGTTTTATAACAAATACAGCATTGCGGATTACTTACTTACTTATCCTTTCTCGAATAACCCCGGGAGTCAGGGAACTTACAAAACGAAGATAACATATTTCGCCAACCAGTTCGATCGTTTGCCTTATCTCTCCAGTTGGCAATACCTGATCCCTCCAGCGGAGTCTTGGTTTTCTTAACCCCTTCGTGTTGGTTCGTCTTCATCCATTCTACTGACATGTCCTAGCCAGCGCAATCGTGTTATTTTGATCCACTTAACTACGTCAATGTCGGGATATAACTCATACAGCTCATGGTTCATGCGTTGCCGATACTCGCCGTTGTGCACTATAGGGCCATATATTTTTTTAATTTTTCTTGTTTCGTCTGCTTGCGATAAGATCCAGGATTCTGCGCCATAAAGCAAGACAGGTTGTATGAGAGTCTGGTATAGCTGAACATTTGTTGCTCGGGAGAGGGCTTTATCTCTAAAGGGCTTGCTTAGCCCAAAATAACATCTATTCGCAAGCACAATTTTCCGCTTGATCTCAAGGCTGACGTTGTTGTTTTTGTTTACGGCAGATCCGAGGTATATAAATTCGTCCACCATCTCGAAATCCATTTATTTTGTCTTGTCCTCATTTATTGTCAGACCCACTTTTGCTGACTCCTCAATTCTCGAAAAAAAAACCCAGTAACTTCTCTCATTGTGCCCCAATGATATCTCTATCAGCATACGCGAGCAACATGTGACTTTTGTTGCTGTCGTATGAGTTTTGCAGGAATACCAAGCAACTTAGAGATTCTCCCGTAGATGATAGGTCTTGATTTGTTTTTCGTGGGTCTTTTCCAGGATTTGGCGTAGCGTGAAAATCTGATCGGTTGCGATTTTCCAGGCCTAAAACTACACTGGTATGGGACTTTGTACACTGAGACCCCAATCGCCGGACATGCATTCATCTAACTAAATTTTGCTAATGAGCTGATGCGTGCACCTTATCAGCTCATCGCCGCTAGCTTTAAACCGCCGGTAATCCATCGGTTTCTGCGGCTTTGTTGTTCTTAAGCCGGGTAGTAGCTGTTCCGACCTCGTCGTCCAAATTGTGATCGATTGTCATTAGATATCTCAGGTACCAGTAGCGCGGAGAAATTATCTGTCCATATTCCCAATATGCTCTGCACATCTGCGATGAGATTTCCGTCATTGTTTTTACAGAAGGGGGTACAGAACCATGTCTATTAGTTCGGATTTTTACTTTTTGGTAGAATTTTTGGGCTTCGTTCTTCCTTCTGTATGTCTCAATTTTCTCTCTCGCGCTTTCTCAACTGCCGTTTCTTACGCCTAAAGAGACGGTTCACCTCCACTATTATTTCCCTATACCGCTCAGCTGCAGCTCGCGTTGCAATTGACTGAAGCATTGCCATATGTGCAGCGTTCTTTTCATCATTTGCAGGGCGACACTCTTCATCGTACCATGGTTTGTTGCGAAGCGGTTTTTGCAAAACCAAGTACGGTTGTTATAGAGTCGGAAGTGGGTTTCCACTGCGCTTGAGGATCGTCATCGGGATCCTTGAGTAGACTGCGGATCACTGGTAATTGCAGCGAACATTTGCTGCTTCTAGGCAGTGATCAGAATCGATGTTAGCTCATCTGATCAATCGTACGTCCATTACACTGGATGAGTTCCTTCCATCAATTACCACGTGATCAAGTTGGTTTTTCGTTCTTTGATCAGGGGATACCTAATTAGCCTTGTGGATGCCTTTAAGCTGGAATCTTTTACCATTAATGACCACGTTAGTTTCCGCGGCAAAGTCAATCAGTCTCATACCGTTGTTGGAACTGTGAGCATGTAGACTGAAATTCCCCACAGTTGGATGAAACACATTATCCCTGCCTACTTTGGCATTAAAATTTCCTAGTACAATCTTAATGTCATGCCCAGGGCAGCGGTCATACGTTTCCTCTAGGAGCTCATAGAATATGTCTTTGGCATCATAATCTTTCTCTTCTGTCGGGGCATGCACACAAATTAGGGAAATATAAAAATATTTCGCTTTTAAGCTTATTGTGGCTATTCGTTCACTCACAGGATTCAACCTAGAGACTAGATGTCGCAGTCTTTTTCCAACTAGAAATCCGCAACCAAATTCTTGATTTTTCTCATAGCAACTGTAGTATATATCGCAGTTTCTTTTTCATGTGCAGCCATGTCCTGTCCATTGCATTTCCTGGATAGCGGTAATGTCAGCCTTATAACTTTCGAGGACATCTGCCAGTTGGATACTTGCACCGGATCTATATAGATAGAGTTCCTGCATTCCAAGTGCATATCCGTAAATCGTGGTCCTTATAACGTTTGCGGGGGTCGTCAACAAATAGGGGTTGTTTGTTTTCTGTTTCGTTTTTGTATATTCACTGCCATTATGAACGATGGCGGGAGGCAAACCCAGTCCACCGAGTTTGGATCAGACGCTGACCAGGATGCAATACGTTGAACCTGGATTTCCTTCTTTTGGTTTCTATCCGCCGTTGGTCCATATGTTTGGCTCATCTGCATTCTAAGTACAAAAGAATATGCCCGATAGTTTGATGAGCTTCAGCGACATCAGTCACCTACTAAACCTGAGACATATCAGTGATCGCATAACCAATCAGGCTGCTCATTTGCTTCGCCTTCTCACTCTAGACAGAAAAATACCTAGTGTAGTATTACCCACATTCATGGTCTGATATCAGCCAATGCACTGGGCAACATAGGGTCAGCTATTTAATTTGGCAATATTACCAATGAACGTAGACAATTTCACGTTGACAAACCATACAGAAATTTGCCTTGCATATTTGTAGATTTACCCAATGCAAAAAGACAATGAACAAAATTTACTGTGGGTGATTTAAAATGTGAATGTGTGTAAAACGTAAAGTGCATTTTCGAGTATGTATATTAATAAAAATCAATATTTTTTATAAATAATTTATTCAATATTTATACATACATATTTTTTTCTATTTTATAAAAATATAAACATACATATATTGATGTTAAGCTTATACTCAAAATGTAAAAGACAATCACATGTAAAACGTTTGGAATAAAAACTTATTTGAAGCAAATTAACAAAATCGCATAAAACTTTAATATATTTTGTATATATCTCATATTTTTTATCAACGGGTTTATTCCGACGGCTCAACAACGTTTGACGTCTTCTAAAGTTTGAGGATCAATACGATTTAAATGTCCACTTAACTGTAATGCGAAAAGCATTTTCGTTGATGCATTGGTTTGCTAGCCGGAAGAAAGTCTAGTACTATTTTGTTTTCTTCCATCTTCGGCAAAACGGACAACCTCTATCCGATTGAGACTGCTGATGCACCTTGTTGCTATTCACCAGATGGGGATATCGTCTAAGAACTTCTAAGATAATCTTACCATAGTTTATCTTGAAGTTTGAAAAGTCTTTCACCACAATGGTAAGGGGTTTGCCAAGGCCATCGTGATTTACTACGATGGTGGTGGCACGAGGAAGATCTTCCGACTGCTGTTGTGTTATGGATGTTTGAATGCCAGCATAATGCCTGTCTAATAGTCTCCATCATCCCCAAATACGGCGGCAATTGTTTGCTATTATTTAACATACACATTTCCTTGTTATTGTACCCCTTTCAAAGTTTTCCAAAAGGGTATGTAACCCTATGGTACTGCTATTGAGGTGATTCCTTTAAAGATATTGTTTAGACTCCCGTTTTATACGCGTAAGTGTTGTTCAGCATACCTGCTGTTTCACGGTTATAATGCTTGTCGCCACCATACTGGATGATGTATTTAGTTCCACACTGCGCTGTTGCGGAATATTTTCACTTACCGCAATAAGACACTGTTGCTGTGGCTGTATTAAGGAATGACCTGCTATACTGACGGCGCCGGCAATGTTTGAAGAGAGTGCTTTCCGGCGTAAGTTTGGACTTATACGCTGCAGAAAAAATGGAATGGGAAAAGGTTTGACTCTCTCGACATAAATCTCCTCGATTGCATTACTTACCATTACAATTTTGTGTGGATGAATTCCCGTTGTACGCCAATGGGTTTGGAACATATTAAATAGAACAGTCATATTCGATCTTTACGACAATAGGTCTGTTTGAGAACGTGATAATTTGTACAATTTATCACATTCCTTACTTGATAGTGTTCGTTTACTCGATAAAATCAACAACGAGAGAGCCAGAGAGTGAATATTTTTGACAGTTGAATGATAGAGAACTTGCAAGTTTTTACTGGAGAAATTTTTGCCAGTAAGAATTATCAAGTACGAACATATGTTTTTAAACAGCTGTTTTATTTAAATAAACAAAACTTTGAAAACAAAGAAGAAATTTAACAATGGCAGAGGTAAGTAAGAAAATACATTTGTTGGAACATTTTAATAGAATTTGTTAATAAACTAGATTCCCAACAAAGTGCAGTGTTAACAAGTCAACAAATTACTCTGAACATAGGGAAAACAATGAAACGAAAAGCAAAAAAGAAAACATGAATCAGCTGTTTACAAACAAATGTTGATTACTTGATACTTTTTACTGGATGTCGTTCGTTTACTTTTTGCGATATTTTTTACTTAGAGAGTAAAATCAGCCTTACTCTCCCAGTAAAAGTTACTTGATATTTTTTACTGGAAAAGTTCTCAAACAGACCTAATTATACATCTTTAGATCAAATTCTAGGGATCCTCGTTCACATAAAGTTGACGTCTCCACGAAGGCAGCTAGACGTAATGATGGCATCGTCTACAGACACGCATTTCTGTTCCAAACATTAAAATATTCTGTTGATTCACTTTATTCCAAACGATGTGCTTTCAATTGCGAATTGTCGCGGAATTTGAGAAATAAATCGCAATAATCCGTTTTGTTGAAGTTCTGTAGAAAAAAACTCCGCAGTTGTGGACTTTATCTCACCCCAAATTGTATTGTTTACATTGTAGTAACAACAAGTAGAGTTGGCAACGTACATATGTAAATCATAGTCTAATAATATAAGTCGACGCGTGGCGTGTTGTTGTAATAATAAACGATTTTGACAGAATTTTGTTGTACTATTGTTATGACAATACACTCGATATGTCAAAATCATTTTATATACGAAGAGAGGCAAAGGAAAAACGCCAAAGTAAATAATTACATGCATAGAATTACATGTATTAAAAAAAAGTAATAGGCAGAAAGTTGGAACGCATTTAAGATCCAAATTGGTAAGTATCCATCAGTAAGTCCATACATATGTATGTAGGTAATTTTAGTTACTTCTTCCATATATTTTTAGCCATCAAAAAAACTACAGGCGGTGAAACGACCAGCGTAAGCAAAGAGGGCAAGGAAGATTCAAAACAAATGATGCGACAAGTTTGACACTTCGAGTGTACTACGTAAACAAAGAATGATAAAAAGAAACAACCCGATAACAAAATGCCTGATCAGCTGGGCTTATGCTTCCACTTATATTATTACACTATGATGTAAATGCAGCATTTTCGTTAGTAGTGTGTTTTGCACTTTCGATTTTGGCAATATTGACTCTTTTGCTTATCGTCCAACAAAAAAAAATCACCAAACTCAAACTAGGCAATATTACCTAGTTTTATTTTTTCTGTGTAGCTAGCTAACGGAGGTTTCCGAAAAGCTAAATATTACCCAGGACATAGTGAGCTGCTTGGACTGCCCAATGAAGCCCAATCATTTCTGGCCACTCCCAAGTGAATAGCTATCAGAAACTTTCCACCTCCACGGACAGTCCCACGGATTGCGGATTACCAAACGCATTTATAAGCATAACAAATTTGTCGCATATTGCTATCAATTTCTTTACAGTGCATTAAAAAATCGGCATACATCCGCTGCACATATTCATTCATCGCTGTTTCAGTGACGACTAAAAGCAAGATCGTAAGAATATATGTATGTGAGTTCATCAGGGACAATTGTCCTATGAAATGAACAGCACTGCCATGGTAAAATGAGTAAGGTAAACTGGGTAGAACAGCTGATTTCAACATATTTCTTGCTTAGGTTTCTCTTATGTCAAATTCACATGCATTTTGTTTGTGTACTTTTTTGTTTACTTTTACAGAAGATACACACATGAAGAAAATTTGACAGATTATGGACACCAAACAAAAACAAAATGCCTGTGTTTGTTGTAACAATTCCTTGTGTGTTTACTTTACTCATTTTACCATGAGCACTGCTTTAGGATTTCTCTATGCAATCCCCTTGGAATTTTATTAGGAAAATTCCTTACATTGGGGAGCATATATTAAATATAATTTTTTCTGTAGAATACCAATAAAATATAATATCTTCTTTATATATATAATTCTACTGCACGTGTTTGTGACTGAACTGGTCCTAAACTTCTGGACCGATTTGAATAAATTTGGGTTTGGGTGGCGCCCTGGGTGGTTTAGATTTACTATTCGTTCCAATTACAAAACTATCCGACCCGGCAGACGTTGTCCTGCAAATTTTGTTCAAATACCGTTAGCAGGAGCAGAAATAATGTATTTTTAATTTGTGGTTTGTATGGGAGTTACCACGCCCCTTTGTCCAATTGGACTGAATAGTAAATCTAAACCACCCAGGGCGCCACCCAAACGCATACAAAAAAATTTATTCAAATCGGTCCAGAAGTTTAGGAGTTCAGTCACAAACACACGTGCAGTAAAATTTTATATATAAAGAAGATATTTAAAAGTTGATTAGGTTTTGCGTAGCTAAAATTTGAGTATTTATTGTTTTCGTTATATATTTTTTTTCGATGAATTTCGATTTTTTATTTTTGCATATATTTATCGTATATTGCCAATAATGAAATAATGTCTTATTTTTTTTAATTGATCTTTTTAAATCATTTTCTATTTTAAGAAATTGATACAGAAGTTGGTTAGGTTTTGCGCAATACTGTATATGTATATATATACATATATGTAAAGTATATAAAACACAAAAAAAAACAAAAACATTTATGACAGCTTGTAGTCTAGCTGGAATAGATGCAACCAAATACATTCTCTATTATGATTACTTCGGGACTCTGGGGGTGGCCATGGAAGAACATCTTGTCCAACTCGATTTAAAAACAATGTTGGTAACCATGCTTTCTGACATGTAGCAGTAAATGCTGTAAAATCCAATTTTCATCAGAAAATAATCTCAGAGCCGAAGGAATATTATGGTCACTCAAAATATCTAGGTATCCTGCTTGGTTTAGAGTGTCTTTTATTGGAACTAGATCTCCAAATCCATTGTCTGAGACACACACCCAAAACATTACTGAACACCCGAAGAAACGATTAAGAGGTTGTACTGCTTCATGCTTTGATACTTTGGAAAGGTGCATATAAGTTTTTCCAAATGACCCTTCAAATGGAAAAGAGGGCTGGCTCATCCGTCCGTAATACAATGTGCCTCAACTCCACTGGCTTATGGATATAAACTCCATGGCAAACTCTAGAAGTTTTTTTTTCGGATATGTCTATTACTTTTCTCACTACATATGCATGCATTTATATCTTACGTGTTTAATCTTCTCCGAATTGTGGATTCACTTATATATATGTTTTCCAATTATGTTTTCTGCCTCTGCAGCATCTTTAAGTGGACTTGCGACCGGATTTCCTGCGAATATTTTAAGAATGGAATGATCTTCTATTTTTTAGTTGATGTATGAGAAATTCATACTACAAACTTACAAGGCCAGGTTAGTTCTTGTTGGAATAATAGACAATTCAATTAAGCACACTCACTGGCATGACTACTTTCGAACTCCGTAACAAGTTCATCATCAGATGCCTAACTACTGTGCCTGAATTGATACCATCGGTTGATCGAGCTGTGAGTATCTTAAATACCTGAAATTACAAAAAAGCCGCCACTTAATGCTCCTCGTAAGGAAAGCGGCTTCAATTCGCAAGAGACTGCATGATATGGAATGTGCAGCCAAGAGGTCATGTAAATGACTGGAGAACCGTTGTATTCGGATGAGAAGAAGTTTAATTTGGATGGGCCTGATGGCTACAACTATTATTTCCATGATCTCGGCAAAGAAAAACGTTTTTTTGAACCGACGTACGTACTATGGCACCATCGATCTTGAATTTCAAATGACTGGCGCAAGCTATAAAACGTTATTGGAATCGACTTTTCCGAAGTTCAGTGAACTATTTGGTCCCATATCTTGGATATTGCAACAGGATAATGCCCCTATACACAACGCCAGAGTAGTAAAGGAGTTCATTGCAAGCCAAAATGTTAATATTCTTGACTGGCCACCCTATTCGCCAGATCTAAACATCGAAAATGTCTGGGGTTGGTTATCTCGTAAGGTCTATGAAGGAGGTAGACAATTTGATGACAAGCAGTCACTAATTCAGGCCATTAAGGATGCTTGGAATCAAATTTAGTTGGATTACATTAATTCTCTTTATCTCTCAATGAAAACCCGTATATTTGAAGTTATTAAAATCAAAGGGGGGTTGTACCCATTACTAATAGTTCTTAAATAAAGTAAAATAAATTAAAAAATCAAAAAAAAAACTGTTTTTCATTAAAATTAGTTAAAGTGCCTTTATTCAAGTGAACCAAAAATAAAATAATAGCAAATTTTTTGACTTTTTTTATAAATTGCTCAAAAAAAGTTATTTTGCTCAAGAGCCGCGCACACTACCATTGCACCACAGACGGGCACTTTTAATTGATATCTTTTTAAAATATTGTTTATTTTAAGAAATTGCTACAAAAGTTGCTTTGGTTTTGCGCATAGTTAGTTGGTTTGAAGAGCCCTAAGCCGCTGATTCAACCTGTTGTGCGCTCTAAGTTTACCCTACTAATACTGTATATTCTTGCACAGAAAGGGACCGAAATCCCTTATTTCCAGAATTAAAGAACGAAGAAATATTGTATTATGGACTTTACTTCAAAATTCAGAATATTTTCCCAGTGCAGATGAAAACATTTTGTCCAGATGCGGTTTGACGATAGGCAATGTAATCGATTCATTTAAAATTGTTTTTAAACAACCAAAAATAACAAAGATAATACTTAAAACCGGAATTTAAATTAATTAAAGCAACCGGTGAAAGCGGAGTATGGCGGATGTGTAGAACAAATCAACTTCAGTAGAAAATGAGACATAATTTTCTGTAGCAGGTAATGTTGCAACCAAAATAAGAAATACAATTTCAAACGAATCTGGAAATGCGCTTTGTATTATAACATTTTTATAAGGAGATTGAGTTAAATAAATAAGCTTTAAAAAAACTAAAATTCATTTACTTTATTGTAATACGTTTTTAAAACTATTCAATCCGTTTTCGAATATTTGGCAACAATTTATTTTCGGTTTTAGTTTATTTCTCTGCCGGGATCCCGGGAAATCTAAATATGAATTTCGTTTTCCCGTAGTAACAAATTTCCCGGGAAACGAAACCCCCTAATTCCACATCATAGTGCCAGAAAGTATGAATGCATGTTTGGTAATAAGCAAATCATTTGATTTATTGGTATAATTTTTATCAGTTTTGTTATTATAACTAATTATATGTGTAATTAATTAATACAATATTTTCGTTTTAATGCCAAAGACATATACATATATTTCTTAATAAATAAATTTAATCAATAAAAAATAATAAATACTAATAGTGTTTTTAGTTTTTGAATATATAAAGCTGTTTTAAAGAAATCAATTCGAAATATTCCATAAAATAAAAAACAAGAAAATTTTTGGTATAAGAAAGCAACAGAAGAAAGCAGAACTAAAAAATCATGATGCAAACCTTATGATTTTTATACTTAAAAACATAATCTCTTACGATGAAACGTTATAACTAACAAAGTCTAAATTTGTATTAAATTGAGTTCATTATAAAGGAAATTAAGTAGTTCAGTAATAATGATTATAGATAATAATTTTAAATACATTTGGCTGAAGTTTTAAGGAAATAAGTATATGTGTATTCTTTATCTCCTAAGTGACTTTAGATATTAAATATTGATTTTATTTTGTGTTGTGTTCCGCCTCCTTTATACGTATATTATTTTTCAGGAGGACTATATACTACAGTTTGTTTTTCTTTGTGAATATGTACTTCTAAAATTTATATTAAGACATATTTTATTTCCATATGAAAAAACGTTTAGGATTTTGTTGTTTTCACTAATGGTTTTCTAAATCTTTTTTAATTTTTGTTACGTTTTCAACTACAAATACATACATTGGTAATATAGATAAATATGAAACACTGCCCAGAGGGTATTTTCGATGGCAGGGATCAACTGCAGATAAGATTTGGATTTTGGTTTCTAAATAAACTACACCAAAATATCAATTGCAAGTTCTCAACCAAAAGAGCTCTCTGTTGCCTTTTCATGTTAGTTAATATGCCTGTTTTATATTTTGCAAAAAGTTCAAGTCTTTTCTATAATCAGTTGCCTTTTGTGAGTTAAAATGTGCGTTTTCTTTTTTTTTTAATTCATTATGAAAAATCCTTTATCACCTAAAGGGCATAAACAGTACAAGATTTGGAAATAAAGAATCATGTTTAATGTTAATGTAACAGGAATTTGTTATCGTATCGTGAACGTAATTTTGTTTTCGGTGTTGCTGACAACTAACAGTAAAGTATACTTCAAGTAAAAGCCAAATGATGCCGCCAATTGCCCTCGAATCATGGGTAACACAGCAAATGCCTGTCTGTTGCTAACTTGTTCAATCACGTAAGATAAAAAGACAACCTTTTTTATATTATATTAGTGTGTACAAAATGTTAACTCCTGTGCTAATTATCCTCTTTGGCGGCTACTATACCAGTATCTTTATTTGGATAATATATTATAATATCTTACTTGTACAAAAAATTATTTCATTTGGGAAGATATACGTAATTCCGGATTATTTGCAATAACTTTGGACATTGACTTATTTCTAAGGATAAGAAACTTTTAAGATACAATTGATGTTAATCTAAAAAATGGTTTAGTTGACTACGTTTCGACTTCACCAGATTATATGGCTTAGAAACAAAACAGATCATACATTTTTTAAACATGAGCGCGATCACCCATACAAATGAAATCGCTGTTGTTGGCATCGCCATATTGCCAGCAATAAGTTGGTTAGCTTAAGATGATTTGATAAGTTCTTTCTCATGAACAAGAGACTCATCTGCGTTTCTCTTAACGAGCCTATACGAGTATAATGTCTGATAGAAATCAATCAATTTGACCAAACGGAAAATAGTTTGAAATTTGTATTTATGTTTTAATGTTAATGAAAACTTATATAATGTGTGAGATTTCGGCACTTTTCTATTTAATGTATCTTTTTATTAAAATCATCTTCCTAATTTTCCTGAAACGTTCCCATCAACAAAAATTGATTTTTGGACATTTTATAATTATGTATTCAGATGCTTTGTATTGTTCGTAAAGCGAGCACAGATTTTAAAAACTCCAGTAGTGATCACTCGGTTTGGATCGTACTAGGATATAATTTTGTGTTAGAATTAAAAACGCAGTAATTCCTCAGACGATTTAATTCTTTTATAAACGAATTGTGATTTCATATAAAACATACAATGTACATGGAGTATTATTGTGCGCTTCTTTCTGTATACAATCTATTGCAAACCCCTACTGTAAATCTCATATATCTCTCTGTAGGCTCGCAATTTATGTAATTTACTTTCTATAAGTCAAGATTTGTCTTTGCGCTACAGAAATTTTTGCGCCTCCAGCTGTTGGCAGTTTTGTAGTACCATTTACTGATGTAGACTTAGATTGTTGTGTGCCTGTCGGCGGTGGCGAATTGTCAAATGTTGTACTTCGCATAAGTTTTCCTGGTTGTGATGTGGTAGCATTGGTTTTATTAGCGAATTTCCCACCATATTGAGATCCTTTGATAATTTTTATTTGCTGTTGTTTACCTTTGACCTCATCCACCTTTCGCCAAATACCAGCGATGCGTGATTGTGCCTGATTAATTTTTGCCGCGGCATTTTGTGCGGCGGTTACCGCTGCATTTGCTGAATTCAATGAAGAGTTGCTACGTGACGGCGGCGTGGTCGTAGAAACTCTGCTAGATAGTACCGCGATACGGGCAGCATTTGTGGTTACTCTTATGTTGACATTACTATTTGCTCTCTGTGGTTTTGATATGGAACCACCAAAGTTACGTTTGTTCGTGGTTTGTATCGAGGAAGAAGTAGCCAATTTGCGGGTATTGGCAGTTTTCTGTGGCGACGATAAGTGACTTGAATATAAGGTTTGTCTTTTCGTCGGTAATTTCGAAATTTTTGATTTTGTCGGACTTGTTTCCACCACTGGTACAGCAGCAGAGTCCAGAGATGGTTCATCTTTGACGAACGTGCCTTGTCGTTCCAGGGGCGGTGGATGTGATAGTTCAGTTGTTATGTTGTTTGCACCATTTACTTCTTTTCCTTTCGTTGCATCCTTTATAGTTTTCTTTTGGGCCAATTTTGAATTCGCCCCGGCTGTAGTTGAAATATTTCCATTGGGTTTCCTCAAGAAATTTGATTTGGGTGCAGGAGTTTGCAGCTTGCTAGTCTGCTGCTTGGAAGTTTCGTTTGATTTTTGATATTTGATACTGTATGGAGAAATATACTGTGATTTCTTTCCCCCTCTTATTGCCTTGACGGGCGACTGTTCTTGTGCGTTTTCTGGGGTTGTGTTCAAATCAATACCGCAGCCATTTTCAAAAGGTTTTATTATTCTGGGTCGTGCTAATTCTTCCTTTTGCTCCATTTCTGATTCAGCTTCAACCTCTTCCAATTCTTGTTCCTCTTCGCAATCAGTTAAAGTTGTAGGATTTGTTACGAAATTATGACATGATTCGGTTTCTGAATTTTGATCATACTCCAAACTTCTTAGTTCCTGATCCGCTATAAGATCAATATCATTTGAAGGCATCATCATCATATCACTCGATGAGTTAAGAAATTTTAAGTTCTTTGTCATATTTTTTATTGAACAGTAGGATACATCTCCCATTAGCATGTCGGAGTCATTATTTGTAGGCAAATTAACGTGTAGATCAGAATATTTGATCGTCTGTGTCCTATATCGATCTTGACTAGACCTTCTTCTATTTCTCGGAGTATTCTGTTGATCATGTTCAGGTTTAATTTCATCATCGTCTATCTGCATTGTCATTGTGTCATAGTTTGTTATTTCAATTGCCAATGTCTCATCTTCCTGATACTCCGCATCTTCCATTCTTCTCTGTAGTTCTTCACTCGTTATCACATCTGCATCTATAGTGTACGTACGATAACGATCCTTGACTTCCTGCCTTTTCTGCTTGGGTGTTAAAGTTCTTTTGTTTACTGAGCAAGGAGATGCTGGACAAGATTTCTTTGGTGTACTGTCTGCCGAACTTAAATCATAGTCAAATGGCAAAGGTGTAACGCTGCCATCATTAAACGTATAATCATCGTCTCGAGGAAGTATGTCGTCACTGCAACTATGTAACGTGATTGTATCACCATCTCCCGCACCGGCAGTGGCAGTTTCGTAATTTGAAACTGTCACAGTGGTGGCCATACTGGGGCAATCATCTGCCACTTCGGACTGTATGCTAGCAACACTTATCATGGAGTCTAGTAGTTCGTCCATTAAACTAGGAGGCTTAATATTATCCAGCAATAAATTACAAGATGAATTAATGGATTCAACACTCCCGGTAAGATGAGGAGGCATGTGACCAAGGGCTCGGCGCGCTACCAAACCAGGTGGTAAAGTTTTTCGTGGGAATTTAGGGGATTTGAAATACATCTGAGGACTGTGAGGTGAATTTTGTAATGAATTTGGCTGAGTGGAGTCCTGATAATAGCCAGATATGTTTAATGAATCCATACCCGACGGCGGTCTTATATTATCCAAATCCAAACTATTAACACTAAATGCTAGTTCCTCATCTTCACCATCAGTATCTCTGGACTGCAAATTATTAGCCAGTTTCCTTGCTTCCTGTGCTATAAATGTTGAGTTAGTCATAGAGTTGGCGCTAAAGAAGAGCGAAGGCGTTGTCGCAGCAGTCTGCACGATTCCTCCTAATTTAAAATGTAAACCAAAGCAGTTATCCTGCACACTTTTGTGAGGACAATTGTTTAAATTTCCTTCACCATCGCCTTCATACATTAAAGTTCTGTCAGTGTCAGTAAAATCCAATGATGATGGTTGTGAAGTTTCAGAGCAGAATCCATTTCCAAAATTGTCAAAATCTAAAGACATATCCGGAGCAGGCAATTCATCATTGATTGGTGTGTTTTCTGTAAAATCATTCAATTCTTTGTAATCGGCTGTGGTGGCTTGATCTTCATCGTCGTCTTCGAAACTGATTGAAGCTACTTTGGGTGCGGAAATACTGACACTAGGAAAACTGACATCATTGGGACAAGTGTCCTCGTCCCAAGTATCGTTGGAAATTGAAACTGTTGTACAGTCAGCGCTGGCCTCGTTTCCTGCGGTGCTGTTCATATACGAAGACATAGATAGTGTTACGCCCACTGTGGAACTACTATTTATTCTCAGTTGTTCGGCTGAGGAAACGAATTCCATTGTTAATCTTTCAACAGATTTGAGCATTAAATCAGGATCCTTATGCTTTTCGTTTGCTTTGTTTGAAGCTCTAGTCATTTCTGTTGATTTTGATTCTAAGGTAACAGTGGTTTCCATTATAAATGATTGGTTTGACTCATCGCTCTGACCATTGTTAATATCGTCTTGTATCAACTTACACCCAATAGCGCTCGTTGTCTCTTGAACGCTCCCTTGACTTGGATGATTTGCGTCTTGTGGAACTGCCGGATTCTCCTCCAACTTGTGTGGATTGAAGGGATTTTTTTGACCTTTTGTGACGCCTTCTAGACTGATGTTGGTGGTGTTCTGTAGCCGAGGCTGATGACTCGAGTTCTCTGGGACTGTGGTTGGGTAATTGGGGATGAAGTTGTCTTTCTTCTCTACGTCTGGAGCTGCTGTGATGGTGGTGCTGGTGCTGTTGGCTGTGGTAGTGGACGGACTGGAGTTGTCCGTGTATTTGGCACTTTGTGGGCGAACTTGATCTTCCATTTGAGCAGCTGCAGACGTAGCCTGACCGTTTTTTGGCTGGTTGTTGTGTAAAACTAAAGCCTCGCGGGTCAGTAGCGAAGTTGCTTGCTGTGACTGTTGTTTGTTGTGGATCTCACCAATCTTTTTCATTATACCCGTGTTTATACATTCCATTAAAAGCTTCTCATCCCTTCTATCACGCTCTCGAACATGACGATTAGAAGTTAGTTGCTTTCCTTGATGAGGCAAGGAATCAAACTGTTTAAGATTCGGATTGGACTGCGTAGTATTATGCTCAACTTGGCCCGACTTGTAAGATCTGTGGGAGTGGGCACTTCTAGTGTGCTTTCGAGAAGACGAACTACTACTTCCTCCCGCCACTTGTTTATCCCGGTTCTTATGCATTCCCGTCAAAATGCACAATTCAAAAAGCGACTTAGATTGGTTATCATTGGAGTCACTTGAATCAACCGAGCTGTAAGATTCATTACCGGCTTGAATAGGACCATAATTTAGCTTTTGGTGGTTATTAGGTTTGGGTTCGAGTTGCTTATCGAAATTACGCGATGTTGCTTGCGATGTCAAAGAAGATGCTGAGGCGGTTGTATTAATGGGTATCGGCTGAGATGATGATAACGTGGAAGCCGTCGTATGTTTACCAGTTGAAGTCAGATTTGTCGTAAACCCTAAATTTGATTTTGGTCTATTGCAACCGGCGGCAATAGCCTAAAAATATTCATATATTAGCATTAGTAGAGGTCTTTCCATAGTAGTAATTTCTTTCAAACTCACCTGACTTAACAAGTTTGTGTCGTCCTCAGATTCAATAGATAGCGAGCTTAACGAATCATCTTGCCACTGAGGTTCTCCCCTTCGAACATCGTCAACAGCTGCACCCACTAAAGGATTTTCATCACGTATAGGGGCATTTGAGGCCGTAGGATGGGGTAAGCGCACATTCTGAAGACCAGATTTCTCGACTTTGTTTGATCTTGAAGAAAATTACAGAATTACCGCATTATTCATAAAAAGTTGTGAGGGGTTAAGAGACGTTACTTGTATGGTAAACTGTCGCTTAAACCTCTCACAACTTTTTATGAGTAAGGCAGTTAGTCTATGTATTTAATACAACTCAGAAAAAAAATAATTTATTGAATGTACAATTTAACAAAATCCCCAAAAAAAACCCAGAAAGCAGTTGTCTATATGCGTAACAAAAAAGTGGATATGCGCAAATTTACAGTCGGGTAAAGATATCAACGACCATCTATAGTCTGTAAACTGTGGTCTACAACAAATTGAGAGCATAGTAAGTATATTTGATCTAGAACATGTTGGCGTTCAGACAGGCAGAAATGGTTCAACGGTTGAAAGGAATTACAACTTTAAAAAAATAACTCGGATCAAAGACAACGAAACTTTAATCATATGGTAGAGCCAAACCAAGAACAGAACAAAAACTACAATAAGAATAGTTGTGTTCTATATATAGAACTATCAAAACTTCGGCACCATTGCGTGTAAGTACCCAACATGCTGCCATATAGAAATAAAACTTCAATACAACTTGAGAACAATATTATAAAAATAGTGGGTTCACAACCAGTTTTTATCAATGCTTGACAAACTCTTGTTATACACAACCGTTTCTTAAGTATGTACGGGAAAACTGTCAACAAGGGACGTTTAATTTTTTGAAAAATTTGTTTTGTGTTAAATTTCAAAGTGAGTGGAAATATAACAGTTCAAAGGACACGCGAACGTTCTGTTAGTTCGTCAAAAATCGCATTAAGCTGCGAAACAATTACTAAAATAAACCAAATACAATTACAAAAATAAATTAAATTAATGAAAATTGCAAAAAACAACCAAAGATGTAAATATAAGCATTAAAAATTGAATTAATTACAACGGAAGTTAACAAAAAAATTTAAATGAATAACTGAAATTGATGAAAATTACAAATAAAAGCTAAAAATTTATATTTTTATTAATTAATTAAAATTGTTAAGACAATATTATCTTCATAAGCTTATTCTACACTTACAGCGATAAGATATCAAGAGGGTTACGTTTCGATTTTTCCACAATTGTTACACAAGCATTTTACAATAGATTCTCAACTCTTTTACAAGCTTAAGGCTTGTGTTGGTGAGCTTATTATAATATTATTCTCAAGTCATTTGGTATGTTGGGTAGGAAAGCATTGTGTTATTATAAGTAGTGACAAAGAGTCAGTCTGCACAATAAAAATCTTCTGTTAGTGACAAGTGTGAATACACACTGCGGTGGCTTAACGAGCTAGACGCTGCTGAAGATGATGCTTCACAAACATCGAAACGAACGTCCAGCGAATGTGAGTTTGAATTCCACTACAATTGAAACAAAACTGGTTCTCATACCCTACTTTTAACGGTTGGGTCAGAACCACAAAAACCATATTTTCGGGTTAGGTATTAACGTTTAATAGTTACATTTCCCCATAAACCATTTTGTGTTCAACAACACTTACAAATAAAAATAACTATATAAATTCTGAAAATCGCATATGCATATATGAAATTCTTTCCCAGCAAGGGGTAGAATAGCTGGTTTAAATAGCCTGCGGGGAAAATGTATCTATTAATTAATCATAAACAAGGAATATCAAATGACCATTTCAAGCACCTCTAGGTGCACTGAAACAATTGTTTTCTTGTAGTTCTGAAATTGTATTTAACGAATCTTTAAAACTATGCTAGGGCAACTATGGATCACAAATAAAAAAAAATATTTTGGTGCCTTGTTGGATGTTTTGTACTGTTTCATCTTCGTGGTATTATTGAAAGCATGCATTGCAACATTCAATAGCTGCTTGCGACCACGTTAATGACAGAAAATTAAAGGACCGAAATAGTGCCTCTAGATATAGGAAATTGCGTCAACCAAATACTAGTATTAATAAACCCAATCAGAAGTACCAATGAAACACTTACGTTGCTGCAGGAGCTCCTGGCATTAGAACTGCTGGCCCAACAAGACTAGAACCCACTGTAAGATTTGACAGGCCGGACATGACGGAAAAATTGCAGGGACTGTCTTCAACACGATACTTATTCATCTCATCGTTGCCAATAATGTAGGAAGGTAAAAAATTACCGCCTCTTCTTAACATTGCAATGGGATCCATGTGATTTATAATGCTGGCGTTCAGTGGTATCTTCGGCTTCTCTTTGGCTGATGGTTTTTGCATGCCATCTCGTATGCACTGTTGCAGTATATCGATACCAGCTGCGCCACTTTCGGAAGCGTTTGAAGACATGTCGTCCGACAGGTTAAGAGAACGCCTATTAACAGTTTGATTGTGGTGGGATCGTGTCGCAGAACCCCTGGCAGCTTCATATACAGTATCCTCTTTAGGATCATTGTTGCTGGAACAAAGCGATATAGCCGAGAGGTTTGTATTACTTCCAACCTTGGACAGCAAAGCGGGCGTATCTTCGGTATAATATTGTTTGGGCTCGTCCTGGGGTATATTTACAGCATGGCTAGCTGTAGAGTTGTTTTCCGTATTTTGGGAATACATGGTTGGTACGGCCGAGCGATTCATGCCCATGTTTATGCAAGAAGCTAATAATAAATCATCGTTATTGTTGGTAATTCCGTCTTCCTCCTCCTCACCTTCTGATATCGTATTGGTGGTCGTCGCTGTAGGCTGTGGTTGTGGCGGTGATTGGTTTGTGGAAGATGCTTCCTCATCCAGCATGGACAGGTTACTGAGACTGGTTGCAGTGGAAAATTGCGCAGGGGTATTCTCCACATTGAATGTGTTAAGGTTATCTTCAAATACGCTGCGCAAGCAACGTTTACTGACTTCGCCTTCACGATTCTGCGTCCTTCGTATATTTGGCGACACACCGCCAGAGAAGCATTGTGTCTGTGCTGCGCTGGAAGAAGAATTACGTCTTGGCGACTGAGGCATGCTTTGTGTTGGCGAATCTGGTATTTCCGAGGGCGATATGACACCACTGGCCAAACGACTAAAATCACTGACAACAGAGCTTTTATCGTCCATAGGTCCTACGTCTTCTTCGGCCAAAGAGTCCATAGAAGAGCGACGAGAAAACATTAAAGGCGTTTCCAATGCCGAATTAATTTGTGCTTGTTGTACCGGTGGTTCCGGCTGGGAGGTGGACTTTTCCATATCGCTGTTAGCTTTCACCGCAGGTGGTATATTTCCAGATTTAGGCTTGACACTAACACTTTGGCTATCCTTTGTCGATTGCTCCGGCTGGGGTGGTGACTCATCAAGACTACTCAACGACTCGTAACGACTAAAGTAGCCCGGAGTACCCTCTTCACAATAGTTAACAGGCTTTTCGGGAGTATAAGATCCTGATCCATATGGATTAGATGCCTGATGATGTTGAGGTTGGTGAGACCGGTTGAATTTTCGTGAAGGTAGAGGAGCTGCACCCGCAGATGAGGGCGTTCCTGAACTATCTACCCCAGAAGGTAAATCATTTTCTTCAGCCTTCACTGATGTGGGTGCTGATCTAAGATCGGTGACTGAGGCAGCATTTGATATAACGTATGGAGTGTCTTCCGTTTGATAACACTTTACACTGTCGTCCAAAATCAACAATATTTCACTACCTCCTGTTGGGTTTTCCGGCCTAGTCGTGGGTTGGGACTTCGCCGATGTCATATTTCCTTGAGAATCGTTGGTGCGTTTGTTCGCCTCATTTCCAGTTGATGGAGATAAATCAATAACTTCAGATTCCAGTTGGTTTTCCGCATAGCGCAAACTGAAGTCGGTAGGTTGGTCTAAATCAGTTTCTTGATATGTAGCTGCCCCGCTTTCTGTGTCTTCTCGAGGATGTTTGTGTTTCGATATATGTTCTGTGTATTTTTGTGAGTAGTCAATTGGTTGTTCTTCCGCGGGCTCTACATCGCCCTCTAATGGGTACAACGGTTGTTGGGAAGGTCCTCTCGAGTTGTGGTTTAACTTGCGATTGGCGTCCGATGCAGACTGAGACCTCATGAGGTGATCATACACAGCCCCATCAGACTTAGCTGAAAATACGGAATCACGACTTTCGCTTTTGGTTAGCATAGCAGATCGTGTTAATCTTCCAGATCCCGAAGCACTTCCCACAACTATCGATCCTAGAGCTCCAGCATGTAAAGGGAAACGGTGTCGCTGCAGCGCTGATGAGCCAGACACTGCAGCAGTCGCATCGTACGTAGGTCTATCTTTGGGATTTACTGTATCCAAATTATCACAGGTTTCACTATGTTTTTTGGCTGCCGCACCTAACTCCTGTTCCAATGCTTTTTGTTTCCTAACATTGAGAGTGGGCAGCTTTTTTAAATTCAGTGACCTGGCTATCGGATCCAACTGATTTGTATTTTGAGACGATGGGCGGAAGTTTAAAAGATTCTTCAATGCACATGCACTTCCCTCAGATATCATAGCGTGTTTGGAGTGAATCAAAGACCTTAGCATGGGTACTGCTCCATTGTCCCATAGAAATCGTTGGTCTTCGGGGCAACGCGCAGATAAATTCCACAATGTCCCACACGAATTGCTAACTACAGTCAAACTCTCTGACTTAAGCTGTTGGAGTAAGATCGAAAGACAGTTATGTTCTCTTAGAATCTGACGATACTCCTCCCTCACAGCTATATGGGAGGATACATTTCTCAGGATACCGCCGGCATTTTCTATAATTTTTAACGTCTTGCTAGGACCCTCATAGGTTAACATGCGCACAATGAATGATAAAGCCCCTTCGACGGCACAAAATTCCGCTTTATTAGTACTGCAATGGGCCGATAGGTTCCACAGCGCCGAGAGTATTGCCTTGAGAGTATTCTCACATTTGTTTTTCATTGCGGCTTTGGCCAAGGCGGTGACAGTGCCTATCTCATTTAGTACGGATTTCATTTGGGCATCAGCTCGCCAGGACAGATTTCGTAGTACACTCGCCGTCACTTGTAGCAAATCATCGGGTGCAGAATCCAATTGAGCGACCAGCGCTTCCATAAACAGTTTCTGACTACAAAGTAGAGCTTTATTGTTCTCATCCCCAAAGGTCAAGTTAGTTAATGCCATCAATGCAAATCTACGCAAGGAGTTGCAACATTGGTTTTCTGGTTTAGGACCATGCACAGCATGATCCAAATGCACCAAACTGGGAATGGCCTGTAGAGCGCCCAATTCGCACATGGCATGGCGATGTTCCTCATCGAAACTGACTTTCATTAAGGAGGACATGGCAGCCAAAGGATGACGATCCGCATCATCGGCAATCGCTTCTCCGCCACTTTGCAGTAGAGTGCGCAGGAAATTACAATAGTCCATAATTTGATCCAACAAACGTAAAACCTTGGCTTCTCGCCGCCCGAACTTTTCGTCGGGATGACAGTGTACAACATTGTGCAAAGCCATTCCAGCCCATTTCCTAGGATCGTCTGGACCACCTTCAGCGTGGATAATTTGCACCAACAAGGGTATGCAGCCCGACCTTCTCAGGGTAGTACAAGTTTCGGGGGTTTTAGACAGTTCGTGGAACTTCTTTGACATTTCCAGAGGATCATTAGAGCCCAGCATGGAGAGCAACGAATACACACATTCGACTTTGGGTCCAAAGTTATCTAATTTATCTGTTTGCAGGTTGCTATCATAACGACTATCAAAGCTTTGCGTCCAAGCCGAGCCTTTAGGCAATCTCGATATGGGTGTGGCTACTTCTTTAAAACGTTCGCGGGAAGACCTAAAGCCGGGCAGGTTTGCATGCATGTCCAACGCCGAGCGCTGTTCATTGTGTCTTTCAAAATTGCGATCCAAACTGCGGTGTTCTCTTAATTGATGCTCATTCATCATGTAATCCGGTGGTATAGGATTTTCATCTAAGAAATGTTTACGGGGCTTCTCTGGCACTGCTGAGTTTATATTCAATGTATTATCATCTTGGGTAAACTCCTTTTTAGTATAACCACTGGCAGCCAGTTCGTAATCACTAATCTCGCCATCTTTTTCAAACATTTTGTCCAGTTTTAGTTGTTCCCCACTGCCGACTACTGCTACACAACCATTTGAAGTAGGAGCGGTGTTACCAAAACTCATGGCTCTATCAAAGTGTTCAATAAAATCGGGAGGTGGCGCTGCATCGTAATCCAAAAAGTGCGGTTTCTTAGTTGCAACCGAATCAACATCAACTTCTACGTCAACATCGACATCAACGTCTGGATTCACATCATCAGAGAAACTAATGGAATCGTCAAGATCGGGCGTAGTGACCTGTGACCGATTCTTTTCACTAGCTGAAGAGCGAAACATCTTTCCTGTGCGATCTTTGAATAAAGCAAACACGTCGGGAAGAAATGGGCTACAACGTCCGTTAATTGTCGCCACAGTATTATCGATTTATACGTTCATATTATCCAAGAGGCTAAAAAGATAGAAGAAGCAAAAGTATCAAATTAGTTAGTGAAGAGTAAAGCACATGATGATGATTATGATATCCAAACAATTATCAAATGGGGGAAACATAAATTTAGATCAACTGTATGTATATTTGTTCTCCTTGTTTGTTTGCTAAGTTTATGTGTAATTTTTGTTTTTCTTTAAACGACTATACGAACATTTGACTCGGTCTACTGAGTAATGGCCGACTGGCTAGGTCATTGGCTGCTTATCCCGGGAATAAACTGTTCACAAATAACAACCAACAATGGGTTATGCATGCGTCTGATATGTTATGTTATGTTGGCCGTCCCGCTCTATATTTAGATTGAACTATTTCTTGTATAATTGCGAGTAAAGAAAAGTTTACCAAGTGTGTTACAAGTGTAAAACGGCTGCGAAACGACTTGGAATAGCATCTAAAAAAACCTAAGTGTTTATGCTGCAATTATATGCTCTCAACGATGCTTTAAAGTGTGTGGCTGGCTAAACTAAGAATGCGTAAGATGGAAGCTCTCGCCTTGTGCCACGCCGTTGCTCGTGAGGAAGTGGCGCATAAAGAAACACACACGATTCGCTGTGATGATTATACTATACGGCGCGTAATATTAAATAAATAATTTACTCGTTCTAGTGATTCGATGGAAACTATATTTCGGGTGTAGCCTTGGACCTGACATTCCTTTATAGCATTAAAAACATCACATGTGAAAGACATGAACTAGGTCCTTCTGCTTGCTGATTAAAAAACTACCTTCTTAACATCAAAGTTCAGGAAGCCCTAATTACACTGTTGTAGTTGAAAAATGTATCAATGTTCTAGTAAATTATATCAGTTAGAGACAATTCAACTGAGTTGATCGGTACCCATAAAATGTCTATAGAAAAAAATCGATTTTTTACCAATTCTCAGATTTTTCTGCACTTTTTTTGAACCTTAAGTTTTTCGGCATAACTTCCATGTACTCCAAATTTGTTACTCACAATATTTGACAAAATTGTAGTCATGGTAAAACTGAACAACTTTTGTGAACATATTAATACAATATTATGAACGTGTCTAGGCACCATTAATAGCACATAAAGACCACTTTGTATCTTAAAAATGGTCAGTTGTATGTAAAGGGAAAACCCCCGAGGATGTAAAGGCATATAGACCAATAAGCCTTCTTCCGGTAATGGGCAAAATTATTGAAAAAATACTACTTAATAGAATGAAACCTATAATAAGTTCTAGAAATATTATACCTGATCAGGTTTTAGAGAGCGGCACTCGACGATTGAACAGGTTCATAGAACCGTCAAGGTCATAAGGACAGCATTCGAAAAAAAGAGTACTGTTCAGCTGTATTCCTTGACATTAGCCAAGCTTTTGACAAGGTTTGGCATGTGGGATTATTGTACAAACTCAAAAAGTCGCTTATGTTGTATAAACTCAGGTGTTCCACAAGGTAGCATTATAGGACCGGTATTGTACACCCTCTTCACGGCTGATATCCCAACTGACGTTAACACTACGATTGCTACATTTGCAGACGATACTGTTTTGCTATCAACACACCAGGATAATGTACTCGCTTCTCAATATCTGCAAGGCCACTTAAATAAAATAGATGACTGGTGTCACTCTTGGAGATTAAAGCCAAATGCTAACAAGTCAACTCATGTCACCTTCACTTTAAGAACTAAAACCTGCCCTCAAGTAACGCTCGACAACGATAAATTACCTCAAGCAGAAAGTGCTAAATATCTCGGTATACATCTAGACCGGAAACTCACATGGCAAAAGCACATACTTTCCAAAAGGAAACAGTTATGCCTTAAACTTACCGCATATTACTGGCTTTTATGACGACATTCTAAACTATTGCTTGACAACAAATTACTGCTATATAAAACCCTTTTCATACCTATCTGGTCTTATGGATCTGAAATTTGGGGTACAGCATCGAAAACGAATATTAATATTATACAGCGCTTTCAATCAAAATTCTTGCGTTTAATAACTAATGCTCCAACATATGTCTCCAATAAAATTCTTCATAGGGACCTTCACTTAAATACTCTCCAACAGGAAATCGATGAAGTTAAACAACGTTATGCGAACAGGTTATCAAGCCACCGTAACCCATTAGCTCTACAACTGCTGAACGTCTCATCATCAACTACGACGTTTTCAACATACTAATCTTGTTGCCACCAAATAATCTATTCAAGATAAATTATGTTAATGTAATAGTAGTTTTATAGCTACCTTAACTTCAAAGGAGGATAAGCAATGGCTCATCCTTCACATGCTAAAACACTATGTTAAATTTATTCATGTAAATCTACAAATTGCCTAATGTCTAAAAAAAAAATGTCGAAAAACAAAAATGTTAAAAACTACAATAGTGTTAACTATCTATGTTCCGTATACACTCTCAGAAGTAAATGTTTGCCACCGAACTGCGGTTGCTACAACCGTATTGCGGTTATCCCGACAGAATTTACTCCCTATGACGTTTCCTTTCACACACTTCTTGATGCGGTCGGTGTGATAGAGATATGTTTGACGAAAAGTGACATACACCAGATGGAATTACAAAAACTTCTTGCTTTAATTTTTCATGTCGTTTTGGTGAAAAACTGTGAAATTTATTTATTTATTTATTTATATATGTCTATGGATTACAATCCTTACGGACTAGCTTAACTAAAAGTAATATAAATCCAAAATATTTTTAAATATATTAAGTGAAAACGAAAAATCAATTGAACAATTCATATTAATAGTATTGTATTTCTTAAGACACCTCAATATAGGCTCAAAAGAAGAGTAATTATTTCTATGAACAGATATATTAAAAAATTCATTATTTCATTATACACCGTAAGGGAGTATTAATATTTATGCAGCTGAGAAGCGGAGGACAATCTACAAATCCACAAATTAGTTTGTATAAAAACAATACAGAACACTTGGATCTGCGACTAGATAGGGTTTCCAAGTGAATTAATCTGCATCTAGCTTCATAAGATGGAATTGGACTATGGAAATTTACTTCAAACAATGCGAATTTAATAAATTTCTTTTGCAAAGACTCAATACGATTAATGCGTACATTATGGTAGGGATTCCAAATATTGGCACCATAATCTAATTTAGATCTAACAAAAGCGGTGTATAGTAATTTTCGTGTGTAAGGGTTCCGAAAGTCTTTACTATTTTTTTTTTCACAAAAGCAAGGGTGGAGTACGTTTTAGGCATTATATAATCCACATGTGAGTTAAATACTAGTTTTGGATCAAAAACAATGGCCAAATCTAACAAACTTTTTTAATGACTGTTATTGTTAGCGTACATTTGTGTTGTATTTAACACAATAATTTTAACACACAAAATGAAATGCCGTTGTTGTTATTTTGTTCGTTGTTTTGAACCATTGCCTCTATCTGGTATTAGTAAAGCAATTCTTTTCAACATCGAATGTAAATATCACACCAGGTCAAATGTCATAAATTTGGTGAGAGAACTATTAGATCTACTATAAGTATTAGTCTATGGTTTGTATCAGAGAAAGGAGAGCCATTCATTTTCGCTTGGCTCGAAAAATTTAAATCGGCAAGGTAGTTAAATTTTTAATTCTTTGAAGATTTAAAAATTTTAAACTCCCGAGTTTTATTTTAGCTCGGAGCCGAATTTTTATTTTCAAGGATTTTAAAATATTGCTCGCTCCCGATGTAATTCAGAAATAATGATTCTCGAGACAAATTTCATAATATTTTTTAATTATTAAATGTATGTATGTAGGTACGAACAATTTACATATGGGTGAAAAATACGTGCAAAATGGGTAAAACTTGAAAATGCGAGAAAAATCTTTTGGAAAGGATAGGAATGCGCAAAAATTGTGAATGTGTTTAAGAAGGTTAAAAAGGGGGCAAAATGGGTAAAACTCCAAAATGCGAGAAGAATCGTATGGAAAGGTTAGGAATGTGCAACAATATTGAATGGGGGTAAATGGGGTAGGTTAGGAATGTGGCAAAAATTGTGAATGTGGTTAAAAACGGGTAAAAAGGGGGCGAAAAGGGTAAAACTAGAAAATGGGAGAAAATCGTTTGAAAAGGCTAGGAATGAGGAAAAATTGTGTACGTGGATAAAGATAGGGCAAAAGGGGTAAAACTAGAAATTGCGGGCAAAATCGTTTGGAATGGTTAGGAAAGTTGGAAAAATTATGAATGTGGTTAAAAACGGGCACATAGGGGGTAAAACTTGAAAATGCGACCAAATTGTTTGGAAAATTGTGAATTAAAAAAGGGCATGATGAGGTACAATTGTAAAATGATCGAAAATAGATTTTTTTTACCAAGTACACTATGCACTACACTATATTTATCATATTCCAAACGATTTTCCTCACATTTTGAAGTTGTAATTTTTAACCACACATATTATTTTTAGTAAATTTCTAATCATTTCTAAATATTTTTTCCGTTATTACAAGTTGTTGTGGCCGTCGGTGGTGCAATGGTTAGTGTGCGCGGCTCTTGTACGTGAGATCCTGGGTTCGAACCCGGCTCTGACCACCTTCAAATTTTCTTTCGGCGGCGGCCACCTCGCATAGTGACGGCGACACTATCGAGTATCTAGCAATGAAAAAGCTTCTCAAATTACCGTTCGGAATCGGTGTAAAACTGTAGGTCCCAATCAGTGAGTGAAAACTGGAAAGCGCACAGCTCAGTGGTTGTGAGAAGTTCTCCCCGGTCCCTTCATGGGATGTAATGGGAAACCATTTATTTATTTTTTTATTGCAAGTTGTACCATTTTAACCAATTTATCGCCCTTTTTACCCACAGACACTATTTTTAAATATTCCAAACTATTTTTCTTGCATTTTGAAGTCTAACGGCCTTATTCATAAAAAGTTCTCATAGGTTTGTTAAAGGTTTAAGAAGGTAAAGCCCAAAAATTGTATTCATAATCGAAAAATTCCTCTGTTAAGAGTTCTCTAACGTCGACATTTTTGTTGAACGTTTAACCCATCTTTAAGGTAATTTTATCCGCATTAATACACAAATGAAATGGCCGCTGGTGGTGCAATGGTTAGTGTGCGCGGCTCTTGTACATGAGATCCTGGGTTCGAACCCGGCTCTGACCACCTTGAAATTTTCTTTCGGCGGCGGCCACCTCGCATAGTGACGGCGACACTATCGAGTATCTAGCAATGAAAAAGCTTCTCAAATTACCGTTCGAAATCGGTGTAAAACTGTAGGTCCCAATCAGTGAGTGAAAACTGGAAAGCGCACAGGTCAGTGATTGTGAGAAGTTCTCCCCAGTCCCTTCATGGGATGTAATGGGAAACCATTTATTTATTTATTTAATGCCGTACTTAAATATTTATGCGATGGAATTATTCTGTGTATATTTGCAGCGTTTGTAGTGTCACATTATCCTGCTAAGCAACCAAATAGTTTCGTTCCAATTTTTATCATTTTTAACCAAAATGAACTTTTGTTTACATAGTGATGTATATAAAATCAAAACATTGAAACTACAACCAATTATCCGGTTTTATATTCGACTACCCAAAACTGAAATCCAATTCAATATGATTTTTCGACACTTCTTCCAAATTTATTAATGTAGCAAAATATTAATTGATCTTTTTATTGAATAGTTCTCCATTAATGTTTAAAATTTTGCAAAAATGCATTGACGCATTTAAATAAAAAAAATTAATTCGGTCTATCGGTTATTGTTCATCTTGTTTTTACATCACAAGCACTGTGAGAATACATAAAACAGGTTTGTCATTCAATTATCTGTTGTTCCCTAGTTAAAATACTCATTATGAATACGGTTCTAATAAAACCTTCGCCAAATCCTAAAGCTTTCAACAACTGATGAATGCTTTAGAGCTAATTTAATGATTATTTATGAATAAGGCTGTAATTCTTTTCGCAAATTTTCACCCCTTTACCACTATATTTACAGTGCTATTCTCGACCGAATGACAAGCGTATTTCTCGTGATAGTAAATACATTTGTGACAAGAACTTGAATTTGCTATTCTGGATGTCAAATGAAAGCTCTTTTTGTTTTAGTTAGCAATTATAGTTATAACGTTCTCAATAGCACATTACAATAAAAATGTTGTGTAAATAAACAGCACAAAATTAGAAAAATGGCTATATCTCGCAGACGGAGTGTCCAAACGAAAAATTAACCAATTTATAACGGGTTCCAAGAGTTTTAGAAAAGTTGGTTCAATTCATACGGCAAAATTATTTGGCGATTTTGTAAAAAACATTACGATGTGAATTGAACCAAGTTTTCTAAAACCATTGGAAACCCGGAAAATTGATTAATTTGTTGTTTGGACTCTCCGTTTAAAGAATATTTTTATGTAGCAATTTTTCTAATTTGAAATAAGTAGGGATGGGATTTCCATGCTATCCTTGTTTTTTCTCAAAAGTCTAAAAGTAATTACACAAATTATCTTGACGAATCACACAATTTGCAGAAAACCCACATTGACTTGTTGGTGCATATTTTTGCATTTTTTATGATGAAAAAAAACCATGTCTATGTATAACAAAAGTAGGCAAAGTTGTCAGTCTTCGGGAGATGCTCAAAATTACGCCAAGAAATTAGTCGAAAATACTCGAACATGAAAAATGTAAAAATTCTTGAATGACGGATCCATGGAACCCACTTGATACAGAAAAGCATTGCGAGGACGATGTGCTGGTTTTATGTACTTCTTTGTAGAAGGCCTCAAAATAAGCCAAAAAAAAAAAAATTATATAACAATTTTAGAAAACTCCATAAGTTATCGGGTCAAACGCCGGCTTCGTTTCCGATTCCCAAGACCCCCCTATATCGTGGTAAATTAGGGTTATTTGAGTCCCCAGATGACGCACCACAAAACTAAAGACATCATTAAATTTGCGTAAAGAATGCGTTTCATTTCAATAACCACCCTTGCCTGTTTTTGGTTCGAGACTGTAAGCCTCATATTCGACTGATATGAAAATAATTTTTCGTGTTCTTTATTTTCCTTTAATTTGCTGTGTTGCTGAATTTTCAATGTGCATATTTTTAAATGCATTTGTTGAAATTTTTAGGCAAGTTTTGACCTTTTACGAGCATGTCTTTGGAGCATATTGTTCAACAATAGAGGCATGAAAACCCCATCCCTGGTAATAAGTATTTGTTAGGCAAAAGTATTGCCAGATTGAAAAATTATGAATTTGTATTGTTTTCAACAAACACAAAAGCTCTAAATAATATAGTTTTTAGTTTTGGTAACAATGATATTATTTTTAAAACAAAAAAGCTTTAAACTTGCACAGCAATTCCAGAATAGGTAATTGAAATGCCAATGACAAGAATTCAATGACAATAAACTCAGGAATTCGAGAATAGCACTGTTAATATACATATTTAACAAATTTTGGACTGCCTTTTTAGTAGCTTTATTTAAACTTATATTCAAATTTTTAGTCGACATCTAGGCTCAATAGATCCATAGATACTAATGACCTCGTTTTGTGTAGTCTTCCACCACATATACTATTTCGGATAGACGTTTATTATTTTCTCCCACAACATTCCAATCGATTTTTGTCGCAGTTGTCTCTTATATACATATATCCAAATTCAAAAAATTTCCATTCTAGAGTCGAAAAATTCTTCACTCTAAAACTCTCACTCCCAGTAAATTAAAAATTAAACTCCGAATGGAATTTTTAGTTTTTATATTTGATTCGCTCGGGAGCGATTCACATAATTAAATAAAAATTTTTAAAATTAAATTCGCTCAAGATTTTAGTTTTTTTGTTATATTGAGGAGCTCAATTTTTCGGCTCGCGAGCGGAATTTTTACTTACTCTGGTTTGTATGTAGGGGGTAATCGTCTAAACTACTCATCCGATTTTAAAAATTCTCTCACTCTATCACTAGTGCTATCACTGAGTGCTATAGTCTGTAATACAAGTATGGGGATACCCAAGCAGGAATATGTTCTAAAGTTGCTCATACGTATTAAGTACGCACTGACGATCTCTAATAAGTATTTCTAATGACTACGACCTTAAAACTACACCTGATTCTATTCTTTTGCTATCGAAGTTTTGAAAAATTAACGAAAAAAAATCCTATAATTTTCTATTTTTCATAGTAAAAACTATTTATCAATAACAATGCAACAATATAATGTAATTTTAAATAACTGTAGCGTGGAAGTCGCGAATGTTTTACTTTTTATAATACAAAAGATTGGAATGGAATGGAAGATGTGAAGCAGAAGCAGTTAATCAAAAAATTATATTTATACGCCTATGAATGCAACATTGCGAGCGCACCATATTTTATATCAACCAACTAACATTAGCCGCATTGCAGTTGTAATTTGCAACGAGCAACATTTGTGAAAATATTTACCCAACGTCTACATATCCATCCAAACGTTCCTCTTCTTCTACTACATAAGGCTTGTTTTTTTTTGTACGCTGTTAGGTGAAAAACTTTTATTACTTGTATGAGAAATGTGGCTTAGTTTAAGCGATCGACTTTAAAACAGATTAACACATGTCTCTAATACCTACAGATCATTGTCAAGTTGCTCTTTTATTATCATCAATGAACCACAGTAGAACATAAACGCCATCGGAATCTGGCAAACAATTGTATAGACACATAACCGAAGATCGTTTTATTTAACGATGGTAGTTTCTTTATATCATCTTGAAATAAAATACGCCTATAGTAAATAGTTAGCTGGGCAAGCAGCACTTTTTTCAATGATTCGTCTGCGTTGCTCCGCTCTCTGCAGTAAAAACAACGCAACGCTACACAACAACATCTTAGACTCTTTGGTGGTTCATTTATTAGAAAGTTTCGGTTATTTATTTTCATCATTTTGGTTCGTTTCTTTTTTTTTTGGGTTGAGCGTTTCCAGTGCATGACTTTGAAAAATAAAATAAATTTAAAATTAAACCCAAAACAATGCGCATTTGAAATGGATTTGTGCTGAGGAGTTTTAACTTCACTCCTCTCCGGGTCTAATGCCAAATTAACTTCACTATTCGGCACACATTTGTTACTAAACTTTGAATCAGAAATTGTAATTTCCACCACTCCATACTGATCCACATTAACTTTATTTATGTAAAAAATATCGTAAGTACGATATGAAGTTCAGTGCAGTGATGTATCGATTTGGTTTTACTACTAAAAGTATAATTAATTGCACAAAACAAAGCTACCGTAAAGAACCCAAAACTGAAAAATATGTAAATGAGTTGTGATAACCATAGATCAAATTAGAATAGAGTATTTTATTCTCTCATCTGACGTTTCATTTCACACTCTTCGTCGTACGTTTGTCCAAATGAGAGATATTAACTTAGGGCCTAATCGTGTAAGTCACTTTCACATTCACCTCGTTATTCAAGATCGTCCCTTGACTAAATTAAGAACCTGAAGTATGATTTTTGTTAAAATATGTATTATTTGTGTTCATTTATACATAAAATTTACTAAAATCTTACAGAAAGTACTTAGTTTGTTTATTATGTGACGTCAAAAATGTCAAGTGAATGTGACTTGTGCGATTAGGCCGTTATACCAGGTAGAGTTACAACAACTTTTGACTTAACTTTTTCATGTCGTTGCATTTAAATGTATTTTGAACTTTTATTGTTGACTTTTATCATAGGTATACATTTGTATTGTATTAACACAACTATTTTGCCAGACAAACATGAAATGAGCTTGTTGTTGCTTTGTTGCGGGTTGTGTATTATTACCTCTATCTGGTAGTATTGAAGCCATGCCTTGAAACATTCAACGTTTACATGCAACCAAACCTATGAAGTTAAAATTATTAAGGGAATAAAATACTCTATTCTAATTTGCTCTATGGTCAGTGTTACCATGTTGGCATAATTTGTGCCGTTTTGGCATAAATTTTTTTGTTTTGGCAAACTAAATGCCGTTTAGCACAATTTACCCAACATTTTTGCAATTTTTTTAATTTCGATATAATTTTTTAGCACAATTGTTTTGCAAACGGCACAATTTTTGGTATTGATATTTTCTCGCTTTAATTTATCTGAAAAAATAATTTTACAGTATGTATCTTGTGGTATAATGCCACATTTTAAGGTTCGTACACACCTATGTAAGCGTATTTTCGGCGAAGCGTCGGCTTTACAAAATAGGGCACACTTTTTCTTATACATTAACACACATCAAAACGTCTAATATTTGTTGCGTCAACGTGTTTGTTTGCATCAATATCGCACAATAAAACTACAACTTCTCCTGGTTCATTAAGAGAGAAATGTCCGGCATAGAGAATTTCGAAGTAGAGACGATTTGATCACTGTTCTCTAGGATAAGTGGAATGGATTCAATTCCAAGAAGTTTGACACGTATTGTTAAAAGTAATGGATCCCAAACAAAACAATAATTTTTTTAAAGATTATTGGTCCTGAACCTTATTGGAACCGAAAATCACACCTAATTTGGCTTTTAATGTTCCAGAAATTCTGAAAATGTTTTTTTAAAGTTTTTTTTTAATGAAATTAATATGTTAAATTTGAACCCCCCGTTATTTCGAAGCAGATGAACCAAGGGGTATCGATGAGACAGCTGATCAAGTTAGTACTTGGCGAACAAATAGAGAAGACGATTTCAAAGAAGAAAAGGTGAAAGGTGACTGGGTTGCGTGGTGTGAATTGCAAACTTTTGCTGCTGCGTGTCAAGCCAAAAGTACAAAGCACATCAAATTATTAAACGCAAATTATTAAAATTAAACATTTCTCTCATTCCACTATTTTTCTCTATATGTTTTCCAAGTACCTCGCGGTATTCGTTTAGTACAAAAAACAGTTGTTGCTAACTCTTATTAATGTTACTCGTTGGTTTTACGCTTAGAGAAAATTGGGAAATATTAAAAAATTTCTTACAAACTTCTAAGGCATCATACGAAATAAATTGGATAGAAATAGAGTGATATTGCTGATAGTCTGCTCGAACAGGTATCAACATCAACTTGCTACCGTTCGCAGCAATTGAACATTTCTCGCACTTCTTTGCTCAGAATTTTGCATAAAGACCTCGGTATGAATGCTTATAAAGTCCAATTAGTCAAAGAACTGAAGCCACGTGACATTCCAATGCGTTTTCGCCTCGCTGAATATAACTGAGCATTTTTAACAAAAAATCATAGTTTTCGATGAAGTTAATTTTCAGCCCGGGGTCACGTTAACAAAGAAAATTTGGGGCTCGGAAAATCCACACGTCGTCGAGGTAATACCGATCCATCCACAACGAGTGACTGTTTGGTGCAGTTTTTGGCATGGCAGCATCTTAGGTACATTTTTCTTCGAAAATGAGCAAGGAGCCGCCGTTACATGGATGACGTATGGTTTCAACAGGACGGCGGTACGTGCCACACAACGGACGTTCAATCGATTTTTTGCGCACTGTGCTCGGAAACCTCGTAATCAGCCGAAACTTGGAAATCTATTGGCCGCATCACAGCTGCGATTTGATTCCGTTAGACTATTATCTCTGGGTCTCCGTGATAGATAAGTGTTACGCGAACAATCGCGAGTCCATTGAGGCCTTAAAGCATGAAATCGAAGCTGTTGTTCACGAGATAGAGTCCCAAACAATCGGAAATGAACTAAAAATTGGGTATATCGAATGAGGTACTGTAAAGCAAGTCGTGGAAGCCATTCATAAATGTCGATGATGGGCCTGGCCTTACCAATAAAATCATAATTTCGAAAACAAATTTCTATTAGTATTTTTTTTTGAAGCAAAATTAAATTCGAAATTTTTCATGGCCCACCCTTTACATGCTATAACAAATTAAATCTTTAATAATTCTGTTTAAGTTGAAGAGTTAAGGTATACTACCTGATTCAATTTTCAAATGCAGATTAACTCCCATTTCTGTGTATGTATGTTATGGACACAGTATTACAAAAAAAAAACTAAAATGGTAACTTTAGCATAATGGTTTCGCAAACTGCACAATTTTTGAGGGCATTTGGCATAATTTTTTAGTCGGTCTCTGGCAACACTGTCTATGGTATCAACTTACACTACTTCTCTTCTTACTTCTACACCTACCGTATTTCCCATAGACTAATACTTATAGTAGACCTAATAGTTATCTCACCAAATTTGTGACATTTGGCCTGGTGTGATATTTAAACAGCCTCCATTACTCTCTTCGATGCCTCTTCATGACGACGAGGTAGTAGGCCATTTTATCGAGTTCGAGTTGCTACATATGCAGAGAAAATATCTCGCTCAGAAAATTTCTGATATTTGGCATGGTGTGATACACAGTGCAACACGAAAAAAAATAACCATATACGGACACCACTACGTGATAAAAGACTAAAAAAAAAGACCCGTGTCTCCCAATTTTTCCCAAAGTCATGCACTTTTTTTTATGGGCCGCCAAAGATTTGGGGCCTCGGTATCATTTTCGTAAAATGTGATCATTTTCTCAGGCTCATATCTTGCAAACCGTTCAGAATTTCGATTTACTCTCTGAGGCTCTTGTCATAAAGAACAAAAATTGCGAACATATAACATCAAAAAAACTTCACCTTCCAGATCAAAATCGCAAAAAAACTTAAAAAAATTCGATTTTTTTTTACCTTTTTTCCCGTGTTCAGGTCCATAGGTAGCAAACCGTTCAAAATTCAAGGAAACAATCAACTACAAAAATTTACCAAAGATCTCAATAAACAAATTTCTGGAACATATAAACTTCCTAGAGATGATTCTTAACACTGTTTAGATAGCACGCAAAAGTGAAAAATTTGCCGAAAATTTTTTAATTTAATTTTTTTTACCTTTTTCTCCTGTTCAGGTCCATAGGTAGCAAAAAATGAAATATGCATGGCCAGAACCATGTGTTTGTCCAAGGGTTAACACCGTTTAGGTAGCGCTTAGGTATCACGCGATCATGCCCCGACAGCAGCAGCACAGGCAACAAGGGACACGCAACAAGGGACGCAGCACACAATATAAAAGCGACACGACGCTCACATCGAGGCATTACACAGCGCGACGTCAACGAGAGCTCAGCGGTGAAAGTTATAAAGTGAAAGTGAAAGTAAAAAAAGTGAAAGTGCTACAGTATAATTCGCACACAACATTGGCAACTGACAATTTCAATATGCAGTGTGAAAATATTGATTTATTTTGCTACGTTTGCGGTCATCAAACCAGAAAAAACACATCTACAAGATTTCAGAAGGAAAATAATCTTTTAACTAGTGAATTCAAAAGAGCATATACATTGTTTTTCGACGAAGTGGACTTGACCGGTGAAAATTACACACCTAATACAGTGTGTCGCCAATGTTATAACAATCTCATGGCATGGTTGAGTGGAGGCAGAGGTACTATGAAGTATTGTAAGCCGGTAAACTGGATTAATCGCCCAGGTGATCATGATGCAACCAGTTGCTATGCATGCGTAAATTACACATGTCGTCTAAATCGACATTCTGAAAAGAACAAAATTTATAAAGCAACTGCAACAGCCACACTACCAGTGCTTGCACCTGAAAATTTTGTATCACCAAGGCCGCCAACTCCAGATCGTACTACAGAATTTACAGCAATGAGTACAGCAAGTGGTGTTACTTATGAAGATCCATTTGATACCGATTATGAGCCCCAACAGGGAAGAGATGGACCACAACTAATAACACAAATGGAAATGGATTTCATTGTGGCCATATTGGGATTATCGCAGCGACTTGCAATATTTTTGACAGCTTTTTTAAAGCAAAGAAAACTCACACATGCTAATGTTAACTCTACGGCGTACCGCAAACGACAAGCTGAATTTCAGATGCTCTACACTCTAAATGATGACAATTCGTTCGCTTACTGCAACGATATAAAAGCTTTGGTGTTAAAAATGGGAATGAACTACATCGCTTGTGAGTGGAGATTATTTATTGATGGTTCTGTTTCAAGCTTGAAAGCAGTGTTGTTGCATGTGTCGAACCGAAAACCTTCCATGCCGCTAGCAATGGGTATCAACATGAAAGAAAGCTATGAAACATTGAAAGATATAATGGAAAAAATCAAATATTACGAAAATAAATGGAAGATTTTCTGTGATTTGAAGGTCATCAACATTTTGCAAGGGATCATCGATAAGGGCGGCTTCCCAAAATTCTTTTGCTTTCTTTGTAATTGGGATTCACGCTCACCTCTGAATCAATTCCAATGTAACTCGTGGAGGCCAAGAGGAAGTGTGGATGAACAAATACAACAACATAGACTGAAGAATGCACATGGTTCTGGCCAGGCATATTTCATTTTTTGCTACCTATGGACCTGAACAGGAGAAAAAGGTAAAAAAAAATGAAATTAAAAAATTTTTCACTTTTGCGTGCTACCTAAACAGTGTTAAGAATCATCTCTAGGAAGTTTATATGTTCTAGAAATTTGTTTACTGAGATCTTAGGTAAATTTTTGTAGTTGATTGTTTCCTTGAATTTTGAACGGTTTGCTACCTATGGACCTGAACACGGGGAAAAAGGTAAAAAAATCGAATTTTTTTAAGTTTTTTGCGATTTTGATCTGGAAGGTGAAGTTTTTTTGATTTTATATGTTCGCAATATTTATTGTTCTTTATGACAAGAGCTACAACTTTGCCTCAGAGAGTAAATCGAAATTCTGAACGGTTTGCAAGATATGAGCCTGAGAAAATGATCACATTTTTACGAAAATGATACCGAGGCCCCAAATCTTTGGCGGTCCATAAAAAAAAAGTGCATGACTTTTTGAAAAATTGGGAAACACGGGTCTTTTTTTTAGTCTTTTATCACGTAGTGGTGTCCGTATATGGTTATTTTGCCATGACTTAAAAAATTACACACAGTGATATGAACGTTGGATGTTGGAAAGAATTGCTTTAATAATTCCAGATAGAGGCAATGGGTCAAACCAACCAACAAGAAAACAACCTCGTCAGTTCGATTTGAGTGTTACAATTATTGTTTTAAATACAACACAAATGTAAAGTATACTAACAATAAAAGATAACAAAAAAGTCAAAAATACGTTTAAAGTTCACGGTTCTCAACCAAAACGATATGACGAATCAGTTCTTGTAACTCCACCTGGTGTAAGCCGACCAGCTCCTATCACAGCGACCTCACCATGAAGAGTATGAACGGAAACGTCAGATGAGACAAATGTAAAGTCTATACGATATATGTATATCTAAAACTCTGGTATTTATAGGGGACATTTCCTTAGTGGTGGTTTAAATGAAAAAGGTCTTGGACTATGACATATCGTAATGATTATGCTGATTATGTTTTGTAATAGACGTGACACTTGAAAGATGAATAACGCAGAAGAGAGAGGTCAAGAGCAACCAACACCTTTTTTAAAGACTGAAGCTACGACAGCATTAAGAAGCGGCACAGAAAATTACAGAGAATGTACATCATAGTAGTGTCATAACACTTCCCATCACAGTTCGTTGAAGGTCATGGAAAAGTAACAATGAAATCCCATAAGTATCACCTATATTTTGCTCCGACTCCAAATGATTTCTAGGGTTCAAATCTTGCCGACAAGTGTACCAAATAGTTGCACTTGTTGCATTTAAAACGAAACACAGAATGCAAATCAATTCAAGTTCAACATAGTTTTTTTTACGAAATTTATTTCATATAGCAACCAATAAAGAAGGTTCATCATCGCATTGAGAAACAATCCAATTCCAGTTTTCATTAACAATGAGATAGTCGCGACTGCAGCAGCAACTACTGTGGGTAGACCAAGAATTTTGTTCATTGGGTACACAACGCCAGATGACTACTGCTGCTGCTTACGGCGCGAATGCCAGGCATGCGTCACACAGTGTGGGCCAGATGTAAACTTCGTCAGAAGTTCAAGGCAATACAATACAGTGAGTTTCACAAAATAGCACAAGCTAAATCTCTCTCTTTCTCAGTAATATAATATATCGTGTTTAAAGGCGCTATTAAAACTTGTACGTGCCCATCTTATATCATGTCTACCACAATCACGTGCTATGTGATAGTTATAATTTTATGTTTTTGTGTTATACGAGGGCAGTATGTTAATTAGAATTTATTTTAATTTAAAGTTAAGTGTCACAAACAAATAGAACATGAACCGAATGTAAATTAGTTTCACTTAATAGTAAATCACAGAAAATGCGGCGGTACATATTTTTGGTATAGAAAAAGGGAAAACTGTTTAATAGTTTAGGTAGGTATTTTGAATGTACTCTCAATCAGATAATTGTTTGAAAAGAGGTTGTATCATCTGTAAATTCGGCGGTTGCCACCGTATTCCGCTTGCCACAACTAAATTGAAGTTGTCACTACTGAATTTAGGCCCCAAAACTGAAGTTAGGTTGAAGCAACCTCGTTTCGTATATGATTCGGTTGTGTCAAATAAATTTTCTATTATTTCGGTTGCAGCAACAGAATTTATAATTAATTCGGATGCAACAACCGATATTAATGCTAAATTCGGTTGCAACCACTTAATGTAACATCAATTCAGGTGCAATATATAATTTGGTGTCAATTCAGTTGCAAATATCGAATTTGATATCAATTCGGTCAAATGTGGCCTGAAGTCTGTTGCAACAACCGAATTTGGCGTTAATTGAATTACAAAAATTTTCGACTTAAATTTTTCATGTGGTTTTGATGAAAAACTGTAAAATATTTTTTTGTTATTGTTAGTATATATAAGTAATCAATTTGTCAGACTCATATCTTGCAAACCGTTCGGAATTTTGATTTACTCTCTGATGATGGAGGGTAGTCTGGAAGCAACGTGTCACCATAAGTTCTGAATCAGAGTCACATTCGGACGACGATTTGGATCCACAACTTAAGAGAGTGCGATTTGCAAGTCCAGGGCCATCAACATTATAAACATAATAAGAATATTTTTTTTTATTTTTTTTGTCAATGTTGAAGTAAAGACAAAAAAAATTAAATTAAAAAATTTTCCGAAAATTTTTCACTTTTGCGGCTACCTAAACGGTGTTAAGAATCATTCCTAGGAAGATCATATGTTCTAGAAAGTTGTTTATTGAGATCTTAGGTATATTTTTAGAGTTGATGGTTTCCTTGAATTTTGAACGGTTTGCTACCTATGGACATGAACAGGGGAAAAAAGGTAAAAAAAACTCGAATTTTTTAAAGATTTTTGCGATTTTGACCTTGAAGATGAAGTTTTTTTGATTTCATATGTTCACAATTTTTGTTCTTTATGACAAGAGCTACACCTAAAAATTACACACAGTGTTATAAAAACAATACTTTCCAACATGCAACGTCCATATGCAACACATAGACGAATTTAGTATAGACGAATTAATTCCCTGATCTGACGGGACGAATTAATTCCCTGATCTGACGTTTCAGTTCACACTCTTCGTCGTAGGTTTGTGCAATTGAGAGAAATTCGACGAAAATTAACTTACACCAGGTGGAGTTATAAGAACTGCTGAATTAACTTTTTCATTTCGTTTTGGTATAGAACTGTGAAATTTAAATGTATTTTGCACTTTTTTGTTTACTTTTATCGTTGGTACTCGTATACATTTGTATTTTGTTTTACACAACTATTTTGCCACAAAAACACGAAATGCGTTTGGTGTTGCTTTGTTGGACGTTGTGTACTATTGCATCTATTGTTAACTTGCAACCATAACTATGACGTTTAATTTATTGAGAGAATTAATATGTCTATACTAAATTTGTCTATGATGCAATACACCAAACTACGTAAATTTACTGAGTCCTGACGTTTAAAATTCCAAAAACAAATATTATTTATTACAAAAATTTATAGAAAGTGCTATTATTGCTGTCGTGGTGATGTCAAGATTTTTTGTGGATATTAAGAAAAGTGAGTAGAAATATTAGTTTTCCTCATGCAAACTCGAAAGAGCCTCGTAAACGCGTAATCCTCGCAAACTTACGCGGCAAACGTCAAAACAAAGAAATTTCCCATACAAAGCGACTTGCACAAAAGTGGAAAGTCTTCAAGTCAGATTTGCTGCACAAACGTGGGATGGAGAAAGGTGTAAACTTTTGACATTTCGTTGTCATCTGACTAGGTGCGAGGGAAACTTGGGCTGAGCAAAAGTTCTCGGCTTTCACGTTTGCATGAATGCCGCTATTGATGTTATGTCCACATTTATCAGCGTGCAGCCCAAGTAGATGTCAACAGTATTGAAGTTGTTAAAGATTGGTTGTTTTTAGTTGTGCTGACATCGTCTTAATATTAGAGACCAGCATGAGTATACATTTTCACACATTCAAATACATTCATGTTTTTTGAATGTGTTAATGTACTCATTCTAGCGATTAGAGTACGATACATACAACCATTCTTCTCAGCGCGTTGCATCGGGTATGAAACACAATGAAACCGATCATAGAAAGTTATTGTATTAAGGAGTATTAACTAGATTGAGTAAAAGGTGTTTAGAGACAAGCAGAACTATTCGAATAATGAGATGTATTCATGAGACATATTAAAAGAGCGTAACTAAAGCAAATGGTGTTTTGGTATGATTTGAAGTTCTAATTAAATAAAGAATATGATTAAAATTAAGTCAATTTTAGAAATGTAGCACTTGTGCCTCACTAGGTTTGATGTCGAAGTTGAATGTTTGTTTGCAGTTACTGCAACTGACATATTTCATTTCTTTGCCGTCTCCATCCACAATTAAGGAAAAAACTTCCCAAACTTTGATGCGGCCTTTTTTCTCCTTCAAAACGAGTTCCCCCTTGAAATTCGCGAAACAATACTATTTTCTTCACCCACAGCGGCCGATTGAGTTGATGACTACATATTTTTAATGTTTAATAAATTATTTTTAAAATAATTTACTTCATCAATTTCCATTTTCTAATATATATTTTTGCAGTTAAACTCATAAAAACGAATATTTATTTCTTTAGTCTTCACACAACGTTGCTGATCTTTTCGTTGACTCATAACCACTCATAATTTACCGTTTTTTCATTCGAATAGTTCTTATGTATTCGAATGTTTTTTACATTCACGAACATTTATTGAGTAAAGAATTGAGACGAACAGAGTAGTTAACAGAGCAGAGATTCATACAACATTCATACCAAGAGCACACTGGAACGTATCGTTTCATTTCGTTGTTTACACTATTCGGACCGTTGGTATTGGTACAGTGAGATAATGAATGTACTCTAAAAATGGTCGGAAGTGACATGTAAAATTTATTTGTTTCCATAAAGATTACGCCATATTAATCGCATTATTTCCTTGCTTCGTTTTCGGTTTGTTCGAAAAATCAATTTTTTTCGGGTTTTAATTTTGGCAAAAACCGGCGGAAGCATTTTTTTTTGCTTTAAATTAAATTACACATGTAGAACTTACAATACACTTGTTTAACGACCATTTCATATACTGATTCATGTTGAAAACTCAAAATTTCACAACTGTATTACGTTTTAATTTGAAATATAAACTTTGTATGTATTTAAAATTAAAATGTTCGAGCGTTAGGTCTGCTTTAAATTATTTTGCAATGCTACCCAATGGGTAGCGAAATATTGAAGAATAAAATAATTTAAAATAGACCTAACGCTCGAACATTTTAATTTTAAATATAATACGAAAGATTTAAAATCGAATATCATATTCAAATTTGAATCGATTTAAAATCGAATATCATATTCAGATTTGAAAAAGATTTTCATGTATGAAAATCTTATTAAGTTTACAAAATTTAGTTTTCAAGTAATTTTCATTTTAGAATTTGATAAAAAAAAAATTTCAAGAGCTTAATTAAATTTTAATTCTAATTCAAATCATAAAATCATTTTGAAAAAAAAAATTGTTTGGATATGTCATTTAGATCATATTTCAAATTGGAAATCATGTTTCTAAATTCCAAAATTTCACTAATTCATTATTATTTTTTTAAGGATATTAACACAAATTAAGTAAAATCCGATTAACCGGCTAACTGACATCAAATAACCAGTTTCCGGTTTGTTCACGTTTCACGTTTAAAAAAAAACCGACACACGGTTACTATCAAAAAACCGGTTAACGTTTCGGTTTTGGACACTCTAGTGCTGATACATCGCCGCTAACAGGTATACACATAGAAGTCACCATTTATGTACTAGACTGCTGTCGTCCTCAATGACAATAATTGTGTCCTAAATAATATAGTGAAATACCCGGGGTAAATTTAAGAAATCCCCTATACATTACACATATTTAAATCATGGTTAAGTCGAGAAACTCTGATCGCGTGTCTTTTCAATTTTAACCAAATTTATTAATGTGGCATTTTTTTTGGAAATTGCGAACGTATTGTATTTCTTCTTTGGCAGTTTACTAACGTTTTCTGGGAATGCTTCCAACAATTTTGACAAAATGTAAAATTGTATCTAAAGTTGTTTGCATTTGCTTTTCGTACAGATAAATTTCATGAATTTCATTACGAATAACAATGAATCAAGGAAGCAGCTATTGGTACGAAATGTTACGTTTAATATAGTGTATTTAAATATAATTGGTTTTTACCACTTCCTTCCATGCAGTGTTGGAAAATAAAACAAATGGACAAAATGTTAGTAATATTTTCTCATACTAGTTTGGTTAGTGCCTTCCACCCAAGTCATCTTTAACAGTTAGGTTATTCATGCGACCAATCGTATTGTGGCATAAATACTCACTACAAATCATAAACTATGGAGATCATAAATTTCCTGGTTGGAATAAAGGAAATATTGACATGATGTCGAAAAAAGAAGAAATAAACTATTTTAAAAGCTACGTTTGATTTATAAGCTCTTAAAAAATGGAATAATATAAATATGTAATAATAAACAAATTAGTTAGCAAACTATTTATTACTGATGTCGTCAGGGGAATTCCGAGTCGCAGCATATTTCAGGATAGATTTTTATGAATCTCGACTTTTCTATCAAACCTAAAAATATTGTATATGATGTCACTCACTTATCTTTATTTGTTAAGCATCAGTTAAATATAATCGAAGATGATACGAGTATCGATATGGATTTATTAAAGGGCATGTAAACTATCAGTGCAAATAGAACGAATCGTGCAGAGAAAAATTTAATGAAACTCTCTTACATGTGAAAGAGTTCGTACGATCATTCTGCTTACGATTTACACTATCCAGTTTAGGAGTTTGCAAAAACATATGTCTGCAAAATGACAAACAAAATACAACAACTATAAAATAAAAATAAAATAGTGTAAAAATAAAACCGTTTTCTTTGTCTTTGTTCGCTTCAAATTCAACACGGATAATTTTTTGAGGAAAATCTAAACATGAAAGAAATATAACGGATCTGTCAAAATTCTCTCTGCACATCCTCAAGTTTAAACTGTTCCATTCACTCTCATCAAGTACAAATGTTAACATGTAACTATTTTTCTAATAGTCTAGCATTACCTTAACTTGGCGTTTACACGAGACAGTTTTGTGCACACAATATCAAAACATTCAAACGTATTTTACTAATACATTCACACTTCTCTCATTGTCTTCGTCACTGTCTCTGATTTATCAAACACAGAAAATTCGGCAAATGATTTTGGTTGAAATTTGCGAAAAAAAAGCAAAATACATATAATCGAAAAGGACTGCACAATTTGGAAAAATTTAGTTTTATTTGTAGATTATGGTAAATGACATTGAATTCACACGACAAGACACTGACTTCGGTTGTTTAAAATTGTATTGTCTTTTTAATTGTCTCGTTGCCAACGAAATACAAATTTTTTTTATCTTCTTTGACAACTAATACATATTGTTACGAATTTCCTTATTCGTCCTTTTTGCGTTGTTTTATTCCCAATAATAAAACAAGGTTCGTTTTTAATTACGATAATTACAACGGTATCACTTCCTTTTATTTATTTATACAGTAACAACAGTTTACTTTATTTATAACACGTTAACAACTCTTGTATTTTACTATCAATTCGCGTTGCTTACTTTACGGGGTTTAATCACAAACTGAACTCTCCATTCCAAAGACCTCCGCTATTTATACCAACTCACCATACACAAATGAAGGTACATATATCTAGCGAATTCAAGAACCTTCTAGAAACTAGATGTTGTTGTTGTTGTTTATCTTTGTAGAACATTCTCCTACACAGGAGAATTATCTTTACTGAGGTGAATGCTACTGGTTTAGCGAGCTGGTACGTTGTTACAATGCATACTTTCAGGCGCAGCACTAACCGCCTGTTGTTTACTTACTGTTAGTAGAGTCATTAACAGTAAGCAAAAGCTTTTACTTATTCGTAACACTGCCCCCCACTTAAGCCTGTTCGTCCCGAGCAGGCTCAACCCTCCGTTTTCCATACAGAGCTAGTCTTTCCAAATGCACGACTTTCATTTTAGCTCTTGGACTTTGGCTTTTCTGGATTCGATAAACCACGTCATTTATTCGTTGTACAACCTTGTAAGGGCCTTCCCAGTGAGTCTGAAGTTTTGGAGATAAACCCTTCTTGCGCTGTGGGTTGAACAGTAAAACTAGCTGGCCTTCATGAAATCCTTCTGAATTTGCCGCTCGGTCGTATCTGGCTTTCATTTTGTTACTGACCATTTTTAATTTGTTGCGCACAAATTCATGGAGATCATTAAGATCCCCCGTATCATGGTAATTGACATCACTGTTCGCAGGGTCAGACGCTGGTATGGTACCGAACTCTAAATCTTCAGGCAGCTTCAGCTCATTTCCGAAAATTACTTTAGCGGGTGTTCGCGAAGTGGAGTCATGGGTGGCCGTCCTATATGCCAAAAGGAACTTCGGTATGTGTTCATCCCAATCTCTTTGATCCGCGCTGACTACTTTTCTTAGGTATTCCTCAAGAGTTCGGTTGAATCTTTCAACCATTCCGTCAGACTGAGGATGCAATGGTGTTGTTCTTGTTTTCCGAATACCGTATGACTCACACATTTCTTTGAAGATGGTCGATTCAAAATTCCTACCCTGGTCCGAATGGAGCTCCGAGGGGACACCAAAACGGCATATCCAGTTATCCACAAACACTTTAATTATAGTCTTCGCTTCCTGATTTGGAACAGGGTATACTTCGGGCCATTTACTGAAGTAATCCATAACCACTAAGACGTGCTGGTTTCCAGAGCTACTGACGGGAAATGGACCAGCCACATCCATAGCTATACGCTCAAAGGGTGCACCTGAGTTGTATTGCTGCATGTGGCCATGACTTCTTCGCGTTGGTCCCTTAGCTGTCATGCATTGGGTGCAATTTGCTATCCAATCCAGTAGAACCGTTGCTTTAGCTTTTCAATGGTCTTGGTTATTCCTAGATGTCCTCCGCTCGGGCCATTATGGAATTCTGTCATTATCTCTTTTTCCTTGGAGGAAGGTACCACTATTAACTTTTTGACTATTTTACCATCCTCACTTTCCCATAACCGGTATAGGCAACCATCCAATAATTTTAGGCTGTTCCACTGGGCCCAGTATGCTTTCATCAGGGGGCTCTCTGAGGCGATGTCATTGCGTGTTGGTCTTTCACCATTTTCTTTTGCAGAAATAATTTTTGCCAGTATAGGGTCGCTTCTTTGTGCTGTTGACCAGTCTTCGTTGGATTCTAGTCGAAGCAGACGTACGTCAATGATGTTTTCTTTCACCTCTGCTTTTGAGCAGTGTTTGCATTCCAGCTTGCATGGACGACGTGACAGGGCATCAGCATTACCGTGTTTTCCTCCTTTTCTATGCTCAATGCTGAAGTCATAGCTCTGCAGTCTTTCAATCCAACGAGCAAGTTGGCCTTCGGGGTTCTTAAATTGCAGTAGCCACCTTAGCGCCGCATGATCGGTTCTTAACTGGAAAGGCTGGCCGTACAGATACTTGTGGTAGTGTTTGACACACTCTATGACGGCCAGTAGCTCTCGTCTCGTAACACAGTAATTTTTCTCTGGCTTTGAGAGTATTCTGCTGTAGTACCCAATAACTTTTTCTTGGCCATTGATTTCCTGCGAGAGCACGCCACCTATTCCGTAACCACTCGCGTCAGTATCCAACACGAATTTCTCTCCAGCAACAGGATATGCAAGCAAAGGAGCCGTGCATAAATATTGCTTCAGTTGGTGGAATGACTCTTCTTGTTTTTCGCTCCAACAGTACGGCCGACTTTTCATTGTCAGCTCGTGAAGACTTGCAGCCACTGTGGCGAAACCCGGCACAAACCGTCTGTAGTACGTACAGAGTCCTAGAAAACTGCGTAATTCATGGAGATTCTGCGGTCGTGGCCAATCCTTCACTGTCAGGATTTTGCCTTCATCGGTGGAAATGCCATCTGCTGTCACTCGATGTCCCAAGTATTTTACTTCTTTCTGGAACAGAGAACACTTCTTCGGGCTGAGTTTCAACCCAGCCGCGGTTATACGTTGAAGGACTTCTTTAAGATTCTTCAGGTGTTCATCGAATGTTTTCCCCATGACAATGATGTCGTCTAGGTACACCAAGCATGTTCGCCAATGAAGTCCTTTCAACACGCACTCCATTAATCGCTCGAAGGTGGCTGGAGCGTTACATAGTCCAAATGGCATTACTTTAAACTGCCACAGACCATCCCCTAAGCTGAATGCAGTTTTCTCCTTATCTTTCTCGCTGATTTCTACTTGCCAATAACCACTTTGCAAGTCCAGCGTGGAGAACCATTTTGTTCCTGACAACGTATCCAATGTGTCATCAATTCTTGGTAGTGGATAACTGTCCTTTTTGGTGACGTCGTTGAGCTTTCTATAATCCACACAAAATCGGGTACTTCCATCTTTCTTCTTAACTAGTACCACCGGCGAGCTCCATGGACTTGAAGAAGGTTCGATTACACCATCCTTCTGCATTTCAGCTACCAGTTTCTTTACCTCATCTCTTTTTGCAAGTGGAAGACTTCTGGGCGCCTGTTTTATTGGTCTCGCTTCCCCTGTATTGATGTCATGCTTTACCATTGATGTTCTACCTTGGCATTCTTTTTTCAGGGCGAAGGCAGACGCATGCTTCCACAGTATTTGCTTTGCTTTGTTCCTATCAGAAGGCTTTAGTTCTCGCACCCACTCACTGAGATGCGACTCCAGCACTTTCTGCTGCTTTTCTGATAGTTTGCTGCAGTCAGAATTAACTTCACAGTTGATGACTGCCTCGACTGGTGTACATTCTGCAATTTCTGTGCGGTCGCTGATCACCTCCTCGTTGTTGGACAAATTTAGAACTCGTACAGGCAAGTATCCTTCATTATTAGTTCTTACTAGAGCTTTGGCAGTGATGATGTTATAGTTGTTTATACTTGCCGGTTCAACTACCCACAAACCGCCGATCTCACAATCTCCCTCCATTCGGGCCCATACTATGGTTTCTGATTTTGGTGGCAATTTTACATCTTTGTAAGCGATCAGCCTTTTAATCTGTGTTGTATTGTCGTATCCCACATTGAGAGGAATTTCCACATTAGCCCACGTCAAAATTTGCTGCCCCATATCTAACTTGAGGCCTTGGGCAATCATAAAATCTGCGCCAATTATCACTTCATCTACAATGTCGGCGACAATAAACACGTGTTCGATGCTCATGTTGGCAATGGCTAACTTCAATTTAACTTTACCATGTACAGTTGCTGGTTCACCCGTTGCTGTGCGGAGTCTTACACCATGTAACGATTCTATTGGTCCATTTATCAAATCAGATCTGATGATAGATTGTGACGCGCCTGTGTCCACAGTCAATATGCGCTTCCGACCACCGATAGCTCCGTAGACAGTGAGGTTGTTGTTTTCCTGTTGTATTATTGAGATGGAGATCGTGGGGCCCTCGGTTGTGGGAGCTAGTCCATGCCCCTCTGGGCTAGCTCGTTTTAGTTTAACGGAGCTTCATTTTGTGTAGTAAAATTTACCCGTTTATTGCCACGTTGGGGTGAGCTCGATCTTGATCGTTTTCGTGGCTCTCTGCAGTTTCGTGAAATATGACCAGGTTTGTCGCAATTGTAGCACTTTGGTCTGGGCTTACTTCCGCCTGGTAACGCCTTGCTGAGGGCTTGGGTGATTTCTTTAAGATCGTTTATGGCACCCTTCAAATCTCCTGCCTCCGACTCCATTTCAATTTTTCTAACTCTTTGTATTTGAGGCTTGGACACAAATTTTGCTGTTTCCTGTGCCAATGCGAACGAAACAGTTTCGGCGAATGTAGCTTTTTGTGTGGCACAAGTCACGTATTTTATGTCAGGATCACGGATGCCGTTGACAAATGCTTCAATCTTAAATTGATCCAAGAATGGGTGGGACTCACCAGGATAAGTCATCAACACCAAACGTTCCACCTCGGTTGCGAAGTCCTGGAGCGTTTCATTATTCTTTTGCACTCGGCCTCTCAATTCCATGCGATATAAATCCTTCTTGTGATCGCCACCATACTTGCGTTGTAACGCAGCCAGTATATCCTCGTAGTTGTTTCTGGCACTGACGGGAATGCTCTGAAGGACTTCTGCTGCGTTGCCTTTCAGTGCTAAAATTAGCTCAACGGCTTTGTCGTTGCTGTTCCACAAGTTCTTAATTGCGACCATTTCGAATTGGAATTTAAAAACATCGAAAGGTGTAGAGCCATCGAAACTGGGAGCTTTCAATCTACTAGAGCCTTCAGAAATTACTCGCACCGGACCCTCTTGCAACTGAAGTTCATTCATTTTCCTTTGCAATTCGCTTACATCGTTTTTTAGTTCCCGTTCGACTTCCTCGAACTTATGTTCGACTTCTTCAATCTTCTGCCCCATTTCCTCGATTTTTTCTTCAACCTTTTCGAATTTATCGTTCACTTGAATCTCCATATTGCTCACAACTTCGGAGATTTCTTGCAGTTTCTCATTTGCGGCATTTGATGTTTCTTGAATAATTCTAGAATTCTCGCTTAATTTATCGTCCATAATTCTAGAATTCTCGTCCAATTTCTCGTTCATAATTCTAGAATTTTCACCAAATTTCTCATTCAGTTTGTCGTTAATTATTCGAGAATTTTCGCTCAATTTCTCGTCCATTATTCTAGAATTATCGTCCAATTTGGCCATCATGGCAGCAAACATTGTAGAAACATCTACATTACCAGTTGCTTCTTTTGCACAAACCTCCATTTCGTCTTTGCACTCGAACTGATGTGTGTCAATGTTGATGTTTCGGCGTTTAAATTCTTCTATTAATCGCCTCTGCAGCTCTACTTTATTACCAGCTGTCGGTTGATCCAATTTGCTCAACTCCTTTTTTAGCTGTTCAACTTTGAGTTCTTCAAACTTCATCGTTGTCCTTAATTCGTAATTTCACTTCTGACACCAATGTTACGAATTTCCTTATTCGTCCTTTTTGCGTTGTTTTATTCCCAATAATAAAACAAGGTTCGTTTTTAATTACGATAATTACAACGGTATCACTTCCTTTTATTTATTTATACAGTAACAACAGTTTACTTTATTTATAACACGTTAACAACTCTTGTATTTTACTATCAATTCGCGTTGCTTACTTTACGGGGTTTAATCACAAACTGAACTCTCCATTCCAAAGACCTCCGCTATTTATACCAACTCACCATACACAAATGAAGGTACATATATGTATCTAGCGAATTCAAGAACCTTCTAGAAACTAGATGTTGTTGTTGTTGTTTATCTTTGTAGAACATTCTCCTACACAGGAGAATTATCTTTACTGAGGTGAATTCATGCTACTGGTTTAGCGAGCTGGTACGTTGTTACAATGCATACTTTCAGGCGCAGCACTAACCGCCTGTTGTTTACATACTGTTAGTAGAGTCATTAACAGTAAGCAAAAGCTTTTACTTATTCGTAACAATATTCTTATTGTCTTGCCTCGTGTAAACGCAGCAAAGGGACAGCTCTAAGTAAGATGACAATTGTGAGCATTCTCTAATCAACCCTTGATTGTGTGCCAACTCATTTTACAATAAGCTCTGTCAAAAATAACAAACAAAATTTGAATTCAAACTTCTCTTCGTTATCTTGTTTCAACATTTCTGCATTCGTGACTACTCGATTCGATAAGGGGGATTCTATGGCACAGCTGATCGAAAGGTACTAGGCCGATGCTGGAGAATGAGAGAGCAAAGAAGACAGGAACTAATTTTAAATAGTGTTTATTGATACTAATGACAGCTAAATTATGTTTTATGTTGTTTGCATTGAAGGAAAATACACATTCCCTTAGATTTCTGTCCGTTTTATGTCCAACGAAAGTGTAAAATTAGTAAAATACCACAGCAAATAAAACTATGAAATGGCCTACTACCTCGTTATCATGAAGAGGCATAGAAGAGGGTAATGTAAACTCTTAAGTATTACTCTTTGATTCGATCGAAGATATCACACTCACATACCGGAAGGGGATTCCTGGAATAAAGGAGTTTCGGGAATAGTTAAGTTAATGATCAGGTAGGGTACGGTGTCTACTCTAGGGGACTATTGTAGCGTGTACAAGGGGGACAAGCAGTCATTGGGTGAATGCCTTCTCGGATCAGTATTCTTGTATTCAAAAACTGTTCAGGATTACCGCAGATCTCTTATAACCAAGCAGTATGATATTCACCTTATATGGTTGCCAGGGCACAGGGACTAACTTACAGGCTCCACACGAATTGGAACGAGCTGGCATGCCTTTCTATGATGCATGAGAGGTAGACGAGGGACACATATTGTGTATCCGCTAGAGTTGTGTCGTTCATGAACTATATAGTTCATTTGGGTTGACCAGACAGCACCCTTACGAACATAATGCACATGTTCGAAATGGCAAGTACGTTCGTGATTATTTTTTGAACGAGTTCGAGAACTAGTGAACGAGTTCGACACAAGTCTAGTATCCGCCAGACAAATCTAGCCGATTGTAGATATGAGAAAATTCATGAGCCTTCTGTTTCTAAATCGGCTGATACCACCAAATTGAGGGTGCCATAGTCGAATTGAGGTTGTCACGACCGAATTTAGTCCCCATAATCGAAACTTGGTTACAGCAACCTCGTTTCATCATTGATTCGGTTGTGACAACTGAATCTTCATTTACATTCATTCAGTCAACTAAATTTTCTAAAATTTCGGTTGAAACAACCGAATTTGAAATTAATTCGGATGCAACAACCGCAATAGGTACCACATTCGGTTACTGTAATCGAATTTGGTTCGGTTACTCTAACCGAATTTCAAATAATTTCAAATTCGGTTGTGTCAACCGAAATTTTAGAAAATTGAGTTAAGTGGCCGAATTTCGGTTGAAACTATCGAACTTGGTATCAATGCGGTCGCAATAACCTAATATAACCTTAACTCGGTTGCAACGACCGAATTTGGCGTCAATTCGGTTGTTGTAGCCGAATTTCTCATGAATTCTGTAGGTACAACCGAATTAATTTTTAATTCGGGTACAACATAATTCTATGAATTTCAAACCTGACGTCTAAAATTCTAAAATCAAATATGTGACCTGCTCCACGAAAAGGGACCTAAATTTTTAGTTTTTGAGTGATTCTTATAGAAAAAAAAACGCTCATTCAAATGCCGCAAACCGCAAGTTTCTATGTCTTTTAGTTTTTTTACAAATCACCTGTAAAAATGAACATAATTAATGAAAAAATTGAAAAATGTGATATAAATAAGTATAAATATATTATAATATGTATTTGAAATTTAAAAAAAGTTCAATATCAAAGGTACAAAATTACAAAAATATCAAAATTTTACTCTTTTTTACTCCTAACACGCTTTTTTGGTGGTTCTTCTGTAGCGGAAAAACGAAGCGCTTTTTTAAACGCGTTTTTCTCAATAACTTCTTTTCGGCGCAGAGGTCCCTTTTCGTGGAGCAAGTCACATATTATTTTAAAAGTTAAAGAATGCAAATTTTTTTTGTGGTTATTGAGAAAGGTATGTAAAAGTATTGCAATTATGGGGTTTGTATTAAAACGGTTTATGACCTAAATCAACCGATACAACACGTCAGTATTGCTGCGGTGACCCACGATGGTCAGGACTTCAACAAAGTTTGGAAGAGGCATGTAAAACCAATTTGTTAATCTAAATATTACCTCATACACTGGTGAGCGTAAAGATATACGCACCACTGTATTTCGTTGCAGATGGACTTGAGGGGTCAAAGTTCAAAAACCGAATATGAGGAATGAAAGAGAATCAAAAACTACACTTTTACATCCAACAACAACATAACAGTATTTTGCTTAGTTTAGCCTTTGTGCATTTATTTACTTTATGAGGTGATCATAAAATTATACGCAGTGGTATTTAATTACGAAATAAAACTTTTTTATTAAAAAAAAAACAAATTTAAAAATAAGAAATACTTTTTAATAAGTTAATTTCCTTGCTGGAGTGAATAGACGCATTGTCTTGCTGAAAAATTTAATTTATCTCCCGGTTTCGCCTTAAGAAGGGCAATAAATTCATTTTCAGCATGTCCTCATACTCTGCGAAGATCATGTGACAGCTTGGGAAGGCCAGATCCAAAGTCCCTTTTGCAGAGAATCCACCCCAAACCATCAATAACCCACCACCGACGTTTCTCTTAGAAAAGTAGCGTGTGTGTTTGCACAGATCGCTCCAATAGAAATTAAAACCAAATTAATTATTAAAAAGAGAGTTATTAAGGAGCAGAATAGAATGAAAGTACCTTGGTCCAGTTCCTGGCCATATTTTTTCTTCCAAATTCAAGCCAAGGAGTTTTGTGGCGAACTTGCAGTTTCGGTAGACTCTTCAGATGCTGTTTTTCAATAACTCCAGACTTTTTAAGAGCCCTGTAAACCGTGAAACGAGACACGTTTAGGTCGCAAGACGCAATTATTTCATTGGCAGTCACCATTATGTTGCTCGCTGTTGCCACAATGCGTCGCTTGTCTCTAAGGGTAAGCTTTGGTTACCTTCCTGAGTTCCTGTAAACTCCATAATTATCCCCTTTTTTAAAAAATTCCGTATTACTCCTTCTGATCTACCAATTTCTCTGACTGTTGCTCTTATTGTTAGACCGGTCTGCAAAAACGCAGAAATTTTGCCTGTTTCTACAGCAGTTAATTAAAAACAACCGATTTTTTACCAAAAACTTTCTTTGCACACCGTAACCTGCAGTTAGAACAAAAATTTAACAGTTGCGTATAATTTTATGATCACCCCATAAAGATAAGAAATGCACAAAAGCCAAACTAAGCAAAATACAGTTTTGTTGTTGTTGGATGTAAGAGCAGGGACATAAGAGTTATAACCAATATTTGAAAAAATCCTGAAATAATAATTAATCAAGAATTTTTAAAACCTGCTCTCTGAATAATAGTTACAAATAACCAATGTTTTTTTGGTCTTTGATAACCATTATATTTTTTTTTTTTTGTTTTGGGCTTCCATAACCATAACAAAAGATTTTTATTTTTTTTGGTCTTCCGTAACCATTACAAAAGATTTTTTTTTTTTTTGGTCTTCTATAACCATTACAAAAGATTTTTTTTTTTTGGTCTTCAGTTTGTTAGGATTCAATTGGTTAATTTGGTTACTTATAATGACTATGTAAGAAGAAAAAAAATATGAGAAAGATTTGCGGATCCTAACCAAAATCAATAAAAAAAAGTTCGTCCTTGTGCAAATATAGATAAGTTAGTGTGCAAAATTTTATAAAAATATCTAAAGATTTGCGAACTGAAACGTGGTTATAGAAGACAGAAAAAATAATAATCTTTCATATTGGTTATCAAAGACCAAAAAAAAAAAATCTTTTATAATGGTTACAGAAGACCAATAAGAATAAAAATCTTTCATAATGGTTACCAAAGACCAAAAAAAATAAATATCTTTTGTAATGGTTACGGAAGACCAAAAAAACCAATAGTCTTTCATAATCGTTATCAAAGACCAAAAAAAATAAAAATCTTTCATAATGATTATGGCAGCACTACAATTTTCTGGGTAATTTATAATTATTATTACAGGCCCAATTTTTTTTCAGCTATTTTTTCCATAACCTTTTGCATATTTAAAAAATAATAAGAGTTAAATCGGGTCCCTGTGTAAGAGTGTAGTTTTTGATTCTCTTTCATTCCTCATATTCGGTCTTTGAACTTTGACCCCACAAGTCCATCTGCAACGAAATACAGTGGCGCGTATATCTTTACGTTCACCAGTGTATAAGAACACAGGAAAATAAATCATCACTTAGTAATAAAAAAAAAACTTTTAAAAGTCATTTGTGACACAATCTAAATTCGGTTGTAACAACCTCTAAATCGGCTGTAACAACCTCTAGTGAGGTTGTGTCAACCTCAAATGAGGTTGTGTCAACCTCTAGTGAGGTTGTGTCAACCTCAAATGAGGTTGTGTCAACCTCAAATGAGGTTGTGTCAACCTCAAATGAGGTTGTGTCAACCTCAAATGAGGTTGTGTCAACCTCAAAAACTGCTTAAAGTTGAGTTTTTTGTCCAAAATTACTCCGTATTTGTCGTGTATACATTGTCTTGTATATTAAGAATACTAGGAATTCTTTTGGGTGATTTGTTGTAAGGAAAGATAATTGCTTGTGATGTAGTTCTTTATGACAGACTGCCTCTTTTAGATAAACCTACGTTTCCACGAGACAAGACAATTGAGAATATGTATTAGTTGTCAAAGAAGAGAACAATTTAGGCGTCCAGAGAATTATAAAGACAATACACTTTTACGAAACCGCCGTCGGTGTCGTTTCGTGTGAATTCAATATCAATTACCAAAATTTCCAAATAAAAATAAGTTTTCTTTTTTTCCGCAAATTACATTGAAGTTTCACCGAATTGGCCGCTAGCAACAAATATTTTCCGAATTTACTGTTTTCAAAAAACGGACCCAGTGATGAAGACAATGAGAGAAGTGTGAGTGCATTAGTAAAAAAGTGTGAATGTATTGTTATTGTCTCCACACAGCCGTTTCGTGAAATCGTCAGTTTAGCCCTTGGGTAAATCCAGACGACGCTCCATAAATCTTAAAAGATTTCACATTGTTCCCTATTCTTATGTTTTACCCTGGAAACATTAATGTTTCAATTAATTTCTTCTAAAATTATTTATTTTCTTCTAGTCCAAATACAAGTATCTTTTAAAAAATTAAATAAAACTAACTAAACTTAATTTCTTTTGGAATATTATGGCTTATTAGAAATAACAAATACTCCCATTATTTAACACGATTTCATTCATGCGGCTGCTGCGGCTGGCTTCGCAGTGGCTCATCCTGTCAGTCCAATTTCAAGACCTTGTTGGCAGTTTCTGGTTCTATTTCACGAATGGCTTGGAAGATATTAGACATAAGGGCGTGAATCGGTTCTGGATTACTCGCATATCATCGGTCTTTAACTATATCCCACAAGAAAAAGTCTAAAGAGGTCAAATCGCAGCTCTGAGGCGGCTAATTTACATCGCCAAGACGTCTGATAACACAATTACCGAACTTAGTGCGCAAAAGATCAATTGATTGTTGAGCTGTATGACATTGGGTTGAAACCAAAGATTATCCAAGTTCATATCTTCCATTTCAGCTCATAAAAATCCTCTAATCATGGCTCCGCAGTGCTCTCCGTTGACTGAAATGGCGTTTCCAGCAGTATTTTGGAAAAAATGGGCCAATGATGTCACCACCCCAAAATCTACAGCAAACTGTCACACTCTGTCCGGGTTCGATGTCCGATTGGAGCTTCTGTAAGACCCAAAGTTTACAATATATCACAACGTTTTTCAAGCGAAAAGCAACCCATTTTGTTCCGCGTAGATAAGATACTGACTGATAGCCAATATTTGGAACTGAAGAAATATACTAGTGTCAAAATAACATATGATTTAAAAATATTTCTCTATGTAAACCACCCGTTACTTACATTTTCTCGTTCAATACGTTGCTATTAATTTGGTTGCCAAAACATATCTATGGTTATGCAGGACGAAATTTGGCACATGTCATATTTAATATTGACTTTTTCTTAAATTGGTTTAAATATCGTAGAATTTTTTAAAATTGGGTTTGATTTCAATATTCTTTAATTATTTAAGTAACTCAGGAATGTAAAACTTAAAGAGGAATGTAAAATTAAACAATTTTTGCAAGATCTGGTAACACTGTGATTTCAAATATAAACGATATCAACTGACGAAAACGACAATAGAAATAATAAGCGTGTTTTGGTTACACCGCTTGCTTATATATTCGCTTGTTTTGTATGAAGCACTTAGCGTAGACTTAGCGACGAGAATCATTTTCGCTAAGTTTAAAAAAAATTTCACATCTTTTACCGTTTTCAACCCTTATTCATATATTTATACCCTCACCCATAGGGATGGGGGTATATACCATTTAATACGTAAAAAAATGTAACATAGAAGGAGCCATATTACCCTTCTATGTTACATTTAGTATCTTTGGACGAAATTCGTTTTAGGACTTTTTAAGACGTTTGAGCCATGTCCGTCTGTCTGGCTGGCTGGTCAACACGATAACTGCCGTAAATGTTTCCAGATCACAATGATATTTTGTTAGTGACTATTATTTTCCAATATTGAGTTTGGGATTGAAAATGGGCGTTGTGACCACGCCCCTTCTGGTACCTCCCATACAAATCGACACATTTAGCACAAAATCATATTTCTTTCAAACCTTTCTTCTCGTATATGTGATTTGCTTCAACTCTCACATCGGTTAATAATCTGTAAATGTCTAGTTAACTGGAGGAAATGGGCGAGATTGTCACGCCCATTCTGGTACCTCCCATACAAACCAGGGTGTTCGTCCGGGTTGTCAATCCGATAAATCGCGTGAAACTCTTCCGACCTTAATGAAATTAGGTATAAGGCATCACGTTATTAAACGCCAATCGCCGAGTAAAACAAGGGTGATTTTGCCACGCCCATTGTGGTACCTCCCATACAAAAGTTGTTTGGCCGTCTGGTTGTTCAGGATGAGAAGTCCCGTAAAACCGAACCAATCTTTATGAAATTGTGTACTAGTCAGTATTTAGTCAAATACCACTCTCCTATAGAAAATGAGCGGTTTTGCCACGCCCATTCTGGTACCTCCCATGTAAAAGTTGGGCGGATGACCGGTTGATCGACACTATAACTCTCGTAAACTACAACCGATCTGAATAAAATTCGATACTAGGCATAATTTAGCTAAAAGCTACTGTGTAATTAATAACTGACTATTGTGCCACGCCCAGTTTCGTACCTTCCATACAAAAGTTGGGCGTTGGGCACCGACTAGATATCTCCATTAAATTATAACCGATCTTAATAAAATTTGGTACCGATAAAAATTTTGGCAACAACTTGCCATGCCCACTTTTGTACCTCGCATATAAATATTCGGAAGGAAACTAACTAATTTGGGTATTCAATAATACTGTCCATCTGCTATTGAATATGGTCGCTTTTGAGTATGGGCGTTTTTATTTAACAGAACTCCCACGCAATGGATGATTTAGGGTGAGGGTATGATTAAGTCGGTTCACCCGACTGAAACTTATGTACTGGTTTTTAATAAAATGACTAATTGCCGCTTTCCTGGCAACTTAGCAAGCGACAATCGCTTGCTTGTAACCAAAAAACGACTAATATAATGAAACCCCACAGTGAAAATGTTTAAGTAATGAGAAACGCCTCGTGGGTATTTATAAATACAAACTTTGATGTAATTTCTGTTAAAAATATAAATTTTTATGACTTAAAATAAATAAACTATTACCCATTACATCCCACGAAAGAATTGGGGAGAGCTTCTCACAACCAGTGAGTTGTGCGCTTTCCAGTTTTATACTCAGTGATTGGGACCTACAGTTTTACACCCATTCCGAACGGTATTTTGAGAAGCTTTTTCATGGCTAAATACCCGATAGTGTCGCCGTCAATATGTGAGGTGACCGCCGCCGAAAGAAATTTAAAGTGGTCGAGAGGGATTGAAACCAGGATCTGATGTACAAAAGGCGCACACACTAACCTTTGCACCACTGACGGCCACAATTTTAATAACTACTTATATAAAAAAAAAAATATCAACGTTTATTTGTGCACCATTTTCTTTCAATTATTGTGGATTTGCTTATAAAGGACTTTGATGTGATTGTTTTTCACCAAGGAATTTGACGATGATTTATAATCACTTTTTGTGAAAGTGATTGTCATGTACAAGAGGCGCGCACACTAACCATTCCACCATTGTACACGCTGAAAAATCTGTCGTTTTTTGTTGTTTCGATGAAAATATATTGTTTGTCGCAAATATACTATGTTTGTGCCCAAACACGTTGTGTTTGCTATTCAATATAACATGTTTGAGACATAATGACTAATAGGCCATAAGATATGTTTTTGAGATCCAAATGTGGTTTCGTTTGGTGAAAACCGCTATAAACAACGGACAACAAAGAACCAAAAAGACAGCAGATCTTCAATTCATGAAAACAATGCATGCAAACACGTACACGTTTCCTGCAATATGTTGCTGGGGCCGATATTTTTCAGCGTGTATGTATATATTTTCTTTAATTTTGAACATTAATATATCTTGTCGTTGAAGTGTAAATAAATCATTTTATATCTTGGAAGAGGACTTATTTATTATCTGACCTTTGCAAATAGTGGCCAAAACATTGAGATTTTTTTTAATATATCTTGTAATATTTTTTTTTTAGATATTTAAAAAAGTTTTCAATAATATACTTGTAACTATATTCGATAGGAAATTAAATGCCAGAGATACGCCCCATTATATATTCAATCTTTGAATAATTTAAACTAAAACTTTAATGTACGAAATCGACACCAATATTTTAACCTCAGATTGTGCCACACAGTGGCCAAAGTTCAAAATGATTATGTCTCCATTAAGCATTTGTCATAGCGTGCTGAATGTCATTGGACAGCTGAAATGACAGTGTACTTTATAAAAAATGCACTAGTTTTATCCATAACACTTATAGAATTAGAGATGGTTGTTGTAAAAGTTAGGCAAGTTTTGCAGATATTAGGGTGCTACATTTAAAATAGAAGTATGTACATCCTCGTTAGATGCATTAAATATTAGATTTCGTAACACATTGAAATACCCATAACTACGTTTTTTTTTCTTTTGTGGTCCAAAGTGACCTAAAAAAATCGAAAAAGTTATCAAATAAGGGACTCGCATTTCGAACGGGAATTCCCGGGAAATTCATTTATTTTTCCCTCTTCTCCGGGAAATTAAAATGTCCGAGAATTTGCATTCCCTAACAATGCCCCTTTACTATGGGAATTGTAACAGCCAATACAAGAACTCTTTTTGACTCATTTGGTTTGTGAAAACTAAATTTAAATACAAATGCAATTAACATGTGTTAAAAATAACACACATTTACTTATACATATGTACATTTCCAGCTTTTGTATAAAACTAAAACATTTTTAGGAAACTCGCTCGATTTCGGAATACAATTTTCAGCTACGGCGCTGAAGAACACTTGCACAATACGATATTGTAAAAAAATGTCGTAATTCATGTCTTAATATTTGCTATACATAAAAATATTTTAAACGAAAGTTTTTATAATCAACAAAAAAAGTTTTTCAAAAAAAAAAATGACAAAACACAAATGTCAAATCACTGTCAACAAAATATTATTATGTGTAATCAAATGAATGAAATGAAAATATTAACTGCGGCGTTTACGAACGCTGGACTGTATATGTCGACATTTACGCAACATACGCATGATATAAATAAAAAACAAGGTTATGATAGTCCCTTGTCGGTAAGAAGCATGTGGAATTCCCAAAAATTTTTTACACACAATACATTTCGGAAATTGAAAGAGTTATCACAAGCAAATTAGAATAGAGTATTTTATTCTCTCAATATTTTTAACGTCATAGGTATGGCTGAAAATAAACATTGGATGGTGGAAGGCATGGGTTCAATAATACCAGATAGAGGCATTCGTACAAAACGTTCAACAAAACAACACCAACGGCATTTCGTGTTTCCATGGTAAAATAGTTGTATTAAATACAACATAAATACTTACATACATATATACCAACAATAAAAGTCAACAAAAAAGTGCAAAGTACATTTAAATTGTACACTCCTATACGAAAACGAAATGAAAAAGTTTAAGTCAACAGTTCTTGTAACTCCACCTGCTGTAAGTTAATTTTCGTCGAATTTCTCGCATTTGCACAAACCTACGACGAAGAGTGTGAAATGAAACGACAGATGAGAGAATAAAATAACGGGGTTTTCAATAAGAGCGCTACAAAAGTTTTTTTTAAATAAAACAAAACCGGTTTTAGATACCAATGAAATTCTTTATTCCTGTGAAAGTACGTTCGATGCCATTATGTATGGAACTCGATTTTGGTTTCCAATAAATTGATTGTGGCATTCGCTAAGTGGTTTGTGGCGCCGTCCTGTTGGACCCACATGCCCTCCAAGTCCATATTATCCAATTGGGGCCAAAAATATTCGGTTATCCTTGAACGGTAGCGATTCGCATTCACAGTAATGTGCCGGTCTTGATCATCACGGAAGAAGTACGGCCCAATGACGCCGCCGGCCCATAAACCGCACCAAACCGTAATTTTTTCGGGATGCAATGATGACTCATGGATTACGTGTGGATTGCTGTCTGATCAATAACGCATATTTTGCTTATTGACGAAGCCATTCAGCCAGAAATGAGCCTCATCGCTGAAGATGATTTTCCGATGAAAATCCGAAATATTTTCAAGTTGTTGCTCAGCCCAATTCACGAACATACGACGCTTATGGTGGTCAAGCGGCTTCAGTTCTTGCGTCAATTTGATCTTGTAAGGATGTAGGCCAAGATCTTTTCGCAAAATTCGCCCAACGCTTGAGAACGACGCGTGAGAGACACATTTGGGCTTTCTTGAACTGAAGCCTCAGCGGCAGCAATATTCTCGACACTACGGGCACTTCTTTGTCTCACTGGCACCGGAACGTTTTTCCACTAGACGCTCAATTGTTGATCTGGTAGGACGATTATGATGACCATAAATTGGACGTAGCGCTCTTAAAGTTGAGGCCACTGACTCCAAATTTCGGTAGTAAATTTTAATAATTTCGACTCGTTGTTGGCTCGTATATCTTTCCATGATGAAATGGCAAACCTTACTGAAGAGAAATGTCAAAAGAGCGGGAAAAAATATGGTGTCGTTTGCTGTCCCCATCGATTTACTTTTGTAGCGTCTCTGTTGAAAAACCCGTTATGTACTCCATTCTAATTTCCTAGTATAGAGCCATGGTAAAATAAGTAAGATAAACGCACTAGGAATTGTTACAACAAACACAGGCATTTTGTTTTTGTTTGGTGTCCATAATCTATCAAATTTTCCTCATGTGTGTATCTACTGTAAAAGTAAACAAAAAAGTACACAAGCAAAATACATGTGAATTTGACATAACAGTAACACCTAAGCAAGAAATATGTTGAAATCAGCTGTTGTAACGAGTTTACCTTACTCATTTTACCATGTATAGAGCATTATTTTAACTAGTTCGTTCAAAAACTAACGAACATTCTCACATGGAACATGTGAAATGAAACAGAATCGTGGTGAATTAGCACAAATGTGAATTTCTCACATTGAACTGTGTCTGTAGCTTTATTTTGTTAGTTCGGATATACGGGCCGTTACTAAAGTATATACAATTAAAAACCGTGTAAAGGGACTTATCTTGAAGCATTTTTGTATAATATGATGCAAAATAAATCAACAAAATTAAACGAAAATTGTCGATATGTCGATTATTTATAGAAATATCGGCCGTTGAAATTTTCCAAGGTTATCGAAAATATTGTTTTTCATGTGTCGCAAACATATGGTGCACGTATAAAATTAAACAAAATTTCTCGATAGATCAGTTATTGAACAAACAAAATTATTTTAAAAATCACGCGATTTTTTAAAAAATTAAATAAAAAAATAGCGGAAAGTTTTATATCACAAAAATACTATGACGAAGACGGTGTTGAACATACCCCAAAGGATAAAACCCAAAGGCCGACCACATGGAAAACTTTATAACACAAAAGTACTATGCTGACGCTAGTGTTAAACCTACCCTAGGGGAGATTTGTTTGTTAATTTATTGATCACCTATCAAAAAAGTGATGCTTTGGAAAAACATGAAATTGGTATACATATTAGAGCCCTGCAACGGCACACATTTTCGCATAATCGAAATCATTCGTATGGAATATACACACACTACTTCACTTCAGTTGTGTGTGCGAAGAGAGGTCCACCCCCGTACCGATGCTTTGCAGTATGACTAGGTACGAGAATATAACAACGAAAGTACACTGACGTATTCGTAAGCGCCGGGTAAACAGACGTAAATGTTGCCGGCAACTTGTGTACATGAAGCGAATATACGAGTAATATTCGGTTATTATCGAGGTGAATATGGGGAAACGTCATATTTAGAAATTGGTGTGTTAAGATAGATCATAAGTAAAATAATTAAAGTTAAATACTTTTGGTAGATTTTTATTATTTTGTATGCTTCTGAAAATATGTTGTTCAGTTTTATATTTGTTTAAAAGTTGTTTTTACTGTTTAATTTAACAAATATAGTTTTCCATAACTAAACGATTTAACTTACCATTGTATTAACATTCTTCACTAAAACACACTGAGCATTGCAAAGAAAATAAAGTAAACAAACTTACGGTATATTCTACGTGTTCGGTGTAGTTTGCTGTCTCGTAGTATTTTATCACATTCTCGCTTACAGAATACGAACAAAGCTCTCTTCTCTATTACCGAATACCGAGAACCAGTGTATGTCAATCGGAGCGAGGACGACGATCTGACCGTACCGGTATGGTGTGCTTCTCTTTGTTATTCGTTTTGTTGTTTACATTTATTCGTTCGCAAGGTGCCGGTACAGCGTGTACAGCAGTAAAATAACAAATAGAAAATCTTCATGCAGGGCTCTAAGGCATACATATATATAGTATATATTTTTTTTAATTTTTTTGCATCATATACAAAACCGCTGCCCAGCAAGTCACTTTACACGGTTTTTAATACGTAGTATATTCGAAATTTGGAGGCCCATAACTCCTAAAATAGGATTTTTCTCAAATATGTCTTTTTTTAATTTTTTGCTTAAAATCATGTGTTCTAGCCACCTTCACATTTTTTTTACGCTAGTTTTATCTAATATAAGTATAGGTTTTCCGTCGCACAAATAAAGACAAGGAAAACATTAAATCAGTTGTTCTATCGCTTCCACCTGTACTAGTTACATTTTGGCTCGATGCTTTGTTTGATTATTTTGATTTTTGACATCTGACTGGAACATTCCAATATCAAACGAAATCAATGGTGATGTTTCTCGCTTGGAGGTACAGAGACAGTTTTTACTCACATACCGAGAAACGGTGGAATTATTTGTTTTACTTTCTCGATGTGAGAAGTTTTCACATAAGTTACAGAACATGGGTACTGGCCTCGACAAAATAACCCTTATAAAGTATGGCTACTCTATGCGAACTGAAATTATTTTTTCAGACTCGCTGCAAAAAGTTTAGATGTAGTTGTGCCATAGTAAGTTTTGGAAAGCCGAAATAATAATTACCCAACGTGCACAAAAACGGATGCGGATCCGTTTCGAACTCGGTATGAGTTCGTAAAATCATAAAAAAGCTGAATGCAACTTCTCGAAAAGCAAATCAGTGAAATTGCGATTTGGCGGATCCGTCTCGAACTCGTTACGACTCCGTAAAAGCATAAAAAACGAATCAGTGAAATTGTGATTTAGCGGAGCCGTCTCGAACTCGCTACGAGTCCGTAAAAACATAAAAAAGCAAATCAGTGTAATTTCGATTTGTCGAATCCGAGACGGATTCGAATATGAAGTTCGTTACGAATTCGAGACGGATCCGAAAAAGTACAAAAAACGATTCGCGGTTTCGAGAAGAATTTCATACGAAAACGAATTCGTTATGAGTTCGTAACGGATGTCCGTTTCCGTGAGAGACAACAAAGAAGGGAGAAGCAAACGAGCAGCAGATTCTCATTTTATGAAAAAACAAATAATGCATTCAATGCAAGTAAATGTAAAAAAGGAACATTTTAAATCTGCAATTTTTTTATATTAATTATTTACAACTGTGGATTTATATTGATAAAATTAATTATAATAAATAAAACATATATATTGAAATCGTTTCTAAATATTATTATGTTTGGGAGGAAATACAACATGTATATCGAGGTTTGAGGAAAACGCGCGAATGCTTCCACTTAAGTATATGGATGTTTGGGGTGAAGAACGCATATTTGTCCACCTAAAAGCATATATGTTTGCCAGTAAACATGCTGTTTGTATTTAAACACAATTAAGTTTGGGATTTGCAAACATAGGAATGTTTGAAATGTGTTGAAAACATACAGTGGTGTGCGATGAAATAGAGTCACACACTCGTCAAAACTTTTATTCTCTGCAAATCAGTGGTCCAATATGTTTCATGTCAAGAAATTCTGAACCTGATTGACCGGTCCTCTGCTGAATATAATGCCGTAATTTTTAATAAATTTTGTACACTACTGTACACTAGAATAAAAGAGACGATAAAAGAATTCAGAAGCTATATACAAATTACTGGCATAATTGGATGCTCAAAGAAAATGTTGGAGAACGGAATAAAATATAACCCCAATCCAGGAAACAGACGGTAAAACCCTGAAAATTACAGAACATTTGGAACCAAAAATATTGCGCCACGTAGACTTCGACTTTTGTTGCCTCTTCCGCCCTTAAAAGGCAATACGATCGGGATGTTGACACCTCTACATTAAGAAAAATGCTAACTAAAAACAATTTAAAGGAAAAAAGTGTCCGAAAAGTTCCATTTCTATCCAAACGGAACGTTCAAAAAATGTTGCATTTTGCCAAGGAGCATGTGAAATAGTCCGTACGCAAATGGCGAAATATTTTGAGGACAGCTGAAACTAAAGTGAGATTGGGTAATTATGATAAGAGTAATCTTCCTGTACGAAGACCTTCCAACACCGAATTCAGGCCCCAGAACACAATCCAAACAGTTAAACGTGGTAACGGAAACATAATGGTACGGGGTTGTTACTCTTACATTGGGACAGAACCTTTATTCCAAATTGAACAGACAATGGACGCTGCATATTATACCACTGTATTAAAAAAACATCATGATGCCTTGTGATAAATGGGAAATGCCGCTTCGATGGGTGTCTCAACATAATATCGACCCCAAACACACATCGAAGCGAGCAAAAGCTTCGTTTGAAAATAAAAGTGTCAAGATGATCTATGCAGTCGTCGGGCTTAAATCCTATTCAGAATTTGTGGCGGGACATTAAAGTGTCTATCAAGGGAATAAACCAATTTAATAAAGATGAGCTTATGACACTGGTACAATCGGCGTGGAAAAATGACTTGTGGAGACTTGATGATTCAATGTCAAGGCGTTGCTTAGCTGTGATAAAAAATAATAGTTATTTCATAAAGTACTAGGATAATATAAAGGATTAATGAAACATACATTTTATTTGACACAGCTATTTATTCTCGTTCAGATGATGAGTCGCGATGACTCTATTTTAATTCACAGGCAAAACGGGGCATTTTGAAATATTTTGATTTATACCTAATGATTTAATTTTAAATTACAACATTAATGTTCTAAAATGTTATATCTAGTTCTTAATTCAACAATTAAAAATAAAAGTTATAAACAAAATTTAATTTTTCTACATTTGGTTTTGTTTTGAAAATGTTGATTAGTGTTGACTCTATTTCATCGCACACCACTGTATACATGGTTCCTGCAGAATATGTTTGGGAGATTATGTTACAGAGGCCGTTTGTTTTCAGCGTGTACTAGGCTAATTTGACAACTCCGTGACTTTTTCAACAAAATATATTTTTATAATAAAAAGCGGTTTATTTGCCAACATAGTCTCTTTTTAGCTCGTTACAATTAGTCCGTCGTTTTTCCAATTTATGTACTTCTTCCAAATAATAGGGTTTCTCAAGATTCTCAAAATAGGCTTTTGTTTCAGTGATGACTTCTTCATTCGACCCAAATTTCTTACCGCAGAGACACATCTTAAGGTTTTGAAGCAGAAAGTAGTCCCCGGGGGCTAAATTCGAAGAATATAGCGGATGAGGTGGTAGCAATTCGTAGCCCAACTTGTGCATTTTTGTCATGGTTGGTGAGTTGTCATGTGATTAATTCTTTTCTTGGAAATTCATTGGTCTGTTATTGGTTTAGTAATAAGAATTTATGGCCCTTTGTCCCATCCCAGTACACACTAAATTTTTTTTATAATTTTTCAAAAGTGGGCGAATGTGTTGTCATTATTAAATCACATGTTTTATTTAAAAAGTTTTAAGTTTTTAAATTCGAATTCAACTCTTTGTAAACGATTAAGTTTTTAAAATGAAAATGAAAAACGTATAATCATGAGGATGCAGTGAACTGCAATAAAAATACGACATTGCAGGTTACTTTTTTAAAACAACACTTGAAATTAATAGTATTTTTAAAAGCTGTCACGTTATTAAATTACGAACACAAACAGATGAAAACAAAAACTTATTATTAGACTTTTGATTACAACATTTTGAAAGCGATTGTAGGTAATGTAAGTGAAACCCATGTATTGGTTAAGTCCATAAATTGCACATATTCGTTGGTACTGACCTATCACCAACCACAAAGAAAACATGAGACACATTCGATCATTAAGAAGAGTGGGTTTTTGTTATATTTTTCCTAAGGTAGTTTAGGTTTCTCAGTGTGTGGACATTCATATGAAGTAACTTTGAATGGGTGTTACTTACTTCTGCTGCTGCTGCTGTTGACAACTGGCTATCAGCAGTAGGTACAACGACCTTTGCGACCACGCTAAAGTGAAGGAAAAGTATATCGGTCGAAAATGAAAATGCATCAACATGACATATGATATACCTCAGTTATGGTTGAGTGGCAGGTTGTTGTCCTTAACAGTCAAGTTACAAAAATAATACGAAAATTTGAAATATAATAAAATAAAAATTGTGATCAGCGCAAGTTCAAGGGGATTGCTATGCCCGACTTAAAAAATCATTCGTTTTGCTGAGAAACCAGACCACATGGTTCTTCAGACAAAGAACAGGTATAAACACCTCCGCAGTTTGAAGTGTCAAAATATTCTGATTTAAGATTAAATATTTTATCAAAACATGTTATGGTTCGACGGAAAAAAAATAGTGAAAAACCAGTAGGTGACAGCTCTAAAACATTTTTCAGTTATTGACAGCTATACGATTTAGAGAAAGTTTCAAAAGTAACGTATCACATAACGTGTTTTTACAAGAGTACAGATAAATGACTAACAACCCTGTTTTGTGATTTCTCACAATGTTTGTGATGTAAATAACAGTGCTGTAAAGTCTGAGTTGGAGTCGGAGTCTGTGATATTTTCCTGGAGTCGGGAGTTGGAGTCGTAGAAATTTAGACGACCCGACTCCAAGTTTAGCATTTCTGTCAAAAGTCAAAATTTCGAAAAGAATCATTTGTTGACAGATTTTTTCGGTTAATATTCCTTTTTACACCGTAATAGTTCTAACCGATTTGTCGTGTGTTTGTTGATTTTTCATGCGGAGAATAAGTTTTATGGCCGTCATATCTCGCAAAAAATGTTCCTACTCACATCTAAATTATACACTCCGGTTCACTTATCTAAAGGCACTAAAAATTCCATATTCAGCAGCCTGTATCTTTTGCAATTTGTAACCGATTGCAGAATTTTAAAATGGAAATGGAAGCTAGACATCTTGAGATGATAATAGTGGTTTCTTAACTAAATAATTTTTTTTATCAAGTTATAAAAAAAAGTTCAAAAATGTGGTATTTTTTTTTGGTTCACTTGAATAAAGGCACTTTAACTAATTTTAATGAAAAACAGTTTTTCTTGTTTTTTTTAAATTTATTTTACTTTATTTAAGAACTATTACGACAGTAATGGGAACAACCCCCTTTGTTTTTAATAACTTCAAATATACGAGTTTTCATTGCGAGATAAAGAGAATTTATGTAATCCAACGAAATTTCATTCCAAGCATCCTTAATGGTCTGAATTAGTGACTGCTTGTCTACCTCCTTCATAGACCTTACGAGATAACCCACCCCAGACATTTTCGATAATGTTTAGATCTGTCGAATAGGGTGGCCAGTCAAGAATATTAACATTTTGGCTTGCAATGAACTCCTTTACTACTCGGGCGTTGCGTATAGGGGCATTATCTTGTTGCAATATCCAAGATATGGGACCAAATAGTTCACTGAACTTCGGAAAAGTCGATTCCAATAACGTTTTATAGCTTGCACCAGTCATTTTTGCACTTTGAAATTCAAGATCGATGGTGCCATAGTACGTAATAGCACCCCACACCATAACGACGCCCTCTCGGCTGTGATGTCGGTTCAAAAAACCGCTTTTCTTTGCGCAGATCATGGAAATAAAAGTTGTAGCATGGTTGAAAGACAAGGTTGTATCGTTGGAACAGCTGATTTGATTTTTTTCATCTGACGCACTTGGGAAATGTCAAATTTGTTTACATTTGTTGGTTATAAGTTGTTTACAGACGCGGAATTTAACAACAGACGCGAATACGAGTTAGAGTTTCACACCGGGAAAAACCAATTCAACTGCAGCATCAAACAATTTCAATTATTAATTTCAATCTTCATTAATTTGGCTAATATTTCTTTCCAATTATATCACAACTGATTCAAAAATGCACATTTTGTTTACATTTTTATCAGCTGAGTTTGACAGAAGCCAAGTGCGATTTTGCACATGATTACACACATATTTACTGCTACTACCGTGATTAGTGTAACTCAGAGCACAGGCCCATCCAAATTCAATTTTTTCTCATCCGTAAATACAACGGTTCTCCAGTCGTTTACATGACCTCTTGGCTGCACATCCAATACCATGTAGTCTCGTGCGATCATGTAGTCTCTTGCGAATTGAAGCCCCTTTTCCTTACAAGGAGCATTAAGTGGCGGCTTGTTTGTAATTTCAGGTATTTAAGATACTCCTTAATTACTCTGCGTACTGATGACTTGCTCGCTTCCACTCCAGCTTGAGCTCTTATTTTTGACAAGGATAAGGCAGAATTAGAAGCAATTCTGATGATTTTTCTTTTCTCATACGTAGATAAAGACAATGAAACCCTTCCTTTAAAGTTGTTTCTATACCCCCCGGGGTCCTTGATGTAATTGTCGACAACTGTTGGGCTTCGTCCAATTTTTTTTAGCTATTGCGCGGTTAGAATATCCTTCAGAACGGTAAACATCGATTTTAGTTTTTTCCGATAGATTTAAAATTTTTTGTTTTGCCATTTTGACTCGTAAAATGATTAAGATGCAATAAATTGTAATAAACAAACGCTCCCTACAAAAAATCATCGCTTACTTTAAAAATAATAAACAAAATAATAAAGTGCCTTTATTCAAGTGAACCAAAAAATAGCACATTTTTGGACTTTTGTTTTTTTAAAATTGCTCAAAAAAAGTTCTTAAGTTAAGAAACCATTATTGTCATGATTTTTTATATACAGTAGCTCGAAGCGAAACTCGTACACCCAGTAAAATATTTTGGTTTATATAATATATTTATTACTAATTCTACTACCACAGTAAATATATTTATTTTGTTAGTACTTATACTAGGTACTATATTTAACCGCAGACGAAAACTTTCAAAATTATCTTTATTTATTAGAATAAAAACATATATTCTATGAAGTGACAACTTTCAACGCAAAAGCCAAACTCGTACAGTTCCAATTTTTTAGGCAATCCTGTACCTATTTGAAGCTAGCTTCATATTATATGGGTAAAAGTATTTAGAGAAGTCCCTAAAATTAATTTTGTTTGCCGAATTTTGAATATTGTGTTATTTGTTTCAAAAAAGATAACAGAAGTAGAAAATGTGAAGACAAAGAGGACAAACCGGAGTTGAAGAGTGAAAATTAGTAATTCAACATTTCGAAAACAACAAATCGTTTCAGGAGATATCCGAAATTGTAATCCAAAGTCAATCAACCGTTCAGTATGGAATACAACGGTAGAAAACTGATAAGAGTTAAAAATATCTCAAAATCAGCAAATACCCAAATTTTGTCCGTGAGTGATGTACAGTTAGGTTGTTCACGCAGGGCTGCTTATCAGCTTATGTGCTGAAAAGATGAAAAATAAGCTCTGGGCTACGTGAACACCCTTCCATGTTGGTTATCTGCTTATTTTTTTCAATCAGCTGTTCGATGAATGAAATCAAAACCATCAATGTACAATTGAAATTGTTTGGAAAATGCCTAAGCAGAGCATTAAACAACAAATTATGGACTTCAGAGTCAATATGACTACTTTGGAAATTGAATTCATTAAAGGTAAGTAGTCGATGCAAATATTTATGGTTTTGCGTTTGTACACATAGGTTTCCCCGACCCCCCGACTTGCGCTCATTTTGATTGTTTTTTTTTAATAAACAAAAAACAGATGTAAATACCAGTGCTACCAATACTTAAATATAAAATTTGAGATGCCATTTGCTAAAACTTCGTGTTTTTAGTGTTGTCAGCAAGTTAAATATTTGGTATTTTCCAACACTAAAAATAAGCTGATAAGCTTTTGCCAAAGGCACAGGTTGCTCAAAGTTGCTTATTTTATTTCAATGTATTTTGTTGTTGGCGAGATAAGCACATGAGCTGATAAGCAATCCTTCGTGAACACCCTAAGTATATTCTACGTCAGGTCAAAAAGGATTCATTCTTAAGTGCGCTGAAACTCGCAGTAATTGTTGAAAATGATTTCGGGAAAAGATGTTGCTCACAAAGAATGAGAAATACATATATTGCATAAGTTTGATTTCCATGGCAGAAGAGCAAGGAGTAAACCTCTAATCAACAATCGGAATAAAAAGCAAGTCTACGATTGTCAAACAAACATCATTCGAAAGATTTTTAATTTTGGAAGAACGTGCAATTGAGAGATGAAAGCAAGTTCAACTTCTTTGGTTCATATGGTAGACCCTATGAAGCCAAATGAAGCGCTCCTTGCCAACAATTTGAAGCCCACAGCAAAGCACTGTGGTGAGTATTGGATGGTGTGGACATCATTTTCTGCATCCGAGCCTGGGGTATAGCATTTTGTTGGGGGTATTTGAGGGGTATTGCCAAAAGAAAATTTGCCACGTTGGAAAGAAAAATTTGGTCTAGATGAAGGATATCATTTTTACCAAGACAATGGCCCAACGCATAATTCTCATACTGTGCGATCTTGGTTGTTGTATAACTGTCCACATGCCATGGATTCACCAACCCAGAGTCTAGATATATGTATATCCTATAGAGAATTTGTTAAGCTATGTCGATAGGAAAATTCGCCAACACAGCATATTCTCCAAGGACGATTTGAAGAGAGCTCTTCAGGTTAATGGCAAAAACTTTAACCCAGCTTTTGTCAAAAAAATGGTTAAAAGTATTCCAAATATCTTACAGATAGTAATAAAAATCACAGGCATGCATACAAAGAATTAATATTGAATAATACTTTACCTTTATGTAGATATAGTGTACGAGCATGGCTTTGGCATTGAAATACGTAGTATTTTAAGTTTATATTTTTTAATACGTTTAAATGAATTATAAAATTAAATTTGCCTGTTATGTTAAATTTACTTTACAATTAACTAATAAAATGTATAATAAAGTTTTTTTTTAAAACTATTACTTTCTCCAAGATATAAGAAAGTTGAAGAATTTTCTGTAGCTGTACGAGTTTCGCTTGGAGCTACTGTATCTCAAGATGTCTAGATTCCATTTCCATTTTAAAATTCTGCAATCGGTTACAAATTGCTAAAAATACAGGCTGCTGAATATGGAATTTTTAGTGCCTTTAAATAAGTGAGCCGGAGTGTACTTGTAAATAGACAACGGAAGTGCTAGACCATAGAATAATACATACGTAGATAAACTTATTCTCTCATCTGACGTTTCATTTCACACTCTTCATCGTAGGTTTGTGGAAATGAGAGCAATTAAATTTAAAATTATCTTACACCAGGTGGAGTTACAAAATATGTTCACTTAACTTTTCCTGTCGTTGGTGTAGAACTGAAAAATGTAAATATATTTTGCACTTTTTTGTTGACTTTTATCGTTGGTATACATTTGTATTGTATTTAACACAACTTGTTTGTCACAAAAACACGAAATTCGGTTGTTGTTCCTTTGTGGATCGCTGTATACTATTGCCACCATCTGGTATTATTGAACCCATATTTTCCACCATCCAATGTTTACTTTCCATCGTACCTATGACGTTTAATTTATTGAGCGAATAAAAGCTTCTATGGTATGTATTATTCTATGTGCTTAGACATTGGCAATAATACAAATATAAATCGAACTTCAAACTTTTTTTTCAATTTAAGAATATAAACACTTTATTTTATAAATCGAATTCGTTGTTTCTTAAATTTAAAAAAAATATTTCTTCAAACATAAAATAAACATTTGTGTGTGTGCTGCCAACAACGACATATTATATGCGGTTCAAATAATTTGGTTGATATTGAAAATGATACGTTAGAAAATGAGTTTAGTTAATATTGGAGTTGAGTCTTCTATTTTCAAAAAGCTGGAGTCAGAGCTGAATCGTTGATTTTCAAATTGCTGGAGTCGGGGCGGAGTTGTGGATTTTTAAATTGTCCAGACTCCACAGCCCATAGAGTAATTCTTTAAAGAGAGAAACTTTAACTCATCTGACGTTTCCTTTCACACTCTTAGTGGTGCGGTCGGTGTGATAAAGAAATGTTTGACGAAAAGTAACTTACACCAGGTTGAATTGCAAGAACTTCTGAATTTAATTTGTCATGTCGTTTTGGTGAAAAACTGTGAAATATAAGCAAATTTTACATTTTGTTATTGACTGTTATTTTTAGCATACATTTGTGTTGATTTAACACAATATTTTTAACACACAATGCCGTTGTTGTTTTGAACCATTGCCTCTATCTGGTATTAGTAAAGCAATTCTTTTCAACATCCCACGTTCATATCACACCAGGCCAAATGTCAGATATTTGGTGAGCGAAAGAAAAGCTCTACACGCAAAGAAAAAAAAACGTTTATTGCTCGGTTGCCGCAACAATACTTTGATTGATTTGAATTAATTTATTAATCGCAACCGTTCTACCAAATAAACTCATATATCACAAATGTGTATCATGTTGCCTCAAACGCGTACAAAATTACATTTGCATTAACTGAAATTAGCCATTTTTCTAATGAGAGCACATATTACAAAGAACGTAAATTTCTTTCATTCTGTCACTGTATACACAGTCTTATCCACTCGTTTGGCATACACACTCACGCATACACATAAAAAAGATCACCACTCAAATGCTTCTAACCTTGCCAATATATCTTAGATGGACAATTGACGCGTTGTAGTTTGCTGCTGTTTTAGTTGTTTTTGGAATGCAAGGCGCGACAGACGTGTAAGTAGACAGTGAAAAATACACAACAAACTTTATGGGTAAAACCAAAATCATAAAAGTTGGAAATTTAAACAAAAAGAGCTTTTCCATAAATAAAAGTTTTAATTACAACTCGGTTGTCTGTAACCGAAAGAACAGTTGGTGGAACCGTTTTGCGTTTCTCGCAAACGTTTTTCCAGCTCTAATTTTTCATAACACTTTTACTGCAAAGGTTTTTCAGTTCCCGCAAACGTTTTTTTGTTAAGATCAACTAGAACTCGGTTGCTGTAACCGAAACAACAGTTGGGGGAACTGTTTTTCGTTACTCGCAAACGTTTTTTCAGCTTATATTTTTCATAACTCGTTTGCTGCAAACATTTTTCGGTTCTCCCAAACGAAATGACATGTATGGATGGATTAACAGAAATTCGTTTCTCCCAACTACAGTCTCCAAACGAACTTCAGTTATCTGAGATTTCGTTTTGGAGGAACGAGTTTTTTCTTTGCGTGTAGTTATAAGAATTAGACTATGCCACGGAGCTGGTAATTACATGTGCGGCAATAAGTATCACCCTATTGGAAATTGCTGCCATTTTTGAAAATGACGTAATAATGTCAGTTTGGTTTTGACATTCGTGAAATATAGTGAATAACAATGAATCGTTATACGTCTCAAGAACGTGCGATAATTGTGACAATGTTTGCGTGCTATAATTCGTCTATGGTGTTAATGCGACGCGAACTTCCCCGTCGTGCATCTCATCATTTCAAGAGAGCTTCACAACACGAAACATCCGAAGCTGGGAGGTACCCGAACCAGCGTTCGTCTGAAAACATCAAAGCAGTGCGTGAAAATGAGTTAGAGGAGCGCGAAACATTCACAAGAAAACGTGCTCAATAATTCCACCAGTCGTTACCAAACGACTTTGGCGCTCGTTTAAGCCCCGTATTAAGTTCTTTCGATATTTTCGTGAGAAATTTTGTCATTTACCTCTAAACGGATGTCATTTACCTCTAAACCACATATCTTTGATTTACTTTACAAATATTTTATTTATAATTCCTCTACGCGCTCCATTTTATTTTTAACGCATGTCGTGTTGCTTTGTTGAAATTGTTTTCGTAAGAAATACCTTTGGCGTAACAACCCTGTAATTGACTTTGCCTACGAAATTTTCGCAGAGCTGACTACCATGTAGAGTGTCCAGTAGAGTGACCGGTTTTCGGTTTGATCGAAAAATCAATGTTTCAAGAAACCGGTTTTCGGTAAGTTCGAAAAATCAATTTTTCAAAACACCGGTTTTAGGTTTTTAATTTTGACAAAAACCGGTGGAACCGGGTTATTTTATTTAAATTAAATTACACATGTAGCACTTACAATACAATTGTTTAGCGACCATTTTAAATACTTATTCGTGTTTAAAACTAAAAATTACCCAACTCTATTTAAATATGACAATTTTTTAAATTGGTGACCCTTAACATGATTGGGGAGAGCTTATCACAATCAGTGAGATGTGCGCTTTCTAGTTTTACACTCACTGATTGGGACCTACAGTTTAACACCGATTCCGAACGGTATTTTTGAGAAGAATTTTCATTGCTAAGTACTCGATAGTGTCGCCATCACTAATATGACAATTACGTTTTAATTTAAATAAAAAATGTAAACACATTCCAATTTTGAATGCGTGTTTAGTATAAAATTTAAAAGTTTTATTCAAATTCACATTAAAGTGATTTCAATTTGAAAATCATATTCAAATTTAAGAGAGATTTCCATGTATGAATATTATTTATTAGTTTAAAACATTTATTTATAATATAATTTTAATTTTGAAATTTGAAAAAAAAAAATATTTGGAATCTTAATTAATTCTTATCAAGCCATAAAATCATTTTGAAATTTGAATAAAAAAGTGTTTGGAAATGTCGTTTAGATCATATTAAAGCATAAAATCATATTTGGAAATAGAAAGCATGTTTCTTAATTTCAAAATTGTATAAAAGTTCGAGAATTACATCATTTATTCAAGGTTAGTTCTATTAGATCCGAGTTAGTTTTAAAGTCGTAATTTCCTTAAAGCTAAGATATCATGTTTTCTCCGCTTAGTGAAAAAATGCAACTGCCGCGGGTGGGATTCGAACTCACAATATTAATTTTTTTAAGGATATTAACACAAATTGAGAAAAAACCTGTTAACCGACGTCAAATAACCGGTTTCCGGTTTTTTCGAATATTGCGTTTAAAAAGACAAACGGTTAATGGCAAAAAATCCTTTTAACCCGTCTCACCGATTTTGGTTTTGGACACTCTAGTACCAAGAAAATGAAAAGTGAGCGAAATTTTCGGTTCATGAAATATTTGTTATTTTTATACACGTTCTTCTTATGGCAACGAAATACGGGGCTTCATAACAACTGAATACGGGGCTTTACAATGCAATAGCGAAAAAATCATATGATGGTTTTTACCCCATCCGTTACAAGATAAGCAATAACCGATAAACCGAATACACAATTTGTTATTTAAACTTTTAAATGCATTTTTGGAAAATTTTGAACATTGAGGAAAAGAAATATTCAATAATTACATTTAATAATTTTCCTCCCTTAAATTTGGAAAACGTTTAAGTTTCATATCGAATTGGATTGGATTTTTGGGTAGTGAAATGTTACTTCAATGTTTTGATTTTATTTGAATATGAATGTTATTATGATTATATGATACGAGGGGTCACAGAACAAAACGTGACTTTTTGTGTATATTTACAAAATGTTTTTTGATGTCTTTGCATGAATTTGGTTAAGTTCTATTGGAAAAAATCTTATTTGGATAATTTTTCATATCTTCTCATAGACTACAGTTTATAACTAAAGATGGGGAAATATAATTTTATCGTATAATCGGATGAAAAAAATAATCTTGGATTTCCCAACATTTTGAAATAATCAAAAAGGCACGTTTTGTTCTGCGACTCCTCATATGTATTACTTATATATGAATGCAAAAAAAAGAAATTAATTTTAGTTAAAAAAAAATTTAAATCTAAGCGATTTTTATTTACTTGTTGTCTTGGAATGATGGCATAACTTTCTAAAACCGCAAATACACTTGTGCTCATATAATTAAGTCACGTGTACGATACCGAAAATTGTTATTTTGTTTTTATGCAAATGGCAACAAAAATATTAAAGTCTTCAAATTACATATATTTAACTTTTTGGAAATTTAATATTCTAAATAAACAAAAATTCACAATAAAATCCGTTTTGTTCTGCTCACACAATTAAGGCCCAATTTTTGACTGATTATTTAAATTTTTAATCAGTTGATTTTGATTTATGTTTGATCTGAATTTAAATACGTCAAGAGTTTTTCAGTGCACGCAAAGAAAAAACGACAAACAGCTGATTTGGGAGCCACTAACAAGCGAACGAAAACATATACAATTCAGTACAAAATCGGACCCCACTTACACCCTCTCCGACAAAATCCAAGCTAACGAAGCCAGTCACTCACTTTCGATTTAGAAAGCGAGTCACTATCTTTCGACTTGTCGTTCGCATGTTTTTACGTGTGTTTGTGTGGTTGTTTTTCAAAGTAATAACATAAAGTTGACGTTCGCCATTTAATTTGGGAGCGAGAGAGAAGAGAGAGAAGAGTTTCTGCTGAAATGAAAATATATTTTAATAACAAATTTATTATAATGACATTATTTTCCATCTATTGTGTTTCTTCCATTGAATTCTATATAAATTGTATTTGTTTCAAGCTTTTATTTGATTTCCAGCTATGCGACAACCAAAAGACAAGTGACTAGTTTTGACATTTTCGTTCGCATAGATGACAGCGAAAATAGTTAGTGGCTTCCGATTTTGCAAACACACCACCACACAATAACATTTAAAGCCTGGGATAAGAACGAAAGTGAGTGACTGGCTTTCGTTCGCTTAGGTTTTCTTTCGAGATCGTGACTTTGGCTGTTATTCTCTCATTTTGTCGAGTGTATACACAGTCTTATCCACTCGTTTTGCATACACACTCACGCATACAAATTAAAGTGGTAAAATAAGTAACCCAGCGGACCAAACCTTCGTATACGATATCGCATACGAGAGTTACGCGAAACTTTTGCGTGTAAAACTCTCGAAAACAGATCCGAAAACGATCGGAAAATGAATCATCAGTCGCTCAGTTTGTGGCAGTAAAAGTTTCGTTTAAGATGTCTTGCAAGAGATTCGTTTGCGAGACTTTTGCAATATCTTTTGCGAGAACAACACGAAAAATAAAACAAAATGCAATAGCCAAAACTTTGTTGTTGTGTCGTGTGCCTGCACGTGTGTGCCTCTGTTTGGCGCACGACACAACGACAACAATGTTTCTCTCTTTTCGTCCGTTTAGCACCCGTTTTTAAACCAGTTTGCGAATATTTGGGCGAGTTTAATTTCTCTCCCGGTTTTGGTCCGGTAAATACTCGCTTTTTTTGCCCGCTGGGAAGGTAAACGCACTAGGAATTGTTACAACAACCACAGGCATTTTGTTTTTGTTTGGTGTCCATAATCAGTCAAATTTTCTTCATGTGTGTATCTACTGTAAAAGTAAACAAAAAAGTACACAAACAAAATACATGTGAATTTGACATAAGAGTAACACCTAAGCAAGAAATTTGTTGAAATCAGCTGTTCTAACGAGTTTACATTACTCATTTTACCATGACACACCCTAATGCTTCTACCTTGTCGATATATCTTGGATGGGCAATTGAGGCGTTGTAGTTTGCTGCGCTTTTAGTTGTTATTTGAATGCAAAGCGAGACAGACGTGTAAGTAGACAGTGAAAAAATACACAAAAATTCCAACTTTTTTTAAAACAAACTTCATGGGTAAAACCAAATTCATAAAAGTTGGAAATTTAAACAAAAAGAGCTTTTCCATAAATAAAAGTTGTAATTACTACTCGGTTGCTGTAACCGAAAGAACAGTTTTTCGTTTCTCACAAATGTTTTTCAGCTTTAATTTTTCATAACTCGTTTACTGCAAAAGTTTTTCTGTTCTCGCAAACATTTTTTTTAGTTAGGATCAACTAGAACTCGGTTGCTGTAACCGGGGGAACAGTTGGCGGAACCGTTTTTCGTTTCTCGCAAACGTTTTTTTCATAACTCTTTTGCTGCAAACATTTTTTGGTTCTTCCAAACGAACTGACATGTATGGCTTAACAAAAGTTCGTTTCTCCCAACTAGAGTCCCCAAACGAACGAGAACGAGTTTTTTGTTTGCGTGTGCTTTGTCAAATAATCTCATCAAATAATCAAATGTGAAGTGATAAAATACAAAATATTTAATGAAATTGGAGAATATTAGAGCAGAAATAAAGTTCTAACTGCACTACGAGTTAAATGATACGTTTTTATTGTTATTTCAACTAGGATGGTGATTATAATTGTTCGCATTAACAATTAAAGAAGCTTTGTGTTTGTTCTTCTTGTTGTTTTCTGTCAAAATCATATGGTCACTTGATCATAGTTTAAATGCCCAACTTTGGCTGTTTAAACAGCAATCAACTATTAACCTAAAAAAGAGTTTAAATAATGTTTGAGTTTAAATGGTGTTTGATCGTTGATCAAAGATGATTGACCAGTTAAAAATTGGGCCTGTCATCTGAAAATAAGCTTTGTACTATAAAGATTAATTTAAATTTTTCCAATATTACCCTATGACTTCTTCACATCTCTTTACTCATAGAGCCAACAAGAGAGTCACACTGTGCATGAGTTATTTTGTCCCATTCGTCTTTAATAATTCCCATAATGACGTTTGGTTTGCAGGCTTTCTTGCCGAAACTGTCAGTTTTATAATCACCCATCAATTTTGTAATTTTGTTTTTATGTGGCCACTCAAGTGTTCTTAGACAACTAGCATTGACAGTCCTTAACAATCCGTGAACAGTGTTTCGGGTATACGAGTATTATATCTGCGACAAGCTCTGAACAAATTAAATTTGCATCCAACAACAAAAAACGAAAAACGAATTTGGTCGAAATACACATTTGACCAAATATCATACCTTAGAGTCGTAGACTTTTTCCCAGTATATACCCTATGCCCATCCCTAAAAATATTAATTGAAAATTCTAAAACATCACTTGAAAATAAATTAATTAGTTTAAAAATTAGTTATTCAAATTAAATTCGTCGCTTGAAATTCAAAAATCATTAACCGATTTTATATATTAGGGTTTCAAACTTCAATTGATGACATTTAAATTTCAATTTATATCGTTTAAATTTAAATTGATGTTTTTTAAATTAATGTGTTTTAAATTTCAATTGATGTGTTTTAAATGCCATTGATGTTTTCTAAATATAAATTAATCTATTATAAAATTCAATTGACGTATTTTAAATTTCAATTGACTTCTTATAAATTTCAATTGAATTATTTTAAAATTCAACTGAAATCATTTAAATTTCAATAGATGTTTTTTACATTTCAATTTTTGTCTTTAAAATCTCAATGGATATGTGTTTTTAAATTGTAACTTATGTCTTTTAAATTTCAATTGATGTATATTAAAATTCAATTGACATGCTTTCAACTTCAATTGACGCCTTTTAAATTTAAATTGATTTCTTTTAAAATTGAACTGAATCTTTCAAATTTCAATTGATGTATTTTAAATTTCAATTGATGTCTTTTAAATTTCAATTCATGTCTTTAAAACTTCAATTGATGTTTTTTGAATTTATATTTAGTGTTAAATTTCAATTGATGTGTTTTAAATTTCAATTAATGTCTCATTTACATTTCATTTCAATCGGCGTATTTAAATTTCAATTGATGTTATTTTAAAATTCAGCCGGTGTTTTAAATTTCAATTGATTCTATTAAATTTCAATTAGTTTCCCATTGCATCCCATGAAGGAATAGGGGAGAGTTTCTCGCAATCAGTGAGCTGTACGCTGTCTAGTTTTACACACACTGATTAGGACCTACAGTTTTACACCGGTTCCGAACGATATTTTGAGAAATTTTTTCATGACTAAGTACTCGATAGTGTCGCCGTCACTGAGTGAGGTGACCGACTTCGAAAGATATGTGAGGTGGTCTGAGAAGGGATCGAACCTACGTTCTCATGTACTAGAGCCCGCACACTAACCATTGCACCACCGAAGGCCAATTTCAATTGATGTTTTTAAAATTTAGTTTTTGGTTAATGTATGAGAAATTCATAGTACAAAATTACTACACAATTTTCAACTGATATTGAGAAAATTCCAAGTTAAATTGAGATTTTTCAAATGAAATTGGGAAAATCCTAAATGAAATTAGGATTTTTCATTTTAAATTGAGAAAATTTCAAAAGTAATTTATATTTTTTGTTTTAAATTGAGAAATTTCCAAATGTATTTGTGATTTTCCATTTCAAATTTAGAATATTCCAAATAAAATTGAGATTACCATTTTAAATTGAGAAAATTCTAAATGAAATTGAGATTTTTTATTTCAAATTAAGAAAATTCAAAATGAATTTGAGATTTCCGTTTTATTTTGAGAAATTAGCATTTTTTATTAGAAATTCAGAAACTTCCAAATGAAATTGAGAAAATTAATTTTGAATTTAAGACTTTTTCAATTGAAATTCAGAAAGTTAGAAATGAAATTGAGAAAATTAGAAATTGAATTGGGAATATTATATTTGAAATTGAGAACTTTACAAATAAAGTTGAGAAAAATTAAATAAAGAATTTAAATAATTATTATTGTGTCAGATGTCACGCAAACTTTGTTGCTATTGACTAAAAATGTTCACGTTTTGATTTGTTGTTTTATTTCTTCACAAATCTGTCAAAGTACTTTCAGTTGCTGGGTTGCCAACTCACTGCAATACGTACTTCTTTTAGACGTTTAGACGTGAACAAAATGGAATTAAAAGATAATTGTGGCATTTGTTTGGTCAATATGACCCGTGGCGAAATTCGTCGGCTAATTCCATGTGGCCATTTGTTCCACTCTAAATGCTTTGCAAGCTCAAACACGCGGTGCCCATTATGCAGAAGTGAAATTTATGGTAAGTACGTTTTCTTCAAAGTTATACAATTTTAAATAAATATTGTTGCAACATTTTTATACAGATGCAGCCAGAGTTGAACGCAAAACTTACAAAAAGTATTCAACTCAGGATCATAAGCGGATTCTCAATGCAACAGATAAGGGAAATGACTGGTCAGAGCTTGCTGCTTCATTGAATGTTTCCTATAAAACTGCTCATCGTTGGGTGACCGATACCAATGAAATTCCCTTAAAAAGGGGAGGTTGTAAACCTCGCTCTTTAACAGAAGATGAAATTAAAACAATTCTAACGTGGATTGAGGTAAAGCCGGATATAACGCTTCGCGAAATTTCATCAAAAATATTTGGGGAATTTGAGAAGCGGGTGTGCATTTCAACGGTGTCAAATACACTTCACGGACGCACGTATTCATTTAAAGCCGTTCAAGTCCAGCCAGTTGCAATGAACAGTCTCGATAATAAGACAAAAAGAGCATCATACGTAAATCAACTGAATGAGTACATACGGGCAGGAAAGCAGGTGGTATGGATTGATGAAACCAACTTCAACCCTTTTTGTCGCAGAAAATTTCGTTGGTCGAGAGTTGCTTTTCGAGCTGTTCAGAGATTACCTACTTCGCGTGGTCCAAACGTACACCTAATTGGCGCAATTGGAACTTCTGGGATTATACAATTGGACAGACGTAGAGGATCATTCAAGGCAGATAGCGCAAACGAGTGGGTTCAAAGACTTCTATCCAGGTGGGAAGATTCCGGCAATCAATTGTCAGCTCTGGTCGTAGTATGTGATAATGCACCATGCCATAGTCGTCTCGAACGCATTTTTGACAATTCTGCTGCTACTCTGCTAAGATTGAGCCCCTACTCACCAATGTTAAATCCCATCGAAACAATTTGGTCGAAAATTAAAACTGAAGTAAAATCCAATATGACCGTTCCAATTGCATATCCACCTAATGTGGGAGAACAGAGGCTTGCGTACCTGGAAGGAGTAATTGATAACTCTAAAACCCAAATATCAACTGCAGATTGTAGTAGAGCTATTCAGCACACCACAACCTTTCACCCAAAAGCTCTGGCATTGGAAGACATGCCAGTCGGAGAATGAAGGGTTATCGTTTGTGTTATTTATTATACTGAACTTTTTCATTATACAGTGCTGTCTGGGTAGAGTGAACCCCCGATGCAATGAACACCCCGTTGGAGTGAACACCAGAATGATTACATTGACTACTCTGTAGAGTGAACAGTCATGAACCTCGATTGAGTGAACATACTTTATAGCATAAGGGTATCGAATGGGCAGAGGCTAATACAACAAATTTCGCGAATATACAAGCACTACATTGCCTTCGCGATCAAGCAGTCCAAATATCGGTACGGAACCCAAAAAAACAAACAAATATTACCAATTTTTTTCAGGCTGAAATTTAAACTTCAATATTACATACAAATAAATAAAATGTATAACCTATAAATGGATTTAAAATGCATTTTTAAATAAAAAAAATTTAACCTTGATTTAGTGAACAACCTGGGTATTATGAAATCGCCCTGCAAAAATTAGTTCACTCTACCCAGACAGCACTGTACTTAGTAGTACATTGTATTATGTTTGTAATTTTTTTATTTCTTTTTCTGTAACAATGTTTTTTTTATTATTTGGAAGACATGCAAGTCATAGAATTTACGATATTTAACATTTTCAAATATGTTTGTTGAAATTTTGTTATTTTTTTCTCGTTCTTTTTTTAGTTGTTTATATAAATAAAAATTGCAGTTTAATTTCAAAAAGAAAACCTCATTTTTAATTGAACATTCTCAAATTCATTTAAAATTATCCAAAATTTAATTGTATTTTTCCCAATTTCATTTATACTTTTCTTAATTTCATTTAGAATTTTCCCAATTTCACTCGGAAAGATCTCAATTTCAATTAAAATGTTCCCAATTTCAAATAGAAAATCACAATTTCATTTAGAACTATCCTAATTTCAAATGAAAAATCGTAACTTAAATTAGAATTTTTCAATTTAAAGTGAAAAACCCCAATGTGAAATGGAATTTTCTCAAAATCAAACGGAAATCTCAAATTCATTTTGAATTTTCTTAATTTGAAATAAAAAATCTCAATTTCATTTAGAATTTTCTCAATTTAAAATGGAAAATCTCAATTTTATTTGGAAATTCTAAATTTGAAATGGAAACTCACAAATACATTTGGAAATTTCTCAATTTAAAATAAAAAATCTAAATTACTTTTGAAATTTTCTCAATTTAAAATGAAAAATCCTAATTTCATTTAGAATTTCCCCAATTTCATTCGGAATGCTCTCAATTTCAATTGAAATAACCGCTGATGAATATCTGTGGCTAGATCTGAAATAACTATATGATTTGCCAGAAATCATGAGGATGCATTTGCAAAACATCTTCATTTTTGAAAAACTATATCTCTATTTATAAATATTGAATTGAATATTGAATAATAAAATAAAAAAATACCTTTTATTTGAATTTTATTGACCGATTTTTGTTAGTTTTTGGTTAATGTATGAGAAATTCATACTATAAAAGCTTACAAGTCATGAACATTTTTATAATTGAAAAATGGTTGGTTTTTGTTGGAAATAACAAACAGACAATTCAGTTCACCACACACTCACACTGGCATGACTAGTTTCGAACTCCGTGACAAGTTCATCATCAGATGACTAACTAGGCTACTGTGCCTGAATTGATACCATCGGTTGATCATCAATCATATATATACAAACTCAATTCTGTAATTCACATGTGCGAATTAGTATCGATCGAAGAACCCTAAGTATCTACATACCCTGAAAGGCCTATAATTCCAACAACAAGAACAGATAGAATTTCTCCACCATGTTCTTCTTCCCTCATGCGTTCTCGCATTGTTGCAGTGCTTTGAGGTGAGTTTATTTTATTCTATATCACAGAGTTTTTTAATCTATATCACAAATTGCAATTTTAAATTTCAACTGATTTTTTTTAAAATTTCGGTTGACAATGGTGTAGTTAATCATCGAAGCGACGATTTGTTTATAAATCATTGAATTTTAAGCAAATACACCTGATGTTTCCTTCCAACCGACTGACTTCATTATTCCGAAAATAAACTCAACTGTCCAAAAAACAGATCTAAGCCGCAGCGTATTAACATTTTTATTGCTTCCTTAGATTTGGAGATGGAGGATATGATATGGTGGGTCTTGTTTTATCATTATGCAAACTAGTGTTATTTTCTTAATAAGTAGGTATCATTAAATTTGTGGTAACGCGTTATCTAAATAATTTAACCTCAATAATATGTATACAGTAATCCGCCATCAAATTATGATTTCAAAACATAGTTGGCGTTTCATGTGTTTTAAATTGAAAAAGTACACATATCCCTCGATTGAATGGAGTTTTTTTTGACACGACTTCACTTTTACATTATTTTTTGTTAATCTTTTGAATTGTTAATATTCACTTGTAATGAAAATCTGTCAAATAATTATACCCAAACTCCAAAAATCCATAATAAAAATCGAGCTCAGTTTTCGGATAGCCTTTACGGGGGTTTGGTCTACTGATAGTCTATTTGTATTTCCCTTTGGTCTCATTCGGTACACAGTTTCATGTTGCACAGCGTCATGTTACGTTATAGAGTAATGACGTATAGAGCTGACTTAAACTTTTCATGTCGTTTTGATGAAAAATTGTGAAATTTAATCGTATTTTGGACTTTTTTGTTATATTTTATTGTTAGTATACATTTGTAGTGTATTTGCCATAGTGTAATCTCATACTAGAGAGAATATTTCGCACATCTGACATTTCCTTTCACACTCTTGTTGATGCGGTCGGTATGATAGAGAGATATTTGACGAAAAGTGACATACACCAGGTGGAATTACAATAACTTCTTGCTTTAATTTTTCATGTCGTTTTGGTGAAACACTGTGAAATTTAAATGTGTTTTAAACTTTTTTATTGACTGTTATTGTTAGCATACATTTGTGTTGTATTTAACACAATAATTTTAACACACAAAACGAAATGCCGTTGTTGTTATTTTGTTCGTTGTTTTGGACCATTGCCTCTATCTGGTATTAGTAAAGCAATTCTTTTCAACATCGAACGTAAATATCACACCAGGCCAAATGTCATAAATTTAATGAGAGAACTATTAGGTCTACTATAAGAATTAGTCTATGGTATTTACACACAAATTTTAACTCACAAAACGAAATACTGTTGCTGTTTTCTTGTTGGTTGGTTCAAGCCATTGCCATTATTAAAATACATCCAACCGCCCATCTGAAAAACACCAAATGTCATCAAAATACTGAGAGAGCTGTCGTCTCTATATGTCATTACTCTATGGTTATTATGCTGTCCTCAGACGTACCAACAGTTGATTCAACCTGTCATAAGTTGAAATCAAAAGAATTACCAGCTTTCTTATTCAACTCAAACGACAAAAGTTGAATCAACTGTTGGTACGTCTGAGGGCAGCATTAGACATTCAACTGCAGGGTTGCTAGATGTTCTGGATTCATCGGGATATTTCCAACTATTCTCGATTGTTCAGAGTCTCGAGTATTCAAAGTTAAGAAAACTATATAATATTTGTATCCAAATTTACCACAGTTCCTCCCCATTTCGTAGGTTTTTTTCTGAACATAATCGAACCGAACCAGTATTTTGCTTACTAAACTTGGACTAAGTGATTGTCTTAATGCAACAACGAACTGACAAAAAAAAATTGTTCGGTATACGGCATTCACATTTCGATATTTCAGTTGGTAAAACCATATAAAATTTTTATGAATGAACATATTATTAGAAATTTCTAAATGCCCTTTTTAGCGCTGTTTTATTTACCGTTAATATAACAAGACGATACGTACAATTAATTCTCTTAAATTACACAAACTTAACATTCGCAACTAAGTCTTTACTCAATTACAATTATTAACAGTCACAACGAGTTTGTTATAATCGACGGTATACACTTTTTCGCGGTTGGAATCAGACTGATCCAATATTTGCACCAATCGGTTATTTATATCAGTTCAGCCGTTTCTAGAACCATCTCGTAATAACTCCATTTGTTCTCGATTGTTCCAGAACATTCTGCATCGACTTAATCGTTAGTGGTAAGATCGCATCAAATATTCGTGGTGAGTTGGGAATGCTATTTTGGCATACTGCATGTAAAGGTTAGTAAGCCAAAAATGTAAAGTATTTTAATCGTACCATATTATGGTATAACACACTGCATCTCAAAAAACGAGATATTAGGATGCAATGTGAACGACGCTCTATTGTTGTTTTTGACGTTGCTAATTACTGGGTGACCCAAAAACACTCTCCCGATATATCGAAATTAGCTGTCTTTGATCCGAGTTGTTTTTAGAAAGTTGTAATTCCTTTTGAGCTAACAGATCTTTAAAATACATCTGTAAAATGAAACGACATAATTAAATTGATGATATCGCTCAAGTGGACGACACCGCCATTGTTGATAAGCATGTGTTCTATTTTTACCGCATTTTCAATAGTTCTGGCGAGAACTTCGGGCGTTAAGTTATCGCACTTTTGCCGGATATTTTCTCTTTTTAACGTAGATCTGTGACTTCAGAAAAAAAACCCCGTCAAAGAAAGAAGTCGGAGTTAGTCAAATCGTACGATCCAGCCGGCAACTGCAAATCCCCAAAACGAGACAGTTGCACCGCCCTGTTGGAACCACATGCCCTCCACTCCCATTTCATCAGTTTGCGGCAGTAAAAACTCGTTGATCGTGGTTCTATATCGCTCACCAGTCACAGTAACCGTGTTACCCCCGACATCATCGAAAGACTAATGTCCAATGATACCTCCGATGTAAATGGCATCATGCTGATATTTTGAGAGGACGTAATGGCACTTCGTGAATGGTAGGTGGGTTCTCAGTGAACCAGAAGTGCAAATTTTGATTACGCATTCGTTTAGATGAAAATTGTAGATTTCTACTGAAAGTTGTACCTCTAGTCGAAATCTATAAAATGATTATACAACTTTTTCCATATATCTAGCGGTTATCTAATTATCTAAGGTATCTTTAGAACAAATTCGTTTTGGGACGTTTCTACGAATTTTGAGCAATGCCCGTCTGTATTCCGATCTTAATAAAATTTGGTCTTTGGCTAAATTTTGTCAAACGTCAGTTATCCACTTAAACAAGGGCGAGTTATTTATTTAATCTAACCCCACTTTGCTACGAAAAATGGGTGCTTTTGCCACTCCCATTCTGGTACCTCCCATACGGTTGACTAATACGATATCACTCGAAAACCACAACCAGTCATAATGAAATTTGGCAATGCTCTGTCAAAAGATAATTTCAAACCAAAAATTTACAAATTTGCCACGCCCATGTTCGAACCTCCCAATGTTGGGTAGTTTTCCAGTTTATCGACACGATATCTCCCATAAACCACAACGAATATTAATGACAGTTGGTACTAGACAATATTTGACTAAAATTAGTGTAATTAAAAATTTGATGGTAGTCACGATAAATCCCCAAAAACAGAACAGATCCTAATTAAATTGGGAATTAAATAATATTTTGCGTACTCTGGTAGTATTGAATAGGGCTGAATTTGCCACCTAAGGTAGGTCGGTATGAATGACTATGGTATGGATGACTATGAATGACTTAGGGTGAGGGTATGATTAAGTCGGTTCACCCGAATTTCTGTACTGTTTTTTATATATAACTTGGTATTTTTTGCAAAATTACAGGCGATGTCGAAACCGAATCGCGCTGCCTTAAATCGAAGATCATTAGCAATGTTTTGGAGAATAGTTAATGATATATACTTTTTGTGATATCTTTGCGATATCCACAACGAGTCGCTTCGACACCAATATTGCGAAGAATACCATTATCAAACCATCTAGCAAAAAGGACAAACTGGACTAAAAAATTCGATCGCGATGTCTTTATCAAAAGTTGTGGTCAAAGAGAGAATGTATATTTGCAAATTTCGTTTACTTAAAATATATTTTGTTATAAATGATTACAATTTTGGAGGCTGTAGATTGAGATTTATTACATACATGAATGTGTTCTTAAGAACGACGAATAAATGAGTGTACTTATGTATATGTACTTAGATCCCGAACATTATGCTATTTGCCGCAATTTATTTGTATTGCTGGCAAATCGGAATAGTTTTCTTGCAAAAAAACCGACGTAATCAGGATGTTCTGACTCGGTGAACCTGGAATTTTTATACATAATTGAGTAAAATTATTATAAAATTTTTCAAATTTCACATATTCCACTTGCAATGACGCCACCCCTGATTGTTTACAAACAACTATTTGTTTACAAACAACTATTTGTTTACAAACAACTATTTGTTTACAAACAACTATTTGTTTACAAACAACTATTTGTTTACAAACAACTGATTGTTTACAAACAACTGATTGTTTACAAACAACTATTTGTTTACAAACAACTGTTTGTTTACAAACAACTGTTTGTTTACAAACAACTGTTTGTTTACAAACAACTGTTTGTTTACAAACAACTGTTTGTTTACAAACAACTGTTTGTTTACAAACAACTGTTTGTATACAAACATTAACATAAGTGCAATTCTCGTGTCTGGATATAATAAACAGAATTTTGTTAGGAAATGAAAAAAAAAACAATAAAATTAATGAATGGTGAATGAACCTTAACATGAAGCACTAATTACACACAGTTTATATTTTCTTTTCACTAATCCATGTCGATGCAAAATTTAAATTTCTATTTGTTAAAATTTGTTTCAGTAAAATTCATTTTAGTAACCACGAGTTCAGTGAAATACGACGACCTATAATTACCGGCGGCGGCGGTGCAACAAAAAAATTACTACGTGATCGTCAGCGTCTACTTTTAGGCTCATGTCGTTAGTTTTGTAAAAATTTTTGATAATGTTTTTAGTAAATTGGACCTTTAAAATCGGCATAGCCGGTAGAATCTGCTAACATTTTAAACCGATGCGAGCCTTAAACGACGGCGGAGAGAACTTCAAAAATATTCGCCCTTATTCCCGTTGTCGTCGTCGACGTCAATACAATATCGACACCATTTTTATTCCGACTTGAAGGCACTTGGCACTTTTGCGTAATATTTTAAGAAGGTTGTTTTTGGATCATAGACATCAAAAACTTTGTTGTTGTCGATGTGACAAAACATTTACATATACCGTTCTAAAGTTGACAAAAATCTGATGACGACGTCGACAACGGGAATAAGGCCGATTATCTACGACCACGGCGCACCAACAAATTTTCTGTCGGCTTTAATATCGTTCATATATGCAAAAAAAAGTAGTAAGTTAATTTTGTGGAGTAAAAACAATGTTGTATACGATAATTTCAAGTAAATTTCAAAGAAATTGACTTAAACACCGTACCCACTGATAGTGTTTAACATGTTTTGGGACCGAAACCAGCTACTCCTTGTATGACAAATCGGCTGCTTTTGGTTTCAAAACACGTTAAACGTGTTAAATACAGTCAGTGGAAACGTAGACTTAAATATCTAAATTTAGTAGTTGTCCAAATGTATGCGAAATTGAGCAATTTAAATTCAATTTCTGCCCAAATTGCGAATGACTTTAATTTCACGGCAGCGAAAAAAGCAAGAGAGACCCAAAGTTGAGAGTGTTAGAGGATACAGTAGGGGCACAGCCAACATTTGCGATTACATGTTCAACTTAGGAGGTGGTATCAGAGAGGGCGTGGCTTTTCCGCCCATCAACTACACCAAATATTACGTCCATGTGCCATGTCAAATATAGTCGTCCCAAAAAACATATTCATTCGAACTGTGAGCATGGGACATGGTACAATAATATCTACTTATACATGATAAAGTCGTTTAAACAGCTGATTTCATATTTGTCATGTGATTCTTCGCTCCAGTTGTCAAACTCTTATGTATTTTGCTTTTGTACTCTTTTTGCATTCTTGTGTTGCTGGTATGTATTTGTGTAGAGTTTGACAACTGAAGCGAAAAATCACACGACAAAAATGAAATCAGCTGTTCAAACGTCTTTACCATGTAGATATTATTGTACCATGACCGCCTGGCAGCTTGATCAGTTTATTGTCATAATTCAATGGCCGTGTACTGTACTTTATAAACACAACTCTACAAATAATAAACATCTGCGCATCGTTAACCGGCGTCTCCGCTATAATGAAACTGTAGGATAAAACTACTCGCTTATTGTTAATTAAAATAACGCAAAGAAAATACACAAACATTTAGTAACTGCGCTCTTCTTTCTCGCAATTATGGAGTTAATGACTTTCTTGCTCTGGAGGAAACCAAAATAGAATGGACATAATTCGGTAGAGTCTATGGTTAATGTTCGGTGATTGTGTGCGTGTGTGACCAATACTTGGGTACACACACTTAACGAATCTGTTGCCGAGTGGCAAATGGTAACCATAACAACAACAAAAAATGTGTAAAATTTATATATCGCACTCCCAGAAGAATACTGTCGAAGTTCCAAAACAATATTTTGAGAAAAAGGGTCTACAAGTTTTCACATGCGACAGTATTTTACTATTGCTAACCCGACGTTTACACATGCAAGTAAATTGAGAAAAGTTGAGAATACGTATTATCATCGAAAATTTCGAAAATTATCGAAAACACAAGCAAATTTTAGTAGTGTCTACACGGTCAAGTGTAAGTTTATTTCACAGATATCGTCGAAGGCAAAAGTCATCGCAAAATTAGCTGTTCTTCACGAATTTGAGAGATTCCCGAATTGCCATGTATTCAACATCTGGAAAAAAGTCGGTGTTAATATGTTGGTTTCTTCTAAAACTTGTTAAAACTTATGAAATTCATATTTTTAATTACCATCAACATATTTTGCGTTGTGCCTTCATATTTTTTGAACAAATGTATACAAAATTAGTAATAATTACAATTATTATTTCACCAAATACCAACAAATTGGTGCAATCTTATTACTAGGTAACTTAGGTAAATAGAACTTTCAAAAACTTCTGCATCAGTGCGTGTAAGTAGGAAAACAATGTGCAAGTAGCGACATCAATCACTCTGCACACAATCAATAAATGTCTTCGGTTAGTGACTTGTGTAAATACACACCGCAGTGGCTTAACGGGCTAGATGCTGTTGAAGATTATGCTTCACAAACATCGAAACGATCGTCCAGCGAATGTGAGCTCGAATCCCACCCGCGGCATTTACATTTTTTACATTTCGTTTGAAAATAACCAACTGTGTGTAATTATTTACAAATCTATATTTATAAAATGAATATTTAAACATTTTATATATTAATTTATTTATAAAATAAATATAATTGTCAATTATTGGCAGAAATAAGACGAAACTCAAAGTTGTTAATTTTTAAATCCAGTACTCGCTTGCAACTGAAATTCAGTTTAGGGTAAGACGCACAGATATAGTTTGAGTTCAATGCTCCAAATAAAAAAATTATGGTTTTGGGATGAAGTGATTTTTTACTTTGAGTAAAAACACCCAATAAAATAATTTTCGACATCCCGTATTTATGGAGCTGTGGACCTTTGACGTTTGGATATGCGAGAGAGTATGACATTAGTAGAGCAGTCTGAAGCTTTCCATATTAATAATTTTTGTGTAAAACATGTCAACATAAATAAAAAGAAATAGATGAAAATTTTGCACAACTCGTTTAGTTATCAAGATATCGAAAGTTGAACTTAAAAAGATGATTTTTATTTTAATTTTTGCCACAAAAATGGTTGTTTCCTATAAAAAAAGAAATTAAGAAATAAATGAACAAATTAAATGAGAACTTTCGATAACTCGCTTAGTTATCGAGGTATAACAAATTAATATTTAAATTCGTTTTGGACATATTTCCACAAAAATTATTTTTTCTGATAGGAAACCAAATAATCGAAAAACAAAAAAAAAAGCTTTTGGATAAGTCGATGTTGAATTTAAAATATATCGATAAAATGTTTAAAAATCTTAGTTTACCAATTAGGTCAAAATCGATTAACAATATTTTCAGAAAATTTATAACAATTGTTAAGACTTACATAGAAGCTTATTAAAACTATTAGACCAAATAAATGGGTCGCCGCCAAAAAACACGTACTATGTACATACATATATGCTCCGAATACTAATAGTCACTTTGGTTCGAGATAAATGAAAAATTCCAAACGTGAAATTCAGGTTGTAGTGAAGACTATAGCGTACCAATTTAATTTGGTCGATTATATACTCACAAATGCAACCATTACATTTTGAGTTTTGCCATGGCACAGCTTTCTATGGCACAGCTGATCGAAAAGGTACTAGGGAAATGATGTAGAATGAGAGACCAAAGACGACAGGAACTAATTTTAAATAGTGTTTATTGATACTAATCGCAGCTAAATTATGTTTATGTTGTTTGCATTGAAGGAAAATACGCATTTCCTTAGATTTCTGTCCGTTTTATGTCCAACCAAAGTGTAAAATTAGTAAAATACAGCAGCAAATAAAACTCTATGAAATAGCCAACTACCTCGTCGTCATGAAGAGGCATCGAAGAGAGTAATGGAAACTTTTAAGTATTACTCTAAGCTTTTGCGCCAAGCCAAATCATTTGCAAACAAATCAATTTAGGGTGACGTTTACTGTAAACTCTGACGACAAAATGTCGGTCGTACGTCTGACAGCCAAATAAGAAATTGACAAGTCATATGATTTTGTCAAACGTTTCCATGACATTTTGTGCAAATTTACGAGGGTTGAATTTTATGTTTCGGGATTTGGCAACCCTAGTGTTGCAATCTGGCAACTGACAGCTCTATCGTAAAGTTGGACATTTTTGAGGTTATGCGTACTCAGAACGTTTTTAAATACGAGCGCTATTTGTGTTGTTTACAGTAACTTAAAAGATTCATCTCGACCCAAAAATGGAATTAAATCGTGAACATTTTCGTGCGATTATTTTTTACAACTTTCGACGTGGATTAACTCAGCAACAGTGCATGGAAGAACTTAATTCAATTTAATTCAATCAAGGCCCAGTGTTTATCGATGGTATGGTGAATTCAATCGTGGTCGTAGTTCACTCCAAGACGAATTTCGTGAACGTCGTCCAAAATCAGCTGTTGTTCCGGAAACCATTGATGCAGTGCGCGAACTGATTTTGCAAGATCGTCATGTGACCTATCGTGAGATTGAGAACAACCTTAGGCATTAGTGGGACCAGCATACATTCAATATTGCATAAACATTTGACTGTCAAAAAAATGTGTTCGCTTTGGATCCCACACAATTTGTCAATCGCTCAAAAAAGGCTCGTGTCGATTGGTTGAAAGAAATGCTCCAAAAATGCGATCGCGGTGCTTCGAAACACGTCTATGACATCATTCATTACCTGTGAATCCTGGATTTACGCGTATGAGCCCGAAAGTAAACAGCAGTGAACTGTATGGGTGTTTCAAGATGAGCCAAATCCAACAAAAGTTGTTCGCGCCCGAAGCACTTCCAAGCAAATGGTCGCCTGTTTTTTCGGAAAAACCGGACATGACGCAACCGTACCACTAGAACAAAGCAGAACAGCGAATTCTGAGTGGTACACAACCATTTGTTTGCCAGTTGTCTTCCATGAAATCAGGAAAACCAACCACCGAAGACGGATCACTCTTCACCACGACAATACGAGCTCTCACACATCGGCTGAAACACTAGCATTTTTGAGCACCCAAAACATCGATTTGATGGGTCATCCGCCGTATAGTCCTGACTTTGCACCGAATGACTTCTTTTTATTCCCGTACGTAAAATACAAACTGAGAGGTCAACGTTTTTCGACACCTGCAGAAGCGGTTGCTGCATTCAGAATCCATGTTTTGGAGATACCTCAATCAGAGTGGCAAAAGTGTTTCGACAATTGGTTCAAACGCATGCAAAATTGTATAAATCTTCATGGGGAATATTTTGAAAAACAATAAAGTGATTTTCGGTGATTAATATTTGTTTTTGTTCTCTAATCCCGAAACATAAAATTCAACCCTCGTATATGCCTGTCTGACCTTAGCTTAAGTTTAATACATTTTCTCATGTTGTAATGTTTTTGCTAAAGGAATGTCTTTACGACACTATTATAGTTGTAGAGCTCACAAAAACAATGATGTAATATCCCAAAACAATATTTCTGGTACTTCGACACTATTCTTCTGGGGGTGCGATATAATCATCAAAGGAATTTTGTAGACCAATATTAATTAGCATTTAATAAATTTGTTATGGCGTAGTGTATGTGCATGTGTGATTTCTCACATAACCCAGCGGGGAAATTTGTAAGGCCTAGAATACATTAAATTACGTCTTCGAAGAAGGTCATTCCCGTAGGGCCGGGAATGCCTTTAAGACACTACGGGAGTTTATAAGTGCTTTTTCAAAAATAAACAAATTATGCAATTAGAGTGTCCAAAACCGAAAACCCGGGGAAACCGGTTTGTGCTATTAACCGTGTGCCGGTTTTTTAAAAAACGTAATTTTCGAACAAACCGGAAACCGGTTATTTGACGTCGGTTAATCGGATTTTACTTAAAAGTTAATAATAAATGATATGATTTTTGAATTTTAGTGAAATTTTGGAATTAAGAAACATAATTTTCATTTCGAAATATGATCTATGTCAATTATGATCTAGTAGTTAGTTATGTAAATTTTTTTTTTCAAAATGATTAAAAATTAATTAAGCTTTTCAAACATTTTATTTATCAAATTTCAAAATTAAAATTATTTGTTAACTAAATGTTTTAAACTTAATAAGATTTTCATACATGAAAATCTTTTTCAAATTTAAATATGATTTTCGACTTAAAATCAGTTTAATGCGAATTTGAATAAAACTTTTAAATTTTATATTAAACACGCATTCCAAATTTGAATATGATATATATTTTTTAAAATGTGATGATTTATTCGACTTTTCGTATTATATTTAAAATTAAAATGTTTGAGCGTCAGGAAAATAAGCATAATTATTAATTAAAAAATTAATTTTAATTTTTAATTTCATTATTTTTTTTTTTCATTTAAAAATTGTGTTTATCTTCCCGACGATGCTACCCAATGGTGGGCAAAATATTGAAGAATAAAATAATTTCAAATGTACCTAACGGTCGAATATTTTAATTTTAAATCAGAGCTCGCAATAATTGGTCTCTTTCGTGCTTGTTGTCAGATAAAAATCAATCGTCCACTGACACGATGCGATACTGTCGCCAAAAAAGCCTCAAACTTCGTTCTTCCTTGGCTTGATCTTCACTCGACCGAGCATGGATGTGTGCGGCGCCACTGTCTATTACTGCATACGCATTTGCACAAAAATTAGCGCCCTATCCTCTTCTCCCTTCCTCTTTAATGATTTTCCTGTGACGACATACATATCTAAGGCAACAACATAAGACAGATGCAACAATAAAAATAAAGACCTTTTTTGCGGACCTTTGGTTGGATTTGCTCACTTACTGACTCTCAGTAGCTGAGCGACGAACGGTTCTGTTCGTATCGAGAGGTCAGTAAGAGACCTATTCATGTGTTATGCTCAACCCGATACCAGAGAGCGAAACACGAACGAAACAAAAAAGAGGGTTTCTGTTCAGACACTGAGCGATTCGGTCTCATTTTTTCGGTCTTTTGAGTGACCAGACCGCGCAAATAAATTTGGTTGAGCATATTTTGCGAGCTCTGTTTTAAATACATACATATATTCTTTTTACTTTTCAATATTATTGTTCAAGCTCGAGGCCATTCTATATCTCTATTAATACAGTTTTTTTTTTTTAAAAAAAGGAGTTTTGCAAATGTTTCCCTATGATTCCTGGCAAACCGTATTGTTATTTCAGATTTAGCCACAGATCTTCATCAGCGGTTGTTTGGAATGATGCTATTGAAAAATTCATCAAACTAAATGCAAACGAAATCTTATTTGAATTGAGAATTCCCTACTATGCCAGTGTTCGAAAAATATCGCAAGCAAAACACACAAGAAAACATTTGCAAAAACTTCTTTCCATCTCCAAAGAAATGTTTTTTGTTATTGAAAAGTACCAATAATATTGAAAAGTACCAATAAAAAGGCCGAATAAACAAAAATCATCCCTGATGATTTTGAATAACGTGGAGCTCGACGAAACTGCATGCAATTGTTATTGTATGTAAAAAAATTGTGTTGTCTTTTAGGCAACAACAAAAAACACGGTTTTTGAACTCGGTTTTTTAAAACCCGGTTTTTAAAACCGGTTTTTGTAACCAACTGTCACATCAGATTTTATAGAATCGGTTTGAGCACATAGCTTATGTTTCTAACTTATAATTCGAAATTTTTATAATGTGGTACCCTTATAAGGCCATCTTGGCGATTTTTCCTCGAGATAGCCTACTTTGCCGCACGATAACACCATGAACCCGTTGGATGAATATATCGTGTTATAGCTTATTGGAAGCGTATAGACTTCTGCTCGAAGGTATTGGAATCCAAGCTAAATGTTTTTTTAATTTAGATACAATTTTTGGAAAAGACCGAAAAACCCAAATTTTCGTTTTTGTTAAAAATTGCAAATTTTTTCAAATTAAAATTTGGAACTCTTAGAGTGGTCGGATTTTACTCAAACTTTATCCAGTTTATATTCAGGTTAAACTAAATCAATGTGAATTTTTTTTTCCAATTCACAGAGGAGTGAGGATTTTCTAGTGTATATGAATTTTCACCCAAAATGCCAAAATCCGAAAACTTTGACTTGACTTACACCAAGTTAGTTTTAGACCATAAGGAACAATAATCCGCCTGAGGTTGATTAAAATTCGAAAATATATTTTCCTCCATACATTTCATTGCCACCCTAATGTATAGATGTGTATGTTTGGAAAACATTCCAAACGTTCATATGTTTGCAAGTCCTAAACTCACTTATATTTAAATGCAACAATTAACGTGTTAACTTGCAAAGATGCATACTTTTGCGTGGAGTCATTCGTGTGTTTCCTGAAAGAAAGAATGGTGAAAAAATGCAGTGCACTGTAACAACATTAATTTAGACTGAGAACACTCTTTATTTGACCGCCCTTTAGTATTTTGTTATCGACAGAGCATAGCGAAAAAATAAGTAAGATGTGCACCAAACACAGCTGTATTTGTATCACAAACAAAGCTATATTTGGATGACAAACACATATATTATTACATATTAATCATTGTGTCTCAAAATAAGAAATAACTACCTATTTTTCAGCGTATGCATTCGAGTTTAATTTTTTTTAAATAAATGACGCGAAAAAATGCTTCAATAATATTGCAATGTTAGAACGTCTACCAACACGCAAGGCTGTATGATGTTCGTTTACCATCGTGCTGAACACAACAGAAAAAGAAAGAAACTTTCTAAAACTCTCCTTTCAGGCCAGATTTTTCTGTTGCGTTGCTTTAGAAAGGCATGTCGAATTCCTTCCGTTAAAAAAATATAAATATAGAATATGTCACTGAAAAATCTGTCTTTTGTTGTTGCTTGGATGCAAATATAACGTGATTGTAGCTTGTCGGAAATATAGTATACTTGTGTCGAAACACATTGTGTTTGCTATTGAAAATTACATGTTGGAGACACACACAATGATTAATAGGTTAGAATATACATGTTTTTGTTACCCAAATGTGCCTTTGTTTGCCGAAAACGACTGACAACAAAAACGTGACAGACAAAAAAGAAACAAAAAAGCAGCAGATCTTCAATTCATGAAAACAATGCTTGCAAACATGTACATGTTTCCTGAAACGTGTTCGATTAATCTGTATAAATTGCTCGATTAATCTATTACTTGAAATTCACAACAAATTGATCGATTAAACCAACAACGGTTAGTCGATTGGATCACCTTGGTTTTGCGAGTCCGAAATAGGTCAGTTTTGATCGTTAATATAGTTGCAGAAATTAAATACGGCTTATCTGAAAAGATGAATTTTTGAACAAAATCAAAGTAATTTTCCAGCAACTTGAAATTATAAACCACAACAAAATGGGGATGTTTAAGAAAAATTCCTGAGACAATTGAATCTTCTACGCGAAAAATCCCATGTTCTTACGTCTGTATAACTATCATCAGGCTAGTGCAGCTAAAGTTCAATGCTCTCATCTGTGGTGAGTTGGCGCACATTTTTGGCAACAATAGCAACATCATCGACAGAGTTGACGGACCGTCTAGCACGTGTGCATCTCGTGTTATCAGTTAACACACCGTTCACACAAACTTAAGGTTTTTACTAATTTTTAGAAGAAGAAAAAACACAAAAAACACACATCAATTACTGTTTGTATAATTTTGAACAGGTACTATATAAACTATATATGTATATTGGCAATTAAGTTGCCAGTAGTTCTTTCCTAAACATAAAATACAACAACAATAGTATAGTGGGCATATTTGTATCTTCCTTCGCACATATCGATGGTGAGTCAACTAATGATGGTGATGATGATCATGACGATGAACTTTGTAACAAGTAATGTGGACTCTGTATAGACGTGTCGACCATTACTCGTATGTATATTGAGTCGCCGTCGCACATGGGAATAAATAAATACGTCTCTTTAGATGGGCCGGTACGGCCGTCTGGGGGACGGCAAGCAATGATGTACTTGTATGAAAAGGGAATAGTGTGCAATAAAAATAAACAACTGCGAAAAGATGTGTCTTCATTTGTGCAAATAAAAATTAATTTGCATGCTATGCAATCTACAGTAGTCAGCCGAAATATGATGTAAAGTAACAGTGACCAAAGTAGACCTTTACGCCGATGAGCCACGCCGCCGCCGTTTTTTGTGTGTTTTGCCGCTCCGGCGCCTGATTACGCAGAAACTGGCGCGACGGCGTATAACTTTTTGTTTAATTTTTCATATACTAATCGATTAATTAATGGCATTGTCCTGATTTACAACACATGTTGCAACCACAATAAGCAACAAACTATAAACTACACACAACCACAATCAGAATATTTCCTAAAAAGCCACCGCAAGTTCACAAGAATTAATTTATGGAGTTAAACGGCAAATTGAATTTTGCATAATAACAACCATTTGTATAATCACGCTACAACTCCAGCAGCCAGTCCCATTCCCTAACAGGTTACAGCACACTGATCTTGCCGCCGCCGCCAGGTGAGCCGATTAAGCCGCCGCCGCCGGTTTTCCAAGGTCCCTACTCCGCTGTCGAAGCAGAAACAATCGGCGTAAACCTGTAGACCAAGGTGACGGTCGTTGAAAATAAGTAAAAAATGGTCAGAGATGGGAAGCATGAAACCGCCCTTTTATGGAGATACAGTAATTCTTACCATTGGATTATAATACGTTTTTAGAGATCCGACAAATGTAAAGATTTTGTTTGATTCCACTCGCACCTACCAAAACTAAAAGATGGTTTTTGGTTTGTAAGTTACGTTTAACGTTAGCATATGTTTAACTGGGCAATTATTATCATTTAAACATGCATTTAAAGCAGTACAGAAATTCCCGTCGGTTGAACCGACTTACAACATACCGTCCCCTTACTCTTCCATTGCGCTCGAGTTCCATTAAAAAAATGCTTATATTTTTTGCAGCCAACCAACATTCATTTACCCGAATGGGCGTGGTAAATTCGCACATAGTACCCAATTAAATTAGAATTTGTTGTGCTTTTAGGGATTTGTCGTGGCTACCAACCAATTGTCCGCCCAAATTTTTATGGGAAGTTCGAAAATGGTCGTGGCTTAGTTGTCAATTTTTAATTAGAAAATAGCGTTCGACAGAAAATTTCCCACTACCCAATAACATTAAGATCGGTTGTGGTTAAAGGGAGATATCGCATTAATCAACCGGACTGTCGCCCATTTTTAGTATGGTAGTAGCAAAATCGCCTAATTTCTACAGTAGAGTGGCATGACAGTCTCCAATTCAGTTGTGACAACATATAAATCTTTAGGATAAATACGTTTGTTACCACCTCTAATAGGGTTGGGATGACCTCTAATTCGGTTGTGACCTCAAAATCCGGTTAGGGCAACCTCTAATTGGGTTGGGATGACATCTAAATCTAGTTGTGACAACCTCTAAATTCCGCTGCGACAACCTCTAAATTCGGTTAAGGTTAATTCCGTTATCTAAACCTAATTTTTCTGTCAGTGTACACTAGAGTGTTCCAACAAATTTTTCCTTTTCGATTTTCATGGTTGCTCAACCTTCATTGGAAAGCTTATAGGGTAAAGTATTTTTGAGACTTTTTCCAGATTTTTCGGAAAAGGTTTAGGAGTCGCGCAAGTCGAATTCACCCCAAAAATCGGGTATTCCGGACGTTTTTTGAATTTTACTTAAAACCAGGTCAATGAACACGATTTTCTTAGTTTGTAAGGCAGCACTTTTAAAGCAAAACGTCCAAACTTTTATTGTATATGCATAAACCACCAGTTTTGGCAAAGATTTTGCTCAATAAGGTAAAATGCATTACATTTTTTCGCAAATTTTAAGGAAATTTTGTAAATAACGCTTTATAACTTTTAAAATTTCTATGCAAATTTAAAAAACTTATGATGCATTTTAAAAGACAGATAAATTCCAAGCAATTTTGTAGAAAAAAGTTTTGAATTTGCAGTTACTGTTTCAGAGTTATGCCATTTTAAAACTTTTTACCCTTTGTATGAACCTACAAATATTATAAACTGTTTGCCATTTTTGCATCGGATTTGCTTTAAATTTCTATGATAATTTAAAACACTAATAATGCACTTTAAAAGACAGATAAATTCCAAGCAATTTTGTAGAAAAAAGTTTTGAATTTGCAGTTACTGTTTCAGAGTTATGCAATTTTAAAACTTTTTACCCTTTGTATGAACCTACAAATATTATAAACTGTTTGCCATTTTTGCATCGGATTTGCTTTAAATTTCTATGATAATTTAAAACACTAATAATGCACTTTAAAAGACAGATAAATTCCAAGCAATTTTGTAGAAAAAAGTTTTGAATTTGCAGTTACTGTTTCAGAGTTCTGCCATTTTAAAACTCTTTACCCATTGTATGAAACTAATAATGCCATTTTTGGATCGGATTTGCTATAAGCATTGTATTCACGAAAAATTTACATGCGCTTAGTAACGACAAATAGTTACACGCAGTAAAAAACGGCCCCAGCAACTTATTGCAGGAACCGCATATATGTTTGCAAGCAATCATATATATGATTCCTGCAATATGTTGCCTGGATCGTTTTTTGCTGCGTGTATTTTTTTTTTACAAAATTGCTTGGAGTTTATCCTTCTTTTAATGGGCATCATTAGTATTTTAAAATTTTCCCAGATACTTAAAGCAAAACCGATGCAAAAATGGCAAACAGTTTATAATATTATTAGTTTCATACAATTTGTAAAAGGCTTTAAAATTGTATAATTCTGGAACAGTAACCGCAAATTTAAATTTTTTTTTACAAAATTGCTTTCAATTTTTACGTCTTTTAAAGTGCATCGTTAGTTTTTTAAATATTCATAGGAATTTTAAAAGATATAAAGCGTTATTTACAAAATATATCCAAAATTTACGAAAAAAATTAATACATGGTACCTTAAAGTTTGGACGTTTTACTTTAAAATTATTGACTTACTAACTAAGAAAATTGTGTTCATTGACCGAGTTTTAAGTAAAATTCAAAAAACGTCCGAAATCAAAAATCTAAAAAAAAATCACTTTACCCTATAATACTTTACCCTTTAAGCTTTCAAATAAAGCTTGAGCAAAAAAATGTTGTTGATGGGACACCCTAGTGTACACCTCACCAGTATTACTTTTAGGGTTGCATAACGGTTTGCCGGAGTTTCATTTTGCATGTCTAAGAAAATAAAAATTCTTGTTTTAATTTCTGCACATTTTTGCCCATTATAATTCCTCGGTTTAATACTATGGCCGGCCATCAGACATTTGCTAATTTGCTTGCCAACTTGGAACGGACAAACAACAAACGCACTTAAAATAAATCAGTCCAACACCAACAACACTTCTGCCAAAGTTTTGGGCACGATGACCATATAAAATATACATACATGTATACATTTACTCTGACTTACCCAGTTGGGTATTACTGTAGATCACGCTACTCTTATGCGTTCATATTAGGAGAACAACGGACCCTCTTTAATATTCATCATGTTAGGAATTCGCATAAAAATTAATTGAAATAATCATAACGCACAAATCATCATGTGTCTTGATGATAGATATCGACGAACCCGCGCCTGTAATAGTATACAAATATGCAATTACTTAAAGAGTAATAAACGATGAATACGTACGTGACAATCTTCTTCTGGTGGTCACCAGGGTTGCCAATGAGGACAAGGTTTTTAAATCCAATTCCGGGATCCTGAGATTTTTTTTATTACAAGTATTAATAACAGCATATTAACAATCATGTTTCTAAATGATCTCATGGCTCTTTGTTGTCAACTTAAATACAATTTACGTAAGCTTTACATTTGTTAGTCAAAAAGTTATTGTCACGCACGCAATATTTGGTATAAAATATCAATTAGTTGTTCTTTTGTAAATTTCTTATTATTGAAATATTTCAGTAACATTGCCGCGGTTGTTTCTTATTATTATTAACAGGTCCCATTCGGTCAAACAGCTGATCCCACCACTTATTTGCAAATTTCATACCGCATAGAATATAAGGAAGAATAAGAGGTAGGAGAGTTGACAACCCTGACTTAAATTGTATTTTATTGACACTTGTGACGTTTAAATCAACGTTATATACTTATATATAAATACTTATATATAAATATACATAAGTATATAAATGAGTTTTGATGTGAACGAGCCCAACAATTTTCTTTAATTTCTCTTCGAATTACGTTTAAATTCTGACAGAAATTCAAACTGCATCAAAACTCCAATTAGCCCAGTGACACTCAACAGAAATTTGGTGGAACTGAAACACTGATGCATAACCTGAAATCTCGATTTTGACGGGATTGTGCCATTTTTGGGGTATTGTACTGCTTTTTGGTGTTTAATCCCAACTAGAAAGTAAAATAACAAAATGATTATACTAAAAATAAGGCGCTTTATTTTACATACATATTTACAGTGCTATTCTCGAATTCGTGACAACCGTCATTCATGAGTTTATTGTCATTGAATCCCCTTTTCATAGTCCTTTTTTGGGGAAGCCTCTAGTGGGCAGTAGAATGTTTAGTTTTTTTTTTCGTTTATGATTGGTTTGTATTTAGTTGCTACAACTTAAGTTAGTGTGAAGTATATAGTTCTGTAAATATTATTAAATGTAGGAAAATACGTAATGATAGATTTAAGTTATCTTTAAGAAACTTTGTTAAAATGAATTTTAGGGACCCAATAAATGTGAAATGAAAATGAAATAAATTGTCATTGAATTCTTGTCACTGGCATTTCAATTACCTATTCTGGAATTGCGGTGACAAGATTAAAGCTTTTTTGTTTTAAAAATATTATCATTGTTACCAAAACTAAAAACTACATTATGAAGAGCTTTTGTGTTTGTTGAAAACAATTGAAATTCATAATTTTTCAATCTGGCAATACCTTTGTCTAACAAATACTTATTACTAGGGATGGGGTTTTCATGCGGTTATTATTGAACAATATGCGCCTAAGACATGCTCGTAAAAGATCAATTTGCCTAAAAATTAAAATAAATGCATTTATACATATGTTTTTAACATTTGTTATTACTCAAGACAACAACAAAATCATCACAATGAAAATTCAGCAATACGTTGTCAATAACGTTTAATTGCCAGCCTACGACGGAGCTTAATAACTTGGTACAAAAACGAAATTATAGAAAAATAAAGAACACGAAAAATTATATTTATATCATTCGGTTACTTGAGGCATACAGCGTCTAAAATACGGGTCCATTTAGGCGCGGCGAAAACAGGCAAATGTGGTTACTGAAATGAAAGGCATTCGTTTCGCAAATTTAATGATGCCTTGTGTTTTGTGGTGCGTCGTTTGGGGACTCAAATAACCCTAATTTACCACGATATAGGGGGTCTTGTGAATCGGAAACGAAGCCGGCGTTTGACTCGGTAACTCATCGAGTTATCAAAAATTGTTATATAATTTGTTGGGATTATTTTGAGGCCTTCTACACAAAAGTACATACATAGAACCTGCACATCGTCCTGGCAATCCTTTTTTGTACCAAGTGGGTTCCATGGGGCCGTCATTCATGAATTTTTAAATTTCTCATGTTCTAGTATATTCGACTAATTTCTTGGCGTCAGTTTGAGCCTCTCCCGAAGACTGAAAATTTTGCCTAATTTTGTTATACATACATAGATATAGTTTTTTTATATAAGAAAAAAAATATGAATTTAGAGAAAATAAACCATTTATCATAAAAAATTCAAAAAAGTGTTTTTTCTGCAAATTGTTTGATTCATAAAGATAATTAGTGTAATTACTTTTAGGCTTTTGACAAAAAAAAATGGATTGCATGGAAATCCCATCCCTACTTATTTCAAATTAGAAGAATTGCTACATACAAATATTCTTTAAACGGAGGGTCCAAACTACAAATTAACCAATTTCCGTGCTTCCAAGGGTTTTAGAAAATTTGGTTCAATTCACATCGTAAATTTTTTTTCCAAAATCGCCACATCTTTTTAGCATATTCATTGAACCAACTTTTCTAAAACCCTTGGAAACCATTATAAATTGGGTAGTTTTTCGTTTGGACACTCCATTTGAGAGATATAGCAATTTTTCTAATTTTCTGCTGTTTATTTACACAATATTTTTATTGTCATGTGCTATTGAGAACGTTCTAACTATTATTGTCAACTAAAACAAATAGAGCTTTCATTTGACATCCAGAATAGCAAATTGAAGTTCTTGTCACACATGTATTCACTGTCACGACAAATACGCTTGTCAATCGGTCGATAATAGCACTGTTAGTCTTATTTTAACTTAATACATGTATTTTTATTTAATTTGCTTTTTAAATCCAAAAAATTTCACTGTTTTACCCATTGTGTCCCGCTTTATGATCAGAAACAGTTGTTCGGGTTACCCATGCATACATACCCTTTCAACATTTTACTCTATGAACAAACTTCAGCAATCCTAAAATATTTTCTTTTTTCGATTTTCATAGTTGTTTTAAGCTTAATTGGAAAGCTTATAGGGTAAAGTATTTTTGACAGTTTTTTGGAAGAGGTTTACAGGTCGCACAAGACGTATTTCTCCCAAAAATCAGGGTTTTCGCTACTTAAAACTTAGTCGACAAGCACGATTTTCTTAATTTGTAAGTCCATATTTTTAAACCAAAACGTCCAAACTTTACTTGAATATGCAGAACCCACCAGTTTTGGCAATGATTTTGCTCAATACGATACTTTTCGTAAAGTTTTCATATATTTTGTAAATAACGGTTTATAACATTTAACTTTCTGTATACACATACAGAATGTGTAAGCGGCCTACACATTTCACACAGCGATGGGTAATGGGTTACCCATTTTAGATGGGAAATTAAAAAAAAAAAAAAAAAATGATGTATCTTGGAAACTGTGCGTCCAATAGAAAAATAACCAATTTTTACGAGTTTCTTTCTACAGGAGTTTTTATACAGTGATCCAATTCATTAGAAGATTTTTTTTGGAAAAATTTATCAACAAATAGGACTATAACTCGAAAACAATGCGTCCAATCGCAAAACTAACCGCATTTTTACCTATACCGGAGGCTTTAACCAAACAACGTCTTTAAAATGACATCAATCAAGGCTGATCTAGTAGGGGTGAACGCATTAGTACAGCTGATTTTGCTTTCATATGACCCTATCTGTCAAATTCAGTGTATTTTGTTATTGTAGTTTTTTGTTTACTTTGTATGGTCGTATGAATTTGTGGAGTCTTGGAACAAAAACAAAATCCTTGTTGTTGGTGCCCACAATTACAACAAATCCTACTGCGTTAACCTCTACTAGATCAGCATTGGCATCAATGGTTTTATAAAAAGTTGTTAAATGTAGCTCAAATACAAAATCCATATAAATAAAAAATCGGTAAAACCCCGCTAAAATAAATATCGAAACGTAAAAATAAAACTATGTATGTATTACACATCGCTGTGGATAATTACTAGGATGTTCTAAACCGAAACCGGTGAACCAGCTTTCAATACTAATAACCATTTGCCGTTTTTTAAATACTTATTTTTCGAATAGCTGGAACCCATGTTCATAATTTTCATTGCCATTAAATATTTTAAAATTTATTAAACCAATTCAACCCAGTTCAGTTGTATTCAATTCAATTTAATTCATTTACTTTCAATTCTATTCAGTTCAATTCAATTCAACTTAAGTCAGTTCAATTAAATTTACCTCAATTCAATGCAGTTCAATTATATTCGATTCATTTAAATTCAATGCAGTTCAATTAGATTCAATTCAATTCAATTAGATTCAATTCAATTTAATTTAAATTAATTTAATTTAAATTAATTCAATTCAACTCAATTCAATTCAGTTCAAATTAATTCAATTCAATGCAGTTCAATTAGATTCGATTCATTTCAATTCAATTCAGCTCAAGTAGATTCGATTCATTTCAATTCAATTAAATGCAGTTCAATTAGATTCGATTCATTTCAATTCAATCAAATTCAGTTCAAATTAATTAAATTCAATGCAGATCAATTACATACGATTCATTTCAATTCAGCTCAAGTAATTCGATTCATTTCAATTCAAATAAATGCAGTTCAATTAGATTCAGTTCAGTTCAATTCAATTCAATCCAATTCAATTCAGATATATTCAATTTAATTTAATTTAATTCAATTCAATTCAATGCAGTTAATTAGATTCAATTCGATTCATTTCAATTCAATGCAGTTCAATTATATTCGATTCATTTCAATTCAATGCAGTTCAATTAGATTCAATTCAATTCAATTAGATTCAATTCAATTTAATTTAAATTAATTTAATTTAAATTAATTCAATTCAACTCAATTCAATTCAATGCAGTTCAATTAGATTCGATTCATTTCAATTCAATTCAGCTCAAGTAGATTCGATTCATTTCAATTCAATTAAATGCAGTTCAATTAGATTCGATTCATTTCAATTCAATCAAATTCAGTTCAAATTAATTAAATTCAATGCAGATCAATTACATACGATTCATTTCAATTCAGCTCAAGTAATTCGATTCATTTCAATTCAAATAAATGCAGTTCAATTAGATTCAGTTCAGTTCAATTCAATTCAATCCAATTCAATTCAGATATATTCAATTTAATTTAATTTAATTCAATTCAATTCAATGCAGTTAATTAGATTCAATTCGATTCATTTCAATTCAATGCAGTTCAATTATATTCGATTCATTTCAATTCAATGCAGTTCAATTAGATTCAATTCAATTCAATTAGATTCAATTCAATTTAATTTAAATTAATTCAATTCAACTCAATTCAATTCAGTTCAAATTAATTCAATTCAATGCAGTTCAATTAGATTCGATTCATTTCAATTCAATTCAGCTCAAGTAGATTCGATTCATTTCAATTCAATTAAATGCAGTTCAATTAGATTCGATTCATTTCAATTCAATCAAATTCAGTTCAAATTAATTAAATTCAATGCAGATCAATTATATACGATTCATTTCAATTCAGCTCAAGTAATTCGATTCATTTCAATTCAAATAAATGCAGTTCAATTAGATTCAGTTCAGTTCAGTTCAATTCAATTCAATCCAATTCAATTCAGATATATTCAATTTAATTTAATTCAATTCAATTCAATGAAGTTAATTAGACTCGATTGATTTCAATTCAATGCAATTCAAATGTATTCAGTTATGTTGTTTTATTTTTTGTTAATTGTCCCGTTTATCAATTTCCAGAAAATAAATACAAATCCCACGGCAATTTGCAGCGTCGAGCAATAACTAATGAAACTTTATTATCAGAAAGGGATATCTTTTGTGACAACATTGCCATTTTGGGACAATTTTTGGATAATGCCCAATGCCAATTGTACCCATTTTGGGACCATTTTTGGATGAACGAGTACGTCAACAAACAAAATTGCAAAATTAAACGAGATCCACCAAGTGGCAGTGCATCCGCAGAAAGTCACTGGTGTGATTTGTGGGCCGGCGGCATCATCGGTTCGTACTTCTTGGAAAACGATGATGATATTGATATCACCGGCAACGAAGAACGCTACCGACTTATTTTTGACAATATTGGTTAATATGGATGTGAACGACATATGGTTCCAACAGGACGGCGCTATGTGCCACATATTTGATGTCACATTGGATATTCTGCTCGAGCCATTTGATTACATGCTTATCTCACGCCGAGGCGACGTGAACTATCTACCGATATTGTGCGATTTGAGTTCATTAAGTGTTTTCTTGTAGGATTTTCTTAAGTCGGAAGTTTATTCCAATAACCCACAAACAACCGGTGCATTCAACATCAACAAATCCCGAGCCATCGCTCAAATTAAACCTGATATATGCGACACAGCTTCGAAAGTTTCGCGCTTCCGCGGCGTCAATTTGGAGGATGTTATGTTCAACAAATAATGGCAGTGATAGGCCTTTCAAATCAAATAAAAAAAATCACTGAATCCGCACACGCAACTTTTTATATTAATTGCGGTTGTTTCGAAATATGCCATTTTGAAAGTGAAACTGTTATCAAAAAAAACAAAACAACTTCGTTAAATAAACAACTGCGATTAACTATAAATCCCATATTCTCTTTTGAGGGGGCCAAGGACGCAGGCAACCTAAATCCGCCTCTGAGTCAGAATACAGAATTTTAAAATTGCGGAGTTTTACGGTGCGTTTACAGGGGACAGTTCAAGACTGGACAGTTGATAATATGTATTAGTTGTCAAAAAGACAAAAATTTGTTGTGTGACGTATGTATCCAGCCAGTTATAAAGACAGAACAGTTTTAAGCAACCGTCGATAGTGTTGTTTCTGATTTTGATTTGCTCTTCTGATCTTGATTTGCTCTTTTGATTTGCTCTTCTTCACATTTGCTTGAAATCTTAATTTACTAAAAGAAGATTGCTACATACATATATTATTTATACATGTTTATATCTAGTATGTGTTGCCAAATAATATTTCAATAAAACTCCAAATTACCAAATAAAACTAAATTTTCCCAATTTCTACGATCGTTTGCTATGTGTTTTGCCCTATTTCTCCAGATTACAATGAAGCTGATGTACTCTGAAAATTTCAAATGTATACATGTTTATATGTATGTATGTGATGTTTTGCTTTGTTTTTCACAAATTACCACGAAATGTCACCGATCTGACCAAATACGTCAACTCTCTTGCCGAAGTTACTGTCGTCGAAAAATCAGAGACAGTGGCGAGGCAAGTGGCAGAAGTGTGGTAGTAAAATAGTGTGAATGTATTGCTACTGTCGGAGCAAAACTGTCCCGTGTAAACGCCAGGTTAGTCGGACTATCTACCATTTTGTGTAAACTCCAAACCCCTGATATCGTAACATCTGTCACAAATTAAATAACTATTTCTTTTTGCGTAGTCTTAATGAGCTTTTTGAACAAAAATTTGGTGTACATTTTAAACCTTGATTTTCGGAACTATTATTGTTGGATTGATTCTTCTAATACACCCACCATCATCATTCGCCTATTTCGATTCACTACGAGTATCAGAATTATTCACCATAAAATTCATACTTTACATTTTCTAATTATTTTTACACCTTAGAGTAACTTGCAACATAAGTCTCACCACATTCTCTAAATGACTCTACGCACAATCAAAAGAAACACATAAATACAGAAAAACATCAATCACGAGACAAATCAAAGCGAAAATAACTATAATATAAAAAGTGTAGAAATACTATGAGTTAGGACCATAGAATAACACATACGTAGAAGGTTTTATTCGCTCAATAAATTAAACGTCATAGGTACGATGGAAATTACACAGTGGAGGGTGGAAAATATGGGTTCAATAATACCAGATGGTGGCAATAGTATACAGCGATCCACAAAGGAACTACACCCGAATTTCGTGTTTTTGTGGCAAACTAGTTGTGTTAAATACAATACAAATGAATACCAACGTTAAAAGTCAACAAAAAAGTGCAAAATACATTTAAATTTTTCAGTTCTACACCAAAACGACAGGAAATAGTTAAGTGAACATATTTTGTAACTCCACCTGGTGTATGTAAACATTTCCACAGACCTACCGAGAGAGTGTGAAATGAAACGTCAGATGAGAGAATAAGTTCTTCTATAGTATGTGTTATTCTATGGTTAGGACTTTCTTCTTTCAATAAATTGTGAAAATGAGTTAGAGCCTTTTGTTTTTTAGTAATATATTTTTTCATCCAATCTGCTCGAGATTTTAACAGGTGTCAAATTCAGTCCAAGAACTGATTTCGAAAATTATGATTTTCTATATTAAGGTAACGTTATATAATATAGTATTGTTTTCAGTATTCTCACCAATTCAGTACTTTTTCATTACAAGTTGTAATTTGTTTCTTTTTTTTTTAAATACTACCTACCAGTAAGCTGAAATCGTCAACTAAAAAGAACAATGTAAAAGTCCGTAAGAATGATATTTTTCTCCAGGAAACACTATGTTGTCATCAATGACTGCTTACTAGCTTATACAATAAATATTATTGACAAAAGATTGTTTTCAGAAATTCACAAAGAAAGAAACAGTCCCAAGTTAAATTCAAACAAAAGATCTTTTCGATCAACTAACATTTGCTTGTATAACTAAACAATTTAGAATGATATCATCAAATAACCGACTAGACAACTTTTGTATGGGGGGTACCAGACAGAAATTGTAGAAGAAATAAGATTTTATACTAAATTTTGTAGGCCATTCCCAAACTAAGTTTTCGCAACTAATAATCACTGCCAAAATTTCTTTGTGGCCGGTAAAAATCTACGGCAGTTATTGTGTTGACAAACCAGCCAGCCATACGAACATGGCTCATCAATCGTCTTAAAAAGTCCTTAAAGGAATTTCATAGGGTATAATATGACTCCTACAATGAGTTAAATTTTTTCCGTATCAAATGATATGCATATATTCCCATTCGGGTATTCTATGTACATACTTATATGCATATTTACATTAATTTCAAAGCAATATTCAGAAATTTAAGCAATTCTTTTAATTAGAAAATGCTCCAGTTTTATTTTCTTTAATATCTGTTTTATAAATCTTTTATTTTAAAATGTTGCTAAAATAAATGTAATTAAAGTTTCAAAACAGTCTTACTCGAATTGTAACGATGCTCTTTTGTTTATAGCAATCTCAACTCTCCTCGCTCGCTTCTCAAAATTCTCAAAATACCGTTCGGAATCGGGGTAAAACTGTAGGTCCCAAATCAGTGAGTGAAAACTGGAAAGCGCACAGCTCAGTGATTGTGAGAAGTTCTCCCCTGTCCCTTCATGGGATGTAATGGAAAACCATTTAGTCATTTTATAATCTCAACTCTCCAGCAGTTATAAATCTTACTCGTGCTAATCGAGTTGTTTCTAGTAAATTCCAGTTTGCCATTTATTGTATTCATCAACCGTTTGTGGTGAGCGCGTACACAGGCAGCTTTCAACTCAAACCAGCTGTGTGATCACTTCACTAACATTAAGCTCCATTACAAACTGTTAGAACAATTAAGTTGCAATACACACCACAAACTCTTCGTTGGCATTCCAATGTTAGTTTCACATACCACAAACTGCCCGTTGACATTCCGATGTTAGTTTAAACCAAGTGTAATGCATTTTTCGTAACAGTATCAACAGATTTTTATATGAGAAGTCAATTATGTGTCAAAACAAGAAACCAAATACATATTGACAACATAAAAAGTTTCATTAAATTTTACGATTTTTCATATGTTCCTAAAATGTCTAAACAATTTGTTGTGAGTTCGGAATGCATTGTTTGTAAGTCCTTTCATACTTACAACAGCTTAAATGCATTCTGGATAAATGTTCTCCGCAAAACCTACAAAACAAAATATACGAAACTCTTTCCAATATTTTTACCTTTTGAGATAAATAAAACTAAAAAACTCCAACGCTGGAAACATAGGAAACATAACGCAAACAAATTAAATGCCGTCTTGTTGGTTGGTTTAAGCCATTGCCTCTATCTGCTATTATTAAAGCCATACTTTCCAACATGCAACGTCCATATGCAACCACACCACACTTCGTAAATTTACTGACAGAAATCGCTACTCTATACGTCATTACTCTATGGCTGGAAATTCGTATATGTATGTATTTTAGAATTATAAAATCAAGTTAACTGAATTTGATGATCACTTAATATTTCTTACATTGGAAGGCACTAAAATATTTTTTATGGTTTTTTTACAATGACTGAAAAATGTATGATCTCGGTACCATAATAATATAATAATTACAGAAAACATTTATATATAAAATTAACTTTTACCCAAGCGACAATCGCAAAACGCCGTGGTAGACTGTTACAGAAATCGTTGGAAGTGTCAACATTTCCATTTGGTGAGAACTGATGGAATTAGTGTAAACTTGAGGAGAACAATTTGCAGACAAAATTTTGACATATCTGTCAGATTTCTCTAATTTTTTGATTTTGCTCTAAAAGTGATGCGGTCAGTCAGGGTTGCATTTTGAATGAAACGAACAAAAAAAAAAGGAAATACAAATTTTTATTTCGTCACTATTTACAAATGTTTAGACTTTGTTTGCTGTTCTCTGTATTATATTTTTATTTTATAACTGTTGTATTTTGTTTGTCACTTTGCAGACAGATGTTTTTGCAATCTCCAAAACTGATAGTGTAAATCGCAAGCAGAATAATAGAACTATTTCTGTCAGATGGAAGAGAGTTTTAACGTAGAATACGTTATACGGTAAGGTAGGGGTGTTGATCTGGAGCACACAATTTTGAGAAAATGTTTGTCACTTTCATTATAAGTTTTTAATACTTTATGCATGCATTGAAGAAAATTCAAGTATGGTCGTAACATATTTAATATGTCTTCTTTTGATTTGTATTTAAATAATCATATTGCTACATATAATTTTTTTGATTCTATAAGTAAATCAAAATTTAACTCCTTCAAATTTTGTATTAATTTTCATATGCTTTGTATTTTATGTATTATAACATCATGTGTAAGAGCAGTACGATTATCTGTGTGTTCATCACAGAACCAGTGTGAGAAAGAGAAGAAGTATAATGACAATGCATGTTTTATGTGAACATTACAGAACCAGTGTTGCCACATGCAGTATTTACACTTGTTTTCAAAAGTGCATCGAATTGATATAAAGTGTACCCAAATTTTGTTAAAAACTATCCTAAATTTTTAACATAAAAATTAAAGATAAATTTGATAGATTTAAATCATTTATCAAAAATTATATTTAATTCATATATTTTAATTGCAAAATGACTAACGTATTCTACGTCTGACCTATGCGCCCGTGTTATCTAACACAGGCTTCATATTTTTTATTCCATTTCTCTCTCTGCAAATCGTTCCATTTGCACCAATAGCCTAACAAGGTCTTTAAAAATTTTTGGCTCTTGCAGTCACGATTGTGTGATTCGCTAACTAATTCCTAACAATAGTAAACAGAGCTGACACTTTAGGTGTAATATTTTAACACCTCTAATGTTAGTAATACAGGGAGGACCATTTAAACCTTCCCCATCTCCCGACTTAACCGCTCCGGACTTCTTCCTGTGGAGTTTATTTGAAGTCCAAAGTTTATTTCTACAATGGAAGCCTTGAAAGACAAGAGGCGTGTTTTGATTACAACACCGCTTGCTTAAATTATGGCTTGTTTTGTATGAAGCACTTAGCGAAAACATAGCGACACAAAAACTTCCGTTTAGTTTATAAAGTATTTTTCGGATTTTTTTTAAAGTGACCATATTTTTGATTAATATGGCTTATCGCTAAATTGCCGATTTCTTTGCGAATTAGCAAGAAATAATCGTTTGCTTGTACCCAAACCACGGCTAATATTCGCCGTGAACAGAGCGAAACACTATGAAGTGATGGAAAATGTAAAAAAGCAGCACATTAATATCATATTCCACAAGTGATCAAAACAAATTTGCACGGTTCAAAATAAACAAAAAATCATTTCACAGCAACTAATTTGTGTTTGTTTTTATTATTAGCAAAAAGCATTAGGAGGGTTTAAATCGTCCACACTTTAGATTAATTTGTACGGAGGAGCTAAGCCGTATTATGCATCGTTTCAATTTCCCACTTAAATTTCGAACTAAGCAATGACAGTGTTGCCACATGTTCAATTTCAGAAATGGCAACTGGAAACGATTTGTTCCTCAGAGCATTTGAATGAAAATCAGGGGTTTCGCTGAAACAGCTGCTCGATATCTTAGCTTCAAATTTATTGGAAGAATGAGCGATAGGCGAATTGAAAAAAATGGGTTTAAAATTTGATTTTCTTGGCACTTTTAAAATAACTTTATATGCAATAAATGAGATGTCATTTCAAAGAACATAACTTTCTTTTGTTTTTATTTGTATTACATCCAAATTCTGGTAATTCTGGACTTTCGACGAGAATTTGGAGGAACTGAAACACTCATGCACGATATTTATGTCATAGACGAATATAGTATAGACACATTTATTCTCCCAATAAATTAAACGTCATAGGTACGGTGGAAAGTAAACATTGGATGGTGGAAAACATGGGTTCAATAATACCAGATAGAGGCAATAGTAAACAACGTCTAATAAAGGAACAACAACCGAATTTCGTGTTTTTGTGCCAAACTAGTTGTGTTAAATGGAATACAAATGTATACCAACGATAAAAGTCAACAAAAAATAGCAAAATACATTTAAATTCTTCAGTTCTACACAAAACCGACATGAAAAAGTTAGAGTCTAAGCATAATCAAACACGCTACAGACGACGACGTTTTTTCTACATAGGTTTCTTATGGCAGGGAAAAATCGTGACGGAAATCCGCTGCGGCTGACGACTTGCCTCTAGAATAGAATCTTTTCTAATTTCTTGGCGGCGCTCTCACGAAATCTCTCAATTAAGAGAATGAAGTTGAGAGAAACCAACACATATATGCGATGGTACGCACATGTGAATGCAAAAGAAAATTAAAGAAAGGATAAAAAATAATTTATTGTTAAACACAATACAATAAAAGTGAATACATTTTTAAAAACAATTTAATTTCTATACAACTATAATATTATTTTCAAACAAATTCCATAAAAGACCCGCAAAAATTTACGACGCAGAGAGAAAAAAATCAACCGAAGTCGCCAGACGCTCTCTCTCTCTCATTTCGTTTAAACGCTAGAGATTTTTTCCGTCGTCGTCTGAAGCGTGTCTGGTTCTGTTTGGACTCTTAAGTGAACATATTTTGTAACTCCACCTCATGGTAGAATTATCTATTAGGTAGCAATAGATTAGCAATTCCGTTGTTAAGCTGTCAAAATTAGCTGAATAATGAAAAACACTATTAACACAAAATGTGAAAAATGTTATAAGCTTGTCTTACTTGACACAAAGTCTATGCTACTAAATTGCATTTTGATTGAAATTCTTTGAATTTTATTAACAAACAAAAAGAAACAAAATCGAATTTGACAGCTTACACACGGAAAAGATGAAAAACCACAAATCAGCTGGGCTGACGCGTTTACCCGATAGATAATTTTACAATGCTCCACCTGGTGTAAGTTAATATTAAATTTAATTTCTCTCATTTCCACAAACCTACGACGAAGAGTGTGAAATGAAACGTCAGATGAGAGAATAAATGTATCTATGTATGTATTACTCTATGAGTCAGATACTCTAACCCATGGTAAAATAAGTAAGGTAAACTCGTTAGAACAGCTGATTTCTTGCTTAGGTGCCTCTCTTATGTCAAATTCACATGTATTATGTACCGTTTTGATTACTTTTACAGTAGATACACATATGAAGAAAATTTTACAGATTATGGACACCAAACAAAAACAAAATGCCTGTGTTTGTTGTAACAATTCCTAGTGCGTTTACCTTACTTATTTTACCATGCTCTAACCGGTTTGGCCTCTATGACCACAGAAGTTGCTACAGTTTTTGGACGAAGAATGTTTTAAGATTAAAAGGCGCTCGTTTCGGCATCCTCAGACTTTGGATGGGCTTACGACTTTTCTCCTCTTGATATCTCCAACACCGGCCTCATGGCTTTGAAATATCGTACATAGCCCTTTATATTAGAAAAAAAAATTATTATGGTTCAGGCCACGAGAAGTGTGACATATTGGGAGTCAGGGATTTTGAACTTTGGTCCATATATCGAAAGGTTATGTCAATATATAAAACTCCACAAAAAATAAAAGTAAAATTCCTCAAGTTGTTGTTGTTGCAATTTCAAAATTCAATATTTCAAAAATTTAGTATTTTCCTGAATTATTCAAAATTTTATATCTCGAAAACGACTTGACTATATTTGAAAATTTTTCTTTTTTCATTTTTTAAGGAAAATTAAGGAAAAAAATAAAAAATCTGAAAATAGCCTACACTGAAAAAAAATTTTGGAAATGTAGTTTAAAGAAATCAATCGCATTTTATGTAAAGAGCCGGAGCAAGAAAAATAATCACTCATTCTTTTTTTGTTTCTGAAAGATAGTTAAATTTCCTAAATGCCCATGAATGATTGATTATTTTTCTTGCTCCGGCTTTTCATTTAAAATGCGATTGTCTTCTTTAAACTAAATTTCCGAAAAATTTTTCATATTTAATTAAATTTTCAAATTGGGAAATATTATTTATATTTCAAATATAATTTTTATGATATTCAATCAACTTTTTTTAATTGCGAATGAATGATTCGTTCAATAAGATTCTTAAATCCAAACAACAAAATTATTTACACCAAAATTTAAAAAAAAATCTGATTGTGAAATTAGATTAAAGGATACGGAATAGTGGTTCGACAAAATATGCTCAGCCCCGTCTAAAGCGAACCACAGACTTGTCATTCATGAGCATGAGTTTGGTGAGATGACTTTTTATCTGATTGATGAATTTGAAATAATATTACCAAAATATTTTGTGAATATGATAGTGATGTGAACAACTTCGATTACATTCTAATTTGGTATCAAGAAGGGCGCTAAAGCAACAACAAACATCAACGATAGTTGATGTTCATGCTCATGAATGACAAGTTTGTGCTTCGCTTAATGGTATTGATGGGGTTTTGGCAGTATGCCCCCGTTCGAACGCAGTGGGAAAAATCCGTAAATATTTAATTTAACACAAAAAATTGATTCTGAAATTATGGTGGATGTTTTGGAATAGGTTACACGACAGCCCATGCTCGGCCCTTTCTAATGGTATGCCCCGTTTAGACACAGTGGTCAAAATGAGCAACAATAATCATAAATTGCTAATGTGAAATAACGTAATTCAGAAATTCGTCTGAATTTTATGAAATGTTTTTCATATAGCACTGACTGTATCCTTTCTAAAGGTACATACATGTGGAGTTGCGGCAGTATGCCCAGTTTGGACACAGTGGGCAAATTTCGAGAAAATAATCTAAAACTAAATTTACAAAATACTTGATTCAGAAATTCGTCTTAACTGTATGAAATAGTTTTTTCCATAGCAAATTCTGAACCCTTTCAAAGGGTTTTTCTATTCCCGCAAAAACGGACTACTGTATCCCTACCTGCTACCAGCGACAAATCTAAAGACTTCTATTCCGAACAGGAATACCTGGAAAAAGTCACTGGAAGGGGATACCAGTAGTATCAGATTTTTCACCGATGGATCAAAGTTGGACGAGCAAGTAGGCTATGGGGTCCATTCACCGGACCTAAATATAAATATCTCCTTCAGGCTGCCTGATCACTGTAGTGTATTTCAGGCGGTAATTACCGTTATACTGGAGGTTGCTGAACTACTGAGAAGTAGTGTGAGAGAGAATATGTATCTACACAGACAGCCAGGCTGCCATAAAATCCCTGGAAGCCATGTTTTCTACCTCCCTGACGGTGAAAGAATGTCACTCATCACTTAGGGTGATGACAGAGTAGTTTGACATCAGGCTCATCTGGGTACCGCGACACAGCGACATTCCAGGCAATTGCGTAGCGGATGCGTTAGCTAGTCAGGGCACTACGGCACTGGTTCTTCCGGCAAAAGAAGGTGTTAGTATGCCAGTCTCTACCTGCCGTTTGCATATCAGGAGACTTACTTCAACTAGCAAACAAGCCTTCAACCTCTGGCCACAGGTGGACAGGAAGAGGTCTAGGCAACTACTTAACTTGCTGAGAGGCAGGTTATCCACAATGATAGGAACACTTACGGGACATTGTCTTGTAGGAAAACACGCCCTAAGATTGGGACATAGAAACTCCACTGTCTGTAGATGCTGCATGGAAAAGGACGAGGAAACGACGAAACACCTTCTCTTGGATTGCTCTGCTCTGGCAGGACTGAGAAGTAGGATATTCGAAACACATCTAGTTAGCACCGTAGTCCTACAGGATATTCCTATTTATTGAAAGGGCAAATTGGCTGGACGACTAGTCAATACACACAGGGAAAAGATTCGTTGGAAATCAATTCAGGCATTGGAAATTCCATGATAAAGTCTAAATTTTGATCAGAATTCGTAATTGTCAAACATCAGAATTATTTGTCGATGTTATTGATAGATTAAAAATCAGTCTTACTAAATAGAAGTTGCTACTACCGAATTTAAGTTGCATTAACCAATTTGAGTATTTCAAAAACCTCATTCACCTGAAATGGAAGATACAACTAATAAAAAGTACAATATTAGAATTCGTGTTCAAATATTAGTTACTGTATCATAATTTAGTTACTGTTACAAAAACACTTGTTACAAAGTTATGTATTCGTTTTTCACAAGAGGCTTTGTTGTTAAAGAGAAACTACGTATATTGGAATGTTACACGAGGACTTTACAGAAAATCTAATATTTTAAACAGAAAGTGATAAACAAAGTTATGAAAAAACAATACAGTGTATACTTATAGATGTCAGCCAGCGAAGAATACATATTATCATAAATTGAGGTGAAGTGAGATTTTTAAACATAATCGTGTAATATACTATTGCAAAGAATTGTTTTTATATTTTCGATCAAAAATGGGCACGAAATACGAACCCTGGTTAAAACTAATAACAATATTGTTTATATTTAAAAGTAAAATACACAATTTTAATAAAAATATTTGTTTCTACTTTTTTCTATAAAATACATAATGGGTTAAAGCATCACCAAATGGTTGTGACATCCATCAAATTCAAGTAATTACTTTAGTGTAGCATACCAATATATTATTTGGTACAACCGAATTAGTTTTTAGATTTTTCGTTCATCCACTACAGGATAATTTGATTGCTACAACTGCATCTCGACTGACAGATCACATTTATTTATTGTTACTGTGGCTTCAACTAAATATTTCAGTTCTTGCAACCAAAACTGAATTACAAATCAATTGATATGCTCTACATTTGGTGATCCGGTACACAATTATTGATAATCACAACTGAATAATGTGATAGTCCAAAGAACCGCCAAATTTTAGTTGGCTGTAACTAAATTTGTGACAACGAATCTCATCTCTGTGTGTAGTTGCTATGGAGGAAACTACACGTATCACAATGGGCTTCTTTAGCCTAAGTGCGCTAGACAGCGTGTTGTCGTGCAGCCTTTTCAACAAACCAACCAACCAAGGGTATAGATGTTGCGTCAGTTTCTCCCGTTCGAACACAGTGGACAAAAATCAGTTAAAAATTAATTTAACACTAAATCTCAAAAAATCCTCTTCTGAATTTAGACTGAATGGTATGGAATAATTCCAATGAAATGAAATAATCCTTTCAAACGGTATATGTGAGGTTGTGGTAGATTGTATCGTTTGGACACAGGGTGCATAAATGTTGCGAAAAAATGTTTGTAATTAAGTCATTAATTTTCCGCAACTTGTTACCTTTTTACGTCTTAGACTGATTTTTTAAATAAACTTTCATTCATCATCTTATTATAAGTAATGTTTTTCTGTAAATATATTGGATAAATTGTGTAAAAATCGTGAAATTGTATGTGAACCTACCTTTATATACTTTAACACTGGTCTGTTAACTAAATAACAACAAAGGTGTTGTACATAATGTGGTTTCTGTATTAGTCAGTTAGATTCAGAATCTATCTTCACGCACATTAACGTATTATGGCACAATCGATTTAGAATAACAAAGTGCAAAGTTGACTGGAGAAACTTACAAGACTCTGTTACAATCAGCTTTCCCTAAAGTAAATGATATTTTTAGACCAATTCCATAGATTCTGCAACAAGATAATGCTCCAATTCATAATGGCAGAGTTGTAAAAGAATTCATATCAAACCAAAATGTTCATCTTCTTAATTGGCCACCATATTCTCCCGACCTAAACATACTAATTGCAAATGTTTGGGCTTATGAAGGAAGAGGAAGATAATACGACGGTAAGGAATCACAAACTCAAACCATGAAGGACTCATGGAATGAGATTTCTTTGGATTAATGAATCAATAAAAAGCCGAATATTTTGAACACGCTGAAAAATAACGGCCTCTCTAACATATTCTCCCGGAACCATGTATATGTTTGGAACACACTTAAAACATTAATATGTTTGCAAGTCCCAAACTCACTTGTGTTTAAATGTAAACAGCATCATGTTTACTGGCAACCATGCCCTTTCCAGTGTCTTTCCTCAAAATCGTTTCTCACTTTGGTTTTTCTAAAAATTGCTATTTTCGAAGAATCGGTTTCACCGGTTATTTCAAGTTGATTAACCGGTTTTTTTTTGGTTTTTACACAACTGATATAACACCGCAGAATTACACATCTAAAGCCTGTCCAATAGCATTAGGAGTCATATCTGCCAACTCCGATTTAGATCTAAGTTCTTGATATAATGACAACACAGGTGGTATGTTAGTTGAAATGCATAAAAAACAGTATTCACACTCAAAAAAGAATTGCAAAACGTCCAAACGTCAAATGTGTATGAGAAGGGGTGGGACATGTAAAATTTGGAACTTGAACCTCCCGGTATTTGGAAGCAGATGAACCAGTTCAGATCTATGAAGTGACAGATTATTTGTTAAAGGCTAGACATTTTCAAAATGGGCCGCTTTACGCTCTAAAATATATTGGGAAATATGAAAAACTTTCTTCCAAAGTTCTGAGTCTTCAACTCAAACTGCCAGAAATCTACGAAATAAATTCGACTGAAATAGAGTGCCGTCAACACATCAACAAAACTACTCGTGTACGTGCTCGTCCCGTGCGTTCAGTGGATATTATTGCCGCTTTAGCTGAAAGTGTGTTTGAACATCCGTCAACATCAACTCGCCACCGTTCGCAGAACGGAACATTTCTCGTTTAGCGTTTTACGGAAAAATCATGTTTCCCAATGAAGCTCATTTTCACCTCAGGGATTACGTTACTAAACAAAATTGTCGCATTTGGGGCTCGGAATATCCACATGTCGTCGAGGAGAAACCGATGCATCCACGAGTGACTGTTGGGTGCGGTTTTTGGCCAGGCGGCATCAAAGGCCCAATTTTCTTCGAAAATTAGCAAGGAGCCGCCGTAACCATCAATGACGAGCGTTATCGTGCCATGCTGAACGATTTTTTGTTCGAAATCCGCATAATCAGCCGAAACCTGGAAGCCCATTGGCGATTTGAAACCGTTAGACTATTACCTCTGGAGCGCCGTAAAATATAATAGCCTCTTCAGCGAACTTTTTTGTTTAAGCAGACGTGCGATTGCTACCCAGGCGATCAAGTTTATATTTGAGTTTTTGTTCCATTTTCGTCCGGGAGTGAAAGCTCATTTTATTGCTGCCCTTATGTCTAAGTACATTGTTGCCAATGTGTTATTCTTGTTGATTTTAAAAGCCCTTTCTATTGGAAAATACCCAAAATTTAGCAAACTGCAGGCAACACTGCTCTATCAGCTGTTTAATTGGAAGCAGCTGATTGCAGACAAAATAAAATAAACAAACAACAAATTGCAAGAAGAAAAGTGGGAACAATTAAAGTTAGTGAAGTGAAATAATTAAAGTGTTTTTAAAATGATTGCATCCGTGGCATTTAGGGCGACATGTAGCGACTTTTTTGTTAGAAATATCCATATTAAACAACAATTTTAATTAATTTTCTTGTAAATGCGTAAAGAAACACATTTGTAAACAAACTACACGATTGATATTTTCTGATTGTCTAATCTAACGTTTTGTTTCGTTGGTGTTTGATTTCGTTGAACCAAATTTTTTAAGCAAAACGAAAGCTCTTTTAGTTTCACTCAAAACAAAGCGTACAAAAACCAAAAGTTATCTTCGCTAGTCATTTGGCGTACGAATGATCAAAAATTAAGTTACAAAAACAGGCTATAAGTCTTAAAACACGAAACAAATTGAATAGATAACCAATAAAATCTTAATTTTGAAAAAAATGTCTATTAGTATTTTTTTAAAGTGAAATTAAATTCCAAATTTAGTTTCCCTTTACACCTTATGAAGGAATAGGCTCACACACTTTGATTGGAACCTGCAGTTTTACACCGGTTCAGAACAGTATCTTGTCAAGCAATTTCATGGCTATGTACTCGATAGTCGATATCAAATTTCAGACACGAATTAAAAATAAAAAAATGTTTAGAAAACACATAGTTGTCCATTTTGTTATAAAACCGAAACCGGTTATTAACCGGTTTCTACACCTCGGTTTAACCGAAAACCGGTTTCGCCGAAGTCGGAATATTCGAAGAAACCGAAAACCGACATTTTTGAAAAACCGGTTTTTTGAATACACTATACATGGTCGACCAGATTGTATGAAGAATCGCTTAAAATCACTTAATATCGGTTAGGTATCCATATAAACTGGTCGAAAATATTTAGTTTAGCGAGCTAAATATAACATGCTCAAAAATCAAAACGAAGAATACAGTTATGAGAAAATGTAACATGTCTATATTATTTTCTGACCCTAAAAAGGTAGAAATGTGAAGGGATGATGGCAACATATTTTAAATGTTTCCCTCATTCATACAAGGGAAACATTATTATTTAGAAACGAAAACGATTCATAACAGTTTCCTATCTACTAGTTAACTCTAAGAGGAGTATATCTATTTTATTCAAATGCAACTTTGATATTTGTTGATTGTTGTCAGTAAAACGACAGCTGTTCGTCAAAAGTTAGCATACATTCGTTCGATTCGTAGCCATTCATTGGCCACAATTTAGTTGAAGTATTGTGAATTACAAATAGTTAGTCAGATGACAGCTGTTGGTTAAATTGTCGTTGTAAATATGGGGGTACAGCGCATAGTATGAGTAGTATCAAATAATTTTGTGTCCAATAAAACAAAAATATTGTGTGCTCTTAATATGAATATCGGGAAATATATAGTAACGGGTCCGCCATCTAACGTTTTTTTTCAACTAGTGCTTATTCCGTGAATGGTAACACTTAGCTCATGTCTGATTTGACAGATATGTAATTAGTTTTATCCTTCCGCTGAACGAATATGGTTGTGTATACGCTTGAACAACGCTGGGAAATATTGCGACATTACTTTGAAAATCATGGTAATGTTGCAGAATGTGTGCGAAAATTGCGTACGGATTTTGGAAGAAGAGAAGCACCGTCAGCTCCGTATGTTCGTTACCTTGTGAAAAAAGTGAAAGAAACTGGCATCCTGATCGATAAACCAAAGCGTGAAAAGCAAAAAATAGGGCGTGATAAGATAAGTGTTACGCCGGCAAGCCAGAGACAATTGACGCTTAAAAGGACAATATTCGTGAAGCCATTGGTGAAATACAGCTGCACACAATCGATAATGTGCTTAAAAATTGGACCGATCGTGTAGGCTATTTCCAATATTAACGGGAAGGATTGTACTTTCAAATAAAAAAATTAATTTGAGAAAATATTCAGTAGTTTTTTTTATAGCATTTTCAAAAAAAAAAAGTTATTTGGCGGACCCTTTATATTTAGTAAGGTTTATTAATATAATTGCACTTTTCGAGTAAAGGACTGAATCATACTAATTACTCATTTTTCCGCCGTTATCTTCAGCCAAATATATTTATATACATATATTTATCTATTGTTATAGAAATTAAACGAATAAAAATATTAGTTTTTAATGCCCTTGTTATCTGAACACAGTTGTTTAAAAACAAAGGAAAATCATCTCTACGGAGAAATAACAAATCTGCACTTGTTTCTGAATCAGTACACGTTTATGTACTTATACGAGTACATTAGGTATTAGAGGACACCGGTCATTCAAGGTTCAATTTCTAATGAATTTTAGCAAAAACAAAATTCGAGTTTTTGGTTAATATGGAGCTCAAACGGCTTGTTTTTTATTCTTATTTTTTTATTTTTATTAATTTAGATTACACTGTGACACTAATGAAAGGAATTTGTTTCGGGCCTCAACCAAACCAAAAAATTGTGAAAGTACTTGGACGTGGTATCACAAAACCCCGCTCGCTTTTGGCCCTATGAGTAACAATTTATTTACCGTTAGGCAAGAAATGTCAAAACATATAAAATATGTAAAATTTTTCATGACTTTTCGTGAAATAATCGATTAACAGTGTACTATTCCTTAGAAGTATATTAGAGAGAATTGTGAAATGGGAAAATAGCTACAATTTTGTCAAAGGTTGTAATGCAATATTTTAAGCTATTTACGATTTATTGAAGAAAATCTGAAATTGGGCCCTGACCCACCTCCAAAATTTTCTTCGGCCGGTGAACAAAAATTGTTACGTATAGAGGCAAAACCACTTTCACAATTTTTTGGTTTGTTTGAGGCCCAAAACCCACTGTTGCACAGTGTTATCAAGCCTTAAGGCCTTACATAGTTACAAAATCTCTTCACTAATTCCTATAAATGTTTATAAAAAAATCAACTTTTTAGACAAAATTATATCTACACCCGCGAAATAATTATAAAGACATGGAAACAGAAACATTTAAAATAAATCTTAGTCGAACAGTAGTAAATTGGAATTTATTATTATATTGTTTTAAAATTATTATATTGTTTTAAAATTAACGTATGTAGGTCAAATTAAAAAAATTCAATTTATATGGAAATCATAAATAAATATTTTCCCATTACATCCCATGTTGGGATACTGGAGAACTTCACACAATAACTGAGCTGTGCGCCTTCCAGTTAACACTTACTGATTGGGACCTACAGTTTTACACCGGTTCCGAACGACTTTTTGAGAAGGTATTTCATGACTTATTACTCGATAGTGTCGCCGTCACTAAAGCGAGGTGGCCGTCGTCGAAGGGAGTGTAAGGTGGTCAGAGCAGGTATCGAACCCACGTTCTCTCCCACAACAGCCGTGCACACTGTTGGAAAGTAACTAAGTAAAGATGAATAGGGAAAAATATACAATTATCATGATGATCGGGAAATTTGAAGACGATTGAAAAAGATCTAACTGTGTCATGGACAATTCTATTAACTTGGGTGGTCAATATGGAAATACAAAACGACCAGGAAGGACACCGCTGATTAGTGACGGCGTCAAAAGAGAGGTCAAAAGGGTTGCTGTTATAGAAATCATCAGCGTTAATGAAACGCAACTTGAAACTGTCATATGAGGAAAAGTATGCAATTCTTGGTCTTATGCCAAGACACGAATTAGCCAGATATAGACTCGCTGAAAAGTGCAGAGGAGTGATATTTTCCGATGAAAAAAAATTAAATTTGGATGGACCTGATGGACTGGGCAAATATTGGCGTTCCAAAGATTTTTCGAAAATTATGTGTCATCGGCCAAATTTTGGCATCGTTTGTTTTTTAACAGGTTTCATACACATGTTTCTACTAATGATGCTTCGTGTGTATCCTGCATAAAATGACATTTACCAAATACACATTTACCTTTTTTTTTTGACAACGTTGGTGGTCATTTATCTCTGTTATACATACAGTCGTTCAAAAAAATGAGTGCTCATCTCGCCCTTGAAAATGTAAACAGTTGTTATAGCTTATAAAAAAAAAATAAATGGTTTCCCATTACACCCCATGAAGGGACCGGGTAGAACTTCTCACAATCACTGAGCTGTGCGCTTTCCAGTTTTCACTCACTGATTGGGACCTACAGTTTTACACCGATTCCGAACGGAATTTTGAGAAGCTTTATCATGGCTATATACTCGATAGTGTCGCCGTCAAAGAAGATAGTGTCGCCGTTGAAAGTTATATTTACAGATCGAACTATTCTAATTGTAGTTGTCTCTTTCTGTTTTGGTTTGGCCCTACCATATGTTTCAAACTTAGTTGTCTTAGATCCTCGTTATGTTTAAAGTTGTAATTTCCTTTAAGGCTATAAGGGATCATGTTTTCTCCGAACGAGACAACTACAATTAGAATAGTTCGTTCTATAAATAGAACTTTCAAAACTTCTGCATCAGTGCGTGTAAGTAGGAAAGCAATGTGTAAGTAGCGACAACCAATCACTCTGCACAATCGATAAATGTCTTCGGTTAGTGACTTGTGTAAATACACACCGCAGTGGCTTAACGGGCTAGACGCTGTTGAAGATGATGCTTCACAAACATCGAAACGATCGTCCAGCGAATGTGAGTTCGAATCCCACCCGCGGCATTTACATTTTTTTCACTAACCGGAGAAAACATGATCTCTTATAGCCTTAAAGGAAATTAGAATAAATTTAATATTTTGTTTGAGATCTACTTTTCTGTGACAATTTCTTTCAATCTTCTAAGAGAAGAATTTTCAAAGTTTTTAATAATTTCCCTTGGAATAAGGCACACTAATTCTAGAGGACAGTGACCAGATCGTCAGTAGTTTGAAATTCGCTTTCTCGGAAATATCTTTTTACATAAACCCGGAGGTTTTAGCTGGGATTTATATCTGTTGTGTTTGCGTGACTTTTCAATGATAGCGTCTTCATTTGAGTTTAACAAATCGTGAGTAGAGGCAATAATTGAAAAAAATTTCAAAAGTGGATGAATTCGTGGATGCTCTGCACATATATCCATTTAAATCCGAATAGTTTTTAATTGGAGTGTTGTTTTTTTAAATGAACATAATTTTAGTTTCTCCAAATTTCACACAAACTTATTTTATTTTCACATAAAACTGCAACTGCAGTCAATATCTCGATAACTACTACAGCTATCGATAAATTTTATTTCAATTTTCCGAATAATTTTCAAAGTTCTATAGAAAAAGTTATCTTTTTGAGTAATACGTTGTAAAAAAATGTATAGATTTTTTAAAACTTTAGCCCTCAATAGTCGTAAAGAAGACGGCTATTTAGCGATAAGTGACTTTATTAAAAAATATGAAAAAGGGTTGAAAACGGTAAAAGGGGGCAAAAAAATATGTTTAAACTTAGCGAAAATGATTCTCGTCGCTAAGTGCTTAATACAAAACAAGCGATTATATAAGCAAGCGGTGTAACCAAAACACGCTTAATATCTCGATAACTAAGCGAGCTATCGATAACTTTTATTTAATTTTTTCGGCTTATTTTGGGGTGTTCTCAAAAAAAAGTTATCGAAATTTTCTCTTGCCATGAAATGCTATCTTATTTTTTTTAAATGATATACATAATTTTAAAATATTTTTCATTTTAAGAAATTGCTACAAAAGTTGCTTAGGTTTTGCGCTATACTGTATGTCGGGCACTGTACGTACTGTAATAATAAATTTTCTTAAGATGAAGGCATAAGCTGTAACTGTTTAAATATTCAAAGGCGAGATGAGCACTAATTTTTTGAAGTGGCTGTACATACCTACCAAATATTTAGTAATTTTTGTAAATATTTCACGTATGTACATACAATTGACTCTTCAAGCATAATTGAGAGTTGTAAGTAACAAAAGTAGATTGACTTTTTTGCTTGGTGAAAATTGATTATTTACCATATCAACCAACTGGCTCCGGTCATTACTGTATAACACCAACAAAGCTACCTACATACATATGTATCTATGTATGTATGTGCATACATACATTAGAAGAAATGTCTCAGTTTCCCATGAGGTAGCGATAGTAGTCGAGCCACCTAATTAATTAATTACGGTAAATGCGCGCACTTACAGCACCTTCCTTTTTGTGTGGGGATATTTTGCAATATTTGGTCAATACTAAACCATATGAGTAAGCAATATGATTTTGTTGTTGGCCTTTTACTTTTATTGTTTTTTTTTTTGTGTGCGTGTTATTTTACATAACGTAAATACCACTATTTTCTCTTTGTCTCTCATTACATTTTTGTTATTTTACGTAGTTTTGTTGTTGTTACTTTATTTCTTAAACATTGTTTTGTGTGCCAACGGCAGACGCAGTCTTATTATTTAAATTTTGCCGGTATGGTGTACACAGTTGCTGTCACTGATGTAGAGTGGAGAGGGTATATTTGAATAAGAGTGTACCGCAAAGTGTTTAGTGGAGAGTAGAGCCCATTTTAAGAATTTGCGAAAAATAAATAGAAGAAAACAAAAAAGAATGTGATAAAGGCTTTGTGCCAGATGGAGGCACCAGATAGAATATTATGTATCTTATGGAAAGATCATAGCGTTTTATAATAAAAAGAACATTAAACTTGAAGAACTTACTGATACTTCTACCATTGACTAATTATTATAGTAGACCTAATAGTTCTCTCACCAAATTATTGCATATGGCCTGGTGTGATATTTGCATTCGATGTTGAAAAGAATTGCTTTACTAATACCAGATAGAGGCAATGGTTCAAAAAAAAAACGAACAAAATAACAACAACGGCATTTCGTTTTGTGTTTTATAATTATTGTGTTAAATACAATACAAATGTCTGCTAACGATAACAGTCAATAAAAAAGATTAAAACACATCTAAATTTCCCAGTTTTTCACCAAAACGACATGAAAAATTAAAGCAAGCAGTTATTGTAATTCCACCTGGTGTATGACACTTTTCGTCAAACATCTCTCTATCACACCGACCGCATCAAGAAGAGTGTGAAAGGAAACGTCAGATGAGCCAACTATTCTCTCTAGTATATTCGATATTTCAACCCGCCAAAACATATGTTTTCCCTTACCAACATCAGCTGTTTATATGATTATACCTTCAGGAAAATTAGCTCTAAATGAATCACTGGCTGAATTGCCGACTTCCAAGCGATGATGGTAAAAAAAGAACAAAAGCCAAAAGAAGAGTAAAATATAAGATTCCTTGCGGTCGGACTCATGGGGGTCACAGGGTCAAAAAAAAAAAAAAAAACAACGGACAGTTGTCCGAGGCGTTCGGCCACGGACTGTCCCTGCAGGCTGTGTCAGAGACACGGCCATTAAGTTTAACGTAGAATACGCCATCCGATAAGACAGAATACATATATAACAATAAATGATAAATAAGATAAACAAATGAATTTATTTATTTGATAGTTACTTTTGATAATATACATAAGCTTATGGTAGGACAAATAGGATAAATATATTTTTAAATTAAAAGAGTAAGGATAAATGATAAATAACAGACGCAAATCAATTTGATTTATATTTTTTATAATTATATATCCATGTTAAATTCAAATTCACATTTGACATTTTGTTTCACTTAAATACATAAGTAAATATACGAAATTTCAATATTTCATCAATCAAAACAACAGCCGAAGTTTTGTGTCCACACTGAAACAGCAGCATAGTTTGTGTTCACGCTACAAACTCAAACACTCAACCAAACACCACACATATGTTTGAGTGTATGTGTTTAAACAATTTTCATTTTAGAAATTTAAATATTAGGAAGATATCAACCAATATGAAATGTATATCAAACGAAAGATAACATCTTCATTTACCTACAAAAAAATTTTTAAAAAAAGTTATCTCGCCGTTTCCTCATAATCACTGAAATAAAGATTACAACAATAACAATCTGACATGACTCCCTATACCGTAAGGTAAGACGTATTCTACGCCAAAAAACGGGTCCACTTAGGAACATGTCATACTCAGATATTCATTTCACGAATTAAATTGTGTATTTATTTTACCGTTCCGAAATGTATGGACCAATGGAAATGTGTGGAACCTATTTTACAATATAATATACGTACATATATGTATGTAGGTCTTGAGAATCGAAAAACTGCTATTACGTATAATACAATCAGGGTTCGTATTTCGTTGGTAATGTGAGGAATGGATAGCGATCGTTTACTACCCACGATAATGGAGAATTAGCCAACACGATTACCCATTACCCTCAGGGTAATGTGGAAAATAATGGGTAGTTACCCACGACGATGGGGAATTACCCATCACAATTACTCTTTACCCACGGGGTAATGGAGAAAATAATTGTTAGTTAGTTACCCACGGCGATGGGTAATAGGTTACCCAGGGTAACACATCCCCATTTTTATTAGAAAATATAAAAAAAATTTCTATATCTCGGAAACGGAGCATCCAATCAAAAAAATAAAAAATATGAAAGAATTTTTTTTTAAAAATCGACAAAATAAGAAAATCGCTAAAATGAAAAAGTGGCTATAACTCGGAAACGGTGCGTACAATCAGGGGGTTTCTGTGGCAAAACGGTTTTGAACGAAAATACGCATTCCTTTGATTTCTGTCCGTTTTATGTCCAATCAAAGTGTAAAATTGGTAAAATACAGCAGCAAGTCGAACTCGATGAAATGGCCTACTAACTCTTTGTCATGAAGAGGCAGCGAAGATAGTAATAGAGGCTCTTAAGTATTACTCTATGGTCCAATCGAAAAAATAATAAAAATTTTAAATCTATAGGGAGATTTAACCAATGGATGTCTTCAATATAGCATCACTCTTTTTTATAGAAATCGCTAAAACTATAATTTTTCGAATATCTAAAATGCGAAATCGCTAAAATGCTCTCATGTCTATATCTCGGAAACTGGGCGTCCAAACGAAAAAATTAACGATTTTTTCGGGTTCCTAAGGCGCTTTCATTAACTCGTCCACATCGAATTGAAGAATTTTTGTTAAAAAAATCGCCAAAATAAAAAAGTGGCTATAACTCGGAAACGGTGCGTCCAATCGAAAAAATAATAAAAATTGTATCTTTAGGCTTGGCTTTAACCAATGGTCTTCAATATGGCATCACTTTCTTTTTTAATCGTTAAATCTACAATTTTTCGAAAAAAATATCGGTGCTGGCAGGTGACTGCACCACCTGGCAATCAAACTATACAGGTTACCGACCGGATACCTCATAAAAGATTACAAACCCTCAGTAGCCATAACATATACTTTTCTAGCAATAGTGCTGCTTCATTCCCGACTACACTACTACTCATGTCGCGACTTGAACGTGAATGACTTGACTGCAATTAGTGTAAATTTACTGTCCAAACATGCAGATGAGCCTAAATTTAGCAATTTTTCCGTAGATTTCAAGATGGCCAGAATATCTGCATGGCAGATGGTACATTTATCATTCATTTTAAAGAAATGTTAGGATAAATGTCCTCACCATTTTCCAACTTAGGGCCATCAGTGCAACATAAATTTCCAGAAAATTATGAGAATAGCTCCCTTCCAGAGTATTGATGGTCAGACTCAACCAGGGGGTTTCTATGGCACGGCTGATCGAAAAGGTACTAGGGAAATGATGCGAGAATGAGAGACCAAATAAGACAGGTACTAATTTTAAATAGTGTTTATTGATACTAACGACAGCTAAATTATGTTATTTGCATTGAACGAAAATACGCATTTCCTTTAATTTCTGTCCGTTTTATGTCCAACGAAAGTATAAAATTGGTAAAATACAGCAGCGAATAAAACTCTATGAAATGGCCTACTACCTCGTCGTCATGAAGAGGCATCGAAGAGAGTAATGGAAACTCTTAAATATTACTCTATGACTCAACGGTCGACAAAGTATACTATCCCACGACTTATTCAGATGTCCTAGCGGACGACATCTTGTTTAACTAGATACCGTGTAGCATTGTCGCTGATATTCAAGTAATGCAGATCATTACTGCAATTCTTTATTCGCTTGATTTGATACTAGTCCCAATAACTAAACTTTTTCCTGGTGACCACCATGGACGCATGTTGTCCGTCCGAAACACCAATTTCTTAAATTCTTCGTCGAATTTGATATTCTGGAGTTTTTTTCGGAAATGAGGGTATTAAATAATGAAAATAGATGTCAATAGCTTTAATTTGATACTAGTCCCAATCACTAAACTCTTCCCAGTTAGGTGCTATGGCCCCAAAATCTTCCCAAGATGTTCTATGTCAGAAACCCTGATATTTTTCACCCTGGCAAAGAATAACTTTGTTTGAAGTCCTGATATGTCCTTTAATAAGTCCTTGCTATAAAATGTATAACTTTTGGTTACATATATTTATCTAATTGCGAGAAAATCGGTAATGTCTATAACCCTTCCAAAATTTAGCCATCTTACATAGTTCGTTAATGTAATTGCAGACCTCTGCTAACATAATTGGTTTGTGTCTCTGCTAGCCAAATTCGAATTTATCTTCACACACATAGAGCCCGACACCAAGAAAAAGTAGGACATTAATAAAATTAACTAGTTCAGCAAAAGTGCGTGTGGTGAGTAAGAAAGAAAAACGTGATAGTAACGAAATAAAGTCGTTCAAACGTGAGAGAGAAACCCCGAAAACTAAAACTGCAATTAGTGACACAATTGAACACAGACAGCGTAGAACGCTAAGTCGCTGATGAGAAGACTCATAATATTCGAAACGATCGTCCACCAATTTTATGCAGTTAAGTACCCATTTAGAGATTATTAATTAGTTTCTACTGAGTTGAAACAGGCGATATAAAAATAAATAAATAACTCATATGACCGATAGTACTCATATTATTTAGGTTTTTATTTTGGCCGAATCGTTCGTTTGCTGGTATACGGTTTATGAAAACAGACCATAACATAGACTAATACTTACTTATAGTAGATCTAATAGTTCTCTCACCAAATTTATGACATTTGGCCTGGTGTGATATTTACGTTCGATGTTGAAAAGAATTGCTTTACTAATACCAGATAGAGGCAATGGTTCAAAACATAGAGTAATCTCATACTAGCGAGAATGTTTGTCTCATCTGACGTTTCCTTTCACACTCTTCTTATTGCGGTCGGTGTGATAGAGAGATGTTTGACGACAAGTGACACACACCAGGTGGAATTACAATAACTTCTTGCTTTAATTTTGCATGTCGTTTTGGTGAAAAACTGTGAAATCTAAATGTGTTTTAAACTTTTTTATTGACTGTTATTGTTAGCGTACATTTGTGTTGTATTTAACACAATAATTTTAACACACAAAACAAAATTCCGTTGTTGTTATTTTGCTCGTTGTTTTGAACCATTGCCTCTATCTGGTATTAGTAAAGCAATTCTTTTCAACATCGAACGTAAATATCACACCAGGCCAAATGTCATAAATTTGGTGAGAGAACTATTAGATATACTATAAGTATTAGTCTATGGTTCAAAACAACGAACAAAATAACAACAACGGAATTTTGTTTGTGTGTTAAAATTACTGTGATAAATACAGCACAAATGTATACTAAAAATAACAGTCAATAAAAAAGTTTAAAACACATTTAGATTTTCACCAAAACGACATGAAAAATTAAAACAAGAAGTTATTGTAATTCCACCTGGTGTGTGTCAGTTGTCGTCAAACATCTCTCTATCACACCGACCGCAATAAGAGTGTGAAAGGAAACGTCAGATGAGCCAAATCATAGAGTAAATATGGGTAGAGAAAATCTTTCACTCACCAAATTTCTGACATTTGTCCTCGTGTGATGTATACGTTTGATGTTGAAAAGAATTGCTTTACTAATACCAGATAGAGGCAATGGTTCAAAACAACGAACAAAATAACAACAACGGCATTTCGTTTTGTGTGTTAAAATTAATGTGTTAAATACAACACAAATGTATGCTAACAATAACAGTCAATAAAAAAGTTTAAAACACATTTAAATTTTCACCAAAACGACATGAAAAATTAAAACAAGAAGTTATTGTAATTCCACCTGGTGTGTGTCAGTTGTCGTCAAACATCTCTCTATCACACCGACCGCAATAAGAGTGTGAAATGAAACGTCAGATGAGAGAATAAGTTTATCTAGGTATGTATTAGTCTATGATGAGATTACTCTATGGACCATAAGTTTAAAAGTGTTTGATTGATGCCAATGACAGCTAATTTAAGTTAAACGTTGGTTGCATCGAAGGAAAATACACATTCTCTTTTATTTTGGTCCGTTTTATGTCCAACCAAAGAGTAACATACCCCCATAACTTGAACTCGATGAAATTTTCAACTACCTCGGTGATCGCAAGGGAACGCAGAACAGTTGATAGAAACTCTTATCTATTACTCTAGGTTTGAAACTGTTTGAATTGTTTTAAATGAAACATCATTTTGTACCAAATGTAGAATAGGCGTGACATAAAGCCCATCTTGAATCCCAAACTTAGTTTGGACAGATACTAGTCAGTTTTTACACTCACTGATTGAGATATATTGTTTGACTCCGGTTTCGAACGGGTTTTAGAGAATAGTTGTCTCGCCTAATTTTTCGAGAATGTCGCCGTCACAAAGCGAGGTAACCGTCCTTGAAAGAAATGAAATCGAGGATCGAATACACTTCTCATGTTCATGAGTTGCGCCCACTACTTCAAACTTTTACAGCCAATTGCTCTATCTCGTTTCAGTTAATTTTTCTTTATTCCCAACTATATTTTGTGGGGTGTGACAATCTTGTACTTCCTTGTTATTCCCTCAGCGATTTCAAAACAAAGTCAGCTGTATGCATCACTGGTTATCAACATTGTTCTCGCACACAAACCCACAGGGTAGGTAATGTGGAATGTAGGATAAAGGAACAAAAAATAAGTGACAAGAAAGCGAACGAATGCGGTGGAAAGAAGACGAAAAACATGGCAAAAATCTGCGCTGCTGCTGCTCCATTTCTGTTGTATACAAAAATGTAAGAATTTTTATTGATTTTTCAAAATTCAAAAGATGATGTGGGGATTGATGACCAAATTTGTGAAAATTAAAGCAAATAGTGTGTCCACTATACTACACCATTTTGGTGATAGCTAATTGTGTTTCTATTAGAAATTAAACATAACATCTAAACATTTAATTTATAATTTATGACATTTTAATCAGAGCAATAGTTGGTTGGGTGGATTGATGTTCGTTCTTGCTAGTGTAAATCGTTTAACAAGTAGCGCTTTGTGCTCATGTGGGTGCGCACATAGAAGATGAGAACAATCGAATTCCTCCTACAGACATAAAAACCATACATACATATATATATACTTACATATGGACATTATGGAAGACTCAATCAAGCCTATGAAAAACTACACATACCTTAATTTTGAATTGCGTAGGTCTGCAAACAGAAGAAACAACACAGGAACTGCCGTCGTCTCAGTTTAGCTGGGTGTTCTGTTTTTTATTATTATCGTTGCAGATGAAATTCTAATCGTTTATTTAGTAACAGCAAAACAATTGAAACAATACACATTTATTATTACTCCATTAACAGTTTGATTAATGAAAAACATTTCCCTTGCCCCTCCCATTAACAAAGTTTGACACTAGTACCCGGCTATTGAAATTTTCTTTTAATTTTTTGGCTCAATGTGTTATGTTACTCAGCCACATCACGGGAACATGATAATGGTAACAAATTTCAATTCTTCCATTTTTTGGTATAATCAGAGTAGATAAAATCACACTTTTTTGTTTATTCACAACACACATACACACACTTAATTTGACAAATATTTCTATTTTCGTTCGGTTACTGCATTTCACTGTTAACTTAATGGGATATCTTTAATGTTTTGCAATATTTTGTTTACAATATTTTATTGTGTTGAAGAATTAATTCTATCCACTTTTTTAGATTTTCCTTTTGCCTGTGAATAGGGTTGGATGTTAAATGTATGTATGGCACTGTAATTCCAATAAGAAAGTTTCGCACTCCGCACCACTGTTTAATACAGATGTTTTCCAAGCGACAATTGACAGAAGACTGTTTTATGTTGTTTGCTTTGTGGTCCATGTTCGTAGGGATTCCAACAAGACCAAGACGTATTTATAACAGGTGATTGCAGGAGCTATTGTTGTACGTAATAACCATGGTACAATAATATGTACATGGTAAAGTAATTTTTTTCGTGAGGTTATTCGCTTCGGCTGTCACACTTACATGTATTTTGTTTTTGTACTCTTCTTGTGTTGTTGGAATGTTTTTGTGTAGAGTTTGACAGCTGAAGCGAATAGAACAAACAACAACAACGCGCGCTGCTATTACCATGTGGATATAATTGTACCATGGTAATAACAACAAGCATTTAACCATGGTAGAATTATCTAGTAGGTAGTCGCATTAGCAATTCCGCCGTTAAGCTGTCAAAATTAGCTGAATAATGAAAACCACTATGTACACAAAATGTGAAAAATTTTATTAGATTGTCTTACTTGATACAAAGTCTATGCTATTAAATTGCATTTTGGTTGAAATTCTTTGAATTTTATTAACAAAGAGAAACAAAATCGAATTTGACAGCTTTCCGACGGAAAAGACGAAAAAACCACAAATCAGCTGGGCTGGCGCGTTTACCCGATAGATAATTTTACCATGCATTTAACCGGGGGTTTCTAGAAACAAAATCAAATTTGACCCACCATGCATTTAACCGGGGGTTTCTAGAAACAAAATCAAATTTGACCCACGTAAAAGATGAAAATACCACAAATCAGTTGCGCTGGCGCGTTTACCTGATAGATAATTTTACCATGGATTTAACTATTGTTTTGTCAAACTCGAAGCAGATGCACAGATCATATCATAGTCTAATAATATAAGTCGACGCGTGGCGTGTTGTTGTAATATAAAACGATTTTGACAGAATTTTGTTGTACTATTGTTATGACAATGCACTCGATATGTCAAAATCATTTTATATACGAAGAAGAGGCAAAGGAAAAACGCCAAAGTAAGTAATTTCATGCATAGAATTACATGTATTAAAAAACAGCAATAGGCAGAAAGTTGGAACGCATTTAAGATCCAAATTGGTAAGTATCCATCGGTAAGTCCATACATATGTAGGTAATTTTAGTTACTTCTTCTATATATTTTTAGCCATCAAAAAAACTACAGGCGGTGAAACGACCAGCGTAAGCAAAGAGGGCAAGGAAGATTCGCTTGACAAAGCTCCACCAGTTGCCATTAAGACGGAGCCAGTGGAGAATGGCTCTACACCATCGGGCCATTTTGGTCTAAAATTGGATCAATATGCTAAGAAACCGGCTGCTATGAAAAATCGTACTGCAGCCAGTATGTCAAGAGTGGAGAGGTGTGGCATTGATTGGAATAAAGTTTGCGAGCACGTTGGCACTCGTACACACAGATTTTTTAATTTTTCTTTTTATTTCTTTTTCCAATTGATTTCAATTTATTCGCACTTTACAACTATATTTATATTTCAATTTAATTTGCACAGCACTTTTCAAACGTTTAATAACGAACAATAGGAATCAAAACAAATGATGAGACAAGTTTGACACTTCGAGTGTACTACATAAACAAAGAATGATAAAAGGAAACAACCCAATAACAAAATGCCTGATCAGCTGGGCTTATGCTTCCACTTATATTATTACACTATGGATCATATGTAGTATATAAAGTGGAGTTCAGATTATCAGACGGTTATCATGATACTTCCTCCCGTGTGTCTGAACTTTAAAGCCCCATAATTCGTAAAGTCGGCCTTGCCGCCAATTTTTTTTTAATTAATACAGCATTCGCACTGGCATCGATTTTCTTGATTTTTGCAATTTTGTTGATTTTAATCATTGTAAAATTATCTATCGGGTAAACGCGTCAGCCCAGCTGATTTGTGTACGCTTTCAAATTCGATTTTGTTTCTTTTTATTTGTTAATAAAATTCAAAGAATTTCAATCAAAATGCAATTTAATAGCATAGACTTTGTATCAAGTAAGACAAGTTTATAAAATTTTTCACATTTTGTGCACATAGTAGCGGGTATTCATGCAAACGTGAAAGCCGAGAACTTTTGCTCAGTGCAAGTTTCCCTCGCACCGTTGCATGAGGCACCAGGTAAAGTTGCTCAGCGTAGTTGTGCTCAAAACCATATCAGCTGACCAAGATGGATACATAAGGTGGTAGCAGTAGCAATTGCATGTATTATGTATGTGTACTTTTTCTACTGTTCTAGTGCCATCACCTTATTTATCCATCCTAGTCAGATGACAACGAAATGTCAAAAGTTTACACGTTTCTCCATCCCACTTTTGAGCAAGTCGCTTTGTATGGGAAATTTGTTTGTTTTGACGTTTGCTGTGCAAGTTTACGATGTTTTCGAGTTTACGAGGTTCTTTCGAGCTTTCATGAAGACCACTAGTGTTTTTCTTTATTCAGCTAAGTTTGACAGCTTAACCACGTAATTGCGATGCGACTACCTGATAATTAATTTTAAGCAGAAATCAAGAAAATTTGCTTGATTTCCCATACGGTTTGACAGACGACAAATCAGGCATTGTTTCTTATTTGTCTAGGAATCAGGAAAAAATGCTTGATTTGCTTTATCTCACACTACGAACGAATAGTACGTTTGTTTACAATCATTTCAATCATGGCGTATTGATGTGGTGGTACCACTAGAATAGCCGTCTTATTTATTTTTCTCCTTTCTTATAGCTTATTCGCACTACGAAATATTTTCCCGATTTCGTTTCAAATGTAATAACAAAATCCAAAGTGTTCGCATTGGGATTTCTCCTTTACCTCGTTTCTGTAGTTCTCGAATCGAAAAAGTTTTCACATGAAACATGTGAATTGAAACAAAAACGCTAGGAATCGGTACAAAAAATCGCTTCTCACATGTGACTGTTTCTACAACGTTTGTTTTGCGAAAACTTTCTGTGACGTACTGCTTTTTTCATTCTTATTGAAAAAATGCGAGAAAATCTGTTTCTAAAAAGTAGTGAGTCGAGAAAATTAAAATGTGAAACGTCAAAAATACTCACAAATTAAAACGCTGCGAGATTTTGATATTGTTTCTACAAACAGGTTTTTTAAGAAATTAAAACTTGGAGAAGATAACTATATCTACTCTGTTATGTATTTCAATTAATTTTTCCAAAACATTACAGAAAAATCAAGAAAGCAAAAATAAAATGCAGTTGAATACATGTCTATACTTCTTTTTGTTGTTCTTTTTCGCACTAGTTTATTTTGTTTGTTTATATTTTTTTCTTACTTGACAGCTTTCTTGGAATATTCCAATCAAAACTTCATCAGTGTTGCCTCTTTTCGCATTGATATACAGAAACACTTTTTACTCACAAATCAAGAAACGATGGAATTTTTTGTTTCATGCTTAATGTGAAAACTTTTTCGATTCGAGAACTACAGAAACGAGGCACTGATCTCTGCTTGAAATCAACAAAAGTGGCAAAATCAAGAAAATCGATGCCAGTGCGAATGCTGTATTAGGCATTTATTGTTTCTCAAACATATATTTTTTATACTTTTTGGTTTACTTTTATTCCTGGAATACATTTGTGCTGAATTTGATTGTAGAAAATACCAGACAAAGTAAAATTTCTATTGTAGTAGGCTTGGTGTGTTTGTCGTAATAACACTACCTCGTCAATGCGCATTGACTTTTAATCAAATCAGGAAAAAACCAATGCCAACACTTCAGATTTTGTTAGGACATTTGATACGAAATCGTGAAAATATTTTGCAATACGAATGAGCTATATCATTTTGTTAGTAAAATAACGTGATTGAAAATCCTCGAATAAAATTGTTTTTGTGCAGTACACTACATTTGCTCCCCACAATTCTTCTCGTTGATTCAATGGTACCACCTCCGTACATCGTACCATTGCTATTGTTTTGTTTTGATTGTCGTTCTCCTATTATTGGAGAATAATTTTTTTCGCAATTTTAAAAATATATAAATAATACACAGTAAACCATAGAATAATACATACCATAGAAGTTTTTATTCGCTCAATAAATTAAACGTCATAGGTACGATGGAAAGTAAACATTGGATGGTGGAAAATATGGGTTCAATAATACCAGATGGTGGCAATAGTATACAGCGATCCACAAAGGAACAACAACCGAATTTCGTGTTTTTGTGACAAACTAGTTGTGTTAAATACAACACAAATGTATAGCAACGATAAAAGTCAACAAAAAAGTGCAAAATATATTTAAATTTTTCAGTTCTACACCAAAACGACAGGAAAAAGTTAAGTGAACATATTTTGTAACTCCACCTGGTGTAAGATAATTTTAAATTTAATTGCTTTCATTTCCACAAACCTACGATGAAGAGTGTGAAATGAAACGTCAGATGAGAGAATAAGTTTATCTACGTTTGTATTATTCTATGCGGTAAACTTAAAAATGGAATGATTGATGTGATGTTTCTATTAAATTAATTATATTTTCGTCGGACATTTCCAAATATCGCGCTTGTACTGTTTTTATTTTTCTTTGTGGTGCCATACGTAAACCAAATGTCCATTAACATCCCTGTACTTGCTGAAATTCATGCAACCCTGCTCTGAATTTTCATAATCTCTACTTCAAAATCTAAAACTCGTAATTTTGAATAACCATTTACATACAATTCCCATAAGCTAGATTGAATCAGCTGATTTTTTGCTACCGTTACTGTTTGACTGATTCAGGCTTCAAACAGTAACGGTTGGGCTTGAAACCATAGACGAATATAGTATAGACACATTTATTCTCTCAATAAATTAAACGTCATAGGTATAGTTGCAAGTAAACATTGGATGGTGGAAAACATGGGTTCAATAATACCAGATAGAGGCAATAGTAAACTACGTCCAATGAAGGAACAACAACCACATTTCGTGTTTTTGTGGAAAAGTAGTTGTGTTAAATACAATGCAAATGTATGCCAACGATAAAAGTCAACAAAAAAGTGCAAAATACATTTAAATTTTTCATTTCTACACCAAAACGACATGAAAAAGTTAAGTGAACATATTTTGTAACTCCACCTGGTGTAAGTTAATTCTAAATTTAATTTCTCTCATTTCCACAAACCTACGACGAAGAGTGTGAAATGAAACGTCAGATGAGAAATTAAATGTGTCTATACTATATTCGTCTATGCTTCAAACAGTAAGGGTTTCACATTGTGTTTACATCAGCTGACTTTAGGGCTAACTATAATGTGCATGTATGGGCTTAAGTCATACGTGTACTAAGTATTGTAATGTACTTAATAAAAAGTTTCGTCAATTGTAATTTGCTTAAGCAAAGAGCCAAACTGAACGCACATTCCGCACGCAAACAGCTGTTTGTATATGGTACACAGAAGAAACGAAATTTGAAATGAATTGCAGCTATTTTTGTTAATGTGCACATCCCTTCCAATGCAAATTTAATCAATTTAAGGGTCTTTAAATACAAGGTGGCGCAAAAGTAAACTTCCGATGTTTTTTGGCTGTAATTTAAAAAAAAATGAAAAACTTTGATTCTTCTTGTGGATTATTTTTATTTGGTCTTTTAATTTTTTTTACATCAAGTCGAGAATATGATGTCATGTAAATGGCCGCCGCCACAGTTGATTGTCATTTGAGCCCTTTTTATGGCATTTTGACTCCTCCAGCGAAAACAGCACACCATACAGTGACTTTGAGCGGGTGTAATGGCTCTTCGTGGGTTACACGCGGATTTTCAGTGCCCCAGAAGCGTAAATTTTGCTTATTTACGTACCCGCTAAGATGGAAATGGGCCTCAACACTCATGGATGGCTTGAGCGTATGTTAGACGCGATTGGCGGTCAGCAGCTAACAGCTGATGCACCCTCTGGACTTTGTACGGAAACATCTTCAAATCTTGTACCAAAATTCGCTGTCCAGACCGTCGACTGATACCCATTTGCGTGGCACGTCGTCTGGTCGATGTCGACGGCGCTTCCATGACATCCTCGGCTACAGCAGCAATATTCTCTGCAGAACGGCTACTCCGGGGTCTGCCACGCCTGGCAGCATCTCGTGTTGTGCCAGTCTCTTCGAGGCGAGCGGCTAAACGTCGCAGTGTTTCACCAGTAGGCGTTGGACGGCCAGGAAATCTGCGACGAAATTCACGTTGTGCCAAAGTCACCGACCGATTATTGGTCAAATAAATAGTCAGCAATATTACGCGTTCTGGAGCAGTGTAGCGTAACATTGTTTATTAACGTGTATTTCGCATGTGTTTACTACACAAATGTCAAAACAGAACTGACATTAGGGGCCAATCGCAAAATTTATAGCATTTTCTGATAGGAGAGGATTACTTTTGCGCCACCTTGTATTTCAACTTATCCATTTTTCACCCAATAAACACAAAATCAAAAGTTGTTATTGTTTAGTAATTTAGAGATGCACACTGATGCATTTGTAGTACTTTTCTCAATAAATTACACAAAAAGAAAAACGGGTGCAGTTTTGCATTTAAATTGTTTCAAAAATTAATAAAAATATCGTACACATTGATTCAATAAGTTTTTGTGAACAAATTTGATATATTTACGAAACATAAGAACAAATAAAATTTCTATAAAACTATCAATATTACATTGATGTGCAACTGTGGCTTAATAGCTTTAACTTCACGTAAGTACATTATAGTCGCCTAAAAGTCTTTTCTGAGTTTATTAAGCATTTGACAGGCTTTTCGTTCAGATTTGACAGTAGCTTAAGCCAACACATGCACATTATAGTTAGCCCTTTTGACATATTAGACACATTAACTTCATCAACAGCTGCTGCTATAACCTGAATGAATAAAACTTGAAGGAGGGGCTTCACTCCTTTTTTTGTTCTCTCTACGAGGGTTGCCAAATTGCTCCGGTTTTTTCTTCTCTACTTGTACATCCTCTTTGAAAAATGCAACAACGATGTACAACTAGAGAAGAAAAACCGGCCCAATTAAGCAACCCTCGTAGAAGAAAACCAAAAAAATCGACGCGATTCAGTCAAACGCATTTCTATCTCGCGTCATAACTTGATTATTCATACGTTTTACATACTTTATATAATTTTATTTAAACATGGTTGGAATTTCTATAGTTAGATACTGTAACATCATCAGAAAACTGCTCGTGTATTGAAATATTCAACGAAGAGAGTAAGAGAGAGCAGAGAAACGAGGCGCTTCCATGAGTAAATTTTCTTCTCTGTATCATAGTTGCCATGGTAGAATTATCTATTAGGTAGCAATAGATTAGCAATTCCGTCGTTAAGCTGTCAAAATTAGCTGAATAATGAAAACCACTATGTACACAAAATGTGAAAATTTTTATAAGATTGTCTTACTTGATACAAAGTTTATGCAATTAAATTGCATTTGGGTTGAAATTCTTTGAATTTTATTAACAAACAAAGAGAAACAAAATCGAATTTGACAGCTTACCTTTAAGAAAAATGAGAGCAGGGTTGCATGAATTTCAGCAAGTACAGGGATGTTAATTGACATTTTGTTTACGAATGACACCACAAAGAAAAATAAATAAACGTTACAAAACGCGGGTAAGCCCCGTATTCAGTTCTTCTGAAATTTTTGTAAGAAATTTTGTCATTTATCTCTAAACGGAAAATTTGGTTACAGAGAATTATCATGAAATTCATCAAATTTTCGTTATTTATTATATACGAAAATTTCATAAAAACTGAATACCAGGCTATATAGGGAAATGTTCGACGAGAAGTTAATTAATTTAATAGAAGCATTACATCAATCACTGAATTGTATAAATCACTTTCCATTTTTAAGAGTTCACCGTGTTTTATTTATATATTTTTAAAATTGCGAACAATTTTTTTTTTAATAATAGGAGAACTGACAATCAAAACAATAGCAATGGTACGATGTACGGACGTAGTATCACTGAATCAACGCAAAGAATTGTGGTGTACTACAAAAAAATCAGTTTTATTCGCGAATTTTCAATCACGTTATTTAATTAAGTCCCCTTTTTCACTAACAAATATTTCTTACCAAATTCTTAAGTTTGTAGGCGAGAGGGGTGGGAGGAAGAGAAACAAATCTTTGTCAGTTCAGTATTTGCTGTTCTCGGAAAGTCTGCTTTGTTCTTTTCGCTGAAACAAATTTATTTGACATATCGTTTTTAAACCACTCGTTTTTACTGGCACAGGCGGTTTTTGTTTACAAACCTGTTGGTTGTAGTGATGGTTTGAAGTAAATAAATTAAATTTAATTTATAAATTACCATTTTAAACCGATTTTAAATTATTTATACACTTCTTAGGAAAATTCTTTAAAATGTAATCAGTTTTGTGGTTTCTTTCGTTCTTTGGTATTTTGATTCGCAAAATTTGGCAAAGAAAAATTTGTGAGTGGAAAGCATTCGAAAATACCGAAAGAGAAAAGTAAAAATTTGGCAAAGAAATATTTGCCAGTGGAAAAGAGGACTAATAAATGTTAAATAAAAAATTGGCACGCAAAAGTACAGACACACGGGATGAAGTATCATGCGCATAATCTACTTAGAGAACATTGTAACGATTTGTTGTGTAAATACAAATGTAAATTTTTAATTAATGATATTTTTTAATAGAAATTTTAAAAATAAGACGAAAAAATTAAATAACTTTTTTCGATAACTATCTTAATTGACTTATCGAATGTTTAAAAACCTGTAAAAAAAATTTAAAAAAAACCTGTAAAAAAAATAAAAAAATGTTCTGACTATAAGTTAACCAACCAACATTGGGTGGTTAAATCATAGTTAAACAATGACTAAAAAACACAATTCGTTGTTTAACCAGAATTTAACTACGAAACGAAGATCACCACTGACTGAAAAACTGGCCATTAGAGTCATATAACAAAAACAAAATCCCTGTTGTTGGTGCCCACAACAACAACAAATCCTACTGCGTTAACCTCTACTAGATCAGCCTTGGTATATACATATGTAACCATTAATTTGTGTAAAATAAAAAAAAAAAGGGTGTTTTGTAAAAGTTTCTAAGAGTAATTTTTATTCAATTTACAATTTCATAAAGAAATGTATGTAAAAATGCATTCTGCAAGTGTTTTTAACAAAGAATACATTTCTATTGGCCGAGAGTAGAACTTTTGAAAATAGAAAAGTGCGTTGTTTTGATTGCGTCTTATACATATGTATATTGATCAGTGGAAAAGTGTCGGAAGTGTTTTATAGCCTTTTCACGCTAGCGTACATTTTGGGGGAACGCATTAAAAAAATGAAACATGCGTTCACACTTCCAACATCCATAAAGCAACTATGGTATAGAGAAGAAAATTTACTCATGGAGTGGAATGCCAACAAAGAAAACGAGTGAAGCGTGTTGTTTCTCTGGTCGCTGTCTTACTCTCTTCGTTGAATATTTTAATACACGAGCAGTTTTCTGATGATGTTATTGTATCTAACTATAGAAATTCCAACCGTATTTAAATTTCATAAAGTATGTAAAATTTTTGAAATAATCAAGTTATGACGCGGGAAAGAAATGCGTTTGAGTGAATCGCGTCGCCTTTTTTTGTTCTCTTCTTTTAGGGTTGCCAAATTGCGGGATTTTTTCTTTTCTACCTGTACATCCTTTTTGCAACATCTTAAGGGGCCCTAACTGCCCTAACCCGGCATTTACACATGCCAGTAGTGGCATGCCATTGTGTATACGTATTATCAACGAAAAAGAAGAAGAAATAGTCGAATCTGTTGCCATTTGCATTTGCGTTTACACATGCCACTGCCACTTCATTTCCAAAATTTCCACCATCATACCCATCTCTTTCGCAATTTCTTCATATGCATTGGTTTTTTAATCGTTCCTCCTATATGATTTGCTGGTCATATCCCACAACAAAGGGTGGGAACGATATAAATTAATCAACTTTAAAATATTCTCCTGGCTCAATTTTGCCTCCATTTCACCTGTTTGTTTTGTTTATAATATAGAGTTACCGAGTTCATCACATAAGCAAATGTTTTGGGAAACGATTAACATTTATTGTTATTAGTATTATTTTAATAGTATTAATGCTCTATTAATAACACATTTGCGTTTTTTCATGCGATTTTCAAGAAATATATCATAATAAAACATTTAACAAGTTAAATCTTTAATTACAATTTTACAGTAATCCAGTAAATTTGCATTAAAGTTTTAACAGGGTAACATTGTTTATCGTTTTGACATTTAGTGGCAGGCAAATGCCAAATTCTACGCGCAAGTAATTTTAGCTGCCACTGGAGCTGCCATTGCGAAAAATGTAAATGTGTTAGTGAAAAAGTGTGAGTGTATTGAGTTAGTGGCAGTGGCAGTGGCATAGACTAATACTTATAGTAGATCTAATAGTTCTCTCACAAAATTTATGACATTTGGCCTGGTGTGATATTTACGTTCGATGTTGAAAAGAATTGCTTTACTAATACCAGATAGAGGCAATGGTTCAAAACAACGAACAAAATAACAACAACGGAATTTTGTTTTGTGTGATAAAATTATTGTGAAAAATACAGCACAAATGTATACTAAAAATAACAGTCAATAAAAAAGTTTAAAACACATTTAGATTTCACAGTTTTTCACCAAAACGACATGAAAAATTAAAACAAGAAGTTATTGTAATTCCACCTGGTGTGTGTCACTTGTCGTCAAACATCTCTCTATCACACCGACCGCAATAAGAAGAGTGTTAAAGGAAACAACAGATGAGACAAATATTCTCTCTAGTATGAGATTACTCTGTGGGCAGTGGCATGTGTAAAGGCTAGGTTAGTTGCAGCGACTTCAAGTTGACATCAACTAGAGATGGGCACGAGTCACGTGATTGGCGTGATTCACGGGAATCACGCGTGAACGTGAGCCGGAAAATTTTGCTCACTTGAGCGTGCGTGAACGTGAGTAGTGAAAAAATCTTCGTTCGTGAGAGTGCGTGAGCCCAATCATTGCGTGAATGAGTGTGCGTGAGCACTATTTCCGCGTGAGTCACGCATATTTCCGAATGGTTGATATCATTTAAATTCGATTTTCTTACTACTGTGTAACACAAAGTATTTTTGGAAGGCTTCTAATAACATTTCCCTCTAACAAAGCGTCGTTAATCATCTTCTGTATTTCAAGGAACTCTGCTACAAGCGAAGAAGTTTTTATAAATTTTACAGTGGGACCGTTTGCAAAAAAGTGGTAATAATATCAGAACTTCTAAACTGTAGGTCCGATTGTTTGAGAATGCACTAAGGATTTGTAGGGGAGAAGTCAGGCTTTCAGAATCTGGTATTTAGAGGCACCTTGTTTCAACGTACGTTTCGCTACAGGCAGACAAAACTTTCATGGCATCCTAACTTGTGGTCTGATTTAAATGATCCTTGTTTTTGAGATTCTACTGAGCGCACAAACCAAAAATATTGGAGTCGTGTGTCGTCTCTCTAACCGTTACAATGATATTTGGAACTAGTGGATTGGAACGCGCCTATGGCGCCCGTCAAAACATGTTTTTTTTGTTTTTTTTTCGTTTTTTTTTCGTTTTTTTTGTTTTTTTTTTGGTTTTTTTGTTCCAAAAAAGTGTAACAAAAAAGTGTGACAGAGTCAGTGAATCAGCGATGAGCGTACCTCTTTAAGAAGATTATAAGTTTAAAATGTAAACATTCGCACTGACTTTCTTTAGCTTTTTGGTAATAACTTGGTAATTTTGAGCTAAAATATTTATAAATATTTAAAGAAAATAAAAATAGTGTTTTTTCTTAAAGTTGGTGATATTTCCGCAGTGCGCTCACCACCTTTCATTTCGACATCTGACAAGAAAATGAAGTTGCCTCAACTAGTTTGAGAGTGTAAGGGCAAAATCGAAGTTGATGTGAAATAATCGAAGTTGATGTCAACTTGAAGTCGAGCAACTTATCCACAGGTCTAAGGGCTCCTTAATATTAATTTGTTAGCATGCCACATCGATGTATCCAAGTTTTTGTGATCAAAAATAAACGAACTAAAATGGTTTAGGAAATACAAGTATGCATGCAATTATATTCTATTTTGACCCCGGAAACAAAAAAATGGAGAATGACATTCATCAAACGTTTATTTTTTAAAATTTCATTTTTATAACAATTGGTTTTTTCCTACATTTTTTTCGTCAAGATGTATTTGTATCAGGGGGTGTTATTGCAACAAGACAATAGCTATTTTATATATGTTTGGTTTCATTCCAGTGCAAAATTCAGAGCAAATTTGTTATACAATTGCAATACAAGAAAGCAAAACAGTATAAGAACAAAATATATTTGAATTTAAAAGTCAATTGAGGCAAAGATTGGAAAATATTTAAATCAGTTGTTCAAACACTCTCACCTGATATAAATACATATGTCTTGGGCTTGCTTTTGAATTTCTGTAATTTTTTAATATTTTTCTAGTGATGGACTCAAAATTATCGAATGCTGTGAGATGTTAAGCTCACAAAGTGTTGATTTGTCAAATTGATTGAAGATGTAAGATGTGGCCTAGTGTGAAAAGGCTATTCAGCAGTAACAAAGCTACATTGGAGGAGCTTGGTAATTCGTGATAATAATATAAGCGTTTATTTAAATGTAATTATTGTAAGCAACAATGGAATAAATACTTCTTTAATTTAAAACAAAATTTGTGTCTGTAAATACAGGGTGTTCCGAAAACTTTCCGAAAAAATTAAATGCGCGATAGCTTGGATCAATATGAATATTTTTTCAGTTATTCAATCTCAAAGATAAATGTATTTGTGTATGCATTTCTTAAATTTCAAAAACAACTTAAATTTTTAAATAAAGTTTCTTTGAATTAATTGTTAAAAAATATTTTTCTAAATTTTCACAATTTCACAATTCACAATTTGTTTATTTGACACAACTCAGATAAAAATTTTTAAAAAAGACTAAGTTGTTTTAAAATGAATTAAATGCATTTAGAAATGCATTATTTTTTGAGACGCTATAGCTCGAAAACGGTAGCCGTTAGAGCTGTGGTGCTAGAACAAAAAATATTCATATTGATCCAAGCTATCGCGCGTTTAATTTTTTCGGAAAGTTTTTGGAACACCCTGTATGTAAAATGGGCTAAACATTTGGCAGGGTTGCACATTAAAATTAATCTAATTCACCTACATTGAATGCTGTATATTGCCCTTTTGCATTGGTTAAATCTACTAATATGCAAGGAAAATTTTCATATTATTGGTGAACGTAAAATTGTCTAAGTTTATTGGTAATATTGCCCAATTAAATAGCTGACCCTATATTGCCCAGTGCATTGGCTGATGTCAGAGCATGAATGTGGGTAATATTACACTAGGTTTTTTTCTGTGTACATACAGAATGGTCGAAAAATTAGTTTTGCAGGGAATACAAAACAGACCTATTATTAGCACCTTTGTTTTAATTTTGCTTCCATTTTTGGCTCTTCAGCACCTTTTTTTACATCTTCTGGCAACACTGCTCGTGATGCTGTTGTTGTTGTTGCCGCATGATCAAAACAAATAACGATTATTATCGATCATTTCATTTTCACCTTCATCATTATACCGGGAGTATCGCTTAAAGAAAGATGTGTTGGTTTAATAGTCGGCCACTTGGTGGGTTCTATTTCGCAATCTCTATTATCTTGACCTTAACTATCTGTCGTGATTGCTGCTTTGGACACTTGCCGTTGTCGTTGTTGTCGTCGTCGTCAACACCACAATTTCACTACGAAACAAAGGAATTTGAAGTCCCTCTGGACCATTTCAATTTCGCCCTAAATTACACATTTAAAATTCGCTATTTGTTCAATAACTCGTATGTGGACCAGCAGAGCGGACGAACACCATTGTTTTTCTACACTGGCAACGAGGGTGATATTGAGACGTTCGCCCAGAATACTGGTTTTATGTGGGAGCTGGCCCAGAAGCAACGCGCATGTGTGGTTTTCGCAGAACATCGCTACTATGGCAAATCGATGCCCTTTGGTAATATGACCTTCAATACTACCCAGAATTATGGTTACCTGAGTGTGGAACAGACATTGGAGGATTTTGTTTTGCTCATTACAAGTTTGCAGGAGAAGTTCAAATATGGCCCGGTGATTGCCTTTGGTGGCTCGTATGGTGGCATGCTCGCTGCCTGGATACGGATGAAGTATCCCCATGTGGTGTACGGATCATTGGCAGCGTCGGCACCCATACGCCAGTTTGAAGGATTGACTTCTTGCGATATATTTGGCAGGATCACTACTTCGATATTTGCCTCGACCTACAATAATCATAATTGTAGCCAAAATATACGCAGATCTTGGGATTTGTTTAAACAATTGGCGGGCACGGACGACGGAAAGAAGAAACTGAATGCGGCATTTAATTTCTGTAAGCCCATCCAATCCGAAAAGGAACTAAAACTGTTCAACGAGTACCTGGAAGATGTATATGTCAACCTGGCCATGGCAAATTACCCCTACGCCAATGATTTCCTTAACCCATTGCCCCCCTATCCCGTGCGACAATTTTGCTCTTATCTGCAAAAAGAAGAGACGGGCGACAAACTACTGAACGCCATGAGGCAAGCTATCGATGTGTATGTCAATTTTACCGGCTCTGTGCCGTGTCTCAATTACGATTCGGCTTATGATCCCGCCTCCATTGGCGGTGCAGCCTGGGACATACAGACGTGCAATCAAATGGTCATGCCTATGTGTTATGTGGCGGACACTATGTTCCCTCCCAAGGAATGGAATTTCAAAGACTATACCGAACAGTGTGAAATCAAGTATCATTTAAAGCCCAAACTGCACGACATCACAGTGCGTTATGGTGGCGAGAGATTACGCGATGCCTCCAATATCATCTTTAGCAATGGCCTCCTGGATCCGTGGAGCGGTGGTGGTGTTTTTCAAACTGATAGTGCCAATATCAATATAATTATTATACCAGAGGGAGCTCATCATTTGGATTTGAGGTCAACCAACGAAAAGGATCCGCCGTCTGTTTTGCAGGCCAGGGAAAGAGAATCAGATATAATTGGGAAATGGATATCGGACTATCATTTTTAGAAATGGACAATAACATATAATCTGTGTAGAATTAACGTATAAATTGTATCTATAAACTGTGAAGCCAATGAACAAATGCATAAAATATTTTGTAGAATTAATATGATTTCATTTGCCCTGTCCGAAACAATTTTAAGTTCGATTGAGTCGCAATTCTATCTTCGGTGTACGGACAATTCGTAGAAAAGCAATTCGTAGAAAAATAATTCGTAGGAAAATAATTCGCAGAAAAATAATTCGTAGAAAAGCAATTTTGAACAATTCGTAGAAAAAACAATTCATAGAAAAGCTAATTTAGCTAATTCGTAGAAATACAATTCGTAGAAAAGCTATTCATAGAAAACCAATTATCCGGGAAATTCGTATAAAATAATACTAAAAAAAATTCTCGTTCTTATAAAATGATAGGTACCCAATCTCAGCGTAATTCAGAGCCAACGGCGGGAACGTGTTGGGAATATGGCTCCATTTTTTTTTATTTTTTTAATCTTTTTTTTTATTTTTTTATATAATTTTTGTAAGTAGAAACAAAATAATTCGACACTGGTTTATTGTTCAAAAAGGGAAAAGTGGTTTGGTAAGAGTTTGTAAAGCAGAGAAATGAGAATGAGTGGGTAAGAATTTATAGAGCAGAGAAGTGAGAAAGACTTAATAGATATATGTACAGGAGTGAGAAATAGGGTGACCAAACAGCCAGTATTGTCATATCAATATTGAAAGTATACAAAGATCAAAGAAGCACATAAAGACTTGGCCGACCAAAAGTTGTGTGTTTTGCTTTCCCTAGATTTGGAGAAAGCGTTTGACAGGGTAAATTATTTCACTTTGATATACATACAAGCTATCTCAAATATACGGTTTTGGTAGCAGTGCCTGCAAGCTTATTTATTCATATTTAAAGGACAGACAGCAGTATGTTTCAGTTAATGGGCTATCGTCGAGTGTTTTGGCGGTTAGGAGTGGTGTTCCTCAAGGTTCGGTTCTGGGGCCTCTTCTTTTTATTATTTTCCTCAATGACTTATTTGACATTATAGGTGATTGGTGCACGCCCTATGCGTATGCAGATGATGTGCAGCTGCTATTTAGTGGAGGGTATCAATATGTGGACGTATTGCAGGCTAAAATTGATTATGTCCTGCGCTCTTTACGTATGTGGATGGTTTCGAATAAACTTAGTATAAATGCTTCAAAGGCCAAGGCACTGTTGTTTTCATCTTCTGCTGTTGAAGATTTGCAGTTGAAATATGATAATGTTCCTATTGATTTTGTTCGTAACGTGAAGTGCTTAGGTGTTATCTTAGACGATACGTTATCCTTCGATTTGCACATAGACGGTGTCATTCGTCACACTAATTTCGCGCTTCGGCAATTATACAACACCGATTTAATATTGCCACGCAGCATAAAGGAGAAACTTGTACATGCTCTCGTTATGCCCAACATATTATACTGTCTAGAAGTATACTGTGGATCTAGAAACCAAAATATGAGGGGACTTCAATTAGCTTTTAATAGAGTAGTGCGGTATTTATACTCAATCAGACTTTTTGACCATGTAACTCCCTCTGTTAACCGATTCTTGGGTTGTAGTTTCTCAAATTTTGTACATTTCCGATCTCTGTTGTTGTTTTACAAAATGTTCAAAAATCAATTTCCTACCTTTCTCACGAATTTGTTTAAATTTGGCCGTTCATCACGTACGAATCAATTAATAATTCCTAGAGCGAGGGGTTATATGAATAGGTCCTTTCAGGTGAGAATAGCCAGATTGTTCAACTTGCTTCCTTCTACACTACGAGTATTTAACTTCACTAGCGCTACGTATCGCAAAAAGCTTCTTCAACACTTTGGAGAAATAACGCAGTAGTTGACAATGTTTCTTTTTGGTTTCTTTTTTTTTTACAATGTTCCTTTGATTTTTTTTTATATTTTATTTTTGCCTTTGGAAATTTTTGATTCATTCAACTGATTAAATAATGTATACACTATTTTCAATAGAGCTTGTGTTTGTAGTTTTCTTTTTGAAAACACCTTTGGGAACTCTGAATTATTATTAGTCATGAATAATATAATCTCTAATTTAACTTTGTTATCAACTAGTTTTTTGATCTTGCTACTTAATTAAAGGATATACTTGTTATGTAATTTCTTATTTAATGAAAACATATAATGTGTGTTATAAATGGAGTAGTTCTTTTGTAATTTATTTGAATTGGCCGAGAGGCTTAAAATTACAAGTGTGAATAAATAAATAAATAAAATAAAATAAGCAAATGAGAATTAAACAGGAGTAGAAAAACACAAAATAAATTGTAATTGTAAATGACAACTTATTCGTAGAAAAAAATAAGGCGCGCGCCTTAAAAAACCCTCCGACCATTATTTTTTTCTACGAATAAGTTTTCTACGAATTGCTTTTCTACGAATTGCTTTTCTACGAATTGCTTTTCTACGAATTATTTTTCTACGAATTGCTTTTCTACGAATTGTCCGTGAATCCTATCTTCTTTTGCACATAGGAAAATGGTGAATCAAAAATCGTTCGGAGGACTAAAAATACAACCGCATATATCACGGTAAGAAGATCATCCCCAATACCTTCATTGGGTGTAATGGAAATAAAAGAATTGGTGTTATAAAGTTTTCTTACCGAGGGAGGATATTCTATCTGTTTAGAAGACAATTTTGTGCTTTAAAAAATAAATTGATTGTTATTTATAGAGAAAATAATCGAACCAGGGGCCGAATGACCGCATCCTACTCTGGATTACGCCAGCGATCTCAAAGAGACAATTTGATGAAAACTACAAATTTAATATTGAAGAAAGCATAGTGCTCTATTGACTTAAAACTATTTTATAGTTTTGAATTCAAGTCGCCATTTCATTGTGGTTCCCAAGGGCGGGTTACGATACGAAGCGGGTGCTATCATTCGACCACAGGTTTTTAATAGAAATGGTTCGATGTGGGCTTCTTATAAAAGTTAAAATTAAAGAAATATCTTAAGTTCTCTATAAACAATCCTTTCTTTTTCTGACTTTTGGGGTCCATGCGCTCTCCTTTGTAGACAGTTTTCTATATATAAAATTGTGATTGAAAATATTTCTCTGCAGATAAAATTATCGTTTCTATAAGAAATTTGCTGTTTTCTATTGGAAATATGATTTAAAAAACTAGGCTATTATGGGAAAAGTATATTTCAAGACAGTCTTCTTTTACAAAAGTTTATTTGAAGACAGCATTTTAGTAAGAAATTGTGATAGTTTCATTATACAAAGAATTGTTTGATTTTGAAATCTGTTTGAAATAATTTTCAGCTAGACAACGAGTATTACTATGAGTTTAGCTGTCAATTCAGAGTAGGAAACAGTGCACTGTACCAGAAACCTGTTAAGTTCTATTAAGGCATCATAATTATTTCCTCCAACGCAAACATTAGTATTTCACCAATCATATTTGTTTTATTACATTTTGCTCGAGACATTCTACTTCTTCTTATCCTTAATCGTATACTTATCATATGACTTAGTGGGATCATATGGCTCCCAGCGACTGGCCGGAAAGATGTGTTTATTCCTTTCATACCAGGAACGCAGTAGCACTTTGCCCGCATGTGACTCTTCCTTCTCTACGGAGGCGTCGCTGGTCAATCGTATATCATCGTGAACATCAAATTGAAATAAAGGACCTGATTTTCCTCTGGCCTTGGTCACTATGAAATCATAGAATGTGTAGTGGTGGGGCAGTATCAAATCTTCCTTGACATACATCAATTGATCGGCCATTACAGTTTTCAGTTCATTGAATTCTTTTCGCAACAGCTCCAGGCATTTCTGTAAGAACTGATAGATGGAGTTACCCTTCTTCATAATGACGCTACGCCGATGGCCGGAACCATCCCAGTAACTGAATGTGATGGTTATCTCTTGATCTTTAAGCGTAGCCTGTTGCATGACCCATTCCTGTCGCAATTGTTCTCTTAAACGATTTTCCTCCTCTTCACGATCACGATCGGGCAAAAAACTTGTGTCGACATCAGGATTTTTGCATATTTTCTTCTTAGGTATAGTATTTAGATCGTCCACCGTTAGCTCTGACCATTTTTTCTTTTCCTGCTTTAGCGTTTCGGGTTTAATCTGTAGATCTTCTTCCTTGTCCCCATCCTCATCGTTGCTTTCTTCGTCGTTGTCATCTTCCTCTTCGTCATTAAACGAAAATGACAGCGTCTTTATTTGTTTTTTCTGTTTATTCTTTTCTGCCTGAATGGCCTCTAAAGCCCTTTGCTTCTCTCGCTCCTTTTCATCCTTTTTTTGAGCCAACTTTTTTTCACGTTCCCTGACGATATCCTCTTGCTTGGCCTTCATCTCATCCAGAGTGACCAAACCAATGGTCGAGGTTTTGAGTTGCTGTTCCACGGCATCGTAGTGTGTGGCAAATTTATTCTCGATCTTTTCCAGCTTTAGTTCCTCCTCGATCTTCTTTTTTCGAAATTCGATTTCTTGCTGTTGAATTTCGCGTTTCTTCATTAACTGGGCCGCCCGGCCAGCTTCACTGGCTGCTCCTTTATAGTGGGCCATGTTGGGGAATTATAAGTTCCTCTTAATTTGTGATAAATTAAAATTTGTCTTTACTTTAGTGGCAGATTACAACAATTGACGAAAACATGTTTACAAAATAGGTATTTCTGTTCATTCACAATTATTCTAGCAGCTGTTACCTAACGTGTTGCCATATTTTTTGATAAAGCCGTTTTGGTTATCTGATTAGTATAGTGTGATTAGGCCTGTTTTTTGGATCCTACGAATATAATATTGTACCACTTTGTGTCGAGAGCTAAGGCTTTTAATTCTCTACCCATAAAAATTAGTGTAGCGGCAATTAAAAAAACAAATAGTATTGGACCAGCCTTTTTACTCCCTGCTAAACTAAATTGTTGCCCACTTTGCATGGGGAGATAAACGGTATAAGGCGCCTTTAGGGTGTACTGAAACCCGAGATTTTTGGAATTTCAATCGTGGAGTCGCAAAAGATTCGTATTGAATATCTGATTACGGGAACGCAAAATTATTTATTTAGACGAGAGTACTTATAGTCCTCTATCGAAGTTTCGATCCTTGTTCACGCTGCCATTAAATTAACAATTTCGGATTGAAATTGTCGAACGCAATTGAAAAAAAATCCTGATTCACACTGCCACTTGAGCAGTTTCATTAGCGGCATTCATGCAAACGTGAAAGCCGAGAACTTTTGCTCAGCGCAAGTTTCCCACGCACCGTTGCATGAGGCACCAAGTAAAGTTGCTCAGCGTATTTGTGCTCAAAACCATATCAGCTGACCAAGATGGATATATAAGGTGGTATTATGTATTATGTATGTGTATTTTTTCTACTGTTCTAGTGCTAATTTATCCATCCCAGTCAGATGACAACGAAATGTCAAAAGTTTACACGTTTTTCCATCCCACGTTTGCGCAGCAAATTTGCCTCGAAAACTTTCCACTTTTGAGCAAGTCGCTTTGTATGGGAAATTTGTTTGTTTTGACGTTAGCTGTGCAAGTTTACGATGTTTTCGAGGTTCTTTCGAGCTTTCATGAAGACCACTATTGTAAAATGTAAGGTGTATCGATGAGACAGCTGATCAGGTTAGTACTTGGACAACAAATAGAGAAGACACTAAGCTTGTTTTTTTTTATTCCCTGCTAAACTAATTTTTCGACGACTTAGTACCCCATACAAAAAGCCTGTTTTTTTATTCCCTGCTAAACTAATTTTTCGTCGACTTTGTATGGGGAACTAAGCGATATTAAGCGATTTTAAGCGGCACTCCATACAAATTCGTCGAAAAATTAGTTTAGCAGGGAATAAAAAAACAAGCTTAAAGTCGTTGAAAGTTGAAAAGAAATGTGATAGGTGTGATAGTCAAGCCAAAAGTACAAAACTCATCAACTGCGAGTAAATTTTGTCAAATATTTATTAAAAGATTTATCTCACCCCACTATTATTCTCTAACGTTTTCTAAGTAGCTCGCGAAAAAACAAAAAAAAAAACACAAAAAAAAGCTGTTGCAAACTCTTATTAATTTACCCCCGTGAAGTTAACAAACTAAATTATTTGAGAGAGAAAGAGAGACTAAATTGTGAGACATTGGGAATACTCTCAGAATAAATTTTGTCACACTCAATTCAGTATTGCCAGGCAATAATGATGTTTTAAAAACTTAGTTAAGTGGTAACATCACAACTTAAGGAATTGCCACTAAATCAAAATATTTCTGGAATTTTAATAAATATGGCAGTACTATGCTATGTTTACATTTATTCCGAAATTCCTTTGGTGGAACAAAATTGACAGTTCCAACAAACTAACGCACGGGAAGTTAACAAACCAAAGATAACAAACTAAATTTTATTGAGAGAAAAAGAGACTAGATTGCGAGAGAATGCAAGTCCTCTCTGAGAAATTTTAAAAATTCTCTTTTTAGTATTGCCAGGCAATAATGATGTTCCATTAACTTAATTAGGTGGTATCACTGGGTTTGCATAGGAATTGCCATTTAATTAAATTTTTTCCGTAATTTTAATAAATATGGTACCACTAATAGAATTTGACAATTCTTTGTAAATTATTCCGAATTTTCTTTACGGCAACGATAACAAATCTAAATGACAATTCCAACAAACCAAAATCATCCCTTAAATGTGTAAACAAATTGTGTCCAAAGAAATAAAGTTCAGTTTAATTAAAAAAGAGCTAATAAAGTGAATTAAAAAAATGTTAAGTAAAATTAAAAATCTTGGTTGTGATGCAGTGTATAAGTTTTATGTATAAGTTTTATGCTAATTATACTTATGTGGAAAGTAAATGCTTTAGACTCTGGAACCGTGATACTTGGCGGATGATGAGGACTTCTAAACACAACTGTGGACAACATATCTAAACACCCATAGAGACGAGAGAGCACGTCTGAAAAAAGTTATAGTAAAATGAGTTTTTATTGTTTTTTTTTCTCAGTGACCACCACTTGCAACGGGCCTGGAACGAAGATAAAGAGAGTAATAGTAAGTACTGGAAGCAACTACTACGGGCAATATATCGAAACTTTCAACTACGTGCGTGAGTGATTTTGAAAAAAAATTCTAGTATAAAAACTTTTTTCTTATTATGTTTTTTTTTTCAGTGACAACCACTTCCAAAGGACCTGGAACAAAGATTGTGAGATGTTTCACTTAGTGAGTGATGAGGACTGGAAGAGGCCACTGCGGACAACATATGTAAATTTTCAAAGAGGTGCGTGAGCGAATTTAAAAAAAATTTCTCATACAATCGCTTTTTTAATATTGTTTTTTTTTCAGTGACCACCACTTCCAAAGGACCTGGAACGATGATTGTGAGGGGCTACTCTTAGGGAGTGATGAGGACTGGAAGAGGCCACTACGGACAACATGTATAAACAATCAAAGAGGTGCGTAAGCGAATTTTAAAAAAATTTCGAATACAAAAACTTTTTTCTTATTGCTTTTTTTTTCAGTGACCACCACTTCCAGAGGACCTGGAACGATGATTGTGAGGGGCTACACTTATTGAGTGATGAGGACTGGAAGTGACAACTGCGGACAAAATATGTAAATTTTCAAAGAGGTGCGTGAGCGAATTTTAAAAAAATTTCGAATACAAAAACTTTTTTAATATTGTTTTTTTTTCAGTGACCACCACTTCCAAAGGACCTGGAACGATGATTGTGAGGGGCTACACTTAGGGAGTGATGAGGACTGCAAGTGACAACTGCGGACATCATATCTAAACAATCAAGGAGGTGCGTGAGCGAATTTTAAAAAAATTTCCCATACAATCACTTTTTTCTCATTGTTTTTTTTTATCAGTGACCACCACTTCCAAAGAACCTGGAACGATGATTGTGAGGGGCTACACTTAGGGAGTGATGAGGACTGGAAGAGTCGACTACGGACAACATATCTAAACATTCAAAGAGGTGCGTGAGCGAATTTTAAAAAAATTTCGAATACAAAAACTTTTTTAATATTGTTTTTTTTTCAGTGACCACCATTTCCAAAGGACCTGGAACGATGATTGTGAGGGGCTACACTTAGTGAGTGATGAGGACTGGAAGTGACAACTGCGGACAACATATGTAAATTTTCAAAGAGGTGCGTGAGCGAATTTAAAAAAATTTCTCATACAATCACTTTTTTCTTATTGTTTTTTTATCAGTGACCACCACTTCCAAAGAACCTGGAACGATGATTGTGAGGGGCTACACTTAGGGAGTGATGAGGACTGGAAGAGTCGACTACGGACAACATATCTCAACATTCAAAGAGGTGCGTGAGCGAATTTTAAAAAAATTTCGAATACAAAAACTTTTTTAATATTGTTTTTTTTTCAGTGACCACCACTTCCAAAGGACCTGGAACGATGATTGTGAGGGGCTACACTTAGGGAGTGATGAGGACTGGAAGAGGCCACTACGGACAACATATATAAACAATCAAAGAGGTGCGTGAGCGAATTTTAAAAAAATTTCGAATACAAAAACTTTTGTAATATTGTTTTTTTTTTTCAGTGACCACCATTTCCAAAGGACCTGGAACGATGATTGTGAGGGGCTACACTTAGGGAGTGATGAGGACTGGAAGTGACAACTGCGGACAACATATCTAAAGAATCAAAGAGGTGCGTGAGCGAATTTTAAAAAAATTTCGAATACAAAAACTTTTTTCTTATTGTTTTTTGTTTCAGTGACCACCATTTCCAAAGGACCTGGAACGATGATTGTGAGGGGCTACACTTAGGGAGTGATGAGGACTAATAGTATTATGTATATATATATTATATATTTATATATGTATATGTCCCGTATTTTGTTGAAGAGATGCATATGTAATATTCTCTAACTGCATGTACATACATATGTATGTTCGGTTAAAAATATAAATATTTTATGGTTATTTTAGTAAAAGTTTTGTTGCGCATTAAAATCTATTCCAAAAATAAAAATTATTGAATAACTGGAAGAAAATACAAAATTAATTCAGTTATTAAAAACCTAATTAAACTTAGCGATTTAAATAAATAAACGGTTATTGTAATACTTATATGTCGATAGTTTTGTTTTGTATTTTAGTTTGGTTGTGGTGCGGTTCATGGACTGCTAAACTTTATTGATCGTGCAGGAGTTGTTGCTGTTGGTGGGCAGACAGTTTAGCTGGTTGCTTCTATTCTACATGTTATGCTGTTGGAAGTTGGGTTGTTGTTGTTGTTGTTCTGTCTTGTCTGTGGACATTTTTATGTATTTTCTTTAAATTTTTTTCTTTCGCTGTATTTTTTTTTGTTATATAAATTTCTCAGCTTTGAGTAAATAAATTAGTAAAATTTGACCACTATTTTCCGATTATCACCTATAATTGGTTCAATGCAGCTTACAACGAAACATGCTTTATATGTACCACAGTTTTCAGCTTGATAAAAAAAGGTTTGAAACTATTTTAAAATTTTAAAGTGTAAATTTCCGCACAACCTAAAGACGCATGTGCACATAAGACTTTTTCTGGTGTTAAAAGGTTAAACCTTTGAAATATACTTATGAGAAATTTGATCGGAACAAAGTAAAAAATTGAAATTTCCAACATTATTTCAAGAAAATTTGTCTAATTGCATTTGCGGCCTAAGAGGTATTACACATTGCGCGTTAACCGTTATTTTTAATGGCGGCATCCCCAGTAGGCCTACACCATTGTCTTAAACATAATAAGGTACATAACTTACATATACTTTATACATAAAATTCGATCAATTGATTATTTAGAGATCGGTAAGATCTTGTTTCTAACTATTTTGCAACCATTTGGTTTAAGTTGAAAATGACTTTGTTTACACCTGTTGCAGATATAATATTTGCACTCTTGGCAAACATATATTTCTTCCATATTTTTTTTCAAACATCCGCAATGGCAACAAAATCTAGTCTTATCGCCTTGGTGTCTGATTAACAATTTTTTCATACAAGATCTGAAATTGTTAGGTTTTCTCAAATTAGTCAATGCTTGATCTTGTAGGATTTTTGAGGCATACATCAACACGAAAACACCACAGCTGGATGCATCCTTTTGTAAATCTCGTTCAGTTGGTTCCTTATACTGCCAATTTCGTTTATCTTTGACCATATAACTAACGAATTGGTCATATTGAATTTTTCCCACGCTTAAAGTTGTTAACGAATTTAAGTACACAAACTCTTTGGTAGAAAATTTCAAAACACATAATGTGTAATGATTTGAGCTTAAAATTGGAATAAAAATAATTTTTGGATTATTATTAATAAGCAAATTCAATTTGTCAAAATTAATACCATTTGTTTGGCATGGCAAGCAGTGTACACCCTTTATTCCACTTTATTTTACAATACATAAAAGACAAGAATCAAGAACAAAATTTGTTAACCATTCGTCATTATTTAAAGACTTCCAGTCTGAAGTTTCTAAATAATCATAGAATCCAATATGAATCGAATCTTCTAAAAGGTTAATCTCTTTAAAAAGATTATCGAATTTAAACAAATAGAATGTGTATTTCGTGGTTGAATAATTTGATTTTACTTCCGCATCGTTTTTCCATGTTTTTTTGTCACAAATTTTGATTGATTTAGGTTCAAATATTATTTCGTTTGATCCCAAGTCAGTGACATTTTGAGTCCGAATTTTATCAATGATTTTAGTGATTTTAGACTCAAACATGACTTTGGGTCGAATTGATTTTTGCTTTTTACAATTCTTTTTACCCCATTCTTCCTCAGGCTCGGCTTTATATTTTTGAGAATAGCTATGCTCTTGCTGTATTTCAATACTTAGATCAAGAAGTGATTGCGAATTATTTAATTCAATGATATTGTCTATATCACATTTAGTTGTTTCAGGTGTGTGATCAGATTTTACGGAATAATTAAGGTCTAAAGCTGAATTTTTATCATTAAAAGGTAGACATTTATCGTTATTAATTTCATTGATGTCAATCAAAGTTTGACTTATGGTGTCATTTATATTTTCAGTAAACTTTCCGAACATTTTATACTCATATCTTGTTTCTTTCAATGTACTTAAATTATCGGCTCGTGTAATTTTTATGAAATAACCAGGTCTTACAGTCTTTTGTGACAGAAGAATATGCTTCTGGAGAAACATACTAAATTCGACGGGAGCATTACTAATGTGATTACCAGACGGATCTGCAAAAATTCCCATTACATTTGTCCAAACAACAATGAATGCACAGTATTTTTCAATTATAAACTGACAAAAATTAACGTTACGATATTCGTTTACACTGGCATTCGTCTCCATTTCTTTTACTTCATTTAAGACCTCGTAATATATAGAAAGAAACATTGCGTAAAATGGACTTTGTTTAGCAATCGAGTCTAATGGATCACTGTGATAATTATCAGGTATTGTGTATTCTTTAGTCACACTTTCGGCATTAGCTTTGACTACAAAAGTGCGCAGAGCATACATGCTATTCTCAAATGAATGTGTTTTGTGGCCAGACAGCAGTATAATAAAAATATGTCTGAACCATTGCTGGCACTCTTTTATTTTAGAAAAATTGAAAGCAGCAATTAAGGAATTTTTTAGCAAAGACCTTAAAACATGTTTTTTGCCTAAGTGCAAATCTAAATGTTTACACATATTATGTATATAATGACACTTACACCACTGCAAAATAACAAAATCTGGCTTGATACTATTATCTGCTTCATATTTATTGAGAAATTGTGCACAAGCCCGAAGATAACCGAGTAAAGTTTGTTTATTGAAACTTTCTAAGACTGCGCCATATAAAGCAGCGCTTACATCTGTACAAACTCTTTTACAGTAAGGCCATTTAAATTGATATTTTAGTTTACCCTCTTTCAAAAAGTCTTTCAATTTATCAAAAAATATACGTATTTCTGTGAGACTGTGTCTAGACAAGATCGCTTCAGCAATAACTAATACCTTCTTAATCTTGCCAATTCTTAGAATTATTTTGTATATTAGGACTCTCTTTTCGGCACATTCAATTTTTTTTACACTTTCACCTGTTGCATCAATGTGCAAAGTATAATTCGAGTCACGCAGAATCTCTCTATTTTGTGACAGAGTTTCAAATGTTTCTCTCTGCCACAAAAAAATTGTTAAATAATCACCATGAAACTGAATATAATTTTTATATGGACCTTTTTTCATCAAATACACATCAATCCATGGATCTGCATGATAATATAAATCATAGTTACGTTCAGACTTACATTTTCGAAATGTTTCAAGTTTTTGTATATCTTGATAATTCCCAATTGCTGCAACTTCGTCAGAAGCATTTCTAATTTGCTCCTTTCGGAACATATAGGCACTGGTTTTTTGAAGCTTATCTTTAAATACTTGTCTTTTAATGCCTCTCATCTGGCCAACATGCGTTTCGCCTTCAGCGTGACAAACCGCTTTTGTTGTGTACACTGTAACACTCCCTTCGGCAGTTACTTCAAATCTATAAGTAGTGCAATCATAAAATTTGCAATATGCATATGCAAAGGTATTTTGCTTAATTGTTTTCACCATATAAAAACATAATATACACGTGTTATTATATTTGAGATATTCTTCTCGAATTATGTCTTCAATAATTTTCTTTTTTGTGTGCTTTTTCGGATTTTTTAGTTCACTTATATCTGCTGTAAATTTGCAGTCTAAGATATTTTTCTTGAAAACCCGTTTACGCTTTGCTTCTTTTGCTTCTTTTCGTATAACTGATCTGTTACGCTTCTCATTTGGATTTGGTAATTTTCTGTAATTAAGAAAGCCTGAAACATTTAGCGAATTATCTGTGATTTCAAATGGATCCAGTGTCTGGTCTCGAACAGTGGTTGTAGCATTTGGAACGTTTTCAGTTTCATTTTGAAGACTGATTTCTAATTCATTTTTCCGAATTTGCGATTCTTCTGTATAACAGAAACAATCGTTTGCATCACTTTTTTTTGAATCTGAAAAAGTGTTTTTAATTGTATTGAATTCATTATCAATCAATTTTTGAAATCTATGTAGCTCTTTTACTATAATTTCTTTAAAAGCTTTTGCTTCATTCCCAATCATTGTTTTTAAATCACTGCTAAATTTGTTTGGCACCACTTCTTTGGCGAATACCTTACATGAATTTTCGAAGTCGGTTTTAAATTCATCAATGAATTTGTTTTTATTGGCTTTTAATTCTTTTTCAAGATAATTCTTGAAATCGTCTTTAAATTCATTTATACATTCGTTTAACATTGGTCTAATGTCACTTAAAATGCTTTGAATATATTTAGAAACATCTGATATATTTGGTATGCCATTATTTATTTCTGAAAATGTTACACAATCTTCTGTTGCATGTTGTTTAGAATAATCCTTAATTTTAGATTCCGATATTACGATATTAGCATCCTTTTCGAAAATGCTATTGGCAATGGCATATGTAGAATTAATATCAGACGTTTCCACATTAAGGGAATTAAAAGGATGTTTTGCAATGTTAGAAACTGTCTTCGAATTACCATCAGGGCAAACTTCAAATTGAAGACATTCTACTTCCATTTGATCAATATTAGAATTTTCCAATTGAAATGTAATCATTGGCAAATTCTTTATTTCGGATTCTGTCTCTGGCATATTTTGAGATGCTAAAGCATGCATTCCAACAAGTGATTCATTTAAAATTTGGGATTGCTGTAATATAGTTTCTGGGACATTAGTATTCTTAGATATATTGTCAGTATCATAAAGTAGAAGCGACAGTAAGTCTTGCTCAATTTTTTTATAGCTATTGTTATCGGAAATAGGTTTTTTGTTTTGTAGATCTGAAACAGTTTCTGACGGTAAAACTGAAATAATTTCACTTAATATGTTATTAAAGCTAATGGAACTGTTTCCGTGAATTGTTTCTGAGGTTATAGTAGACTCTTGCTTCATTGCATCACAGTATTTAAAGACATCTGCATGAATATTGATATCTAATGTTTCGAAACTATTGTCAGCATCAGATCCGGAATCGATTTTAAATTCATTTAAATTTGGTACATGCAAATTTTTGGAATTTCGAACAGAAATATTTGAAGAATTGCGTTCTCTTAAAATGTTGCTCGCCATTTTTGCAATTTTCCTTCTGTTTTTTATATTATTTTGCATTTTATTGCATTTGTTTAATGCACTTAAATCATTAAAAATTCCATGAAACAATTTTGTATCATCGTTATAAGGATGTAATAAATCCTCTAAAGATGAATAGTTTGCAAGAAGTGCCTTAAGATCATCTAAATTATATGGCCTATTTAATTTACGTTTCTTAAATCTACGTTCTAAATTAACTCTACGCTTCATACTTACCTGAATTTATCCAACGGCAGCGAATAGAATCCTAAATAAAAATGTAATTAGTATTTACCTATCTATAGTTCAGTTTGGAAGTTACCCATATCTTAAGCAAATCCAAAATAAAGTAATATGGGTTTTCGTTCAAACACATAAACATTTGCATTCCTCGTATTTCTGTTAAATTCTTAATTAAAACTTAAAATTTTTTATGGAAAAAAATATAAAATGTTGTTAATTTCCGGAAGAATTTGTGTAAAATTTATTTGAAATTATTTCTGTATATGTTTTTTATATATACATTTTTAATATAATTTTATAATAGCATATAATAAAACATAATAGAATAAAATATAAACTTTGAAATCTATTGATTAAGCTCGTTAGAACTTTTTAAATTCCATATGAATATTATTCAAATTCGTGTTGAATTTTGTCAATTCTTTTCGAAAATCATTTTGATTTGCGTGAATTGTTTACGAATTTGTTTAAAATTCGTCAGAAATTGTTTCTGTATATATATTTATGTATACTTTTTAATAATACATCTTTATATAAACTGTTTAAACTTGTTCAGAACATTTTAAATTCCTTATGAATTTTTTTCAAATTCGTGTTGAATTTTGCCAGTTCTATTCGAAATTCAGTTTGAATTTCTTGTACAGTTTACGAATTTTTGTTCGTTTCTTTTCGAATTAATATAAAATGCATTCGAATTTGTATCTGTATATATTTTTTATATATATGTAAATTTATAATAATATATTTTTCTACAAACTGTTTCAACTCGTGTAGAACTTTTTAAATTCCTTCTGAATTTTTTTCAAATTCGTGTTGAATTTTGCCAGTTCTATTCGAAATTCAGTTTGAATTTCTTGTACAGTTTACGAATTTTTGTTCGTTTCTTTTCGAATTAATATAAAATGCATTCGAATTTGTATCTGTATATATTTTTTATATATATGTAAATTTATAATAATATATTTTTCTACAAACTGTTTCAACTCGTGTAGAACTTTTTAAATTCCTTCTGAATTTTTTTCAAATTCGTGTTGAATTTTGCCAGTTCTTTTCGAAATTGAGTTTGAATTTCTTATACTGTTTACGAATTTTTTTCGTTTCTTTTCGAATTAATATAAAATGCATTCGAAATTGTATCTGTATATATTTTTTATATATATGTAAATTTATAATAATATATTTTTCTACAAACTGTTTCAACTCGTGTAGAACCTTTTAAATTCCTTATGAATTTTTTGCAAATTCCTGTTGAATTTTGCCAGTTCTTTTCGAAATTCAGTTTGAATTTCTTATACTGTTTACGAATTTTTTTCGTTTCTTTTCGAATTAATATAAAATGCATTCGAAATTGTATCTGTATATATTTTTTATATATATGTAAATTTATAATAATATATTTTTCTACAAACTGTTTCAACTCGTGTAGAACCTTTTAAATTCCTTATGAATTTTTTTCAAATTCCTGTTGAATTTTGCCAGTTCTTTTCGAAATTCAGTTTGAATTTCTTATACAGTTTTCGAATTTTTGTTCGTTTCTTTTCGAATTAATATAAAATTCATTCGAAATCGTATCTGTATATATTTTTACTATAAACAATAAACTATAAAGTATAAACAATAAACTATAACCTATAGACTATAAACTATAAAGTATCAACTATAAACTATAGACTATAAGCTTTAGTATAAAATTATAAATAATATCTTATTTTTTATTTATTTATTTATTAATATTACTTTTAATATTTTAATAATTCAAACCCCCCGAAGCTTTTGGCTTGTCTGCAGCTGTAATAACTACTGAGAACTTATAAAGTATAAATTAGGAATTATACATTATACATTATAGCTTTTTATTAATTATTAATTATAAATTATAAATTATAAATTATAAATTATAAATTATAAATTATAAATTATAAATTATAAATTATAAATTATAAATTATAAATTATAAATTATAAATTATAAATTATAAATTATAAATTATAAATTATAAATTATAAATTATAAATTATAAATTATAAATTATAAATTATAAATTATAAATTATAAATTATAAATTATAAATTATAAATTATAAATTATAAATTATAAATTATAAATTATAAATTATAAATTATAAATTATAAATTATAAATTATAAATTATAAATTATAAATTATAAATTATAAATTATAAATTATAAATTATAAATTATAAATTATAAATTATAAATTATAAATTATAAATTATAAATTATAAATTATAAATTATAAATTATAAATTATAAATTATAAATTATAAATTATAAATTATAAATTATAAATTATAAATTATAAATTATAAATTATAAATTATAAATTATAAATTATAAATTATAAATTATAAATTATAAATAAACATTGTCATTGCTTAAGTCGACATTTAAGTGGACAATTTAAATGACTCTTAATATGTATTCAAAATGTTTTATAATTCTTAGACATAGTGTTTTTTGATGTATACTCGTACGAATGAATTAAAGAACTTGAATAAAACACCTTAAACTAAATTACAAAAGAACAATACACACTTGCACACATATAAACAATTACAACACAGTAATCTCATTTCTAATACATCTCATATATGCAGCACTGTATTAATACTTACTTCTTATGCAAATAGGTTAAAAATTAATAGATTTATAAATTTTTGATGTTAGCAAATTTATTTTTTGCACTACCACTACCAGTAAATTCTGCAACGCTATTGCAGTTACAGTTTACAAAACAAAATCATTGCAAACTTGGCCACACTTCTGAGAGTTATGACAGAGTTGCAAACCACCGTATTCAGGTCATATGGAATATTCATCTCCATATGAACTACGGTCAAATGCAAACGGGGTGTTTGACAGTTGCCGGATATTACAGGAAAGTAGACAGTCAAAATTTCTCTTGACTCAAATGCCAACAAACACAACGTGTGAAACCCTAGTCATTCTCAGTCATTACTCTCTTCATTGAATATTTCAATACACTAGCAGTTTTTTGATACTGTTATTGTATATAACTATACAAATTCCAACCATGTTGAAGTAAAATTACAAAAACTATGCAAAAAGTATGAAATAATCAAGATATGACGCGTGAGAGAAATGCCTCTGAGCTAATTTCTAGCACTTTTTGGTTCTTTTACCAGGGTTGCCAAATTGCGCACATCTTCTGGTCGTCTAATTCTAGATCGTCTTTGAGTACAATTGCTTAAATTATACAAAAAGTATGAAGAAAGATATGGCGCGAGAGAGAAATGCGTTTGAGTGAATTGTTATCACTTTTTCGTTCTCTTTTACGAGGGTCTTCTAATTCTTGATCATCTTTGTAATATGCACAGTTATTTCATTTAAAGGCAATGTATAGCCACATCTACAAATTACTCAGAGATGGTGAATATATTTCATTTTAACAACGCACTAAACCAAAAATATTGTTTTTATAATAATATAATAAAAAATAATTTCGATCATTAAAATTTTTCAAAATTGTTCTGTAATAAGTTTCACGTCATATCACAATTTTCCTAGTTTTTCTCGTTCGACTTTTGCAGGTTCCACTTATTTTATTTATTTGTTTATCAAAACTCATCTTAAACTAAAATTTACAAATAAAAATATCTTATAAATACAATATATAAATACAATTACAAAGAAGAAAAAAACTAAAAAATTTAAATAAAATTTTAAACATTGAGCAGGAAAAAAATGTATTGTTTAGCATAAAAACAAAAATTAAAAAATAACAAAATTTATATAATATAAATTATTCTTTATACAAAACATTTGGCGGTTTCACGATGGTGTTGGGAAATATTTCCAGCCATGAAAAAGTTTCCCTTTGCGAAGCAGAGTGAATTTTTTCTCATTTTACCCGACTTAAACAAAGAGGAAAAGTCAATTTACCACAGGGTAAACGAGAAAATGGCGGGGGAAAAATATGAGCTATATATACGTTAACATTTTCGAACGCATGCAACAAATACATTACTTTTGTTTATATTTAATTCAATGTAGTTAATTTAAAAAAATCTGTTGAAAGTAGAAGACAATTGGAAAAACCGCTGTAAATTTTGTCCCTTTCGTAGTGTAAACTGAGAAATAAAAATGATGTTGGTAAATGGAAAATATTTCCTATTTTGGAAATATACTTTCCACGAAAAGTTACCTAATAACGATCGTGAAAACCCGTCTTAACATTTTGTAAACAAAGTGAAACCTGCAGTGCTGTCGAGTAAAATTAGTAAAATTGTGACAAAGTTGAATCATGAAAACTTTTCTCTACTTTAGGTAATCTCATACAATATTTTCTACCTTCATGGTTTCCCGGTTTATATAAGAAAACAAGCATTTAAAAAATGATTCTGTAAAAATAATTAAACTTTTATTAATGTTTCTTAGGCAACATTCTGTAAAATATGCATATTTTCCGAAATAGAATTAGTACTTGAACATATTTTTATAAAAGGGCGAAAATCTGTGGTGCATCGAGGCGGCCATTCGCACGAACTGCAATTCGTAATAACATCTAACTTGATAAAAAGTAAGAGCATAAGACATCAAAATAAGTAAACTATTAAATAAATATTCATATGTTACTCTATTTTAAAATAATGACAATTCTAGTGTTACTAAATAGTAATATTTAAAAAAGTTTTAAAAAGCAACTAGCGTATCTGAAATAAGAGCTAAGGCCACATGAAAGCTACACTAGAAGCACTCAAAATGTCGTCATGGCAACACTGATGGAGAATACAAAGGGAACAGTAGCGGCAGTATTGTCAGAAATCATCTTTCAAATAACAGCTGTTCCCATATGGTGATATGACGTGATTATCATAATAAGCTTTCGTGATAACTTTATTTCACGTATTTTTTTAATACTATCATATAAATTAAGTATATGACAAAGATTGTAGTTTCAAAAAATGAATTTCATGTCTTATTTCCATATTTTCATAATATTTCGCAGAGAAAGATAATGTGGGATTTCATACAAACTCTTAAATTTTCGTGTATTTCGTCTTAGGTAGATGAGTTTAGTTAAGCTTTATTTGAAAATATTCTCTTTTAACAAAAATAATTCGGAATGATATGGTTACTAGATTGCAATTTGGGAATACATGCAGTGGAATACAAAAAATATCACAAAATATATTTAAATTAAAATAAAACACAGTACAAAATTTAATTGTAAAGGATAATTAAATTGGGTTAAATTACCTACGATTCCGTTTGAGAGTTATATACTATGTGGTTTTATTTATAAGGATAATTATGCTCATATGTTAAAATAAATGTAAAAAAGTAAATAAGCACGCTTATGATTAGAACAGAAATTTTTCATTGTGGTTGATCGTTTCAGCTGGCAAACTGAATGTACTTTGTTTTTGTACCTTTTTGTATTCCAGTTTTATTGGTATACTTATGTACGTGTATAGCTTAACAACTAATGCGATTGGTACAAAAACAAAATGCCTGTTGTTTCTGCCTACAACAACAACGTCTACTGCTACTACTTGATTATTTTACATGGCATTCATCTAATTAAATTTCCCGGTTTTCGTTCATTCCAAAAACACGGATACAAAACAAAACTTTTAACAAAACTCATCGATCTATCCTCATGGGAAATTTTCATTTGTTTATAGTCTCTCTGAGAGTGTTCGATTCTCTATACCCTATACTCTTTGTATACCTCGTGTTTTCATAAATACTTGACATTTCGTACATATTCTAGTTTTACGAGCTAATCTGGGGATTTATGAGTTTGAATGAAAAAGACATACATTTCATAAATACAAAACAAATATGTAGCAAAAGTTTCCACTGTGTCCAAAAAGTAAGTGGGGAAGTGTAAAGAAACTAGAACTGGTCTTGAAATTGATTTTTACGCCCATATCTGGAAAACTATTGGTTTCCTGGAATTTTTATTTTTCTACTTCACAGGGGCAACCCTACAGCCTTAAATAAAAAAACCAACCCGTAAGAAATATAGTTTTTGACTAAAGTAAGCGAAGTTTCAGCTCGATTGGATCACGGGAAAAGGGTTACAAATCAAGCCAAAGTTTTTTCGGCATGCATGCATACAGATAGATGAAGTTAATATAAAGAATCTAAAAATCGGACATATGTGGCTAAACTGTATTTGTTCTATTTTTGTTATTAGAATTTTAGAAGTTTAATAAGGATTTTCAATAGAAACCTGTTATAGTCTTGTATTTGTTTTGGAGATAACAGCACCTTGTTAAATGTGCTTCGGTTTCAAGCCTACAACTTTGAAACCCGACTTGGCAGCACTTAGCAGCGTCTTTTCTCATTTACAGTTAAAGCATCGGGAGTTAAAAATGGTAAGTAGGGTTTTCAAATTTATTACTTTTATAATTTTTGTATTTAGTGAACATTTTTGTTAGGTTTAGTCAACAAATTCTCTTCAACTTTATACTCGAGATCTCTTTTGACTAAGCTATATAAAAAATATGTTGTCACACACTAATTCCTAAATTTTTCTTTTCAGACTTTAATAAAGAAATTCCTCTGCCCAAATTGCGGACACAAAGTGTTTGAACGCTCCGTGTTCTACAAAAAACTGCCGACAGCATTAAAAAATAAGCTTCGGCAACATAATCGGCAACAACAGCAAAGCCAACAACCGTCGACCAAAAACCAGTTGACCTACCAACAACAGCACCAAAATCAATTAGACCAACAGCTACCCCACCAAGAGCCAGCTCACAACCAATTAAAACTCCAACAGCCAGCTCACCAACAGACAGCTCCCCAGCAGCCAGCCCACCAACAAAATCCATCTCAACAGGTAGCCCACAAACAGCCCGACTACCAACCCCAAAACCACCAACTGCCAGCATACCAACCCCAAGTACACCAACAGACAGCCTACCAAGTCCAAATCCAGCAACAGCCAACAAACCTACCTCCAACTAACGGACAGTCAGTATACCAACCTCCATCCCCAATGCACCTACAGCCAGCCCACCAACAGCTAGTTCAGCAACAGTCAGCTCACCAACAGCCAGTTCACCAACCTCCAGTTCCCGAACATCCAGCCTACAAACAAACGCAATACCAAGTAGCCCTCCAACTGCCAACCCAACAACGGCCAGCCTATCAACCCCCAATCCACAAACAGCCAGTATATCAACCACCAACCAACCAACAGCAAGCATACCACCCCCCACTCCACCAACAACTAGCCTACCAACCCCCACTCCACCCACAACCAGCATACCAACAGCCAGCCGTACTACAGCTCGCTTATCAACAGCCAGGTCAACAACAGCCAGCTTACCAACAGCCAGCCCACCAGCATCAACCCCACCAACAGTTATCCTACCAACAGCCAGTATACCAACAGCAACCCCATCAAGTTCACCCCCATCCACTGCCACAACACCAACCTCCACCGTATATGTCACCGTACAACAACAGCATATACAATCAATAAATTATATTTTCCTTTAAAAATTGAATTTTAAGTTTTTTAGGTTTTCGCTTTAAGTTTTTTTTTGTTTTTAATATTAATAATAAATAATATAAATTTAAAAATTTTGATTTCATTTCCAATCATTGTCAGGACTGGGACGATCAAAGTGGACGCCAGACACAAAATACTATTGCAAACCAATTTTTGCGCTACAAACCATCCCAATGTCTGTGCGCATATTCTAACATTTTGAAACTTCTTGACCTTACCATTGCTTTTTTTGTCAGGTCTGCGAAAAACATTTCCACAAATTTTCAAATTCCCAAAAAATTTTTTTGATCAACATGACGAAACAGTTTTAGTACTGGAAACTTCTCCCAACCGTCTGTGCGCACCTTCTAGTACATTGGACTCGTTGACGATACCTTTCTCCCCACCATATAGTTGTTTTTTTTTGCCGGGACTGCGAAACAAGTGTCCAGAGCCACAAAAGTAGTGACCTCCTTATTTGTCCATCGCATATCAGCACGCTCGATATTAATGTAAGTATGTATATTAGGGTAATAACTTTTTGCATTTTTTGCAAATATTAAATCTCCCCAGACAAAATCGCGTAGGGCATGGACAAATATTAAGAACTGCGTTTTTAGTTTTCGCTATCGTTAAAAAGGTTGCGCAACAAACGCGTTAAAGTTTTGAATCAAACGGGGAATAAAAATAGTACAAGATATATATCCGCTTTATAAAACATCGCGTACTTTGAACCTAAAGTTTATATCTTACAGTACCTACTTCTAATCATATATTGTTATTATTTGTTTACATACTTACATATGTATAAACCATATTTTAAAAAAATTGTTATTAAAAAAATATATTAAAGGCATTTTAGAAATCGCTGTCGTAAGGTTTTTTTTACCAAATTGAACTGAAATAGTTTTTTTTTTATCATTTATACAATATTTGCCATTAGAAAAGCCCTGGGGAGAATGTTGTCTAAAAAAGTTATCACCCTAATGTATATTGATAATAAAACGCATTAACCACATGTTGACACACATTTTGGTTATTAATCCATTGATTTACTATTTATTCTTTAGAAATTCTTTTATAAATCACTCACGCACCTCTTTGAAAGTTTGTATATGTTGCCCGTAATGGGTGCTTCTAGTCCTCATCATTCTCCAAGTATCACCTAACATAATCATCGTTCCAGGTAACTTGGAACTGGTAATCACTGAAAAAAACAATAAAAAAGTTTTTATATGAGATTTTTTTTAGAACCGCTCACTCACCTCTTCGGAAGTCTAAATATGTTGCCCCCAGTTGGTGCTTCCATTCCTCATCATTCGCCAAGTATCACCTCTCATAATCATCGCTCCAGGTCCTTTGGAAATGGTGGTCACTGACAAAAAAACAATATTACAAAAGTTTTTGTATTCGAAATTTTTTTAAAATTCGCTCACGCACCTCTTTGATTGTTTATATATGTTGTCCGCAGTTGTCACTTCCAGTCCTCATCACTCCCTAAGTGTAGCCCCTCACAATCATCGTTCCAGGTCCTTTGGAAGTGGTGGTCACTGAAAAAAAAAACAATATTAAAAAAGTTTTTGTATTCGAAATTTTTTAAAATTCGATCACGCACCTCTTTGAATGTTTAGATATGTTGTCCGTAGTCGACTCTTCCAGTCCTCATCACTCCCTAAGTGTAGCCCCTCACAATCATCGTTCCAGGTTCTTTGGAAGTGGTGGTCACTGATAAAAAAAACAATGAGAAAAAAGTGATTGTATGGGAAATTTTTTTAAAATTCGCTCACGCACCTCTTTGAAAATTTACATATGTTGTCCGCAGTTGTCACTTCCAGTCCTCATCACTCCCTAAGTGTAGCCCCTCACAATCATCGTTCCAGGTCCTTTGGAAGTGGTGGTCACTGAAAAAAAAAACAATATTAAAAAAGTTTTTGTATTCGAAATTTTTTAAAATTCGCTCACGCACCTCTTTGAATGTTTAGATATGTTGTCCGTAGTCGACTCTTCCAGTCCTCATCACTCCCTAAGTGTAGCCCCTCACAATCATCGTTCCAGGTTCTTTGGAAGTGGTGGTCACTGATAAAAAAAACAATGAGAAAAAAGTGATTGTATGGGAAATTTTTTTAAAATTCGCTCACGCACCTCTTTGATTGTTTAGATATGATGTCCGCAGTTGTCACTTGCAGTCCTCATCACTCCCTAAGTGTAGCCCCTCACAATCATCGTTCCAGGTCCTTTGGAAGTGGTGGTCACTGAAAAAAAAAAACAATATTAAAAAAGTTTTTGTATTCGATTTTTTTTTAAAATTCGCTCACGCACCTTTGTGATTGTTTATATATGTTGTCCGTAGTGGCCTCTTCCAGTCCTCATCACTCACTAAGTGTAACCACTCACAATCATCGTTCCAGGTCCTTTGGAAATGGTGGTCACTGAAAAAAAAAAACAATAAGAAAAAAGTTTTTGTATTCGAAATTTTTTTAAAATTCGCTCACGCACCTCTTTGATTGTTTATATATGTTGTCCGTAGTGGCCTCTTCCAGTCCTCATCACTCCCTAAGTGTAGCCCCTCACAATCATCGTTCCAGGTCCTTTGGAAGTGGTGGTCACTGAAAAAAAAACAATATTAAAAAAGTTTTTGTATTCGAAATTTTTTAAAATTCGATCACGCACCTCTTTGAATGTTTAGATATGTTGTCCGTAGTCGACTCTTCCAGTCCTCATCACTCCCTAAGTGTAGCCCCTCACAATCATCGTTCCAGGTTCTTTGGAAGTGGTGGTCACTGATAAAAAAAACAATGAGAAAAAAGTGATTGTATGGGAAATTTTTTTAAAATTCGCTCACGCACCTCTTTGAAAATTTACATATGTTGTCCGCAGTTGTCACTTCCAGTCCTCATCACTCCCTAAGTGTAGCCCCTCACAATCATCGTTCCAGGTCCTTTGGAAGTGGTGGTCACTGAAAAAAAAAACAATATTAAAAAAGTTTTTGTATTCGAAATTTTTTAAAATTCGCTCACGCACCTCTTTGAATGTTTAGATATGTTGTCCGTAGTCGACTCTTCCAGTCCTCATCACTCCCTAAGTGTAGCCCCTCACAATCATCGTTCCAGGTTCTTTGGAAGTGGTGGTCACTGATAAAAAAACAATAAGGAAAAAGTGATTGTATGAGAAATTTTTTTAAATTCGCTCACGCACCTCTTTGAAAATTTACATATGTTGTCCGCAGTTGTCACTTCCAGTCCTCATCACTCACTAAGTGTAGCCCCTCACAATCATCGTTCCAGGTCCTTTGGAAATGGTGGTCACTGAAAAAAAAACAATATTAAAAAAGTTTTTGTATTCGAAATTTTTTTAAAATTCGCTCACGCACCTCTTTGAATGTTTAGATATGTTGTCCGTAGTCGACTCTTCCAGTCCTCATCACTCCCTAAGTGTAGCCCCTCACAATCATCGTTCCAGGTTCTTTGGAAGTGGTGGTCACTGATAAAAAAAACAATGAGAAAAAAGTGATTGTATGGGAAATTTTTTTAAAATTCGCTCACGCACCTCTTTGAAAATTTACATATGTTGTCCGCAGTTGTCACTTCCAGTCCTCATCACTCCCTAAGTGTAGCCCCTCACAATCATCGTTCCAGGTCCTTTGGAAGTGGTGGTCACTGAAAAAAAAAACAATATTAAAAAAGTTTTTGTATTCGAAATTTTTTAAAATTCGCTCACGCACCTCTTTGAATGTTTAGATATGTTGTCCGTAGTCGACTCTTCCAGTCCTCATCACTCCCTAAGTGTAGCCCCTCACAATCATCGTTCCAGGTTCTTTGGAAGTGGTGGTCACTGATAAAAAAAAACAATGAGAAAAAAGTGATTGTATGGGAAATTTTTTTAAAATTCGCTCACGCACCTCTTTGATTGTTTAGATATGATGTCCGCAGTTGTCACTTGCAGTCCTCATCACTCCCTAAGTGTAGCCCCTCACAATCATCGTTCCAGGTCCTTTGGAAGTGGTGGTCACTGAAAAAAAAAACAATATTAAAAAAGTTTTTGTATTCGATTTTTTTTTAAAATTCGCTCACGCACCTTTGTGATTGTTTATATATGTTGTCCGTAGTGGCCTCTTCCAGTCCTCATCACTCACTAAGTGTAACCGCTCACAATCATCGTTCCAGGTTCTTTGGAAGTGGTGGTCACTGAAAAAAAAACAATAAGAAAAACAGTTTTTGTATTCGAAACGTTTTTAAAATTCGCTCACGCACCTCTTTGAATATTTGGATATGTTGTCCGTAGTTGTCTCTTCCAGTCCTCATCATTCCCTATGTGTAACCTCTCACAATCATCGTTCCAGGTCCTTTGGAAATGGTAGTCACTGAAAAAAAATAATAAAAAAGTTTTTGTATTAGAATTTTTTTAAAAATTCGCTCACGCACCTCTTTGAACATTTAAATATGTTGTCCGCAGTTGCCACTTCCAGTCCTCATCACTCCCTAAGTGAAACATCTCACAATCTTTGTTCCAGGTCCTTTGGAAGTGGTTGTCACTGAAAAAAAAAAACATAATAAGAAAAAAGTTTTTATACTAGAATTTTTTTAAATCACCTACGCACCTCTGAAAGTTTTGGTATGTTGCCCGTAGTTGTTGCTTCCAGTCCTTATCAATCTTTTTGTGTTTCACATTTTATTTGTTTAGTTTTTCTTTTATTCACATTTTAGGGGTTGATTTACACGAATTTGGTTTGTTGGTACTGTCAATTTAGTTTGTTAAAGTTCACAAAGAAAGAAATTCGGAGTAATTGTAAATATATGATTGCATTACCATATTTATATTCAAATGGCAAGTTACTTGCAAATGGTGTTACCAATTAATTACATTAAAGAACTTCATTATTGCCTGGCAATGCTGAAATGAGCATAACCACAATTTTTCAGAGAGAGAGCACAACCTCTCACTATTTGGTCTCTGTCTCTCTCTCAAAAAATTTAGTTTGTTAACTTTAGTTTGTTAACTTCACGCCGATTGTTAACTTTGGTTTGTTAACTTCACGTGCGTTCGTTTTTGGCTAATTATAACAGTCATGCATATTTTAGTAGTTCAGAGTTGATAAATTTAGTATTTCAAGCAAGCTGTGTTCACACTTTAACAGTGTTATCAAGTCTGATTAAAAATACGCGCTTTAAAAAATTTTGCAATTGTATAAACGTGATTTGCAAATATATTAACAATATATATAGAAAACCACATTTATGTTTTGATTATCAAAAAAGTTACCAAAATGAAAAAGAAATTCACATCTCCACATCGAAAAAAAAATAACAAATTTTGGTTAAAAATAGCCAAAACGGCAACACTGGTCACACAACAAATTTTTCTCTTTTTGACAACTAATACATATTATCAACTGTCCGGTCTTGAACTGTCCCGTGTAAACGCACCGTAAGAGAATGCTTTAAATGAAAAATATTTTATGATACACAATAAGTACGTTTTTTTTACCCCGCTACAGTTAATTATAGCTTAATTTGTACGGGACAGCTAAGTGATATTAAGTGGCATTTCAATTTACCACTTAAATTCCGACTTGAGCAATGAGAATGTTGCCACATGTTAAATTTCAAGAAATGGCAACAACAATTTATCTTAGATAAATTTTGTTATCATTTTTTACGAATGAAAATGTTATCAAGGAGAGACTCAAAGCAGAATTTTGCAAAATGTAATTGAACATATGAGAGCTAAATCACACAATAAACTTATGTGTATGGATTTCAATAGTTGAAACTACCGACGTGGATCACTACCGACGATCGGTGTATTAAATAATACAGGTGATTGCAGTGAACGTGAAAAATGCAAGTAGATGCTGCTAATGCCAATACCATGGCCACATTCGTCAACGATTCTTTATCTCTTCTATGGCCGCAAGGTAACTTGATAAATAAAAGTCAAATTCTTGTTTAATGCTACTTTTACTTTATACAGGAGCAGTGTTATTATATTTTTTTCAAAAAAATCTAAAAATTGTTCCAAAAAATCTTTTTTCTGAAAAAAAATCTGTTTTTACGCAATATTAAAATAAGTTGTATTTATTGTTGACCTTTCCTATTATTATGATTTTAAATTTTAGTATCGGCTTCAGGTCATAGGTATGGAAAAAAGAAAACGAAGTTGTAAAAATTTTCTTTACCCCAATTTATTTAATTTCCAATTTTCAAGGATCTAATATAAGAAAAACACAAAGATTTTATAAAACATTATTGAAAACAGTAAACACAAATTTTTTTTGTAAGTAAAGGGTTATCCATTTTGCGGTTTCAAAAGTAAACGTAAATAAAGACATAAAATATTTTTTTTCATGATATGTCTTTTTTATTATAAAGTTTGAACGTTGACATTATGTGTGAAACACTACATCATTTAAATGACCACCACGCGAAGTGTTGCAAGCATTGATTCTTTTGGGGTAATTCTCGACCACTTTTTGATACATATTGGGCGGTATCTCAGCCATAACTTGACGAATGTTGGTTCTTAAATGCTCAAGAGTTAAAAGTTTATCTGCATAAACACGCTCTTTCGCGTAGCCCCACAAAAAAAGTCTAGAGGTGTCAAATCGCATAATCCTGGTGGCCAGTTGATATCGCCACGACGAGAAATTACGCGGCCAGGAAATGTCTCTTGCAATAAAGCCATATTCGCTCGAGTTGTGTGGCATGTGGCACCGTCTTGTTGAAACCACATATTCTCCAAGTCGTATTCTTCAATAGCAGGCTAAAAAGTCGGTTATCATATGACCATAACGCTCCGAATTGACGGTGACAGTCGTTCCATCGTCGTTTTCGAAGAAGTAAGGTCCTATCACACAGTGAGGTCCTATCAAACAGTGACTTTTTCTGGACGTAATGGCCTCTCTTCAATTACTTGAGGATTCTCAGAACCCCAAATACAATTATGTTTAGAAATGTGCTTCATCGCTGAAGAAAATTTTGTTCGAAAAATCGCCGTCCACCGCCTGTTGTTCAAGCACCCATTCCACGTATCTACGACGTTGTGAATGGTCAGCTGGCTTCAGTTGTTGTGTGAGGTGGACTTTATATGGATGTAGGTGTAGATCCAAATGCAAAATACGCCATAATCTGCCGTAAGACAGTCCTAATTCCTGAGAACGACGAGGAATCGACACATTCGGGTCTTCAGCAAAACTTTCACTTACAGCAGCGATATTTTCGGCGGAACGAGCGAAACGATGATGCACAGGCCTTACAATATCTGTAACCGCTCCAGTCTCTTCAAATTTCTTCACAATTTTGCCAATTGCTTGCGTAGTTGGATGATTATGTAAACCATAATCTCCTCTTAAAGCACGATATGTGGCTGTGCAAGAATCACCATTTTTGTAGTAGGTTTTAATAATTTTTATGCGTTGTGTGATAGTTAAGCGATCCATTTTCGCCAATGTCAGACTTTCAATTGAAAAGAAAAAAATTGGTTTAACAACTTAGTTTGACAGATGTCGAATTCCAGCCCTATACTTTTGAAACCACGAAATGGATAACCCTTTACAATAATGTCTGTGAGAGATTATTGAGTAGGAAATCACAATAATATTTATGCATATACTAATTACATTGTGAGGTAACAAAAAGTATACGACTAATTTTTTCTGCTAGCTTTTTTCAACTAATTTGATTTTTCCGCCTAAATTTGTCAATTGTATGTCAGTAAACTTGTGTACATTGGTCCGTATCGCGCTTTTAGTTGAGTCTTTTCTCAGATGGAATGTCAATAACATGTAGCATTTTTGGCCTGTGTCCAGTTAACGTACAGTGGGCTTCGAGTGCTGTTTTTGTTCCAAAGAGTACTAGCATATGTTGGCTTTGTCTCCGTAGCACTTGATTTTGTACACCACATTTGGCTTGTCATTCGTATCGATTCTCGATTTAGTCCTACTAAAAAGCGATTTAGGGTAAAGTTAGACTTTGGAGCTGAATGATATTTCTCCCTCTCATAAATGTTTAAATGTTTGATTCTTTCCGAGAGTCCTATCACAAACGTTATTTATATATCTTGTATTACCCTTTGGTTTTGGTGGTTTCAAATCTGTTCGCCTTAGCTAGTCGTCAATCGTGTTGAGGGGAAAACTGTTCATTTGTAAAATCGTTCGTACCTTCTCCTTATTTTCCCCATGAAATTCCACGTCGCTAAGTTTCACCACTCTGTTAACGAAATTCTTGACCGTGTTAATTATTGTTCCTCTAGGATGCTTACAATAATAATTTATCAGTCGTCCTGACGCTGTAGGCATTTGAAATTTCCATCTTGTCTTATAACTATGCAACCAAGGTATGGTAATTGTTGGTCCCTTTCCTCTTCAACTGTGAATTGAAGTTGTCGATTGAAAGAATTGAGCGCCTTAATCGCGTTCTCCACCTCAGATTTCCCAATGGTTACAAATATATCATCCACATATTTAGTTGTAATTTTCGGTCCACTCGTTAAGGTATTGAGCGCCGTGTCAAGTAATCCTTCCATTATAATGTCCGTCATTATCGGTGACGCCTTTCTTTATTCATAAAATCTGTCCTCATATTTAAAATAACGTAGATTCTTGATACAAAACGACAGTAGTTCCATAAAAATACCCTGTGGTATAGTCGTGGAATCCGCAATTTTACTCCATTTTTCCTCTATGGTCCTTAATGCCAAATTTATGGGTATTCTTGGAAAAACATTGACCACATCAAACGATACTAACATTTCGTCTTGGTCTATTCTTAAATTTTTTATCCTGGATTTGAAATCAATTGCGTCCTCAACCATAAATTTGCAAAGTGCATAACTAGGAGCATTTATGGGTGAGCAAATAGGTCTTATAGCTTATCCACATTTACTGTGTTTTAGCGAAATACTGTAATTTCGCTCCATATGAGATGATTTGAGCCTAAATCACACTATAAATTACACATATTTCCATACAAAAAAAATGCAAAAAAGTTGCTCAGTTTTTTGTAATTTGTTTGAAATCGCAGTAACACCAAGAGAGACCATAGTGTTGTATTGCAATAGTAGTTAAAAAATGCAGTAAAATGAAAAAATTTCCATTGCTGGTTCAAAGCAAATGTCAGAAAAATGAGGGGAAAAAACATCTGTTTGTTTACATTTCTAGTTTGCTTTGTGGTGGTAAGTACTTATTGCAATGTGATTTATTAATATAAATTAAAATTTTTCGTTTTTAATAATTGCAATACAGGAAAATGGATTCAATGCCGAATATATTGTAAGTAATAAGATTTTTATATTGGGTTTTTTAATTATTATTGTGATTTTTTATTAGAAACGATAAGAAGCGCAAGTATAAGCAGAGAATTGCTTGGTCGGACACCGCAGATCAAATGCTGCTTGAGATGTGGGAGGACAAAATTCCGCAACTTCGCGTTGTTTGTTTGTTTACAATCAAAACAAATTAGAGAAATGCCAAACAAAGAGAGAGAAGTCACTTGAAATCGCAGTAATTAACAAAAGCACAATGTGAACACCATGATTTCGAAATCATCTCATAAAGAGCGAAATTACAGTATTTCGCTAAAACGCAGTAAATGTGAATAAGCTATTAAAGGATTCCCCTATTTATGCATTTTCGGCAAGCCCCGCTGAATAATTTATCCACTAGGTTGTTATTTTTCTCCTGTAGACTTGACGTCGGATCTCTCCTGAGTCGTCTATACGTGCATATATCGCCCAGAATATTTCCCATCTTCATCTTATATTCGTCCTTTGATATCGCAACTGTCTTTCCCCCTTTGTCTGCGCTCATGATGAGAATGTCATTATTTTCAACCAAAAATTATCTCGTGCGACCCACTGTGCCTAAAATATTCTCGTCCCTCATGTCCAATTTTGGTTTGTAGAGGTGGTCATCGATCAAACCAACGAACTTCGTTCTTGAAATCTCCTGCTCTTCTTTGTTACCAATTGTCTGTATGCACTCTTTCCCTTCGGCGATGCATTTGAATAAAGGGAATGTTGCCATTGCATTTGGCAATGCATACTTGGGTCCGAGAGACCGTAACCATTGTATCGATATGATACGTTTCACTCAAACTTTTCTCTTTCACGTCATTTCTTGATTGTTTTATAATTTCTACGTTATCAAAACCCACACTGCGATAACATTTTACAAAATCTGTTTTTACCAGAAAAAAACTGGAAATCTGTTTAACACCTAAAAAATCTGTGAAAAACAGATAAATCTGTTAATATAATAACGCTGTACAGGAGTGCAATATGAGAACGTGTTGATGATTGTAACAGACGCGGCTGCTTATATGCTTGCTGCGGTTTCTGCCTTGAAGACGATTTTCCCTAAAATGATACACTTAACATGCTTTGCTCATGGTATACACCGCCTTTCAGAATTTATAAGATATCAGTTTCCACCCGTTAATGAATTAATATCTTCAACAAAGGCAGTATTTTTAAAGGTAGATGTTTTAATTACTAACTGCAGAACGAAAAATTAATTTTTAATTATACTAAGGCTCCATCCCGTCGTCAAGAATTTCAAACAGCTCTAACAGGCGTTGCGTTGCCGCCAGTTCCATGCACTACTCGTTGGGGTAGTTGGTTGAAAGCATCACAATATTATTGTGAGCATTTTGAAGATGTTAAGAATGTTGTAGAATCGTTTGACAGCGAAGAGGCTGAAGCAATACCTATTTCCAAAGAGAAATTTAATTTAAGAGAAACAGTCAACAATCTCGGGTATTTGCAGTGTAACTTTTTAAACAGTGGAATTTTAAAACTACAAAAAAGATGTATATCGCTAAATACGAGTCTCGAAATACGTTGAATTTAATGGAAAACAAAATATTTTCTAAAAAATTTGAAGCTATTATAAAACGTAATATGGGCTACAAAACTGTGTTGGACATTTATAATGTTTTGTTTAACCCTAGGATGTTCAACTAGGCTTTTCGAGGCCCATTTGGACTTTGAATAGTCCCCAAATTTTTTCGTTGACTCTGAGCGCGGAGATATTTTATGCCAATTACCGTTAGTGCTTTCTGATCATAATGAGTACAGTAAAATATAAGTTTCATTGATTTCGTAGGCAAAACTGATACATATGTTTATGTTAAATGATGGCCCGTCTGTTAAATTTATGGAAAATGTATGTAAGCTGCTATACAAAAGCACTTCAACATGATCAAGCAATTGAGATTTCATTATTTGAGCTCAACAAGTTTACTGTGTGCCGTTTTCTTTTGAATTGATCATTTCGGTTTGAATTTTTACCTATTTTAAGATCTATAGCTTTCTTGAATTGAACTACTTGAAATATCTGAAATAAGTGAAGAGGTCTGGGAAGACCTCGCTGCAGGTATAAGTTGGCGTCACCGATTTTCTGGATTGACAGAAGACCAACAGCACCTCGCTGAAAATAGTCTTGCCGCATTTTTTTGCGAGTGAGAACATCGAAGATGTAGAAGACGATGGAGATTATATCCCATCTGATGAAGTAGAGTCGGATGCTGAAGAAGAGTTGAACATTGCTGAACATTGAAACGAATGCTGTAGTGGACAGTCACAGTAGTGAGAGTTGTTGAAGAAGATGTGTTTGGAGTAACTTCGACATTGCCGGTTGGCGAATTTTGCACATCCAAAGCGAGCGCTGTTTGGGACACAATGTTTCAGTTGTTGCCAGAGGTGGGTCTACCTTAGTAATGCAGCCACGATTTGACAGTCCGATAAATATATTCAGAAATCGATAAATATAATCGTAATTGTTCGAGAGACAAATCGCAGAGCATGAGGCATCTTACGGGATTGGAATATAGCCCACCCGGATTCAACTACAAGAGTTTGGACGGAAACAAACGAGAATGAGATGTACCCGGTTTTTGGATTAGTATTGTTTGCTAGTATGTTCAATTCAAATACACAGTCAGCTAAAGAGCTTTTAAGACCATACCACCATGACATCTACAAACCCATGATGGTCCTCAACCGGTTCAAGCTGTTCTTACGCTTCATTCGGGTTGACAATGGAAACACGCGACAGGATCGTGCTGCATTGAGCAAATCTGCAGCTATCGCCGATCTTTGGATAATGCTAAACGCCAATTTGGAACGTGCTTATAATATTTTCACTTCGTTGGATTTGGCTGAAGAACGTACCTGGTATTTAATTAAAAAATCCCATAATAAAATATTATGCATTCCTAATTCCAATAAATTCCAACAATTAATCAGGCTTACATGAAGTTAAAATGTGATACAATACTTCTACACAATAGCAGCTTGCAATTGGAAAATAACCTGGGGCAAAATTTGTAAAAATGTGTACTGGGCCTCGCAAGGCCCAGTAGAGTCACTTACCGCCTACAAGGTAGTCAGACATCCTAGGGTTAGTCGTGTCGTTGCAAAGGAGGAGTTCACTAAATGACTTTCGCCAGCAGAACTTGACTGTTTTTAATTCTGTACAACAACATCTACTGATGTCGAACGTAGTTTCTCAATGTATGGCAACTTGCTTGCAGATAATCGAAGAACCTTCACATTTGGCAATTTAAAGCAACACTAAGGGTAGTATTCTAAAAGTCCCGAAAGTGAACGTAAACGCAAAAGCCAACACGAACGCCAAAGTCAAAAAATGGTAGTTTATACATCACTTCGCGCTTACGAAAGCTATCACTGTCATTTGTGGTTCATAGGGTTGCCCAAATAAAATAAACAATAGTTGCGTTTTTTTTGTAACTTATATACGTTTCCCATTCAAAGCGTTCAGACGTAGATGTAGATGGAAAATTCCATTGTAGGTGATTACTTTATATACTTATAGTAAGGGTTTCTTCTCCATTCAAAACTAAAGGAATTTGTTGATTTCAGATTTATTCTTCTAGCACCTAACGGAAAAGCGTCAAGTATACTCTAAGTCAAGGGCACACTCTTATGACGTAAATCTATCGCATTAGGGTTCCCTTTTAAGTTGACTAAATCGTGCCTAGAATGCAATGTCCTTAATGTAAAATTGGAATTTGTAGTTAGGAGTTCTAAATATATTTGAAGAGTGAACATATAATAAAGCTACAAATATCTTGACTTTGAAACGGTGATAGCAGAGTTATTCTTTTATGAAGCCAACTGTTAACTATAAATCTGACCCCTCACCCCCACCACTTCTCTACATTGTCGTAGAGCTTCGATTTCGCTATTGTCAATTTTTCACCTATTTCATCTCATTATAAAAATCTATATAATAATTATGTAGAATCTAGAATGAAATCCTTTGAAAAGCTTTTCAAGTAAGGGAGTCATTATCTCTACACCGAGTGAAGGACAAACTAATAAAAAAATCCCCAGCTTCTGTTCCTAGAAAAAAAAAACAAGTATATCCGGTATCAGCCCTTTACGCGCTTTTTTATAGAAAATGTGGACAAACAATGGTACTGAAAGCCACTTTTGTAAACAAGTGTACCGTAGGGCACTTCCTAGATCAAAAGTATACTGAAATACACCTTTAGACAGAAAAATAGTTCTACAATACTCTTCTATAAAACCGAGTTTTATAGAAAAGTGTCCTGTGGTACATCTTTTCAATAGAAAAGTTTCTTGGAGTCGACGTTTTCAAAAAAAAACTTATTTTGGAATACACTTTTTGGAATACACCCTCGTAGTACAGGTTTCTGAAGAAGAAACCTTTCTTGCTATAAACAATTGTCATGGAATTTGTCATTTGTATGGAACCAAATTGATCAATGACGGGGTCTTTATGAATAATATTTTTTTCAATTAATCGACCTTGCCGCTGCGAACAACAAGCCACTCCGTATCCATGTTAAGGGTAGGTCATTTCGGTTGGTACATATGTCTGGAAAATCTTGCCAATTTTTTAAGAAATAGTAAAAAATAAAATTTTAATTTTCAAAATTTGTATCAAAAATGGCTCTGTGTTTACAAATAGAGAATGACACAAAAGTAAATACAAAAATATGGTATTATATTAAAGCGCTACCAAGTCATTTACGTGTAACCGGGATGCGTTTTTTTTGTATCCTATATACGTCTCGTATATATGTATGTTACAAAAAAAACACAACTAATTATAGATTAGAAAAAGTTATCTTGAGTGAAATGCACAGAATGAAAAAGATAAAAAAATTTAGCTCTATTTCAATATATCAACAGATTTTATAGATTGATATTATTTATAATACTGCAAATACCAACAATATTCACATAAAATGTGTAAAAAACCTATGTATGTTATTTTGGGTTGCAATGCCGAATAAATTTTCCCACCTATATTAAATTAGTTGTCTTTTCAAAAACACGTGGCATTTGGCGGTACGTATTGATTGTAATGTATTGGTTCTTTTGTTTATTATTGTCAACATCAACTGATGTCTATAATTTTTAAATATAATTATAATAGTTTTGCAACACATTATTTATTTGAACTTTCCACTTCTAATTTTAATGTTGTAAATAAGAATTTCAGTGAGTAAACAATATAATTTTGAATTATTTAAAAAAAAAGTTTGAGCTCGATTGTATTTCAGCCAAAATTGGCAACTACTTACAAGCAATGAAATAAAAAATACTTCCTTTGCCCATCCTCGATCGACATCTTTCTTTGAATTTTTATTTTCTTCAACTAACGCGAAGAACTGTGGTGTGTTCAATTTGACAGCTGAAGTGATCAAAAACGTTGAGCTGCGATTTAAAAACTACCCATTAAATATCGTAACTCAATGCAGGTAGTTATCGAACAGCTGTAACGTTTTATAAACTAACAAAACAACAAACCTAACGCACAGTGACTGGTTCACGACTTATAGAATACCACCCTTAGTAATATATTGCAATAATCAATCAATAGACTGCATCTTATTAATGTAATCCAAAAAATTACTTCATTTAATTTACGACTGTTTGTGATGAATTTTTATTAAAAATAAAATTAATTAAATTATTAAAAATTAAGAATAAAATTCACTACAAATTTAAACCTATTGTGCATTTTTTATCTGATTTTTTAATGTTTTTCGTGCTTATCTAATGTGCATATTTTTAGTTTCGTAATTTGATATAATTTCGGTAATTTCGTGGAATCACACAGTGTAAACACATTATTACCCCACTTTCAAAGTGGGTGTCTATTTGAACATCTGGAAACACTCTGTTACGCATATATCGTAGTTGCCACATCTATCATTCTCAAACTGTTAACATTCTACCGTTAAATTGAAATTCCTCCACATAGAAATGTTAACAGACATTCATAACAACAAACAATGCTACTGACATCGTGTGCGGCAAAAACGAATTCCGAAAGGACTTTAACACGATTTATCAACACAATGCATGCTCAGTCACGACGGGACTTTTAACGGAAACGGAACTAACGGATAAACGCATAGATACGCTATACGCAAAAACGGAAAATTTTTGTGTTGTGTTTCAAAATAAAAGTGATATGTAGTGAAATCAAATAGGGGAAGAGGAAAACAAAAAAAAATCATAAAAATTTGGTGTTACAAAACAAAACAAAACGATATCGTAATCGTAAAAAAGAAAAGGTGAAGTGATATAAGTCGGTTGATAAACAAACGTAACTTATTATACAATTTATGTAAAAACGTTTACAAATTTTCGGTAGAAGTGGAAAGGTAGAAGGTGAAATTTAAAGGAAAATTTTTGAATAACTACAATTTACATGGGCGTATATGATGTATTTTATATTGTTGGCGGAGAGCTCTTCAGCAATTGGTGTAAAGAATGCAATTAAAAATGAAATTTAATTAAAATTAACGGAAGCGGAAAAGGCTTCTTCAGTGTTTACAAAAGTGCAAACGCGGAATCAAAGTGTAAAGTGTCTTTTGTTCGAAAACAAAGGAAGAGAAAAAAAAAAAAAACAATAATATTAACAACAACAGTGAAAAGTGAATGAAATGCAATTGCAATAAAATAGCAAATTAAACAAATTGAATCAGCGACATAAGTCACGACAATTCAACATTGCACCAAGTGGCAACATAAGGAGTAGACAACAACACCACCACCGGCAGGAGGCAAACGAGAACCATCTCCAACACCACCACCAACCAACAGCAACACCAGCTGCAGCACTTCACGTTCGTGTTGTTGTTCGCTGTTATTGCTGTTTGGAGGATTGGAATGGCTCTGTGAATGAATGAATGACTGAATGAGAATGTAAGTGCAAGGACAAGAGGACAAATCTAGAGCAAACATTTTAATGTTTTTTTTTTTGGTTTTGTTTTTTGATGTATTCTTAAACTCAACTCACACTAAATTATATGTTACCATTTGTCATTGTTGGCTTCAAAGTATTTCAACACACAAACGCTTCTGTTGAGCTTTAATGTCGCGTTGCTATGCATCTGAATTTGTACGCGTACAGTGGCAAGGGACACTAGCTATTTTCGGGGGCAAAACGTTTTGGTCATTTGTTAAATCACGTTTGTAATCTCAATCTTGTGTCTCTGGATTTAGTTCCGTTAAACATGTGTTGTGTTCATACATTAGTCAGCTGTTTACCCAGCCAAATTCAATAAATTCGGGATTTTGTTTGAATTGCGAAGGCGTTGATGGAGTTGAGCCTAGGTTATGAACATGACATGTAAAGGAAGTTCAATAAGATCTTCCAGTAGTGCAAAATCAAGAGCGAAGGTCAATTACGGTACAACAGGGTAGAAAGAGGAAGAGGTGTCGAAGCATTGGTGCTTCATCTCATGACCCATTCATGATTGCATATGGTATCCAATTATTCGGGGTTTTTGGCTTACTCGAGCAACCGAATTTTGACGCGTACTCGATTTTTGACTTCCTCGAATAATCGTGCCAATTTTTAAAATAACTCGAGTTATTCGAGTAAATTGATTTTAAAAATATGTAGTAGTAAAAGAAGCAATTAATTTTTTTTGATAGGTTTTATTTTATTTTGTAACTAAAACTATAAAAACAACGCGAAAAGTTCAATTACACAGTCTTAAAAAAGTACGAATAACAAAAAAAAGGTACAAGTATATTTCTAATCTTATCAATTCATTGGACTTTAATTTTTGTAAATTAAAAACTTAGAAAAAATATACAGTAAACTTAAAATGTATCGAGATAATGAGATCGTTTACATAAAATATGATTATTAAATAAAATAAAGTAAATACATTGAAACTATTAACTTTCGCAATCTTTCATGGAATCATAAACTATCAACTTTGGATAAATCCTCTCCGCCATTTTGGAATCTGACCAAAATAATTAGGAAGAAAACCCATAATATCCCGTTGATCAAACATAATGGTGAACGTTATATTACAAACCAACAAAAATCCGAAATTCTGGCTCGGACTTTTGGTTGTAACCATGAAATTTCAGAAAATCTCAGTAATCAACGCACCATTGCGGAAGTAAACGAGTCTATTGATCTACTTAACTCCTCCCCTTTTCCTTGGTCAAACACGCCTATTACATCAGCTAAAAATGTCGCCCTTGTAATAAAAAGCCTGAAAAACAAGAAAGCTCCCGGCAACGACCGTATTAGCAATAAAGTTTTAAAAGCTCTTCCTAAAAGCGGTATTAAATATCTGACTACGATAATTAATGCCTGTTTTAAGCTCGGGTATTTCCCAAGTATGTGGAAGGAGTCTAAAGTAGTTCCTATCAAAAAGCCAAATAAACCGCCAACCGACGCGAAATCATATCGACCCATAAGTCTACTCTCTAGTGTTAGTAAGATTCTTGAAAAAGTTTTGAAAAGAAAATTAGAAGAATTTTCTGAAGCACAACATATATTGCCAAAACATCAATTTGGTTTTCGCAGACAACACTGCACGGCGCAACCACTTACTAGAATTCATAAGCATGTTACTTCAAACTTTTCTAGCCAAAAATCAACCGGTATGGTGCTCCTAGATATTAAAGCAGCATTTGACTCGGTGTGGCACAATGGCCTCGTCCATAAACTGATTAAATTTCAATTTCCGCATCACATAGTCCGTCTAGTACAAAGTTTTCTGAGCGCTCGAAGCTTTAGAGTGCACATCGGCTCTGCATTTTCTGAGCGCAAAGAGATCAGGGCAGGTTGCCCGCAAGGCTCATGTCTATCCCCATTGCTATATAACTTATACACAGCAGATTTTCCACAACTTGAGAACTGTATGGTGTCCGTTTTCGCTGACGATACAGCCATATTGTCTTCTGCTGTCTCCCCAGCAGAAATCACAGCCAATCTACAAAATGCGCTAACTACAGCACAAGAATATTTCCATAAATGGAAAATAATGATAAATTCCTCAAAAACCCAAGCGATCTACTTCACCAGAAGGCGAAGTCAACGCTTCTTACCTCAAGTCAGCCTTGAATTTGATAACAATTTGATCTCATGGAACCAAAATGTTAAATATCTAGGAATTGTTCTGGATACTAAACTGAAATTTAAGGACCATATTCTGTATATAATTAAAAAAACGCATACCATGATACGGATACTCTATCCATTCATCAACAGGAGGTCAAACCTCAGTTTAGATAACAAAATGCTGATTTTCAAAAGCATATTCCAAGCAATTTTCTACTACGCCTGTCCAGTCTGGTCCAAAGCGGCCAATTGCCATATTCAAAAACTCCAAGTGGCACAAAACAAGGTCCTTAAACTAATCCACAACCTGCCATATTACTATTCCACTCAACGTCTGCATGAATATGCAAATGTCGAGCTCATCAGACAACATTCAGACAAACTAACCCAGACTTTTATATCTAGATGCCAAGCCGCAAGCTTTGAGCATATAAACGAGCTAGTGCTGTGTTAAATAGCTGTTTAGTATAGTTTAGTTGTACAAATTAGTTTTTAAGTATAGTTGTAAGTTTAGGTTTAAGCTTCTAGTAGGTTTTGTTCAAATATTTTTTCCTACATTACTTATTATTATTTTAAATTTGCACTTTATTCTCTCATAGTAATATTTAAGCTGAAAAGGAACCATCTCCTGAACTCTTTAAAAAAAATTGTTGTTGAATTAAATGTATATATATCGGATTGTTGTTAATAAAAAAAAAAAAAAAAAAAAAAAAAAAAAAAAAATACATTTAAAGTTGCAGTCCTTAAAAATTAGGAATTACAAAACAATATAATACAGGTGGAATTGTGTACGTATGAATTAATTGGAATTTAATTTTTTAGAATAAAATTTTTTTAAAAAAATACATTGGCACACTTGTGAACTTCCTTAGTGTTGTAAGGAAACTTAAAACGATTTAAGATCTTCTGAAGTAATCTTTTAAGAAAAGTACAAGGTGGCGCAAAAGTAAACTTCCGATGTTTTTTGGCTGTGATTTAAAAAAAAATGAAAAACTTTGATTCTTCGTGTGGATTATTTTTATTTGGTCTTTTAATTTTTTTTACATCAAGTCGAGAATATGATGTCATGTAAATGGCCGCCGCCACAGTTGATTGTCATTTGAGCCCTTTTTATGGCATTTTCCATCACTTTGGCCAAAACTTCCGGCGATAGGTCCTCACATTCTTGACGGATATTATCTTTAAGAGCTGCAAGAGTCTGAGGCTTGTTGACATAAACCCGCGACTTCAAAAAGCCCCACAAAACGAAGTCTGGAGCGGTCAAATCAGGCGATCTTGCTGGCCAGTGCAAATCGCCAAAACGGGAGATTAGGCGCCCGGGAAATGCATCCTTCAGCATATCGGTTGTGGCACGTGCAGTGTGTGCCGTTGCACCGTCCTGTTGGAACCACATGTTTTCCAATCCCAATTCATCAAGTTGCGGCAAAAAGAACTCGTTGATCATTGCTCTGTAGCGTGGCACGTCGTCTGGTCGATGTCGACGGCGCTTCCATGACATCCTCGGCTACAGCAGCAATATTCTCTGCAGAACGGCTACTCCGGGGTCTGCCACGCCTGGCAGCATCTCGTGTTATGCCAGTCTCTTCGAGGCGAGCGGCATGTATAGAATTTAAGTGTTTTGGTTTAAGGGTTTTTGGACTTCGTTTTAATAAAAGTTTGATTTTGAAAAAACTCTTCCGCTCATTGTGGACGTTGGAAAGATTCATAAAAGCGCATTAAAAAGCATGTCGAATTGCTTAGATCTCTTTTTTGTTTTATCTAAATACATAAAATCATCCATTATATTAAATTTGTCTGCCTTAAGTTTTTTTTTATATTTTGTATGCTTTTTATTGTGGTACTTAACTCCACTGCTAGTTTATGATCAGCACTAAAAACTACATTGTCAGAGTCTTCATCTGAGGCATCTGAGAGCTCAAGACCATTTGCGTTTGTGTCAAACAACATCATCGAGAGAACAACATCTTTCCATATTCTTTTGTTTCACATTTTGAACTATACTTTAAAAAAATGTCATTTGATGGAAAAGATCCCGAATTCAAATATAAAACAAGTGTATTTAAAACTTTAATTTTCCGATCGTTAAGTCGAAAAATTAGGTGCTGTAGTAACTCTTGAGAAAAAGAATTATTAGCTTTGTTTATGTTATTGATTAAAAATTTAAAAACGCCTTCAAATTCAATTAATGTAGCTGAATATTTTCCTAACCCTTTAATGGCCACGTCAAGAGGCCGTAACGCATTGCTTAAATTTGTAATAACTTCAATGTCTTTGTTTGTAAAACCTGGCATATTATAATCGGACAATGCATGATTTACGCATTTATAAATGCGAAGAAAGTTATAAGTCATATTTGATAACGAGGACCAACGATGCTTCACATCGTGTATTAGCCTGATTTCTTTATTTTCTTGTAAAACGACATAAGTTTGCAGTTTTTGTTGTTTGTCGTTTGATTTGTTAAACAATTTACAGCATTTGCGTACACGATCAACAACTTCTCTAATTTCGATTTTATGATCAAGCTCAGCAGATATATCTATTTTCAGCATAACCATCAACACTATCATAATCCGATTGCTCTAAGTTTGTGTTTTGTACTAAAGCGTTGCTATAAAATGTATCCACTACGGCCAAATGAATTGCATGATTAATACATAGCTGCGGTTCAACTGGCGAATCTTCTCCATATTTACGCATTGCTGCAGCACCGTCATGCGTAGACCCAACTATATGACTTTGAAAACTTAATCCAAACTCCTCCAGTTTTGCATTAATGCAAGAATAAATGTTAAGGGCGGTACCTTTCCTTGTAAGCTCTTCCAAACCTAAATTGTATACATACACTAAAAGATAATTTTTGAAATTCGACAACTAATTCATGTTTCTCCTTTAAATAAAACTGGTCAATATAAGACTTCTTGATTTTATGAACGATGAAATAACTTCGGAGTTCTTAAAACTACTCACTGACATTCCATCCTCTGCAATGCTTCTGCAAATAATTTCTTTAAAACTTCCAATAATATATTCAGTTTTAAAGTAACTATTTAGCAGTAGGACCCGTAGTGACATTTGCCGACGATATGGAAGACTGTTCATCTTCAATATGTAAGTATATTGTGCTCCTTTCGCAAATGGTAAATAAAAGAGGATGTTGAAGAACCAGCCCGTTTGTAAACTTTAGGACATCTTTTACAAATCGCTTCATCCTTTGATTTCGAGAAATATTTCCACACTTTGCTCATTCTAAACTATTGAGAAAGAAATAGCTTGTTAAAACACTTTGAAACTTGATTTACAACCGCTATAGCGAACGACGAATAATTGTTATATAATTGTTATAATTGTTATATTTGGCAACCTACACGATTATAAATCATAAACAGCTGTTAAACTCGAAAACATCGTAAACTTGCACAGCAAACGTCAAAACATACAAATTTCCCATACAAAGCGACTTGCTCAAACGTGGAAAGTTTTCGAGGCAAATTTTCTGCGCAAACGTGGGATGGAGAAACGTGTAAACTTTTGACATTTCGTTGTCATCTGACTAGGATGGATAAATAAGGTGATAGCACTAGAACAGTAGAAAAAGTACACATACATAATACATGCAATTGCTACTACTACCATCTTATGTATCCATCTTAGTCAGCTGATATGTTTTTGAGCACAACTACGCTGAGCAACTTTACCTGGTGCCTCATGCAACGGTGCGAGGGAAACTTGCGTTCTCGGCTTTCACGTTTGCATGAATGCCGCTACTGTATTTAAGCACAATGAAAGCGCTATAGCGAATGTCTGATATCTTATATGTATGTACATATATAAACGAAACAATGGATAAATTGCATGTTGTTCGCTTTGGGAAAAATAAAAATTTGTGGGAAGTAAAAATTATGTAACTTAAGAATTTAATCGATACACTTTGCTCGAACAATTTCTTAATCGAAATTGTTAATTTTAAATTACTCGAGCAAAATTTCGATTAAAATTGTTCGATTAATCGAAGAAACATTATTCGGTTGGCTACCCTAGTCATGCACCTACCCATAGAGTAAGATATAAAGAGTGGACATGTGTGTTTTAGTACCGCCGAATTATATTACTGGGCGAACGACAGTTTTGATCTTAGAGTAATAAATAAAGGGTGTGCATGTGTGTTTCAGTTCCACCAAATTTTCGTCGAAAGTCACTTGGTTCAGGGGGTTTCGATGAAACAGCTGATCGACCTCCTAGCTGCAAATTTGTATTTTAAAATGATTGAACAGTAAGCGAATTGAAAAACTGACTGTAAACTTGATTTTATTGGTACTTATGATTTAAAAAAAAAATTAATTAGTTTTGATTTGAAGAATACAACAAGTTTCTTTAATTTTTATTTGTTTCACGTACAAATTCTGGCAGAAAACAACTGGCATAAAAAACCTTATCAAAACTGGCGTTAGCCCAGTAACTTTCGACGAGACTTTGGGGGAACTGAAACACACATGCACATTCTATATCTTACTCTATGACTGGTCTAACTACAGTTATTTATGGCAGTTTTTTCCTGCCAGAATTTGGACGTAATACAAATAAAAATTAATGAAAATTATTGTGATCTTTTAATCAAAAATAATTTATTGCATATATAAAAGTCATACTTGAAAATAAAATCATATTTAAATTAAGGGGTTTCAAATCCCCTGTAACTCATTCTCCTTCAAATGCTATCCAATATCAAATTTGCCGCCAGGAAGTCGATCAACTGTGTCATCGAAACTCCTTGGTCGAGGCATAGACCAATTCATACATAGCTACTTTTATTCGCTCAATAAATTAAACGTCATAGGTACGGTGGAAAGTAATCATTGGATGGTGGAAAACATGGGTTCAATAATACCAGATAGAGGCAATACTAAACAACGTCCAACAAAGGAACAACAACCGAATTTCGTGTTTTTGCGTCAAACTAGTTGTGTTAAATACAATACAAATGTATACCAACGATAGAAGTCAACAAAAAAGTGCAAAATATATTTAAATTTTTCAGTTCTACACCAAAACGACATGAAAAAGTTAAGTGAACATATTTTGTAACTCCACCTGTACCTCGTTTCTGCAGTTCTCGAATCGAAAGAGATTTCACATTAAGCATGAAACAAAAAATTCCATCGTTTCTCGATTTGTGAGTAAAAAGTGTTTCTGTGTATCAATGCGAAAAGAGGCAACACTGATGAAGTCTTGATTGGAATATTCCAAGAAAGCTGTCAAGTAAGAAAAAAATATAAACAAACAAAATAAACTAGTGCGAAAAAGAACAACAAAAAGAAGTATAGACATGTATTCAACTGCATTTTATTTTTGATTTCTTGATTTTGCTGTAATATTTTGCACAAATTAATTGAAATACATAACAGAAAATATATAGTTCTTATCTTCTCCACTTAAAAAATAAGTTTTAATTTCTTAAAAAACCTTTTTGTAGAAACAATATCAAAATCTCGCACTGTTTTAATTTGTGAGTATTTTTGACGTTTCACATTTTAATTTTTTCGACTCACTACTTTTTAGAAACAGATTTTCTCGCATTTTTTCAATAAGAATGAAAAAAGCAGTACGTCACAGAAAGTTTTCGCAAAACAAACGTTGTAGAAACAGTCACATGTGAGAAGCGATTTTTTGTACCGATTCCTAGAGTTTTTGCTTCAATTCACATGTTTCATGTGAAAACTTTTTCGATTGGAGAACTACAGAAACGTGGTACTGGTGTAGGTTAATTTTAAATTTAATTGCTCTCATTTCCACAAACCTACGACGAAGAGTGTGAAATGAAACGCCAGATGAGAGAATAAATGTATATATGTATGTATTAGTCTACGGGGCTAACTACAGTTTTTTTCTGCCAGAATTTGGACGTAATACAAATAAAAATTAATGAAAATTATTGTGATCTTTTAATCAAAAATAATTTATTGCACATATAGTTATTTTAAAAGTCATACTAGCCAATAAAATCATATTTAAATTAAGGGGTGTCAAGTCCCCCATCGATCATTCTCCTTCAAATGCTATCCAGTATAAAATTTGCAGCTAGGCGGTCGATCAGCTGTGTAATCGAAACACCTTGGTCGAGGCCTTTAGCGAGAACTGAATGGAGCAAAAAACTGCAATTGTTGATAATTGGAACAAGACGGACACTGGTCTATAACGCTAAGGCGCTAATGAGAAGAGTCGCAAACTTCGAAACGATCGTCCGCTAGCGTGTGTTCAAATCCTAGTTCCAACAGTTTAATTTTTTTGTAATTGCAGAGAACTTCTGACCTGTTAGCTCAAAGGAATTACAAATATTAGGAAGGAATAAAAAGGAATTAAAAATATAGAATGTACCAGTGTTTGAATGAAACTCAAAAATGTGTACAAAAGTATAAAAACCTGTTTTCAACGGAGTGTTCGAGAAGCAAATGCGGTCCGTTCTCAATGTGATGGAGTGTACTAAGCCCCGTATTCAATATTAGTCTGATGTCAGAGTGGCCGCTGGAAGCGTTGCTATGTGAGAAGCGATGATAGGTCTTGCTGTATCAAGCTATAACATGTCAGAGTGGAGGCTAGAAGCAATGCGAGTTGTTGCGTGGGTAATAGTTTTCAGTCTTTCCACGAGGCTTATTTGTGCAAAATGGATTCAGACGAAGAATTATTTATACCGAGTAATATTTATAATTTGTTTTTCGTTAAAAATAAAGGAATTCTTAAAATAAATAGGCGTCACAGGGAAATTGGCGATTTCCACCATTTGTATAAAGAGCTAAGGAAGTATTCTAACATTCGTCTACAATTTGAAGTAAATGCAGAGCAAACTCTTAAAACGTTAGACATATTTTAAAAAACCTCCAATACAGCCATGCGAGAGATTTAAGCAACACACACATAACAAACAAACAGAAATTCGAAGCGAGTCCATGTTACAAACCATTGCAATACTTGCTTTGTCGCTTCAACTCGCTTCTACCATCGATTTCACTCTAAAGCGCGGTATTCAGTTTTTATGAAATTTTCGTTGCCATAAGAATTACGTGTATAAAAAATAACGCAAATTTCATAAACCGAAAATTCCGCTCACTTTTCATTTGCTGGGTACTCAGGGCCCCTACTATGTAATTCGATTCGAAAATTAAAACTATTCGAAAGTTCTTTCCGATCCGTATTTGAAATGGTACCTTGTACAACTTTCGGATTGAACAAAAAGTGTTACCAATACTTTCGGAAAATGTTTTGTGTTTTGGTTGGCAACATTTCATGTCAAAATTATTTTTCTTTTGTTATTGTTCATAAATAAGTTTTAGAAATATCTTAGATAAAGTAAATTAGGGGTCCTGTGGTTAATTATTTCATTGGAAGGGTAAGGGAAAAAATTACAATTTCTTATTATTCACTAGTTTTAACCATTTCGGCCGTCCCTAGTTCCATACTGGACTATGCCTTTTTGCACCATATTCATATACATTGAACATTTACAAAATAATGCGACTTCGGCAGCAGTCAACGACATAACCACATTCAACATTCATTTAGTGAGTGAAAAGCATTACTTTGGTTATATGTATATGAAGACTCTATCTCACGAAGGCTCTAATAAACGAAGGAAGAGGCAGTGGCACAAAGACACTAATACTATGGTTTAGTAATAGGAGATTTTTTTGTCGTCTTATTTAGTGCACGAATTCCTTAGAGTCGCTGTTTTCCGAAGTATAGCGATACTTTGGTCATGGGCATGGCAATAAGCTGAAAAATGCCATTAACATTGAATTATCAAATTTTTTAAAAGACATTTAGCCATAAAAATAAGTTTTTGCTACAAAAAATCATTCTTTTTCTTATTGTGCATAAAAAGTCCGTAATTCATAATATAAAATTTGTCTATTTTTTATAAAAATCAAATATTTTATTTCTTTCCGTTATCTCAAGAGCAACCGAATAAGAATCTCAAAAATCGAGTTAATTTCTGTTCGAAATCGAGATACATGGTTCAATCTTTCCGAAACTCGAAACTAGAGTCCGACTTTCGGATATCGCCCATTTGAATTCGAGATCCATGGTACCAAAAATTCGGTTCCATTAAATTTTTCTTTCGAAGCGAGTTACATAGTTAGGGCCCAGCTCTTTGCGAAAATTTCGTATCCAAAATCAAGTACAGGGTTGTTACGCTAAAATTATTTCGTACGAAAACAATGGTTTGATAATTGTTTGGGACCGGAATTTTGACTTTTCGATTACTTTAGTAAACAAAAGTAATACTACATGCGTTGAAAATATAATAGAGTGCAAAAAATAATTATTAATGAAATATTTGCAAAGAAAATCGGAGATATGGGGTAACTCTCCGTAACAAAATTGTCCGTTCAGAGATAAATGACAAAATTTCGGACGCTAATTTTGCGAGAACTGAATACGGGGCTTAACAGGTTATGCCCGGTATTCAGTTTTTATGAAATTTTCGTTGCCATAAGAAGTACGTGTATAAAAAATAACGAAAATTTCAAAATTAAGTACAGGGTTGTTACGGTCCCTGGTGGTTAAATTTTAAGGTCCGATGTTGATTTTGAATAAAACACAAAGTATTTAGGAAATTATTGTAATTTCTTTTTATTATGATAATATGGTATGGTTCACTTATGTATGGAACAAAATATCGGCCAAATGGCCGCCCCGACCTCGACAGCACACCTCCATCCGATTGTCCAAATTTTCGATGACGCTGAGGCATAATTGAGGTTCTATGCCGTTAATGTACCGAATTATTTCGTCCTTTAGCTCTTGAATTATTGCTGGCTTATCGACGTACACCTTTTCGTTCAAATAACCTCAAAGGAAGAAGTCCAACGGTGTCAAATCACATGATCTTGGAGGCCAATTGACATCGCCACCACGGAGATAACACGGCCATTGAATTTGTCGCGCAAACAGCAGCAATATTTTCTGCAGTACGAGCTGTACGTGCATACACTGGTGTTTTTACATCTCCTATAGACCCGGATTGCTCAAATTTTTCCACGATTTTTCCGATTGCACGCACATTTGGACGATTAAATTGACCGAAAAAATAACGAAGTGCATGATATGCATTTTGATTTGAACGCCTATTTCCATAATAAGCCCGAATAACTTTAACGCGTTGCTCGTTTGTGTATCTGTCGATGGTTCAAACTGAGAAATGCCAAGTTAAATGCAGAAAAAAACTTGACGTTTAGGCGTGGTTCACATTCAATATCGGCCCTTAATATTTAACCACCCTTTATAATGGAGTGCAAAAAATAATTATTAATGAAATATTTGCAAGGTAAATCGGAGACATGTGGTAACTCTCTATAACAAAATTGTCAGTTCAGAGATAAATGACAAAATTTCTTTCGTAAAATTTCTCAAGAACTGAATACGGGGCTTTACGCGCGAACGCTTAAGAGACACTCAAGCAGAGAGAAACACTCAACACTGAAGTTGCTAACGCACTATCATAGCAACGCTTCTAGTGGCCACTCTGGCATCAGCCTTAAGCCCGGTATTCAGTTTTCATGATATTTGAACTTTTTAATGAAGTTTCGTTAACGAAAATTTCATGAACCGAAGATTTCGCTCACTTTTCAGTTGCTTGGTACTCAGGTCTTTGCGACTATTTCGTAGGCACAATCTACTGCAGGTTTGTTACGCCAAAGTAATTTCGAACCATAGATAAAGGAAATAAGTAGATATCCCACAGGCGTTGTGAAGTACTGCCACTAGGTGCTGTGTTGTCGTTTTGTAACTTTCATTGACGTTTCTCATAACATTCACTGACGTTTATTCAACAGTGTGGGACATTTTTTCAACACAAAAATAGAATCATTTTCCAGGTTGTGCTATTCAAACAACTAATTTAGTTTTTTTTCATGTCGTTGTGTTCCCCACTTTCTACTTCAAATGCATTTTGATTATGAGCTTTTTTGGTGTACTGTTATTGTTGGTATTCGTTTGTGTTGACTTGTACAGCATCGGCCCACTAAACAGAACAAAAATGCCTGTTGATGTTGCCTACAACACTTACTGCTATCACCTGTTCTAAATACATCTCGCAAGGTATATCTTATTTGGGATCAAATGTTATAATTATTGCTTTCAGCTCCATCTTGAAAATATCCCATTGAACAAGAAATTTCCCAAGGAGTGTGCGATATCTAGTTATTTCCTTTATCTATGTTTCGAACGAAAACAATTGTTTGATAATTGTTTACGACCGGAATTTTGACATTTCGATAATTATAACAAGCAGAAGTAACACCACGTGTGTTAAAAATAAAATGAAGTGCGTAGAGGAATTATAAATGAAATATTTGCATGGTAAATCAGAAATAGATGGTAACTCTATACTGCAAATATTTCCGTGTGGAGATAAATAACAACATTTCATATGAAAATTTCGGAAGAACTGAATACGGGGCAATTGTCGTTCCTATAAGAAATTACGAAAATTTCACTCACGTTCCATTTGCTTGGTACTCAGCTCAATGCGGAAATTTCGTGAACAAAATCAATTACGGGGTTGTTATTATTTAAACAAACGAAAGCAACACCACATGTGTTAAATCAAAAATAAACTACAAACAATAATTATTCATGAATATATCCTGGTAAATCAGAGATAGGTGGAAAGTGTCTGTGACAAAAATTTCCGTATAGAGATAAATGACAAAATTGGTACAAAAATTTCGCGAGAACCGCCTACAGGGCTTTAGCATGTAAACCATAGACGAATTTAGTATAGACAAATTAATTCTCTCATCTGACATTTTATTTCATACTCTTCGACGTAGGTTTGTGGAAATGAGAGAAATTCGACAAAAAATTAACTTACAGCAGGTGGAGGTACAAGAACTGTTTACTCAACTTTATCATTTTGTTTCCGTATAGAACTGTGAAATTTATTTAAATGTATTTTACACTGTTTGGTTGACTTTTATCGTTGGTATACCTTTGTATTGTATTGAATGAACACAACTATTTTGCCACAAAATCACGAAATGCGGTTGTTGTTCCTTTGTTGAACGTTGTGTACTGTTGCCTCTATCTGGTATTATTGAACTCATGCTTTCCACCATTCAATGTTCATTTGTTGGATTTGGATTTGTTGTTATTGTGGGCACCAACAACATGGATTTTGTTTTTGTTCTATGACTTTAAATGTCAAATTCAACACAATTACATATGACCAAATAAAGTAAACAAAAAAGTACAATAACAAACTAAACTGAATTTGACAGATAGACTCATAAGAAAGCAAAATCAGCTGTTCTAATGCCTTAACCTCTACTAGATCAGCCTTGTTCACTTGCAACCATACTCATTACTTTATCTATGCTCATTACGTTTAATTTATTGTGCAGCGTTGCCAACTTTTTTTATGGGCCGAATCCCAAATCATGTTTTGTTGTCCCCGAAAATCCCCAAAAAAGTATTATTAATACCCAAAAAATTTATTAATCTATAGGGCCCGAATTAATCACAAACAACTGAAGTATCGCATTAACGGCGTTTTTTACTTATGGAGTTTGATATTTGTAATCCTTATAATCCTATAATCTGCGACTGTGTAAACTCATGTTAAAAACTGCATAATTATAAAAACAAACTATTTTAACGACTCGTAGTATAACAGTTATATTTATTTAAAACTACGAGCTCCAGTGAATTACAAATGCTATGCATCGAATGCGTTAGTTATGTAACTCGAGTGCTTCTTCAAAATTATCTAGCTTAATACGACATTTACACCAAACAAGTTTAATGCATTTCGATGTGTAACTTCGTTAACTCGCGCTAACCCGGAAGATTACTCACACAATTTTAATCTGTAGAAACTGAAGTTTAATTTTTAACCTCATTTTAAATTGGTGTACCTTTTAATGCAACACTGTTAGTTACTAGAAAATGCAACCATAATAAAAACATACACAAAACATCAGCACTTTGACAGACAGAGGTCGATCTAAAATTTTCCGACGCATCGTCGGCAATTAAAAATTTTTTGTACCTCACGCCGCCGTCGATATAAATGGCTTTTATTGGTTTCCAATTGTAAAGGTTCAGTTATTTCAAAAACATCCCAAATATGTACAAAACTGGTAAAACCAATTGCCGACAATTTAATGTTTTTCTATCCACTCTCATCAAGTGAATACGTAGACATATGCCACGATTCCTATAATAGTCTATTAGCGCATTTACATGCAATCTTTTATCGTGGTAATGTCGTGTTTATCATTCTACGGCAAAAAGGTGTTCACATGAATTTTTACTCGTTTTGGTTTTAACAGTTTTGTATTTCATGATGCCATCATGGAATTATACAAGGTGATATCAGGAGGATTTGCATGTACAATTCTGTCAAAGTCACAGTAATTGTGTCTATTTCTTTCGATTTTGTAAAAATCTGTGTTTAATTAACAACACTTTTCTATGGAATTTATTTGGAATCTCTTGAAATTATATTTATATTTCTAAATAGTATTTAGAAATTAAAGTAAGTAACATCAGCTGATCTCATAACACTAACTCTTATATAAATCATGCTGTATGTATTGTCATTAATGTACATGTTCAGTGAAGTACGTTTCCTTTAAATTCTTGTTTCCGCTTCATGTTCACACAGTCTCATAATGAAAGTGCGTTACAACTCTGCGGTTAAAATGATTTGTGACATGAAAGTAACATAATCGAGGTAAATTTACTCGATCTTGGGTACAACAACTGTATGAGAAATCACTTGTTAATAGTGTGATTTGTCGATTATCGAATCGATCTGAAAGATGAAAAATGTTTTTCACTTTTGTTTTGATTTTTTCGTTCGTGATCGCATTCTTAATTTCGGTTAGTTTTGTGTACTATTGTATTAAAGAAGTGCTAAAAAGTGATGAAATTAACAAAAAATTTAATCACAAATTAGATGCAATACGGTTATTCGGTGGAAGTAAATGAAACACGACACAGATCCTAAAAATCAATTTTCCAAAAAAGCGAAGCATAGCGCAAAACAAAAGTGAACAAAACACATTTTCTTTTAATACACTATACTTTATATGTTTCCCGAGTCTTCCACGGAACTCGTTAGTACAAAAAGGAACTAGTGCACACTCTTAATAATATAACTCGGTTCCTTACGCCCGGTATTCAGTTTTTCTGAAATTTTCGTTAACATTTGCTTGATACTCAGCTTTTTGCGAAAATTTTGTAGGCAAAATCAATAACGGAGTTGTTACGTCAAAGCCATTTCGTATGAAAAAATTGTTTGATATTTGTTTGGACGGGATTTTTGACATTTCGATAATTTTAACAAACAGTAACACAGTAAAATAAAAAAAAAAAATAAAATGGAGTGCGTAGAGGAATTATAAAAAAAATATTTGAAAGGTAAATCAGAGATAGGTGGTAACTTTCCTCAACGAAATTTTCTATTTGAAGATAAATGACAAACTTTCTTACGAAAGTTGTTCAAGGTCTGAAATCCTGAAATTGTGAAAAATTTATTCAAAATATCACTATATTAAAGGTTTAAACTTTCCATAATCGTTCGTTTAAATCATAGAACAAATATAGAATATAGAAGTTTATTCTCTCAATAATTTTAACCAGATAGAGAGAGACGTTAGTACAAAAAATCCAACAAGACAATGCCAATGGCGTTTCGTGTTCGTGTGGTAAAATAGTTGAATACAACACAAATGTGTACCAACAGTAAAGGTCAATAAAAAAGTGCAAGATACATTTAAATTTCACAGAAATGAGATAAATACAAAACTGCAACCTTATATCATTAATAGTTTAGTGATAAGAATTATTCGAAATAAACTAATGAAATTTATATAATTCTTAAATTTGAAATAATTCTTATTGCTAAACTATTAATTATAGAAGGATGAAATTTTGGCACAAGACGTGACGGTTCAAACTCTTTAACATAAATCAGATTTTTTAATGCAAAACTTTTTAGGATATTCAAGGATACAATTTTAATGGGATCTTATTTTAAACCCTTGGTCCTAAAAACTCAAAAAACAATTTTCAACAAATACTGAATATCGCCCTTTATCATTTGATATGCAAATTCGCATTGTCACATTGGTGAAGAAATTTTACTTAAAAATTTACCACGTAGGTGTCACGTAGCAGTAGGCACCAGCTGTCGAAACAGAGTGAGAAAAGTGAGCGTGAACTAGAAAATGATAGCCAGAACTTCACAACTGATGTAAAAACAGTAACTACTGAAGCCTCGTATTCATTTTTGTCATTTATCCAAAGACGATTTACAAGTAGACAGTCAAAATTTCTCTTCACTCAAATGCCAACAAACAAAACGAATGAAACCCTAGTACTTCTCTACTCTCACTATTACTCTCTTCATTGAATATTTCAATACACGAGCAGCTTTTTGATAGTGTTATTGTATATAACTATACAAATTCCAACCATGTTGAAGTAAAATTACATAAACTATGCAAAAAGTATGAAATAAGTAAGATATAACGCAAGAGAGAAATGCGTTTGAGTGAACTCCTAGCACTTTTTGGTTCTCTTTTACCAGGGTTTCCAAGTTGCGCACATCTTGTGATCGTCTAATTGTAAATGGTCTTTGATTTATTTTTACACGGAAATTTTTGTTGCAGAGTGTTGCCACCTATCTCCAATTCACATAATAAATATTTCATGAATAATTAAATTTTTTGGTTTTACCCATGTGGTGTTACATTTGCTCTTCAAAATATCCCAAATGTCAAAATTTCGAGCTTAAACAATTAGCCAACAATGCTTTTCGTTCGAAATAAGTTTAGCATAACACCGCTGTAATGGAGTTTCTCGACGAAATTTTCTCGTACAACTGAGTACCAATCAAATGTATCGAAATTTATACTTAACGATATTTTCGTTATTTTTCATACACGTACTTCTTATCTGAACAAACACTTCATACATGCTGAATACGGGGCTAGAAACAAAAGAACTACCGAAACAAAAGAGCAGAACAACGATAACTAGTTCATGTAGTTTACAAGAGTAGCTCTGATTTTTTATTCGTGGCTAATTTTCTAACCTAATTTTTGACCACTTTATATGTGGATCTAAGCGATATTAAGCGATCTTAAGCGGTTCCCCATACAAAGTCGTCGAAAAGTTAGTTTAGCGGGAAATAAAGAAACATGCTTAGTGTATCGCTCAATTGAACTAATGGCAAAGGCGATCTAGAATTAGACGACCAGAAGATGTGCGCATTCTGGCAACCCTGGTAAAAGAGAACCAAAAAGTGCTAGAAATTCACTCAAAGGCATTTCTCTCACGCGTCATATCTTGCTTATTTCATACTTTTTGCATAGTTTATGCCACCGAGTAATACTTTAAGAGTGTGCACTAGTTATTTTTTGTACTAACGAGTTCCGTGGAATACTTGGGAAACATATAGAGTACAGCACAGTAAAATAAATGTGTTTCGTTCACTTTTGTTTTGCGGTATGCTTCGCTTTTTTTTTTGAAGATTGATTTCCGCGATTTGTGTCGTGTTTCATTTACTTCCACCGAATAAACGTATTGCATTTGATTTGTTATTATATTTTTTATTAATTTAATCACTTTTTACCACTTTTTTAATATAATATTTCACAAAACTACCCGAAATTAAGAACGCGACCACGAACGAAAACATCAAATCAAAAGTGAAAAACAGTTGATTAGTTGAGGAACATTTTTGCTGAATTCCAGTCAGCCATCAACATTTCTTCTTTGAAAGCATATTCTCTATCTGTTCTCCAAGTACTAAATTGAACAACTGGCGAATCGGTACCCCTTGTTATTAAGAGTTTGCACTACTATTTGCTTTTTGTACTAACGAGTTCCGTGGAAGACTTGGGAAACTGCTAGAGTATAGCGTAGTAAAAGAAAATGTGCTTTGTTCAATTTTGTTTTGTGCTATGCTTAGCTTTTTTCGAAGATTGATTTTCAGGATTTTGCATTTAATTTTTTATTATATTTTTTTGTTAATTTGATCACTTTTTACCACTTTTGTAATACGATATTTCACAAAACTATCCGAAATTAAGAACGCGTCACGAACGAAAAAATCAAAACAAAAGTGAAAAACTGTTGATTATTTGCGGAACGTTTTTGCTGAATTCCAGTTAGCTATCAACATTTCTTCTTTGAAAGCATATTCTCTATCTGTTCTCCAAGTACTAAATTGAACAGCTGACTCATAGATACCCCTTGTTACATACAATAACACTATCAAAAAGCTGCTCGTGTATTGAAATATTCAATGAAGAGAGTAAGAGAGAGAGAGAACAGAGAATGACTAGGATTTCACTGGTTGTGTTTATTGGCATTTGAGTGAAGAGCAATTTTGACTGTCTACTTGTACATCGTTTTTGCTAATGGTTCGTTCGTGAACTGCACAACTCTTGAAAAAACAATGTTAATGGTTCAAATGCATTCCCAGGTAGATGTATTATTAAAGATGGGTTGGAAAATGTGGTACAATCCCGAGGTACAATATCTGAATACCATATACAAGATCTTTTGGGGTTTCGTATATAATTCTTACTCATATACATACATAATATTTAGCTCCACACAAAAATTTCTATAACATTGTAGTCAAGGGTATAAAAATTTGTTTACATCATAAAAAGGATGAGGCCAAATTGTTCCCAAGCTGTGTAAATACATAGGTCGCGATCAGAGGTCTACAAATATATAGCACAAAGTTCACTGCTACTCTTTCCAGCCCCACCACGTGATGTAATGGAAAATTAAGTTTAAAACACACAATTCACAGAAAATAGTTTAATGGGGTCAAATCGCACGAACGAGGCGTCCAATTGACAGCGCTACAACATGAGATTAATTGTTCACAAAACTCGCCTCTCAATTATTTCATGGTATCGCGTTCAGTGTGGCATGTGGAACCATCCTGTTGAAACCACATATCAACCAAGCTCAATTGTTTAATTTTGGGAAAAAAATGTCCGTGATCAATGATCATTACACCAAACAGCGAATTTTTAAGGGTGCATTAGCAGCTCGTGAACAGCCACTCTCTGCTCTCCGGACCAAATTCGGCAATTCTGTTTATTGACGTACGCATTGAGCGAAAAATGAGATTCATCGCTAAAGACCATAAAAAGGACGTAACTTGTGAAACACATTTTTTCACAGATCACGAATTTTGAAAATAAAACTCAATTATTTGGAAGCGTTGTTTGCTTGTAAGTCCTTTCATGATGAAATAGCGCAACAACATAACACTGACCACCAAATAGCAAACAAAATCACCTGTTAGTTAGTCATATTTATATGTTCTAGTCCTAGGCTGATGCTGTGTTCATGAAAATTGATTCCCGTGACTTGATAACCGCCAGGATACCAGAGAAGACCCCCTATAACTACTAGACTGTTAACCCTCAGCCAACCGGTCACTTACCTAATAGCTAAAATTGCTATCCCTTTGCACCAATATCTTCTGTAATGCAGGCAGGTCTTTCCTGTATAAGATTCTGATAGTTACAATCGAATGTTGGTTCCGTTTTGCGTGTAAACTCACGGACCAAATTCTTCGAAAAGAGACTGTAGCAACCGCAAAATTGGGTTTTACCACCAAATTGCAGCTGCTACAACTGAAATGAGATTATCACAACTGAATTTGGCCCCTACAACTGAAATTCGGTTGAAGCAACCTGTAATGGGTGGTGACTACGTCTAATTCGGATCTGATGACATATTACGTGGTTGTGACAACTTTTAAATTCAGCTAATTCGGTTATTTTTAATATGGTTGTGTTACCATGTGTAATAATGCACTGAACAACATCCATCCAATCCATTCAGTGATCCATTGTGACATTTGCATTAGCCTGATGACAGGTGCACAAACAATCTGCTAGCCCTTAACGTCCACCAGTAGGAAATGTAACGTTATATTCAGTGTTGCAATGTAGTGATGCGCAGAGCATTCGTAGTGCACTTTCTAGCAGTTGCTAAAGCCCTAGTACAAGATTTCCGTATAAAGCATTATTAGACGCACCACCGTTCAATAATACGATCCAGAGGAAAAATTGCATCGAAAGTCCTCATTTCCTGCCCCATAGATGTACAACAAACGGTTGCGGATCATGCCTGAATTTAGTCCATACATTACGTTTTGTAGTTGTATTACACGATGAAAAATCTGTTGTTTTTGGAACGAAGTTCCTTATTTGTTGTTTGGTTGCAAATATAACGCGTTTGAAGCTTGTCGCAAATATAGTCCAAACACATTTTGATGTCTAGTCAATATGATATGTTGGAGACACTATGATTATTATGATATAATTTATGTATTTGTGATCCAAATATAGCTTTGGTTGTGATACAAATACAGCTGCGTTTGGTGCACAGTTCACTTCGTTTTTGTTGCTATGCTCTGTCGAGAGCAAAATACGAAACGGTGGACGAAGAAAGATTGTTTTCAGCCTAAATAGTGTACTGTATTTTTGCATTATTCTTTCAGTCAATGATTCATAAATATTGTTACGAATTTCCTTATTCGTCCTTTTTGCGTTGTTTTATTCCCAATAATAAAACAAGGTTCGTTTTAAATTACGATAATTACAACGGTTTAACTTCCTTTTATTTTACTTATATAGTACAACAGTTTACTTTATTTATAACACTTAACAAGTCTTGTATTTTACTATCAATTCGCGATGCTTACTTTACGGGGTTTAATCACAAACTGAACTCTCCATTCCAAAGACCTCCGCTATTTATACCAACTCACCATACTCAAATGAAAGTATATCTAGCGAATTCAAGAACCTTCTAGAATCTGGATGTTGTTGTTGTTGCTTATCTTTGTAGAACAATCTCGAATGGCGGAGAATTATCTTTACTGAGGTGAATTCATGCTACTGGTTCAGCGAACTGGTACGTTGTTACAATGCATACTTTCAGGCGCAGCACTAACCGCCTATTATTTACATACTGTTAGTAGAGTCATTAACAGTAAAAGCAAAAGCTTTTACTTATTCGTAACAATATTCTGGAATGCGTATTCAAATAAATTGAGTGTTTCTTATCCAAATAAACACAAAATCGGACTCGAAGCCGGTTTGAGCCCGACACGTTGAATTACGCTATCGCTAATACGAGTGGGATTCGATTCTAGCCCGACATGTCGCATTTTCCTTTCTCTGATCTGATTCGGATACGGCTTGAGTTCTACACATCGGATTACGCTTTCTCTGATCCGATTCATATTCGTTGGAGCCCGACATGTCGGATTTCGCTTTCTCTGATCCAATTCGAATACGGTTTCAGTATGACACGTCGGATTTCGCTTTCACTGATCAGATTCGGGACCGATTTAATTCCGATACGTTGAATTTGGAATTTGCCGATCCGATGCAGATCCGGTTTGAGTCCGACATGTTGGATTTTACTTTCGCTGATCCGATTCTGATCCGGTGCAGATACGCTTTCGCTGATTCCATTCAAGTAACCAAGAAAAAGTAATTGAGTGTTTTTGAATAATTTAAACTACCTTAAATTAGATTTATTTTATATTTCATATCATTTGTATTTTATATTGTGTAGCTGACCCCGCAGACTTCGCCCTGCCAATAAATGTATTCAATGTTGTCATGGCCATCAATGAATTCACACATTTTATATGAAAATAAAGCGCAACTTATTTACAAAATTTTGCGCTACAAACCTAAGTTTGGTGAATACAAATCTAATATGAAAGTTTAATCTCATACGGCCCAGTAGATCCAGAGTGCAAACACCGTACATTAATTTTCATTATTATGCATATAGATCTCATAGAGTAATGTCATATAGAGCTGCCACCTTTCTCAACTGCCGTTTCGCCAAACACAATGTACAAGTAGACAGTCAAAATTTCTCTTCACTCAAATGCCAACAATCAAAATGAGTTAAACCCTAGTACTTCTCTACTCTCTCTCTTCCTCTCTTCATTGAATATTTCAATGCACGAGCAGCGTTTTGATAGTGTTATTGTATATAACTACAAAAATTCCAACCATGTAGAAGTAAAAGTACATAAACTATGCAAAAAGTATGAAATAAGCTAGATACGAAATGCGTTTGAGTGAACTCCTAGCACTTTTTGGTTCTCTTTTACCAGGGTTGCCTAGTTGCGCACTTCTTCTGGTCGTCTGATTCTAAATCGTCTTTGGTTTCGCTTCACACTCTTCGTGGTGCCGTCGGTCAAAAAGGATGTACAAGTAGAGAAGAAAAAACCGGCACAATTTGGCAACCCTAGTGGAAGAGAACTAAAAAAGTCGACGAGATTCACTCAAACGCATTTCCTTCCCGCGTCATAACTTGATTATTTCATACTTTTTACATACTTTATGTAATTTTATTTAAATATGGTTGGAATTTCTATAGTTAGATACAATAGGATCATCAGAAAACTGTTCGTGTATTGAAATATTCAACGAAGAGAGTAAGAGAGAGAGAGAGAGAGAGAGAGAGAGAGATAGAGAGCAGAGAAACGACGCGCTTCACTCGTTTTCTTTGTTGGCATTCCACTTCATGAGTAAATTTTATTCTCTATACCATAGTTACTTTATGGGTCGGTGCGATAGAGAGTTATTTGACGTAAATACACCTGGTAATTACAAAAATTTTTGACTTACATTTTTCATGTCGTTTTGATGCAAAACTGTGAAATTTAAACGTATTTTGGACTCTTTGTTGTCGTTTTTTTGTTAGTATATGTTTATGGTGTATTTACACAAAAATGTTAACGCACAAAACGAAATGCCGTTTTCTTGTCGGTTGGTGTGAGCCATTGCCTCTATCTGGTATTATTAAAGCAGTACTTTCCAACATGCAACGTCCATATGCAACACTCCAAACTTCGTACATTTACTGAGTGAAATCGATTCTGTATATGTCAGTTCTCCATTTTTTATGTTTTATATTTTAGATTTTCTGTTTCGTTTTCTAATGGACATTATATTACCGGATCCGTTCTCGTTTCGAGATCCCATCCTATTTGAATTTGAGGTCGGTTCCATTTTTGTTTCGAGATCGGATCCGACGTCATTTCGAGATCGGACATAATTCCCGTTTCGAAATAGAAAGAGGAATTTTGGGCCGCTCGAGTTTCCGATCTGGTATCGGTAACGGACCCGATCTCGAACTCAAATCAGAGCAGTCGGATCCTATTCGGCGTCGATTCGAATCCGATGTGCTTCTTGGGATATTACCTAATGTTTTTCGTTTTAGTGTTATGCTTTAAGTCGTCAATCGTTTGTTTGGGAGGAAACACTCGAATGCATAGACTTAAGTATTTGGATGTAAATGTATGCATCTTGGCAAGTTAACATGCTAATGTTTGCATTTAACTGAAATAGTGATGATGTATCCGACCTTTCGTATTATATTCAAAATTAAAATTAATTAATTATTATTTAATTTAATTTTTAATCAACAATTGTGTTTATCTTCCTGACGATAATCTCCAAAGGGCAGTGAAATATTGAAAAATTAAATTATTTAGAACGACGACCAAACGCTCGAACATTTTAATTTTGAATTTTTGCATTTAAATATATGTAAGTGAGTTCAGAACTTGCAAACATATGAATGTTTGGAGTGTGTTCCAATCGTATAAATGTTTCCTGCAGAATATGTTACAGATGCCATTTGAGGCTACGTGAGACGCACCACCACTCTATAACTAGATTCAGTGGAAAATTTGAAGCGAAAGTCCTGATTTCCTGTCCCATAGATGTGCAGCAACCGGATGCGGATCATGCCTGAATTTAGTCACTGCATGCATTTTGTAGCTGTAATGCAAAATCTTGCAACACGATGAAAAATCTGCTGCGTTTTGTTGTTTGGTTGCAAATATAAAGTGTTTGTAGCTTGTCGCAAATACAGTATACTTGTGTCCAAACACATTGTGTTTGCTATTCAATATGAAATGTTGGAGTCACAATGATTAATATGTTATAAGATATGTGTGGGTGATCCAAATAAGGGCTTGTTTGTTGAATACCGCTGAAAACAAAACTTGACAGATATCAAAGAGACAATAATACAGCAGATCTCCAGCTCATGAAAACAATGCTTGCACGTAAGTATAGGGAAGTTGCAAACATATTGATGGTTCCCGCATAATGTTCCAGGGGCTGTTTTTTTCAGCGTGTATATAATAGACGAGTTCGCTGTGAAGTTAAAACTTCGGGCATCTCTTGACAAACAGTGGCGTACAAAATAGTCGAACTTTGTATCAATCGCCTCACTTCAATTGTTACCCCTACCAAATATAAACGTTTTCCTACTGCCAATGACATCAATTTCCTGCTAACATTAGTGATGTGAAATTTAAATTTTACCAAATCTCATCAAAATGTATATTAAATGTCATTAGAATGATGAGCTACTTCCACTGTGCGACACTGAGAGCTGTCGTTGCTGTGAATGTAGGCAAACAAGCGGAAACGGAAGTGACAAATTGAAATGCCATTTTTTCTGGTGCTCATGTTGTTCTATGAATGCATGACTGAACAACTAAACGACTGAATGAAATCTGTGCAGCCATGTGTACTTGTGTGTGTGTGCGTGTATGTGTCAAGGTAGAGGTATGCGTTTGGCTTGGACGGGTGTATGTATGATCAAACGAACGCTTCCTCATTTTACGATATGGAAATTTGTATGTGTGTGAGATTTTGTGAGTTGCCGGAATTGTTTATGTATGTGTGTTTGTTTGTTGCGTTTTAACAAAACAAGTGTTGTTTTTAACAATTCCGCTTTGTGCTGTTTGGTTTTTGTTTTGCTCGTTGAAATGAATTTTCTTCCCTTAAGTCTTGTAATGTACTTGTTTAATGGCACATTGGCTCGACGCCTCCGAGTCAATGTGACACAAAATATTTTTGACATTTCAGGGATGTCACTGTTCGTGGAATGTATGTACATGAAACAGTACATGGGGGTGTTGAAAAACGAATTGAATTTTGTATTTACGCTGTCGTAGAATGATATTATGCAGTGAAATCATTATGGCGTATAAACGAAGGAAGACGAAATTTGGTGCAAATCTGATAAAGGTATTGAAGAGTCCTTTCCATGAACAACCATGTGGTGTTAAACACTTGATATTCTCTCTAGACACAATTTTCAATTGTAATTGAAAAGGCTAATGTAATATCAGAACGGTACAAATTGAAATTTAGATAATTTGTACATGTAATTTGTAAACAGAAAATACAAATTAATATTGACATAGTCTTACATATCCTCACCCTAAAACATCAATGCAACAGCCTAAAATTGGAATAGTGAAAATACTAATTTTGTGAGAATAACTGCAGGTGTGATTTGTATTAGCTAAGCCTGTTATTTTTATGCTCTTTAAGTTAATTTTTGAGATAGTGACATAATTTTGTTTGACAATTATGCTGTTTTTTATTCCATTAAGCTATCGCCACTTACGACTATCCAAATAAAACGATCCACACTTAATACTACGAAATGTGGCAACATTTGCTGTAATGGGTGAAAAAAATTCGATATGGCAACACGTGCCAACACAGTGCCAACAAATACATGGTAGCAGCACATGTTGTTGTAGTTGTAAGCAGCAACAACATACATTTTATTTTCTTTCATTCGTTTCAGTTGTCAAACTGTACACAAATATATACCAACAATACAAACAAGTATAAAATCAAAATATACATATATGATTTTGACAAGTGAACCGAAAAATGACATGGAAAACATTACATCACCTGTTTAAACGACTATACCTGATAGATAATGCCACCATGTTCAATATGTATAACATTTACCGCGCGTTGTTGTGAACAATTTATTTCCAAATTTATTTCAATTGCAAGTAAATATCTATCCTTCAAATTTAGAGATATAAAATTATACGCAGTCTTCCTTTAAATAAAATAATTTAAATGAATCTAAAATGTGTATGCCATTTTGGAAATTTTTGCGTTTGAGGCTCTCCTTGATAACATTTTCATTCACAAGAAATGATAACAAAATTTATCTAAGATAACTTTTTGTTGCCATTTCTTGAAATTGAACATGTGGCAACATTGTCATTGCTCAAGTCGGAATTTAAGTGGGAAATTGGAATGCCACTTAATATCGCTTAGCTGTCCCGAACAAATTAAGCTATAATTAACTTTGGCGGACTAAAAAAAAACACACTTAATATTTACTATATAAATTTGACTTATATGTGTGGGAGGCATCTGTATGGGCGTGGCAAAATTTTCAAAGCTGAATGATATGGTATATTACCGCGTAGCAAGTCGGTTATGTTGCATGGAAGTTGTGGTGTCGGTTAGACAGAGAGGCAAACATAGCCAAATTGCCAGAAAAGATCATCAGCTGCATTTAATCAAGGAGAGAGAGTATTAGTGCTTTGTCTCATCACCAATTGCTATGCATACGCACTAGAGTGTCCAAAACCGAAACCGAAAAACCGGGGAAACCGGTTAACTGGTTTTTTTTTGCTATTAACCGTGTGCCAGTTTTTTAAAAAACGTAATTTTCGAACAAATCGGAAACCGGTTATTTCACGTTGGTTAACCGGTTAATCGGATTTTACTTAATTTTTGTTAATATTAATTGTGTTAATATTAATTATAAATGATATGATTTTCCAGTTTTAGTGAAATTTGGACTTAAGAAACAAGATTTCCACTTTGGAATATGATCTAACTGACATATCCAAACAATTTTTTTTTTCAAAATGATTTTATGATTTGAATTAGAATTAATTAAAAAGAAATTAAGAATTAATTACGCTTTTCAAACATTTTTTTTTATCAAATTTCAAAATTAAATTTATGTGATAACTAACTGTTTTAAACTTAACCCTTCTGTATTCCTTGCATATGCACCCGTCCTATAATCCATGGGTCAATTTGACCCAACATCATAATTTGTTAAACAACACGACATTTGCGGGAGAAATTTCTTATTCAATTTTTTAAACCACAACAAAAAAATACATAAACAACATATATAGTTATTTTTGTTGCTGGTTGGAAAACAAACTGACTTACATAACTGATATACGGATTTTGAGTTTTTAGGTTTTACTGTCTCTTGTTTGGTAGGACACTCGGCGGAACTCTTCTTAGAATGTGCGAAAATGAATTTACAATGTTTTACAACTTTAATGGGCGATTAACAATGCTATTCTATTATTTATTATTCATCTATTTACGCAAAATTTGTTGTTTTACGGTATTACTTGCAGTTCCAGCAGATAAATCCAGCACCTGAAAGTTAGATTAGGATTTCAAGCTGGAGTTATTTCATTCATATGTATGTCTGGCAATCAAATCAAAGTTTTGCCAGCTGGTTATTTGAATAACTAGTTTTTTTTATTTGGAAAGAAAAAGAATGTTGGTTTTATATCCGTGATATAATATTTTTGGTAGCCGTGGTTACTCTTGCCAAAGAGCACTATGATGTTTTCATAAATATGAAATGGGGTTGCAGCCTACTCTGTTGATTTGATCTTCCAGAATCACGCCTTCAATACTTTCGTTTGACGATGAGTATTGAGCATTTCCATCATTATCATTTGTCAACAAAATTTCGATCTCATCACATAAAACTTCAACTAAACTGTGTCCATCGAGTGGCCCCGCCGTGGACGAATCCATTCTAGCTTTTGATGACCAGCTGTCATTTTACTAAGGACAATAATAACTACCAGGGTTGCATTTTGTTAAAACAGACATGGTCATATTAGAGTAAGAGAGAAGAATCAGCACTTGACTAACGAATGACTAAGCCTAAAAAAATGTGGCAGTCGGTGGTGCAATGGTTGGTCTGCGCGCCTCTTGTACATGAGATCCTGGGTTCGATCCCTGGTCAGACCACCTTAAATTCCTTTCGGCGACACTATTAGCCATGAACAAGCTCCTCAAAATACCTTTCGGAATGGGCGTAAAAACTGTAGGTCCCGATCAGTGAATATAAAACTAGAAAGCGCACAGATCACTGGTTGTGAGAAGCTCTCCCTAATTCCTTCATGGGATGTTATGGGAAACCATTTATTTATTTTATATATAAGCCTAAAAAATATATATGGGCAAATCTACGGTATAGTACGATTCCATGCCACTCAGGCTTTTAACCAATATATAATATTTCTGAAAGTGTCCTAAGTTTCAAAACGACGAGTTTAACCTCGCCAACATCCTAAAGTTTCATAATAATGCTCTTAATGTGGCCTACTGAGCTAAGGTCTACCCTAATTTACCCTAATTTTGCTTGTATATTTCGAAAGTTGTTCAACTCTTGTGGCTATAACTTTTTCAGCATAAAAGGAAATCGTTCTAATCCTTTTGTGGATGATAGGAATGATGTTGCAAAATCTTCTATATGTTGAAAAAAGCATGTGCCATCAGTGAGGAATAAATGGTAGCTCTTCAAAATCTGTCACTCTGTTTTTGCATAAAACGAAAATTAAGAGGATTTTCGTTTTTGCGCTTTCAGCCTCAACGTAATTGCAAATTTTTGTATATTGGATTCTAAACGACAAACATACTAACAAAAGGCGACCAAACAATTTACTGTGCCTTCAGCAACAAAGAAATTATGACAGTACAAACATCATCAGGTCCATGCGTGCAGACCATGAAATTTCATATTTTTCGAAGAGCACATCCGCAGTTTGAGAAATAACTAGTGGCAACCCTGTGTGATCGGTAAATATGAGTACTGCTAATATTGTGTGTAAGTGCTAAATAGATCGAATTATTATTTTGGTGCCGAGAGCCATTTTAGGTTGAATTTTGTTGACTTTCATAGATTTTTCCAGCTTAACTTGCAATAGAACCAAAAGGGACAATCCGATCGTTTTAGCACTTTCAAAAAACAATAGTGGCTATAAACTCTATGATATAAGCCAAATTTCAACCTTCAATTCTTTAAACTGGTCCAATCAATTAAAAAATTAATTTTTAGCGTTCTGTTGAGTAAAAAGTACCGTAAAGCTAAACACGTCATCCGATCTATTTAGCACTTTCACATAATAATTGCGTTGATCATACGGAGAATTTAAGATATATTGGATGCCATAATTCTCAAACCTGCGGGTGTGTGTGCCTTCCCTTTTAAATTTGCCTTTTAGCGAATTTTGGAGAAAAAACCGTTGTAGATAATTCAATATTTTACCGATCCATTTAGGACTTTCACATAATAATTGTCATGGTAATATCTACCATTTAAGATATGTGCGACCCAATAATTCTTTAAACCGCTGATGTGCCACTCAATTTTGTTCTGCATTTTTTGATCATTTTTTTTTTATAGAACAAATTTATGGAATAAACTTTAACATTTTCTAATATTTTTTCTCGGAATATGTACAGAATTATCATTCAAAAAGGAATAGTCACATCACTTGTGCAAAGAAACATAAATTTGAAAATTTTGTATCCTAAATTTGTACATTAGGGTGGGTAAAAAAAAAATTGCTGCTCTCACCACCTAAAAATTAAGTTCAGAGTGTTTAATGACTATTTGCAAACAAAATATTGCGATTCTGGGTTCAGCAAATTGTGAGCTATTTTGCCTTAAAAACACCTCTAATTATCAGGTTTTTTGGGTGTAACTTTTAAGATGTTGCAGATATTTAATAAAATCGGAAAAATAAGAGAAATACAATGGTTTGGTAGTTTAATTGATTATGTTTCTTTAAAAACCACAATATTTACAAAAAATTAAAAAAAAAAAAAAAATTTTATTGAAACATTTAATGCATTCATATTCAATACTAAACTGATTTATAGACCTGAAAGCTTCAAAGGTTTTTTACAAAAATGCAAATATTACGACCATTTCTTTTCGGATATACATAATTTAAATATCATTTCAAAGGTATTAAATAGCGATAAATGTAGTTTTAAATGATAACTTTCGAAAAATTTTGAAATACCACCGACAAAAATAAAAATAAGTTGTATAATTTAACGTTATGTTCCAAAGAATCATACCGAGCTACGAAGCTGAGTTTATAACCTTCTCAATGACATCTTTAGTGTTAATATACGAGTAAAAATGACGGAGTTATTTTGATTTTTTCTTAGGAATCCACGAAAATCCACTAAAAAACGGCATTTAAACTTCTACTTCAATCAACTTCAACAATACAAATGAAAACAATATGTGCAATGCAAGAACTCATAAAGGTCTACGTACCCATAATAAATTTTCCAAATATCTGCAACATCTTAAAAGTTACACCCAAAAAACCTGATAATTAGAGGTGTTTTTAAAGCAAAATGGCTCACAATTTGCTGAACCCAAAATCGCAATATTTTGCAAATAGCCATTAAACACTCTGAACTTCATTTTTAGGTGGTGACCTAAAAGTGATTTTTTGTTTGTATGGGATTTTACCCACTCTAATGTACTTACATTCTTTGCTTCGTCTGTCTGCTTTACCTTTTACAACAGCGACAACCTACATCAACAATTCAAATGGATTCAAATGTCAAATCACAAATTAAAGCAGTTCCGAATACAACAAAGGTTTTTCAAATTGTGTGGTCTAACAATAACAACAAGACGCTGTTCTTATTGCGTTTTTAATGGGGTTTATAATCATCATATTTGCTGTCTCTGTCCTTTAAAACAAAATAAATGGTCTTTTGAGGACAAAAATGCTGTTACTTCTAAAAAATTATTAATAAAACACTAAAACATTAACATTATTATACTTAAAAATATGTACATATTTATTTTCTTGTTAAATTAATTTTTTTTATTAATAAAACTCGTTTGAAAAAAGTAAATAAAAAATTAACTATACTACTTAAAATCAATAATGGAAACATAGTACGACTAGCCGTTTTCTATTACACTGTCAGTGGCCATTGTAAATCTTAAAATATCTTTTATCTTAAATCAGGGTCAAAGTCTGTAAAAATAACTTCAAAATTACAAATTAAGATAATTCTTATCTTTAGCCTAAATTTCCTCCAAAAACCAGATGTGTTGGACAAACTTGGAACCCAAATTCGGACTTAGAATGGAAAAGTTTTTCGAAAACGTGTTTGCATCCCCCAAACGTTAAAAATTTTGAAAATTGTACAAAAATTTTACGTTCTAAAAAATCTGGGGTTTTCGCTTATAACTTTTTCAGTACTTGAAAAAAATGATGCACGCGAGCACATTCTTTATTTTTAATGTATTTTTAATAAGATGACGCTAAACAAAAACGTGTGCCACTAATTTAAAATTTTTCATTTTTCAAAATTGAAATCGTACTATTTCGTAGATTTTCCCATATGTGACCTGCTCCACGAAAAGGGACCTCTGCGCCGAAAAATTTTTTTTTTTACTTTTTGACTGATTCTTATAGGAAATGATTCAAATGCCGCAAACCGCAAGTTTCTAAGTCTTTTAGTTTTTTTTACAAATCACCTGTAAAGATGAACATAATTAATGAAAAAATTTAAAAATGTGATATAAACAGGTAATATATATAATATTTGAAATTAATATCAAAGGTACAAAATTACAAAAATATCAAAATTTTACTCTTTTTTACTCCTAACACGCGTTTTTGATGGTTCTTCTGTATTTTGCTGCTTTTCACCTTTGTCTGATTTTTTTTAGGAAGTTCTTCCAGTTTTTTTTTCTGTTATTTTCATCTCCGATTTATTCACCATTGTAGCACGTTTCTTTATAGATTGTTTATCTCCGTCTTTGTTCTGGTTTTCACATCAGCTTGAGCTTTTTCAACTGCAGCTGCCTTCTTAGGGAGTTTTTTCAGTCAGTTTATTTTTGTTCTTATATAAAACATGTTTTGACGTAGAATACGTCTTACCTTACGGTATGAGGAGTCATGTCAGGTTTTTATTGTTGTAATCTTTATTTCATTGAATTTGAGGAAACGGCTAGATGAATTTTTTTAAAATTTTTTTTGTAGGTAAATGAAGATGTTATCTTTCGTTTGATATACATTTCATATTGGTTGATATCTTCCTAATATTTAAATTTCTCAAATGAAAATTGTTTAAACACATACACTCAAACATATGTGTGGTGTTTGGTTGAGTGTTTTTGGTTGCTCAACATTGCTTAGGAACATGTATCTAGTAAAAAGTGAAACAAACAGTAAGCTAACGTAATAAAGCTTTTTTGCGAAAGCTTCAATAAAGCTGTTGTAACATTAATTTTGAATTGTAAAGCGTAAAGCTTTCACACAACGCTCGAATGCTAATGCGAAGACTCGATAAGGTAAACCTTTTTTAATGTTAGGGCGGCCCTCTCAACATTTGCAGAACTTATTTCAATAAAAATATTAATTAAAATACATAAATTAAATTAAGTTTAAAAAAATTGAACATAATATTATTTTTTTAAACGGACTTGAATCAAATGCCGTTGGTAAATATAAAAATTACAGCAGACAGTTGTCCGAGGCCTTCGGCCACGGACTGTCCCTGCAGGCTGTTTCAGAGACACGGCCATTAAGTTTAACGTAGAATACGCCATCCGATAAGACAGAAAACATATATAACAATAAATGATAAATAATATAAGCAAATGAATTTATTGTTATATATGTTTTCTGTCTTATCGGATGGCGTATTCTACGTTAAACTTAATGGCCGTGTCTCTGACACAGCCTGCAGGGACAGTCCGTGGCCGAAGGCCTCGGACAACTGTCTGCTGTAATTTTTTAACTGTTAGAAATATTTTTCATAAAGGCAACACTGCATAGTGAACATTATACAAAGTACCAGAGAGTCGAAATACATCGCCAGATGATCAGGTTGAAGGAAGAGTTGCATAACCATGCGCAAAACATGGAAAAACAAGGGGCTTTTTCTAAATGCGTTTTTCTCAATAACTTCTTTTCGGCGCAGAGGTCCTTTTCGTGGAGCAAGTCACATATATTACATTTATTACATCCCATGAAGGGAAAACCAGTGAACATGCACTTTATAGTTTTACACTGATTGATTGGGACCTACAGATAGTATACAGTATTTTGAGAAGCCTTTTCATGGCTAAATACTCGGTAGTGTCAAGGTCACTAAGCCAGGTGTGATCGTCGAAAGAAATGGAAGGTGGGCAACGCAGAGATTGAACCCACGTACTCATGTACAAAAGTCGATCACATACCATTGCACCACCAATAGCCATAAGTACCAGTAATCTATCATACTGATTATGAAGAAATCCAAATGAAGCAGGTGGTTGAAGATCAGGAATATTTTATCCTCATTTTGTAAGTCCCTTGATCCCTCTGGGTTGTTTGAGGTCACATAGGGAAAGAAGGTGGTTGTATGGGAAAGTTCATCTGTAACAATTATTCATACGGGGGGGGGGGGGGGGAGGGTGTTCCCGAATTATAGAATTAGCGATAAGGAGTTCAAATGTTTCATATTTCCCGTATGCAAACTCATTCAAATTGGTAACAAAACCAGTACATAAGTTTCAGTCGGGTGAACCGACTTAATCATACCCACACTCTAAGTCATCCATTGCGTGGGAGATTCACGACATTGCGCTAAATATTATCGAATACCCAAATTAGTCAGTTTCCCTCGAAATATTTATATGCGAGGTACAAAAATGGGCATGACAAGTTGTTGCCAAAATTTTGATCAGTACCAAATTTAATTAAGATAGTTCTGATATATTGGAGATATCGAGTCGTGAAACCCCAAATACGCCCAACTTTTGTATGGGAGGTACGAAACTGGGCGTGGCACAATGGTCAGTTATTAATTACATAGTAACTTTTAGCAAAATTTTGCCTAGTACCGAATTTTATTAAGATCGGTTGTTGTTTATGAGAATTATCGTGTCGATCAACCGGTCATCCGCCCAACTTTTATATGGGAGGTACCAGAATGGGTGTGGCAAAACAGCTCATTTTCTATAGGAGAGCTTTATTTGGCTAAATACTGACTAGTACAAACATTCATAAAGATTGGTTCGGTTTTGCGGGACTTCTCATGCCGAACAACCAGACGGCCAAACAACTTTTATATGGGAGGTACCACAATGGGCGTGGCAAAATCACCCTTGTTTTAATCAGTGATTAGCCTTTGATAACGTGAAGCTTTATACCTAATTCCATTAAGGTCGGAAGTGTTTCACGCGATTAATCGGATTGACAACCCTGTCGAACACCCTGTTTTGTATGGGAGGTACCAGAATGCGCGTGACAATGTCGCCCATTTTCTCCAGTTAAGTAGGCATTTACAGATTATTAACTGGTGTGACAGTTGAAGCTAATCACATCTACCAGAAGAAAGGTTTGAAAGAAATATGATTTTGTGCTAAATGTGCCGATTTTTATGGGAGGTACCAGAAGGGGCGTGGTCAAAACGCCCATTTTCAATCCCAAACTCAATATTGGCAAATAATAGTCACTGACAAAGTTTCATTGTCATCTGGCATATAATAGTCACTGACAAAGTTTCATTGTCATCTGTAAAGATTTACGGCAGTTATCGTGTTGACCAGCCACCCAGAAAGACAGAAACACAGACAGACGGACATGCCTCAAACGTCTTAAAAAGTCCTAAAACGAATTCCGTCCAAAGATACTAAGGGTCTAATTTGGTTCCTTCGATGTAATACATTTTTTTACGTATTAAATGATATATACCCCCATCCTATGGTGAGGGTATAAATATTTAAATATAGCATAACACAGTGCAACACGAAAAAAAATAACCATATACGGACACCACTACGTGATAAAAGACTAAAAAAAAAGACCGTGTCTCCCAATTTTTGCCAAAGTCATGCACTTTTTTTTTTATGGGCCGTCAAAGATTTGGGGCCTCGGTATCATTTTCGTAAAATGTGATCATTTTCTCAGGCTCATATCTTGCAAACCGTTCAGAATTTCGATTTACTCTCTGAGGCAAAGTTGTAGCTCTGAAATGAAAAAATTTTCGGCAAATTTTTCACTTTTGCGTGCTACCTAAACAGTGTTAAGAATCATCTCTAGGACGTTTATATGTTCCAGAAATTTGTTTATTGAGATCTTAGGTAAATTTTTGTAGTTGATTGTTTCCTTGAATTTTGAACGGTTTGCTACCTATGGACCTGAACACGGGAAAAAAGGTAAAAGAAAATCGAATTTTTTTAAGTTTTTTGCGATTTTGATGTGGAAGGTGAAGTTTTTTTGATTTTATATGTTCGCAATTTTTGTTCTTTATGACAAGAGCTACAACTTTTCCTCAGAGAGTAAATCGAAATTCTGAACGGTTTGCAAGATATGAGCCTGAGAAAATGATCACATTTTACGAAAATGATACCGAGGCCCCAAATCTTTGGCGGCCCATAAAAAAAAAAGTGCATGACTTTGGGAAAAATTGGGAGACACGGGTCTTTTTTTTTTAGTCTTTTATCACGTAATGGTGTCCGTATATGGTTATTTTGCCATGACTTAAAAAATTACACACAGTGTAACTAATCGTAATTACCTTTGGGTCAAATTGACCCACAGGACAATAGATGTATATATTTTACATATTTGCATGCAGAGAAAACCCGAAAATAACTAACTACATATTTTTCTTGCCAAACCATATTTTACCACGCCATTGAGGATATCATAAAGTTTCAGCTTGATAACTTGTAATTTAGAGAAAAAAAATTGCATTTGAAATATAAAATTGGGTAATTTTGAACCAAGAAGGCTTAATAAGATTTTCATACATGAAAATCTTTTTCAAATTTGAATATGATTTTCGACTTTAAATCAGTTTAAAAGTTTAATTTGAATACAACTTTTAAATTTTATATTAAACACGCTTTCCAAATTGGAATATGATAACATATATTTTTAAAAATGTGATGACTTATTCGACCTTTCGTATTATATTTAAAATTAAAATGTTCGAGCATTAGGTCTATTCTAAATTATTTTATTCTTCGAAATTTCGCTACCCATTGGGTAGCATCGTCAGGAAAATAAACACAATTATTAATTAAAAATTTATTTTAATTTTTAATTTCATTTTTTTTTCATTTAATTTTTAATTAATAGTTGTGTGTATCTTCCTAATGGTGAGAGAAATATTGAAGAATAAAATAATTTAAAGTATACCTAACGCTCGAAAATTTTAATTTTAAATACAGTAGAATTCGGTATAGGGACCGACCGTAAATATTCGTCGTTATAACCGAACGTCGTTGTATCCGAATAGGTGCACACAATATTTTTAAGTTTTTTTTATCACGTATATTCATGTTTATTGAGATTGAAAATAGTTTGGAATCGTGGTTTGTTTTGTATTTACAAGAATTTCATGTAATAATTTACTTTCAATAACTTCTACGGAACTATATAAACTCTCTGATATGTCAGAACCCCCAAATCGCAAAAACTGTTTTAAAGTGTGCACCGCACCCAAGGTTTCTGTCCTAGTGGGAATTTTGATTGGCTCATCATCGTCATCTGGTTCATTATCGCTGTGAATTTCATCATTTTCTTTTGTGCTCTCCACGATTTCTCTCAATGAAGGCTCTTCCGATGTCACGACATTGTCATCCACGTTTACGAACTCATCCCAATCAATACATTCGGCTACTTGTTGCATATTTTTGTATTTTTCCTGTAGCAACGAAAGAGCAATATCATCTTCATCTTCGAAATCTGCATCTGGGCACGCATTTTCGGCTGGAAGTAGTCCCGCATGTCGGAAAGAGTTAGCTATTGTTGTTGATTTTACACTTTGCCAAGCGGAGGCCACCATGTCAATAGCATCTAACAAAGTAATGGTGCTTTGTGTGTTATTGTCTGTATCTCGAATAATTTTTAGCATTAGTTGTTTGCGATAATTGCTTTTCAAACACCTAATTACCCCTTGGCTGTAAGACGGACGTTGTATTAGGTGGTAGGAAAACTAATTTTATTGAAGACAGATTTTGAACATTTGGATGTGCTGGACAATTATCTACAAGCAGTAAAATTTTTTTTTTACCTTTCTTCAAACTGCTGTCCCAATGGCGCAAAATGGGTGCAAAAATTTCTGAAGTCATCCATGCCTTTTTATTTCCTTTATAATCTACAGGTAATGATTTTACATGCTTGAAACAACGCGGCATTTTAGATTTTCCAATGACAAGCATTTCCTTTTTTTCGGACTCATCCATATTACCTCCAACCAGCAAGGTTATTCTTTCCAAGTAAAAATGCCTTACCTGCGTTTGGTTGATCTGGATTACAATTTCTAATGTAAATTAAAAAACTTTTTTTTAACACCGCTGGTAATTAAAGAAAGAATGTTCATATGTCCATTCGCATTCACGACTCAAACTGGTATGCAACTTTCTTCTTTATCTTTTCCACACTCAGTTTGAGATAGGCGAAAACAAATTCTGTGATTCCCCATATTATACATATGTTCCTTCATTTAGTGTTGGCTGGCGACAAAAAATGGAAAGAAAAACCAAAAAATACAATACGCAGAAGTGACATCGTCGTTATAACCGAAACTTCATTCCAAAGCAGACGCGCAATTGGTCGTTTAAAGCAGATGGTCGTTAAAACCGGAGTCGTTCTAAGCGAATGGTTGCGCATGTATAAGCAATGAAAGACCAATCTTTCTTTGTTATAACCGAGGTCGCTATAAATGAATTCTACTGTATATTGTTTTTATTTATAATTGAAACGTAATTAATTAAATACAGTTGTGAAATTTTGAGTTTTCAACACGAATAAGTATATGAAATGAACGTTAAACAGATGTATTGTAAGTTCTACATGTGTAATTTAATTTAAAGTAAAAAAACCGGTTCCACCGGTTTTTGCCAAAAATTAAAAACCGAAAACCGGTTTGTTGAAAAATTAATTTTTCGAACAAACCTAAAACTGGTATCTTGAAAAATTGATTTCTCGAACAAACCGAAAACCGGTTTCCAAAAAATTCCAGTTTTTTTTGGACACTCTAATACACACTCAGAGAACTAATTGTTTGAAAAGAGGTTGTAGCAACCGTAAATTCGACTGTTGCCACCGAATTGCGGTTGCCACAATCAAATTGAGGTTGCCACGAGTCAGTTTAGTCCCCAGAATTGAAATTCGGTTGAAGCAACCTCATTTCATAATTGATTCAATTGTGACAACTGAATCTTCAATTATGTTCGTTATGGCAACTAACGTTTTAATAAGTTTGGTTGCAACAATCGAATTTTGAATTAATTCGAATGCAAAAACCAAATTGCTACCAAATTCGGTTGCAGCAAGAATTTACAATTGTTGAGGCCGTGGTGATATCAAGAATTGTTTGTAGTTATTGCAAAAGGTAAGAAAAAATATTGTAAATTTTGTTTCTACATCAAAACGTTCTATTTTGTCGACATTTATCAACGTGAAGTACAAACAGATGTCAACAGTTTAGTTTTCCATTGAGATGTTGTGCCATCGGCTTTTTATAGAAAGGTGTAAGACCTAAATCAATAGATACGACTCGTCCGAATTGGTGCGGTGACCCTAATGGCCTGTACTCCAAAAACGGTCTGAAGTGGATGCCAAATTAATTGGTTACCCTAAAGATTACCCCATACATATACAGTGAATACAGTGAAATAAATCATCACTAAGTAAATCAACAACAATTTAAAAATTCAACTGTGACATCCTCCAATTCGGTTGTGACAACCTCTAATTCGGTTGAGACAACCTCTGATTTGGCTGTGATGACCTGTGGTTGTGACAACCTCTAAATTCGGCTGCCTCAACCGAATTTTTCTGAGGGTGCATTTAAGCAGTATCCCCATTTTTTCAGTGATCTCCAATTCGTTCTCCAAAAATCCTGTAAACTAGATTTTATATATTCGGGGAGGGTTGAAGTCATATATATGGAAATACAGGATAATACCAATGATTGGAACAACATCGTTTCGATGTCCTTGTCATACTCCCAGCATTCGCCTGTGTCGCCTTGTTACATTTAAAGTAGATTTGCCCTCGGAGTAGGTTTCGTTAGGTGAAAATGTCTATCACTATTGACACAAGTAATACAATAAGAACTGTTGTGATACTAAGGGGCGTCATGCTATGTCCACATCCTTGGATCTGAATATTTACCTTGAGTGCTTAAAGGGTGTCAATCCATGTGGTACTCCAACCTGGTGTTCCCTGATGTGGTTGAAAAAGAGATGTATAAGTATATACTTATATAGTGCCTGTCGAACCAATTTGGGTTCCGCAACAATGTCCTTAACTGTTACATCCATAAAGAAGTTAGATCCTAAATATTGTCTTCTATTCAAAAAACCGGACATGAGCATAAGGGATGCTTCCACAGCTTCCACAATAAACATGGATTGATATTCCAAGTGTCCAGTGATCACTGGTCCTAGCGTATATAAGCCATTATGTCATGTTCAACTTGTACGCAAATGAAACGACCCGAAACCTTATCGCTATATTAGTTGAGTGTCAATATGTCATGTATCTAGTAGGACGCCATTATGTCACAATATCACTCGTCTAAGACTGTATATCAAGTCATTTGAATGTCGGGTAGTCATGCGGTGTGTGACTTCAGGCTATCTGTCATTGATCCCTCTTAGAGTTTCGGTTTCAAGAATGAGATTTGCTTGCAAAAAGGGGCGCGACAACATGCTCCATATCCAGTGGAACGATAGTCCCTAATATAGCCACCTATCATTGCCCCAGCACCCATGGTTGGTTGGTTTTCGTGGTTGCTTAAGATACTATTTAGCATCAATTAGTGTCTTGAGACATCGTTTTGCATACCACATCACTCCGGGCGGTCCAAAGTACAGTGTTTATATCCAGCCTGTTAATCGGAGATACCTCATTAGATTCCTTAGATCTATCTCGTGTATCTCAATGAGTTATGCAGGATGGGACAGCCCATAGTCTTCAGGCGTCTATTAATCAGAGCCAGACAACTGCAGATGAGATGCTACTCCGTCTCCTCCCCTTCTGCGTCATCGCAGGCACGTCAGTGGTCATTATATGGCAGCTTCAACCATCTTGCGTCATTACCGATTGGCCAGTGCCTAGTCAGCACGCCAGTTAGCCTAGATATGTCTCCCCGATTATGGCTAATCCGAGAGCTAGCTCGGTGAATGTTATATTCTGGCCATGTATTTCTGGATATGCGGCAACCCATCCGGTCTTCGCTCGTTCAAGGTAATGCAGGAAAATACATCTTTTGACCAACCCTATAGGCGTTGCGACTAACGCCATGTGGAGTTCGGTGGAAGAGGATCCTGCCCTGGCTAGTTCGTCTGCCTTTTCGTTCCCTAGGAAACCCTTGTGGCCTGGTATCCAGGTAAGAACCACGTTGGCCAGCCGACCTAGCTCGAAAAGTTTTCCCCTACATTCACTAACGAGTTTAGATGCAGTGTTGTAAGATTTAAGTGATAGGAGAGCCGCCTGGCTATCTACAAATATTCCAATGTGCTCTGTTCTTCGCTGTAGTTTAAGTGCGCGCAGGCTTCTTTGATGGCCAGTACCTCCGCTTGGAAAATGCTGCACTTGTCTGGGAGTTTGAATGATAAATTGAGGCATGCCTCTTCGGAGAAGACACCGGAGCCGGTTTCACATTCCATTTTGGATCCGTCCGTAAATACTTTGGTGTCGAAACCTGTAAGTGGTTCCCCTTTATCCCACTCTATTCTCCTGGGAAACCTGACATCGAATAGGTTATCGAACGTCAATGAGAAGCTGCAGTAATCGGTGGTTATATTGAGTTCTCTTGGGAATGTCCGTAGTATACTCGCATGTCCATATGCGTTGCTCTTACAGAGTCCAAGAGCGTTTAGTCGGGTGGCACTCCAGGCCGCACTAGCTGTGATGTGAAGGTCGATTTGTATAATATGAAGCATTGCATTAAGGGCTTCAGCTGGACACGTCCTCATTGCCCCTGTTATGCCGATGCAAGCTGATCTCTGTACTCTATACAACAGTTTCATGGTGGACGTCTTCTCTGCGACAGGCCACCATTGCTCCACAGGAGAGTATTGGTCTGATTATGCTAGTGTACATCCATAGCATCATTTTCGGTCGGAGACCCCACCGGCTTCCGAACATTTTCCGACAAGCGTAGTATGCAACGGTTACCTTCTGTGCGCGGTGTTCTATGTTACGCTTCCAGGAAAGTTTAGGGTCTAGAATCACGGCCAAGTATTTACTTGGCGTCAGTAGGCACTGGAATCTCTATTTCACTTAGCCGAGGAGGATTAAAAAGCACCCATATGAGGTGGATAACAAACTGTTGAGACATATCATTTAGAGATGCGTGGCAGTTGCGGGCGGATTTTAAAGTCAGAAATACAAATTGTACATGCTTTATATTATATATAGTCGATGAACGAACCACTTAGACTTCTAACGCCATTGTTATACCAGACTAAGTGCTATCCCACCAATACCACCCTTAGTCCGCGTCACGAAGCTCAGGGTGTTGACCTAAATGAGACAAGTTTTCCACATCCCCAAAGAATTAGGATAACAAAGTAGACGCCCTTCTGTTGCCTATTGCTGGACATATGAAGGGAACTTGCTCAGTTGATTATTCCACCTCTCGTCGTAATAAAATTTGCCAAATACATTTCCCATGACCATAAGTCGCGCCTCATGCCTACCAATCAGACACCGTTCTAACAAGGTTGGTACAAGCATTAACAACATGGGCCTGGATAGATACAACAGGTTCATAGATCTCCACCTATGCCATGTTGAGTAGATTTGTCCTGAATGTGCACATTCTTTCCACCTTGTCCACCTTTCCTAGATTATCGCCTAAGAGTGGTCACGTACGATATGTTTGCAAGTCGCTAGGCGCATGCCATAACATTTCAGTTCCTGTGAAACCTGTAAGGCAGGGCCTAGGCATGTTATGCCCTGCCTCGGAATGATCCTCTGCCATGGGGCTCATGTAAGGTGAATATAGTACTACTCATCCATTTGCTTAAGAGATTTGCGGTAGTAATGGGCAGATGTTTAGTTCAGGACTGGATAGGCATCTGACTGTCAGAGTAGACATTGTCTACCACCACTGCAGTACTATTATCCCTCAGGCAACTGATCAAATTTTCGCAGTTTTTTGTATTGAGTACAATTTCACGTGATATTTTCAATTTTTTTTTTGAGGTAGTAGAGGGTGGAAACAGGGAGTAGTGTCTGTTGATATTTGCCTTGAATCTTTGTATGTCACAATTGATGGGATATACACTGGCCGGAAGTATATTCCACATACGGACTGTACGGCTGAAGAACGAATTTTCTCTATAGTGTATAGTGCGGTCAACTGGCCAGTTGATAAAAAAAGGATGAGACTTCCTAGAAAGGCACGTGCTTCGGTTAAATATCCTCACGCCTGGCATAAGTTGACGGATGTCCGAGGAACACATACCGTGGAAATATCGATAGAACAGCGACACGCAACCCACATTTCGACGATGCTCAAGGGAGGCAATAGAGTTGGATACCCTACTGTCCCCTATTAACACCGTCGCTCTCCTCTGGACACGGTCGAGAAGCTCCAAATATGTCCTAGGAGCACCTGCCCATATATGGGAGTTATATTTCATCTTTGGCCTGATGTAGGTGGTGTAGATATTGAGAAGATCAGATGGAGTGAAGTATTTATTGCACCGCTTTAAAACGCCCAGACACTTGAATGCATCTTTCGACACATTGTATTTTCATGCCCAGAACATCAAGAGCGTCTGATTCATCAATATCCACACCGTCCATAGACAATGACGACACACCTGGGTCAGCAATCCGCTTATGCGACAACAAACAACACTGGGTCTTACCCGCATTAAAATCTACTCTATTCATTCGACCCCATTCAACAATGGACACCAGATCCCGGCCGAGTGTTCCATTCATCGTCCGGCGTTTGACTTCAATCTCTTGAAGACTTGGCCTACGGCCGAATGAATAAGAATGACATAGATTACTGTCATCCGCAAAAGAGTAGATTGGATTCAGAGTCTGATCCAGGAGATCATCAATGAAAGAGAAGGAGAAAGGGAAAGAAGAGAGCCCTGTGGTACACCTGCAGTCAATTTATGCTCGTCGGATGAAACCCCATCTACAACAGCTCGTATAGTGCGATCTCTGAGAAATCTAGTTATAAATCGAGTGAAATTATCACCGACACCAAAAGCAGCGAGCTTTGACACGAGTGCATCGTGCCATACTCTGTCAAAGGCCTTGGAAATATCAAGAGCCACTATCTTACTCTCACCAAGCCGGTGGATGGATCGACTCTCCAGTAGATCTCATTCTACGGAAGCCATACTACCGGTCGTTAAGAAGGTCATTGGACTCAAGATATTTCACTAGATGGTGGTTAACCATGCTCTCCATAACCTTCGAGAGCGCAGAACAAATTGCAATTGGGGGGTAATTTGCAGGGTTACTTGCATCACCTTTTTTAGGGATTGGCTGGATATTAGCAACCTTTCAACGCGCCGGGACGACTCCGGCACGGTATGCAAGATTGAAAAGGTTGCGCAGTGGACACGCCAGCTTCGAGGAGCACCTACTCAAAACCAGTGCAGATATGCCACCCGGGCCCGGGGATTTATTTACGACGAGATTCGCAAGAACCTTTTTAACTCCTTGCGTTCCACAAAATATCTTGGGCATGGAACAAGATACGTAATTGATCACGGGGAGTGGTTGATTGCTATCCGGCAAGGAAGAGTTCCTTGCAAACATTTCAGCCAAGAGGTTCGCTTTATCAACCGGTTCAGTGAATGTTATGTCATCTTTAAGAAGAGTTGGGATAGAGGAAGAACTATCCTTTATTCTTCTTGCAAATGACCAAAAGCTCTTACTTCCACTAGGGAAAGAAAGGACTTTAGCACGAATACGCTGCTCATGAAGAAACTTTTCGCGTCGACGTACTTTGGCACACTTGGATCTTGCCTGTTTGCGTAACAGTTCAGTATTAACGTTTTTATTACAACGCCAGTCTCTGAACCCGTTCTCTTTGGATCTGACAGGGTTCTTGCATGTCTGGTTACACCAACTTTTTTCCGATGGTTTAACCGAAATAATTTTCGTCGGAATGAATGAATTCATACCAATCAATATTATCTTCTCGATCATTTCAGCAGCAGCATCTATGTAATTTTTCAGAAAACAAAGCTTCCAGTTAAAATGCTGATGAAAGTTGTTGAGCTCAGCCCAACGTGCCTCTTCGTAGATAAAAATTTATTGCTTCGGGACTGTGTTTGAAGCGTGACGAAGAGCTGAATACGAAAAGGACGCTGAAATGATACAGTGATCCGAATTATTAAGAGGTGCAAGCGTGTTAACTTCGTACTTTTCAGGGTGCGAAGTTAAAAAGAGGCCAAGTAAATTCTGGTTGTGCCCTCGAACACACGGAATGTGCGTCGGTTCATTCACCAATTGCGTTAAGTCATTATGCGCGGCGAAGAGCTCAGTGAATTGACCCTCCGTAGTTGTATGGCTTGAATGCGTTAACCAGGAGGAATTATGGACATTGAAGTCACCAGCAACAACGATTTCATTGTTCGGATAATTCCCCAATATCTCAGAAATAGAATCGGAAAGGGTGTTAAAGCCATTAAAAGATACCTCCCCTCGCGCACTAGGACTTCTATAAAGAAATCCGAAATGTGAGACATGTGTTCCAATCTTGAATTTTACCCAAAGAGAGTTAAATTCTGGATCTTGTGTGTCGAAATGTCGCTGATTCTGAAACACTATGCCATTTTTCACATGAACCACAAGGCCTCTGTGGGAAACAAAAAGGGAAAGAGTGTGGTACCCGGGAACGTGAAAATCCTGTGGACCAGAATCCTCACGCACCTGGGTTTCACATAGAGCAAGAACATCAGCCCGATGAATATTAATGTGGGAGTTCATACCGAAAAAATTCGTTCTCAACCCACGTATGTTACCATAATGAATAACAAACTTACACACCATTGCCACATACAAACACTCAGAACAAATTCACAGCAGTAAAAAAACACAAACAGTGAGTCCGCCGCCTTCCCGCTGATATCTTAGTACGGGCCCTAAACGTAAATTTTACCACCGCTGTATACACCGAGTGAACAGTCCTCGGAGAAAATCTCCATTTACAACCTATAGTACTCCTACAGATACATAGGATATGGTTGCCTTTGGGGGCAATACGAATCCCTTTATGGGATGTAATAGGAAACCATTTTTTTATTGCCCTTATTATGCCCTTTTCACTATGTTGGGTCTGAAGCTAAGCTTTCTGTCGAAAATAACACCCATTCAATGTGATAGATTCTAAATTAGGTATTTGATACCTTGCAGTAAAAATGATCTGCTATGTTTTCTCACGATTTACACCTATCCCATTTCCACCCGAGCACCTGCGCAAAGTCCGTAACCTACCCTGGAGAATGTCCCTTTGGGTACTTGGGATACTTGCCCCTTACGGCCCTATCCGCATTTTCAAAAGCGAACATTATTCATTCGGTGCAATGCTCCACAGACGTGGAGACAATACATGTCCTAGAGTTGTTTCTCTGTTAACATACATGGTAGTGACACGTCGTATTATAGCCCACACGCTGCAAAATCTGTCTTTTGTTTTGTTGTTTGGATGCAAATATAACGTGTTTGTAGCTTGTCACAAATATACTATATTTGTGCTTAAACACATTGTGTTTGCTATTCAATATAACATGTTTGAGACACAACGATTAATAGGCTGTAATTATGTTCAGTGAGCCATGCGCGTTCTAGTTTCACACTCACTGATTGGGACCTACAGTTTTACACTGGTTCCGATATCCCAATGCCTTCATGGGATGTAATAGGAAACCATTTTTTTAAATGTTCTGAGACTTGATTTTTTTTGAAAACCGCTTAAAACAAAAAAGAGGCAGTTAACAAAGAGACAACATGAGAGCTGATCTTCTATTCATGACAATAATGCTTGGAAACATGTACATTAGAGTGGGTCGCCAAAAAAAAGTCCTGTTTGGCACCCCTAGTTTGAAAGGTTAGCCCAAGAGAATCTCAAAACAAAACAAAAAAAAATTTTGCCAATTTGAACATTTTGCTTTTGATGCACTTACTTTAATACATAAACAAAAAAGTTAACGCGTCTTAAAGTTATCGAAATGTATCAAAAATCGCTTATTTTAACTACAACAATAGGTATGAAATGTCTGAAACTGGGATTATTGACTTATTTCGATACTTCGATGCCATCTACTCAGCGTATCTTCAGAGATGGTTCTGATCCCAAACAACTCTTGCAAGTCTTTTCATATTGCGATGACGGAATCCGCTGTATTTGTGATCAGTGTACAAATCGCCATCAACGACATTCCCTTCCCTGATCATCTTAAACAGTTATACAGCATGGAGCAGGTAAAGATAGTATTACACCCATTTCATTGCTGTCAGTGCTACCCTATAATGAATGGTGTCCCTTCTTCACTGATACATATTAATGGTACAGATGGCAACTGGTCTCTCTCCCCCGAGGCAGATCTTCGTGGCCCCTTTTTATTTAAGTTTTTCTTTATATTCCAAGTATTGGATCCGTTCAGTTCCAGATTGCAAGCAACGTTGTTCCTGTCGCTACACGCCGTTATCATAACCGTTTCCGGCCCCAACACAAGGTCTAAGAATACCTGAGGCTTACATTTTCAGGAATGACTTCGTCTAACAAAATCTTGCTTCTGGGTTTATCCTTGCACAATATTCACCGACAATTGACTCTTCTGATCACGTCTTGATTAGGTGTTGGCACCACCACCTTTCATTCATTCTATTCCTTTATCTGCATGGGAGATTTCTATTCGACACGTACCATGCTCGTTCTTTCTGGTTCTGGCTTCGTTCTTTCTTCCGCAAATACCGGGGTTTTTCACTGCCGGTTTCTTTGTTCAAAAGAGACCTAAACACCTTATAACGCGTAGCACAGTGGCTCAGATTCGATTGCCATAGGCCACAATTCGATATATTTTGATCTTTTGTAAAAAACTGAGTTATGTTATGTTTGCTATTCAATATATGTTTGCTATTCAATATAACATGTTTGAGACACAATGATTAATAGGCTATAATATATGTTTTTTATACCAAAATTTTGTGGCTTTGCTTGTTGACAACCGCTAAAACCAAAAACGAGGCAGACAACAACGAAACAAAAAGGCAGAATATCTTAAATTCACGAAAGCAATGTTTGCAAACATGTACATGTTTCCTGCAATATGTTGCTGGGGCTGATATTTTTCAACGTATACCGATCAATTAAGAATCTCTTTCTGAATCGATTTAGTCATGTCCGCATGTTCTGTTTGTACTGTTGCTCAAAGAAAAGGTCGCAAATACATAACTATTTTAAAGGAATTTGGTACATATCCTTTGATTGGTTAATCTTGATATTTAAAAAAATCCAAAATATAGAAAACATTAATCGCACGCGCCCACGAGCGAACTGTGATCTCCTGAAAAGAGTAAAGCGAGCGGCTTAGAGAGGTAGAAGGAAATGGACCCAACAAACGAATATAGATCGATGAGTTCTCGTTTATTATCATAATTTGTACCAAAAATACATGCAATTACCACCCTCTACATAGCATGCTTCAAAAAGTACATAAAGTGTTGAAGAAGGTACATAAAATGCATAAAAAAAGTACATAAATTGTACAAAAAGTACAAAAATGTAACAAACGTACACTTATAGGGGGTGTCTCAGTAAGATTGCACTTTTTAAATTTAGTGCCTTTTTTTTGTGCAAGTGGCCACTCTGAACTTTGGCAGCAGTCACATATGTGACCTGCTCCACAAAGGGGGGCCTCTGCGCCGAAAATTTTTTTTTACTTTTTGAGTGATTCTTATAGAAAAAAAAAACGCTCTTTCAAATGCCGCAAACCGCAAGTTTCAATGTCTTTTAGTTTTTTTTACAAATCACCTGTAAAGATGAATCACCTGAACAGATGAAATTTAAAAAAAGTTCAATATCAAAGGTACAAAATTACAAAAATATCAAAATTTTACTCTTTTTTACTCTCTGTCTTTTTTGGTGGTTCTTCTGTATTTTGCTGCTTTTCACATTTGTCTGATCAGGTTGAAGGAAGAGTTGCATAACCATGCTCAAAACACGGAAAAACGAAGCGCTTTTTTTTAAACGCGTTTTTCTCAATAAGCGGGTCGTGGAGCGGGTCACATATGTTTATTCCGATTATTAAGAATGGAGCGCTTTACGAAAGAACAACGGGTTATAATTGTGAAAACTTATTACAAAAATTTGGAAAGTTATACTGAGACCGCTCGGAAATTTCGAAAAGAATTTTCAGTCGAGAAAGTACACCTAATGTGTTAACTATTCGAAGGGTGGCCCACAAAATTGAAGATATTGGGTCAGTTATGGACAGAAAGACTCCGGTGCGTCAACCCATCGGTCAGTCTCTTTAAGATATTGCTGCTGTAAACGAGAGTGTCGCCGAAACCCTGACAACATCAATTCGGCATTGCTCTCAACTACGCTGCGAATTTTGACAAAATACCTCCATCTTCATGCGTACAAAATTCAGCTAACTCAAGAGATCAAACCAGCACACCGTGGAAGGAGCTGGCAATTTTAAATTGTACACGTACCCATGCAAACTTAATAAAACATTTTAAAAAAAAAATTCGTTAAATGGGTAATGGAGCAACGTGACGTCAATGGCAATTTTTTTTTTACTTAAAATTTTTCAAAAAAGTCGTCTTCTCCGATAAGTCCCATTTCCATATGAAATTTCCATTTGAAAATCCTCATGTAATCCATAAGAAACAAATGTACCCACCAGGGGCACACTGAAAGAAAAACCTTCATACCATTAATGAATTCTTACATTGCATCAATGAAAAGTGTCATTGTTTTTGAGCCAATGACGGGCTTCATTAATGCTATGAACAATGTTACATTAAACGAAAAATGTTTCATAGACCTGAAATAAATGTAAACTTTCTAACCGGAATGAAACATTATCATTGTATTAACGAAATATGTTACATTGATATTATAAACCGTTTCATTGATGTAATAAAATATTGGCATTGATGTAATGAGCATGTTACATTGATACTATGAACATGTTTCATTGATGCTATGAGCATGTTTCATTAATGCAATGAACATGTTTCATTGATGGTATGAACATGTTTCATTGAAGGTCTGAAAATTTTTCACTGATTGTATGAATATATTTCATTGATAGTATAAACATGTATCATTGACGGTATGAACATGTTTCATTGATGGTATGAACAAGTTTCATTGTTGTTATGAATAGGTTTCATTGATAGTATGAACAGGTTTCATTGATGGTATGAACCGGCTTCATTGATGGTATGAATATGTGGGTCCTAATAGGTCCGGCCGACAAAAAAATTTTGTTTTTTTAAATCCCCTTATTTTGCTCGATTTTCGGTTTTTTTTAAATGACGCGGGACTCTGCAACTCAGCCGTTTATTTTTTCTTATTTATTCCTTATCTCATACTGGCACTCATATATTGTGTCACAACTACTTTACATACATACATATATAAATAATACATACATTTATACAAAGCGTACCTACAAACATATTATCCTTTAACCAAATAACTGAATCGTTCAAAATTAATGAAATGGTACATTATATTAAAGCCAGATGTTTCATTATTGATTTTTTAGAAAAAATATTTTAAAATGCAATAAAATGTGCGTAATGTGAAGGATGGCCTATTTAGTAGATTCTACTTTACAATGTCGATAAAATGTCTGAAATTTTTCTCTGTAGTTTCCCATATTTACATGAGACACATACTTTATTCCATCAATGTAAAAAGTTTCTTAGCATTAATGACGGTCCACAAATTCAAAAACTACAGCAATGAAGGAGTTCATTGAAGTAATGTAACATTTCATAGCATCAAAGAAACGTTTCATTGCATCAATGTAAACCCATTAATGTAACCCATTCATTGATGCTATGAAGCGTTTTTCTTTCAGTGCAACTATCTGGAATGGAGTTTGGTCAGTCGGCGTATTTGTAAGATGAGGCTGAAATTGCAGTGACTGTGAACGGCATTCGTTACAAGAACATGATTACGGAGTTCTTGTAGCCTCAACTGGACGGCATGGATCTGGACGACATGTGGTTTCAGCACGACAGCGCCACCTGCCACACAGCGCATGAAACAATCGGTTTATTGCAGCAACGATTTCCAGAACAAATTATCTCAAGAAATTCTAATGTTAACTGGGTACCAAGATCATGCGATTTAAAGCCGTGCAATTTCTTTCTTTAGGGTTTTCTGAAATATCGGGTTTAGGCGAATAAACCAGAAATATTTCCTGAACTCAATTCCGAGACCCAACTCGTCATCGGTGAGATAACAGCCACATATCTGTGAAAAAGTCATGGAAAACGGATATTTTATTCCATACATAATCGAAACATGTCTTCGTTCCAATACAAAAGTCACAACTATCTCAAAAAATACATGCTCTTATTTTAAAATTAAAAAGTGCATTCCTACTGAGACACCCTTTATAATCCCAAAAAACACATAGAAAGTGAATAATAAATTACATAAAGTGTACCAAAATCTACATAATGTATATCAAAAAAGTATTTTGTGAACCAAAAAGCACATAGTCTACCAACGAAAAGTACATAAAGTGTACCAACAAGTTATGTTAAATGTACTAGAAAAGTACATGAAAAGTACCAAGAATGCACATAAAATTTACCAACCGAATTATTAAAAAGTATTTCGTTTGGAAACTTTTTACGTAGCATTTTTGGGTGCACTATCTACTTTTTGGTATATTTTATGTACATGTTGGTACTTTTATGTACTTTTTTTCTACGCAGTACTCTATTTGTACTTTTTTTGGTACACTATATACTTTTGGTACATTTTAAGTGCATGCTGGTACTTTTTATGTACCTACTTCTTTCCCACACAATACTCTATGCGTCCTTTTTTGGGTTCAGGTTATGTACGTTTTTTAGTACAATATAAACTTGTTGGTACATTTTTTGGTACACTGTCTGTACTTTTTTGTACAAATTACGTAAATTTCTATTTACGTTTTGGTAGACTTTAAAACGCTTTGGTACAATACATCGTTACCCCAATTTAGAAAGGACGCAACTAATATTTTTTTTTTAAATAGAGTGTTTCCATACTCGTGTAGGAAAACATAAAATATATCGTTACTAAAAAAATGTGTGTGCTGTGAAGGAAAAATTTGTCTCCCGTTTTAATTCAAACTGCACATTTGTAAATAATTATTACATTACAAAATACATTAATATTATGACATTTAATATTTTGTGATTTTTTCCTCCTCCTGTACAATTTTTAAAATGTTATACACTTTTGTATATACACTTTTTGTTACAACTTTTCTACTTCGTGTCACCTTGTATGTACTTTTTAGTACATTTGTTGTACGTTGTTTGCACTCTTCGGAAAATGTTCCATATTACGTAGTAGTTCCAAAACATTGACCTTTTTCACTACAAGGGTTGTAAGGCGACCGCGAGCAGTGAGTTGTTGCTCAACTCATGTGCACGCGGTCGGAAGTGAATAAAGTGAAAGTGAACGAAAGTACTCAGGAGTTGTTTTAGTGCTCGTTTTGTTTGCACCTACGCAAGAGCGCGTGCGTTTAAAATGTACTTTTCCAAAGTACTCGTGTACGCCGTGCATGTTCTTCAACTAACGACATATGAGTCACATTCTGCGTGCGGAAATATACGACTCGAATTTCACGAGATGTATTGTGACCAGTCAGTGGCATTTATACGCGACGCCTGATTTGGACAGCATCAGAATCACAGCAGTTTACAGTCCTTTGGATATCTTTGTTATTTGTTATATTACAAGTTTAACCAACAAACAGTAATGTCACCCTAATAAATACTCAAGACTGGCTGGTCATTGATCTTTGGTGAAATTTTCCTTTAATATCATCACTCATATGGTTTCTCAACTACACCAAGGAGTCCCAATAACTGCCAGACTAATTTGATTGTCTTTAAACAAATATTGGGAAAATTATTTGTTTTCCTTACGAACATACACACGGCATTAATACCAATATCAATGTTCTCATTTTCCCTGAGTTCATTGTGCCATTGAATACTATCAATTATTTATGACATGAATTTATATCCTTTCAATGGTCCCTGTAGCAGAGCATCGCAATCGCCATATTTCTATGAAACTAATGGACAGACGGCCACAATCTTATGACAGAGATGTGAATGGTTTTAACAACAGACACTGGCAAGCGCAAATTGTCTTAGTAGATCAATGATACTACAACTCGTATTGAAGTCAGGCTATAAATTTGAAGTAACATGGGAAAATAGCAGACAAAAGCACAATACCACTCACCCCATCATTACAACAGACGACGGGTAATAACACTGTGCAACTTAAACATACTTTAGGTCAATGTCATGTCAAAAACAAAAACAAACATGAAGATATAGTATAGGAAAAAAAAACTGTTATTTGACACTAGAATTTGTCGCTTCTTTAACTATTTCTGTGAGCAGTGTTAGTCAAAATGACTAACACCAACTATAAATGGCAAAAAAGAAAGCAAGTGGACAAGGTCAACGTTTTATTCAACTAATGCCAACTATATAGTACATTACTCCACCTTGTTGCCGTATCCTGTTTAAAATAAATGCCGATAGTATCAAAATGCTAGGAAGGCGCATTTGTAAATCAGCTATAACAAAATATGAACCGATTTATCCGATTTTCAAAACCGAACATACTCGATCTAATTTTATGCACCAAACTTCGTTGAAATCGGTTTATATTTGTTGCCTCTGAAACCAAGAGTTCCAAGCAGGCACGTACGCAGGGGGCCGGGGTTTGGACCCCCCTGAAATTATTTCTGTTATAGGTGATTTTTGAATTTAGTGCTATTTTTCGACCTAAATATCAAGCTGGGACCCCCCTTCCCGAAATAAAATCCAGCGTACTGTACTTGTTTCAAGCTTGGTTGGTATAATTTCAAAATATGGACCGATATCTTCCCAAACGGCTTATGAATATCGCCCCTGAAATCGGTTTATATTTATAACCTCTGAAATCGACTGTATGAAGCTTAGTTGGTATAATTCCAAATGGGGCGATATCAAAATATGGTCCGATATATGCAATTTTCAAAACCGATCATACTCTGCCTAATCTTATAAACCAAAATTCGTTGAAATCAGTTTATATTTGTACACTCTGGAACCAATAGTGTCAATCATGGTTAGTGCAATTTGTGTGGGCCAATGTGTGCCGATATAGGCCATTTTCAATAGGGGTCTTCTCTTAACGAGTACGCGCTGAAAAATCTGTATTTTGTTGTTATTTGGATCCAAATATAACGTATTGGTAGATTAGCGCAAATATAGTATCCTTGTGTTGAATGTTAGAGACACAATAATATATGTTTTTGTGACCCAAATATTGCTTTGGTTGCTGAAAACTGAAAAGAGGTGTCAAGGCAACAACGAAACATATTAATCATTGTGTCTCAAACATGTAATATTGAATAGCAAACGCTATGTGCTGGGACACAAGTATATTCTATTTGCGACAAGCTCCAAACACACCTTATATTGCATCCAAACAACAAAAACCTGCCGATTTTTCAGCGTGTAGACAATGGTCATATATTTTTGCCACGGTTGTAGGTGTGGCCAGTCACACGCCCCATGGTTGCTATATAGTTACGGTCGATATCCAAAGATACCTTGCCATAGAAAATACACCGAATTGCCTTTCCGAGGCTCATTGGTGTAACTGACAAACATATATATTTTTGGATTCCCGAAAGAACAGGAGAAAAACCGTTGAGTTGAGAAACTCCTCATGGAACTCTCAGATCAAAAATGCAAACAGAATTTTTTACAGATACAAAAATGGAACTGAAAAGGCCAGGATCAATTCGAAGGGTTATGACTTTAAGTCGGGAAACTCCTGACTTTTAGTTGGATATTAACATTTGTTTTAAATGAAGTTACAGTGTTTCAGGTGCATATTGCAAACCGTAATATATATTCCGCCGTAATTGATTCCGTTTTAGCCGCTCACAGAGTTAGACACTTAACTTGACGAAAAACTAAAATAAGGACAAAAACAATGGTTGACATATATTTTTCTATACGAAATCAAACGGTCATTAAAGTCCATGTATTCGGCAAGACGAATATACTCAGTTAATATATATCTCACCACACTAGTTTCTGAATCGCATGTATTTTTTTATTTTACTAGTATTATTATTATTAAGTGGAACAATGAAACACAATCGCTGAATATGACGCCACTATTGAAGACACGTGCTAACAATTGTGGACACTTGGCTGGAGGAACTATTATTGTGGATGACATAAATTACCTTAAACATACATATGATACCCAGGGTAACCCATCCCCATTTTTGACAGAAAATATGAATAATTTACAAAAAATGTTTATATCTCGAAAACGAAGCGTCCAATCGAAAAAAATAACAACTTTTTACGCGTTTCAAAGGGTTTCTCACAAAGAGCTCCAATTCGCATGAAATAATTTTTTTTTTCAAAAAATCGCCAAGATAAGAAATCGCAAAAATAATAAATTGTTTACCTCCGCAGGAGGCTTTCACCTATGGATGTCTTCAATATGGCATCACTTTTAATTTTAAAAAATCGCTAAAACTAAAATTTCTGGAATCAAAAATCCCTAAAACGCCTCTATGCCAATATCTCGGAATCGTAGAGTCCAATCGAAAAAAAAAATATTTTTACGAGTTTCTAATGGTTTTTCGTAAAGTAATCGTATGGAAGAAATTTTGTTCCAAAAATCGTCAAAATAGGAAAATCGCTGAAATAAAAAAATGGCTACAACTCGGAACCGGTGCGTCCAATCGCAAAATAATCGCAAAGCTAATAAGCTTTGTTGTCTCTATAAGAGGCATCTGTAATACGACATCACTTAATTTAAAAAAAAAATCGCTAACACATACATATGTGTGTTTTAGCGATTTTTACTTGTAAAATGTTAGTTTAACGGATTTTAAGTTATGATGAGAGGCATACATTGGTTAACGCCTCTTATAGAGATAACAAAGTTATTATTTTTTGCGATTGGAGAAACAATTTATAACTTATTTTGACGATTTTAAAAAAAATGTCCATACGAATTGGACCACTTTATAAAATACCCTTAGAAAGCGGAAAAAACTTAGTTATATATCGATTGAACGCTGGGTTTGCAAAATACATACTTATACATAGTGGCGTTTTAGCGATTTTATATTAGAAAAAAATTAGTTTTAGCGATTTGTTTAAAAACAGTGATGCCGTATTAAAGACATCCATTGATTTTTGCGATTGGACTTAGATTGGACGTACCGTTTCAGAGTTATAAGCATTTTGGCGTAGAATACGTCTTACCTTACGGTATAGGGAGTCATGTCAGATTGTTATTGTTGTAATCTTTATTTCATTGATTATGAGGAAACGGAGAGATAACTTTTTTTTAAATTTTTTTTGTAGGTAAATGAAGGTGTTATCTTTCGTTTGATATACATTTCATATTGGTTGATATCTTCCTAATATTTAAATTTCTCAAATGAAAATTGTTTAAACACATACACTCAAACATATGTGTGGTGTTTGGTTGAGTGTTTGAGTTTGTAGCGTGAACACAAACTATGCTGCTGTTTCAGTGTGGACACAAACCTTCGGCTGTTGTTTTGATTGATGAAATATTGAAATTTCGTATATTTACTTATGTATTTAAGTGAAACAAAATGTTAAATGTGAATTTGAATTTAACATGAATATATAATTATCAAAAATAAATGAAAAAATTAATTCATACATTTTTATGTTAAATAAAAGTGCTGCCAAGTAAGCAAAATAACAATGCTGACAGTTGACGTTTAGTAAATTAAAATAAAAACTACTAATCAAAATGGCACCTACACGAAATACAAGAAAGCAACGAGTGGTTGTTATGCAGATAAATTGAAATATATCCTATTTTATCCATATTTATCCTATTTTTCCTACCATAAGCTTATGTACATATATTATCAAAAGTAACTATCAAATAAATAAATTCATTTGCTTATGTTATTTATCATTTATTGTTATATATGTTTTCTGTCTTATCGGATGGCGTATCCTACGTTAAATTTAATGGCCGTGTCTCTGACACAGCCTGCAGGGACAGTCCGTGGCCGAAGGCCTCGGACAACTGTCGGCTGTATTTTTTTTTATTTTTAGCGATTTTTTTATTTTGGCGATTTTGTGGAAAAAAAATTATTTCATGCGAATTGGATCACTTTGTGAGAAACAATTAGAAGCTCGAAAAAAGTTGTTATTTTTTTGATTGGACGCTCCGTTTTCGAGATAAGAAATTTTTATAATTTTTTCATATTTTTGATCAATAATGGGCACGAACGGTTATAAATAATAATAATATTGTTTATATTTAAATATAAAATACACAATTTTAATAAAAAATTACTTTGTTACTTTTTTTTCTATAAAATGCATAATGGGTTAAAACATCACCAAATAGTTGTGACAGCAATTAAATTCAAGTAATTGGTTGAGCATACCAATCAATATATTATTTGGTACAACCGAACTAGGTTTTATATTTTCCGTTGATGCAACTAATAGAATACTCACCATTACAGGATAATTTGATTGCTAGAACTAAAACTCGATTGATAAATCATATTTATTTCTTGTTGCTGTGGCTTCAACTAAATATTTCAGTTCTTGCAACCAAAACTGAATTACAAATCAATTGATATGTACAACATTTGGTGATACTGAACACAATTATTGATAATCATAACTGAATAATATGTTAGTCCGAGGAAGCGCCAAATTTTAGTTGACTGTAAATATAGTTGTGACAACGAATCTCTTCTCTGTGCATATAGTGGTGTATTTTCCGGTTCTTCGTAAGTCCGTAGCGTCGAATTTCATGCATACCAATTCCAATACGTTGTTTGCACCATTTTTTCTTTTGGCGTTTGTTGTTGATTAATTTTTCATAATGTCTATTTGTACACGGAAAGAAAAAACTCGCTCCTCCCCAAACGAAATCTCAGATAACGGAAGTTCGTTTGGGGACTGTAGTTGGGAGAAACGAACGTCTGTTAAGCCATATATATCATTTCGTTTGGGAGAACCGAAAAATGTTTGCAGCAAACGAGTTATGAAAAACATAAGCTGAGAAAAACGTTTGCGAGAAACGAAAAACGGTTCCGCCAACTGTTCCCTCGGTTACAGCAACCGAGTTGTAGTTGATCCTAACGAAAAAAAACGTTTGCGAGAACTGAAAAACGTTTGCAGTAAACGAGTTATGAAAAATTAAAGCTGAAAAAAACGTTTGTGATAAACGAAAAACGGTTCCACCAACTGTTCTTTCGGTTACAGCAACCGAGTTGTAGTTACAGCAACCGAGTTGTAGTTACTGTATTCAGTATATTACTTATAAATGGAAATTTATATTTATGGCTTCCATAAATTCTTTTTTGTGTAAATTTCCAACTTTTATGATTTTGGTTTTTGTCTATCTTTTCAGTGTCTACGAACACGTCCGTCTCGACTTGCATTCAAATAACAACTAAAAGCGCAGCAAACTACAACGCGCCAGTTGTCCATCCAAGATATATTTACAAGGCAAAAGCCTTTTATGTGTATGCGTGAGTGTGTATGTCAAACGAGTGGACTGTGTATACAGTCGACAGAAAGAGAGAATGAGAGAAATTTACGTTCTTCGTACTCATTAGAAAAATGGCTAATTTCAGTTATCGCAAACGGTTTTTAACTTGCGACAAATGTAATTTTGTACTTGTTTAATGCAAACGAGATCTCGTTTGCAACAACATGATACACATTTGTGATATATGAATTTATTTGGGAGAACTAAATAAACGGTTGCGATTAATAATTTAATACAAATCAATCAAAGTATTGTTGTGGCAACCGAGCAATAAACGTTTTTTTTTCTTTGCGTGTACAAATAGCGCATACAAAATAAAACAAGTAAAAGTGTTAAATTCGGCTGTGCCGAATCTTTGATACTTTCCACCTTAGTTAACCAGCAAAATATTAAATTTTAAAAAGGACCTTTTTTAAAAAAATGTACTTTTAAAAAAAAAAATAAAAATAAGTTACTTGTTCACAAATGCAATTACTTGTTCACAAATGCTCACAAATGCAGGATGCTCACAAATGCTCACAATGCTCACAAATGCATTGCTCACAATGCTCAAATGCTCACATTGAAAATGTACTTAAGAAAATGTACCTTGAAATGTACTTTGAAATGTACTTAATGTACTTATTGTACTTTGAAATGTACTTTGAAATGTACTTAAGAAATGTACATTTCTTAAGTACTTAAGAAGAAATGTACTTAAGAAATGTACTTAAGAAGAAATGTACTTAAGAAATGTACTTAAGAAAGAAATGTACTTAAGAAATGTACTTAAGAAATGTACTTAATGAAATGTAGTTAAGGAGTGTACTTTGAAATGTACTTAATGTACTTTGAAATGTACTTTGAAATGTACTTAAGAAATGTACTTTTTTTTTAAGAAAATGAACTTTTTTAAAAAAAATAAAAATAAGTTACTTGTTCACAAGTAAAATAAAAAAGCATTTTTTTAAAAATAAAAAAGCATTTTTTGAAGAACTGTTAAAAACAAAAAAACAAGCTGGGACGAGAGTTGAACCAACAACCCTCAGACTTCAACGCGCAACCCTTTACCCATCAGGCCACAGCGACCTTAGATGAAGTGTGACAAAATTCATATAAATGTATGAACACATGAAAGTACATCTAAACATTCTAAAGTACTTACCTATTATAAAGAACAACAAAGATTTTCAACATGGAAATTCACCACACGGCAAAAGGAGTAGTTTAGTATAAAACTACAAAATTTAATGTGAAAATTTTACGAGTTTTTTTACGCTTCCAATCAAAAAATTGTTTCCAATGGACCAATTTCGCTGATTTTCAATACCAAACTGCTCAGGAATACGTGGAACATTCTGGCCAAAAACCAAACCGCGTTATCGCCGATTGAAGTCGTGAGAATGTTTTCAACAGACGGACAGACGGACATGGCTATATCGACTCGGGTTGTTATAAGGATCAAGAATATATTTACTTTATGGACCCTTATTTCTATATGTTACAATCAGAATGACAAACTGATATATACCCTCTATCACTTACAGTGGAGGGTATACAAATATGCATTCAAACGTCAAATAGACGTTTGGCACAGCCCCTTTTCATCAAACAGCTTATTGATCTGGTAGTTGAAAGTATGGGGACTCAATTATAATCCGCACTTGTCACCCACTGGGCATGTTTTGATTGTATGAGTTTCGTACAAAGCTACCAAAATATATGCAGCGGAAAATGTTCGAAACTGCAGAGTTAACATTTGGAAGAGGGACAGAGACGAATGTACTTTAACGTTTTTTTCCGCAACTGAAACAAGTGCGCGTTTTGGTTGAGACTTCATACAGGATAGTATGTGCGCGAGAATAGGATGAGAAAGCAATGTAGTAATTGAATAAATACCCTGACTTTATATTGTATTTTATTGACACTTATGACATTTAAAACAACTTTATAGGCTATAAATTAGTTTTGACATGAACGACCACACCAATATTCTTTTATTTCTATTCGTTGAAATTCTGACATCAATTAAAACTGTAACAAAAGTCCAATTAGCCCAGTGACTTTTGAAAATAATTTGGTGGAACTGAAACACTCTTGCACACTCTATAAAAGTTGTACTCCATGGTTTAATAACTCTACGCGTCAAAATCAAATCAATTATATTCTCGGTGTGCACAAACCTTAATCCGATGGAACACATTTATTTACATCAATATTTCTTCGTTGTATAAAAATCATTACAATATGAATAAATTAATTGCAGTTTTGAACAACGTTTAATGCCATTTTACCCGCCCGAAAGTATTAAACAAAACGCTTGATAATTTTCATTGAACACCTTAATTGAATCACATTTAATAGTATCAATAGTTTTTGTTGTTTGGATTTTTTAATAACCACAATTTTTATAGTGAATAAAATAGCAACAATACACATGATAATGGATTTTTAAAGGGTGTCCTTAATTTGGAGTGACATATTTTTAGATTTAAATTCTTTATATTAACTTCACCTGTCTATATGACGAAAAAACTTTGGATTGATTTTTAACCCCTTTCCCGTGATCCAATCGAGCTGAAACTTCGCAGGCGAACTAATGGCGACGACAAAAATGAAGTGTCAAACTATGGGAGGGATTGGGCGAAGGGTCGTTGTCATATATAAAGAATTTATAGTCAAAAACTATGTTTTTAGGGGTTTGTTTTTATATTTGACTTAAATATACTGCAACAAGTAAAATAGTAATTGGTGCCAATTGTATTTATTTATTTCGTGATTTCTACGCAAATTGGTTCAGTCGAATACTCGAGTAATTGACTCTGTTAAAAAGTAGTTGGATCGGATTTGTGTGTTTAAACAAAGTCTTAATTGTTATATTATGGGCAATAATTTTTTCTGTGTACGATGCTGTTGGCTCTTGTCGTACAGTCCTTCTTTACGAAATGCTGGGCCTGAGTTCGGCTGTCCCAGATGCAGACAAATCAGCAATGCTTTGTCAAACCACCTTGCCTGACCTGACAATATTGCAATAACCCTCAAGTCGCAATACACCTTCCAATCACGCTTTTCAAAATTCTATATTTTTTTTAACAATTTGGACATTGTTTCACAAGTTTCTTTCACATTCACGGCAAGCGCAATGCTGTCGTGCTTATCAAGAAGGACTCAAGTCCACTTACTAAATTTTTCAGGAGAAACAGATTTCTGAATTCTGCTTGGAGAATCAATTGTAATAAGAAACCCGTTGTTTTTATAATGAAATTAATAACATTTATGTAGTTTTGCCGCAATTTCCAATCATAACGGAAGGTGCAAAATGTTGCTAACTTGAGATTAAAAAAAATATTTTGGAGTTGAGTCTTTCTTAGTAAGCAGGGCAGAATGGCTGTCGATTGATCCGGGTTTTATGGTCCTTTTCCCGCGAAAACTGAACTGAATAAAATTTATATATTAACGCAAGAGTGTAAATGGGCTGGTCTTACAGGCATTTATATTTAATGTATAAGATATATATTCCTAGTATAGTCATAAGACGTTGGGAAAGAAGATAATATTATCTAGAATAACGTATAAAAACTTGTAAACAAATAGTATAGGGACAATAAATATTTAAATTCTAAAAAAAAAAAATGGCTGTCGATTGCTTCTGATTACAGTTGTGCAGTAAAATCTGTTTTTAGGCTTTCTTTGCTGCTGTCGGCAAATAGCATCCGTGCGCCATATGTTTGAGCACGATAATCAACGAGTCCGGGAATATCACGCATGCTGTTTAGTTGTCAAAAAATGTTGAATTGACATTATTTTCTAACATATTGTGACCTCTTAAACGAGATGCAAGAAGCTGCGATTTTTCGTTTGGAAGTTCGTGATCTCTTACCAGATCATTTAAGTGCGCCTAACTGAAAAGCTAAAACTATCTGATTTATAACGCATGCCTGAGGTTCAATATACTGGAGATGAAGAAAGCTTTTGATTACATATTGCATACGTATCTTCCGGATATGGACTTCCATTGGTTTGTAGAACTGATAGCGTAAACTTACTTAAACAAAAGTAACAGCCAGATTCGTGGAGCGCTGTTTCTTTCCATAGCATAATAAAAATGGTTTCCCATTACATCCCATGAAGAGATTGGGGAGAGCTTCTCAAAGCCAGCGAGCTGCGCGCTTTCTGGTTGTACGCTCACTAATTGGAACCAACAGTTTCAACCCGTTTTCAAACGGTATTTAATGAAGCCTTATCATGGCTAAATACTCAATAATATCGCTGTCACTAATCGAGGTAAGAGCAGAGTCCGAACCCACGTTCTCATGTACATGAGCCGCGCACACTACCATTGCTCTACCGATGGTCACAATATGTTTTTATGTGTCGTCTATAAAACCTGAAAAGTTTTCAATATAAAATATTCGAAATATAATTAAGAAATGCTTAAGGGTTGAACACTATCCACGTAACATTTGTTGACACGAATGCCATATGGAACACGGTGCCCAATATTGGTTAATATTTTCTGAATATATTGTTACGAATAAGTAAAAGCTTTTGCTTTTACTGTTATTGACTCTACTAACAGTATGTAAATAATAGGCGGTTAGTGCTGCGCCTGAAAGTATGCATTGTAACAACGTACCAGCTCGCTAAACTAGTAGCATGAATTCACCTCAGTAAAGATAATTCTCCGCCATTCGAGATTGTTCTACAAAGATAAGCAACAACAACAATGTCTAGAAGGTTCTTGAATTCTGTAGATATAACTTCATTTGGGTATGGTGAGTTGGTATAAATTGCGGAGGTCTTTGGAATGGAGAGTTCAGTTTGTGATAAAACCCCGTAAAGTAAGCAACGCGAATTGATAGTAAATTAGAAGACTTGTGAAAGTGTTATAAATAAAGTAAACTGTTGTACTATATACGTAAAACAAAAGGAAGTGAAACCGTTGTAATTATCGTAATTTAAAACGAACCTTGTTTTATTATTGGGAATAAAACAACGCAAAAAGGTCGAATAAGGAAATTCGTAACAATATATTACAGTCATCTTTATACCTTATTTAAATTTAAAAATATAATATTTTAATTTTTTTTAGTGTCGTCGCAGGGGGTGGGGGTTTCATGCTGAAAACCCAAAAACGGTTTTCATTGATTCAATTTAAAATTTAATAAAAAATTGCCAAAAAAATCAATAATTTTTTTAATTAACTTGATTACATACTTACTCTATATTTTTCAAAAAAATCAATAAATGTTTTAATCAAATTTACAAATTTTTTAATTGAAGTTTTTTTTGACAACTTTGTCGTTGTCGTATTTGGCTTACGACAGTTTTGTAAAAGATTAAAGATAACAAGCCAACTTTGTCTTTAATCGTTTACAAAACTGTCGTAGTCGAAATACAAGAATAACATTCGTAATAAGGCTGAATATCATTTTCGTGATTACACCAAAATCAATTAAAAAATTAATCAAATAAACAAATTTTTTGATTGAAATTAATTTTTATTTTTTTCTGTGAAGGTGTACTGAGGTTGTAAGAAAATATAAGACCGTCAATAGCACATATGTGAACACCCTGTCGTAAATACATACATATATGTACTACAATCCAAGGCGTATTAAAGAAGGTGGTGTCACTAATCAAAGCGTATTTATATCAAGTGGAAGCATTAGGCGTTGTTGTAATTGTAGGCAAAAACAACAGGCATTTGGTTTTTATTTCGTACCGACGTTGTGTGAAACTCTGCATGTATGTTTACCAACCGTAAAAGTAAACAAGGATGTACACAAACAAAATTCACATGAATTTGTCAGTTGCTAGGTACAACGTCATGAAAATACTGAAATCAGCTGTGCTAATGCTTCCACTTGATATAAATACACTTTGCACTAGATGTTATGATGTTATAGAAAAAACATAAATTATGTTAATTTATGATTCTTTTTATTATTTTCGACTCTATGTCTGGTTGTCTTATGTCTTGTTGTCGTATCAAAAATTTTATGGGGAAAGGGACACAAAATGTTAAATACAAAATTTGGGAGAAATCCCCATTTTAGGAGTTATGGGCCTCCAAATTTCGGATAACGGGTGGTTTTTGTTGCACGATTTTTTTTTTGTCGGACGATTATTTTGTTTTCGAGTCGTCCGGCCGGGCTCAGGGACCTTAATATGCATTTCTAGATTTTTTGGATTTTGGCAAAATATAAAAACTATTTTCGATAATTTTTCAAAATTTGAACGTCCGATATTTCGATAACAAAGCGAGTTATAAAAATTTTAATTTAATTTATTTTGTTCATTTTGCCTTATATTGTCCAAAAACGCTGCCAGGCAAATTCCTTTGGACGCTTTTTAATACATAGTAGCCCCCGGTATATCCGAACTTTGGAGGCCCATAACTCCTAATATAGAATTTTAGCCAAACTTTTTTTCAGCTAAAATTATATCTTCTACCCCACCGGTGGACCTGGTTTTCAGTTTTTGATTACTGTAATTGTGAGGTGAATATAAACAAACTCGATCAGCTGTGTTGGTGCAACCACCTTCTCTACTACGCATTGCTACAATCAGAAAATCGTCAAATGCAGACGTCAAAAATAATAAAACATTTTAAATAAATAACAATGCCTTTTGAAAGTGAAGAACATAAAACAATATGCATTTGACATTGTTATGGCTGAGTCAGGTAATGGATATATGATTTTTTGTTGCATTTAATAACATACATACGTATGTATATATGCTGATTAAATGGTAAACTAATGGTGTCAGCTGATCGCTTAGTACACCGCAAAAACATATATGCAAAAGTTGTAACGGGGGTTTTCAATAAGAGCCGGGTTTAGATACCAATCTTTTGCATGGTCACCACGGGCACGCTTGCAGAAGTCTAGACGCTGAACCAAATTTTCGATGGTTTTCAAGCATAAATCAGCCGATACTGCTGCAATTTCACGTTCGATATTCGTACAAAGTTCATCAATCGTCGCTGGCTTGTTGGCATAGACCATAGACTTGACGTAGCCCCACAGGAAATAATCTAACTGCGTCAAATCGCACGACCGAGTCGGCCAATCGACTGGACCATTTCGTAAGATAACACGTTCACCAAACTTGGTTTCCAATAAATTGATTGTGGCATTCGCTGTGTAGCTTGTGGCGCCGTCCTGTTGGGACAACATGTCCTCCGAGTCCATATTATCCAATTGGGGCCAAAAATATTCGGTTATCATTGAACGGTAGCGATTCGCATTCACACTAATATGCCGGTATTGATCATCACGGGTGGCCGTCGGTGGTGCAATGGTTAGTGTGCGCGGCTCTTGTACATGAGATCCTGGGTTCGAACCCGGCTCTGACCACCTTCAAATTTTCTTTCGGCGGCGGTCACCTCGCATAGTGACGGCGACACTATCGAGTATCTAGCCATGAAAAAGCTTCTCAAATTACCGTTCGGAATCGGTGTAAAACTGTAGGTCCCAATCAGTGAGTGAAAACTGGAAAGCGCACAGCTCAGTGATTGTGAGAAGTTCTCCCCGGTCCCTTCATGGGATGTAATGGGAAACCATTTATTTTTTATTTATTGATCATCACGGAAGAAGTACGCCCCAATGACGCCGCCGGCCCATAATCCGCACCAAACCGTAATTTTTTCGGGATGCAATGATGACTCATGGATTACGTGTGGATTGCTGTCTGACCAATAACGCATATTTTGCTTATTGACGAAGCCATTCAGCCAGAAATGAGCCTCATCGCTGAAGATGATTTTCCGATGAAAATCCGAATCATTTTGAAGTTGTTGCTTAGCCCAATTCACACGAACATACGACGCTTATGGTGGTCAAACGGCATCAGTTCTTGCGTCAGTTTGATCTTGTAAGGAAGTAGGCCAAGATCTTTTCGCAAAATTAGCCACAACGCTTGAGAACGACGTGTGAGAGACACATTTGGGCTTTCTTGAACTGAAGCCTCAGCGGCAGCAATATTCTCGACACTACGGGCATTTCTTTGTCTCACTGGCACAGGAACATTTTATACTGTGCCTATGGATTCAAATTTTTCCACCAGACGCTCAATTGTTGATGTGGTAGGACGATTATAACGACCATAAATTGGACGTAGCGCTCTTAAAGTTGAGGCCACTGACTCCAAATTTCGGTAGTAAATTTTAATAATTTCCGACTCGTTGTTGGCTCGTATATCTTTCCATGATGAAATGGCAAACCTTACTGAAGAGAAATGTCAAAAGAGCGGGAAAAAATATGGCGTCGTTTGCTGTCGTCGTATCGATTTACTTTTGTAGCGTCTCTGTTGAAAAACCCTTTACATATAAGTACATGTGTATCTGCGAAACCTTGAATAAAATCACTTTAAAAATAGAACATTTTAGTTTTTTTTAGCGTCGTTGCAGGGGGTGGGGGTTTCATGCTAAAAAAAATAACAATAACGGTTTTAATAGATTTAATTCAAAATTTAATCAAAAATCGCGAAAAAAGATCAATAATTTGTTTAGTTAAATTGATGACGTACTTAATCAATATTTTTGAAGAAGAAAATGAGTATGGTCTTACGAGGGCGGTCCCAAAACTGGCCGACCTGCCAGTAGATTAAAATTTATTTTGCTGAAAGAGGGAACCTTATAAAATATATATTTTAAGTTTCAGGGCGCCACGTTATTTAGTATTTTTATTTGAGCCATCAAAAGATCTCAGTGAATCTGTAAAAATGGGAAAAATTGGTCACCGTTATGTAATTCAATATTTCCCTTTGAAAGGTCTCAGTCCAAGCAATATTAAAACCGAGTTAGATTGAATAGGCTAGTATTTAGCCATGACAAACCTTCTTAACAATTCTATTCGGAACCAGTTTAAAGCTATAGGTTCCAATCAGTAAGCGTAAAACTAGAACGCGCACAGTTCACTGGCTATGATAAGCTCTGTCCAATCCCTTCTTGGGATTTAATGGGAAAGAAATCAACCAACCAATATTTATAAATCTCTGAGTTGAAGGTAAGAAGTTTTATAAGAAACATGCTTTTTTAAAGAGTGGATTTGTATGGGAGGTATCTGAATGGCCGTGATCACAGTGCCTATCTTCAAGCTCAAATTAAGTTTGGGCAGTTATCGTGTTCACCGTCCAGTCAGCCAGCCAGACAATCGTCTTAAAAAGTCATAAAACTACAATTTTGTCCAAAGATAGAAATAAATAAATATTTTCCCATTACATCCCATAAACGGATAGGGGAGAGCTACTCAAAGTCACTGACCTATGCGCTGTCCAGTTTTCACTCACTGATTGGGACCTACAGTTTATACCGGTTCCGAACGGGTTTTTCAGAAGCTATTTCATGGCTTATTACAGTCTGAAAAATTTGTCTTTTTTGTTGTTTGGACGCAAATAGGAATACTTTTGTCCAAACACATTGTGTTTGCTATTCAATATAACATGTTTGGGACACAATAATTAATAGGTCATAATATATGTATTTGTGATCCAAATATGGCTTTGATTGTTGCAAACTGAACGTGACAAGAACGTGACAGACAATGCTTGCAAACAAATATGTACATGAAATTTTTTGTAATTGCAGAAAACTCCTGACCTGTTAGCTCAGAGGAATTAAAAATATTCTGCTAAAGAATGTACCAGCGTTTGAACGAAACTCCAAAATGTATACAAAATTATAAAAACCTGTGTTCAACGGAGAGTTCGAGAAGCAAATGCAGCACTCTCTCTATATTATGGAGTGTGCTAAGCCCCGAATTCAATATTAGGCGGCCAGAGTGGCCGCTAGCAGCGTTGCTATGTGAGAAGCGATGATAGGTCTTGCTGTATGAAGCTATAACATGTCAGAGTGGAGGCTAGAAGCAAAGCGAGTAATAGTTTTCAGTCTTTTCGCGAGGCTCAGTTGTGCAAAATGCAATCAGAACGAAGAACTATTTATATCGAGCAATATTTATAATGTGTTTTTCGTTAAAATGGAAGGAATTCTTAAAATAAATAGGATTCACAAGGAAAAAAGGCGAATTCCACCATTTGTATAAAGAGCGAAGGAAGGCTTCTAACATTCGTCTAAATTTTGAAGAAAATCAAGCTGTTAAAACGTTGGATAAACTTTATAAAAACTCCCATAAAGCGTCACGATAGATGTAAGCAACACACACATAACAAACAAAAGAAATTCGAAGCGAGTCCTTGCTACAAACCATTACACGACCTGCTTTGACGCAGGTAATAGCGAGTAATAGTTTTCAATCTTTTCGCGAGGCTCAGTTGTGCAAAATGCAATCAGACAAAGAATTATTTATATCGAGCAATATTTATATGTGTTTATTTATAATGTGTCAATCCAAAGAAACTCTTAAAACGTTGGACAAATTTTATAAAAACTCCCATAATGCTTTGCGAGAGATGTAAGCAACACACACATAACAAACACAAAGAAATTCAAAGCGAGTCCATGCTACAAACCATTACACGATCTGCTTCGGCGCTTCAACTCGCTTCTATCATCGATTTCACTCTAACAGGTTACGCGCGAACGCCTAAGAAACGCACATGCAGAGGTTTTTAGCAAGTGATAGCGCACTATCATAGCAACACTTCCAGCGGCTACTCTGGATTCAGCTTTAAGCCCGTTAATCAGTTTTTATGAAATTTTAATTTTTGTTGTGTTAACATCTGTACGCACGGGTAGGGCAATCTATCAAAGTGAACACATGCAAACAACACACAGCGTTAGCATCACATACGTGGTTGTTGTACAACAATAGCCTCTGCTCTGAAAACAAGTGATGTAGCGGCAGCGAAAAAACTAGCAGGTCTTCGTCGCCAAAGAGTATTGAATAGTATAGAGAAAACATGGAACGAATTGTATGACTCAAAAGCACTGGTGACATCTGGCGAATGACTCAAAATGTATTACTCTCGTTTTGTAATAATTTGGTCCATTCATAATTTTGATGTGAAACATTGATTCATTTTGAAACATTTATGCTGTTTGTATTGTTTTATGTAATAACATTGTCGAAATATTCTATAAAGAGAATAAGACTCCTTTACTCACACTCTCTACATGAGAGCGGAAAAAGAGTGCAATAAGTTCTCTATACTATTCAATACTCTTTGTCGTCGCTCTGTTTATGACAAAACAAACACAATTATTTCAGTGGCTACTCTATGGTTTGGAACCTCAACATTTATATAAAACGAGGTTTTTTTTTGATATTTCACTCTCTGTACAAGTCACATTCAATAATTTCACTGTCGACATTCTGCGATCCACACATGAACTAAACTCACACACTATTTAAAGCTAAAGCTAATGAAGACCTTTTCGAATATATTTACCTGGGCTAGGCGAAGCCTACTAGATTGGTTTACAACCTCCCAAGTAGCTTTAATGTAACTTTTCCTCCTGATTTCTTGCGTTAAACCGTATCAAAGTTGAAAACAGTAATTCCAAAGTTATTAAACCCTTTGTAGCGATTAATTTTAATCTCCAATGATAACATATTTGAATACATATGCCATAATGTAACAAGGACATACACGAACAAGCTTAATATTCAGTTTACAGTACCAGTTCGAATATTGCAACTTACAAAATGTGTGGGCAGTTGAACAAAACACGGCGACGATGACATTAATTTATCTGTAATATGAAAAGGTATTTGCTTTACAACTTAATCCTTTACCCAACATTTGGGTAAATCAAGCCGGCACTGTTGAATGCACATGTGTATATTTATGTTCAAATGTATGAAAACCCTTAATGAGTTAATCGTTTTGGTTTTTCTTTATACTCCTTTAAACAATATTAAAACTGAATTACGGTGTAGCTTGGTGTTGGCTAATGAAAAATTTAATAATGCATTCATGTGGGATTTATTACCTGAACATTCTGCTGTTTCTCGTCAGAAGTTGGTTGGTTTATTCAGTTGGCTAAATTAATTATGTAAATGCCACATTCCATTTTACCACCAGATATCAGGATAAAACGAGTAATGTCAACAGGATGTGCATACAACGAAATATCCTGAAATTGTTATGTAGTTCTTGTTTGGAAAAAATAAAATGGCACAGATTATAAATAGGACTCTTGCGTGTGTGTGAGAGTGTGGATGCCAGCATAACTTATTGCTTTGCCAGATTCCTGTTTGTTTCCGTTTCCGGGAGTTGGTGCTTTTTCACAATCACATGTGGTTTAACAACGTAGGCAGACGACGTGTGCTGAGTTCTATTAAATTGTTAGCTTGACCAAAGCCAACAAATAACGTTGACATTTAATGGAGTGCTAATTAATTTATCGTCACCAATTAAGTGCTTAATAATAATGGCCACATCTCATTTCACATTTTCATTTATTTGGCCGCAGATCCCATGGGGCATACGAGAGTCCTCCGTAGGTCTGTAAGTGGTAAAGTAAAGTACATAAATAAACATTAAAAGAACCAGCAGATTCTCCAATTACTGAAGTCAATTCGATTTGAATGTGACTAAGTTTTATGACTTTAACAAGAATGCGCAACATTTGTAATTTAATCGCTTACATTAAAAATAGCAGGAAGGCAATAGTAACATGATTAGCCCTAGGATGATTGGCAAGTTGAGAGTCACTAAACTACATTACAGGCTATAACTCATATATTCGAGAGGCATCAAATTTAATGGTATTGTCTACTCTCGCTCCAATTACATTCTGAACATGTCTCGTTGTCAGCGGGCACTCTTCCATATACTGTGACCATGATACTCGAATTTTTTGTTATAATTCAAAAATTTAGAAATAATAATCAAAAACTGGGCTGTGATTCCGAAGGATGTTAATTTTAAAAACTTCCAATAACAGGTAGACACTGAAAGAACATGATTTCTGCTCAGAATAGCCATTAGAAGACTGTGACGGGTGTGACCTTACACATTAGAACATTTACCAAATTATGACATCCGGGTTATATTCTGTAAATTTTTTCGTAGAACACGCACAATTATTTTAATAGGGGTGTTTTTTTTCGTAACCTATATAAGTTAACATCAACTGTTACGAAAAAAACGCCTACACGTTGAGTATAATCAACTTGGCTTCATCAGATAATTATTTATTTTTATTTGTCAATTTGTTTATTTAAAAGTTCAAGAGAAAATAAAATTCTAAAGAATACAGTGTAATATATGAGGTGGTTATACTGCATCTACACTACAATAGACTTTTTCTCATTTGATATAGCACTGAATTATTGCATTGAAATATAAATGTTTGGTTAAACGAAATCTCCAAATACGAGGTTACGATTGCCATATTGGGGTATCGCTCTATTCAATAATAAATGAGGTATCGTAAACGAACGAACTCCCCAAAATATACGACTCGACATCAAGTGCAAAAATAAAGCAAAAAACGCGCGCGTCCCCGAGCTAGCCGCGTGCTCTTCTTAATATAGGGTTCTTCGCGCTCTTTTATGTTTTAAATGAGTAAAACGAGGAGCTTGGGAACAGATGTCGTACCGCAAGCGAGATATAAAAAGCTATTGTGTTGTGGTATGAGAAATTGACTCCAGGTAGTGAATGTGGATCGGATTATTCACCACAATTTGTTCGAAAAGTACATAAAATTTGCCACAAAGTACATCAAATGTACCAGAAACTACATACGTATAGAATATTTATTTAACGTAGTATGTTCCTCTAAAGTGCATAAATTGTACCATAAAATACATATGTATAAAAATTTACCACAAAATGTACCACAAGTACTTAAAAGTCAATTGTACTAAAACTTCACCAAAAGTAACACTGTGTGTGACCAAAAATCTGAATTGAGTGAAACATAGCGAACCTGCATAATTTTGATACGCTGAATCTAATGGCATTTCCCGTTTTTCTCTACCACGTCATAATTTCGAGATATTTGACCCCAAAGTTTGCTGGGATGTCAACAACTGTAATATTTTTGAGACTGAATTAGAGGCAGAACGCTGCAAAATTGAAGTTTGACTTCTGAGTAAGAAATGTAGAGGACCTTAAGAAGAATACCAACTTCAAGTTTGTATCCCCTCTCCTCCCCCCTTACCACTAATAATAATGTTTTTGTCGAGTTATTAGGGGTAAGGGGGGAGGAGAGGGGATACAAACTTGAAGTTGGTATTCTTCTTAAGGTCCTCTACATTTCTTACTCAGAAGTCAAACTTCAATTTTGCAGCGTCCTGCCTCTAATTCAGTCTCAAAAATATTACAGTTGTTGACATCCCAACAAACTTTGGGGTCAAATATCTCGAAATTATGACGTGGTAGAGAAAAACGGGAAATGCCATTCGATTCAGCGTATCAAAATTATGCAGGTTCGCTATGTTTCACTCAATTCAGATTTTTTAAAGTGCAAAAATCACACACAGAGTAATTAAAGTGTAGTGAAAGTACTAAAATGTTCTTGCGAGTCATGGGAAGATATCGGTTAAAGTAGATATATTTTGAGAATCGAAGTATTCCTCGGCTTTCTTGGAACACTTCACTTTCTTGTGGTTTTGCTTTAGTGGTTGTTTGTCTCCAGTATTGTCTTGGAATTATTCTTCTTGAAGAAGAAAAAATCAATAATATTTTATTAAACTTTTTAAAAATGTTGATTAAAAAATGAACTACCCCTAATATTTACATCATAATTTTCGAAACGTCGCACAGTGTACGATTTTGATATGATTTTTTGTTCTATTTCGTTTTTTCAAATATGGAGTACGGTAGTAGGCTACCTAATCATTATAAAAATAAACATTCCAAAATTTCAAAATTATAACGGTACTGCGAATGTCAAATATAAATAGTTGGAAACGCCTGAGTATCAGTTGGGAAAAATTCATTAAAGTTTAAATTCTGATTGTGCAGATATTAGAAAATATTTCGTGGTGCAGTGTTTTTTATTTAAAAGAAAAACTATTCATAATTACATATTCCAATATAAATCAAAGAAAAAGCGTATGTTATATATATATTTCTCATAAATGTTAATCAGGATTTAATAATTTAATATGACAAATTCCATAATGCTTTCTAGTCTGTATCTTCTAAACACCGTATAGTACGGGGCGAAAGTTTCGTCAAAATAATCTGGAAAGTGTTCACAATAGCTATAACTAAACGAATTTTGCAGCTGTTTGCTTCCCCGGAAATTCTTGAAGCTTTTGGAAAATTGCCACTACGATTATTCACCGTAATTTGTTCGATTTGTGGGTTATAACACCGAATACAGGCCGATGCACTAGGCTTATTGATTAACTATCAGGCAATCTTTGTAGCGGTTCTAGATGCACAATAGATTATAACAAATTAAAACACGCAAACATGTTATATAAGTGGGGCTAGGCCAAGCGAAATGAATAATGCTTCCAGCATTACAGAGAAGAAAGTAAACGAGAAGATGCTTGAGTTCGGCCTATCACCTCTACATTCTTGGATAAAGTTTAAGGAATGCTTGCTACTTATAGCTTATAGGCTTGCAATTAGAACTTGGCAAGTCGGATGCTTAGAAAATAAACAAAAAGTTGCGCAAAAGAAAGCTAAGATTCAAGGACAATTTGAAAAGCAACTGGGCCTTCTTGTAGATATGCCAAAACAACACGCAGAGAACAGCAATGATGGCAACACAGCAAGGGTCTTTTTTAGAAATGCGGAAAAATCAGCAAAAATTACTGGCATAAACATAAATCTTATTCAACGCTTTCACGTTATATTAGAATGCTTGGGATCAGGATATGTATGACATAAATTCTGAAGCTTTTGAAAATTACGCAGCAGATAGTATAGAAATGTATTTAAAAGAATACTCTTGGTATTATATGCCAGTAAGTGTCCACAAAATCCTTTTTCATGGTAAATTAGTAATAGATAACTGCATCTTACCTATTGGACAAATGTCAGAGGAACCACAAGAAGCGAGAAACGAAGATACTCGACGATATCGATTGGACTTCACTCGTAAAACTTCACGCATCCACACTAATGAAGATTTATTGCATAGGCTTCTAATGTCTTCTGATCCGTATTTATGTAGTTTAAGGAAAACTCCTAAGACCAAGAGAGGTGTTTTAACACCCGAAATTTTACAATTGCTTAAAGAACAAGAAATCAATTTTTTCGACTATGATTCTGAGTAGTGTTACTCAATTTTTAATTAATGTTCTTTCTTATGTTTTATATTTAAAAATGGAGTGGTTTAAAAATAAAATGAAGTAATAATAATAATAAACATAAAAAGTTCGATATGACATTTTAAATAAATCGTTTGTATGGGAGGTTGGCTTTCCTATGGAGTGATTTCAGTAAATTTTTCTGCCAACAATGCACTAACTATAAAAAAACGTTTCCCCAAATTGCATTGCTTTATCTTGAATAGTTTCGAAGTCATGGAATTTAGTGTTTCTACCACATTAAAATCGTACACTGTGCGTCGTGGAAATATAAGAAATGGAATGACATAAATTTTGCATTTTCCATACAACACATTCGAACTTGGTAACACTTTTATCGGGGTTATTCTCAACTTCTAAAATTATACATGTTAACGTGCAAGTTTACATTTTGTATGACTTAACGTGTATTGTATAAGTTACGAAAGAAACGCCCCTAATGTAGTTGTAGTTAATTGTTTAGAGTATTTTTGGTTGTATAAAATACTTACTTTACTTTATTTATTGACTATATTTGAGGTCCTCCAACTGGCTCTATATCCTTCGCCTTTTCTCGCCAGTTGGTAATACCAAGGATTCGCAGGGATTCTTCGGCCTGGTTTTTCCAGCGGAGTCTTGGTCGTCCTCTTTTCCTGCTTCCATCGGGTACATCATCGAAAACCTTTCGCGCTGGTTCACCTTCATCCATTCTAGTAACATGGCCTAGCACCGCAACTGGCCTAATTTGATTCACCTAGCTATATCCACGTCAGAATATAAATTATAAAGCTCTTGGTTCCAACAACGTCGGTACTCGCCGTTTTCTCTAACAGGACCATATATTTCACGGAGAATTTTTCTCTCGAATACTGCGAGATGTTTTTCATCCGCTGCGATATGACCCAAGTATCGGAGCCATATGTCAAGACAGGTAAAATGAGAGTCTGATATAGCTGGAATTTTGTCCGTCGAGAGAGGGCTTTGTTCCTAAACTGCTTGCTGAGCCCAAAATAGCATCTATGTATTTACGAGCACAATTCTCCTCTCTATCTCCAGGCTGCCATTGTTGTCTTTGTTCACAGTGGATCCAGTGTAGACAAACTCATTTACCACTTCAAAATTAAATCGGTTGTCAACGTTCAAGTGCGGAATAAGTCGAGAGGTTTCTCTAGTCGTTGACACCATCAATTTTGCCTTGCCCTCATTAACAGCAAGACCCACCTTCGCCGATTCCTTTACTGCAGTAACCTCTCGCAAATTTCGCCCAATTATGTCTATGTCGTCAGCATACACCAGCAACATATGGCTTTTCGTGTTAATGGTCTTGTTCGTATTTACTGCAGCCTTTCTCATTATTATCTCCATTAAGATGTTGAAGAGATTGCACGAAAGTGTGGCGCCTTGTCTAAGTCCTCGCTAGATACATAATGTTTCAGTGAGGTCTTTCCCCACTTTCACAGCTGATTTGGTGTTGGTCAGCGTCATTCTACAGAGGCGGATCAGTTTTGCCGGATTGGCAAGTATTGGGGCACCGGAAGCAGCTTTGTTATCGACAAAAAGATGGTAGGTATCCATTTTCTTGTCATGGGTCTTTTCCGTGATTTGGCGTAGCGTGAATATTTGGTCAGTTGTGGACTTGCCTGGTCTAAAACCACACTGATAAGGCCCAATCAGGTTTTCAATAATTGGCTTTAGTCTTTCACATAATACGCTCGACAAGACCTTATACGCAATGGATAAAAGACTGATACCGCGATAGTTGGAACAGAAACACGGATCACCCTTTTTGAATACAGGACATAATATACTGAGATTTCAATCGTCAGGCATAGATTCTCCCATCCATATACCGCATATAAATTGATGCATGTGGCCTAGCAGTCATTCGAAACCGGCTTAAAAAGCTCAGCTCCATCCCCACCAGCGGCTTCATGATCGTTAAGCCGGTGGATTGACGTTAATCACGCCTTGCCGGGGAGGGGGGTGGGGGTGTACAATCTTCACTGTGTTCCACAATCATTACCTCCTGATCTTCAGTGGAAGAATCTGAGTGGGGTAGTGACAAAAAGTGTCATCAGATATCCATTCTCGTACTTGCAGGAGGGAAGCCCATTATTCGGCCGGTTGGTCGGTCTTTTTACCCTTTGTACAAATTTTCGCGATTCATTATTCATCCTGCACATTTCGGTCTTTTCACTCCACTTATGCTACTACTGGGAATTTTCGGTGCCAAATTCTATTGTCGCTGCAACCGAATTCGGTCCAAATTTCAGATGATGCATTTGAATTCCAAATTTGTTTGCTGCAAACGAAATTATAAAAAATTGTGTTGACATACTGAATATATTTGAAGTTTCTGCTGTCGCAACCGAATCAGTTATGGAATGAGGTTGCTCTAACCGAATTTCAGTTGTGGGGACTAAATTGAGCCGTGACAACCCCAATTCGGTGCTGGTAACCACAATGCGGTGACAACAACCGAATTTGCGGTATGAGAGCCAATATTTAGGCTCTTACTTTCCTTTGGATCTGACATTCATTCAGGGTGTTAAGATGAATGATCTTGTATAATTTTTGCGGAGGACAAACAGGGATTAATATATGTCTGGCTTTCAGTGTCATCTTGGAACACCGGGATGGGAAATTATGTGGCTTAAACGCCCCTTAAACACAGTGTATCAATTTGCAGGATCAACAATGGGGACGGAACACTATGTTCCATGGCATCACAATATTCCTCATTGGAGTAAGTGTGTCAATAGTGACAGTCACTTCTGCAGGTCCTGTAGTATAGAAATAATGTTTGATAAGCGCACGAAATACCTTTTTTCTGTTTTAACCAAAGTTCCCGTTCTTACCACAGCTAAACACAAAGAAGATCACGCAGCCAGCATAAAGTTTGACAGTAGTCCATGGACAGAACAGGGAGAAGTGTTAATTTCTTAACCATTCCACTTTCTAGCGAACAAATAGCATTGAAACCTTTTTCGCTTTAAAATGTTGGAAACATCCTGATGGAAATTACCCTTTTCCCATTGAATTGTTGCAAATCTCCCCCATCAAACCTCAAACTTTGAATTGGTTATTAAAAGCAGTAACTTTCAAACCATTTAGATTCTTTGTGCATGAAATAAAGTTTTGTAATTGCCTATTTTATTTATTTTTATTTTCTCTCTCCACCACAAAAATTCCAACAACTCATTCGAAAAATAATAAAAAAAAGGAACAAAAAACTTTTATGCTGAGATGACACAGAATGGTAAACAAGGGACACCGTCACGTATGAGTGTTACACCGAGCGATGTAGATGACATAAATTATACCTCACGTATGCACTCCATTAACAAAGCAGTAGAAACGAACTGATTCTTTTTCAACTCACGAAGGAGAAGTCGTAGACTCTTTCGTATAATCACAGAGTCTGGATATGTTCTCACTGTTGACTCTTTGGTCGGAACCAAATGGTTTCTTAACGATATTTCAATTAATAAAATGTCATATACAATTATGAAATGACGGTAATGGCTAAACTGTTTAAAGAAAAGCCCTGCAGCGCCATCGTATTTAAAATCAGGATTATTAATTTACAAACACACCACAAAAATATCAACTAGAGTGTCGACGGGGCTTCTTAGCTTCTAATATTGCACTACGAGAAATTAAGGTGGAATTCATTAAGTTCCCTTAAAGGTCATTTATATACATGCTCTATTCTTATACATAAGGGAAGCAATTACATTGCAATTCTCTTATTATCTGGGAGGTACTAAAATACAGTACCTTGTGAATTACCCAGTGAACAATTGTTTCCGACGTGTCGGACGTCTGTAAGTTCTCTTAAATTATATCAGACATTTAACCGAAATGTCGGAAATTTCTTCAGTTCTTTAAACGAGTTTTCTGTACATTCTCTGTCCGCCGGTTCTGCACATTCTCTGAAGGGAATTTTTTATTCTACGGGGTTTTCCAACAAGAGGTGTTTTTTGAATCACCCTGTATTTCGGTAGCTGTTACTTTTTATGCTTTTATTCTTTGAAATTTGACAAGTAGAAACTACGCCATTAGAATTCACTACAAAAATGGTGAAAATCTTGCAGTCACAGTTCGCAAAACTAAAGCATTTTTGGGTCGTCGTGAAGCACTTTGTCGGACCGCAATACAGAAATTGGTGGATAAATTCGAGCTGTTGGGACAAGTTAGTGATGTAAAGAATAAAACCCGTGCACGTCGCTCAAGAACAACTGAGAATATTGCTGCTGTAGCCCAAAGTGTTGAAGAAAACCCAGGTTTGTCCATTCCTCGTTGTTCTTTGGAATTGGGCATTCCACAAACGTCATTACACCGTATTTTGCACAAAGACTTGGTCTTAAGGCTTATAAAGTTCAGTTAACACAAGAACTCAAGCCGGCCCATCATCAACAACATCGTGTCTTTGCTGATTGGGTGCTTGAAATGCATGAAAATGATCCGGAATTCCATCGAAAAATCATATTGACTGATGAGGCCCATTTCCACCTCGGTGGCTACGTCAACAAGCAAAAAACCCAAGAGTTATTGTTGAGAAGCCTCTCCATCCTCAATGTGTGACTGTTCGGTGCGGTTTATGGTCCGACGGGGTCATCGGACCTTACTTTTTCGAAAATGAGGTTGGATCAACAGTTACGGTGAATGGATTGCGCTATCGAGAGATGATTAATGATTTTTTATGGTCGAAATTGGATGGTATTGATCTGGACAACGTTTACTTTCAACACGACGGCGCTACGTGCCACACAAGCAACGAAACCATTGCTCTTTTACGGGAAAAGTGTCCGAATCGTGTTATCTCTCGAAGAGGTGATCACAATTGGCCACCGAGATCTTGTGATTTAACACCTTGCGACTACTTCCTTTGGGGCCACGTGAAAGATAAGGTCTACGTCAATAGTCCAGCGTCGATTCAAGACCTCAAAAATATAATTCGTGAGGCTATCGCGGACATACGGCAGCCACTTTACGATTTGGTTATGGAAAATTTCATGAAAAGGATATGGTCCTGTAAGCGTGGTCGTGGTGGCCATTTGGTTGATGTTGTTTTTCTTTATTAATGGCATACCTTCCTCTTTATTATGAAATAAACATCCGATCATTTATCTCAAAAAATGGAATTTTTCTTTGAATACCAAAATAACACCTCTTATTGGAAAACTCTTTATTTGATTTTGTTTTCATTCCGTAAGTGGATTCCCCGAAAATGTTTGTTAATTTCGGTGAATTGAATTGTTGGTTTTATTTTGTCTGCATCATTTTGTTTGTTGTCTTCAGTTACAAACGAGCAAGCAAGTGCTTAGGACGTCGCGATCGTCAAATAAAAATAATAATTAAATTGTACGTGTATATGTTAATGCATATGCACGTAAATCATCCGAAAAGTCGGAACATTTTCGCATGATTATTCTGACGTCTCTCCAAAGTTGTCACAACAAATAGTACAATGTGTCAGAAAACGATCGGAAAAGTCGGACCATTATCGGATGATATTTTCAGATTTCTCTCAGAAATTGGTACGACAAATCGGACAAAGAGTCAGAAAAGAACCGGATAAATCGGACCATTATCGGATGTTTAATTAGACTTTATGCCAACTTCGTTCAGATACGTCTAAAAATCCTCCAGAATTTCCCTCAGAATTCTCACAGAAATCTGTCCGATAACTCTGCATACTTTCCGAATTTCCTCCGAAAAAACTTTCGGAATTATTGTCAACCGCCCACACGATTTTCCTTGCGTTGTCTAACCGACATCGGCATCAGACTCGGCAACTTGTGCAGAGTGTCGGAGAGATTTCTGACCGAATTCGGAACAAATTGTTTACTGGGTACTTACCATTACCGGGATTGTCGAAGTCGGTGCCCAACTGTTGTGGAAAAATGTTGATCATTATACTATTTTCTCAACTAGCATTAAGGCGATCAAACAGACTATAAGGAAATGGCTGGACAACGATAGAAGACTCCTTAGTGTGAATACTAGTATTGAATAGCAAAGTAGAAATCAATTATATTAGTACCTGAATACAATGAAAATATAAACAAGTTATGATCCCTTAACAAACGTATTTGTACACCTGGCGACTGATGAATTTTCGGAAATGAGCCGCCAAAGATTGGCTCCAGTCAGAGGACGGATAAACTGGACAAGGTATAGCATTTGCCAGCAATGAAGATTGAACTGATACTGTGCTCAATAAGGTGTGGGCGTTTTGTATGGAGCAAACTTTTTGTTGTCTGGCTCAGCAAAAGGCATAAACACCACAGTAGAAAATATACCGCCCCGTATTGTAGCCGGCATTTTCAGTTTTAGATTTGGAAGCAACGAAATGGATTCAACGACCTCAAAATATTCTGCCAACAAATTTATTGACGGATCCGCCTATAAATTCTAATATTGTATTTTAGAATTTGTCACCGCCATATTGGATCCACCATTATGAGTTTTAGATATGGAAGGAACGAAATGGATTCAGCGACCCCAAAATAATCTTCAAATTTACGGACGTATCGCATCACGTTTAGATTTTTTCGAATATTGCTTCCGGCATTTTGTAATTTTGACAGTGGATCATGGTGGTGCTAATCTGCCTTCGAATTCAATATAAGCGGCCATAGAATGTGTTTTAATATAGCCAGCTTAGGTTTTGTTTTGGAATATGCAGCTACAATCTATGGAGGATTTTTACGACGGCTAGAGTTCATCTAAAGTTTTTGGTCTCTTAGCCAACAATTCTCGGCATGATCAAAGCTTTACGTTTTTTTTGCTGAACCGCCGTATCACATCCCCATCACCCCCTAGTGCTCAAGGATAGGTTAGGTTAGGTAGAAGTGACTGACACTATTGACACACTCAGTCCAATGAGGACCGTACTGATACCACGTGACGTCATGTTCCATCCCCATCGTTGAACCTGTAAATTATCGTTCAATCCATATGATATTCCATTCTGGTGGTATGTTAGTATATTACACCATGATGAACTAATTTAAAATCTGAGGTAATTCAGCTAAACTCCCTGAATAAACGCTAGATCCAAAAAGAAAAAAGTAATGAGCAGCATATCAGATTTTCGACACTCTAATATTCCTCTTCATCTCCAGAGCTTCTGCAGTAATCATGAGCTGATATTCCATGTCTTGACGCTTTTCGGCCTATCAAATAGTGTCCAGTGATTGCAGTTACTAGTGTAGATATATCCTATCTAGGAGTGGATGTAAAGTTTTTCTAACGATTAATGTCATAACTTGGCTACACCTGTCTGGTGATCCTGCAATTTGTGTCGCCAGATCATATTTCGTTCGCATGTCTAAAAGTTTAGATTTTGCATGTAGGAAGGTGCATACCCACATGCTCCATATCCAGTGGAACAAATAAGGTAGTACCAAATTTTACCTGATCAGCTCTTCTATCATTCCCTAGAACATTCCTGTTCCTCGGCATCGATATAAGATGGATATCAAACTGATTAGGCATCTCATTTAAAACTGAGTGGCAGTTATGGACAATCGTTGAAGTCAGGAATGCAAACTACAAAGATTTTATATTTATCAGGCTGTAATAGTCGATGTTGATACCCCTGGCGGTGGTAACGTTTAATCTCCGATACATATGATTTCTGCCCGAAAAACACTACAATGGTGTGGTAGACTTCGTGCAATGGCCACACCAATTTTTTTAGAATAGACTCCAAAATCTACTTTACCATGTAAAGTAGTTTGGGGCCATCGGTGTAAAAGAATAAATACCTTCTGTTACCTGTTATTCATCCCTTCCATTCCTTTCTGTCCAGGATTCAAGTGGGGAAGTTTTTGTCAAAGGTAGACATTGGTCTCATCTAAGCCATATCTAACGTGGATTGCCTCAGATTCCTTAAAATCGTATCGCGACTCTATAATCCAGATTGGAAAAAATCCTAGGAGATTGCTGACGGCCCCATAATTTGCTTGCCAAGCAAATCGAATGGTACCAGGTGAAGGATATTCCCCAAACCCTCAGTAGGTGTAGTGGGCAGCAGGTTTAAACACCATGGCCAATCCTTGGACCTTTTCCTGTATATATCCAATAAACAATTTTCTGGGATAGGCCTCATCGACTCCCGATATCGTTTCTGCTCGAATAAAGGACTACTGTGACTTTGCTGGTCATATCCATGGAGTTGCCGTCCAGAATCACACCTAAGTATTTTGCAGTATCTTTTGGGCAGATTTACATACCACTTAGGGATAATCGCCCAATATGCGGAACCTTCTAGGTCATGGTAAAGAGTACGATCTGGATTTTACCTGAATTTACTTCCAAACTATTTGCCGGTGTTGAAGTTGCTGATAGTCCATTTAATCCTGGATTTTGTAAAAACATTGATAGCCATGTAGGAGGAGTATGTTTACTAACAGAAGCCTTTTTGTTCAGATCTTTTTCATAAGAAAATTGAGCAAATCTCCATTGCAGGTTGCCCACTGCCTAGAAGAGTCCTTCAAGTACCTTATCGCCGCGTTGCCCACGCCAGTATTTTTCTTAGCCTCGACGGCTGGGTTATATCTTCTATTGATTTACAGAAGGCAATTCAGGAGTTTTTGGTCTCTTGTCCACGAGACAGATGATCGTGGTCCGTTTTCTTCATGGGGCACGTACGATGCTGTCAAGCAAATATTGGATCCGTTTAGTTTTGAGTGCAAGGTTGTAACTATCATTATACGTCGTTAACAGGAAAATATTGAGATAGTTTCTGGCTACAGTGCAAGCGAGTCAATGTCGAATCTGTCGCCGCGAGCCAGTATTTCTTCTTTCGGCTCGCAGAATAGAGAGTCGGCTCGTAATCTTCGAGCCCTATCTCCGAGCCAGTTGGTTTTTTTTTTGGAATTTTTCGTACAGGGGGGAAAAAAAAAACAAATACCTCGGAAACGGTGCGTTCGATTGCAAAATTAGCTCGACAAAATAGTTAGTTTTTGATTGGACGCACCGTTTCTGAGATACAGCCCTAAATGGTGTTTCAGTAAGAATGCACTTTGTCATTTTGAAATAAAGATACGTATTTTTTGAGATAGTTTTGATTTTTTTTATTGGATTCGTAAAGAAGACATGTTCCGATTAAGTATGGAATAAAATATCCGCCAAATGGCCCCCATGGCTCTGATGACGGGCCATTACTCTTTTCATGAAATTTTCCATGACTTTTTCACAGTGGTCTGGCTGTAGCTCACCGATGATGCGTTGGATCTCGGATTTTGGAATTGTTTCTGGTTTATTCGCATAAACCCGAGATTTCACAAAACTCCAAAGAAAAAAATCACACGGTTTTAAATCTCATGATCGTGGTGGCCAGCTGACATCAGAATGTCTGGGGATAATTTCCCCTGTAAGTCGTTGCTGCAATAAATCGATTGTTTTATGCGCGGTGGGTCAGATGGTGAGGTTTTGCTGAAACCACATGTCATCGAGATCCATGCCGTCCAGTTCAGGGGTCAGAAGAACTCGGTTATCATGTTCCTGCAACGAATGCCATTCGCAGTCACTGCAATTTCGGCCTCTTCTTCAAAAAAGTAAGTCCCAATCACGTCGGCTGACCAACATCCGCACCAGAAAGTTGCTCGTTATGGTTGCATTGTTTGTCTTGGATTGAATGAGGATTTTCTGAGGCCCAAATTCGATAATTGTGTGTATTCACGAAGCCATTCAGATGGAAATGCTCGTCATCGGAGAAGATAATTTTTTTTTGAAAAATTGGCATTGACTGCTCCATTACCCATTGAATGAATTCCCGGCGCTTTCCATGATCTGCTGGTTTGAACTCCTGAGTTAGCTGAATTTTGTACGCATGAATGTGGAATTCTTTTGTCAAAATTCGCTGCGTAATGCTTCGTGATGCTTCGAATTGATGCTTTGGGAATTTCGGCAACAATCTCGTTTACAGCAGCAATGTTTTCAAGAGACCGACCGGTATGTTGACGCACAGGTGTCATACTGTCCATAACCGACTGAGTTTCTTTAAATTTTTTGAACACTTTTCGAATGGTTGACAAGCTAGTTGCACTTTCTCGACTGAAAATTCTTCGAAGTTTCCGAGCGGTCTCAGCATGACTTTCCAAATTTTTGTAATAAGTTTTCACAATTATAACGCGTTGTTCTTCCGTAAAACGCTCAGTTTTAAGAAGTCGGAATAAACATGTGTGACAGCTGCCAAATTTCAGAGTTGCCACTTTCACAACAACAAAAATTACACTAAATTTAAAAAGTGCAATCTTACTGAAGCACCCTAATTTTCATTATAGCAATTTGTTTATTTTCCGGGTTTTTGGAAAAAATTGTCAACCTGTTAGAGGTCCGCTTTATTCAACATCCTTAGGAATCCTCAACACTCTATTTATTTCTGCAATCGGACGCACCGTTTTCAAAATATTAGTCTTCTTTTATTTCCTCCGTACAATAAAATTTCAAAAAAAAAAAACTAAATTTCAAGTGGCTTGGAGCCTTGGCGAGCCGGGAGCCTGATTTTGGCTCGGGATCGGTTCACTCGCGAGCTTTTGCGAACCCTGTCACAATGCCAAGCTCAGGGAATTATCACGCCGGGTGAGGCACTTCTGCCTCGCCTTTTTCTAGATGAAAACTTAAAGTGGCAGCTTCAACTTGATTGTGGAGGAGATTGACCTGAAAGAACACAACTGTTATTGATCTCTCTACCATCAGCACATGCGGTTGGATGTCAGACACGAAAAACAGTCGTCATCTATATCCTTATCAGCAGGATGTTGTAGCGGGTCTATAGGCATAGACAGATTGGTGTCGGATAAGGGGCAGCAACTATCTCCCGGATCTGCTAAGGACTTCAATAAGTCTCCATGTATTGGTACAATCCCGACCATTATTTATAGACTCGTGCTCCTGACCCCAATTTCGCGAGTCTTCATCTATATATTACTGTACTTTCTGGTTCACAGCGACATGGTTTCAACAGTCTTGTATTCCTGATAAGTGTCCTAATAAGTGCTTAAAGTTCACAAGGAATTCTTAATAATATACAAAGCGTACTCTTCAATACTGATTCACCCTCTATTGTATTGACCTAATCTTCTATAGAGTTCATACATGGGTTTTTTTAATTTGCATTGGATTTTAATTTGCATTACGTAATCTAATGCAAATGCAAAAGAATTACCATTGTTCGGTTGAGTTGAACTCGGATGTTGCCATTACTTTTTATTTAATAATTCTTCCCATTAACTCTCGTGAGCTTCAGCTCGTTTATATCTAAGATCCTAAAACTGCAGCTACACCAACCAATATTATCGTTTTTTTTTGGGATTACAAATGTCAAACTCCATAAGAAAAAACATCGATAATCCCGATAATGCTTTAATCTTGTTTGGTGTAAATACCATATAATTTCGCATTTCCACCGCAGTCTATCGCGGCCAGGATACCGATAACCTCGTTATCTAATCTTTACCGTTTACACCAGCCAATTTGAGATTAAATTGACCTTTCAGGTGGCAACTCCGTGCAAACTCCGTGCCGAGAACAAATTATCAAAGATGGCGGCACAACAGAAAATTTAAGTTGGGGCCTATTGGTTTTGCCAGTTTTGTAAAAATTTGGTATGTTTTTGAAATAACAGAACATTTTTAAAAATGTGATCCGTGGGTCAAATCGGGCCAGTCGGATCTCATTTTAAACCAATACGAGCCAATAATAATATAAAATGGTGCCAGCGACGCACCATAACTAATTTGTTCTTAAAGTACCCTAAATTGTACTTAAAATACAAAAATTATGAATTAAGTAGACCCAGTGTTTCATTTGATTTGTCAAACTAAGTAGATTTTTCTTCCTCTAAACTAAAGTTGTACTTGAAGTGCCCGAATCTGAACGTAAAATACACAAAATTGTACTAAAGTTACACAAACTGTACTTAAAGTACAGAAGTTATGACTAAAGTACAAAATTTGATTAATATGAACTCTGTTGTACTTAAAGCACACACAGTTGTATTTAAAGTACCCAACATTTTTCATAAGCGATACAAAATTCTATTTAAGTTGCACAAATTGTACTTTACGTACCCAAAATACACAAATTATTCCAAGTTTTGCATTATACTCGTAGTAATCCAACTAAATAGATTCTTCATAATGAAGATATCCTTTAGGGGATTGTTAAAGCTTTTCTTCTGCTCATTGTTAACGTGAGAAAGTGGTTAGCATGAAAACTTCGTTACAATGAAAAACTTTTGCAACCTAAACTGAACAAAACCCGCAAGGCAAACAGAAGATGGAAGATGAAAGCAAAAGTACAGAGTAAGAGACAAAAACTATGAGAAATGAAATGAAATCCTTATGAAGACAATGAATGAAATCTTTAACGTTCGCTGTGTTTTTTATGTATTTTATTGATGTTGTTGTTGTATTTTAGCACATTTCTTATTGTTATTCATACATGTACAAAGTTGTGTTTGTTTTGCGTGGAAATTTGTGTGTGTGTATATGCAACCATAGTTGTGTTGTATTTTTACAAATACTCACGCGATTAGTCAATGCTAAGGATACGCGTGAGAGTATGTGTAAATGCTAGTGCTACCATAAACATAACTTTTCTTTATTATGATGTTTCTTTTTGTGTTTAGGATTTTTCTTTGTTCTCCATCACTGTGTATGAGACAATTCGGACGGAATGTGCCAAGTGTACGAATTCACCATATGAATTTGAGGTCCTTGATATGGTTATTTTGCGAAGATTTCCAAGCGCTACAATTGTGGGGTTTGAAACTAGAATCACAGAAGAAACATCGCCAAACAAAAGTCTCGTACAAATCGCTCCGATTTTTTATTTTCTTTCTGTTTTGTGGTATAAAGGGAACGTTGACATCTTTAATTGTTGTTTCAATAACGTTTCGTCGTCTTTGGATTGACAACTGATCATTGTGGACAGCACCACCATATGTGCACCTTTTCCTTACAACAGTCTTAATATATTACTATCATGTCCATGGTGTTATTTGTTGCCAATAAATTTTCATAGTTCAACCTGTGTGATAGAAAGAGAGTACCGCTTTAGATTTCATCAACTTACATCTGTGGCGACTATTGTTCGGTAGATAGTTGGAAGTGGTTGTCACTATTGACACACTAAGTTCAATGAGGACCATTGTGATACCTCGGGATATCATGGTTGGTTGGTTTTCGTGGTTGCTAAAGATTGGAATTGTCAGTAGTATACTCGCATGTCCATATGCGTTGCTCTTCCAGAGTCCAAGAGCGTTTAGTCGGGTGCCACTCCAGGCCGCACTAGCTGTGCTGTGAAGGTCGATGGTATAATATGAAGCATCGTATAAGGGTTTCAGCTGGGGTAACATTGTCCCTGTTATGCCGATACAAGCTGATCTCTGAACTCTATACAACAGTTTAATGGTGGACGTCCTCCCTGCGACAGGCCACCATACCATTGATCCATAGGAGAGTATTGGTCTGATTATGCTAGTGTACATCCATAGCACCATTTTCGGTTGGAGACCCCACCGGCTTCCGAACATTTTCCGACAAGCGTAGTATGCCACGGATGCCTTCTGTGCGCGATGCCCTACGTTACGCTTCCAGGGAAGTTTAGGGTGTAGAATCACGCCGAAGTACGTGGCATGAGTTGACAGTGGAATCTCTATTCCATTTAGCCGAGGAGGATTAAACTTTGTTATCTTGGCCTTCGTGGAAAAAAACATGACCTCAGTTTTCCCTGGATTGACTCTAAGACCACTCCCAGTGGCCCAATCGTTAAGTGATTTCAAGGCCCGATTCATGATTTCGCTTAACACGGATGGGAACAAACCAGACACCATTATTACCACGCCATCCTCATACGCCACCGTTTAGATCCTTATATTATCCAGTTTCAGTAGTATTTTGTTGTTCACGAGTAACCAAAGTAGGGGAAAGATGGCTCCATCCTGGGGAGTTCCTCTATTCACTCGCTTTGATGACTCCCTGTTTCCCATAGAGGAGTTGATAATTCTGCTCTGTAGCATTGTCACTATCCAACTCTTGAGGAATGTTTACACGCCTAGATCTTCAACTGATTCTTCTATAGCCGCTGAGCTCACGTTATTGAATGCACCCTCTATATCCAAGAAGGCCGCGAGGGCATATTGTTTGTGTTCCAAGGACCTCTCAATAGTTCTGACGACTTCGTGCAGGGCTGTGTCGGTTGAGCGGCCTTTTAGATATGCATGTTGGCTGCGTGATATTCTGGGCGAACCATCCATCTTCGTGCGTATGTGTGCGTCGATTAGCCTTTCAAGCGTTTTCAGAAGAAACGCTGAGAGGCTGATCGATCTGAAATCCCTTGCGCTCTCGTGACTCCGTCTCCCCGCCTTGTGAATGAAGACCACTCTTACCTGGCTCCAACTCTTTGGTAAGAAGTTGAGAGTCAAGCAGGATCGGTATATAATACAGAGCCACGGTCTAATTATGACCTCCGCGCATTGCAGCATCTTTGGTATAATACCATCTGAGCCCGGAGATTTATATGGTGAGAAGCTATTGATGGCCCAGGATTGATGGCCTAGAATATCCAGGATATATATCCTCTATACCATGAGTATCCGAGTATTGAGTTGATAATGTCGGCACCTCCACGGATGTGTTCTCGCAACCCTGGGAAGTGAGTTTTCAGGAGTATCTCCAGCGATTCAACTTAGCTATTTGACCATGTCCCGTCATCCCTCCTCATATAGGTGGGATTTGAGTGCCCCTTGGCCATTATTTTGCTCAGTCTTGCTGTGTCCTTTGTGTTGTCCATCGATCCACAGAACTTTGACCAAGATCGTATTTTTGAAGTGGCTATTGCTTTCTTATACTCTTTAAGTTTATCCTTATGCGATACGGCTGCCAGGATCCACTTATATAGCTTGCATTGAAAGTTTTTGCTAGATTCTCTTCTTAGTGTTGTGAGCTCTTCTGTTATATTCCGTCCGTCCAACGTTGAACATGTAAATTGACCTGGTATGGTTATAAGGAGTTCAATCCATATGCAACCTCGTCCCGATATTATAGGATGTGAATGAAGAAGAGACGTACATTAGTTCCTGACGAACCAATTAGCACTCTGCTGCAAGCTCCTAAGATCATTCAGTTTAATTTCCTGAATGTCTGTTAGATCCAACATGATGTATGATTGTAGATATTTTCTCCTACTCATACAAAAGGGCGTGCAGTAGCTTATGAGTTGTTCGAAGCTCTCGTCCTCTTCTTCGTTCCAACAGCTCTTCCTGGAACACAACAACTGATAGCATAGAGATATTTTGTCTAAGAATGGAAATCAGGTGCACCGTACGATTTAGGTCATAACTTGGCCATACTTCACTGGTGATCCTGCATGTTGTGCCAGCAGACCATCTATCATTCGTATGCCTGAGAGCTTCGGCTTTAAGCATGAACATGCGTACAGAAAGAGGTATGCCCACATGCTCCATATCTAATGGAACATGTCAGGTGGTCCCTAATCTTCCCAGCTTGTCTGTTCCATCGTTCCTTGGAATGTTTCTGTGCCCCGACACCCATAAAAGGTGAATATATAATGAACTGTTTGTCCATCTCATTCAGAGACAAGCGGCAGTTGTGGATTGTTCTTGAAGTCAGGAATAAAGATTGCAGATTATAGCAGCCTGATGGCCACAGTAGATGCTAATACCCTAGGCGACAATGACGTTTCGTCCCAGCCAAAGCGTAACTTCTTCGATTTGATTGATTTCTGCCTGAATGACATTATTATGGTCTGGTAGCTTTTGTGCAAGATCTAGACCCAGCTGTTTAGAATAGTCTCCAAAACCTACTTTTCCATTTTTGAAGCCAAAAAACATTCTATAGCCTGGAATGCGTCCCTTCCAGTCCTGCCTTTCTTTCGCTAATCACACCTAGGAATCTTGCACTATCTTTTAGGAACATTTCTCTACCACATACAGACGAGGGATGAATATGCGTAACCATCTGTTTCATGGCAAATAGTACGACCTCGGTTTTCTCTGGATTTACACCCGGTCCATTCTCTGTGGCCCACTTAGGGAGAGTCTCCTTATTAACTTCTGGAGCAGTTCTGTGGAGGGGTATTTTCTCCGTACTGCAATTGCCAGGCCGTCGGCATATATTGCGACTGTGTAACGTGATCTTTCCAGTTTTAGCAAAACGCTATTCATTACTAAATTCCGGAGAAGTGGAGAAAACAATCCCCCTTGGGTTGCTCCTCAATTGACATATCGAGTTAAAGTCGAGTGTTCCGGGGCCGAGGTTATGCGCCTTGTCGAAAGTAATTCATGGATAATGATCCCCTGGTCAACATAAAGTGCCGACAGAGCCGATTTCATCGATTTTGGTTAAACATGCTCCTATTTCGAAAAATGCAACAAGAGGGCGATCCTTTCCTTAAATAGATTTCTCTATCAAGCTCACTAGAGCGTGCAGAGCAGTTTCTGTAGATTTGATCCTGCTGTTAGCATGCTGGCATATTGGCAGCTGAGAAGTACCTGTGGTCGTTCGCATATACGAGACAATCATCTTCTCCAATACATTCAGAAGGAAAGATGAGAGACTGAAATTAATACCACCTTGGATTCTTTCGCCTTCTTTTTCAGTAGAGCTTTGGTTTGCTTGCTCGACGTAATCAAGGCTGTATCGTCAGCATAGTACGCTGTTTCCATAGCAAATGGAATAAGTTTGCTAATAAAAACATTATTTAAATGCCATATATATATTATGTTTAGCGCAAGTTATAATTTATTTCGTTAATTTATATATATTTTACTAAAAAGCAACTAAAATATTTTGGTTGTTCCTAATATATACATTTTATTATAATTTGTTTCTATTTTTTCGACCTTTATTTGATTAATTATTCTCGACTAATTGTTCCAGCTTTAGGTCTCTTCCGATTTCATAAAACTTTTTGGTTCTTTTCGATATTTCGATTTCCTTTGGAAATCTTCTTCAGGAAAGTTTTTATATTAATTATAACAAACAAACATGAGTATGCACTATTTTGGAAACATTACATTTAGAATTAATCAAACAGTTTAAATTATTGCCCAACAAACAACCCCAGCAACATATTGCAGGAACCATGTATATGTTTGCAAACATTCTATTCGTGAATGGAAGATCTGCCGCGATTTTGTTTCTTTGTTGTCTGTCACGTTTTTGTCTTCTGCAGTTTTCAACAAACAAAACCACATTTATAAAGTTGATCTGTTAGGCTAATATATCCTATTTTTTCCGGTTAGTGAACGAAATGTACACACTGAAAAATAATGGTTCTTGCAACATATTGCAGGAAACATGTAATTGTTTGTCAGTATTGTTTTTGTGAATTGAAGATCTGCTGCCTTTTTGTTTCTTCGCTGTCTGTCTTGTTTTTGTTTTTACCGGCTTTTAACAAACAAAACCACATTTTGATCTAGAAAACATATATGTGACCTGCTCCACGAAAAGGGACCTCTGCGCAGAATTTTTTTTTTTATAGGAAAAAAACGCTCTTTCAAATGCCGCAAACCGCAAGTTTCTATGTCTTTCAGTTTTTTTACAAATCACCTGTAAAGATGAACATAATTAATGAAAAAATTGAAAAATGTGATATAAACAGATAATATATATAATATTTGAAATTTAAAAAAAGTTCAATATCAAAGGTACAAAATTACAAAAATGTCAAAATTTTTCTCTTTTTTACTCCTAACACACGTTTCTGGTGGTTCTTCTGTATTTTGCTGCTTTTCACCTTTGTCTGTTTTTTTTTAGGAAGTTCTTCCAGTTTTTTTTTGTTATTTTCATCTCCGATTTATTCACCATTGTAGCACGTTTCTTTATAGATTGTTTATCTCCGTCTTTGTTTCTGGCTTTCACATCAGCTTAAGCTTTTTCAAATGCAGCTGTCTTCTTAGGGAGTTTTTTCACTTTTGCTACCGATTTTTTAGGAGTCTCAGTCTCAGTCGGATTTCGCTGCCTTCTTCTTCATCGGTTTTTGAGACTTCGGAGCCACATCATCACACTTTTTCTTATCGAATTTTTGTATAAATACCATTGTCTTTCTAAGTTTAATCCATCCGGAGTAATGACGTTAACGTTTTCTTACGTTAATTAAGATTTATTTTAACCTGAAATTAATTAAATAATAGATAAATTAAATAATAATAAATAATAGATTCAATTCTATCGGCTTAAATCCAAAGCATTGATAATTTGATAAGGAATAAAACAGCTCTAGTAATTTTGAAAACAAAATTAGCAAAAACAGGTTTTTAACTGTTAGAAATATTTTTCATAGAGGCAACACTCCTCCCTTTTCGTGGAGCAAGTCACATATTATAAACTGTTAATCATTGTTTCTCAAACATGTTATATTGACCAGAAAACACGATGTGTTTGGGCACAAGTATAGTATATTTGTGAAAAGCTCCAGACACATTATTTTTGCATCCAAACAACAAAAAATTACAGATTTTTCAGCGTGTACATGTCACTGGTGGGAGTCGAATTCACATTCGCGGATGATCATTTCGATGTTTTTGAAGCATCATCTACAACAGCGTCTAGCCCGTTAAACCATCGTAGTCTGTGTTCACACTCATCACTAATCGAAGTCTTTTTTGGGTCACAAAAACATATATTATAGCCTATTAATCGTTGTGTCTCCAACATGAAATATTGAATAGCAAACACAATTTGTTTGGACACAAGTATACTATACAAACACGTGATATTTGCATCCAAAAAACAAAAAGACAGATTTTTCAGCGTGTATACGTATATATATGGCCTTCGGTGGGGCAATGGTAGTGTGCACGACTTCCGTACATGAGAACTCGAGTTCGACCCTTGCCACCTAACACCTTACTACGGTCTCCTCGCGTAGTGGCGGCGATTATATAGGGAACTTAACCATGAACAACTTTCTCACAATATTGTTCGGATCCGGTGTAAAACTGTTAGCTCCAATCACTGAGTGTAAAACTAGAAAGTGTACAGCTCCTGGCTTGTGAGAAGCTTCCCCCAATCTCTTCAAGGTATATAATGCGAAACTATTTATTTATTTTATACGTACACGCTGAAAAGTAACGGCCCCAACAACACATTGCAGGAATCATGTACATGTTTGCAAGCATTGTTTTCGTGAATTGGAGATCTGCTGATTTTTGTTTTTTTATTGTCTGTCATGTTTTGTTTTCAGCAGTTTTAAACAATTAAAGCCACATTTGGGTGACAAATACATATATTATAACCTATTAATCATTGTGTCCCAAACATGTTATATTGGATAGAAAACACAATGTGTTTGGGCATAAGTATACTACATTTGCGACAAGCTACAAACACGTTATATTTCCAACCCAACAACAAAAGTAGACAAATTTTTCAGTGTTTGCGTAAATCCTACACATATACGCGACTGACTCCAATTTAAGTTGTCTTAGATCCGAGTTATTTTTAAATTTGTAATTTTCTCCGATTAGTTATGACAAAAATTAGTTATCTTTTGTTGTCAAGCTGGAAATAGTTTCCTGCAATTAGTCGACGTAGTTAAGAAGATCCAACTCTTGTGAACATGTAATTTTCATTATCAAATAGATATACATATTACCCAATTCATAAAGTTGCACTACAAACACTGATTGGTGGCCGTGTATTATATATTAGGCGTTCCATGCACTTTCCTATGTAAGATAGTCAAGCGATCCTTCTAAAAAAGAATGTTAATGGTGTTCGTGACGTCCTTGATTTTATTCGGAGGCACACTCAAAAATATATTTGACACAATTATATAAATAAACATTACAATTTGACATATGAAATATATTGCATTTGTGTTGTTAGATTTACAAATTATTATTTGCAAACATATTATATTCCTACATAAACATATTAAGTTCCAAAAGGTAAATATATTATTTTTACATGGGAACATAAATATATTATTTTTACATGGGAAAATTAACTACACTTAGGTTAAAACAATATTATGAATGTCAACGGGGAGAGTGGTACGGGAAACCGACTTTGAATGTTAACTAATGAACATTTATTCCGCTAGCTTGCAGAGGTCCACTCTGACCGGGTAAAAAACGGATACAAAATTACATGACGGGACACCCGGTTGGAACGAAGTTCCTTTCGCTATATATTATGTTCTTGTTAGTTGTTAGTTCTTGTTAGTTTTTAAGAAATTTTTTTTTTAAATGTATTTTTAAAATAAAAAATATTTTCTGGTCCCTTTTGTAGGAATAAGAAGTACTTTCTGTAAGAAAAAGCCTAAGGGTATGAACTATTTAAAGAAGTGGTACTCTTTTGGGAAAAGGTTATTTTTTAAGAAAATTTACTTATTTTCACAAAGGCTACTTATCCCATGAAAAGAAAAGGTATTATTTTATTTTTAAGAAAAGGTACTTTGAAGAAAAGGAATGTTTTATTAGAAAAGGTATTTTTTTTAAGAGAAGGTATTTTTTTGAAGAAAAGGTTTGTTTTTAAGAAAGGGGAATTTTTTTTAGAATTGGTCCTATTTCAAGAACAGGTACAATTTTAAGAGTAGGTACTTATCTCAAGAAAAGTTATTTTGTTTGACATAAAATGTACTCTTTAAAGAAAAGATAGTTTTTTATGAAAAGGCAAGCTGTTGTAAGATAATGTACTTTTTTAAGAAAAGGTATTTATTATAAAAGAATACTTTTTTAAGAAAAGGTACTTTTTGTAAGAGAATGTCCTTTTTTAAGCAAAGGTACTTCTTTAAGATCAGGTATTTTTTTTTAGAAAAGGTACTCTGGTTAAGAATATGAGTAGGTATTTTTTTTTTGAGAAAATTTACTTTTTTTTTAAGAAAACGCACTTATTTAAGAAAATGTTATTTTTTAAAACTTCTTTCACTTTGGCCCTTCTAAATTTACTTTTTACTCGGTTCAAACTACAATATGTAATAAACAGAAAATTTTCCATTAAACAACAAATTTCTCCCCATATGTTAGTCCAGACACAAACCAAACCAAAAGTAAGAGTGTAATACGGCATTTACACCAAACAAGATTAACGCATTTTCGGGATTATCGACGGTTTTTTCTTATGGAGTTTGACATTTATATTCCCGAAAAAACGATAATCTTGGTTGGTGTAACTGCACTTTAAGACTAAGTGTGCCGCCAAATGTAATTCCATGCTCGGGGTTGTATTTTTTGCCAGTCTGGCACTTTGGCTTTTCTAAATGTACTTTTTATTGGGTTCAAAACTACAATATGCAATAAACAGGCTCCACCTAGAAAACTTCCCGTTAAACCAAACCAAACCAAAAGTACCCAATATAGTTGATAATAATTTGATAATCATTTAGCCCCCATCCCGAAACGTGCGATAAGAAACTTCGTTTCAAAACTCCGCCAAAATCCGGAGAAGCTGGAGAAGAAACTCTCTTGTTACTCGGTACTCGTACTCGTTTGAATGCTCTCTAATTTTTCGGTTTAGTAGACAAATTGTTCCTGTGTACGCGTGTGCAGAAGCGAAAAAGGAAAAAACTGCAGAAGTAATATGAATAAAGTAGCCATCGGTGTGCAATGGTAGCGTGCGCGGCTCTTGTGCATGAGAACGTGGCTTTGATCCCTGCTCTGACCACCTTAAAAATTCTTTCGACGGCGGTCTTAGTGACTGCGACACAATTGAGTATTTAGCCATGTAACAGCTTCTCAAAATACCGTTCGGGATTGGTGTAAAACTGTAGGTTCCAATCAGTGAGTGTAAACGTAGAACGCGTACAACTCACTGGTTGTGAGAAGCTGTCCCTAATCGCTTTATGTGATGTAACGGGAAACCATTTTTATTAATAAGATGGGGAAAAGGAAAAAATACACTATGTATTTATAAAACAAGAAACTATAAGTATATTATAAATATAGCTGAAGAGCTGAAATAAAATCATGACAACAAAATCACAGCAAATTCCCAAAAAAAAAATAGAATTTGGAATTTCATAGGAACATTTGAATAATGAAACACTAAAACCCTCCGACAAACATCCGAAATTGAATCCGAAAATGAAAAGATTGGTGGATACAGAAACGGACAATTAACTGCCACAAACTAAGCGACCAAGTGTCTTTTTTGATATCACTATCGGATCTTAAAATGGCCATTTCACCGGCAAAATTACCGCATTTTAATACATTTTCGTCATCTTTTCTTGTCAACTGGGTATATGGTATAGTATGTATGCATGTATGTGAATTTGTATTTGTAAAGAAGAAGATGTAGAAAAATATCTACTTCACAAAGAGGCAAAGAAGCAAGGAACAAACGTCTCGGATTGACAGTACACAACCATGTGGTTTATTGGACATCCTAGTTATTGTTATGACAAAATTAATATTGGAAATATATTATGTTAAGGCGAAATATATATATGGTAAATATTATTAATAAGAACCATTTTCCTAACATGTAATAGGAACCATATTCCCAACGCATATATGATAATTTGTAAATATATTATTATTAAGTGTAATCATACACGTTGAAAAATAACACCCTCTGTAACATATTCTCTCAACCACATTCTGCAGGAACCATGTAAATGTTTAGAACACTCTCCAAATATTAATATACATATTTGCAATTCCTGAACTCACTTATATTTAAATGCAATCATTAGCATGATTTCTTGAAAATTTTCATACTTTTACGTGGGGCCATATGCGTGGTCCATCCCAAACATCCATATACTTACGCCGAAGCATTCGTATGTTTCCTCCCAAACGAATGATTGACGACTGCATGCATGAAACTAAAACGCAACAGATGAGTCAACATAAGAAACACTCCATTCATTTACACACACATTCAAGAGTATTTATAAATCATTTTTATAAATATTAAGAATATTTATAAATAATGCAAAAATACGGTTATACACTTGCAATATCGGTACCTTAGGGAGAGAACAAGATCTCTTTGAACTAAACAGTGTACCAAACACGGCTTTATTTGTATCACAAACATATACTATATTGTAACATATTAATCATTGTATCTCAAACATGTAATATGGAATAGCAAAAACAATGTATTTGGACACAAGGTTACAAAATTTGCGACAAGCTCCAAACACACGTTTTATTTGTATCCGAACAAGGAAAAAATCAGTTTTTCAGCGTGTATGAACTCGCGTTTCTACTTCCTCGAATCCATTCCTCCTATGATTAAAATAAGATACTCCTTTTACTTCTCATTGCCCTGTACCAATAATCAAAAATAGACTATATGTCATTTTTCAAGTTTCACAAAATCGTTGCAGGTTAGTGTTATCATCCATTTAATTTGTGCAACTTTAAGCATTTTATTTTTTGGGTTAAAGTTATTCACTTGATATGGTTAAGGAACTTGGCTTCGTGCCAAAAACTTTCTTCAATGAACGTATTCTCTTGCATGTCTGAAAGTTGAATTCCTTTTTTAGTTTTGGCCATAGGCCAACAATGTTATGCGCAAGCGAATTTTGTCTTCTCTCGCTGGGATCCCAAATACCACGAGTACGAGAGATACGTAGAGTAGGTGCATTGGTTTAATTACAAATTCAAATCAAGTTTTTTTTTTCTAGTCGTTAGTGTAGTTTTTGTAGTTTGATACACAAGTATAAAATAAATAATTCTAACCATATTTTTGAGATGAAAATAAAAGTGAATCTAAGTTTAAATTAGAAAGAGAATACAATTTGAGATTATATGAGGATAGATAGATAGTTGGCAGTTTTTTTTGAAAAAAGCTTAGGATAAAATTGAAAGGTAAAATTTTTTATTGAGACGAACAAGAGATTTTATTCAAATTTAAAATCTAAGATAATCTGATTTTCGTCTACAAAATATTTTTTTTTAATAACAAACCTATTAATTGACTATAGTGTAAATTAAGATATCGTGACCGTGAGTGTAAACTGAATTCCACAAAATTCCAGTTGCCCTGCAAAAATAATTTTAAGTAAAAAATTGTTCTCCTACAGCTATCATACAGTCGGCTCTCTGCGACATATGGCGGATTAGGCAGTGGGTGACCTGTGAATAACTCTTCTATTAATACACGCTGAAAAATTTGTGTTTTGTTGTTGTTTGGATGCAAGTATAACGTGCTTGTAGCTTGTCGCAAATATAGTATACTTGAGCCCGAACAAATTGTGTTTGCTATTAAATATAACATGTTTGGAACACAATGATTAATAGGTTCTAATGTATGTATTTGTGGACTGGGTTTTGATTGGGTTTGCCTCCCGCCACCGTTCATAATGGCAGTGAAAATACGAAACTGAAAACATAACCAACCCCTATTTGTTGACGACCCCCGCAAACTTTATAAGCACCACGATTTACGGATATGCACCTGGAATGTGAGAACTCTATATAGATCAGTTGCAAGTATCCCATTGGCAGATGTCCTCGAAAGTTATAAGGCTGACATTACCGCTATCCAGGAAATGCGATCGACAGGACATGGCTGCACAAGAAAAGAAACTGCGACATATACTACAGTTGTTATGATTAAAAACATGAATTTGGTTGCGGATATGTAGTTGGCAAAGACTGCTACATCTAGTCTCATGGTTCAATCCTGAGTGAACGTATAGCCACAATCCGAATAAAAGCGAAACATTTTTATATTTCCCTAATTTGTGTGCATAGCCCGACAGAAGAGAAAGATGATGAAGCCAAAGACATATTCTATGAGCGCCTAGAGGAAACATATGACCGCTGCCCTGTCCATGACATTCAGATTGTACTAGGAGATTTTAATGCCAAAGTAGGCAGGGAGAATGTGTTCCATCCAGCTATTGGCAATTTTAATCTACATGCTGACAGTTCCGCCAACGGTTCATTAGTGGTACAAGATTCCAACGTAAAGACATCCACAAGGCTACTTGGGTATCCCCTGATCAAAGAACGAAGAACCAAATTGATCATGTTGTAATTGATGGAAGGCACTCATCCAGAGTAATGGACGTACGAGTGAGCAGGGGAGCTAACATCGATTCGGAACACTACCTGGTAGCAGCAAAGATTCGCACAAGGTTGAGTAGAGCAAACATAGTACGAAACCAGACGCAGGGGAAGCTGGACATCGGAAAGCTGCAATTACCAGAGGTAGCCACAGCCTACTCGAGGAAGCTCTCGCAACTTTTGGCACAGAAACCACCCCCTCTCGATGATGACCCTGAAGCGCAGTGGAAACCCATTTCCGGCTCTATAAAAACTACCGCTACAACCGTACTTGGTTTTGAAAAACCGCTTCGCAACAAACTATGGTGCGATGAAGAGTGTCGCATTGCAAATGATGAAAAGGACGCTGCACGTATGGCAATGCTTCAGTCAATTGCAACGCGAGTTGCAACTGAGCGCTATATGGAGAAAAGAAAGGAGGTAAACCATCTCTTTAGGCGTAAGAAACGGCAGTGGAGAAAGCAGGAGTAAATTGAGACATACAGAAGGAAGAACGAAGCCCGAAAAATCTACCACAGAGCCAAAAACGGGACTAATGGACATGGTTCAGGGCCCCCCTTCTGTAGAAACAAGGACGGAAATTTCAGCGCCACTGGTACCTGAGATATCCAATGACGATGGGACAATCTATGATAATATGGACGACGACGTCGATTGCCCCCCTCCTAACCAGGACTAGGTCAGAACAGCTATTGCCCGGCTTAAGAACAATATAGCCGCAGGAGCCGATGGATTACCGGCGGAGCTGTTTAGGCTGGCGGCGATGAGCTGATAAGATGCATGCATCAGCTGATTACCAAAATTTGGTTAGATAAATGAATGCCCGGCGATTGAGGTCTCAGTGTACTATGTCCCATATTTAAAAGAGGTGACCCGAGTCTCTGTGCCAACTACCGTGGAATAAGCCTTTTACCCATAGCATATAAGGTTGAATCAAGAATAATGGGCGAAAGACTGAAATCAGTTATCTCTGACCTGATTGGACCATACCAGTGTGGCTTTAGGCCTGGAAAATCGACAACTGACCAGATTTTCACGCTACGCCAAATCTTGGAGAAGACACACGAAAAACAAATCGACACCTATCACCTATTTATCGATTATAAAGCGGCCTTCGATAGTCCGATACGGGAGAAACTCTACGAAGCAATGTCTGAGCTTTGTATTCTTGCAAACTCATACGCCTTTGCACGATGACCTTGACGAACACCAAATCCGCAGTGAAAGTTGGTAAGAATCTTACCGAACCTTTCAAAAATAATCCAGGCTTCAGGCAAGGCGACACCCTATCATACGATCTCTTTAACATCTTAATGGAGGTCATTATGACAAAAACGTAACATGAATAAAACCATCAGCATCAAAAGTCACATGCTGCTCAGCATGATATCGATATCATTTGGTGCAGAATTAGAGAAGTTACAGCTATGTTTTCGAGAATTTAGAAGAAGTTAGCAAAAGTGGGTCTGACAGTAAATGAGGACACGACAAAATTAATTGGTTCAACGAGCAGGGCCTCCACGTGATTAGACCAAAGCGTGAACATAGATAACCGCTATAATTTCGAGGTGGTGGACGAATTTATATACCTCAGCCTTGAGATCAAGCGGAGAATTGTGCTTGCAAATAGATGTTATTTTGGGCTAAGCAAGCACTTTAGAGATATAGCCCTCTCTCGAGTAACAACAGTCCAGCTGTACCAGACTCTCATTCAACCTGTCTTGCTTTATGGCGCAGAATCTTGGGTCCTATCGCAAGCAGACGAAACATCAGTAGGAGTCTTCGAGAGAAAAATACTCCGAAAAATGTATGGCCCTATAGTGCACAACGGCGAGTATCGGCGACGCATGAATCATGAGCTGCATGAGCTTTAGCCTGACATTGACATAGTTAAGCGGATCAATATAACGCGATTGCGCTGGCTAGGCCATGTCAGAAGAATGGATGAAGACGAACTAGCACGAAGAGTTTTTGAAACTGAACTCGAAGGAAAACGAAATATAGGAAGACCAAGACTCGGCTGGATGGAACAGGTTGACTAATCCCTGAGTACACTTGGTATTACCAACTGGAGAAAAAGGCAAAAGATCGAACTGCTTGGCGAAATACATTATCTTCATTTTTTAAGGTCCCTGACCCCCCCGGGGTAGTCGAAAAATAGGAATTAGTAGAGACGAAAAATCGGAAGACCAACACCCCGCTGGATGGATCAGGTTGACGAATGCCTGAGTACACTTGGTATTACCAACTGGAGAGATAAAGCAAAAGATCGAACAGGTTGGCGAAATATGTTATATTCGTTTTGTATGGTCCCGGAGTTTTTCGAGACCGTATAAGTTAGTAAGTACGATTCGGGGATGAAGAGGACGACGGGAACCTCGTACATGTGTGTTTGTAACAGATAATGTTTGGGATACTACTTGAAGTTGGACCTAAAAGATAATCAGGGAGTCAAGCTGATTCATTTTAATACTTTTTTGCGGGGAGTAAGGTACGTCTCTGCGTCATCCACATCTTAGAATATCATATGGCAATCGGTGGCGCACTGGTTAGTGTACGCCAGTCTTGTTCATGAGAACGTAGGGTCGATCCCAGCGCTGCCGCCGTAGATTTCTTTCGATGGCAGTTACCACAAAAAATTTCTCAAAAACTGTTCGGAACCGGTGTAAAATTGACCAATCAGTGAGCGCAAATATAGAAAGCGCAGAGGCCACCGTTTGTTGGAAGCTCTCTCTTGTCACTTCATTGAACGTAGTAGGAAAATGTTTATTTATTTTATCACATGGCTTAAACTTTCTAACTAAACTGTGTTTGTAGCTTGTCGCAAATATAGTGTACTTGTGTCCAAACAGATTGTGTTTGCTTGCAATATTAATGTTGGAGACGCAATGATTAAAAAAATTATTTTCCTTTACATCCCATGAAGGGATTGGGGAGGGCTGCTCACAATCAGTGAGCTGTGCGCTTTCTAGTTTTACACTCACTGATTGGGATTGTGGCCGTCGGTGGTGCAATGGTTAGTGTGCGCGGCTCTTGTACATGAGATCCTGGGTTCGAACCCTGCTCTGATACCTTAAAATTTCTCTCGGCGGCGATCACCTCGCATAGTGACGGCTACACTATCGAGTATATAGCCATGAAAAGCTTCTCAAAATACCGTTTGGAATCGGTGTAAAACTGTAGGGACCAATCAGTGAGTGAAAACTGGAAAGCGCACAGCTCAGTGATTGTGAGAAGATCTCCCCTGTCCCTTCATGGGATGTAAAGGGAAACCATTTATTTTATTTTTATGATTGGGACCTACAGTTTTCCTCCGATTCCGAACGGTATTTTGAGAAGCTTGAGAAGCAGATAACAAAGGAACAAAAAAACAGCAGATCTTCAATTCATGAAAATGATGCCCCCACGTAGGTATATGGATGTTCCAAACATATACATGGTTCCTGCCTAATTTCACCCGGTTTTGTTTTCAGTGTGTAGTAGGTCAATTTGCAGGCACAACGACATATTCGTCCCGTGGTAGTCACAACTGTCCTCATTGGACTAAGTGTGCCTCAAGTGACAGCGCCATTCATAACCTAAAGACGATTTGAAGAAAATACGACGAATATCGTCATGGCGAGTGGCCGTCGGTGGTGCAATGGTAAGTGTGCGCGGCTCTTGCACATGAGATCTTGGGTTCGAACCCTGCTCTGACCACCTTCAAATTTCTTCCGGCGGCGGTCGCCTCGCATAGTGACGGCGACACTATCGAGTATATAGCCAGGAAAAAGCTGCTCAAAATACCGTTCGGAATCGGTGTAAAACTGTAGGTCCCAATCAGTGAGTGAAAACTGGAAAGCGCACAGTTCAGTGATTGTGATAAGTTCTCCCCGGTCCCTTCATGGGATGTAATGGGAAACCATTTATTTTATTTATCGTCATGGCGAAATTGTAGGAATGGAGCTGCGAGCTGCTTCCTCATCCATTTAGTTTAGCGCTCAGTCGAAATGGATTGGCGATAAGAGATTTGCGGCCTTAATCATAAAAAGTTATGAGATGTTTGAGAGACAATTTACCATACAAAAATCGTCTCTCAAACCTCTCACAACTTTTTATGAATAAGGCCGTTGGCCAGCACATTAAAGTCAACACAAAAAAGACGTCGGTCTTTGGTGCTTTGCCGGAATCCATAAATTGGACATGAGTTGGGACAATAAATGGAGACTTTATTAAGAATCCCCTTCGTGGGATATAATGGTAAATCAATTTTTTATACCAGGAATTGCAGAGCCATAGAGAATTTGATTCGGAAATAAGTTTTTTATTCAAAAACAAACATTTTGGAATTTGAAATTGATCTAATTGGTGGCGAGAGGTTGACTAATGCATAATAATAATCCTTTGATGTAACCAGCTCGAATTTGAGTCATATACCAGTTGCCGTGTTGCCCCCAACACCAGACCATTAATGTGTCTTTAATTGCATTTAATTTCGAATGTTTCGAAATTTTGATTTCAATTTGTGAGCTGTTGGTTGGGGTGACACTTTCCAATTATTTTGATATTCGATTATTTAATTTTTCCGCCTGTTCACTTGAATTTTATGCCACGTTTCAAATTAAAAATTCTTGATGTTTAAGGTTTTCAAGAATTCGGCAACAGTTTTTCTGGCCAAGGACATGGTCTGGAGTTTCAGCAGTTTTATTTGCTCATTGACTGACTGACTGTTCGCTTTGCATTGCTTGGCTGCTCTTGCTATTGTAGTTGAATTTGTTTTTCTTCAAGAGTTTCATATTTGTTAGCGTAACGCGCTTTATTGTTCGTTCCCAAGCATTATCCACCCACCTGCATCACAATTTGTTCCCCACCCCTCGTTTTCACCAAAACAAACATAACTTTTTATTTCTGCTGATTTAAGAATGAAAAAAATCCACCACAAAGTAAGAAGAGAAATCGTGCATGTTCACTTTGGTATTTCGTCAAAATCTGGTTTCAGGGGCGGACGAAGTTTTATGAAATTAGTAGCAGAGTGTAGGACAGTGTGAGGAAGTAAGTAAATAATGATGTAACAGAATTACAAATAAGTAACAACACACCAGGGCGCAAATATCAAAAAGTTTAGTCCGACCACAGATGGCAGTTTTGTCGACAACTCGGAGAAGGTAAACCACCTTTTCCAAGGAACTTTAAGTACTTTTTAATATGAATGATTTAAAATGCGAATGGGCTGTGTGCGGCCATGGGGAAGGTGTTCGTCGCCGTACGGCCTCGGGCAATTTTAAATTTGTTTTCAGCTCTTCCACTTTAGTCTTTTGAAAATGTGAACAGTTTTCCGGGCTAATAAATAAATATTGTACGAAATATGTTCTAGGCAAGATAAAGAATAGCAAAGGAATGAAACGCTTTGTTTGTTGTGCCACATTTGGGTACGAACCTAGATGAATCCACATGGTTTCATGCATGTACAGCATCTGTGTGGTTGGCCAAAGAGTGTGGGGTACTCGTACTTTTCATTTGAGTTGAGGGCAAAGCGAGCATTCGAACGAACATTCGAGAAAACATAAATGGGAAAATCTATTTTCACTACATAATAACTAGATATGACACATGGCTTGGGAAATTTTGTGTTCAATGAGAATTGTTCTAGGTGGAGATGAATACAATAATTAGGAAACTTTTTATGTTTCACCCCAAAAAAATAGTCCTTGCAAGATGTATTTATAACATGTGACAGCAGTGGTTGTTTTGTTTTTGTTTGTTGGACCGAAGCTGTCAAATTCCACACAAACGTGAATAAACAAAAAAGTTCCTTAACAAAACACATTTGGATTTGAAAGTAGGGGACCACAACGAGATGAGCGAAATTAAATTAGCTGGTGTAATAACGCAGCCTGGAACATGAGTAATTCATGATGCCTTGTTTACTTTTTACATGGAAATCATTTTTCGCAGCGTCGAGTAAAAGTCAATGAAAATTGTGTGAAACATCAACGAGATTGCTGCAGTATAGGACAGCAGCTACCCAGCGGCGGATATCAGGAACTGGAAGGCCTGAAATCATGGCCCAGAAGGCATTCTATAGAATACGTCAGGCCTTCCCTAAACATTACCTCCTCCTTTATTTTTAACATTGCGTGAGATTGGGAGGCAAGGCCTTTCATTCCTCTCTACTAGAAGGCCTTATGAAGGTCTGCAAAAAGGGTAGTTTTAGGAGGACTTAAGTAAAAATAAAAAAAAATATATATGCAAATTAGTTTCATATTTCAAATTTATATTTTAACCAATTGTAATTCTTATAAATTAATTTTTTTAAATTCTGCAGCCACAGGTATCGAACACACGACCTTAGAACTTACAATCGGACGCTTTATCTACTGGGCTATCGGATGTTATGATTTTGCAACGACGAATTGCGAACATGTGGAAACATAGGTTTTCATGAATAACAGCGTCTTTTGGCATTCTTTTAAAAGAACTGTGGAAGCCTTCTAAAATCATGCATTTCGAAGGCTTGATTAAAGTAGGCATTCCGCATGCCTCATTCGTGGAAGGCCTCGCAAATTCCGCCGCTGGGTAGTGACAGTATTTAACAACGGCGGTTTGGGGTTTCATGAATTCTTAATAATAATGGGAAAGCGACCGCCGGCGGTTCAATGGTTAGCGTGCGCAACACTTGAGAATAAGAGAACCTTACATTTCTTTCGGGAACCGTAACATCTCATAGTGTTGTCCACAATATCGAGGAATTCGCCACAAAAAAAGCTTCTGAGAAACCGTTAAGAAGTATAGCTCCAAACCAGTGAGTTTAAAGGTCATTGTTTGGGGCAAGCATTGTCCTATCCCTCAATGGGATGTATAGGGTAAGAAAGGATAATGATCCCTCCAGCGGAGTCGTGGCCGTCTAATTCTTCTGATTCCTTCGAGTATGTTAGCGAGTACGTCTTCGGGTACATTTCCCAATGTTCTTCGCGCTGGTTCACCCTCATCCATTCGACGGTCATGTTCCAGCCAACGTAATCGTTCTATTTTCATTCGCTTAACTATCGAGTGGTGGCCGTCGGTGGTGCAATGGTAAGTGTGCGCTGGGTTCGATTCCTGCTGCGACCACCTTAAAATTTCTTTCGACGACGGTCACCTCGCTTAGTGACGGCGACACTATCGAGTACTTAGCCATGAAAAGGCTTCTCAAAATACCGTTCAGAACCGGTGTAAAACTGTAGGTCCCAATCAGTGAGTATAAAACTATAAAGCGCACAGCTCATTGGTTGTGAGAAGCTCTCTCCAATTCCTTCATGGGATGTAATGGGAAACCATTCTTTTTTTTACTATCGAGTGATTCCTAAATTCACCAAGTGAATACATCCAAACACATTTTGTCCGACTGCGGTCACCGATTGTTTGGCGTTAAACTCCCCCGAAACGGCTGGACCGATTTGTATGAAATTTTGTGTGCATATCGGATAGATCTCAGAATCGGCCAACATCTATTTTTCATACCCCTAAATGATAAGGGTGACCCACCCCTATATAGAACACAGCCTTGTCCGACTGCGAAACACAGATTATCAGACTGCGAAAAAAACACACACTGATGTAGCGGCAGCGAATAGTTGCCTTGTGTGTGTGCGGAGCACTCTCAGAGCAGGGAATAATGACGTAGTTATACGTATATAAAAGTGACATATCAAGAGAGCAACGAAAATTGTGTGAACTTGTGTAGCGTATGTACGAACATAACAATTTATGTATGTTCATGTGTCTGTTGCTTTGCATTCTCATTGTTTTTTGTGGGAATAAAACAAAAAGTATTAAGCAAGAAAATAATGGCAAATGTGCTTGCACTGGTCTTTAAATAATTTGAAGTATTAATATTATTTATCAAAATGTAACGTCATCATATGATTGAACGCAGTTTTTTTGTTTTCCAATGTAACATTTACTAATGTGTTCATAGAAATCGAACAGGTACCGTGTAACAAAAAGGTGTTAACACATCGCCCATGAGTTCGAACACTCATTGGATTTTTTTTTCATTAAGAATTTTATGACAGATCAAACAGTGATGGTATTTTGATCCTATGTTGTTTGAGATTTTGCCATTGAAAGACTTAGCCCGATGTATTATGAAAATCAGCGTTCCACGAGGAATGTATCTCGTGCGCCTGGTGCAATTGATGGTCCACATAATCGGTCTACCGAACGGACAATTCCCTATATCCACAAACATTTTTAAACCCAATTTGTATTATTGGGCTCTTAAAGAGCTTGAAGAGATCCACTATTTTCCACCAAAATTTTGTTCAGTGGCCCACTTTTGGCTCAATATGCAAAATTGCCATGTTTGGGCAGAAGAGCAACTCGAGAGCCGCTGCAGCGCCATGAAATTGAAACCCGTGATCTCGACGACATTCGATTCCAATAAGACGGTGATACTTGTCAAACAGCCCGTAAAAGTAAGAAGAATTCGATGAACCGTTAATTTCATGCTGCAGGCCGAGATCGTGTCATAACAGACCTATATAATTTTTTTCTTTGGGGCTACATAAAGCCCCGGATGACTGGGAGGATACAAAAAATGGGTAAAACAGTACGTAGACTCTACAATAGAGCACGTTGGACAAAGTCAACACAGGGCTGAGTATCTTGGGAAGCTTGATGAGTACAAGCATGTATTACGGACAGCGAAACGGAACTCCTGGGAACTAGTTAGCGCACAAGTTGATACCTTTAACTATTTATCTAAGATTTAAAAAAGTCCTGTCGAAAACCCATATGCAGGCCGAAACTATGATTGATGCAGAAAGCCAAAGAAAGTAAGCAATACTGTGACCGCTAACCTAAATTCAGTGTCCGACGCAGAACTCACCGTGGAACAGCAGAAACAGCTAGGTACGCTCATAAGATTCAAACCTTTGAAGGCAAATTAAATTTTTCCAGCCAACATTGAATGGAGTTAATCGGTGTCCATTTTGGCAGAATCTCCAACGCAAGTCTAAGTAAGCATATATACAGGGGGTGACGCGTCATAACGCCCATGGACATAACGCCCATGGGCGTTATGTCGCACCTAAAATGGACATAAAGCCCATGACCAGTGTGACATAAAGCCCGTGGGCGTTATGACCATTCTAGGTGCGACATAACGTCTCGCTACTGCCAGGCCTTGCGGCGAAACTCCGTACAAGGCCATAAAGTCTGTGGACGTTATGTCACACCTAAGATGGACATAAAGTCCATGACCGGTGTGACACAAAGCCCATGGGCTTTATGTCCATTTTAGGTGCGACATAACGCCCATGGGCTTTATGTCCATTTTAGGTGTGACATAACGCCCATGGGCGTTATGTCCATGGACGTTATGACGCGTCACCATACAGGGTGGCTGTTGAATTTTGCTACCTTAAGAAACTCGAATAACTTTTTTGGTAATGCATGGAATGTATTCAATCTTTTTCCATTTGAAAGCCCATTGAATTGCATTACAAATATTGTAATTAGTCTTAAAGATAATTGAAGAATTTATATCCCCGCGCTGCTTGTTGGTGCAGGTGCGGCCTCTTAGCAAAAAGTTGCTCATTACTGCCCGCAAAGTTGAGGCTGGAATTGCAGCTATTGTCAACTCTGAACTACCGAACATCAGTTGTCGGGCAGTGTAACTGCAAAATCCCCATAAGATGTCCAATGCTCATTGACACTAAACAACATCACATTGACTGTCGGACAGTGTTGGTCGCGATATGTGAAGAGCTTAGGTGTTATATCATATTTCATCAAATCACCGCCTGGGTTAGTGACATGACTTCCGTTGCAACGACGAAATTTACACTTCGTGTTTTCAATAACCCCACAAGAAAAAGTTCGGTGGAGTTAGGTCAGGCGACCTGGGGGGCAAAGGGAGGGTTGAGTTTCTTGAAATGAGCCTGTTAGGAAATTTTCTGCGAAATTCGACCAGCCGAGCTATGTGTGCAGTTGCGCCACCATCCTGTTGAAATCACACAGAGTTGAAAGGAATACTTTGTCGGCGTAGTTCCGGGTAAAAATATTATTTAAGCATGGTCAAGTAATGGCCTTCATTAACGGTAACGTTGTGTCCGTTTTGTTCAAAGAAGTATGGCCCGACAATACAGCATAAAGAAACTGTACACCACAATGTGACGCGAATTGGATGCAATACCCTCTCGTTCAGTATTTGTAGGTTGGAATAATCCATATGCGAAAATTATGTTTGTTTGCGTTGCCGTTCAGATCGAAATGAGCTTCATCAGACATGAAAAGACAATTCAGTCAGTTCTCATCCTCCTTCCACCTTTCCCAGCACCTTCCGGCAAAATTCCAAGCGAATCGGCAAGTCTGCTGCATTCAGTTTATTAGCCATTTGAGTTTTGTAGGGGAATAAGTTCAAATCTTTATGCATTATTGTCTGCCAAGCCTGCCTACTGACACCCATATGAGGAGATAATCTCCTCGTTGAAACACTGAGGTTGCCTTGTGTGGCAGCAGCTATAGCAGTTATAGTTTTCTCTGTTCGAGTGAAAGGGCTTCGACTGTCCCATGGTCTGCAAAATTACTAACTAGTCTCGTAATGGTCCATCTTCTCGAAGGATAACCTCTAAACGTGCGTCTATATTTTCTTTGAACGAAAACTACAGACTCCAATGCGTCATAGCGGCGGACAATCCAGAGTCTTTTTTCAGTGTCCCCGTTTTCCATTTTTATTAAATCCAAGGATCAATCTACAAAAAAATTCCTGATTATTTATATTTAAAAAAAGTTATCAAGTTTTCTTTTGGTAGCGGCTTTCATCAGCTACCGTGTACTTTATATAGGAGGTAGAGAGTAACCTTTATCCCCGAAGTGGGGAAGACATGTTAACTGTATCCCTAGGGTAGGAGGACACAAAAATATGTAAACATACACAGGTAAACAAGCGCAGAGGATATGAAATAATTATATACCACTGTCAGCCTTGAGATCATATGGACTACATAGCACTGCTTCAGCTTGGGAAGGGAAAGATAAAGTTAACTGGATCAGATGGGTTCCAACTGATTAACTGGGAATATGGCAATGAATTAAATTGAGTTGAAATGAATTGAATTGAACCGAATTGAATAGAATTTAACTACATTTAATTATATTGAATTGAATTGGATTGATTTGAATTTAATTGAACTGTTTTGAATTGAATTGAATTGCATTTAATTGAATTGAATTGAATGGCATTTAACTGAATCGGATTGGACTGAATTGATTTGAATCGAATTGCATTAAATTGAATTGAAATGACTTGAATTGAAGTGAATTGCATTGAATTGAATTGAAATTAATTGAACTGAATAGTATTGAATTTGATTGAATTGAAATGAATTGAATTGAATTGAAGTGAAGTGAATTGAATTGCATTGAATTGAATTGAATTAATTGAAGCGAAGTCAACTGAACTGAATTGAATTGTATTGAATTGAATGGAAGTGTATTGAATTGACTTTTATTGAATTGAATTGAATTGTATTGAATTGACTTGAATTGCATTTAATTGAATTAAATTGCATGGAATTTAACTGAATTTAATTGAATTGCAATGAATTGAATTGAAATGAAATGAGATGAATTGAAATGAATTGAATTGCATTGAATTGAATCGAAATGAATTGAACTGAATCAAATTGCATTGAATTGGATTGAATTGAATTGAAGTGAAGTGAACTGAAGTGAAGTGAAGTGAAGTGAAGTGAAGTGAAGTGAAGTGAAGTGAAGTGAAGTTAAGTGAAGTGAAGTGAAGTGAAGTGAAGTGAAGTGAAGTGAAGTAAAGTGAAGTGAAGTGAAGTGAAGTGAAGTGAAGTGAAGTGAAGTGAAGTGAAGTGAAGTGAAGTGAAGTGAAGTGAAGTGAAGTGAAGTGAAGTGAAGTGAAGTGAAGTGAAGTGAAGTGAAGTGAAGTGAAGTGAAGTGAAGTGAAGTGAAGTGAAGTGAAGTGAAGTGAAGTGAAGTGAAGTGAAGTGAAGTGAAGTGAAGTGAAGTGAAGTGAAGTGAAGTGAAGTGAAGTGAAGTGAAGTGAAGTGAAGTGAAGTGAAGTGAAGTGAAGTGAAGTGAAGTGAAGTGAAGTGAAGTGAAGTGAAGTGAAGTGAAGTGAAGTGAAGTGAAGTGAAGTGAAGTGAAGTGAAGTGAAGTGAAGTGAAGTGAAGTGAAGTGAAGTGAAGTGAAGTGAAGTGAAGTGAAGTGAAGTGAAGTGAAGTGAAGTGAAGTGAAGTGAAGTGAAGTGAAGTGAAGTGAAGTGAAGTGAAGTGAAGTGAAGTGAAGTGAAGTGAAGTGAAGTGAAGTGAAGTGAAGTGAAGTGAAGTGAAGTGAAGTGAAGTGAAGTGAAGTGAAGTGAAGTGAAGTGAAGTGAAGTGAAGTGAAGTGAAGTGAAGTGAAGTGAAGTGAAGTGAAGTGAAGTGAAGTGAAGTGAAGTGAAGTGAAGTGAAGTGAAGTGAAGTGAAGTGAAGTGAAGTGAAGTGAAGTGAAGTGAAGTGAAGTGAAGTGAAGTGAAGTGAAGTGAAGTGAAGTGAAGTGAAGTGAAGTGAAGTGAAGTGAAGTGAAGTGAAGTGAAGTGAAGTGAAGTGAAGTGAAGTGAAGTGAAGTGAAGTGAAGTGAAGTGAAGTGAAGTGAAGTGAAGTGAAGTGAAGTGAAGTGAAGTGAAGTGAAGTGAAGTGAATTGCATTGAATTGAATGGGAGTGAATTGAATTGAATGGCATTGTATTCGTTTGAATGTTATAGAATTTAATTACATTGAATTGCATTAAATTGAATGGAAATGAATGGAATAAAAATGAATTGAATTGAATTGAATGGAATTGCATTGAGTTGAATTGAATTGAATTTGAATGAATTGAAATGAATTCAATTAAATTTAGTTGAATTATTAATTCATAGTATTTTTGACCATTATTTTTTTTCAACAAAGAAATATTTTACTATTTGACTGTAAAAATACTTTCACCACAATAATAATATTCATTTAATATTTTCATTCTGTTGTTCGACCTTTTCTTTATCATTAAATAATCAATATTCTTCGATCTTGAGGTCAGATTTGCTGTTGTTGTATTTATTTTCCTCGATATTTCGCTACTCCTTTGTGCAGCATCATCAGGAGTTATAAACAATATTTAACAATTAAAACAAAATAACAATTGTGAAAAAATTATGTCAATTCAAAAATATTCATACAAATTTTCCCGCCTTTTTTTCAAAATTTTCTGAAGTTACACAAACAAAAATAATGTTCGTAAAAAGTTCATATAAATTAACCCAAAGGAAAATATTAGATTGATAAACAATTTGTGCCTAAATGGTTCTACTTTTTACTAATTAAATGTCTGTAAATTTGGGCTACATTATCTGTATCTGTTTTATAGTTAATTCTTTTCAATGTTGGTGTAGTAATTATTTGTAGCATTTCTAACATATTACGACGTTTATAATTATTTTCCTTATTCAAAACCGCTGTATCCTGAAAGTTTGGGTAATGATTTAATGCTGTTTTCTGTGTAGAAATGTGCCTGTATTTCTGATCTGATTTGTGTCCTGCAATTCGTGTTTTTAGTTTATTTTTTGTAGTCCCTACATATACTTTGTGACAAACCTCGTTGTCAGTTCCTTTACATGGTATTTTATATACTATACAACAACAGCAAATCTGACCTCAAGCTCGAAGAATGTTGATTATTTATTAATATTCATTTAACTTACAGCACTTATTTATCGATAACGAAGATAGTTATCGAAAAATTGTATTTTGTTTCTGTTTCAGTTATCGAAAAATTTATTAAATACAAAAATTATGTTTACATATAGTAATTATACTGTGTGCAAATTTTTAAGTCATGGAAATATGACCATATACGATACCACTTTGTCTTCTTTATTACAAGAGCTACAATTTTCCCTCAGAAAGTAAATCACAATTCTGAACGGTTTGCAAGATATGAGCCTGACAAAATGGCACAGAGGCCCCAAATCTTCGGGGGCCCATTAAACAAAAGTGCATGACTTTGGGCAAAACTAGGAGACTGATTCTTAACACCGTTTACTTCAACATTGAGATACTATGCTATCTCACCGACAGCAGCAGCACACGCAACAAGGGACGCAGCACTCAATATAAGAATCATTTCTAGGAAGTTAATATGTTCTAGAAAGTTATTTACTGAGATCTTAGGTACATTTTTGTAGTTGATTGTTTCCTTGAATCTTGAACGGTTTGCTACCTATGGACCTGAACAGGGAAAAAGTTAAAAAAATCTACTTTTTAAATTTTTTTGCGATTTTGACCTTGAAGATGAAGGTTTTTGATTTTATATGTCGAGTGTTTTAATTTTTTATGACAGGAGCTACAACTTTCCCTCAGAGATTAAATCAAAATTGCGAACTATTTGCAAGATATGAGCCTGACAAAATGATCACTTTTTTGCCAGAAGGACACCGAGGCCCCAAATCTTTGGGGGCCCCTAAAAATAAAAGTCCATGACTTTCGGCAAAACTGGGAGACACGGGTCTTTGTGTTTTGTCTTTTATCACGTAGTGATGTCCGTATATTGACATATTTTCATGACTTAGAAAATTACACACTGTCAAATTAAAAAATTTTCGGGAAATTTTTCAATTTTGGGGCTACCTAAACGCTACCTAAACGGTGTTAAGAATCACTACTAGGAAGTTAATATAGTTGTTTATTGAGATCTTAGGTAAATTTTTGTTGTTGATTGTTTCCTTGAATCTTAAAGGGTTGCTACCTATGGACCCGAACAGGGGAAAAATGATGCTGCTGATGGGTTTATTCATGTTGACTGCAGTTTCCATTAAGATGTTAGATCGCACGATAGGGTGTCGCCTTGCCTGAGACCTCGCTTAGTTTCGAAAGGTTCGGTAAGATTCTTACCAACTTTCACTCCGGATTTTGTGTTTGTCAGGGTCATCCTGCAAAGGCGTATGAGTTTTGCAGGAATACCAAGCTCAGACATTGCTTCGTAGAGTCTCCCCGTATCGGGCTATCTACGGCCGCATTATAATCGATAAATAGATGATAGGTGTCGATTTGTTTTACGTGTGTCCTCCAGGTTTTGGCGTAGCGTGAAAATCTGGTCAGTTGTCGATTTTCCACGCCTAAAGCCACACTGGTATGATCCAATCAGGCCAGCCATAATAATCTTTCGCACATTACACTTGATCGAACCTTATATGCTATGGATAAAAGGCTTATTCTCCTTTTTCACCTTTCACCTTTTTAAAATATATAAAATATAGTACACTGAGACTCCAATCGCCGGGCATGTATTCAGCTAACCAAATGTTGCTAATGAGCTGATGCATGCACCTTTTCATCTCATCGCCGCCAACCTTAAACAGCTCCGCCGGTAATCCATAGGCTCCTGCGGCTTTGTTGTTGTTAAGAAGCTACTAGAGTGTCCAAAACCGAAGCCTAAAAACCGGTGAAACCGCTCAACCGGTTTTTTGCTATTAACCGTGCGCCGGGTTTTAAAAAACTTAATTTTCGAACAAACCGGAAACCGGTTAATTGACGTCGGTTAACCGGGGTTTTCTCAATTTGTATAAATATCCTTAAAAAAATTAATACTAAATGATACTTTAATGACATTTTGGAATTAAGAGCATGATTTCTATTTTCATACATGATTTTATGCTCCAATAAGATCTTTTTTGCTTCAATAAGTTGTGGCCGTCGCTGGTGCAATGTTTAGTGTGCGCGGCTCTTGACCATGAGAACGTGAGTTCTCGTTTAGTGATGGCGACACTATAGAGTACTTAGTCATGAAACAAATCTTCTCAAAATACCGTCCGGAACCGGTGTGAAACTGTAGGTCCCAATCAGTTTGCCTTAAAACTAGAAAGCCCACAGCTCACTGGTTGTGAGAAGCTCTCCCAATCCCTTAATGGGGTGTAATGGGAAACCGTTTTTAAGTCCTAATTGATTCTTCAAATTTTAAAATGATTTTATGACGCATAAGACTTAATTAACAATTATTTTGGTTTTTCAAACGTTTTTCCAAATTTCAAAAATAAAATAATTTTATAAATAAATTTTCAAACTTAATAAGATTTTCATAGATGAAAAGCTCTTTCAAATATGAATACAAATTTCGAATTGAAATCAGTTTAATGTGAGTTTGAAAAAAACGTTTAAATTATATACGAGGGCGGATCAAGCCCGTGACTTTTTGAATGAAACACAGTTTTTTTTGCAACAGAAAAAATATATTTCAACATAATCTCCTTTTAGCTCAATACACTTAGTCCAACGTTTCTCCAATTATTGTATCCCTTCCAACAAATTTGAGTTTTCGAGGTCCATAAAATACGCATTTGTTTGATCAATAATTTCATCGTTGGGGCTAAATCTCTTTCCGCCGAGCCATTTCATTAGGTTTCGAAATAGGAAATAGTCACTGGGGGCTAAATCCGGAGATTATGGCGGATGAGGTACCAATTGGTAGCCCAAATCAGGGAATTTTTGCCATTGAGACTACACACGTGTGCACCCTTGTGTTTATGGTCAATTGAGAGCAAACGCGGCACCCATCTTGCAGACAGTTTTCTTAAACCCAACAGATTATTTAGACTCGAAACCACACTGCCTTATGAAATGCCTATGGCATCTAACGGTTTTTCAACAGAGACGCTACAAAAGTAAATCGATAGGGACAGCAAACGACGCCATATTTTCCCCCGCTCTTTTGACATTTCTCTTCAGTAAGGTTTGCCATTTCATCATGGAAAGATATACGAGCCAACAACGAGTCGAAATTATTAAAATTTACTACCGAAATTTGGAGTTAGTGGCCTCAACTTTAAGAGCGGAAAATCATCGGAAATCATCTTCAGCGATGAGGCTCATTTCTGGCTGAATGGTTTCGTCAATAGGCAAAATATGCGTTATTGGTCAGACAGCAATCCACACGTAATCCATGAGTCATCATTGCATCCCGAAAAAATTACGGTTTGGTGCGGTTTATGGGCCGGCGGCGTCATTGGGCCGTACTTCTTCCGTGATGATCAATAAATAAAAAATAAATGGTTTCCCATTACATCCCATGAAGGGACCGGGGAGAACTTCTCACAATCACTGAGCTGTGCGCTTTCCAGTTTTCACTCACTGATTGGGACCTACAGTTTTACACCGATTCCGAACGGTAATTTGAGAAGCTTTTTCATGGCTAGATACTCGATAGTGTCGCCGTCACTATGCGAGGTGACCGCCGCCGAAAGAAAATTTGAAGGTGGTCAGAGCCGGGTTCGAACCCAGGATCTCATGTACAAGAGCCGCGCACACTAACCATTGCACCACCGACGGCCACCCGTGATGATCACTACCGGCATATTAGTGTGAATGCGAATCGCTACCGTTCAATGATAACCGAATATTTTTGGCGCCAATTGGATAATATGGACTCGGAGGACATGTTGTTCCAACAGGACAGCGCCACAAGCCACACAGCGAATGCCACAATCTATTTATTGGAAACCAAGTTTGGTGAACGTGTTATCTCACGAAATGGCCCAGTCAATTGGCCGCCTCGGTCGTGCGATTTGACGCCGTTAGATTATTTCCTGTGGGGCTACGTCAAGTCTATGGTCTATGCCAACAAGCCAGCGACGATTGATGAACTTCGTACGAATATCGATCGTGAAATTGCAGCAGTATCGGCCGATTTACGCTTAGAAACCGTCGAAAATTGGGTTCAGCGTCTGGACTTCTGCAAGCGTGCCCGTGGAGGCCATGCAAAAGAAATCGAGTTCCATACATAATGGCATCGAACGTACTTTCACAGGAATAAAGAATTTCATTGGTATCTAACAGCGGTTTTGTTTTATTTAAAAAACTTTTGTAGCGCTCTTATTGAAAACCCCGTTACAATCTCACGCACTTTAACTCTGCGATTGTCCAACACAAGGTCGTAGATTTTTTTCGACATTTTCCGTTGTATTGACCTCAATTGTCCGTCCAGAACGTTCAGCGTCATTTGTACTTGTGCGACCACAACGAAAGTCAGTAAACCACTTTTTTTACCATTGAAATCCCCATGGAATTTATCAAGCTTTTCCTTGGTTTTATAGACGGTTTTTTTTCGCAAAAAATAATGTTTAATGAGAATTCGAAATTCACTTTTTTCCATTTTTAAAAAAAATGCACGAGGTTGTATGATTTGAACAGCTGTTAAACTCAAAGTAAATGACGGAACTTGCTCAAATTTGACAGTAGTCTATTAACAGGTGGTACTTGATGGGAGCAGTGTTGCATTTCATATAACTACGAGGGAAGTTCGAAAAGTCACGGACTTATTGATCCGCCTAGTTTTAAACTCGCATTCCAAATTGGAATATAATATAATTTTTTTAATTAAAATTAAAACGTAATTGTCATATTTTTAGAGTTATGCAATTTTGAGCTGTAAATACGAATAAGTATGTGAAAAGGTCGCTACACAATTGTATTGTACGTGCTACATGTGTAATTGAATTCAAAGCAAAAGCCCGAAAACCCGGTTCCCCGGTTTTTGCCAAAATTAAAATCCGAAAACCGGTTCCTTCAAAAATTGATTTTTGGAACAAACCGAAAACCGAGTTCTTGAAAAATTGATTGTTCGAACAAACCGAAAACCGGTTTTAAAAAGGCGACTTTTTGGACATTGGAGTAGCTACATAGTTTTGCCATATTGCATTTTTGTCATCATCTTGAACATTTCTTGAACAATTTATTTTTCGAAGAAACCGAAAACCGGTTTTAAAAAAGCCGGCTTTTTAGACATTGTAGTAGCTACACAGTCTTGCCATATTGCATTTTTGTCATCATCTTGAAAAATTCTTGAAAAATGTATTTTTCGAACAAACCGAAATTGTAGTAGCTACACAGTCTTGCCATATTGCATTTTGGCGTAGAATACGTCTTACCTTACGGTATAGGGAGTTGTGTCAGATTGTTATTGTTGTAATCTTTATTTCATTGATTATGAGGAAACGGCGAGATAACTTTTTTTAAAAATTTTTTTGTGGGTAAATGAAGATGTTATCTTTCGTTTGATATACATTTCATATTGGTTGATATCTTCCTAATATTTAAATTGCTCAAATGAAAATTGTTCAAACACATACACTCAAACATATGTGTGGTGTTTGGTTGAGAAGGACACAAACCTTCGGCTGTTGTTTTGATTGATGAAATATTGAAATTTCGTATATTTACTTATTTATTTAAGTGAAACAAAATGTTAAATGTGAATTTGAATTTAACATGAATATATAATTATAAAAAATATATGAAAGAATTAATTCATACATTTTTATGTTAAATGAAAGTGCTGCCAAGTAAGCAAAATAACAATGCTGCTTGATGCTGTTTGACAGCAGCTGACAGTTGACGTTTAGTAAATTAAAATAAATAAATAAATTCATTTGCTTATGTTATTTATCATTTATTGTTATATATGTTTTCTGTCTTATCGGATGGCGTATTCTACGTTAAACTTAATGGCCGTGTCTCTGACACAGCCTGCAGGGACAGTCCGTTGCCGAAGGCCTCGGACAACTGTCTACTGTTTTTTTTGTCATTATCAATACATCGCAATGTAACACAAGCGCCATCTGTATGTGACAAAGATATGGTATAGCCAAAAACGATGTACAAGTAGACAGTCAAAATTTCTCTGCACTCGAATGCAAATAAATAAAACGAGTGAAGCGTTAATCATTCTCTGCTCTCTCTCTCTCTCTTACTCTCTTCATTGAGTACTTCAATATACGTGCAGGTTTTTGATAGTGTTATTGAATATAACTATACAAATTTCAACCATGTTGAAGTACAATTACATAAACTATACAAAAAGTATGAAATAATCGAGAAATAGGGCGAGAGAGAAATGCGTTTGAGTGAATTGTGACCATTTTTTGGTTCTCTCTTACGAGGGTTGCCAAATTACGCACATCTTCTGGTCGTCTACTTCTTGATCATCTTTGGGCACGTAAGTCAAGATTGTTTTATTTTTAATGATAATAGCTTCTTTCAGATAAAATGAAAAGCGTCTCAGAATACCGTTCGGAACTGGTGCAAAACTGGTGTACAACTAGAAAGCGCACAGCTCACTGATTGTGAGAAGCTCTCCCTAATACCTACGTGGGAAGTAATGAGAAGCCATTTCTTGTAATTATTTATTACTGCTAGTTTAAGAATTCGCTTAATTTGTATGAGAACTTCAGTTTAGCTTAAGAGACAAACAAAAAACACTCCTTCTATTAAACTTGCCAATAAACAACATAATGTTGCCATGTCACCATACGGAATTGGTGTAAAACTGTGGGTCGAAATAAGTGGAATAAAAAATAGAAAGCAGAAAACTCGCTAAAGGCAAGAATATTTGTCAATGGCTTATATTATAATGGGGAACTAATTAATAAAGAATTTCACATCGCTTCTTTTATTTTGAACTATTTTTATAGGGTACATTTATGGCTTTGATTTTTATTTGACATTCAAATAGTTTCATTGATTTTGTACCGATATTGTGAAAATCTACACATTGTTTAACATTAAAGTCCATTTATTCGTGTCTGTAACTTGTGCTCTAAGGTGTCCCATCAATAAAACTGTTTTTTTGCTCAAGCCTTATTTGGAAGCTTATAGGGTAAAGTATTTTTGAGATTTTTTAAAAGATTTTTCGGAAGAAGTTTAAAGGTCGCGCAAGTCGAATTTCTCCCAAAAATCGGGTATTTTCTGAATTTTACTTAAAACTCGGTCAATAAAAACGATTTTTTTTAGTTTGTTAGTCAATATTTTTGAAGCTGAACGTCAAAACTTTTATTGTTTTAATCTTAAACCACCAGTATTAAATATTTTCGTAAATTTTGGATAACTTTTGTAAATAACGATTTATAGCTTTTAAAATTACTATGAAAATTTAAAATACTAATGATGCACTTTGAAAGACGGATCAGTTCCAAACAATTTTGTAAAAGAAATTTTTGAATTTGCAGTTACTGTTCCAGAGTTATACCATTTTAAAACTTTTTACTCATTGTATGAAACTAATAATATTATAAACTGTTTGCCATTTTTGCATTGGATTTGCTTCAAGTTTCTATGAAAATTTAAAAAACTGAGTATGCATTTTAAAAGACGAATAAATTCCAAGCAATTTTGTGAAAGACATTTTTGAATTTGCAGTTACTGTGCCAGAGTTACCCCATTTTAAACCATTTTACCTATTGTATGAAACTAAGAATATTATAAACTGTTTGCCATTTCTGCATCGGATTTGTTTTGAACATTGTATTAAATCCACATGCGCTAATTAACGCCAAAGAATTACACACAGCAAAAACGGCCGTGGCAATGTATTGCAGGAACCATATATATGTTTGCAAGCATTGTGTTTGCAAATGTGGCTTTGTTTGTTGAAAACTGCTGAAAAAACCCCTGGTAGACAACAAAGGAACAAAATCGCATCAGATTTTCAATTCATGAAAACAATGCCTGCAAACATATATATGGTTCCTGCAATATTTTGCTGGTGCCGTTTTTTCTGCTTGTAATTCTTCCACATTTTTTTTACAAACTGCTTGGAATTTATCCGTCTTCATTAGTATTTTAAATTTTCATATTTAGAAGAAATATATTGAAGAAAATCCGATGCAAAAATGAAAGTTTATAATATTATTAGTTTCATACAATGGGTAAAAAGCTTTAAAAACTCTTTAAAAACTCTGGAACGGTAACTGCAAATTCAAAATTTTTTTCAAAGAATTGTTTGGAATTTATGTGTCTTTTAAAGGGCATCATTAGTTTTTTTAATGTTCATAGAGATTTTTAAAGTTATAAAGCGTTTTTTAAATTTTTTTTTCCAAAATTTACGAAAAAATTTGATACATGTTACCTTATTGAGCAAAATCATTGCCAAGACTTGTGGTTTATGCATATAGAATAAAAGTTTGGACGTTTTCATTTAAAAATGTTGATTTACAAACTAAGAATATCGTGTTTATCCACCGAGTTTTAAGTAAAATTCAATAAACGTCCGGAATCCTGATTTTTGGAGGGAATTCGCCTTGCGTGACCTCTAAATGTCTTCCGAAAAATCTGGAAATAATCTCAATAATACTCTGCCATATAAGCTTTCCAATTAAGCTTGAGCAACCGTGAAAAATTTTTTTTGGGACACCCTAGTGGGCTCGTTAGTTCTTCTTCCTTTGCCACACTTACTAGTCATTGGTAACAACTCTGAGATCCCATTTAAATCTCAAACACACTTATAGATGGACAGATGAGTTTTCAATTGTTCCTGAAAATATCCGGAATATTTAAATATTTTTCGTATTGCAAAGAAAATCCATAAAGAGCTTTAAAAAATTAAATAACAAATGAGTAAAAAATAAAAAACCGACCAAAATGAAACGACATGAATAATTGCGAAACAATGTCTCAGCACTCGAGTAATGAGAATGCTCTTCCCCAATGAATAACTAATCAATTTCAAATGACCTTGGGGAACGGCTTTTCGAGTCAACCATAAGCATGAGAAATTTGGAAATAAATAAAGAAACACAGGAAAAACAAAATGGTCACAGCGCTGTTGACATGGGTGTATTTTACAGTGTCGAAGTTATAAATCTTCACAAATATGGGAAGGGATATGGGAGAGGGGACATGGGAGAGCTTCTCTCCATTAGTGAGCTATGCTGTTACTAGTTTTATACTCACTGTTTGAGAACTACAGCTACACCGGTTCCGCACAGTTTTTTGACAAGTATTTTCTAATTACTCGATAGTATCGCCATCACTAAGCGAGGTGAGAGTCGTCAAACCAAATGTAAGGTGTAAATGTAATCGAACCCCTGCTTTGATGTAAACGAGCAGCGCATACTAACCACTGCGCCATATTTTATTTTTTAATTTCGTAGTTTTCGATTAGAAATAAAACTTCACAATCTGTCATATTGTCCATAATTTTGGCATGTGCGTCCGAATTTTCTCCAGTGAAATTCTTTAATTTACAACGTAATTTTTGTGGCACCGCAAATGAGTGCTAGATTTTTAGAAACCGCGTTTAATGAAGTTGATGTTTTCATTACCTAAGAGCGACTGGAATAGTGCCCACTTATGGCCAGTTTTTCAGAGCGAGTTTAAACCGCGGATTACTAAAACTTAGATTAAATTTAATCTTAGTTTAACTGTCCATTCTTTTTTGCAGTGCACAGTTAAATACATCACAAACTTTTTTACTCTGTCAAGGCAACCTTGTGCAAATGTCAAATATATCAACAGTTGTTTGTTGTTTTGGTAATTGTTCTATGCGGTTGCAGCTTCTCTTCTTCAACTGAGGTAAGTAATTTGCATTAATATAAATGAGTCCAAAAATAAGTGGAATATCCAAGCGGACGGCATACTTCACTTCAACCGAAGTGACCTTTTTGATGTGGAGTTGTGGAATGCAAACGCACAAACATAGAAGTCATTATCGCCAAGCAAATTGAAGTGATTTGTCCGGGTCATTATTGTGCGTTGTTTTCTTGTAACCTCATAGCAAAATTCTTCGCACATTTCTTGGTCACTAATGTCTTCTAGATACGAGGAAAAACTCATTTTCAAAACTCCAAAAAATATCAACAAAATGTTTTATTGTACTTTTACCTTTGACTGAAAAAATGAAAATCTGGGTTAAACGTAGTTTAACTCATATCCGCAGATGTTCTCCGACTGAAAAACTGGCCATTAGAGTCTGAACAAACACGCTACAGACGACGACGTTTTTTCTACATAGGTTTCTTATGGCGGGGAAAAATCGTCACGAAAATTCGCTGCGGCTGACGACTCGCGGCTAGAATAGAATCTTTTCTACTTTCTTAGCGGCGCTCTCGCGAAATCTCTCAATTGAGAGAATGAAGTTGCCACATGTTCATGAAAATCATAAGATAAACCTACACATACATACGATAGTGCATGTGAATGCAAAAGAAAATTAAAGAAAAGGGATCAAAATAATTTATTGTTAAACACAATACAATAATATTGAATAAATAAATAAATAAATGGTTTCCCATTACATCCCATGAAGGGATAGGGGAGAGCTTGTCACAATCACTGACCTGCGAGCTTTCCAATTTTCAAAGTGAATACATTTTTAAATGTAGTAAAAACAATTTAATTCCTGTTCAACTATAATATTATTTTTCCATACTTCCAAAAAAATTGCAGAAAAGAGCCGCAGATAACGACGCAGAGAGAAAAGAATCCACCGAAATCGCCAGACGCTATCTATTCCATTTCGTTTAGACGCTAGAGATTTTGTTCGTCGTCATCTGAAGCATGTCTGGTTCCTTAAGGAGATTGACAGATGTAGAGACATGTCTCTAGTTTTCGATTTTACTCAAAAAATTATGCGATCAGGGTTGCATTTGGATTGAAACGAACAGACTGAAAAAAAAACTGGAATAATCACTTTTATTTCCTAGGTTTTTTTCATAAACTTAATTTTTGTTCACAACTTTCCTTTTTGTCTATTGTTTATTATTTCCCGACAGTTGTCTTGTTTGTCACTTTATAAACATATGTTTTTGCATTTTCCCATTCCATTTTCGTTCATGGTCCAAAACCGATCAAGAAAATCAAAGAGGATGTACAAGTAGAGAAGAAAACACTGGCGCAATTTGGCAACACTCGTAGAAGAGAATCAAAAAGTCGACGCGATGCACCCAAATGCATTTCTCTCTCGCGTCATAACTTGATTATTTTATACATGGTTGGAATTTCTATAGAGTCTAAACATAATCAAACACGCTACAGATGATGATGTTTTTTCTACATAGGTTTCTAATGGCAGGGAAATATCTCTCAATTGAGAGAATGAAGTTGCCACATGTTCATGAAAATCATAAGAGAAAATTAAAGAAAAGGGTTAAAAATATCAAATTCTTAAACACAATACAACAATAGTGACTACATTTTTAAAAGCAGTAAAACCAATTGTATTCCTGTACAACTATAGTATTATTTTTCGAAACTTTCAAACAAATTCAAGAAATATATATGCGGATATACGACGCAGAGAGAAAAAACTCAACCGAAGTCGCCAGACGCTCTCTCATTTCGTTTAGACGCTAGAGATTTTTTCCGTCGTCGTCTGAAGCGTGTCTGGTTCTGTTTGGACTCATAGTTAGATACTGTAACATCATCCGAAAACTGCTCGTGTGTTGAAATAATCAATGAAGAGAGTAAGAGATAGGGCAGAGAAACGAGGTGCGTCACTCGTTTTTTTGTTCTCTTCTACGAGAGTTGCCAAATTGCGCCGATTTTTTCTTCTCACTTGTACATTCTCTTTGTGCAAATCGAAAGCAGAGTGATCCCACGATTGTTTCCACATGGAAGAGAGTTTCATTACATTTCTCTCTCCGCAAATCGTTATATTTACACTGATAGTCTAACATGGCGTTTAGTCAAATTTTTAATTGAAATTAAATTCTAAATTTCGACACTATAAAAATAACTTATGCGATTTGTATATGCTTGCCCTATACATTGAATTTACAATTATATAACAACGACGATAGACACTTTTCACAACGAGATAATCGAATATTTTTGGGTAATTTATAAAACACCCCAATACAATGGAACGAAACTCCTTGATTGAGTAAACATAAACCTAGAGGGAACATCTCTCTCAACAAAATGAAGACATTTTAGGCCTGGTGTGAGATGAACCTTGGATGTTGAAAAGAATTGCTTTAATAATAGCAGATGTAGGCATTAAAACAAAACATCCAACAAGAAAAAATGTGTATCAAAATATGATTCTTAAATGCAACACAAATGTATACTAACAATAAAAGATAATAAAAGAAGTTGAAAATGTATTTAATTTTCACAGCTCCCAACCAAAATGACATGAAAACTTTAAGTCAATAGTTGCTGCAACTCCATCTGGTGGAAGTCGAACATCTCTATACCACACCAACCTCACCACGAAGAGTATGCAAGGACACAACGAATGAGAAACATTTTCCCTCTATATATATGTTTACTCTATGAAATCCTTCATGTTGGATTTCCAAAAAAAAGCGGAAAAAGTATTCCGAAAACAATAACAAATCAGATAAATGGAATTCACTAATCTACAAGAAATGTATAACTTCCTACTGACATTTGCGCAAAACCCCAAGACCGGGTAGAAAAAGGAATATTCAAACAATTCAATAGAAATTTAACAAAAGAATAAAATTGACGCAGACAATTGATAAGGATAACGAAAACTGAAACGTGTATAGAACACGAAAAAAACAAAGCATTGGAAATATTCACCACTAATTACCTACATACATACATAGGAAGACAGTGAATAAAATCAAAATTTTCAACCTGCGATAATTCGTAGTGACGTGGGAGCATTTGAGTGCCTATTGGAAGAGGATTGCTTGTTTGGCGTTGGTGCAATGGTTAGTACGCGCGGCTCTTGTACTTGATAGCGTAGGTCCAATCCCTGCTCAGAGTATTTCACATTTCTTTCGAAGGCGGTCACCTCGCTTAGTGACGGCGTCACTATTGCGTGATTCGTCATGAAAATGCTTCCAACAAAACGTTCGGAATCGGTGTAAAACTGTTAAATGCCAATCACTGTGTATACAATTAGAAAGCGCTCAATTCACTGATTGCGAGATTCTCTCGCATATCCCTTCATGGGATGTAAAGCGAAATTATTTATTTATTTTTATTCGCTTGATTGAGTTTCCACTGATTAGTATTGCTGTCTCTCCTGAGTGATGTCAAGCTATGTTCAGGTATAACATGATTTTTCAGATTTTGAGATTTTGTTGTAACAGCTGACTTTAGTAACAGCTGACTTCTATGTTGTAAACATCTGACTTTTGGGTAGCAAAACATATGTTTGGTGCGTTGAAATCTCGAAAACTTTGAAATCGTGGTATACTTGAATGGCGCACAAAGTTACAGAATGCAAAAAACCCACGCTTGGCAAGTTGTTTTAAGGGCCTGAACATGTAAATCACTTTCACATTCACCTCATTCTACGACATCATCCCTTGACTAAATTTAGTACCTGACGTATGACCTTTGTTAATATATGTATTTCTTGTATTCATTTATACATAAAAATGTACTAAAATCTTACAGCAAGTACTTAGTTTGTTTATTATTTGACGTCGAAAATGTCAAGTGAAGTGAATGTGACTTGTGGGATTAGGTCGTAAATCTCCGCTTTTAGGGTGTACAAGTTTTGACATTAACTTTGTTTATAGCCTGGTGAGGATAACCTTCATGCACCTAAAAATGTTTGTAAATTATTGAAAAAAAATTTCTTTATTTTTTTTATGTTGAAAACTTAAACTTAATTGTCCGGCCCAATCGAGGCCTATTTCTCGTGAACTAACAGGAGTTTTCAAATGTTTTGTTGTTCTAACATTCCCCTACTCATCTGACGAAAAAAAACTTTTTGGACATAGTCACTTTTAAGCCTTAAGCGCTCGTTTTCCACATTCTGCAACACTATGCGCCGCCACCAATCAAAAAAACGCTTAACACTAATTCTCAAGAACTCAACCAAAATATTGATTCAGAGGATATCCATTAGAGTGTTCAAAAACCGACATTTTCGAATAACCGGTTGTCGGTTTATTCGAAACATTACTTTTTCGGAACCGGTGAAATTGGTTATCCCTCGATTTTATTTATGGTTTTTTTTTCAATTTTTTGTTTTGCATTAAAACCAAGTTGAATTGAATTAAATTGAAGTGACTTGTATTGCATTGAGTTGAATTGAATTGAGTTGAATAGAATTGGATTGAATTGAAATGAAATTAAATGAAATAAATTGAATTGAATTGAACTGAACTGAACTGAATTGTATTGAATTGAATTAAATTAAATTGAGTTGAATTGTATAGTGGAATTGAGTGGAATTGAGTTAAATTGATTTAAATTGAATTGAACTGAATTGAATGAAATGAATTGAATTGAATTAAGTTCAACTCAAGTTTATTGAATTGAATTGAGTTGAGGTGAATTGAATTGGAATGAATTGACTTGACTTGACTTGACTTGAATTGAATTGAATTGAATTGAATTGAATTGAACTGAACTGAACTGAACTGAACTGAACTGAACTGAATTGAATTGAATTTAATTGAATTGACTTGAATTGAATTGATTTGAATTGAATTGAGTTGAATTTAATTGAAGTGTAGTGAATTGAGTTGAATTGAATTGAGTTGGGTTGAATAGAATTGAATTGAGATGAATTGAATTGAGTTGAATTGATTTCAATTGAATTGACTTCAATTTACTTCAATTTAATTGAAATGTATTAAATTGATTCAAATTGAATTGCACTGAATGGAGTTGAATTGAATTGAGTTGTATGGAATTGAGTTGATTTGAAGTGAGTTGGGCTGAATACAATTGAATTGAGATGAATTGAATTGAGTTGAAAAGAAATGAATTGAATTAATTTGAATTGAATTGAGCTGAACTAAATTGAATTGAATTGAATTGAATTAAATTAAATTGAATTGAATAGAAATGAATTGAATTGAATTGGCTTGAATTGAATTGGCTTGAATTGACTTGAATTGAATTGAGTTGAACGGAATAGGGTTGAGTTGAATTGATTTCAATTGAATTGAATTGAAATGTATTAAATTTATTCAAATTGAATTGCACTGAATTGAGTAGAATTGAATTGCATTGAATTGAAGTGAATTGAATTAAATTAAATTTAATTGAAAATAATTGACTTGAATTGAACTGAAATGTATTAAATTGATTCAAATTGAATTGCACTGAATTGAATTGAATTGAAGTGAATTGAATTGCGCTGAACTGAATTGGATTGAGTTGAGTTGAAGTGAATTTTATTGAATTGAGTTGGGTTGAATAGAATTGAATTGAGATGAATTGAATTGACTTGAATTCAATTGACTTGAATTGAATTGACTAGAATCGAATTGAAATGTATTAAATTGATTCAAATTGAATTGAATTAAATTAAATAGAATTGAAAATAAATGAATTGAATTGAATTGACTTGAATTGAATTGAATTGGCTAGAATTAATTGAGTTGAATCGAATTGAATTGAGTTGAATTGAATTGAACTGAATTGAAGTGAATTGAAATGAATTGATATGAATTAATATGAATTGAATTAAATTGAATTGAATTGCATTGAATTGCATTGATTTCAATTGAATTGAATTGAATTGAATTGACTTGAATTGAAAAGTATTAAATTGATTCAAATTGGATTGCACTGAATTGAATTGAGTTGAATTGAATTGCTTTGAATTGAAGTGAAGTGAATTGAACTGAGTTGAACTGAATTGAATTGAATTCTATTTAGTTGAATTGAGTTCAGTTGTATACAATTGAATTGAATTGAATTAAACCGAATTGAATGCATCTGGGTTGGATTAGATTGATTTGAATATGCTTATTCGTATTTCAACCCAAAAATTTAAAATGGATCCCATATCCAATTTTTCATGTACGAAAATCTTATGAAGTGTAAAAAATTAATTTATATATTAATTAATTTAAATTATTTAGTTGGTATCTAAATTATAATATAAATATGAAAATATATAAGAAATTATATAATTTAATTTGAAAGTAACAAAAAGAAGTATTTTGAAATTAAAATAAAAATGTAAAAATCGTGGTAGAACTTGCTTAATCTAAAAAATTCATTAATTATTCAAAATCATATACCTTTTTGTTTAATTGTTAAAGTTTAGTAAGGATGCTTAACATCGTTTGAATAAAACCCCGTTTAACCGACAGCAAATAACCAGATTTCGGTTTATTAAAAAATTACGTTTTTTAAAATATCGGCACAAAATTAATTTTTAAAAACCCGTTTAGCCAATTTCGCCGGTTTTCCCGATTCGGTTTTCAAGACTTCCATGCCACAGTCGAAGGACATGGTAGTTGGAATTTGAAAGAGAGCAGAGTTGATATGAGAATGAGCAATAAGCAACTAGAAGATGAACAAGAAGAACTAAGTTTCAATAGTGTGTGATTGATACTAATGCCATCTAAATTATGTTTGATGCAGTTTGCATGGAACGATAATCCACATTCTCTTGCATTTCTGTTCGTTTTATGCCGAACCATAACGTAAGTATAACAGCAACTCGATCTCTATAAAATGTCCAACTACCTCGACGGCCCCTCGTCTCATCCCTATTATTCTATGGTTGAATAACAGACGTTGTCACTCAAAAGTCTACAGTTTGTTATGCGGTCTCTTCAACATCTTTATGAAATATCTAATAAGTAAGGATCTATGGGTGTAATATAGACAAAGAGGTGAAATAAATTTTTAATTCAAATTGGGCGAATACTCAACCTATACGATGTGTCTGATAATGCTACGTTCTATTTTACGATCTGTTCAACATCTTTATGGAAATTGTAATAGGAAATGATTTGCATATGTATGTGTATAATAAATGGAGGATAACAATAGAATTCGGACGAACGTTTAAAACACTTTTTTGTTGTCGTTTATCAACGCGATTTCTCAAAACACATAGCCATTAAAGGAACCATGACCTTTCAACACAAACATTGCAAACCGTTTTTGTTCTGTATTTATGTCGGTGTCTGTGTGTCCTGTTATTGGTCCTTAGTGCCAAATGGGATACTTGGTCGATGAAAAAATGGTTTTGTCTGGGGTCGTCGTAGAGCGGGTGTTCCCACGCTATACAGTTGTTCTTGGCACAATAGCGTCAAATCGAATTTGGAAGAAAAATATATAATAAAAATAAACAATGTAATAAAAGGACACTAGAATAATGTAAAGAGTATTTGGTTGGTTGGTTATTATTATCCTTTGAATGGATGATATTTAGGGTATGTTGTATGTATGTATATTCTTGGAATACATAACGTTTACTATCAACATTATGATATTTGTTTGCGTCAAATGAAGTCCAATGGTTTTTGGGATTATTTATCAATGGATATATTTTTAGAGATATTTAAAATTAGAAAATGAGAAAGGAAAAGAGTCGGATATGTCTATATTATTATCATCATGTTATAGTTAGTGCACACGAACATGCTGGATATAGTATGGACAGAGTTAATTTTTTAATTTAAGAAATTTTCCTACATTTGAATATATTTATTTTATCAACTATTGCGATAGAGACTTTACGGATAATGATTCCTTCTGACCTATAAAGATACTGGACGCCGGCGACCGCATCTGCGGAGGAAGCTAATTAATGTGGCGTAGGACGATAAAATGGGCCAAGTCCTTTTTGCGAGCGTCAATGAGCACCACACAATTTGAGGAAGCGCCTACATAAATGATAAAGGAGAGAACCTTTAAGAATATGTATTGTTCGCTAACCTTTATGTGTGTAAACGGGGCAGTCAGACTATCTTTGTTACTAAATATAGACAAGAGGTCCGTGATGTTACCTTTGTATCACAAGGCACCTTCCAGTTGATTAAAGGATGGAAGATGTCGAGTGAGGATTGCCTTTCCGACCATCGTTACATTCAGATTTCTTTCTTTCACTCTTGTAGTACCTCGCCTCTTCGTCAGTTCCAAGAAACGTTCGTAAAACAAACTGGACAACGTATAACCAAAGTTTGAACGGTATTATGAAAACCATTCATATCTCCAAGCCATACCTCTAAAGTTGATGATCACACAGATTCTGTCACCCCAGCTCTTAGCAGATAGCATGATTCCGCATGCTCCATCAGTTCCTACCGAGGTAAGAAAAAACCTTCGTGGTCTAACAAATGTTTTGAAATCCTGAATAAGTCTTCCAGAAAGTTTTTTAATAAATATAAGGGCAATTTTATCAGTGTGCCGTTTAGCAGAACTTAATTTAACAGGAGGTCTAAGGCGGGGCAACGAAAAATCGCCCAAAGAAAAATCGCCCAAAAAAATTTATGAAAAATTGCCCAAAAAAATCCCATACAAAAGTGGGCGAAATTTCATATGAAATATCGCCCAGAAAGAGTGGGTCTTATTTCATAAATTGTGGGCAATATTTCATTTTCACCCTTTGGGCGATTTGTCGTACGAAAAATCGCCCAAAATACGTTTGTGAAAAATTGCCCATTTGGATGTTTTTTCATAAAATTAAATATGAAAAAAGACCCATTGTGGCCCATATTTCATAATTATAAATACGAAAAATGGCCCAAAAATAATCCGGCACAATTCCGAAATTTGTGGGCGATTTTTCTTTTTCTTATTTTATGTAAAACTGATATTGCTATTGAAGCGAGACTACTCGAAAACGTTACTTACCTAAACGCTCTTAGCAACCACCTACAGTTTGTGTTGTTTACGTTTAGCTGATTCTGTTACTGTGATCATTTCATTACAAAGCAAGATCATTCTGTACAGTAAGACGACACTGAAAGCATCATATTAAGTGCACGTAGTATTTACAATGGAAAATATGGAATATGAATTTTTTTGCCACACAAAAAATTTTTCGCCTACGGCGCTTGCACCAATACATTATGAAGCAATTATTTCTCCCAAATTGCCCTATTTTCGGACCGCACCGCTTACTTAAACACAAAATAAAATTCTTTTCGAAAAGAATAGCATGATTTCTTAAAAGTGACTTTACTATAGCGGCGCTCCCTAAAACAAAACATGAAAAATTATTTCGAAAAAATCGCGCGATTTTGGAGAAATAATTTTTGGCCTGCGGCGCTTGCATCAATACATTATGAACCAATTATTTCTCCAAAATTGCTTGATTTTTTGACTGCAGCGCTTGCTTAAACACAATACAAAATTCTTTTCAAAAAGAATAGCATGATTTCTTAAAAGAGACTTCACTGTAGCGGCGCTCGCTAAAACAAAACATGAAAAATTATTTCGGAAAAATCGCGCGATTTTGGAGAAATAATTTTTCGCCCGCGGCGCTTGCACCAATACATTATGAAGCAATTATTTCTCCCAAATTGCCCTATTTTCGGACCGCACCGCTTACTTAAACACAAAATAAAATTCTTTTCGAATAGAATAGCATGATTTCTTAAAAGTGACTTTTTGCCCAATATTTTTGGGCGATTTTTCATTTTTCTTTTGGGTCATTTTGCATATATTTTTGGGGTAAATTTCATACGTAATTTTGGGCAATTTTTCATATTTTGACCCAATTTTAAAAATTGGGCGATTTTTCATAAAATTATTGGGTCATTTTTCTTTTGGGCGATATTTCATGCCGCCGTCTAAGGCCGGTTAGTAATTTCACCGAGTAACATTAATAACATTAATAATAAGGCGGCCGTCGGTGGTGCAATGGGCAGTGTGCGCGGCTCTTGTACATGAGATCCTGGGTTCAAACCCGGCTCTGACCACCTTCAAATTTTCTTTCGGCGGCGGCCACCTCGCATAGTGACGGCGACACTATCGAGTATCCAGCCATGAAAAAGCTTCTCAAATTACCGTTCGGAATCGGTATAAAACTGTAGGTCCCAATCAGTGAGTGAAAACTGGAAAGCGCACAGGTCAGTGATTGTGAGAAGTTCTTCCCAGTCCCTTCATGGGATGTAATGGGAAACCATTTATTTTTTTTTAACATTAATAAGAGTTTGCAACAGCTGATTTTTGTACTAAACGGAGACTGCGAGCTATTTGGAAAACATATAGAGAATGATAGTGGAATGAGAGAAATCTTTAATTTTGACAATTTGTGTGTTTATTGGGATCTACACAGTCAGATCATTACATTTTGATATTTTTCACTGAATATCCCATTTTTTAATCGATTTAATTGGCAAAGTTTCCTCCCAGTTGATGTGTTTTCACAGTCACCTATCACCGTTTCTCCTTTGATAGCACATTCTCTATTTGTTCTTCAAGTACTAAATTGAACAGCTGTCTCATCGATACCCCGTGAGTAATTTATCGGAACTATAAATGCAAACGGCTGATATATTAAAGAAAAACACAATCCATTTCTAAATGACAATTTGTTAAATTTTCAGACATTTCAATATTTCCATTATTTTTCATTATTTTCCTTGACACAAGACCATAGAATAACACATACCATAGAAGGTTTTATTCGCCCAATAAATTAAACGTCATAGGTACGATGGAAAGTAAACATTGGATGGTGGAAAATATGGGTTCAATAGTACCAGATAGTGGCAATAGTATACAGCGATCAACAAAGGATCAACAACCGAATTTCGGGTTTTTGTGGCGAACTAGTTGTGTTAAATACAATACAAATGTATACCAACGATAAAAGTCAACAAAAAAGTGCAAAATACATTTAAATTTTTCAGTTCTACACCAAAACGACATGAAAAAGTTAAGTGAACACATTTTGTAACTCCACCTGGTGTAAGGTAATTTTAAATTTAATTGCTCTCATTTCCACAAACCTACGATGAAGAGTGTGAAATGAAACGTCAGATGAGAGAATAAGTTTATCTACGTATGTGCTTTCTATGCACAAGACAGACACTGAGCAAAAACAAAATGCCTGTTGTTTTTGGCTTGTTGTATTTGTTGTCATACAGCATCTACCATTTATTTGTACCATGCTTGCGTTCTTCCACCAGGTCAACAAGTAAATGATTCTCGGCCAATGAGAAGTTCACTTTGTACAAAAACAATAATAAAGCAAAGAGCTGATATCTTACAGTGCTGACATCTATAGTCATACATTTCATCAGAGTTGCCAGCGTAAAACATCTAACATCCTGTTAAATGAACCGGAGTATGAGAAAATTAAAAACCTTAACAGACAGTATTTCGTCCCGATATATTAAAATACCGATTAGTACGCAGACATTTTAACTGAACATTGAGAAAATGGCCCTAGGTGTTCAAAACACTTAGTGAAATGTGTAAAAATTAGATTTAAATAATATTAGAAAGAGTTAAGGTTTTCAAGGAGGAGGTATTGGAAACAAGTCTGCGACCGTCTGCGACTTCCAGACTACGCAAAGTCCTCCCGACAACTCGCACCCCTCTCAAATATTGGAAAGAACAGCAAGGGCGGTGGGCAACATCAACTGTTGAATCGCTAGACTTGCTGTTTAATACACACTTCCCAGAAAACTGTTCGACATACACTTACTCGTCACGGCACGTAATTCCAGTTTAAGTTTGCACATCAAATAGTAACGACTTAAACTTGAACTTTTTTGGAACCGACTATTGTCCAATCACTCTCTCATCTTTCCTTCTGAAGGCATTGGAAAGGATGATGAACTCATATCTGTGCAATTACACGGGTTCTCCAAATCCAGAGAAGACTGAGGTGAGGAAAAATTGGTGTCAGGAATAATGCAAGATATTTACGTGTGATTTTCGACAGAATGCCAGAATGTCATGGGCCGATATTGCTCTATGGGAGTTTAATTTGGATTCCGGTAGTCTACCAGTTACCCAAATCTTCACAGAATGTCAATGGGGTGTATCACGGGCGCCGTTAGCACAACCCCTTCCGTGTGTTTGGGGGTTATTCTTTACCTGTTATCGCTACAATTAATGGGCTGCCAAGAGTCTGTAACGTCCACAATCTACTTAAAACATTATTCGCGATAATGGTTTTGACACGCTTTCAACGGAAGTTTGGCAATCCACAAGAGAAATGGATTTCATCACACCCATTTCTATGATTAACAAAAACTTCCCCACTTATATCCCAGACAGGCAGGACTCGATAGGACGTATACCAAGCAAAATAAGGAATTTGTCTTCTATACTGATGATTTCAAACTACATGACATAATACATTTTGGTATCTCTTGTCTAAAGAGCTCAAGTTTCCAAGCTGGTACAAAACGTTATCATCGCCAGGTCTATCATCATCTAATCTCACAGTCAGGCTGCTGTGAAATCTCTGTAATATGTATTTCTGACTTCAAGAACTACCCACAGCTTTAGCCGAGCAGTTCGATGCCCACCTTCAGCCGGATCTTTTCTTAACACGCTGAAAAATCTGCCTTTTGTTGTTGTTTGGATGTAAATATGTCGTGTTTGTAGCTTGTCGCAAATATAGCTTACTTGTGTCCAAACACATTATGTTTGGCGTTCAATATTACATGTTGGAGACACAATTATTAATATGTTATAATGTATGGTTTTGTAACTAAAAGATGGCTTTCTTTAACTTGGCAGACAACAACCAAACAAAAAAGCAGCAGATCGTCAATTCATGAATCCAAAGTTCCAAACATATACACAAAAAAAACCGATTACCATTACATCCTATGAAGGGATTGGGGAGAGCTTCTCACAACCACTGAGGTGTGCGCTTTCTAATTTTCCACTTACTAATTGGGACCCATAGTTTTACACCGGTTCCGAACGGTGTCGCCATTACTAAGCGAGGTAGCCGTCCCCGCAGGAAATGTAAAGTGGTCAGAGCAGGGATCGAACTCACGTTCTCATGTACGAGAACCGCGTACACTAGTCATTGCAACACCGACAGCCGCAACCACATCCACAAGGCTACTTGGGTATCTCCTGATCAAAGAACGAAGAACCAAATTAACGGAAAGCACTCATCCAGTGTAATGGGCGTACGAGTGATCTAAGGAGCTAAAATCAATTTTGAACACTACCTGGTAGCAGCACAGGTTCGCCCAAGATTAAGTAGAGCGAAAATTTTACGAAACCAGACGCAGAGAATGCTAGACATCGGAAAGCTGCAATTACCAGAGGTAGCCAAAGCCTACTCAAGGCAGGTCTCGCAACTTTTGGCATAGAACCCACCCCCTCCCGACGACGATCCTGAAGGGCAGTGGAAACTCAAGAACCGTACTTGGTTTAGAAAAACCTCTTTGCAACAAACCATTGTACGACGAAGAGTGTTGTATTGCAAATGATGAAAAGAACGCTGCACTTATGGCAATGCTTCACTCAATTGCAACGCGAGCTGTGACTAAGCGGTATAGGGAAAAAAGAAGGAGGTAAACCGTCTCTTTAGGCGTAAGAAACGGTAGTGGTGAAAGCGCGAGAGCGAGAAACTGGAGACATACAGAAGGTAGACCGAAGCCCGAAAATTCGACCAAAAAGTTAAAAACGGAACTAATGGACATGGCTCAGGGCCTCCCTTCTGTAAAGACAAGGGCGGAAATCTCATAGCAGATGTGCCGAGTATGTTGGGAATATGGAGAGATCATTTCTCCGCGCTACTATACCTGAGATATCCAATGATGATGAGACTATCGATCACAATTTGGACGATGACGTTGATTGGCCCCGCCCTAATCAAGACGTGGTCAGAACAGCTATTGCCACGCTTAAGAGCAACAAAACCGCAGGGCCGATGGATTACCGGCGGAGCTGTAGCAGCTAATACGGTGCCTGCATCAGCTCATTAGCAAAATTTGGTTAGATGAATGCATGCCCGCCGATTGGAGTCTCAGTGTAGTATGTCCCATTTTTTAAAACAGGTGACTTGAGGCTCGATCCTTTTATCCATACCATATTTAGTTCTATCAAATATAAAGTGCGAAAAACTAAAACCAAATATCGCGGACATGATTCTACCATACCAGTGTGGCTTTAGGCCTGAAAAATCGACAACTGACAAGATTTTCACGCTCCACCAAATCTTGGAGAAGATCCTCGGAAAACAAATTGACACCTATCACCTATTTGTCGATTATAAGGCGGTCTTCGATAGCCCGATACGGAAGAAACTCTACGAAGCCAAGTCTGAGCTTGGTATTCCTGCAAACCTCATACGCCTTTGCAGAAAGACCTTGACGAACACAAAATCCGCAGTGTAAGTTGATAAGGATCTTACCGGATCTTTTGAAACTAAGCGAGGCTACAGGCAAGGCGGCACCGTATCGTGCGATCTCTTTAACATCGTAATGAAGATCATTGTGAGAAAAGCTGCAGTCACCAGGAATAAAACCATCAGCAGCAAAAGCCACATGCTGCTCGCGTATGCTTATGATATCGATATCATTGGGCGCACAGTTAGAGAAGTTACTGCGGTGTTTTCGAGAATTGAGAAGGAGTCAGGAAAAGTGGGTCTGACGGTAAATGAGGACTAGACAAAATGAATGGTTTCAACGAGCAGGGCCTCTTCCGTTATAATTTATAATTTCGAGGTGATGGACGAATTTATATAACTCGGATCTGCAGTTAACAAAAACAACAACGTCAGCCTTGGGATCAAGCGGAGAATTGTGTTTGCAAATATATTTTATTTTGGCCTAAGCAAACAGTTTAGAGATAAAGCCCTCTCTCGAGTAACAAAAGTCTTATCGCAAGCAGACGAAACATCTGTAGGAGTCTTCGAGAGAAAAAAATTCGAAAAATATATGGCCCTATATTGCACAACGGCGAGTATCGCCGACCCATGTACCGTGAGCTGTACACTCAGAGAACTAACTGTTTGAGAAGAGGTTGTAGCAACCGTAAAATCGGCTGTTACCACCGAATTGAGGTTGCTACAACGGAATTGAAGTTGTCACGGCCGAATTTAGTTCCCACAACTGAAATTCGGTTGAAGCAACCTTGTTACAAAATTGATTCAGTTGTGACAACCGAATCTTCAATTATATTCGTTCTGTCAACTAAATTTTCTAAAATTTCGGTTGGAACAACCGAATTTGGAATCAATTCGGATACGACAACCGAAATTGGCATCAACTTCGGTTGGAGTGACTGAATGTGGCATCAATTCGGTTGGAGTAACAGAAGTTGGCATCAATTCGGTTATAGCTATCGAATTAGGTATCAATTCGGTTGCAGTAACCGAATTCAGACTGAATTGGCGTCAATTAGGTTGATGTAACCGAATTTCTCATTAGTTCTCTAGGTACAACCGATGTATTTCAAACCTGACGTTTAAAATTCTAAAAACAAATATTATGTTAAAGGTAGATAAAGAATGTATAATTATTGCTGTCCCGGCGATATCAAGGTTTTTTTTGTGGTTATTAAGAAAGGTAAGTAAACATATTGTAATTACGGCATTTGTATTAAAATGCCTTTTTTATTTTGCAGAAAATATCCAAGCAGATATGAAGAGTTTTCAAGGTTTTCCAGGTCGGTCGGTTGAGATATGCCTGTAATCGTCTGTACAACGGTTTACAACGGTACAACGGTTTAGGACCTACATACATCAAAATGATGGCCGGGACTTCAAGGTCAGAATGATTTAAATGCCTTTATTTCCTCGCTTTGTAATATATGGGTACAGGGAAATAAATCACCACTTAATAATAAAAAAAACATTCAAAATTAATTTGTGACAGTATGTAAATTCGGTTGTAACAACCTCTAATGAGGTTGCGTCAACCTCTAATGAGGTTGGGTCAACTTCTAATGAGGTTGGGTCAACTTCTAATGAGGTTGTGTCAACTTCTAATGAGGTTGAGTCAACCTCTAACGAGGTTATGTCAACCTCTAATGAGGTTATGTCAACCTCTAATGAGGTTGGGACAACCTCAAATGAGGTTGGGTCAACCTCTAATGAGGTTGCGTGAACTTCTAATGAGGTTGCGTCAACCTCTAATGAGGTTGTGTCAACCTCTAACGAAGTTGTGTCAACCTCCAATGAGGTTGTGTCAACCTCTAATTCGGTTGAGACAACCTCTAAATTCTGTCACGGCTAATTCGGCTGTCTCAACCGAATTTTTCTGTGACATTGACATAGTTAAGCAGATCAAAATAACGCGATTGCGCTGGCTAGGCCATGTCAGTAGAATGGATGAAGACGAATCAGCGCTAAGGGTTTTCGAAACCGAACTCGAAGGTAGATGAATCCCTGCGTACACTTGGTATTGCCAACTGGAAAGATAAGGCAAAAGATCGAACTGGTTGGCGAAATATGTTATCTTCGGCTGTAAGGTCTCTGACACCCCGGTGTTGTTCGATACCAGATTAGTGAGTAAGTAACACGTGGGCAGCCTGTAAATTCAAATTTTCGAATTAGGGAAGATTTTTAGGATTGAGCTTTTCGAAATTAGAACAAAATTATTTAGTTCTACCATAGAGCATAAAAGTTAACTGCCTTTTCAATCGAAAGGCATTCAGATTTATTGGTATATGGGAGATAAATCAAGTCCCTGGAAATGACACAAAATTCATATGATTTAAATATTTACGATAAAATGTAAACACATTTCCATTTAAAGTTCACCAGCTATATGGGCAGAAACTCCAACAGACATATGAACGGGAGTAGTTTAATTCTTTTAAAACTCCAAACACCCACATTTACGCTTTAAATTCCTATGACCTACACAGGCTTCTATATTCTTCTACTGTGGTTTACATTTCTGACCATGAAAAAGGAAAGTGTGGTGTATTCAAAACTAACTGGGCGTATATAACGAGCGTTCATTCTCCCTTGACGCCATTCAAATAAATGACAATTAGTGGGGAAACAACAATGTGAAGAGCAGTGCACGCATAAATAACAGTTACAACTTGACGAATGAAAGAACGAAATTGCAAAGGAAAGGGAGGATACGGATACAAGGCTTAAATGCTTTGTGTGTTGCATATGATTTAAATCGCACACACTCCCACTCACTTGCAATAAAGTCAATACAGCCAGCAGCGAAATTGCTACAACCTAGAGTAGAGGATCCTAGAATAACTTCCCATTTGTTGCAAGAAAATATTTTTCTGTGTATAAATACAATGGTTTTCCATTACATCCCATGGAGGGATTCGGGAGAACATATTTTTCTATGTTTATCGCAACAGTTGAGAAATATAATTCTTTTGTCGCGGAAGTAGTTTGTGTTGTTGGAAACGATTTTTCTTTTAGCTCAAAATTTTTTATAATTTACTTTTACGGAAAATACAGAAATTGTTTGTGAACATGTGTAAAATGCTAGGGTGTACTGAAAACCTCAATCATAATGGGGGAGTCAAAAGATGCGTATTGAAGAGCTGATTACGGGAACATTAAACTTTTTTTATATAAGGGTACTTAGAGTCCCCTACCGGCCGTTGAAATTTCAATTCCTAGTGTATTTGCGTAAAAAATTATTTTTTTTGATTAAAATATGGGGCTAACACGCCGTGTTATGATGGGCTGATTAGAAAAATATAGTTTCAAGCATTTGTTTCTCACGGCAGCATTTGGAATTCTTGATCAATCATATTTAAATTTCTCGTTGTAGTTCGCGAATTAGCTTTTAATTATTATTGTTGTATATATTGGACAGAATTCTAGTCTAAAATTCAATAAAAAGTAAACTGAAAAATTGGGAAGAACGATATCAGAATTTTGAAAATATATTTTTCTGTTTATGCTCTGGACTATCCTGTAATCTGCTCTTCAGTACGCACCTTTTGAGAACCGCCCCTCCACGCAAAACTTTTCAGTATACCAAACTGAAAACCTAAATCGTTAAGAATTGGTTACCACTTTCTGTATAATTCCTCGAATTCTGAACTAATTTCTGTTAGATTTTGATGCGAAAGAGAAATGGGTAATGTCACTCAAATACACTGCCTTGCACAAAATTCAATACGATACACCCAGCATCGAAATTGCTAAGTCCGTCAAATAACGGGTTTTTCAACAGAGACGCTACAAAAGTAAATCGATAGGGACAGCAAACGATGCCATATTTTTCCCCGCTCTTTTGACATTTCTCTTCAGTAAGGTTTGCCATTTCATCATGGAAAGAGTCGAACACCAACACAACGAGTCGAAATTATTAAAATTTACCACCGAAATTTGGAGTCAGTGGCCTCAACTTTAAGAGCTCTACGTCCAATTTATGGTCGTCATAATCATCCTACCAGATCAACAATTGAGCGTCTAGTGGAACAATTAGAATGCACAGGCACAGTACAAAATGTTCCCGTGCCAGTAAGACAAAGAAGTGCCCGTAGTGTCGAGAATATTGCTGCCGCTGTTTCTTCAGTTCAAGAAAGCCCAAATGTGTCTCTCACACGTCGTTCTCAAGCGTTAGGCATCTCTGTGACGTCGTTGTGGCGAATTTTTCGAAAAGATCTTGTCCTACATCCTTACAAGATCAAATTGACGCAAGAACTGAAGCCGCTTGACCACCATAAGCGTCGCATGTTCGTGAATTGGGCTGAGCAACAACTTGAAAATGATTCGGATTTTCATCGGAAAATCATCTTCAGCGATGAGGCTCATTTCTGGCTGAATGGCTTCGTCAATAAGCAAAATATGCGTTATTGGTCAGACAGCAATCCACACGTAATCCATGAGTCATCATTGCATCCCGAAAAAATTACGGTTTGGTGCGGTTTATGGGCCGTACTTCTTCCGTGATGATCAATACCGGCACATTACTGTGAATGCGAATCGCTACCGTTCAATGATAACCGAATATTTTTGGCTCCAGTTGGATAATATGGACTTGGAGGACATGTGGTTCCAACAGGACGGCGCCACAAGCCACACAGCGAATGCCACAATCAATTTATTGGAAACCAAGTTTGGTGAACGTGTTATCTCACGAAATGGCCCAGTCGATTGGCCGCCTCGGTCGTGCGATTTGACGCCGTTAGATTATTTCCTGTGGGGCTACGTCAAGTCTATGGTCTATACCAACAAGCCAACGACGATTGATGAACTTCGTACGAATATCGAATGTGAAATTGCAGCAGTATCGGCCGATTTATACTTGAAAACCATCGAAAATTGGCTTCAGCGTCTGGACTTCTGCAAGCGTGCCCTTGGTGGCCATGCAAAAGAAATCGAGTTCCATACATAATGGCATGGAACGTACTTTCACAGGAATAAAGAATTTCATTGGTATCTAAAACCGGTTTTTTTTATTTAAAAAAAACTTTTGTAGCGCTCTTATTGAAAATCCCTGTAGAAAGTGTTTTAGCATATTCTAGTACAACTAACAAAAGAGGAGTCATCTACGCCGCAAAACAAATTATTTTTCTATGTTCATCGCAACAGCACGCTGAAAAATAACGAGCTATCTAACATATTCTCCCAAACATACTCTGCAGGAACCTTTTATATATGTTTGGAACACACTTCGAACATGCATATGTTTGCAAGTCCCAAACTCATTTATATTTAAATTTAAACAGTGTCATGTTTACTGTCAAACATACAGTGGTGGCCAAAACAAATGCAATCAAAATGCATCTTTTACGGAATATTACGTAAAAATTTTCTGAAAATAAAATTAGCAATTTTTTGCCTTCAATTTTATACTTTATTGCTTTAAAAATAAGGACAAGGGCTCTACTCCATATATATCTAGAAAACTGTATGGAAAAAAATAAAAATACATATTCAGTCTTATATTTCAGTGAATCGAATATTTTCTAGGAAATCCGTTGTTGTCCATTACAGCCTGACATATTCGAGGCATTGATATTATTAGTACGTCAATTACGCTTGTTGGGATTGATTTCCACGCATCTGTCAGCCGTCAAAACAATATATCAGAACTTGTACAATTTTCCCACTCAATTTTTTGGTTTATGATTTCCTAGAGTTTCTCGATGGGATTTAAGTCTTGTGATTGTGTTGGCCATTCCATAACCGTAACTCTATTTTCACCAAACCACGAATAACCACTTTCGATGAGTGTTTGGGATCGTTGTCTTGCTGGAAGACCCACCCCAATGGCATATCGTACGCAGCATATGGAAGCATTACCCTTTCTAAAATGTGTTTCTACACAAATCGGTTCATAATGCCATCAATTATATGCAGTGGACCAACACCAGCATCAGAAAAGCAGCCCCACATCATTACACTTCCCCCCTCCATGCTTGACCGTGTTTTTGCAGTAAAAAGCGCTCGATACATTTTCCTACTAGTTGTCGTACGTAACACATGCCATCGCTGTCAATAATATTAAATTTAGATTCGTCACTAAACAAGACAGACCCCATTTACTTCCTGGCCAATTTAAATAGTCTTAAGCAAACTGCAAACGCTTTTTCTGATTACGCTGTGATATAAGCGGTTTCTTTGCACGACTTCGTTTGAGTAGAGAGGCCTGTAAAGGACGCCCAAGAATTGTTCGAGCAGAAACTGATATTTGAATTTTGGAGGAAGAGATAAATGGGTCTTATTTCACGTGTCTGATGATCAAATTGTTCGAGAGATATTGAACTTTTATGAACATTATATTTCTCGGCAATGTTTTTGTGTAATATTCCACATGAATAAGCATTCACAATTTACCGTCTGAGCTTAAATCCGAATTTATCGCGCGCCATTTTAAAAGAACTCTATTTTATCTTCAATTGGAAAAAATAACAAAATAATACTGAATATTCCTACAAATCCCTTTACACAGCCTTTCTAGTTAGTTATATGAAGAACAGCGATCAAAAGAATTAAAAAACGACGTTATTTAAATCAAAATTGGAGAGTTGCATATGTTTTGTCCACACCGATTTTAATAGTTATCGATAAAAATGCCGATAACATGGAAATGTAAAAAAAACCTATACATTCTAAAATTTTTTTAAAAACTTAATGCCGTTTATTATTTATTGAAATATCATTGTCCTTTTTGTGGTACAAGTTTACAAACTTATAGACTCAGTTAAAGGCAGCCGATTTTAATGGCATATGTTTTGGCCACCACTGTATATGGTTTTACGTGGAGACATATGCGCTATTCATCCGAAACATACATATATTTACGTGGAGCATTCGCGCGTGTCCTCCCAAACCTGCATATAACGGGGTTTTCAATAAGAGCGCTACAAAAGTTTTTTTTTTAAATAAAACAAAACCGGTTTTAGATACCAATGAAATTCTTTATTCCTGTGAAAGTACGTTCGATGCCATTATGTATGTAATTCGATTTCTTTTGCATGGCCACCACGGTCCAGACGCTGAACCCAATTTTCGACGGTTTTCAAGCATAAATCGGCCGATACTGCTGCAATTTCACGTTTGATATTCGTACGAAGTTCATCAATCGTCGCTGGCTTCTTGGCATAGACCATAGACTTGACGTAGCCGCACAGGAAATAACCTAACAGCGTCAAATCGCACGACCGAGGCGGCCAATACACTGGGCCATTTCGTGAGATAACACGTTCACCAAACTTGGTTTCCAATAAATTGATTGTGGCATTCGCTGTGTGGCTTGTGGAGCCGTCCTGTTGGAACCCCATATCCTCCTATTAATCCTTCATATTATCCAATAGGGGCCAAAAATATTCGGTTATCATTGAACGGTAGCGATTCGCATTCACAGTAATGTGCCGGTCTTGATCATCGCGGAAGAAGTACGGCCCAATGACGCCGCCGGCCCATAAACCTGACCAAACCGTAATTTTTTCGGGATGCCATGATGACTCATGGATTACGTGTGGATTGCTGTCTGACCAATAACGCATATTTTGCTTATTGACGAAGCCATTCAGCCAGAAATGAGCCTCATCGCTGAAGATGATTTTCCGATGAAAATCCGAATCATTTTCAAGTTGTTGCTCAGCCCAATTCACGAACATACGATGCTTATGGTGGTCAAGCGGCTTCAGTTCTTGCGTCAATTTGATCTTGTAAGGAAGTAGGCCAAGATCTTTTCGCAAAATTAGCCACAACGCTTGAGAACGACGTGTGAGAGACACATTTGGGCTTTTTTGAACTGAAGCCTCAGCGGCGGCAATATTCTCGACACTACGGGCACTTCTTTGTCTCACTGGCACGGGAACATTTTGTACTGTGCCTGTGGATTCAAATTTTTTCCACTAGACGCTCAATTGTTGATCTGGTAGGACGATTATGACGACCATAAATTGGACGTAGCGCTCTTAAAGTTGAGGCCACTGACTCCAAATTTCGGTAGTAAATTTTAATAATTTCGACTCGTTGTTGGCTCGTATATCTTTCCATGATGAAATGGCAAACCTTGCTGAAGAGAAATGTCAAAAGAGGGGGAAAAAATATGGCGTCGTTTGCTGTCCCTATCGATTTACTTTTGTAGCGTCTCCGTTGATAAACCCGTTACGTATGTGGCACTCTCACGTTTTTGTTTTCAGAACGTTTCAGCTATGCGTTGGTTATCACTATGTGTTGGTACACAAACAATATATTTATATACAAATCTAGTTCGTGCAAGCCAAGCGTAGATTAATTACTTGTGTGTTTTTATTATAATTATTTCACAAATGTCCAATTCCGATTTTCTCAGTAAAGACTCCGGCAGACAAAGGACTTCACGTTGTTGCGCCTTTCAGTTTCTTTCCCCAAAATCGTTTCAAACTTTGGTAACACACATACATATCCATCCGAGCCTTCATTTATTCTTTTTTCACTGATCAAGCGCTTTTGATATCCTCTGCCCGATGAACCATTGACGACTGAATAAATGAAACTAAAACGCAATACATCAGCCAAAATAAAGAAAAAACTTTATCTGCAATCTGCATAATGTAAAAATACAGATACACACTTCCAAGATAGACTCTCTCGTTGTCCTTATTTTATTCTCTTTCTCTCGAGAGAGCATAGTGCAATAAACACACTATGCTGTATTTGTATCACAAACATAAATATATGTGGGTCACAAACACATTTATTATAACGTATTGATCATTGTGTCTCAAACATATAATATTTAATAGCAAACACAATGTGTTTGGACACAAGTATATTATATTTACGATAAGCTCCAAACACACTTTATGTTTGCATCCAACCAACAAAAAAAGACATATTTTCAGCGTGAATTGAAACGCTTCCCCAACGAAAAAACTTTTAACAAACGTCGTTTGTGTTTTAACCGAAATTTTATTTAGCCTAAAAATGTTTATAATCTACTTTTACGTCAGACAAAAGACAACGCTTGTGAATATGTGTGAAACGATCTTCTGTATACATGATGAAGAATCGGACTGTTTTGGTTATTATTTGGGTGCGAATTTAGCGTGTTTGTAGCTTGACGCAAATATAGTATACTTGCGTCCAAACATATTGTGTTTGCTATTCAATACTACATATTAAATACACAATAGTCGTATCGAGCCATTTATTATCCAAATATATATCAATCACATTTCAGTACTCAGTTATTTCATATAATCTTCCTAAACGTCCAATGATTAATTAGTTAAAATATATGTTTTTGTGGCCCAAATGTGGGGTTGTTTGTTAATAACTGCTGAAAACAAAGACATGGCAGACAATAAAGAAACAACAAATCAGCAGATGTTCAATTCATGAAAACAATACTTGCAAACAGTTACATCAACCCCCCGAATATCGGATAGATTAATCAATAAATATTTCAAACATCTCTTCGAATTCGTAGGTAAAGTCATTAAAAACTTCTGATTATGAAGCCGACCGTCGAACCGAAGGCTAAAAAAATACGAGAAATTCTCATAGCTTTAAGACATATCGACAATAGCAATAGTGGTTAGAGAGAAGTTTCCAAGTATGTACCTGTGGCGACATCCTGCAACGGGTCCTTTATACCACCGAAAGGTGGGTTTCAGATAATGGTCTTGGAGTGAACCCAATCAAGATGGAACTGGTTCTTTTTAGCTGGAGGTATTCCAACTTTTATATCTGTCTCCTTAGGGGGTATTGCAATTCCCTTCCCTGCAAAATACTTTGGTATTTTACTCGACAAGGAAGTTTAACTTAAAACTCAACATTCTGGAAAGAGTCAAAAAGGCTGTGATACCGCTATATACCTGCAAAAGTGCAATAGGAAACTGCTGGGGGAATAACCCGCCTACAGTTTATTGACTGTCTACGGCACTAGTTAGTTGAACCAATAATGCTGTATGACGTTATCGTCTGGTGGACAGCTCTACGGAAATCCACCTACTGCGCGACACTGGATATGGTCGCATACCTGGACGTAGCAGTTGAGTGAACTTCTATGCAGATGGTTGAAAAATTGACTATAAAGTAAGCTTTGGTGTCTTTTGTAAGGATCGAAGGTTATCGATTGCGAAAAGACTGTCTGATCACAGTGGTGTATCTACCAGGCAGAAATTGTAGCTATTATCGGAATAGCGGAATGGTTGAGAAGTAATGATCCGACTAAAGTCGGAATCAATATTTTCTTTGATTGCCAAGTCTCTGGAATCTGTCTTCCTGTATTCGAGAACTGCCCTCGACTACCGCAGATTTCTTAATGAGATGGCTGAACAGTTTAATATGCACCACAGCAAAGCCGATGAACTTGTTAGACTGGGGACCTTACATGATCCAGGAGAACTGGACCATGTGGGCATGACCCTAGTAGCTTGCAAGCTGTTCTTGAAGAACTGTGTCCTTACGGCAACTAACGGTAGGTGGTCACTAGCAGGGATCTGTGTACATTCCAATCTGATGTGGTCCCACCTAGAGTGGAAGCGATCTTAGTCCTCATAGTTTCCCCTTTGTTCCTGTGGTATCACAATGGAACACAATGTGTAAGTGATTTCGTAAAAATATCTTGTCGAAATCTGACCTAAATCATTTGAAACTCTGGAGATGGTTCTCAAAATACCTTTCGGAACCGGTGCAAACACTAAAATCATCTGATAATCATTTTGCAAGGTCTAGACTTTTGCCATCTAGTACGGAAACATCAGTGTAAAAAATTATGTGAACACTTAAATAAAATGTTATGACTTTGCGGGGATTTGAACACATCCCGTTATCGAATAGGACGTGACCCCGCCATGACACGTCGCTCTTTTCTCAGAAACAGAAATGTTCGTCAATCGAAGTTTATTTGTGTAAAATTTCGTTTGTGGAGAACCGATGACGCGTTGGATAGCGGATTTGGGCTCAGGAATTGTTTTTGGTTTAATTGCATAAACCCGATATTTTTACAAAACCCAAAAGAAAGAAATCGCACGGCATTAAATCGCATGATATTGGTCGCCAGTTGACATCAGAATTTCTTGAGATAATTTGTTCTGGAAATCGGTACTGGAAATAATCATGGGCGGTGTATCAGATGGCGCCGTCTTGCTGAAACCACATGTTATCCAGATCCATGCTGTCCAGTTGAGGCCACGAGGACTTCGTTATCGCGGTCCTGTAACGCATGCCGTTCACAGTCACTGCAATTTTGGCTTCATCTTTTTTTTCTTATCAAGCCAACACTCAGGGGATGCTCCCAATAAATGCAGTGCATTGTGTTGACGAAGGATAATTGAGTTAGTGGAGGGTGGAAAGAGGAAGAAGTGTCTGTTGACATTTGCCTTGAATCTTTGTATGTCGCAATTGGTGGGAAATACACTAGCCGGAAATTTATTCCACATACGGACTGTACGGCTGAAGAACGAATTTTCTCTATAGTGTGTAGTGCGGTCAACCGGCCACTCGAAAGAAAACGGATGATAGTTCCTGGAAAGCCGCGTACTTCGGATAAATATCCGAGGAACACATACCGTGGTAATAACGATAGAATAGCGACACGCAACCCACATTTCGATGATGCTCAAGGGAGGCAATAAAGTTGGATACCTTACTGTCCCCTATCTACACCGTCGCTCTCCTCTGGACACGGTCGAGAAGCTCCAAAGATGTCCTAGAAGCACCTGCCCATATATGGGAGTTATATTCCATTTTTGGGCTGATGTAGAATAGTATTTCTGTGTAGTGAAGTGTAGTGGAGTGTAGTGAATTATTTCTTGCACCGCTTTAAAAAGCCCAGACACTTGAATTCATCTTTCGACACTTCAAATACATGTTTTGCCCAACGGACATCACATTGTATTTTAATGCCCAGAACATCAAGAGCGTCTGATTCATCAAAATTCACGCCTTCCATAGGCAATGACGACACACCTGGGTCAGCAATCCGCTTAAGCGACAACAAACAACACTGGGTCTTACCCGCGTTAAAATCTACTCTATTCATTCGACCCCATTCAACAATGGACACCAGATCCCTGTCGAGTGTTCCATTCATCGTCCGGCGTTTGACTTCAATCTCTTGAAGACTTGACCTACGGCCGAATGAATAAGAATAACAGAGATTACTGTCATCCGCAAAAGTGTAGAGTGGATTCACAGTCTGACCCAAGAGATCGTCAATGAAAATAAGAAAAAGCGAAGGAGAAAGAACAGAGCCCTGTGGTACACCAGCAGTCAATTTATGCTCGTCGGATGAAACCCCATCTACTACAATTCGTATAGTGCGATCTCTGAGAAAACTCGATATAAATCGGATGAAGTTATCACCGACACCAAAAGCAGCGAGCTTTGACAAGAGAGATACTCTGTCAAAGGCCTTGGAAATATCAAGAGCCACTACCTTACTCTCGCCAACCCGGTGGATGGATCGACTTCACTGATCCGAAAGGAACGCCATCAGGTCTCCAGTAGATCTCATTCTACGGAAGCCATACTGCCGATCATTGAGAAGGTCATTGAACTCAAGATATTTCACAAGATGGTAGTTATGCATGCTCTCCGTAACCTTCGAGAGCTCAGAACAAATTGCAATTGGGCAGTAATTTGCAGGGTTACTTGCATCACCTTTTTTAGGCATTGGCTGGACATTAGCAACCTTCCAACGTGCCGGGAAGACTCCCGCACGGTATACAAAGTTGAATAGGTTGCGCAAGGTACGTGTCAGCGTGGAAGAGCACCTACTCAAGACCAGTGCTGATATGCGATCCGGGCCCGGGGATTTATTTACTACGAGATTCGCAAGAAACTTTTTAATTCCTCGCGTTCGAAAAAATATCTTGGGCATGGAACAAGATACGTAATTGATCACGGGGAGTGGTTGATTGTTATCCGGCAAGGAAGAGTTCCTTGCAAACATTTCAGCCAAGAGGTTAGCTTTATCAACCGGTTCAGTGAATATTATGTCATCTTTAATAAGATATGGGATAGAGGAAGAACTATCCTTTATTCTTCTTGCAAATGACCAAAAGCTCTTACTTCCACTAGGGAAAGAAAGGACTTTAGCACGAATATGCTGTTCGTGAAGAAACTTTTCGCGTCGAAGTACTTTGGCACACTTGGATCTTGCCTGTTTGCTTAGCAGTTCAGTATTAAAGTTTTTATTAGAACGCCAGTCTCTGAACGCGTCCTCTTGAAATCTGCATTTCTGGTTACACAATGTTTTTCCGATGGTTTAACCGAAATAATTTGAATGAATGAATGAATTGAATGAATTCATACCAATTAAAATTAACTTCTCGATCATTTCAGCAGCAGCATCTATGTCATTGTCCAGAAAACAAAGCTTCCAGTTAAAATGCTGATAAAAGTTGTTGAGCGCAGCCCAACGTGCCTCTTCGTAGATAAAAATTGATCGCCTCGGGGCTGTGTTTGAAGCGTGACGAAGAGCTGAATACGAAAAGGACGCTGAAATGATACAGTGATCCGAATTACCAAGAGGTGCAAGCGTGTTAACTTCGTACTTTTCAGGGTGCAAAGTCAAAAAAGTAAGGTCAATCACACCGCCTGGCCAAAATCCGCACCAGACAGTTGCTCGATTTGGGTGCGTTTAATTCTCATGGATTGCATGACGGATTTTTGAGGATTTTCGATAATTTTGTGTATTCAGGAAGCCATTCAAATGGAAATGCGCTTCATCGGAGAAAATTTTTTTTTGTGGAAAATTGGTATTGAAAGAATTGCCGGCGCATGTCATGGTCTGATGGTTTGAGCTTCTGAGTAAGCTGCATTTTGTGCGCGTGAAGGTGAAGGTCTTTTGTCAAAATTCGCTGCGTAGTGCTTCGTGAAATTTGAAGTTGTTGAGAATGATGCCTAATTGATGTTTTCGGCGACACTCTCGTTTACAGCGGTAATGTGTTTAAGAGACCGACCGGTACGTTGACGCTCATTAGTCTTACGGCCCATAACTCACCCAGTTCTTCACATTGTTTGACCACTCTTTGGATGATTGACACATTAGGCGAACTTTCTCGAGTGAAATTTCTTCGAAGTTAGCGTGCAGTCTCAGCATAACTTACCAAATTTTTGTAATACGTTTTGACAATTATAACGCGTTGTTCTTTTGTAAAGCGCTCCATTTTTAATAATCGGAATAAACATATGTGACAGGTGCCAAGTTTCAGAGTTGCCACTTGCACAAACAAAAAATGACACTAAATTTAAAAGGTGCAATCTTACTGAGGCAAAAATAAACCTATACACGAGCAAAATACACCGTCTTACTTCTAACGGGGTTTTCAATAAGAGCGCTACAAAAGTTTTTTTTAAATAAAACAAAACCGGTTTTACCTACCAATGAAATTCTTTATTCCTGAGAAAGTACGTTCCATGCCATTATGTATGGAACTCGATTTCTTTTGCATGGCCACCAAGGGCACGCTTGCAGAAGTCCAGACGCTGAACCCAATTTTCGACGGTTTTCAAGCGTAAATCGGCCGATACTGCTGCAATTTCACGTTCGATATTCGTACGAAGTTCATCAATCGTCGCTGGCTTGTTGGCATAGACCATAGACTTGACGTAGCCACACAGGAAATAACCTAACGGCGTCAAATCGCACGACCGAGGCGGCCAATCGACTGGGCCATTTCGTGAGATAACATGTTCACCAAACTTGGTTTCCAATAAATTGATTGTTGCATTCGCTGTGTGGCTTGAGGCGCCGTCCTGTTGGAACCACATGTCTTCCAAGTCCATATTATCCATTTGGGGCCAAAAATATTCGGTTATCATTGAACGGTAGCGATTCGCATTCACAGTAATGTGCCGGTCTTGATCATCACGGAAGAAGTACGGCCCAATGACGCCGCCGGCCCATAAACCGCACCAAACCGTAATTTTTTCGGGATGCAATGATGACTCATGGATTACGTGTGGATTGCTGTCTGACCAATAACGCATATTTTGCTTATTGACGAAGCCATTCAGCCAGAAATGAGCCTCATCGCTGAAGATGATTTTCCGATGAAAATTCACGAACAGACGACGCATATGGTGGTCAAGCGGCTTCAGTTCTTGCGTCAATTTGATCTTGTAAGGATGTAGGCCAAGATCTTTTCGCAAAATTCGCCACAACGACGTCACAGAGATGCCCAACGCTTGAGAACGACGTGTGAGAGACACATTTGGGCTTTCTTGAACTGAAGCCTCAGCGGCAGCAATATTCTCGACACTATGGGCACTTCTTTGTCTCACTGGCACGGGAACATTTTGTACTGTGCCTGTGGATTCAAATTTTTCCACTAGACGCTCAATTGTTGATCTGGTAGGACGATTATTACGACGATAAATTGGATGTAGCGCTCTTAAAGTTGAGGCCACTGACTCCAAATTTCGGTAGTAAATTTTTATAATTTCGACTCGTTGTTGGCTCGTATATCTTTCCATGATGAAATGGCAAACCTTACTGAAGAGAAATGCTACTTTTGTAGCATCTCTGTTGAAAAACCCTCTACTTCTAACTACTTCCACGAGTGAGATCGAAACACCAAATATATGTTTCCTTATATTCCTTGCAACAAAAAGGTTTACATTGGCATATATCGCCACACTGCCTAGTTTTGATATTTGTAGTATCCAAAAATATACAGCACACATTGCGAAGGCCCTACACAAGATTACACTTGTAACTCTCGCATCCGCTCCTGGGTTTGCAATCCCACACATGCATAAAAAACAACAACATTTACATAGAAGCACATATCAAAGGAACTTTAAGGCTTTACGGAAACATAAACATACACAGATACAGAACCAATACTCGGAGACGAGTATTCGCTGTGTTGCCAAATCGCAACATATTTTTTTTTTGCTTGAAACGAAAACTGCAGTTGTGTATATTTTAAATTCTGTAAAATTAAAACCATAAGAGGTTTTGAAGAGTTTACTCGTAACAACCGTTTTCATTTAAATTTTTATTATCCAGTTAACTTTTGTTTCCGCTGAATACTATAAATGAGTGAGTGAAACTTTGTAATCCACCATTTTGTTTTCAGGGTTTACATTTTCATAACTGTGTTAACAGTCCTTTTCGGACCATTTTTTTTCCAGCTGCTTAAGGGCAAAGTTCGGGTTGAATATTGCAATAAATTTTTGTTTCAGATTAAGTTTAGGTTTCGTTAGGGCAATATAAAATGTCGATGGGTTTCAAGGGTCATTAAAAGAAATTAGTGCGCCCACATTTGTGGAAAAGGACAAATGTTTCCTTAATATTTGTTATTTAAAGGGAATTCAGTGCAATGTTAATGCCTGGCAATTTAAGGAGATGCTATTTGTATTTTGAATTTGCTTGTTGTGGCGGATTAAGATTGTACAGCATTTAAAAGAGATTTATTATTAGTATTACAAATAAATAAAATTAATTACACCAGCGTACTGAAAAGTAAATAATTTATATTTGTTAAATAAAAGCTGAGTTTAGGATGTATTAAGGGCGAGTTTCACACCCGTCATTTAGAAGCTAAATTTAAAAGCTTACAGAAAATGTTCATATTAAATGACAAACATGGGGCATTTAAATGGAGAATTTTTCAACTGTGAAACTAGACAAAAGGCCTCCTAAGCTCTAAAATTGAATTAAATTGAAACAGTAATTATATGAATAAGTTTTGTTTAAAATCATTATTTTCATTTTGAAGTAGTTTTATTATTTTGACAATATTTTGAGATAGAAACATTCCACCTATCCCAATATGGCCCCAATTTCAATAAACTATATGGGCTTCAAGTCTTCTGAACGTAGTTTTAAAATCCCTAGAGTAATTTAGGTACCCTGGGCAAATCGTTAGGGGAAATCAGGTTGTATTTAAAAAATTGATTTTTTCAAAACACGAAAGAAATCAAAAAAATTAAAATAAACAATAAGTAAATTGTTTTTCAATTATAGCTTTCAAATAGCTTGAATTTTAACGAAAATAATAAATCAAATCTGAAGAAAATCCATGGATAAGTATAGAAGTTATGACCCAATATACAAGAAGCGCAAATTCAAATGTATACAGTTTTGTATTATTCTTTCTTAAAACGTGTATATTTCTTTTATTAATTTCGTTTTTTAGCACTTATTAGACTTCTAATTTCCCCTTTGGCGTTCTGGAGCCAGTTTCTCCTATAAGGAACCGAATATAATCACCCATAATAGGATAGACCAATAGCGGTGGTAGCGACGCTTTATGTTCTTCATTTCTAGTAGAAACCTCTCTCCATGTTCGTCACTTACGTTGCGCAGACTTTCTGGCAAAAAATCTTAATACGAATGTTGGATTTAAAAATTGAGGGTCATACTTACGGTTGTTTGAAATATATATAATGAGAAAGGCATTACCCAGCAAAATATTTGGTTGCAAAGAACCAGTTGCTCCACAACTTAAATAAAATAAATCAATGAGTGTTCGAACTCATGGGCGATGTATGATCACCTTTTTGTTACACGGTACCTATTCGATTTCTATGAACACATTAGGAAAATAAAAAAAAGAACAGTTGTTGCGCTGAAGGCTCTCTTTCTACTGCACTTTCTTTTTTCTTACATCTGCTTTAACATTAGATGTAATATTATTAAAATAAATAAAGTAATATTCAAGTCATAAATAGAGCGACGACAAAAAGTATTGAATAGTATAGAGAACTTATTGCACTATTTTTCCGCTCTCATGTAGAGAGTCTGAGTAAAAGCGCATAAACGAGTCTTATTCTCTTTTTAGAATATTTCAATATAAATGCACCATTTCGACAATGTTATTACATAAATCAGTACAAAAACCATTAATGTTTCAAAAGGCATCAATGTTTCACATTAAAATTATGAATGGACCAAGTTATGACAATAATAGTGTAATACGTTTTGAATCATTCGCCAGATGTCCCAGTGCTTTTGAGTCATACAATTCGTTCCATGAGTTCTCTATAATATTCAATACTCTTTGGCGACGACGATCTGCAGATACTATTGTTGTACAAACACCCAGTTATGCTATCGCTGTGTGTTGTTTGCTTGTGTTCACTTTGATAGATTGCCCTACCCGTGCCCATAGATGTAACACATCAAAAAATAAATGGTTTCATCCCGTGAAGAAATTGGGAAGAGCTTCTCACAACCAGTGCGCTGTGCGCTTTTTTAGATTTACAGCCACTGATTGGGACCTACAGTTTTATATCGGTTCCGACCTGTAATTTGATAAGCTTTTTCTTGGCTAAATACTCGATAGTGTCACCGTCACTGAACGAGGTAATTGCCACCGAAAGAAACTGAAGCTGGTTAGAGCAGGGATCGAACCCAGGATCCCATGCACAAAAGGCGCGCACACTATTCCATCTTAAAACCAACCTGTTCTATCAGGGTGTATCTATGCAACAGCTGATCGAAATAGTAGTTAGAATCAAGGGGTATCCATACCACAGATGATCGAAATGGTAGATAGAGAAGAGAGAGAATGAGCGATAAACGACTAATGGGTAATTTTTTTGCCATTTGGTTTTGAAAATCAAAGAAGACACAGAAAATTTGCACAAGAGAATTAAATATTTATTTGGATCGAAAAAATCAATGCCTGCCAGTATCTTTTTAAAGATTATTTCATGCAAATGTGGCCCAGGGCTACGCTCTATGTGGTCCATTCTAAGTCCAATTTTGGGCCCACATTTCGGCCAGTATCTCAACAATGACACGTGGAGTGTTGACTTCCAAAGTAGCAATCGTGGTGGGCTTGTACCTATAGACGAGAAACTTCACGTGCCCCACAAAGAATAGTTTAGTGCGTCCACCTCACACGAACGAGGCGGCCAATTGACACCGCCTCAACGTGACAGTAATTGCTCACCAAACTCACAACTTAATTGGTTCATGGTCACCGTCATGTTGAAACCACATGTCATCGAGGCCCAATTCTTATATTATGTGCAAACAGAAGTCCGTAACGTTGCTTCCATCATCGTCTTTGAAGAAGTACGGTCCAATGATGCTGCCGACCCATAAACCGCACCAAACAGTGCATTTTTCAGGGTGCTTTGACAGCTCTTGACTTTGACATATGTCACAAATCACGCGTGAACTTGTAAAGACTTAACACTGAAAAACCAAATAGTATAGAAATCACTTTTTAAAAGAAAGCTAAGATTAACTAGTGTTTGGTTGATACTAATGACAGCTAAGTTATGTTTGATGCTGGTTGCGTCGAATTGAAATATTTTTTCAGTTTTTCCAGTTTCAGTCTTTTATTTTTGTTCGTTTTATGTCCAACCAGAGAGTAACATGCAATAGCAACTCGAGCGCTATGAAATTTTCATCTAAATCGGTGACCTCAAGAGATCGATAAAAGAGAGAGTGATGGAAACTCTTATCTATTAATCTATGGTTCTTCTTCGGGTTCTACTATCGGTTAGATTTAATAGAGAACAGAGTAGATGGAAGAATGTGCGATAAGCAACTAGAAGCAAACCAAGCAGCAAACTAAGTTTAAATAGTGTTTGACTGATACCAATGACAGCTAAGTTCTGTTTGATCATAAAGCAATAGTCGCCATCCCTCTCTTTACGTTCTCTCGATAACGACGAGGCGTTACGTCATTATATCGAGTTGGCGTTGCTGTTGTACATTACTCTTTGGTTGGATATAAAACGGACAGAAAAAAGGGAATACGTACCAAAATTAAACATAATTTAGCCGTCATTAGTATCAATCAAACACAGTTTAAGCTTAGTTTGATTCTGGTTGCTTATCGCTCCCTCGCCTATCTAGTCTGTTTTCTATCAATTCCTTACTTCATAGTCGATCAGCTGTGTCATGGATACCCCCTGGTCTGATGCTATTTGTATCGATTGAAAATGTGCATTATCTTTTGTTTGTGGTAGTTTTATGTCCTCGAACTCGAACTCGAATGAAAAAAGAAAGCGAAATTGTATAATTTTCGTATTATCACAATTTATTTAGTTTCCAATATTTCGATCAACTTCGGTCATAATTTTTAAGGATATAATATAAGAAAAATATAAATAATATAAGAAAAAAACCGAAAAGTATTTGACTAGTCCTTGCCGCAAGTTTTCGTCAACTAATCCGACCCTTCTGTCCAAATTCGCCGGAAACTTGCACACATTGGTCCGCATCGCGCTTTTAGTCGAGCCCCTTCCCAGATGGAACTTCAATAATATGCGGTACTTCCCGAAAGACACCTCGTCAATGTTCAGCCTGTTCCTAGTTAACGTACATCGTTCGCACTTTCCCCTTATCCTCTCCATGACCACGTTGCCTATCCTCAGAACTCTGTTAATGAAGTTCGGTCGTATTAATTATCGTTCCGCTAGAATCCCCAGAATAACAATCTATCAGTCGTCCTGACGTCGTAGGCCCTTGACACCAGTCAACGTTCACATTTCCATCAAGTCCTAGAACCGTGCAATCATCCAGGTATGGTAATCGCCAGTCCACTTCCTCGGTAAATTGAAGTTGTCGGCTGAAAGAATTGAGTGCCGTCATTGCGTCCTCCACCTCAGAATCCCCTCAAATTCATCGTCCACATATTTAGTTATAATTTCCGACCTCTTCGTTAATGTAGTGAGCGTCGTGTCAAGTAATCCTCCCATTATAATGTTCGGCATTATAGGTGACGGTCACATCGTTTTGCCGTTCACAAAATCCGTCCCATATCCAAAATAACGTGTCCCCCTGATACAAAACGTCAGTAATTCCACAATATATTAATCATTGTGTCTCAAACATATAACATTAAATAGCAAACACAATGTGTTTGGACACAAGTATAATATATTTGCGACACGCTAAAGACACGTTAAATTTGCATCCAATTAGCAACAAAAGAAGATTTTTCAGCGTGTATGGTTGGTGAGCGAGAAATAGAACAACGATCAACGGGTTTTTATTGGCGTGACGGATGCGATACACGATCGCCTAATGTCTCGATATCATCTTCAATAATAGAGAAAATGTAACACTACATCATTTAAAACAAAATGGATAGTTAGAGACTCTCGGCAGCAATAATATCCATTTGGAGATAAATTACAAAATTTCTTACGAAAATTTCGCAAGAACTGAATTCGGGGCTGACTTCATACCTTATATATCCCATGAAGCGATTGGGAAGAGCTTCTCACACCCTGTGCACTTTGTAGTTTTACGTTCACTGATTGGGAGCTGCAGGTTAACACCTGTTCCGAACGGTATTTTGAGAAGCTTTATCATGGCTAAATACTGGCTAGTCTCAACGTCACTAAGCGCAGTAACTCCACCGAAGGAAATGTAAGATCGACAGATCAGGGATCGAATCCACGATCCCATAAACAAGAACCGTGCACACTACCATTGCACCACCGACGGCCTTTCCGGCTTCTACAGAACAGAAAATTGTTGACTAGATCAGAAGTTATTGAATCTTTGCCGATGGAAATCGTTTGTGTACTATTGTGCCAGCGTAATCAATGTGTATTCGTAGTCAGTTGTGTTCTCGCTACATTCATGGGTGGATATCTGCTTTTGGCGGATTCTTCTTCATGTATATACCTGCAGTACCGGATCGAACGAATTCTTCAATATCCTTATCAACTGAATTTCAATATGTATATTTCCGAGTCATCTTATCTTATTTTGTGAAACGCCAATATGTGTACGATACTTGTATAGTTCTTCTAAAACAAGTCGTCACTCCAGGACTCTGCACCCCTTAACGAAAACTTCCGGGGTTATCCTATACTCCTACACTGAAAGAGAAACCTTCATACCATTAATGAATTCTTACATTGCATCAATGAAAAGTGTCATTGTTTTGAACCAATGTCGGGCTTTATTAATGCTATGAACAATGTTACATTAAACGAAAAATGTTTCATAGACCTGAAATTAATGTAAACTTTCTAACCGGAATGGAACATTATCATTGTATTAAAGAAAAATGTTACATTGATATTATAAACCGTTTCATTGATGTAATGAAATATAGTCATTGATGTTATGATGATGCTATGAACATGTTTCATTAATGCTATGAGCATGTTTCATTAACCCTAGAACCATAACGTTATTTTATACTACGTGAATACTAATGATACGTAAATTTTACGTACTGTAATTATTTTCAGGTTTTTCAGTCTGATTTGTATGTTTTTGTCCTTTATTGAACTATTTTTTCTTAAACAAACTTAAAATAAAATTCTACTTCAGGTTTTGAAACAAAAAAATTTAAATTGAATGAATACACATCATTTACACAAGGCTACAACAGTTTTGACAAATTTTAAGTTGATGTTCGCCACAAATTGCAGACGTTTTACACACACAGCAGTGAGTTGTAGTCAATCGTTTTTTTTTGTGTAGTGGCAAAATGTGCAGAAGGTTCTTCTCCCCTTTTCCGGGGTACGTTGTTCAGAAGATATTGATGAGCCTGTTGGTTGGCTTATCTTCAGCAAATGTTTTATATTTTCCTTCAATTTTTTGGACAAGGTTGTGATAGTTTGTACTCGTTCTTCCTGCCACGGCCGGGTAAGTTGTTCATGAAATTTGAGCACAAATGTTTACCTATTCATTGGTTTAAGACCCCTTCGCACTACGTAGAAGAAACAAAGCGGTCAACGTCTGATTTTTCTGTTGCAGCACATATTTTGAGATATCTGATCAAATGTGTCAACTGCACCTTTGGTCGAGTTATATGTATGAATAATATCCGGTTTTTTTTGTGGTTTTATCAAGCGCTCCATTGAAATGCATCGTAGATAGTAATAACACATTCTTATTTTGTTTTGGCTATCATGTTCTCATTGGATACGAACCGGGAAGAACCACACTGCTGCGATTTAAGATCAAGTAATTGAGGTGGTATTTCAGCTTTATTTTTACGTAGAGTGCCGACAATCGTCATGTTGTAGGGTTTTTCCAATAGTTTTGTCGCCAGTGGGATACTGGTAAACCAGTTATCCATCGTTATGTTCCGGTTGCTTCCTTGTAAAGGCTTCGTCAGTCCCTCTACAAAGTAATTGGATAATGGCTTGCCTTGAGTATTAGTCGGCTTACCAAGATAAGGCTCAGCGTTATTAACGTATTTTGTGGAAACATCGCAGAGCATGACAATTTTTATTCCAAACTTGTTGGGTTTGTTCGGTATATACATTTTAAATAGGTAACATCGATCGATGGTAACATAGGAACCAGGCTTAAAATTCGTCGTACAAATTCCGATAAAATTAGCCCAAATTTCAGAAATTGGTGCAAATGAATTTGTTTTCTTGCGTTCTTGTCTTGTGGTGCAATCATCAAAACGCAGTGCATTTAGTAGAAACTCGAATCTATGTTTGCTCATTGTCGCTCTATATCGATCTCCCGAATAAGAAGTGTCAAATAAGAGATCGATTGAAAGGAGGTTATTCTTTAAGGCTGCGGACAAAAACAATAAACCCAACAAGGCTTTCAATTCCTTCAAATTCGTACTTGAAGTCGTGGCCTTTTGGAATTTATATTTCTCCCTTACTTGAGAGATTTTGACGTTTGTGTGATATAAAACAGTATCCAATATCTCGTCGATCATTAACAGACTAAATGAATCTATTGGCTCCGTTAATTCCTTGGCGTTGCTCGATGGGCCTGCTCAAACAGGAGAATTGCTTATCAAAGTACCTTTATTATTTAATCATATTAATATTTTTTACCTGGCCGAATGTATACAACATTTCTTGCTGCGCATTTACCGCCCTCATGATCTATTGGAACATTGTTTCAAATATGACCATTCTTGCCCAAGATTGTGCTATTCTCCGAACTTTTTGAAGCACTTGCTGTTGCAGGTGGATCACAAATCGCTTCATCCAATGGTAGTTCTAACTCCGAAGAGAAAACAGTCCTTAAACTAATTTTTTGCTGCTTATTCTTTTCCGATACAAAAGATGTTTTTGTTTTGTATCCCAGGCATCTTCCAATTCTTTTTCAAAGTCTGCTTCGTCAATTGGAGCAGGACAATAACTCCGATCAGCCAAACTATCATCGCTATCAAAGTCCTCCTCTTTCTCGCCCTCTATGGCAGTATCGCTTACTTCACTGATGTCACTGGCGTTCAAAATAGCCTCTACATCCTCACAATTAAGATGACGCTTTGAATAACACGGTTTTTGTTCTGCCATTTTTAATCACTAACCATAAGCCTACAAATTGACGTGCAAGTTTTATACTTTTAGTACTAATCTACGTCAAATTTACGCACACAATTTTACCTGTTAATACTAAGGCTACGTAAATTTTACGTACAGACTTTCACTGCTCTCGCTCTCAGAGCATGTAGACGACTAGAACACACGATTCTAAGCAAAAAATTTAAAATGCAAAAGTTAGAGGGAATCCCTATTTTAGGAGTTATGGGCCTCCTAATTTCGGGCTTTTTGTGGCACGATTTTTTCCGACGATTATTAGGTTTTCTGGGACGGGGCCGGGGAGAGGAATATCTCTGTTTCAAATTGTGGATTTCGGAATTTTTTGATTTTAGGAAATTTTTCGGACCAGTGGGATCCAATAGGTCCGGCCGACAAAAAAATTTTGGTTTTTGAAATCCCCTTATTTTGCTCGATTTTCGTTTTTTTTTTAAATGGCGCGGGATTATCAATTTCAGCCTTTTATTTTTTTCTTATTTATTCCTTATCTCATACTGGCACTCATATATCGCCTTGGCGGATATGCGAATGCGGGGCGTTTGTTCTCCCACGTAATCGTGTATACCAATGGTGTAAGGCTTCCTATTCCTGATCTCTTGGCTGCCCCTCTATGCGGGGTAGCACGGATATCTCACGGGCGGCGCTAACAGTCGTATCAAACATGTTCTTGGTGGGGCGGTGCTCACCTGTGGTTAAGGACTTCACGTTGAGAACCACATTAAATCACGCGGACTCTGTACGTACATACATACATAAATAATACATAAATACATCCATTTATAAAGGGTCCGCCAAACAGCTTTTTTTTTTGAAAATGCAATCCTTCAATCCTTCCGGTTAATAATGGAAAATAATTTCATTCAAATGGCTGCCTCGATCGGTCCAATTTTTAAGCACATTATCGATTGTGTGCAGCTGTATTTCACCAATGGCTTCACGAATATTGTCCTTTAAAGCGTCAATTGTCTCTGGCTTGTCGGCGTAACACTTATTTTTGTGGGCACCCCACAAATAATAATCCAACGGTGTCAAATCGCAGCTCCGAGGTGGCCAAACGACATCAGCTCTGCGGCTGATAATGCGATCTTCAAAAACAGGGCGCAAAACATCGAGTGTAGCTTCGGCTGTGTGGCACGTAGCGGCGTCCTGTTGAAACCAAATGTTGCCAATATGAACAAAAATTCGTTCAACATGGCCCGATAACGATCGCCATTGACTGTAACGGCCACTCCTTGCTCATTTTCGTTTTGGGTGCATCGGCTTTTCAATGTATGCGTGCGGGTTTTCTGTGCCCCAAATGCGACAATTTTGCTTGTTTACATACCCGCCAAGATCAAAATGAGCGTCATCTGAAAAGATGATTTTTTTTGGCAAAATCGGCATCTCCTGTAGGTCACACATTCTGCAACATTACCATGATTTTCAAAGTAATGTCACAATATTTCCCAGCGTTGTTCAAGCGTATACACAACCATATTCGGTCAGCGGAAGGATAAAACTAATTATCTGTCAAATTAGACATGAGCTAAGTGTTACCATTCACGAAATAAGCACTAGTTGATAAAAAAAAAAACGTTAGATGGCGGACCCTTTACAAATTGTACCTACATATGTACATATTATCCTCTAACCAAATTAATGAATCGTTCAAAATTAATGAAATGGTACATTATATTACAGAAATATATTTAATTATTGCTTTTTTAGAAAAAATTCTTTAAAATTCAATAAAATGGGTGTAATGTAAAGAATGGCCCACTTAATAGATTCTACTTGACAATGTCGATAAAATGTCTGCAATTTTTCTCTATAGTTTCCCATATTTACATGAAAAACATATTTCACTCCATGAATGTAATAGGTTTCTTAGCATTAATGACGGTCCACAAATTCAAAAACCGCAGCAATGAAGGAGTTCATTGAAGTAATGTAACATTTCACAGCATCAAAGAAACTTTTCATTGCATCAATGTAAACCCATTAATATAACCCATTCATTGATGCTATGAAGCGCATTTCTTTCAGTGTACTCATTTGAACTATTTTACGGTATTTTTTGTATTATATTGGATAAAGAGATATCTTCAGCAACTTTCGTTTAATACAGGTGTTCTTTATATCCCAGGGCGATGTTTTTTGACCGCCATTTCTGTTTGGTTGACATTTGTCAGTTTATATTATGGAGCATCTAACGCACCAACAACGTGTTGAAGTTCTTAAAACATTTTGTTTAAATAATCGTTTAATTGGAGTGAAAAGCTTAATGAAGACGACCTCCAGTTTTGGCAAAAAATCATTATGAGCGAACATTTTGACTTGTCTAGCTTTGTTAATAAACATAATAGCCGCTACTGGGGAACTGAAAATCTTTAATGGACACACCAGCGGTCTTTACAATCTTGTAGAGTGACTATTGGTCTCTCTTAATCTGAGTTTTTCTCATGCTTCACTGTAGATATTCCTTCCACCTTTGCATTTGGTAAGCGGCTTCATTTAAAATCGCTTAACTTCCCATACCAAAGGTTCGCCAAAATTATTTCAGCGGGGATAAAGAAAAACATATTAATATTATATTAACGGTGAAATCAGAGGGATCATCAAAAGTAATGGATGGACTTTTTTCATCTGGTGACATTTAATCTCGCATCCGATCAGTTTTCCTCTTTGAAGCTAGGATACGCTCAGGGTGTTTCCAGAGTCCATTACATGCAATTTACATCGAGAGAGAGAACGAGCAGTGATTCGTGTTTGTTGAATGTTTATATCATTTCACATTTAACCTTAAACTAATTTACAATGATATGTTTTATTGCCCACTATAATATTTGATTGGGGTAACTTCCGAAGTTTATAACACTTGCAGGACCATAGACTAATTATTATACTAGACTTAACATTTCTCTCAGCAAATTTATGACATTTGGCCTGGTTTGATATGAACGTTGAATGTTGAAAAGCATTACTTCAATAATACCAGATAGAGGCAATGGTTCCAAACAACCAACAAAATAACAACAACGGTATTTCGTTCTGTGTGTTAGAATTATTGTGTTAAATACAACACAAATGTATGTTAACAATATCAGGCAATAAAAAAGTGTAAAACACAGTTAAATTCCACATTTTTTCACCAAAACGCCATGAAAAATTGAAGTCAAAAATTATTGTAATTCCATCTGGTGTATGTCACTTTTCGTCAAACATCTCACATATCACACCGACTGCACCACGAAGAGTGTGAAAAGAAACGTCAGATTAGTCAAAGATTCTCGCTAGTTATAATAATTACTCTATATGCAGGACTCTCGGAGGGTTAAGCTTAAGTTAAATGTTCTGTACGCAAGAATTTATAACGGCGGCATCAGATTTGGCGATGATTCTTGAAAAGCGATGATTTTTGAAAGGTACTTGGAATTCGATGTAGGTGGCTAGAAATATTACAGGACTCTTCGGATGGTGTCCATGAGGGTACGATGGCTTCAACTGTGAAACGGTGGTATCCAGGGATAAGAGTGGGTAGTCCTGGCTGCCACGTTAGGTCGGCCTAAAGCAGCCTCCTTCTCAAAAGAGATATCGGAGTCCGTGCTTAATTATTTGAATGGGGTAATCGTATGGATTAAATGTAAGGGTAAAGAAGACTAAAACTATAACGCGAGGTATCGTCAGGATACCAAATCTGATTCCCACAGGCAGGGTGTTCTCGGTCGAGTGTTCAGGGCTTATAGCTGTTTAGGGTACTAGTACGGATTCCAACAGGCGTGGTGTCTCCGAACGAGTATACAAACAGAACAACAACCGGACTAAATATAAGGATAACGTGGGCTAAAAATACAAGGGAAGTATCGTCAGGATACCCAATCGGATTCCCACATTCAGGGTGTCCCCGATGGAGTAGTCACGACTCATCGCTCTTTAGAGCACTAGTTGAGATTCCTAAAGACGGGATGTCACCGAACAAGCTGATTTATTTGGGCATTGTTGTTTTGTAATTGTAATGGCAATTTGAAGTCTATTGGAAAATGAATGACGAAATGTTAATTTTGTTTGTTCGGATTCCTGCAGGCAGGGTGTCCCCGATCGAGTATACAGCACATATCGCTGTCTAGGCACTAGTTTAGTGCAGGCAGGTCCCCGAACGACTGTACAAATAGGATATCTAAGGGACTGAAATTATTTCTTCAAGCGGCTATGGCTTCAACTACCTACCATGGGTTAGGGTTGCCGGATATCCAACGACTGACTCGTTTGAGCTGTATATGGTCCAATCATGTGTGTGTGAGTGGCTGTGCTACACCGAAACATAGTCATCATGAGGTGTTGTTGTGGTTGATGGCAACAACAACATACATTTTGTTTTTGCTTCTCACTTACGTTGTGTTAAATCCAACACATACATACGTATGTATACCAACAATAAATGTAAACAAAGCCATACAAAAACAAAACACTTGTGAACTTGACAGTTCGAAAGAGGTTTGCAATGTAAACAAAGCAAATCAGCTGTGTTTATGCTTTCAGCATCTATTGTCTATCTATTGTGACCGCCGGTGATGCAATGGTTAGTGTGCGCGGCTCTTGAACATGAGATCCTGGGTTCGAACCCGGCTCTGACCACCTTCAAAAAAAAATAAAATTTCTTTCGGCGGCGGTCACCTCGCATAGTGACGGCGACACTATCGAGTATATAGCCATGAAAAAGCTTCTCAAATTACCGTTCGGAATCGGTGTAAAACTGTAGGTCCCAATCAGTGAGTGAAAACTGGAAAGCGCACAGCTCAGTGGTTGTGAGAAGTTCTCCCCAGTCCCTTCATGGGATGTAATGGGAAACCATTTATTTATTTATCTATGAATCCATCTTGATAGTCATGCTTGAGATTATGTGTCTTCAGCCTGCGTTAATCGTTAAATTCTCTTTTGAACGCCCTCCGTAAATCACGAGCATTTACACTCAGCGTTCTACGCATAGTATATAGAGTTGACATATATATAGAGTTGACATTTCGCTCAGCTAATTTATGGCATTTGGCCTGGTGTGATATGGACGTTGTAAAGAATTGCTTTTATAATACCAAATAGAGGCAATGGATCAAATTAACCTTCATTTCGTTTTGGTTGTTAAAAGTATTATGTTAAATACATCACAAATACTATACTAACAATAGAAGAAAACAGAGAAGTCCAGAATACGTTTAAATTTCACGGTTCTCAACCAAAATGACATGATAAACTTAAGTCAACAGTTCTTGTAACTCCACCTGGTGTAAGCTGACCAGCTCCTACCACACCGACGGTAGATGAGAGATATCTTTTCTCTATATATACATATGTATTACTCTATGGTTCTGCCCATTGATTCTTTATCGTCTAATCGGCTGTTCTGCTTCTTACTTACATTCGTATTAATTCATTTTTCAAATTGAGATGTCTGATTTTCATGTTTCTGATATTTAGTAATCACGAATTTGTGTATTTACATATATGTATTTCATATTTTTCGATTTATTTCTATTCATATTATACAAGTAATGAGAAGGTAATCTACGCAATCGTTGTGCTCTCTTCAAAAGCAGAAAGAGTATGAAACAACATGGCAGAAATGCGAAAGAGAGTAAAGTTAAACATCAAAAATCCTCTCGAATTCTCATCTCGTGCACAATATGTATTCAATGCATGAGCCATGATAAAAATACTCATGGTAGACTAGGGTTGCCAGGCCGACTCAGGAAAAAGCTGGGCATTCGGATTAAAAAAGCTGGATTTTCAAAAAAAAAGCTGGACATTTTAGGTTTAAAAAAAATAAAAACATTTATTATAAATTTCATCTTTTTCCAACAAGTTATTAAAAAAATATTTTTTTTTTCAAATTTGAAAACTCATTAAATTAATTATATGTATGTACCTATATGCACATCAGTCTTCACAAATTTATATTAAAATTAATAATTCAATTATGTGTGAATACATTTTTATGAAATATTTGAGGAAATATTCGTTCATCAGCCTTTTCAAATTTTAAGTTAACCGTGAAACTAAATGAAAAATAAACATAAAAACAAACATACCAAAATACTTTATACAATAAAAAAGAAAATAAACAAGTAATTCAAATTTTAATCATCAATGTGGAATAAAACCAAGAAATTTCAAGTTGATTTATTATATTTACAACAAAATAAAAATTAATATTATGAGAATCAATATTTTTATTTCAGTCTTCAATACAAAAAACTGAATAATTAAAATTTACAGAAACAAAATAAAAGAATACTTCATACGAACTAAAAACAATTAATTTCAATGTATATAAGTATGTAACCAAGGATTATTTGTTATTTATGTTTATAAGGCCTTGTCTTTTCTATTCTGCCACATATATTTTTGGTTTGAACTAACAACCTTTGTCAATTCAATGCCTTTTGAAGTTTGTAGAAATTTATGAAAGTCTTTACAAGAAACTTCTAAATTTGACCGTATTAATATTTCAGCTTTAATTAGGTCAAATGACATTCTGTTCCATGAAAATGTTATATATTCTATAACCTTGCTGGCTTTTTTGGTCGCAATTCCAATGTATTAAATAAAACTATTTAATTCAATTGTTTTCCCTACGTTTCGATGCTTTATTGGCATCCTCTTCAGGGGAGTTTTATTCTAAATAACAATGATAACAATTAATATTACATTTAGTATTTTCCGTTCACTGTTCACACTTACTTCGTTTTTCTATATATTTATTTGCATGTCTATTTAGTGTTAATCTAACATAAATGTATATATGTCGTACATGTATGTTTTCTCCACACTATATATGTTTGTCCAGTGTTAGCGTCATGTAGTAGTGACAATTTGTCTTGTCTTTGTCCTCTTTTGTGTTCATACTTATGTCATGTTTTTGTTGAATTCTCAAACTCTCTAGTGTATATCTCCTGTTAGTGTTCTTCTCTCTGTCTATAATTCTGACGTTTTCCATGTCTGGTGTGTGATTGTTCTCCATCATATGTTGTGAGAGTGCAGTGCTCATTCTCCTGTTCCTTATGTCTGCCTTGTGTTCTGTCATTCTAGTTTCCAATGATCTTTTAGTGGTGCCAATGTATATTTGCCCACATGTTTCATCAGTGTTGCCAGTGCATGAAATTTCATTTCATCTTTTCCTTTGTTTGGCAAAAAGATGGTTCAAAGTGCTAAATATTCTTTCACAAAAGGCATTGCTTATTGGAATAGAAAAGACAAAACCTATTACTCTTCTTAAATTTTTTAAATCATTATCGCAGTTAGTAAAAACAAATGACCATATTTTGTCGTTTGGCAAATCTTTTGGTAGTTTTTCATAAATTTCTCTGAGGCAGCAATATTCGCTATATAATAAATCAATGTCGACAGCATCAGATATTTTAAGAACTTGTGGGAGTTGTTGCAAATCTTCCCACGAAAATAAAGATTTTTTATGTTCAGAAATTTAATTTTTTTATAAAATGAGTCCTCTTCAAAATTATAACGATTACTCAAATAATTTAACGCAGCTTTCAAAAAATTTGCAGCTTCAATCTTAAATTTTTATGTCTCACTAAGGGATATATTTTCTAATATAGCGTTTACCTTGCTGCCAAAGAAGTTATCGTTTATTCGTCTATCGTCTATCTCTAAAATTGTGCAAGAGTCGCTTTCGAGAGATAAAATAGTTGCATGGAAGTCTTGCAGTGTATTGTGTAGAAAATATAAATAAATTTCTGATAAGTTTTCAGACCTGCATTCGTCTTCTTCATTGATATCTTCAGTTGAAATTCCATACGAAAAAATTCCCATAAAGCTTTTTGGCATTTTTTTTGTCCTTTTCGCAAAAAATACATTTTTACGGCTGGCCAACAAAAAACAAGGCGCTCTATGGCTGGTATAAGGGAAGCAAAACAATCCTTTAATTTTTCAAGCAAAAACAATCCTTTAATTTTTCAGTGGTCATAGCAGATGAACTGAACTCATTGAATATTTTTATAATAATGTTTTCCAAGTCAATAGATAACTCATTCAGTGATTTTTTAATGCAATTATTTATAATATGGCAGTTACAATTTGCTTTAACAATTTGCTCTGACATACCTTTAAGTTTTTGATAAACTGAGTTATGAATACCATAATTTACAGCAGCATTGTCAGCACTATAAGATGTTATTTGTTTTACTTCCAAATCATTCTCGTAAGTTATTTTTAAAATATTTTCAAAAAATATCCCTCGATGTTTCATAAGGATCGCTGTAAAAGTCCAACACTTGATTTCGAATTCTATATTGCGGGTCAAAATATTGGACAGCGTATGGGTATGTTTTAACGTTACCTATGTTCGAAGCGTCACTACTTACAGAGAAATAGTAGTTTTTTTTTAAGCCATCGACAGTGATTTGTTGGGAATAAGGGGCTAAAACATTTCTGGCAATTGCTGCAGCTTTTGTTCTTCCACATGTAACATTGGTGGCAATTTTACTATCGCTATACAAAACCGCACTTAGCTTCGTTTGGCAGTCGAGGCTATTGTAGCTTAGGCCATGTACAACATTATGGTAAACACTTGCCAATTCTGCACTGGCGACCTCAGCTTTAAGACTTTTGTCTTTTGGTTCAAAAAAACTTGAAATTGTTTTAGACACATTTTGGGATGATTCCATTTTCATATGTTTTTTTGTTGACATATGCTTTTTAAGTGAACGACTGCCTTCATATTTGATCAATATTTCTGTTTAGCACAATTTACAATCCGCCGTCATCTGTTTTTCGTATCCAATGAGCATATTTAGGAAATTCTTTCCAGCGTTCGGAGAAAATTGTTAACCTTTTTTTTGATGGGCCAGCTTCTTCATCGAATTCCATTTTATTAATTCTTTTCAACCAACTTCTTACACAATTTGTTTATTTATTATGAGATCAGCTGTTCAGATATTGACGCTTGCGTCAGTGATGACAAACTATTAGAGATGATATATAATAATCTGTCATTGTACAGAAATGTACAATTGCTGTCAAAGAATTTGTTTTATTTACGTATGTATAGTGAATGGATGTGGCCGTCGGTGGTGTAATGGTTAGTGTGCGCGCCTCTTGTACTGGAGATCCTGGGTTCGATCCCTGCTCCGACCACCTTAAAATTCCTTTCGACGTCGGTCACCTCGCTTAGTGATGGCGACACTATCGAGTACTTAGCCATGAAAAAGCTTCTCAAAATACCGTTCGGAACCGGTGTAAAACTGTAGGTCCCAATCAGTGAGTATAAAACTATAAAGCGCACAGCTCACTGGTTGTGAGAAGCTCTCCCAAATTCCTTCACGGGATGTAATGGGAAACCATTTATTTATTTATAGCGAATGGATGGAGCAATTCTAAACTACTATTTGGCTGGACAAATAATATTTTAGCTTGAAACTGGACACGTGTATAAAAAGCTGGACAATTCAGCCAAATCCAGCCCATCTGGCAACCCTTTGGTAGACGCAGGAGGTGTTGTTGTAGCTGATGGCAAATTGATGCCAACAACAACATACATTTTGTTTTTGCTTCTCACTTGCGTTGTGTCAACTCCAGGCCATACGTATACCAACAATAAGTGTAAACAAACACATACAAAAACAAAATACATGTGAACGTGACAGTTCGGAAGTGGTTTGCAACGTAAACAAAGCAAATCAGCTGTGCTTATGCGTTCACCATCTATGAATCCATCTCGGCATGAGCACAGCTGATTTGCTTTGTTTATATTGCAAACCAGTTTCGAACTGTCAAGTTCACATGTATTTTGTATATATATATGTATGTGTTTGTTTACTTTTATTGTTGGTATACGTATGTGGAGATTTTGACACAACGTAAGTAAAAAGCAAAAACAAAATGTCTGCTGTTGTTGCCATAAATTTGCTATCAAGTACAACAACACCTCCTTCGTCTACCACGAGTAATTTTATCATGCTCGTGGGTGTTTGTATATCCCTCTTGCTTCTTCCCACCTCTCGTCGGACGAACTCGAAAGTCTTGGGTGAAAGACAGGGGTGAAATGCAAAATCTAAAAGGTGTCATATACTGCCGCACACTGGCTTGAGTGGCCCATCCAGTGTTGCCACTTTTTGAATAATTATCCAAAAATGCGACAATTTCAAACTTTTTGAATAATTTTTGGATAATGATAATTTTGTGTAATTTCACTTGCCAGAACATGTCATGTGTTGAAACATTAAATTTCCATTTCCATAACCCTTTTGAGAAATCCATCGTAAGCCCGGTATTCAGTTTTTATGAAATTTTCTTTGCCTTAAGAATTGCGTGTATAAAAAATGACGAGAATCTCATGAACCGAAAAATTCCCCTACTTTACATTTGCTTGCTACTTAGCTCTTTGCGAACATGTCGTAGATAAAGTCAATTACAGACTTGTCACGCCTAAACTATTTCGTACGAAAACAATAATAATAACAATAGCAACAAACAATAATTGATAATTGTTTGTGACCGGAATTTAGACATTTCGATTATTTTAACAAACAAAACGAAAACTACATGCGTTACAAATAAAATGAAGTACGAAGAGGAACTATTAATGCAATATTTGCAAGGTAAATCAAAGTTAGGTGGTAACTCTCTACAGCAAATAAAGGGGTTTTCAACAGAGACGCTACATAAATAAATCGATAGGGACAGCAAACGACGCCATATTTTTTCCCGCTCTTTTGACATTTCTCTTCAGTAAGGTTTGGCATTTCATCATGGAAAGATATACGAGCCAACAACGAGTCGAAATTATTAAAATTTACTACCGAAATTTTGAGTCAGTGGCCTCAACTTTAAGAGCGCTACGTCCAATTTATGGTCGTCATAATCGTCCTACCAGATCAACAGTTGAGCGTCTAGTGGAAAAATTTAAATCCACAGGCACAGTACAAAATGTTCCCGTGTCAGTGAGACAAAGAAGTGCCCGTAGGGTCGAGAATATTGCTGCCGCTGAGGCTTCAGTTCAAAAAAGCCCAAATGTGTCTCTCACACGTCGTTCTCAAGCGTTGTGGCTAATTTTGCGAAAAGATCTTGGCCTACTTCCTTACAAGATCAAATTGACGCAAGAACTGAAGCCGCTTGACCACCATAAGCATCGTATGTTCGTGAATTGGGCTGAGCAACAACTTGAGAATGATTCGGATTTTCATCGGAAAATCATCTTCAGCAATGGGGCTCATTTCTGGCTGAATGGCTTCGTCAATAAGCAAAATATGCATTATTGGTCAGACAGCAATCCACACATAATCCATGAGTCATCATTGCATACCGAAAAAATTACGGTTTGGTGCAGTTCATGAGCCGGCGGCGTCATTGGGCCGTACTTCTTCCGTGATGATCAAGACCGGCACATTACTGTGAATGCGAATCGCTACCGTTCAATGATAACCGAATATTTTTGGCCCCAATTGGATAATATGGACTTGGAGGACATGTGGTTCCAACAGGACGGCGCCACAAGCCACACAGCGAATGCCACAATCAATTTATTGGAAACCAAGTTTGGTGAACGTGTTATCTCACGAAATGGCCCAGTCGATTGGCCGCCTCGGTCGTGCGATTTGACGCCGTTAGATTATTTCCTGTGGGGTTACGTCAAGTCAATGGTCTATGCCAACAAGCCAGCGACGATTGATGAACTTCGTACGAATATCGAACGTGAAATTGCAGCAGTTTCGGCCGATTTATGCTTGAAAACCGTCGAAACTTGGGTTCAGCGTCTGGACTTCTGCAAGCGTGCCCGTGGTGGCCATGCAAAATAAATCGAGTTCCATACATAATGGCATCGACCGTACTTTCACAGGAATAAAGAATTTCATTGGTATCTAAAACCGGTTTTGTTTTATTTAAAAAAAAAACTTTTGTAGCGCTCTTATTGAAAAACCCGTTATCATACAATGAATTTTTCGTGAAACATGGTTGCAATATGTATAGTTATATACAATATCACTATCAAAAAGCTGCTCGTGAATTGAAATATTCAATGAAGAAAGTAAGAGAGAGAGAGAGTGAGAGCAGAAATACGTAATTCTTGGAAATTTACCTGGGTGGGAAAATTACCCAATCACAAGGTGATTCTGTCAAGAAGGTCAAAACGGCTGCCAGTGTCAAAATGTAAAATTTAATTTAAAAGAACCACTAAATCGATTTTCGTCGACAAACTACCCAGTATAAAAACTATGACTGCATGTTAGTAAATCATTTTTTAGTCTTTAGCACTAAATTTTTTAAATTTTGTTTACAATGCCTTTGTCATATTTTAGAAACCCATCAGTTAACATTTTCCGTTTTCTAATTTGATATCCATCAGATATGGAAAAAGGTCCTGCCACATTTAACAACCCACAAGCTATCAATGTATATGGAAATAAATAATACAAGGTTATTTCAAAAACGGCTTTTACGGTTTAATTCAAATCCCCCAGCGATAGTTATGTTGTTGTTGTTTTTTTTTAAATCAATTGCCTTTGTGCTTTAGCCATTTTTTTAAAACCGAAATAAACATTTATGCCTCCGCCTTTGTACTAGAGCTTAAGAGTTTCATTCATCATTTTGCCTCCCAACTGTTGGTAAATAAATGCATTCAGTGAATAAAAGTAGATTATGAGCAAGAGATGGGGTTCACAGTATTTATGACCTAAAATTTAAATTTATTTTCAAGGAGCTCACATATACATTTCCATACGTTTACATTTGCATATGTTTAGTAACAAAATCAGGTATTGGAAGGCCTTCCACGGGGCCTGTAATGACAATTGATGGACTTGTCAGCCGTATTCCACATTTCTGCAAAATATTTCATGGTGAAATTAGAGAGCACAGTTTTCCAAAGACATACAAGATGACCTGTAGAAAATTTTGAAGTAACTACACTGGGGCACTGAATCGCCGCCGCACAGTGGGATCGAATAGAAAAATTGTTAATAGTATCAGAACTTCTAAACCATTTATCTGTTTGTTTTAGAATGTAGTAGGTATTTGGAAGAGAGGAGTTAGTCTATCAGATTATGGTATTTAGGGGCACCCTGCTTCAACTTACGTCGAGAGGCACCCTGTTTCAATGTACGTACAGGGTGACAAAGTTAACCAGCTTGGTGATGTTAAAATTTTTATGGCCTGTTAGTCCTAAATCTGTAAGCCGATTCCAAAGTTGCGATCCGACGCGCAGTTTGGCAGATTGAAAAAAAAACGGTTATAATATCACAACTGTTAAAGTATTAAATGTACTAGACATTTATAGAGGAAGAGTAAGGCTTTCAGAATATTGTACTCAATGGCACCCTGTGTTAACACAGTTGGTGCTACAACAGAGTGTCAAAGTTGACCACTTTGGTGCTGTTGAGAATTTCGAAGCCTGGTACTTCTACACTTAAAGGAAGATTACAAAGATTTTTTACTTTTCAGGCTTTCAGAATATTGTACTCATGGGCACCCTGTGTTAACACAGTTGGTGCTACAACAGAGTGTCAAAGTTGACCACTTTGGTGCTGTTGAGAATTTCAAAGCCTGGTACTTCTACACTTAAAGGAAGATTACAAAGATTTTTTACTTTTCAGAATCCACTATACAAGACAAACAAAAAATGGGTTAAGTGTTGCGGAATGTCTTTTACCGTTATAAAGATATTCTCTATCAAAAATTTAAAATTTAATATTTTTTCAGTGACTTCATTCGGTTATTTGTTAATAACTCAGCCATTTGAGGGAACGAATATTTCTAAAAATACCACTAAATTGGGAACACTCAATAAAGGATATACTGTGAAGAGTTTAACGATATCTCAATTCGTTTGGAAATGCCAGCTTCTCAATCTTGGAAATTTTTTGTCAAACAGTAAAAAACAAAATATTTTCCCGAAAAAGTACCATTTTCACTTTAGATGAAAATTTCAAAAATTTCGCTTGGATTTTTTATTTTTTTTTGGGATTTTTTTTTTCTTAAATACATACCAAAAACGAAATAGATTCTACCTATAAATGAGCACAGGAGAGCTTAATATATAAGTATAAAAAGTCGAATTTTCATAGGAAATTATTTTTTCATTAAAAAATCTCATATCTTTTATAATTTGGGAAAAAAATTATTGGATTTAGTTGGCCGTCCATTGATCTATAACATATAAAAAAATTAGTATGCTACCATCAATATGCCCTTATATACTTTCAATCAAATTTTTAAAATATCGGGTTTTTCAAAAAGTTTTTTTAAATAAAACAAAACCCGTTTTAGATACCAATGAAATTCTTTATTCCTGTGAAAGTACGTTTTGCATGGCCACCACGGGCACGCTTGCAGAAGTCCAGACGCTGAACCCAAGTTTCGACGGTTTTCAAGCATAAATTGGCCGATACTGCTGGAATTTCACGTTCGATATTCGTACGAAGTTCATCAATCGTCGCTGGCTTGTTGGCATAGACCATAGACTTGACATAGCCCCACAGGAAATAATCTAACGGCGTCAAATCGCACGACCGAGGCAGCCAGTCGGCTGGGCCATTTCGTGAGATAACACGTTCACCAAACTTGGTTTCCAATAAATTGATTGTGGCATTCGCTGTGTGGCTTGCGGCGCCGTCCTGTTGGAACCACATGTCCTCCAAGTCCATATTATCCAATTGCGGCCAAAAATATTCGGTTATCATTGAACGGTAGCGATTCGCATTCACAGTAATGTGCCGGTCTTGATCATCACGGAAGAAGTACGGCCAATGACGCCGCCGGCCCATAAACCGCACCAAACCGTAATTTTTTCGGGATGCAATGATAACTCATGGATTACGTGTGGATTGCTGTCTGACCAAGAACGCACATTTTGCTTATTGACGAAGCCATTCAGCCAGAAATGAGCCTCATCGCTGAAGATGATTTCCGATGATTTTCCGCTCTTAAAGTTGAGGCCACTAACTCCAAATTTCGGTAGTAAATTTTAATAATTTCGACTCGTTGTTGGCTCGTATATCTTTCCATGATGAAATGGCAAACCTTACTGAAGAGAAATGTCAAAAGAGCGGGAAAAAATATGGCGTCGTTTGCTGTCCCTATCGATTTACTTTTGTAGCGTCTCTGTTGAAAAACACATATTTTCCAAAATGATTTATTCTGATTTTTTTCGAAGTTTTCCCTAAAGTGTTAAAGAAATTGTTGAAGTGTGGATATTTCTGAACTCAATTTTGTAATTCTGAATATATCTGAACTCAGTTTTTCCTGCAGTATTTAACATGGCTATATACGGTATTACTGCAAGTGTAGGTATCACTCGCAAACCTAACACTTGGACCTGATTTGACCATTTCTATACCCTGCCGATTGCATCGTTTAGGAGGAAAACTAGTCTATGGTATTGACAAACACTTTATATTTGTACCTAATGTCATTATTTTACGAAACTATGTTTCAGGTTCATAAAATACTTCAAACTTGTCTAATTTTGACGAAGTCCTATTCAAATTCTACATGAAATAGCCCATTCCCTGCACTTGTTTTAAGTGCCCCAAACATATACCAATCCTTCTTTGTAGTCTGTGCGCTTCACGAAACCTGGGAACCATTCTAATTGTCCCAAAGCCAGACTAATAATAGCCTTTTTTTGTAACTTAATGATCATTCGTACGCCAAATGACTAGCGAAGATAACTTTTGGTTTTTGTACGCTTTGTTTTGAGTGAAACGAAAAGAGCTTTCGTTTTGCTTAAAAAATTTGGTTCACCGAAATCAAACACGAACGAAACAAAACGTCAGATTAGACAATCAGAAAATATCAATCGTTTAGTTTGTTTACAAATGTGTTTCTTTACGCATTTACAAGAAAATTAATTAAAATTGTTGTTTAGTATGGATATTTCTAACAAAAAAGTTGCTACATGTCGCCCCAAATTCCATCATTTTAAAAACACTTTAATTATCTCACGTAACAACTTTAATTTTTCCCACTTTTCTTCTGGCAATTTGTTGTTTGTTTATTTTATTTTGTCTGCAATCAGCTGCTTCCAATTAAACAGCTGATAGAGCAGAGTTGCCTGCAGTTTGCTAAATTTTGGTATTTTCCAACAGAAAGAGCTTTTAAAATCAACAAGAATAACACATTGGCAACAATGTACTTAGATATAAGGGCAGCTAGTAAAATGAGCTTTCACTCCCGGACGAAAATGGAACAAAAACTCAAATATAAACTTGATCGCCTGGGAAGCAATCGCAAGTCTGCTTAAACAAAAAAGTTCGCTGAACAGGCTATAAGTAATCATTTTATCATAAAAAAAGTTTTTGGGATAAAAAACACTTTATATTTGAAATGAAGTTCCTTATCGCACGTTGCGGGATGTGGGCTAAATGAAAAAAAAAATATTTTTTTTTTAACACTATTATGCTACAACCCGGTATTATCAACTATATTGGGTAATTTTACTTTGGTTTGTGTCTAGACTACCATTTGTTGGGAAATTTCTAGTTTAATGAGAAGTTTTCTAGGTGGAGTCTGTAACCAATATTTAGTATATATTGTAATTTTGAACCCAATAAAAAGTAAATTTAGAAAAGCCAAAGTGAAAGAAATTTAAACAAAGAACATTTTCTTTAATAAGTGTCTTTTCTTAAAAAGTAAAAAAACACCTATTCTTATTCTTAAACAAAGTACCATTTCTTAAAAAACTACCTTATCTTAAAGAAGTACCTTTGTTGAAAAAAGTAAATTTTCTTACAAAAAGTAACTTTTCTGAAAAAAAAAGTAATTTTTGATTTGTTAACATCTGTAGGGAGGGGTAGGGCAATCTATCAAAGTGAACACATGTAAACAACACACAGCGTTAGCATCACATACGTGGTTGATGTACAACAATAGTCTCTGCTTGAAAATAAGTATGATGGTACTGATTTAGCAGCAGCGAACAAACAAGCAGGTCGTCGCCAAAGAGTATAGAATAATATACTGTTTTGTATTGTTTTATGTAATAACATAGTCAAAATGGAATAAGACTCGTTTATGCTCTTTTACTCCGACTCTCTGCATGAGAGTGGTAACAGTGTGCAATACGTTCTCTATACTATTCAATACCTTTTGTCGTTGCTCTGTTTATGACTTGAATATTATTTTATTTATTTTAACAATATTACGTCTAATATTAAAGCTGATGTAGGAAAATAGAAAGTGTGGCAGATGTAAGAAAAAAGAAAGTGCCTTCAGCACAAAAAATATTTGTTTTTTTTATTTTCCAATGTAACATTAACAAATGTGTGCATAGAAATCGAACAGGTACCGTGTAACAAAAGGGCGTTAACACATCGCTCGAGAGTTCGAACACTCATTTTTTTTTTTTTAAAATAAGTACCCTTTCTTAAAAAAGTAAATTTTCTTACAACAAATCGCCTTTTCTTAAAAAACTACATTTTCTTTAAAGAGTAAATTTTTTGTGAAACAAAATGACTTTTCTTGAGATGGGAGTATATATTCATGAAATTTCCTAAAAAAAAATACATTTCCTTCAAAAAAATACCTTCTCTTAAAAAAAAGTACGTTTTCTTACAAAAATTCCTTTTCCTAAAAGTACTTTTTCTTAAAAATAAAATAATACCTTTTCTTTTCTTGAGATAAGTAACCTTTTTGAAAATAAGTACATTTTCTTAAAAAAAATGCCTTTTCCTAAAAACAGTACCACTTCCTTAAAAATACCTGTTCTTAAACCAGTACTTCCTTGTAAAAAAAAGCATACTCTCATGGAGTTTTCTGACAGAATGTACTTCTTTTTAAAATTAGTACCCTTTCTTAAAAAAGACATTAGCTTTTAATAGAAGAAGTACCTCTCTTTAAAAAAGGTAATTTTCGAGAAAATATAACACATATTCTTAAAAATATACTTTAAAAAAAAATTCATTCTATATATAAGAAAAAAAAATTTCTTAACAAATGTTTATCATTTGACAAAAAGTATATTTCCTTAAAGATCCATTTAAATTATCGTATTTTTCAACGGGCGCCTTATTCGAGTTGTATCTAACTAGTACGTAAAATGTAGCGAAAGGCACTTCGTTCCAACCGCGTGCCCCCTGATGGCGCTGCGAAATAACTCCCACTGGAAATAACCCCCAATGAAATAAAGCCCAATGAAATAACCATCACTAAAAATGAAATAACCCCCAAATCGAAAAATGAAATAGCCCCCACTATAAGTGAAATAACTCTCAATATGAAAATGAAATAAGCCCCACTAGTGCACACTGGGACAGATTGAAAAAATGACCGGACAAAATTCCAAAAATCGGAGCAGTAATCCAGATAAAATAAGTTACTTAAACAGTGGCCAATTAACCACTGAGGTCGAAAATTAACTGTTTTGAAGGTTCCATGCACGTTGTTGATCAGGCAAGGGGCCCAAAGTTGAGTATTGTTTCAATACATGCATGCAGGCTAATTTTGGGTTATTTTTAGTAGATGTGTGTTATATGAAGGTTATGTTTCTGGTTGTTTTAAACTCTTTTTATTGATTTTGTGTTATAAGAGCTACGAAAATGTATATTAAGTTAATTTAATTTACTTAAGGTTTCTAGTTCAATTGCAATGAAAGTAATTGACAAAAGATATTAAATTTTTTAATCTTTTGTGGACCGCCAAAAATTAGCACCAACTAGGGAACAGCGCGCGATTTTAACTTCTGAATACTTTGGACCCTAACCGAAGTCACTGATTTTATTTCGTTACCCTTTACTACCATTTGCTGAAAATCAAAATGCGATCGCGCGATTTTTTTAAAATAATTTTTCGCCTGCGGCGCATCATCTGGTTGAATTTGAGGTTTGAGGTGGCATTTTGATTGCTTAAAGAACAGAAAAGAAAATCATGCATTAACAAATGAATGCAGACGTCTAATTTTATGTTATTACCTCGATGATATATTTTCAAAAATATTCCTTATGCCACTTAAGGCGCTGACTTCTCCAATGATATTTGCTGACTCTAAACACGCTGTTTTAATGCTGCCGAGAGCCGTGAGCTCTTTATAGAAATCTTCCTGGTTAGGGTGGTTATGGCCAGTTTTTGAGCACTTCACACATACATTGTCTTCGACCACTACGCGAGCGGTACATTTTTCAACGTAGCTAGTATAATAAGTTTTATTATTCTTTGACGACTTCTTCGCGTATAACTGTTTTTCCGTCAGAGCGTACAGCAACTTGCTGTTCCTCCTTTTCCCGGCGATTATTTCGAATTTTATTTCTGTAGCCATTGAACTGAACTCCAACTGAATAGGATATCGAATGAAAATTGAATTTGAATATGCATAAATAATTTTTAATGACGGTTGCACATACTTTGGACGAGTTTTTCACGGCTTACTTGAAATAATCCCCGCACATTAAAGTGAATAACAAGGACTACTTATAAATTACAGCCCAAAACAAAAAATGAAATAACCCCCACTAGAAGTGAAATAATGCCCAATATGAAAATGAAATAACCCCCACTAGCGGTTTATTAATCGCCTCAAAATGAAATAACCCCCACAAAAAATGAAATAATACCCAACTTTGTGGGTTTTATTTCATATGAAATAATCCCTACTTTTGTATGAAAACTTGGTGGGCTTTATTTCATTTTGAAAGTGGGGGTTATTTCCAGTTGGAGTTATTTCGCAGCGCACCCCCTGACACCTCATGTGATTTTTTATTACCTGTGTAGTATGAGAATACTTGACTAAAATCATTTCTCAAGTCAGGTTTTTTACTTATACTATCGAGAGGGACCTCCGTAAAAACGTGAAGTGTGAAAATTTTAATTACAGCAATATCGCCATGGAAATCGTAATTAAATACAATATTCGTTGAAATGTTATTTTGGATATTTTGGAGAAGTTGGAAAACCTTAAATTTCCCACTGATACAATTTATGTGATAAGGCTGAACAATAACAAACCCGCGAAAATTACAAACTTATTCAAAGTGCATAACAAAAGAATGGAAGTTCAATGATTGGTTAAAGATGGAGTTGTCGATAAAAATTTACAAAAAAGTTTCTGGTCGTCCAAAGAAGGAAGACGATGTTGTCAATGACAAGAGAAAGAAGAAGAAATGAAATGAAATTATTAATAGTTGTTCATCTACACCATTTCCAATTGAAATTTGAAAAAAATCAATTGAAATTTAAAAATTTTATCTGAAATTTGAAATACATCAATTGAAATTTGAAAATTCTATTTGAAATTTGAAATATATCAATTGTAATTTGAAAAACATCAATTGAAATTTAAAAGACATCAATTGAAATTTAAAACATTTGAATTGAAATTTGGAATACATTAATTGAAATTTGAAATACATCAATTGAAATTTGAAACACATCAATTGAAATTTAAAAGACATCAATTGAAATTTAAAACACATCAATTGAAATTTAAAACACATCAATTGAAATTTAAAAATCTAATACATAAAATTGGTTAATCGTTTTTAAATTTCAAGTGACGAATTTTAAATTTCAATTGATGTCCTACAAATTTCAATTGATGTCTTTCAAATTTCATTGATGTGTTTCAAATTTCAATTTATGTATTTTAAATTTCAATTGATGTCTTTCAAATTTCAATTGAAGTTTTTTAAATTTCAATTGCTGTAGTTCAAATTTCAAATAGAAGTTTTAAATTTCAATTGATGTATTTCAAATTTCAAATATAATTTTCAAATTTCAATTGATATTTTCAAAATTAAATTGATATTTTTCAAATTTTAATTGGAAATGGTGTAGTTTAATACGAAATAATTTTAAATCGTCATTTCTAAAAACTCACCCCACAAATGCAGGTCACCGAAAGGATTAAAACGAATGGAGGAAAGTATACCAACTCCAAAATCTACTACTGACTTTACCGATGAAGACTTGCTGGCGCTGGTTTTAAACTTAAGGCTCTCGAGGGACAAGCATGCAATTCTAAGGATGTCGCTAAGTGAAAAACGCTGAGGCTTTTTGTCATCCTCGAAAGTATTGCAAGATACTCGTACCAGACCTACAATTTTGCCGTTCGAAATATTTGTTGATGATACTACTCCAACATTTATTTAAAAATGTACACATTATTTTAAAAATACTTCTTCAAGGATTATATAAGATTTTTCTGTAGAATAAATTGATAAATGCCATAACTCTGAGCTTACTTTAATATAACATTTATAATTTGTAGTTTAATTTGAATTCAATTCAAAAACAATTTAAATGCCATTGGCAGTTGTACTTATTTTCGAAGAATTTCCTTCATAACTGGCAGTTTTGGTTATCAAATATTTTATACAGTACAGCACCGGAACTCTGTAACTTTTAAGCGACAAAAATTGGTAGTTAATATTCATAAAAAATGCATAAAATTTCAATATAAAATATCCGGATTTTGTTAAATTAACTACCGATTTTCGTCGGTAAAAATTTAGAGAATTCTGGTGCAGGTTTATGAATTTGAATTCCTATCGAAGTCACAAACCTCTACATATAAAATACGTTATAAACAGAATTGCCAGCAGTCAAAAATATTCAAAATAAATGAAAGCATTGCCATATTTCATTACAATTAGCATTCGATTCCACAACCTGCATTTGCATTTCCAGGGCAAATGGGAATTTAAAAGTTTTTAATTGCCATTGCGATCAATGGTAATTCTTTTGTGTTTGCTTTGGATAAAGTAATGAAAATTAAAATCCAATGCAAATTAAAAAATTCTAGTACTGAAATTCTGGTCGACGTCTAGCTTTTGAGTGCGTTACCTAGACTTTTTGGAATACCGTAGGTACACATATTATACTCGTACTTATATTGTGGTTATATTTCTACCAAATTTTGTTTGGATATGCTTATGTTTCGAACCGATCTTGCACATTTCTGGAAAAAATATGAAAGATAAGTTAAGACAAATTTTTTTTTTCCAAAATTGTATTCACATTTGATTTCAAATATGTAGTATATATCTACGTATTGCAGCAATCTTGCTAGTTTCTTCACACAATGTAATCCAATGTAGGTTTAATTTTCTTACTTGCTTCGATCGCCTTAATTAATCCAGTATGAGGATAAGATGATTCTCCTACCGGCTCGATATTCATCATTTCTCCTCCAGTTGATAGCACCAAGCTGTCGCAGGCAATCTTCCACCTTGGCTTTCCAGCGAAGTCTTGGTCGTCCTATTTTTCGATGTTCTTCGAGTATGTCTTCGAATACCTCTCGAACTGGTTAAGCCTGATCCATTCTACTGACATGGCCGAGCCGGCGTAAACGCGATGTTTTAATGCGCATATCTACGTCGATGTCAGGCTACAGATTGTATATGTATAAGAAGACCTAGAAGACTCATAGTGATGTCGCATCAGCATTCTTAGTCATAGAGCACGACAGGTTGTATGACAGTCTCATATAGTTGGATCTTCGTTTCTCGAGAGAAGTGCTTGTCTTATCTCTGAAGTGCTTGCTTAGCCCGAAATAACAACTATTTGCAAGAACAATTCTCCGTTTTATTCTAGGCTGACGTTATTCCTTCTGTTCACGGCTGATCCGAGGTAAATCAATTCGTCCACTACCTCGAAATTATAACGGTTATCAACTCGTCGAAACCATTTATTTTGTCTTGTCCTCTTTTACTACCAAAACCACTTTTGCTGATTCCATTTCAATTCTCGCAAATACTGCAGTAAGTTCTCGCAGATTTCGCCCAATGATGTCTAAATCATTAGCATACAAGAGGTGCATGTGACTTTTGCTACTGGTAGTTTTCCTCGTGTTGACTGCAGTTTATCTCATAATGATCTCAATTAAAATGTTGAAAAGATTGCATGATAGAGTGTTGCCCGCACTGAGGTCTCGCTACGTACTAAATGGTTCGGTGAGATATTTACCAGTATTTCTGGAGGATTTCGTGTCGGTCAGAGTCATTCTGCATAAACTTGTCAGCTTAGCAGGAATACCAAGCTCCGATATAGCTTGGTACCATTTTCCCTGTGTCGGGCTATCAAAGGCAGCCTTATAATCTACAAAGAGGCGGAAGGTGTCGATTTGTTTTTCGTGTGGTTTCTCCAGGATTTGTCGTAATGCGAATATCTAAGTTGATTTTCCAGGCCTAAAGCCCGGATGTTTAGTAAATTAAACATGCTGACGAAAATAACTCAAGAGTGCACGTTTGTTAAAAATTTATATTTTTACGAGAGTTGAAAATAGGTCTGAAAAGATTTGGAAATTATTTATTTTATATATGATTCGATCTGAAATTATATCTTAGAAGAATATTTTTCGATTTCCTTTGAGCTATACAAATCAGGGTTTTTTCTCCAAATAGCTAATTTTAAAATCGCTCCGGAGGTGGTGACTCTTGTCAACAGCGCCTTAGCGCTCAAGGCCATATTGGGAAATTTTTAAAATTATTTCTCAGTTTGACAAAATACACCATTATATTTTTTTGCACAATTTTAATATAAATCAAAAAACAGCAGACAGTTGCTGCAGGCTGTGTCAGAGATACGGCCATTAAGTTTAACGTAGAATACGCCATCCGATAAGACAGAAAACATATATAACAATAAATGATAAATAACATAAGCAAATGAATTTATTTATTTGATAGTTACTTTTGATAATATACATAAGCTTATGGTAGGGAAAATAGCAGCATTGTTATTTTGCTTACTTGGCAGCACTTTCATTTAACATAAAAATGTATGAATTAATTTTTTCATATATTTTTTATAATTATATATCCATGTTAAATTCAAATTCACATTTAACATTTTGTTTCACTTAAATACATAAGTAAATATACGAAATTTCAATATTTCATCAATCAAAACAACAGCCGAAGGTTTGTGTCCACACTGAAACAGCAGCATAGTTTGTGTTCACGCTACAAACTCAAACACTCAACCAAACACCACACATATGTTTGAGTGTATGTGTTTGAACAATTTTCATTTGAGAAATTTAAATATTAGGAAGATATCAACCAATATGAAATGTATATCAAACGAAAGATAACATCTTCATTTACGTACAAAAAAATTTTTAAAAAAAGTTATCTCGCCGTTTCCTCATAATCAATGAAATAAAGATTACAACAATAACAATCTGACATGACTCCCTATTCTACGCCAAAAGTATTGCTTAGATATATGAGAAGATACATCGCCGCAACGAAAATGATTTCATTAACATGAAAACTTTCGGCAGTGCGACGAATATGTTTCATTTCTGTGATGTATATGTTCCATTGTTGCGATTAATATGTTTCATTGATGTAAGAAGCTGGTTTGGAAATTTGTGAATAATGTACAAAAATTAACAGCAAAATATTTGTAACCTTGCTGTTTAGTGAAAGTTATTATATTAATTAATTAAAATGTAATATTTCTATTTTGATAAATTACGCAGTATATAGTTTTGGGCAATTTGACGGTTATATGTTTGGGCATTGTTGCCAAAAAGGTAGTAAAATTGACGTAATTGAGACAAATCAGTGAAGTCGCTTTAATGAGTGATACGTTGAAGTAACTAACATATTTGTTTTGTTAATTCTAAATGTTTGACTAAATACAGTAATAAACAAAAAATATTGAAAAAATCAAAAGATGTCCAAATCTCAAAAGCTTAACCTCAAACCTTAATAATAGCATTATAAAACTTCTTTTCTCCAAAATGCAAAATTGATGTATACGCTCCAGCAAAAAACAAATGAGCCGCTGCAGCAACGCAACGATGAACATTCAGAAAATCTTGTACATGCTTTATTGCAGCAACGATACAATCGAAGGGGGGGGCAAGAAACTTTTCATTCTAGCAATGTACACCAGCTAACGAAAATGTATCCCTACGAATAATGGGTTTTATTTCAGTGAACTGATACTAATATTTTCCCGGGAATTCCCGCCCGGATTACAACCTATTAATCATTGTGCCCCAAACATGTTATATTGAATACCAAACACAATGTGTTTAGACACAAGTATACTATATTTGCGACAAGATGCAAACACGTTACATTTGCATCCAAACAACAACAAAAAAAATACAATTTTTCAGAGTGTATGCATTGCACTAGCGAAAACAATGAACGTACCAAAACAACAGTAGTGACAAGCAATTTACGTATTGAGAGTAGTAAATTGAATCCACATCGGAACTACATACATTTTCGAATATTTTCGGAAATAACTGTTTTGTATGATGAGATGGGAAAATATTTCCTTTATTTATTAAATTTAATTTGAAAGAACTTATCGAATATATACATTTTTAATAATTTTTTTTAAATATTTCTCTATTCTAGGTTAAACTTCGTCGTATAAACATTCGTTGCAGTGAATCAATTTTATCGTTTGGGTAAGTCAAACAAAATTTTTACGCATTCGTTGCAATTTACAATTGTCCTTAACCTTGGACCTTAAACAAATAAAACTGTGAAACAAAAAATTGTCGAAATAGTGATGTTTTCAGGTTCCATATTGCTCTTCAAAGTGTATATAAATATACTGAATAATTAAACGAAGTTGCAAGCAGTGGCGGATTTTTAGTGTTTGAGACCTTGGACGTCGGAGAAATATATTGGGCCCCTCCAAAAGGAATGTTATTGGACCACAACAATTACTTTATATCTTGAATTCTTTGGGTGTTTTTGTTTTTTTTTCAATTTGTGTTTCTTACTTCTCAAAGTTTTTATTTTAAGAATTTGTACTGATTTTTAATATATAAAAATCTAATTTATTACATTCGGTTATAAATTCCAGGTTTTGTTTAAAATGATGTCTTTCGATAATACCATCAGTGCAAAAATTCATAAAGATCGTTATACCATCAAAATTTTCCAATCAAAACTAAATTTTCCAAAGCTTAGTCTTATTATAGTTAGTCACTACTTATAATGAGAGCAGCAAGCTGGGTATCGTTAGAGACTTTCAAGATCACAATCGGTGTTGTCAATTTAGTGCCGGTTTTGTAATTATCTCGCGCTTAAATCTAGTGTTTAAACGAGAAAAGCTCTAAGCTAAAGCTACAGTTTGTGTTTGGTGCTTTCGTATTACCAGTTATTTGTTATTGAAATACTCTTTTTGACTTACTTACATATCCGGTCTCGAAAAACACACCAGGGGGTCAGGGACCTTACAAAACGAAGATAACATATTTCGCCAACCAGTTCGATCTTTTGCTTTATTTCTCCAGTTGGCAATATCAAATGTACGCAGGGATTCGTCAACCTGATCCGTCCAGCGGAGTTTTGGTCTTCCTATATTTCGTCTACCTTCGAGTTCGGTTTCGAAAACCCTTCGTGCTGGTTCGCCTTCATCCATTCTCCTGACATGGCCTAGCCAGCGTAATTGCGTTATTTTGATCCGCTTAACTATGTCAATGTCGGGATATAGCTCATGCAGCTCATTGTTCATGCGTCGCCGATACTCGACGTTGTGTACTATAGGACCACACATTTTTCGGAGTATGTTTCTCTCGAAGACTCCTACAGATATTTCGTCTGCTGCCGATAAGGGTGCTGCGCCATAAAGCAAGACAGGGTATGATAGTCTGGTATAGTTGGATCTATAAAGTGCTTGCTTAGCCCAAAATAACATATATTCGCAGGCACAATATATAATATGATCTTAAGGCTGCCGTTGTTGTGTTTGTTTACGGCAGATACGAGGGATATAAATTCGTCCACCACCTCGAAATTATATCGGTTATCAACGTTCACGCTTTGGTCTAATCGCGTGGAGTCCCTGCTCGTTGAAACCATTAATTTTGTCTTGTCCTCATTTACCGTCAGAGCCACTTTTCCTGACTCCTCAATTCTCGAAAACTCCGCAGTAACTTCTCTAACTGTGCGTCCGATGATGTCAATATTATCAGGATATGCGAGCAGCATGCGACTTTTGCTGCTAATGGTTTTATTCGTGTTGAGTGCAGCTTTTCTCATAGTAATCTCTATTAAGATGTTAAAGAGATCGCACGATAGGGTTTCGCCTTACCTGAGCCTTGCTTAGTTTCGAAAGGTTCGGCGAGATCCTTACCAACTTCCACTGCAGATTTGGTGTTCGTCAAGTTCATCCTGCAAAGGCGTATGAGTTTTGCAGGAATACCAAGCTCAGACATTGCTTCATAGAATTTCTCCCGCATCGGATTATCGAAGGCCGCCTTATAATGGACAAATAGGTGATAGGTGTCGATTTGTTTTTCGTGTGTCTTCTCCAGGATTTGGCGTAGCGTGAAAATCTGATCAGTTGTCGATTTTCCAGGCCTAAAGCCACACTGGTATGGTCCAATCAGGTCAGCGATAATTGGTTTTAGTCTTTCGCAGATTATACTTGATATAACCTTATATGCTATGGATAAAAGGCTTATTCCACGGTAGTTGGCACAGAGACTCGGGTCACCTTTTTTAAATATGGGACATAGTACACTGAGACTCCAATCGCCGGGCATGCATTCATCTAACCAAATTTTGCTAATGAGCTGATGCATGCACCTTATCAGCTCATCGCCGCCAGCCTTAAACAGCTCCGCCGGTAATCCATCGGCTCCTACGGCTTAGTTGTTCTTAAGCCGGGCAATAGCTGTTCTGACTTCGTCTTGGTTAGGAGGGGGCAATCGACGTCGTCGTCCATATTGTGATCGATTGTCCCATCGTCATTGGATATCTCAGGTTCTAGTAGCGCGGAGAAATGCTCTCTCCATATTCCTAACATACTCTGCACATCTGTGATGTGATTTCCGTCCTTGTCTTTACAGAAAGGTGGCCGTGAACCATGCCCATTTGTCCCGTTTTAGACTTTTTGGTAGAATTTTCGGGCTTCGTTCTTCCTCAATTTTCTCACTCTCGCGCTTTGTCCACTGCCGTTTCTTACGCATAAAGAGACGGGTTACCTCCTTAATTGTTCCCCTATTCCGCTCTGTCGCAGCTCTCGTTGCAATTGACTGAAGCATTGCCACACGTATAGAGTTCTTTTCATCATTTGGTAAGCGACAGTCTTCTTCGTTTCGTGGTTTGTTGCGAAGCGGTTTTTCAGAAGCCATCATGGTTGATGGGGCAGTTTTTATATAGTCGGACATGGGTTTATACTGCGCTTTAGGATCGTCATCGGCAGGGGGTGGATTCTGTGAAAAAAGGTGCGAGAGCTTCCTTGAGTAGGCTGTGGCTACCTCTGGTATTTGCGGCTTTCCGATGTCTAGCTTTTTCTGCGTCTGGTTTCGTACAATTTTCGCTGTACTTATTCTTGTGCGAACCTATGCTGCTACCAGGTAGTGATCAGAATCGATGTTAGCTCCTCTGATCACTCGTACGGCCATTACACTGGATGAGTGCCTTCCATCAATTACCACGTGATCAATTTGGTTCTTAGTTCTTTGATCAGGGGATACCCAAGTAGCCTTGTGGATGTCTTTATGCTGGAATCTTGTACCACTAACGACCATGTTTTTTGCCGCGGCAAAGTCAATCAGTCTCATACCGTTGTCGGAACTGTCAGCATGTAGATTGAAATTGCCAATAGTTGGATGAAACACATTCTCCCTGCCTACTTTGGCATTAACATCTCCTAGTACAATCTTAATGTCATGGCCAGGGCAGCGATCATACGTTTCCTCTAGGAGCTCATAGAATATGTCTTTGGCATCATCATCTTTCTCTTCTGTAGGGGCATGCATACAAATTAGAGAAATATAAAAATATTTCGCTTTTATGCGTATTACACGGACTGCCACTCACAGGATTGAACCTAGAGACTAGATGTCGCAGTCTTTTTCCAACTACAAAACCGCAACCAAATTCATGTTTTTCTCAAGGCGAATGGGAATGGCGAATGGGAAGCCATGTCCTGTCCATCGCATTTCTTGGATAGCGGTAATGCCAGCCTTATATCTATCGAGGACATCTGCCAATTGGATACTTTCACCGGATCTATATAGAGTTCTTATATTCCAGGTGCATATCCGTAAATCGTGGTACTTATAAAGTTCGAGGTGGTTGTCAACAAATAGGGGTTGTCCATGTTTTCTTTCTCGTTTTTATATATCACATTATGAACGGTGGCGGGAGGTAAACCCAGTCCACCGGGTTTTTGCATTTTACCTATTGCTAGGATATTTGATTGCAGCCGCCCATTATGGATCAGACGCTGACCAAGATGCAATATGGCGGACCTAGATATTCTTCTCTTGGCTTCTATCCACTGTTGGGTCAGACGACTTCTCAGGACAAAAGAATATGTCCGATACCTTGATGAGCTTCAGTGACGGGGTCACCTAATAAGCCTGAGCCGTAGCAGTGATATCATAAGAAATCAGGCTGCTCATTTCAGTACCATTGCACCACCAACTACAAGATGTAATAATCGATCAAGACATTTAGAAAATGTCACTGAAGACAGACCATAAATTTTAGCAACAGAATTGATTTCATGCGTTCAATTAACATTACTGGTATACAATGTACTCGTATTACCATTAGGTATTAAAGACCTGTAGATAATTATATGAGAGTTACAATTAAGAGAGTAACAATGTTAACATAAGCTAGAGCATAAGAAACATAGAACTATCAAACACAAGAATATGAAATAAACCAGTAGCTAAAGCACTGCCGATCAAAGAACACTACATGGCGCAGTCGGCGAACTAAAAAAAATTAAAAGTTTGCAATTGGAATGTGATGGTTAAAGCAAAACCTAAATTGAATACAAGCATCTCTAAAACAAAAAGACAACGTGGAAGACCACCAAAAGGTGTACGTTACATATATAAGTCAAGTATGGATTACATAAAAAAAGTAGATGAGTTAAAACTCAGCGGAAACATATCCGAAAACTGGAGGGTTTTCTGGCAAAACTTTAAAATATTTGCCACTGCGATCGAATTAGCAAAGAAACCAAATCCCTTACAAGTTGCAATATTTTTGAATACAATTGGTTCAGAAGCTGTTGAGGTCGTCAATTCATTTAATTTGAATGACACACAAAAGGAAGATTATAAAGAGGTCACTGATGCATTCGAGAAATTTTGCAAACCAAAATGCAACGAGGTCTATGAAAGTTTTATTTTTCATAATCGTTCACAATCACATGGTGAACCTTTTGATAACTTTCTAATGGACATTACGAAGATGGTACGAAGATGTAATTTCAAAGACGATGACAGAATGGTGAGAGACCGAATCGTGCTCGGAACAGCAAACAAGAAATTGCAGAAAAGATTATTGGAATCGGCGAATTTGACAATGCAAATGGGAATTGAGAGTGCGAGAGCGGCAGAAGTGTCAAATAAGCAAATGGAAAAACTTGAGGGCGAAGGAACAAGTGCTGATGGAGCTGCAAGGGATGACGGCACAGAGGTTGATTTAATTCTCAAAAGAAGTGGACAAAACAGAAATGGTAAAGTTAAGTATGATAAATACAATGAGAGTTCAAACAATTTTAAAAAAGAGAATATGGTAAATAATTGTTCATATTGCGGCAACAATCATGAAAAAGGAAAATGTTTTGCTTTTGGAAAACAATGTGTAAAGTGTAATAAATTTAATCATTTTGCTAGTGTCTGTAAAAGTGTTTCAGTTGGAGAAGTAGAGTTCAAACATTCTTCGAGGGAATCTAGTGTTTACATAGATGAAATAAGTATTAATAGAAAAGTTGAGAGCTGGTATGAACTAGTAAGAATTAATGATAGAAATGTAAAATTTAAATTAGACACTGGTGCCTGTGTAAATATATTTCCACTTAAATATGTATATTAACACAGACAGTGTTAAATTTATTAAAACACAAGGAAATTTACTTGCATATAATGGAACAAAGATAAATAATCTAGGTGTGGCAACCCTATTAGGCGAAGTAAAGGGAAGAAAGAAAAAACTAGATTTTTATATTGTAGACGATCAAATTAACTCTCTTCCTGTATTGGGTTTGCAATCGTGCGTCTCTTTGGGATTAATTAAAAGTATACTCAGTGTTCAAAAAATGAATATCAAAAAGTTGAAAGAAGAGTATTATGACGTTTTTAATGGCTTAGGATGTTTTGAAAAAGAATTTCGGATTAACCTCAAAGAGAATGCGATTGCATGTGCAAAACCTGCACATCGAGTTCCAATTGCTTTAAAAGAGCCTTTAAGAGCAGAGCTTAATCGTCTATGTCAAAGAGACATTATTGGAAAATGTTGGCAAACTGGGTCGTGTAGTATATCCAATATTGTTATTGTTGAAAAACCTAATAAAAAACTAAGAATATGCATAAATCCAAAGGAACTGAATAATGCCATTCAAGACAATTTTTATGAAATTCCATCCTTCGAAGATATCAAACCAAAATTGCATAACAGAAAATTATTTTCTGTATTTGATATGAAGGATGGGTTTTGGCAAATTGCTTTGGATGATGCATCGAAGGAATTATGCACTTCTAGCACTCCATTTGGGTGCTATAGGTTCAAGCGACTACCCTTTGGCATTAAGATTGCGTCAGAAGCATTTCAAATGCTTAATGAAAAAAATTTTGGAAATAGAAAAAATGTTATAATTTATATCGATGACATATTAATTGCAGCAGAAAATGAAGATGAACATGACAATGCTGTCGAAGAAATACTGAAAAGAGCTAGAGAAAAAAATATAAAATTCAATGTAGATAAAATTCAATGGAAAAGCGAAGAAGTCAACTTCTTAGGTCACAAATTTTCAGAAAACGGAATTGAGTGCGATAAAGGGAATCGAAGATTTAGGAGAGCCAAAAAATAAAAAAGATATGCAAAGGTTGGTGGGGTTTATAAATTATTTAAGAGACTTTATTCCTAATCTCTCTGAAATTAGTAGCCCTTTTAGAGAGCTTATGAAAGACTCCATTGTTTTTAAATGGCTTCCAGTTCACTCACGGTGTTTAAAACAAATCAAAATGACAATTTTAAATTCTCCAGCATTACAGCCTTTTGACTGTAAAGAAGAAATCGTACTACAAACGGACGCATCTAAATATGGGTTGGGTTGTGCGCTACTCCAAAATAAAAAACCAGTATGTTTCGCATTCCGAAGCTTATCGGATTCAGAAACAAGATATGCGCAAACCGAAAAAGAAATGCTGGCTGTTGTATTTGGGTGTAAGAAGTTCCATAATTACATCTATGGTAGAAAAGTCAAAATAATGACAGACCACAAACCACTTTTGGGAATGGATTAATGAACAAGGATTCCAGCAAGATACCATCGATGAAACTTCAGAGAATGAAATTGAAGTTAGAAAAGTACAAACTCGATTTTAGTTATGTTCCAGGAAAGTTTTTATATTTAGCAGATTGGCTCTCAAGAAGTCTTAAGATAGAGAAAAATATAAATTCAGAAATTAAGGACATCGAAGAAATGGTTCACACAATAAATATCAGTAAAGACAAAAAGATATTGTTTCAAACTGAAACAGAAAGAGATATGACATTGAAAAAAATAACAGAGTTTTGTATCAATGGTTGGCCAAAAGAAAAGAAAAAACTGCCTGATGATATTCGGTTTTTATGGGACTTAAAATCAAATTTGTTTGTTGAAGATGGCTTAGTTTATTTCGGAAATAGAGTCGTCTTTGTACCCAAAAATATCAGATCTACTGTTTTAGAAAATTTACACAAATCCCATCTCGGCATTGTTAAGACAAATAAAAGAGCAAACCAACTTTTGTTTTGGCCAAACATCAATCGAGACATAACACAATTAATAGAAAGTTGCAAAGCATGTCAGAAATATAGGCATTCTAATGTTAAGGAAACTTTATTAAGTCATTCAGTGCCTACCTATCCAATTGAAAAAATAGGAATGGACATAATGGAATTAACAGGGAAAAGTTTTTTGATAATGGGTGATTACTTATCAAAATATCTAGATATTATTCCATTAGGCAAAAAAACTGCAGCATCGATAATAATAAAGCTTGAGAATATATTTTCCCACCATGGAATTCCAAGAGAAATTATTGCAGACAACGTTCCATTTGGATCATATGAATTTACTAACTGGGCTAAATCGCTTGACATAAAAGTGACCACATCAAGTCCACTATATCCAAAATCTAATGGATTTGCGGAAAGATTAGTTCACGTAGCAAAAACCCTAATTTTAAAGAGTAAAGAAAACAACGAAAGTTTGTGGTATGCTTTATTAGAGTATCGTAATACGCCCATAAAAAATTCAGAATTCTCACCTACACAAGTTCTCATGGGAAGACAGACAAGAACTCTACTACCAGGACATGTAACTATCTACAAAAACGAAAACAGCGCCCGAATCATACCAGTTTTAAAAAGCAATATAAAAGAAAATGAAAAATATTACAATAGCAAGGCAAAACTCTCAACAAAATTTAAAGACACAGAAAAAGTATGGATTAAAGAAAATAAACACTGGGTTCCTGGAACGATAATAAAGCAACATGAAACACCCAGGTCATATATGGTCAAAAGAGACAGTAAAATATACAGAAGAAATACCTATTTTTTGAGGAAACGAAAATAAAAATAAAAATATTAATTTTCAAGGAACCGTTATTCCATTATAAATTTTATCTTTATAATTTCAACATCACTTTTTCTGCAACACTTTAAAATTATCATCTTATACAACATATATTTGTATTGTAAAATTAAATAATTAAATAATATAATGTTACACATTACACTTAAAATTTCATTATCAGCATTATTATTCTGTACGGCAAGCAATATTTATATAACTTTAAACATCACCGTCATCGTTGTTCTTCAAATTATTGCATTCATTATATGTACTAGTGTACTAGATATATTGCCAATTAAAAATAATACATAAAAAATAATACATGAAATTGCATAAAATACCATAATTCTAACAAATTAATTTATTTTGAATTCTTCTATTGACACTTATATTTAAGTAGGGAGATAATTATATGAGAGTTACAATTAAGAGAGTAACAATGTTAACATAAGCTAGAGCATAAGAAACATAGAACTATCAAACACAAGAATATGAAATAAACCAGTAGCTAATGCACTGCCGATCAAAGAACACTACAGACCAAATATATGGCTTAAGTTGAAATCACTTAGAAATAAATAGCCATCTTTTTCCTTATCAGGACCTATTTTAGAGATATTATGCATATGAGGAACATACAGCCTTTGACTAATATTTGACGGTATGCACACGTTGGAAAATGGCCTTTGCAACATATTCTTTCAAACACATTCTAGAGGAACCATGTATATGTTTTGAAGACACTCCAAACAAACATTCTTGTGTTTACATAGAACCATATGCGTGTTTCATCGCTAACATTCATAAACTTATATGGGTGGATTCGTACGTTTCCTTCCAAACCTCCCTATTCTTACGTGGAAACATGTGCGTATTTCCGCACAAACACGCCGTTACTTACATGGAGGCGTATGAGAGTTCCCTTCCAAGCATAATAATGTTTAGAAGCAAATTCTGTTAGATTCAATAAATACACACACATACCAATATGACATTTGCTATATTTCACCAGCTTTACAATTTTGAAAATGCAACCCAATTGTATTAAAATTTTGAAAACCATTCCATATTTCTATTACTAGAGATATAGTTCCGTGGAGGTGGAAAGTTTCTGATTGCCATTCACTTGGGAGTGGCCAGAAATGATTTCTTCAATGGGCAGTCCAAGCAGCTCACTACTTCCACGCAGTATGTCCTGGGCAATGGCTTTTCGGAAACCTCCGCTAGCTAGCTAGAGTGCGAAGGCGAAACAAATGAGCATCAAATCAGGTTTAGTAGGTGACTGATGTCACTGAAGCTCATCAAACAATCGGGCATATTCTTTTGTCCTTATAAGGCGGATGAGCCAAACATACGGGCCAACGGCGGATAGAAACTAAAAGAAGAAAATCCAGCTTCAACATATCGCATCCTGGTCAGCGTCTCATACATAATGGGCGGCTGCAATCAAATATCCTGGCAGTAGGTAAAATACAAAAACCCGGTGGACTGGGTTTGCCTCCCGCCACCGTTCGTAATGGCAGTGAATATACAACAACGAAAAAGAAAACATAAACAACCCCTATTTGTTGACGACCCCGCAATCGTTATAAGGACCACGATTTACGGATATGCACTTGGAATGTGAGAAATCTATATAGATCTGGTGCAAGTATCCAATTGGCAGATGTCCTCGAAAGTTATAAGGCTGACATTACCGCTATCCAGGAAATGCGATGGACAGGATATGGCTGCACAAGAAAACACATATACAACAGCTGCCATGAGAAAAAACATGAATTTGGTTGCGGATTTGTAGTTGGCAAAAGACTGCGGCATCTAGTCTCTAGGTTCAATCCTGTGAGTGAACGTATAGCCACAATCCGCACAAAAGCGAAATATTTTTATATTTCCCTAATTTGTGTGCATGCCCCGACAGGGGAGAAAGATGATGATGCCAAAGACATATTCTATGAGCTCCTAGAGGAAACGTATGACCGCTGCCCTGGCCATGACATTAAGATTGTACTAGGAGATTTTAATGCCAAAGTAGGAAGGGAGAATGTGTTTAATCCAACTATTGGCAATTTCAGTCTACATGCTGACAGTTCCGACAACGGTATGTGACTGATTGACTTTTCCGCGGCAAAAAAATGGTCATTAGTGGTACAAGATTCCAGCATAAAGACATCCACAAGGCTACTTGGGTATCCCCTGATCAAAGAACTAAGAACCAAATTGATCACGTGGTAGTTGATGGAAGGCACTCATCCAGTGTAATGGACGTACGAGTGATCAGAGGAGCTAACATCGATTCTGATCACTACCTGGTAGCAGCATAGGTTCGCACAAGATTAAATAGAGCGAAAATCGTACGAAACCAGACGCAGAGTAAGCTGGACATCGGAGGGCTGCAATTACCAGAGGTAGCCACAGCCTACTCAAGGAAGCTCTCGCAACTTTTGGCACAGAACCCACCCCCTCCCGATGACGATCCTGATGCGCAGTGGAAACCCATTTCCGACTCTATAAAAACTGCCGCAACAACCGTACTTGGTTTCGAAAAACCGCTTCGCAATAAACCGTGGTACGATGAAGAGTGTCGCATTGCAAATGACGAAAAGAACGCTGCACGTATGGTAATGCTTCAGTCAATTGCAACGCGAGCTGCCACTGAGCGGTATAGGGAGAAAAGAAAGGAGGTAAACCGTCTCTTTAGGCGTAAGAAACGGCAGTGGAGAAAGCGCGAAAGTGAGAAAATTGAGATATACAGAAGGAAGAACGAAGCCCGAAAATTCTACCAAAAAGTTAAAAACGGTACTAATGGACATGGTTCAGGGCCCCCCTTCTGTAAAGACAAGGACGGAAATCTCGTCACAGATGTGCAGAGCATGTTGGGAATATGGAGAGAGCATTTCTCCGCGCTACTAGAACCTGAGATATCCAATGACGATGGGACAATCGATCACAATATGGACGACGACGTCGATTGCCCCCCTCCTAACCAAGACGAGGTCAGAACAGCTATTGCCCGGCTTAAGAACAACTAAGCCGCAGGAGCCGATGGATTACCGGCGGAGCTGTTTAAGGCTGACGGCGATGAGCTGATAAGGTGCATGCATCAGCTCATTAGCAAAATTTGGTTAGATGAATGCATGCCCGACGATTGGAGTCTCAGTGTACTATGTCCCATATTTAAAAAAGGTGACCCGAGTCTCTGTGCTAACTACCGTGGAATAAGCCTTTTATCCATAGCATATAAGGTTCTCTCAAGTATAATGTGCGAAAGACTAAAACCAATTATCGCTGACCTGATTGGACCATACCAGTGTGGCTTTAGGCCTAGAAAATCGACAACTGATCAGATTTTCACGCTACGCCAACTCCTGGAGAAGACACACGAAAAACAAATCAACACCTATCATCTAGTTGTCCATTATAAAGCGGCCTTCGATAGTCCGATACGGGAGAAATTCTATGAAGCAATGTCTGAGCTTGGCAGACATTGCAGGATGAACTTGACGAACACCAAATCTGCAGTGGAAGTTGGTAAGGATCTCGCCGAACCTTTCGAAACTAAGCAAGGCCTCAGGCAAGGCGAAACCCTATCGTGCGATCTCTTTAACATCTTAATAGAGATTACTATGAGAAAAGCTGCACTCAACACGAATAAAACCATTAGCAGAAAAAGTCACATGCTGCTCGCGTATGCTGATGATATAGATATCATTGGGCGCACAATTAGAGAAGTTACTGCGATTTTTCGAAAATTGAGAAGGAGTCCGCAATGAGAAGGAGTGACGGTAAATGAGGACAAGACAAAATTAATGGTTTCAACGAACAGGGCATCCACGCGATTAGACCAAAGCGTGAACGTTGACCACCGTTATAACTTCGAGGTAGTGGACGAATTCATATACCTCGGATCTGCCGTGAACAAAAACTACAACGTCAGCCTTGAGATCAAGCGGAGAATTGTGCTTGCGAATAGATGTTATTTTGGGCTAAGCAAGCACTATAGAGATAAAGCCCTCTCAGGAGTAACAACAGTCCAACTGTACCAGACTCTCATTCAACCTGTCTTGCTTTATGGCGCAGAATCCTGGGTCCTATCGCAAGCAGACGAAACATCTCTAGGAGTCTTCGAGAGAAAAATACTCCGAAAAATGTATGGCCCTATAGTGCACAACGGCGAGTATCGGCGACGCATGAATCATGAGCTGCATGAGCTTTAGCCTGACATTGACATAGTTAAGCGGATCAAGATAACGCGATTGCGCTGGCTAGGCCATGTCAGTAGAATGGATGAAGATGAACCAGCGCGAAGGGTTTTCGAAACCGAACTCGAAGGAAGACGAAAAATAGGAAGACCAAGACTCCGCTGGAGGGATCAGGTTGACGAATCCCTGCGTACACTTGGTATTGCCAACTGGAGAGATAAAGCAAAAGATCGAACTGGTCTTCGTTTTGTAAGGTCCCTGACCCCCCGGGGTTGTCCGAGACCGGATAAGTAAGTAAGTAAGAGATATAGTTGTTTTGAAAGAAGTTTTGCAAATCGTATAGCTGTGCTTTCGATATTTTTCAAACACTACATATTGGGAAATTCTCAATTGAAATGAGTTTTCGTTTGCATTTCCTTTGATGCATTTTTCAATTTCAGTACATACAACCGCTGATGATTTGAGGATAGATCTAACACAGCTATACGGTTTGCCAGCAAATCATGAGGATACAGTTTGCAAAACTTCTTTTGAATAACTTTATCTCTTGTAATAGAAATAGTGAGCTTGAATATTAATTAAAATAAAAAAATCCAAAATGTAAAATTGCATTCAGTTTTTACTTCAAGTGCATTGTGGGAGGTGTAAGCACTTCTAATCTATAAGGAACATGTTCACGTACAGAGGTCTTCTCGCCCAAAGTGTTGCCCAGGGGGTTTCGATGAAACAGCTGCTTGAAGTCCTAGCTGCAAATTTGATAAAGGATAGCATTTGACGGAGAATGAGCGATAGGCGATTTGAAAAAAACTGCCTCTAAATTTGATTTTATTGGTTCTTATGACTTTTAAAATAATTTTCAATGCCATAAATTAATTTTGATTTGAAGAACACAACAATTTTCTTTCGTTTTGGAAGGAAGTTCCTTGTCGCACGTTTCGGGAAGGGGGCTAAATGGCAAATAAAAATAAACAACTTTTTTCTAACACTATTATGCAACAACCCAGTTTTATCAACTATATTGGTTACTTTTGCTTTGGTTTGTGTCTAGACTAACACATGTTGGGAAATTTCTTGTTTAATGGAAAGTTTTGTAGGTGGAGCCTGTAACCAATATTTAATATCTGTATATTGTAGTTTTGAACCCAATAAAAAGTATATTTAGAAAAGCCAAAGTGGAAGTTTAAAAAACAAAATTTTCTTAAATCCGGGCATTTTCTTAAAGAAAGTAAATTTTCTCAAAAAAAAAATACCTATTCATATTCTTAAACAAAGTACTTTTACCTAAAAAATACCTTATCTTAAAGAAGTAACTTTGCTTAAAAAAGTAAATTATATTAAAAAAAAATTACAGCAGGCAGTTGTCCGAGGCCTTCGGCCACGGATTGTCCCTGCAGGCTGTGTCAGAGACACGGCCATTAAGTTTAACGTAGAATACGCCATCCGATAAGACAGAAAACATATATAACAATAAATTCATTTGCTTATATTATTTATCATTTATTGTTATATATGTTTTCTGTCTTATCGGATGGCGTATTCTACGTTAAACTTAATGGCCGTGTCTCTGACACAGCCTGCAGGGACAGTACGTGGCCGAAGGCCTCGGACAACTGTCTGCTGTAATTTTTATATTTACCAACGGCATTTGATTCAAGTCCGTTTAAAAAAAAAATATTATCAATTTTTTTAAACTTAATTTAATTTATGTAATTTAATTAATATTTTTATTGAAATAAGTTCTGCGAATGTTGAGAATAAGGTTATTAATACATATAAAAAGGTTTAATAATAATATTAAAAAAGGTTTACCTTATCTTTACCCTTTACAATTCAAAATTAATGTTACAACAGCTTTATTGAAGCTTTCGCAAAAAAGCTTTATTACGTTAGCTTACTGTTTGTTTTACTTTTTACTAGATACATGTTGCCAAGCAACATAAGCTTGCTGTTCGTTTCACTTTTTACTAGATACATGTTCCTAAGCAATGTTGAGCAACCAAAAACACTCAACCAAACACCACACATATGTTTGAGTGTATGTGTTTAAACAATTTTCATTTGAGAAATTAAAATACTAGAAATATATCAACCAATATGAAATGTATATCAAACGAAAGATAACATCTTCATTTACCTACAAAAAAAATGTTAAAAAATTCATCTAGCCGTTTCCTCAAATTCAATGAAATAAAGATTACAACAATAAAAACCTGACATGACTCCTCATACCGTAAGGTAAGACGTATTCTACGTCAAAAACAAAATTTTGTTACAAAAAGTAAATTTTCTTAGAACTTTTTTTTTAAATAAGTACCTTTTTAATTTTATTGTACAAGCTGGAGGCCACTCTACATCTCTATTCATAGAGATATAGTTTTTTCAAAAAGGAGTTTTGCCAATGTATTCCTATGATTCCTGGCAAACCGTATAGCTATTTCAGATCTAGGCACAGATCTTCATCAGCGGTTGTTTGGAATGATGCTATTGAAAAATTCATCAAACTAAATGCAAACGAAATCTTATTTGAATTGCGAATTCACTATAATGAGGACCGATGGTTCTCTGGAGATGGAAAGAAGTTTTTGCAAATGTTTTCTTGTGTGTTTTGCTTGCGATATTTTTCAAACACTTGCATAGTGGGGAATTCTCAATTCAAATGAGGTTTCGTTTGCATTTACTTACTTACTTACTTACTTATCCGGTCTCGGACACCCCCGGGCGGTTAGGGACCTTACAAAACGAAGATAACATATTTCGCCAACCAGTTCGATCTTTTGCTTTATTTCTCCGGTTGGCAATATCAAATCTACGCAGGGATTCGTCAACCTGATCCCTCCAGCGGAGTCTTGGTCTTCCTATATTTCGTCTTCCTTCGAGTTCGGTTTCGAAAACCCTTCGTGCTGGTTCGCCTTCATGCATTCGCCTGACATGGCCTAGCCAGCGCAATTGCGTTATTTTGATCCGCTTAACTATGTCAATGTCGGGATATAGCCCATACAGCTCATGGTTCATGCGTCGCCGATACTCGACGTTGTGTACTATAGGACCACACATTTTTCGGAGTATGTTTCTCTCGAAGACTCCTACAGATGTTTCGTCTGCTGCCGATAAGGGTTCTGCGCCATAAAGCAAGACAGGTTATGAGAGTCTGGTATAGTTGGATCTATAAAGTGTGTGCTTAGCCCATAATAACATCTATTCGCAAGCACAATTCTCCGCTTGATCTTAAGGCTGCAGTTGTTGTGTTTGTTTACGGCAGATACGAGGGATATAAATTCTTCCACCACCTCGAAATTATAACAGTTATCAACTTTCACGCTTTGGTCTAATCGCGTGGAGGACCTGCTAGTTGAAACCATTAATTTTGTCTTGTCCTCATTTACCGTCAGACCCACTTTTCCTGACTCCTCAATTCTCGAAAACTCCGCAGTAACTTCTCTAACTGTGCGTCCGATGATATCAATATTATCAGCATATGCGAGCAGCATGCGACTTTTGCTGCTAATGGTTTTATTCGTGTTGACTGCAGCTTTTCTCATAATAATCTCCATTAAGAGTTAAAGAGATCGCACGATAGGCCTCGCTTAGTTTCGAAAGGTTCGGTAAGATCCTTACCAACTTTCACTGCGGATTTGGTGTTCGTCAAGGTCATCCTGCAAAGGCGCATGAGTTTTGCAGGAATACCAAGCTCAGACATTGCTTCATAGAGTTTCACCCGTATCGGACTATCGAAGGCCGCTTTATAATGGACAACTAGATGATAGGTGTTGATTTGTTTTTCGTGTGTCTTCTCCAGGAGTTGGCGTAGCGTGAAAATCTGATCAGTTGTCGATTTTCCAGGCCTAAAGCCACACTGGTATGGTCCAATCAGGTCAGCGATAATTGGTTTTAGTCTTTCGCAGATTATACTTGATATAACCTTATATGCTATGGATAAAAGGCTTATTCCACGGTAGTTGGCACAGAGACTCGGGTCACCTTTTTTAAATATGGGACATAGTACACTGAGACTCCAATCGCCGGGCATGCATTCATCTAACCAAATTTTGCTAATGAGCTGATGCATGCACCTTATCAGCTCATCGCCGCCAGCCTTAAACAGCTCCGCCGGTAATCCATCGGCTCCTGCGGCTTAGTTGTTCTTAAGCCGGGCAATAGCTGTTCTGACCACGCCTTGGTTAGGAGGGGGGCAATCGACGTCGTCGTTCATATTGTGATCGATTGTCCCATCGTCCTTGTCTTTAAAGAAGGGGGGGGGGTGGTCCTGAACCATGTCCATTAGTACCGTTTTTAATTTTTTGGTAGAATTTTCGGGCTTCGTTCTTCCTTCTGTATGTCGCAATTTTCTCACTTTCGCGCTTTCTCTACTGCCGTTTCTTACGCCTAAAGAGACGGTTTACCTCCTTTCTTTTCCCCCTATACCGCTCAGTGGCAGCTCGCGTTGCAATTGACTGAAGCATTGCCACACGTATAGAGTTCTTTTCGTCATTTGCAATGCGACACTCTTCATCGTACCACGGTTTATTGCGAAGCGGTTTTTCGAAACCAAGTACGGTTGTTGCGGCAGTTTTTATAGAGTCGGAAATGGGTTTCCACTGCGCATCAGGATCGTCATCGGGAGGGGGTGGGTTCTGTGCCAAAAGTTGCGAGAGCTTCCTTGAGTAGGCTGTGGCTACCTCTGGTAATTGCAGCCCTCCGATGTCCAGCTTACTCTGCGTCTGGTTTCGTACGATTTTCGCTCTATTTAATCTTGTGCGAACCTATGCTGCTACCAGGTAGTGATCAGAATCGATGTTAGCTCCTCTGATCACTCGTACGTCCATTACACTGGATGAGTGCCTTCCATCAATTACCACGTGATCAATTTGGTTCTTAGTTCTTTGATCAGGGGATACCCAAGTAGCCTTGTGGATGTCTTTATGCTGGAATCTTGTACCACTAATGACCATTTTTTTGCCGCGGAAAAGTCAATCAGTCACATACCGTTGTCGGAACTGTCAGCATGTAGACTGAAATTGCCAATAGTTGGATTAAACACATTCTCCCTTCCTACTTTGGCATTAAAATCTCCTAGTACAATCTTAATGTCATGGCCAGGGCAGCGGTCATACGTTTCCTCTAGGAGCTCATAGAATATGTCTTTGGCATCATCATCTGTCTTTTCTGTCGGGGCATGAACACAAATTAGGGAAATATAAAAATATTTCGCTTTTATGCGGATTGTGGCTATTCGTTCACTCACAGGATTGAACCAACTGTAGTATATATCGCAGTTTCTTTTTCTTGAGCAGCCATGTCCTGTCCATCGCATTTCCTGGATAGCGGTAATGTCAGCCTTATAACTTTCGAGGACATCTTCCAGTTGGATACTTGCACCGGATCTATATAGAGTTCTTACATTCCAAGTGCATATCCGTAAATCGTGGTCCTTATAACGATTGCGGGGGTCGTCAACAAATAGGGGTTGTTTATGTTTTCTTTTTCGTTTACGTATTTTCACTGCCATTATGAACGGTGGCGGGAGGCAAACCCAGCCCACCGTGTTTTTGCAGGATAATTTGATGCAGCCGCCCATTATGGATCAGACGCTGACCAGGATGCGATATGTTGAACCTGGATTTTCTTCTTTTAGTTTCTATCCACCGTTGGTCCGTATATTTGGCTCATCCGCCTTCTAAGGACAAAAGAGTATGCCCGATTGTTTGATGAGCTTCAGTGACATCAGTCACCTACTAAACCTGATTTGATGCTCATTTGTTTCGCCTTCTCACTCTAGCTAGCTAACGGAGGTTTCCGAAAAGCCATTGCCCAGGACATACTGCGTGGAAGTAGTGAGCTGCTTGGACTGCCCAATGAAGGAATCATTTCTGGCCACTCCCAAGTGAATGGCAATCAGAAACTTTCCATCTCTACGGACAGTCCCATGTCCCTTCGTTTGCATTTAGTTTGATGAATTTTTCAATAGTATCATTCCAAACAACCGCTGATGAAGATCTGTGGCTAGATCTGGAATAGCTATACGGGTTGCCAGGAATCATAGGAATACATTTGCAAAACTCTTTTTTTAAATAACTATATCTCTATTAATAGAGATATAGAATGGCATCACGCTTGGAAAATGAAATTAAAAAGTACCAATAAAAAGGCCGAATAAATAAAAATCATCCCTGATGAATTTGAACAAAGACGATCTAGACTTAGACTACCAGAAGATGTGCGCAATTTGGCAACCCTGGTACAAGAGAACCAAAAAGTGCTAGAAATTCACTCTAACTAGAGTTGGGTAGTTCATGAACTATGTAGTTCATTTAGGGTGACCAGACACCACCCTCACGAACATAATCTACATGTTCGAAATGACGAATATATTCGTGATTGTTGTGTTCGGCACCTTAAATGAACGAGTTCGAGAACTAGTGAACGGGTTCGACACAAGTCTAACTCAAACGCATTTCTCTCTCGCATCATATCTTGATTATTTCATAGTTTTTGCACAGTTTATTTAATTTTTCTTCAACATGGATGGATTTTGACAAAAACCCTATCAAACAGCTGCTTGTGCATTGAACTATTCAATGAAGAGAGTAAGAGAGAGAGAGAGAGCAGAGAATGGCTAGGTTTTCCCTCGTTTTGTTTGTTGGCATTTGAGTGAAGATAAATTTTGACTGTCTACTTGTACATCGTTTTTGATTTGAATAAGTACCTTTTCTGAAAATAGTAAATTTTCTAACAACAAATTGCATTTTCTTAAAAATTTAAAAAAAATAAAAAATAAAATAAAAATAAAATTTTAAAAAAAATAAATAAAAATTTACCTTCTCTTTAAACAGTACCTTTTTGTGAGATCTTTTCTTGAGTTAAGTACCTACTCATGAAAGTGTATCTATTCTTAAAAAAGGACCCATATTAAAAAAATTCCCATATCTTAAAAAAAACTACCTTATCTTATAAAAACAATACCTTTTCTTACAAAAATTCCTTTTCGTAAAAGTACCTTTTCTTAAAAATAAAATAATAACTTGTCTTTTCTTGAGATAAGTTGCCTTTCTGAAAATAAGTAATTTTCTTAAAAAATAACCTTTTCCTAAAAATAGTACAACTTTTCTAAAAAGTACCTTTCTTAAAAAAGGACTTCTTTGTAAAAAATGCATACTCTTATGGCTTTTCCTGACAGAAAGTACTTCTGTTTACAAATAGTACCTTTCTTAAAAGAAACATTAGCTTTTAATAAAGGAAGTAGCTCTCTTTAAAAAAGGATCCTTTCGGGGAAATAATAGATAATAGATCTTCTTACAAAAAGGACCTACAAATATAGTTTTTTTTTAAAACAATACATTCTATACAGAAAAATTTTTCTTAAAAAAAGTTTATCATTTTACAAAAAGTATATAGTTTCTTAAAGATCCATTTAAATTATCGCATATTTCAACGGGCGCCGTAGGCGTTTTGGAACTAACTACTACATAATATCTACCGAAAGGAACTTCGTTCCAACCGTGTGTACCGTGGCACTTCATGTGATTTTTTTTATTTTTATTTCGTCCAAACTCTGGCAGAAAAGAAACTGTATCAAAACTCGTGTTAGCCCAGCGACTTTCGACGAAAATTTGGTGGAACTGAAACACACATGCAAACTCTTTATATCATACTCTATGGTCTTGCCAGGGAAATGACTGTTCATAAGGAGATTGATTTAACCTGTACTGTAGGTTGTCTACTGCCTAGAATAGTCCTTCAGGTTTCCTATTGTCGTGTTGCCTGACGCCAATATTTTCCATATCTGCGACGCCTTATAGAAAAGCGCCGTTTGAAATAGTGGACTCATTGAAGTTCATTTGGTTATCCCTCTTGCTGGTTATAATGTGATTTTCTATGTTACCAAAATTTCGATTTGTTCATTCCAAGCAGTTGTTTGTCATAATCAGACAAATTTTTTTGTGTGCCATTCCGAAGATGATAACATTTATGTGAATTTCTAGCGTTTTGTCATTCCAAAATGTATTCCATTCCAAACAAATTGTTGTTCACTCTGCGAAATTAATAAGTAGTGTTTGTTGCAAATTGTAAACTTTCATTTAGAAATAAAAATGGTTTCGAAAATCAAACAAAATAAAAATTCAAATGCATCAATAAAAAATAATTTCATTGCGATAAACGAGTTACAAATGAGTTCGATCGTTACAACTAAATCGTAAATAATTTCGGTTGTGGTAAACGAATTTATTAAAATGTAGCTAGCCGTAATATAATTTAAAATAAATTTGGTTGCGGTAACCGCTTTTTTCAATTTCAAATTCATTTATTCCAGATTTTCATGTAATACATTATACACTGAAAGAAAAACCTTCATACCATTAATGAATTCTTACATTGCATTACTGAAAAGTGTCATTGTTTTTGAGCCAATGTCGGGCTTCATTAATGCTATGAACAATGTTACATTAAACGAAAAATGTTTCGTAGACCTTGAAATTAATGTAAACTTTCTAACCGGAATGAAACATTATCATTGTGTTAAAGAAATATGTTACATTGATATTATAAACCGTTTCATTGATGTAATGAAACATAAGCATTGATGCAATGAACATATTACATTGATGCTATGAACATGTTTCATTGATGCTATGAGCATGTTTCATTAATGCAATGAATATGTTTCATTGATGGTTTGAACATGTTACATTGAAGGTCTGAATATGTTTCGTTGATTGTATGAACATATTTCTTTGATGGTGTAACACGTTTCATTGACGGTATGAACATGTGGTATGAACAAGTTTCATTGTTGGTATGAATAGGTTTCATTGATAGTATGAACAGGTTTCATTGATGGTATGAACCGGGTTCATTGATGGCATGAATATGTTGCATTGATGGTATAACACGTTTCGTTGAGGGTATGAACATATTCCATTGAACGGGTTTCTTTGATGGTATGAACCGACTTCATTGATACTATGAAGACAATTCATCGATAGTATGAAGATATTTCATTGCTGGTATGGTCAGATTGGGGCGAAAAAAAATGTTGGGGGGGGGGGGTGGTGTCTGGTAGAACACACGATTCTAAGCAAAAAATGCAAAATGGAAAAGTTAGAGGGAATCCCTATTTTAGGAGTTATGGGCCTCCAAAGTTCGGGCTTTTTGAGGCACGATTTTTTTCGACTATTAGGTTTTCTGGGACGGGGCCAGGGAGGAATATCTCTGTTGCAAATTTTGGATTTCGGAATTTTTTGATTTTTTAGAAAATGTACCCACACAAAAGTGCCCCTGCGTGGACCCATCCCCTTATTTTGCTCGATTTTCGGGTTTTTTTAAATGGCGCGGGTTTCTGCATTTGAGCCTTTTATTTATTTCTTATTTATTCCTTATCTCATACTGGCACTCATATATTGTGTCACAACTACTGTACAGCCATACATACATAAATACATACATTTATACAAAGCGTACCTACATACATATTATCCTTTAACCAAATTAATGAATGGTTCAAAATTAATGAAATTGTACATTATATTAAATAAATTTGTTTCATTATTGGTTTTTTAGAAAAAGTATTTCAAAATTCAATAAAATGTGTGTAATGTAAAGGATGGCCTATGTAATAGATTCTACTCTACAATGTGGATAAAATGTCTGCAATTTTTCTCTATAGTTTCCCATATTTACGTGAAAAACATGCTTCATTCCATTAATGTAACAGGTTTCTTAGCATTAATGACGGTCCACAAATTCAAAAACTACAGCAATGAGGGAGTTCATTGAAGTAATGTAACATTTCATAGCATCAAAGAAACGTTTCATTGCATCAATGTAAACCCATTAATGCAACCCACTCATTGATGCTATGAAGCGTTTTTCTTTCAGTGTATATACATATGTACAAATTTACAAGCAATTTATAAGGAAGGTGGTTGCAAACGATTTATTGTCAAATTTGGATATTGGATTCGAAATAATGAAAAATATTGTTGGTGCATCGAAAACAATTACATATTTGTTTGCCATAACCGAATCAGTTATAAACAAGGATAATTCGACCGAATTTCAATTGTAGCACCTGAATTCTGCACCTGTGGCAATCCGGAATTCAGTTTCAGTTCAGTTCAGTTCGGAGTCAGTTTCATGTAAGAAACTTTTGCAACTCCCCCTCCTTGGTGGTTGTGTACAGTTCGAACTACTTATGTAAGTCTGATTTTGGTTATCCTTTGAACTTTAAGGCTAAATTTAGGCCATAAAGTCAATAAAATATAAATTGGATTAAAGTACTTATTGTTGTTGTGTGTGTGTATTTCCTTGTCGTTGGTACCATTATACAATATGCCCCCACACCCCCTGTCAACGACTTCTTACCAGTCGAGGAACTGTTAAGGCTTTTGTTCGATATAATGGAAAACTGGATAAAAACAGCGTTAACCAAAGTAAAAAAAAACAAACAGAAGTAGGGTTGAAAAAATATTATACACACACACACATGTACTTAAGTACATTGTGTACACATGGCGAAGGATTCAAGGTTTACAAATCTTAATTCAAGCTTGGTACTGGTGTAGTTGTGCTCGTTTGTTTTTTTCATTTTGGATGCTTCTGTGGTTTTGATAATGTAATCAAATTGTTTTATGAGTCTGCGTTTGCATGTATGTGTGTGTCTGTATGTATAAACCCATCGGCGGAATTTGCGAGGCCTTCCACGAATAAGGCATGCGGAATCATTCTTTGGTAATGCCTACTTTAATAATGCCTGCGAAATGCATGATTTTATAAGGCTTCCACAGGCCTGTTAAAAGAATGCCAAAAGACGCTGTTGTTCATGAAACCCTGTCTTTCCACATGTTCGCAATTCGTCGTTGCAAAATCATAACATCCGATAGCCCAGTAGATAAAGCGTCCGAATATAAATTCTAAGGTCGTGTGTTCGATTCCTGTGGCTGCAGAATTTAAAAAAAATCATTTATAAGAATTACAATTTGTTAAAGTATAAATCTGAAATATGAAACTATTTTCCATATATATTTTTTTATTTTTACGTAAGTCCTTCTAAACCTGCTCTTTTTGCATGCCTTCATAAAGCCTTCTAGTAGAGACGGATGAAATGCCTTGCCTCCCAATCTCACGCAATGTTAAAAAGAAGGGTGGAGGTAAGGTGTTGGGAAGGCCTGTCGTATTTTAAAGAAGGTCTGTTCGGTCATGATTTCAGGCCTTCCAGGTCATGACTTCCGCTGCTGGGTTCCCTTCCGCAAATAAGGCATGCGGAATGGTTCTTTTGTAATGCCTTCCTAAAATAAGGCCTGCTGTGTGCATGCCTTTTTCCATCAGATATAACCAACAAGAAGATTTTTACAATTTTTGAGAAATTTCTTTTCCGATTCCTTTTAACTGTAATTTAGTTGGAAAAGTTATATTTTTGAGGGTATTTTTAAAATATTCAACTTGAAGTTGGGCGTGGTACAACTTTCTAAGATATATACATGCATACAAGGTGTTTCAAAAGACGTCATCCGATGTTGTTTGGCTCTCATTTTTTTTCTAAATGAAAAACTTCGATCCTGTTTTTTGATTATGTTTATTTGAACCTTTAGAATTTTATTGGTTAAGCTAAGAAGATGATATCGGGTAAATGGCCGCCGTCACAATTGGTTACCATACGGGCTCGTTTTATGGCATTTTTCTTCACTTCGGCGAGAACTTCGGGCGACAGATTCTCGCACTCGTGTCAAATGTAGACCTTGAGGGCTTCCAGGGTCTCGGACTTGTTCACGTAAACACGGGACTTCAAACCACCCCACAAAAAAGTCTGGAACCATTAAATCGGGCAATCTTGCGGGCCAGTGCAGATGAGGCGACCCGGGAACGCCGCCTTCAGAATATCGGTTGTGGCTCACGCAGTGTGTGCCGTTGCTCCGTCCTGTTGGAACCACATGTCCTCCAGTCCTAATTCGTCGAATTGCGGCAGAAAAAACTCGGTTAACATGGCCCTATAGCGCGCACCGTCCACTCTTGTCGTTTGACCAGCGGCGTTCTCGAAAAAAAATGGCCCGATGACTCCTCCAGAGTGAACAGCACACCTCTGAGCGGGTGTAATGGCTCCTCGTGTATCACTCGTGGATTTTCGGTGCCCCAGAGGCGATAGTTTTGCTTCTTAACGTACCCGCTGAGGTGGAAATGAGCCTCGTCGCTCATTATGATTTTGGTGGAAAAATCGTCCACTTCGTCCACGAGATTGAGGATGGCTTGGGCGTAGGTTACACGCGTTTGGCGGTCGACAGGCAGCAGCTGATGCACGGACTGGGCTTTGTATGGGAGCATGCGCAGGTCTTTGACCAAAATTCGCCATAGGGACGACCGGCTGATGGCGTCTTGTCGATGAAGGTCTGTTTGGTCATGAATTCAGGCCCTCCAGGTCATGCCTTCCGCCGCTAGGAAGCCAGGGACGGCCTTATTTGAGACCTGCTATAGGATCCAGTAGGCCTTTCGGGCATTTATCTATTTCTCAAAAATTTTACTTTTATATAACTTTGTATAAAAAACACGCTTGATAGAAGGGCTTCGTGAAGAAGGTGTTATAGAAGGCCTTCTTAAAAAAAATAAATGGTTTCCCATTACATCCCATGAAGGGACAGGGGAGAAACTTCTCATAATCACTGAGCTGTGCGCTTTCCAGTTTTCACTCACCGAATTAGACCTACAGTTTTACACCGATTCCGAACCGTCACCGTCACTATGCGAGGTGACCGCCGCCGAAAGAAATCTTAAGGTGGTCAGAGCAGAGTTCGAACCCAGGATCTCATGTACAAGAGCCGAAGAAGAAGAAGGTATAATAGAAGGCCTTCAAAAAGAAGGCATTATAGAAGGCCTTCGTAAAGAAGGCATTATAGAATACCTTCTTAAGACCATGTTAGACTATAAGGGAAATTGTTGAATATGTCAAAATTGCCATTTGTTGAGAAGAACCGGAATAGTGTAAACTAGGGGAAACCGATTTGCAGAACAAATATTGGCAGATCTGTTAGATTTATTAAATGTTTGATTTTTCTCAAATAATATTCGATCAGGGTTTCATTTCAAATGAAGAGAGCAAAAGCAAAACTAAAAACATGGTAATACAAAATTTTATTTCGTATGTCGTTGTTGGGTATACCGATTCCAGGGGCTTGATTTCCGCCTAGGTGTTGACTGCCGGACTATTATTCTTCGGCCAGCTGGCCACTTTCCAAATTTTTCGATTTTCCTCAAATAAGATGCGATCAGGCTTGCATTTAGAATGAAGCGAGCAAAAACAAAAAAAAAATGGTAATACAAAATTTTATTTTGTTGTTGGGTTCAGGTATTCCGATTCCAGCCGGCGAGTTCCCTAATTTCCAAAATTGTCATTAATATCCGACCCATCCGAATAGAAACTCCAATATCTCTCTATAATATAATCTGTTCATAGAAATCGAAAAGGTACCGTGTAACAAAAAGGTGTTAACACATCGCCCTTGAGATCGAATACTTATTGATTTTTTCCCTCAAATTAAATTTTAATCAAATAAGATTCGATGCGAATGCAGCGAACAAAAAAATAAAAACGTTTTTTTCGTTAATTTTTTTCATTTTTGTGCACAACTTTGTTTTTTAAACTTCTACCATTCCATGTATGTTTTTATTTCCATGATTTAAAATATTACACACATTGTAATGGGAACATCTTATTTATACCTTCAATTTTCGATGCCTTCAATCGGCATGTTAGAAGGGAATCATAAGGAATGTGTTCCCATTCTCTCTGTATTCTTTTTAAAGGATTTCAGGAAAATGCAAAAAGAAATCAATGGCCATGACTTTCTGCCTGACCTGATTTGGAATCAAGCTTTGCACAAGCCTTAGTTGAGGAAGGCGTTGCAACATAATGGCTTTCGAATGCCGTCTGTAAGAAAGGTGATGATACCAAAGACATATTCCATGAGCTCCTAGAGGATACGTATGACCGCTGCCCTGGCCATGACATTAAGATTGTACTACGAGATTTTAATGCCAAAGTAGGAAGGGAGAATGTGTTTCATCCAACTATTGGCAATTTCAGTCTACATCCTGACAGTTCCGACAACAGTATGGGACTGATTGACTTTGCCGCGGCAAAAAACATGGTCGTTAGTGGTACAAGATTCCAGCATAAATACATCCACAAGGCTACTTGGGTATCCCCTGATCAAAGAACTAAGAACCAAATTGATCACGTGGTAATTGATGGAAGGCACTCATCCAGTGTAATGGAGGAGCTAACATTGATTCTGATCACTACCAGGTAGCAGCAAAGGTTCGCACAAGATTTAGTATAGCGAAAATCGTACCAAACCTGACGCAAAGGAAGCTGAACATCGGAAAGCTGCAATTAACAGAGGTAGCTACAGCCTACTCAAGGAAGCTCTCGCAACTTTTGGCACAACACCCACCCCTTCCCTATGACGATACTGAAGCGCAGTGGCAACTAAAGGCCTGTAAAGAACCATCCAAACACACTTGTTGCTTGTTGTTCATTTTTCTTATATCTGCTTGTATCTGTTTCGCTCTCTTTGGATTGAGTGCGTATGAAATATTTCTCTTATAGATATCGACGGAATAGGTATGAGAGAGTGAAAGTACCAAGTATCAAAAATACTTGTATGATTACATACACAACAAACAGATATATCGGTATTCTTGTTATCTGTGCTTGGAATATGAGGAGGGCGTGTGTTTACTTACCTCAGACATTTTTGTTTGCTTTTTTCTTAAAATCTGCCACAGATAAAACTTACACCATCACTTTTTGTAGAAAGAATGGAAAAAGTAAGATAAAAGCATCAACGCAAAGTGCACGATCGGGAATATCCATATTAAATGGATATATCCATTTAAAAAAGAGGTACAACAGTTACTTCACAGAGTGGAACAGATAAAGAGAAAAAAATCAGAGCCAGGGAAAGAGATGATACGCTCTCTAGTCAATCCAAAACGCATGAGCACATGTTGTGTTCTACTCTTTGTTGTATTTGTACCGACAATATCAGGTTCTTACTTGTTTTATCTGTTTGTACAAGTAAAATAAATGGAACGCTGCAGGCCTTTCGTGGAAACCCACTATCGACTCTATAAAAACTGCCGCAACAACCGTAATTGGTTTCGAAAAACCGCTTCGCAGCAAACCATGGTACGCTGAAGAGTGTCGCATTGCAAATGATGAAGAGAACGCTACACGTTTGGCAATGCTACAGTCAATTGCAACGCGAGCTGCGACTGAGCGGTATAGGGGAAAAAAGAAAGGAGACAAACCTTCTCTTTAGGCGTAAGAAACGTCAGTGGAGAAAGCGCGAGAGCGAGAAAATCGAGACATACAGAAGGAAGACCGAAGCCCGAAATTTCTACCAAAAAGTCAAAAACGAGACTAATGGACATGGCTCAGGGCCCCCTTCTGTAAAGACACGGCAGATGTGCAGAGCATGTTGGGAATATGGAGAGATAATTTCTCCGTGCTACTGGTACCTGAGATATCCAATGACGATGGGACAATCGATCACAACATGGACGACGTCGATTGCCCCCTCCTAACCAAGACGAGGTCAGAACAGCTATTGCCCGGCTTAAGATCAAGAAAGCTGCAGGAGCCGATGGATTACCGGCGGAGCTTTTTAAGGCTGGCGGCGATGAGCTGATAAGGTGCATGCATCAGCTCATTAGCAAGATTTGGTTAGATGAATGCATGCCCGGCGATTGGAGTCTTAGCGTACTATGTCCCATATTTACAAAAATGTGACCCGTGTATTTGTTCCACGGTAATAAGCTTTTTATCCATAGCATATAAGGTTCTGTCAAGTATAATGTGCGAAAGACTAAAACCAATTACCTGATTGGACTTTAGGCCTGGAAAATCGAAAACTGACCAAATTTTCACGCTACGCCAAATCCTGGAGAAGACCCACGAGAAACAAATCGACACCAATCACCTATTTGTCGATTATAAGGCGGCCTTCGATAGCCCGATACGGGATAAACTCTATGAAGCAATGTCTGAGCTCGGTATTCCTGCAAAACTCATACGCCTTTGCAGGATGACCGTGACGAACACCGAACCTTTTGAAACCAAGCGAGGCCTCAGGCAAGGCGACACCCTATCGTGCGATCTCTTTAACATCTTAATGGAGGTCATTATGAGAAAAGCTGCAGTCAATATGAATAAAACCATCAGCAGCAAGAGTTACATGCTGCTCGCGTATGCTGATAATATCGATATCATTGGACGCACTATTAGAGAAGTTACTGCGGTGTTTTCGAGAATTGAGAAGGAATCAACAAAAGTGGGTCTGAAAGTAAATGAAGACAAGACAAAGCTAGTGGTTTCACGGAGCAGGGCCTCCACGCGATTAGACCAAAGCGTGAACCTTGATAACCGATATAATTTCGAGGTAGTGGACGAATTTATATACTTCGGATTTGGCGTAAACAATTTTTGCAGCCTTGAGATCAAGTGGAGAATTGTGCTTGCGAATAGATGTTATTTTGGGCTAAGCAAGCACTTTAGAGATAAATCCCTCTCTCGAGTAACAAAGTCCAGCTGTACCAGACTCTCATTCAACCTGTCTTGCTTTATGGCGCAGAATCTTGGGTCCTATCGCAAGCAGACGAAACATCTGTTGGAGTCTTCGAGAGAAATGGATGATAAAATGGATGAAGACGAACCAGCACGAAGAGTTTTCGAAACCGAACTTGAAGGAAGGCGAAAAATAGGCAGACCAGGACTCCGCTGGAGGGATCAAGTTGACGAATCCCTACGTACACTTGGTATTATCAACTGGAGAGATAAAGCAAAAGATCGATCAGGTTGGCGAAATATGGTATCTTCGTTTTGTAAGGTCCCTGATCCCCCGGAGATGTTCGAGACCGGATAAGTAAGTAAGAAAGGCCTTGTAAATTACGCCCCTGAGTTCACGTTTCTTTGCGCGTGTGTATAAAATATAAATTTCACGTATGATAAATGACAGACATTGTATCCATTTACCTGTATTATTTGAATCAATGTAAATCTATCTAGATGCTTAAACTTTCCGATGCTATTACTAGATGCTTCCGATAAGTTTACAAGGGAATTTGTATGAGGCACTCCATGCAAAAATGCCACAGTCACTATATCAAACAAATATTTCAAATTGTGCCCATTTCATATGACAAATTAGCATTAAATGCAAATGTTTGCAAACATATTTTTGCCTAAACGTGTTCGGCTTGCCATGGAACGATTCATATATAACTTTATAACTTTACACTTTCATACAAAAGTACCTACGAAACGCATAAATAATATGACTGTGTGTGTGTGTGTGATAAAACAGTAGGACTTCAAATAAAAAAGATTTAGACTAATACACAAACGAAATCAAGGGTTCATTTCGTTCAAAAGAAGTTGTGAATTTTAAAAGCTTTAAGGGCAATATCCTTGCTATTAAAAGGATCTGATTTAAAGTTGCTAAAGTCATAAAAGTAAATGGGAGATGGAAATTGACATATATATTGTTAAATACTTATACACCGTACAGATAATTCAGTCGGATGAATCTACATAAAATTACTCTCACACTGAGTCATCCATTGGATATGAGTTCAATTGGAAATGGTTGTTCCAAATTTAAGCATAGTCTAAAACAGGACGACATTTATAATATTATATTAAATGTTACTATTATACTACACTCAGAGAACTAATTGTTTGAAAAAAAGTTGTAGCAACCGTAAATTCGGCTGTTACCACCGAATTGAGGTTGCCACAACCGAATTGAGGTTGTTACGACCGAATTTAGTCTCCACAACCGAAATTCGGTTGAAGCAACCTCGTTTCATAATTGATTTGGTTGTGACAACTGAATCTTCAATTATATTCGCTCAGTCAACTAAATTTTTTAAAATTTCGGTTGAAACAACCGAATTTAAAATTAATTCGGATGCAACAACCGAAATTGGTACCTAATTCGGTTGCGGTAACTGAATCTGGTCATAACCAACCTCAATTCGGTTGTAGTAACAGAATTTGATATCAATTCGGTTGTAGCTATCGAATTTGGTTCAATTCGGTCGCAATAACCGAATCTAGCCTTAATTCGGTTGCAACGACCGAATTTGGCGTCAATCTCATGAATTCTGTAGGTACAACCGAATTAATTTTCAATTCGGTTACCACAACATAATTCTATGTATTTAAAATCTGACGTTTAAAATTTTATAATCAAATAATATTTTAAAGAGGTAAGTAAACTATATTTTGTATTAAACCGTCTTATTTTCCAGATGTTATTTAAGCAGATATTAACAGCAGATATATATGCGGTAATCTGGATACAAAACGGCTTTGGACCTAGAGCAACCGAAACAACACGTCAGAATTAGTGCGGTTTCCCCTGATGGCCGGGACTTCAATAAAGGTTGGAACAGGCATGTAAATCAAATGTATTATTCTACTTATATAGATTATATAGAAATACAAGAAAATAAATCATCACTTAATAATCAAAAAAAACTTTAATAATTCATTTAAGACAGTATCTAAATTCGGTTGTAACATCCTCTAATTCGGTTGTATCAACCTCTAATTCGGCTGTGACAACCTCTGATGAGGTTGAGTCAACCTCTAATGATGTTGTGTCAATCTCTAAGGATGTTGTGTCAACCTCTAATGAAGTTGTGTTAACCTCTGATGAGGTTGTGCCAAACTCTAATTCGGTTGTTCCAACCTCTAATTCGGTTGTGACAACCTCTTAATTCGGTTACGGCTAATTCGGCTATCTCAACCGAATTTTTCTGTGAGTGTATGAAACTGCTTCCATTCTTAATGGCAAAGTGGCGTTTGACAAAATATTTTCTACTAGCTGGACCCGGCAAACTTCGTTTTGCTCTTCGAAGTTTATGTAATGCCAAAGGGTGAACAAAATTATTTTATTCCATTATGGTTGCAGTAAATGAATAGATCTGCTTGCGTTCCTACACGGGATAAAGCCACGTTCAATTGACAATGGGCAAATAAACCTGTAGTTGACTGGAATATTATGCAGAAGAATGTAAAATACCTTTTTGTTACAAGTCATTGTTTAGATTTCGATCGTGTGCTGATTTGTCTAAAAAGCTTCTCATTATACTATAATAGCTGTAGCCGTTGCGCTTCGCTAACCCTGAATTGTAATTTTTAAGAAACGCAATTTTGTTATTGGAACGAAATTCCTTATCGATCATTGCGGGATGGGGTCTAAATAAAAAAATTTTAAACAACTTTATTTTAAACTACTTTATTACAACCCATTATTATCAACTATAATGGGTACTTTTGGTTTGGTTTTTGGTTAAAGGGAAGTTTTCTAGGTGGAGCCTGTGTATTACATATTGTAGTTTTGAACCCAATAAAAAGTAAATTTAGAAAACCCAAAGTGCAAGACAGGCAAATCCATGAAATACAACCCTGAGCATGATATTACATTAGGCAGCACACTTACTCTTACACTCGTACTTTTGGTTTGGTTTGTGTCTAGACTAACATATCGGGGATATTTTTGGTTTAATAGCAAATTTTCTAGGTGGAGCTTGTTTATTACTTATTCTAGTTTTGAACCGAATAAAAAGTAAATTTAGAAAAGCCAAAGAAAAAACTAAATTTTATCAAAAAAAAATACCTATTGATATTCTTAAACCTCTTCTTAAAAAAATACCTTATCTTAAAGAAGTACCTTTGCTTAAAAAGTAAATAAAAAAAAGTATTATTTTTAAATAAGTACATTTTCTTAAAAAAGTACATTATCTTACAACATACTGCCCTTTCTTAAAAACCTACCTTTTCTTTAAAGATTACCTTTTTTGTAAAACAAAATAACTTTTCTTGAGATAAGTAGCTACTCTTAAAATTGTTCATGTTCTTTCGTAAAACAAAGCTTTTCTTCAAAAAAAAAACTTCTCTTATAAAAAAATACATTTTCTTACAAAATTTCCTTTTCTCAAAATTTTCTTGAGATAAGTAGCATTTCTGAAAATAAGTAAATTTTCTTAAAAAAATAATCTTCTCCTGAAAAGATTACCACATTTTTAAAAAGTATCTGTTCTTATAAAAAGTACTTCTTTGTAAGAAAAATTCTTACTCTTAGGCTTTTTCTTACAGAAACCACTTCTTATTAAAAATTTTAGCTTTTCTTAAAAAAAACATTATCTTTTAGTAAAAGAAGTACCTCTCATTAAAGAAAGGACCTTTTCCAGAAAATATAATACACATTCTTACAAAATGGACCTAAAACAATACTTTTTTTTTTTTTAAATACAGTCAATAAATAAAATATTTCTTAAAAAAAATTTTATAATTTTACAAAAAGTATCTTTTCTTAAAGGTCCATTTAAATTACTGTACTTTTCAACAGGCGCCTTGGGCGTATTCGAACGAACTGGTACATAATACAGGGTGATTCAGGAAGTTTCGGACAAATTTCTACAGCGTATTCCTTGGCTCATTTCTTGAAGGAAAGTCCACTAGGACCATGTCCCAAAATGCATGGGTGCGAAATAGCAGCAGGTTCAACATTTTCGGATTGGTGATCGGAGGGTAGTAGGGTAAAGTTGCTAACTTCTAAGCCAGTGGTCGGATTTTGTTGTTTTTGGGCTTGTTGGAAAGGTCTTTAAGAGGCCTTTGAGAATCAATAAGACCTCTGGGCTTCGTTTAGGTCATTTTGGAAACGTAAGAAGTATGGCTATCTTTCAACAAAAAAAAAAACATATGTAAGTTACCTGCCATCTGGCTGAGCAAATTGAAGTTATGTTAATTTTTGCCCTGTATCTCGGCGATTTGACTTTGTTTATTGATTCTAAAAGGCCTCTTAAAGACCTTTCCAACAAGCCCAAAAACAAAAAAATTCGACCACTGGCTCAGAAGTTAGGAACTTTACCCTCCGACCACCAATCCGGAAATTTTGAACCCGCTACCATTTCGCACCCTTGCATTTTCGGCCTGGTCCTAGAGGACTTTTCTTCATGAAATGAGCCAAGGAAGACGCTGGAGAAATTTGTCCGGAACTTCCTGAATCACCCTGTATACAGCGAAAGGAACTTCGTTCCAACCGGGTGTCGCCTGAAACCTCATGTAATTTTATATTTCTATTTTATTTATTCTAGATTTGGCATCTGGTGCAAATATATAATAAGTATAAGTCTGAAGGTTTACCCACACGTGAACATGCAACATATATTGTCCGTGGGAAAAACACGGATTTGTCAAATTTAAGTCACAGACTAGAAGTGACTGCTCTTGCGCTTTATAAATGGTCATCGCAAATGTCAACCGAATCGTAAACTGGAATCTTCTGAAATCGAAGAGCATGCCTGTAGGTATCATGGGAATGCGTGGAATCAGAACATCGGCTCCTTTTTAAATTTCCAGTGATTATAGTAGTCTCTATAAAATTAATTTAATTTTTTTTAAAAAATGCATTACTGGGATAAAGATATTTAGAATGCTCTCGAAACTGACCTCAATAATATTCATATTCATTCGTATCTGTGGTCACTGGTCAGAGTCTGATCCATAATGGGCGGCTGAAACATAATCATCCTGGCTGTAGGTAAAATGCAAACCACGGTGGGCTGGATTTGCCTTCCGCCACCGTTATATTGGCAATGAAAATGCCCAAAGAATATAATGAACAAAGAAACCCCCCAGCTGTTGACGACGCTCGCAAACGTTATAAGGACCATGATTGAAGGATATGTACCTGGAATGTGGGAACGCTATACTGGACTAGTGCCACTTTCCAACTGGCGGATGTCCTCGGAAAATATAAAGCCTTTATCACAGCGATCCAGGAAATGCAATGGACAGGATATGGTTGCACCAGAAAGAAAAACTGCGATATTTACTACAGCTTCCATGAGCGAAAGCACGAATTCGGGTGCGGATTTATAGTTACAAGGTTCAACCCAGTGAGTGAACGCATGGGTACAATTCGCATCAAAGCGAAATATTTCAACATCTCGTTAATTTGTGTGCACGCACCGACAGAGGATAAAGATGATGAGGTCACAGAAGCATTTTATAAGCATCTGGAGGAAGTATATGAACGCTGCCCTGACCATGACATTAAGATTATTCTAGACGATTTTAATGTCAAATTAGGAAGGGAAAGTGTCTTTCGACCAACCATCTGTAATCACAGACTACATGATACCACCTCTGATAATGGAATAAGATTGGTAGACTTCGCCGCTGCAAAAAACATGGTAGTTAGTGGCACACGATTCCAGCATAAGGACATACATACATAAAGCGTCCTGGATATCTCCTCATCAGCGGACGAAGAACCAGATTGATCACTTGGTAATAGATGGCAGGCACTCTTCTAGTGTGGCGGATGTACGTGTGATTCGAGGTGCCAATATCGACTCGGATCATTACCTGGTGGCTGCGAAAGTTCGCACAAGACTGAGCAGGGCGAAACACGTACGAAGCCGAACACAGGAAAAGCTGGATATTGACAAGCTACAAATACCGGAGATATCAATGTCCTATCCACAGAAGCTCTCTCTCTCCTGCTAGGGCAGAATACCCCCCTCCCGAAGACCTAGGCGCGTAGTGGAAGCACATTTCCCATTCTTTGGAAACCGCTGCAAGGTCTGAACTTGGCTATCAAAAACCGCAGAAGGATAAGTCATGGTACGACGAAGAATGTCGCATTGCAATTGACGTATGGCAACGAAACAGTCAGTTACAACGTGTGCTGCGAGTGAGCGATACAAGAAGCTAAGAAGGGAGGAAACCCAACTATTTAGGCGAAAAAAATAGCAGTGGGAGCAGAGAGAGAGTGAAAAAACCGAAATGTGCAGGATGAATGGTGAATCCGCAAAGTTTTTCCAGAGGGTAAGAAGATTGAATAACTGGCCTAATAATAGGCTGCCCTCGTGCAAGTACGAGAATAAGAATCTGGTGACTGAGAAGAAGTGTGTGCTCTAAATGTGGAGAGACCACTTTTCAGAACCACTCCACTCAGATTCTTCTACTAGCCCACATGCATTGACTTATATGAGGTATATGGCTGGGGGAACCTATGCCCGAAGATTAGAGTCTCCGTGTATTATCTCCTGTATTCAAAAAGGTATCAGTCTTTTATCCATCGCGTATAAGGTCTTGTCGAGCCTATTATGTGAAAGACTAAAGCCAATTATTGAAAACCCGATTGGACCTTATGAGTGTGATTTTAGACAAGGGAAGTCCACGACTGACCACATATTCACGCTACACCAAATAACGGAAAAGACCCATGACAAGAAAATGGATACCTACCATCTTTTTGTCGATAACAAAGCTGCTTCCGGTGGCCCAATACTTGCCAATCCGGCGAAACTGATCCGACTCTGTAGAATGACGCTGGCCAACACCAAATCAGCAGTGAAGGTGGGGAAAGACATCACCGAACCATTCTGTACCAAGCGAGGACTTAGACAAGGCGACACACTTTCGTGCAATCTCTTCAACATCTTAATGGAGATAATAATGAGAAAAGCTTCAATAAATACGAACAAGACCATTAACACGAAAAGCCATATGTTGCTGGCGTATGCTGACGACTTAGACGCCATTGGGCGAAATTATCGAGAGGTTACTGCAGTATTTTCAAGAATCGAAAAGGAATCAGCGAAGGTGGGTCTTGCTGTTAATGAGAGCAAGACAGAATTGATGGTGTCAACGACTAGAGAAACCTCTCGACTTGGTCCGCACTTTGTATCCATATTCCAACTGATATAAAATTTAGTTGCCAGTTTCGTTGCCACAATTGATCGACTATGAAGTTGGAAAGTCATGGAGGAATGAGCGGTAACAAACTATGTTTAAATTATGTTTGATTGATGCCAATGCATTTAAAATTATGTTCGTTTGATACTAAAAGCTCTTAAATTACGTTTGATTGGTGATAATAGCTTTTAAATTATGTTTGATGTTAGTTCCGGCATCTGAGACTTCAACTTGTTGGAATTCCAACTTGCTCTGTGACAACCGGTGAATGTTTTAACAGCTGCTGCACACTCTTATTGCATTGGAAGTTTGATCAAGTACAGAGTAGATGCAAGATAGAACGATAAGCAACTGAAAGTAAACTAAGTTTAAATTCTTTGTGATTGATGCCAATGACAGCTAAATTATGTTTGATGCCAGTTGCATCGAACGAAAATACGCATTCTAATTTACTTTTGTATGTTTTATGCTCAACTTCTAACAGCAACTTAAACTCCATCAAACTCTACATCAAACGGTTGAAGTGATAGGTTTTTTTGGGTCTAAACCATTGATATTGCCAAGGACAGTGTTTAAGTCAAGTTCGTAACTTGCCCGGATTGATGGTTTGTGTTGATAGGTGCTTATGACTGAAGACACTTCCTTTGGATGCGGCTACTAAATTTTATTGGTGTAAGTTGTAGTGATTGGTGTGTTTTTTGGGTCCAAACATTTAACCCAGTCAGTTTTAATTGTTTGTCTATAATCGTGGTTTTACCAGACGATAAATATGATACAGCTGATGGACTATGAAGTAGAAAATTGATAGAAAACAGAGTAGATAGGCGAGAGAGCGACAAGCAACCAGATGCAAACCATGCATCAAACCAAGCTGAATTTGAGTTTGATTGATACAAATGACAGCTAAATTATGTTTTATATTGGTTGCATCGAACAAAAATACGTATTCTCTTTTATTTCTGTCTGTTTTCTGTTCAACCAACCAGTAACAAACAACAGCAACTCGAACTCGATGAATTTACCTTCTACCTCGTCGTTATCGAGAGAACGTAAAGAGAGGGTTGGCGACTTTTATACAGTGCACTATGATTTTACTGAAGTCCCTTGTAGCCCTTAATTTTCGTGATTTTCATACGGCTCTACATTTTTTTTACGTACAAAATTATAGGTTAGTTAGCAATAATGTGGTGGTTGATAGGTATCTACCTGTTCTGCGCGGTTTATTCCACCGATAGGGCGTAATGTGAATATTTAGTCAGTTTAATCTTTACTATGTCACTCAGCAGTTCACTTCTCCTTGCATGTTCAAGGATTAACGTTTAACGAAGTAGCTGAACAAAATCAACTGTACGCCATTGATATCCTACATTAAATTGTTGTTTGAGATTACTGCGCTCCACAAAGGGTTAATTTTGTATATACATATATTTTGAAATTTGCGTCTTTATTAATGCTAAAGCTGGTGTACGTTTAAGATTTTAAGTATCTCACTTTAACAGCAGTAACCTTTGATACCCCCCTTCATGTTTTAAAAACATGATATATGATGTTGCATATTGAAAGTAATAGTACTCAGCCCCTTATTGTGTTTTCATGAAATCGTACAGAAGGCACCACTTTAAGGTTGGCATTGGGAAACATTAAATCATGGATTCAAAATGTTTGATCTTTCATATATGTGCGCACAAACAACCATCAATCATGTTTTTCATATCAAATTGCAAATGTGTACAATTCCCCCCCCCCCCCCATCCCACTCAAACTTTCACTCATTCGCCATTGGAAGATATTTTAAGGATATTCAAGTGAATGTGAACACATGTATGCATGCGTATGAACAGGTCCTTAAAGCGTGTGTATTGTGTGCGTAGTGTTCTGTGGATTTTCCATAGGGACATGAAATACGAATATTAATTAATTTGTAAGTGGCAAAGTGCAATTCCAGAAGGCTGGGATTCACATAGGATCGCTTTAATGAAGTGTTTCCAATTGTATTTACACTGCGGAAAAAATAGAATTCTTAATTCGTGGAAATGACTTAGTGGCTTTATGAATTTATTTAAATACAACGATAGAGTAACACAAAGGAGTTTTCATCAGCAGTTTTGCGTTTTCCTAAAGTCGCGGATGTAGTTGGAGGTTTGATAGAGTTCTAGTTGCTATTAGAAGTTGGATCGAACTGAAATAAAAGGAAATGTGTTGTCGCGTTCGATGCAATTATTGATACTGCCATTAGTATGACTACCATTCAATTTAGATTAGTTGCTTATCCCATTCCCTCTATCCCCTATCATATCGGCAATCATCATTTCCTTGAACAGGGGCATGAATACTTAACTTCGGGTTTGCGTAAAACGATAAATTAATAGATAAGAGATTTCATCAGCTATTTTGGGATCTCATGTGGCCACCTACGTAGTTGAAAATTCCATAGAGTTTGAGGCGCTGTTGTATGTTACCTATGGCTGGACATAAAACGAACAGAAATTAAAGAGAGAGAAGGTGAGAGGCGAAGGAATAGTGTAAACTTGAGAACGATTTGCAGACAACGATATGACAGACGCGAAATGATGCATAAAGCAATTATGGTATAGAGAAGAAAATTTACTCATGGAGTGGAATGCCAACAAAGAAAACAAGTGAAGCGCGTCGTTTCTCTGCTCACTCTATTACTCTCAAATTAAAAAAAATAAATGGTTTCCCATTACATCCCATGAAGGGACTGGGGAGAACTTCTCACAATCAATGAGCTGTGCGCTTTACAGTTTTCACTCACTGATTGGGACCTACAGTTTTACACCGATTCCGAACAGTAATTTGAGAAGCTTTTTATGGCTAGATACTCGATAGTGTCGCCGTCACTATGCGAGGTGACCGCCGCCGAAAGAAAACTTGAAGGTGGTCAGAGCCGGGTTCGAACCCAGGATCTCATGTACAAGAGCCGCGCACACTAACCATTACAGCACCGACGGCCACTCTATTACTCTCACTTCGTTGAATATTTCAATACACGAACAGTTTTCTGATGATCCTATTGTATCTACCTATAGAAATTCCAACCATATTTAAATAAAATTATATAAAGTATGTAAAAAGTATGAAATAATCTAGTTAAGTCGCGGGAAAGAAATGCGTTTGAGTGAATCGCGTCGACTATTTTGGTTCTCTTCTACTAGGGTTGCCAAATTTCGTTAGGTTTTTCTTCTCTACTTGTACATCCTTTTTGAATGATGCGATCAGGGTTTCATTTTGAATGAAACGAATAAAGACAAAAAAACGGCTACAAAAGCTTTTATTTCGTCGGTTTCTATAAATGTTTATTCTTTTTCATAATTAAATGGTTTCCTTATTATATTTTTATTTTGTAACTGCTACAATTTGTTTATCACTTAGCAGACAGATGCTTTTGCATTCTCCAAAATTATTAGTGTAAATCGCAATCAGAATAAAATATCGATTCCCATTTATCTCTCCGCGAGTCGTCCCATTTGTAATAATGGCCTAACACGGCTTTTAACCACTATTTAAACTTAGATACTAGAACGCGCACAGCTCCATGATTTGTGAGAACCTCTCCCTAATCCTGTCACGGTATGTAACGGGAAACCATTTTTTTTTTTTTTTATTTTAAAAAAAGAAGTACCTCTCATCAAAGAAAGGACCTATTCGGGAAAATATAATACATATTCGTACAAAAGGGACCTAAAAATATACTTTTTTTTAAAAAAATACATTCAATAAATACAAATAAATTAACAAAAGATTATTGAGCAATTCCATATGAAAACGATCAAAATTGGCAAATTTTTGGACGACCTCTCTCCGATTTTAAAATAAATAGTCTCAATCGATTGCCCAGGAAAAAATAATGTACCTACATGTTTTCTTTAGTCTTTATAGTGACTGGTTTAGTGGTGGTGTACATGAGAAAATTGAAGAATTCTTCAGAAGGGACCTCATTCAAAGTGGTTTAAAAAAAAAACTACTGAACCGATCGCAACGAGTGATAGCTAGTTGGAAAGGTATTGAATCAGGTTTTAATTGAATTTACCTTTAAATGTTCCAATGAAAATTAAATTTTCCGATTTTCCACAGAAGCTCCTAAATTTTCCGGCTGATTTTGCTTTTTTTGGATTCCTCATAATTTTTGCTTTAAGAATCCGCAATAAAAAAATGGGACCCAACTCCTTGTTTGGACAGGAGAAGAGCATTTAAGAGACCACCTTTACAGAAATTCTCAATTTATTCAAACAAAAACAGATTTTCCATTTTCGCATCTATTCGTTTTCAATGTAACTCTTACTTATTTTGCTGCTTATACTTAATTATAATATATGTATTAAAAATTTCAATTGTCTCGGCATCATTATAAAATTAAAGTAACTTGAAATTTAGCACTTCGGCAGACGAAGAGTACCGCTTAACATTAATTGACATATCAGAGATATTTGGTATGAAGCAATGAAACTTTTGCGTTCCAGTTATAGTTTTGACATTATTATATCTGTTTTGAATTCGCCGCTCCATGGCATCGTGTTCTTTTTGAGTGCATAAAACTGTGTTAATGGCAATTTCCTTGCTTTGAATCCACGATTACAAATGTTGCACATTTAAGATCTGGTCAGTATATGGCCTTTGCAAACTTGCCTTAGTCGCCATGCGTTTTAGGGTTCCCCCTAACGCATCGCATGGGCATAAGTGGCGATTCACCTAAAGTGGCAATAGCCTCATTTAAAGGACTCAAAGACATATCGACCATCGGAATGTCTGCCTCACTATCAGATGAAACATTTTGTTCAATTGTCATTTCACTCTCTGATTGTGGTTGCAATTGCTGCTGATCTGAAGTGTGTGGTTGTGATTGAGAAGCACGTTGGCGTAACCGTTTCAATGCATTCGCTTGTTGAGACAAATCGATTTTACACTTGGGGCAAATGAATTCTGCTTCTTCACCGTATTGTATATTTAATTCATTCATGTATCGCTTCGAAACACCAGTTAATTTTAATACTATTATCTTTTTCGAACGATGTCCACTCTTGTTAAACGGATTGCAACAAAATTTATTAATTTTTCTTGATTAAACTATTAATTTTATTCGGAAAATAACACAATGAGTTGCGCACGACGCACGAGTAACGAATGCCATTTATGATTTCGACGGTCGCCGCTGAATTAATAAATCCCTTCAATACATGCGCCACGAAGGCATCGGCACCACCAACGTTTTTTGCTCATCAGCAAGAAAAACATAAACACATCGAAACCGCGTATCAGATTTCGGCCACCATCGGCTGCTTTAATGAAAACAAAAGAACGTTGGCGGCGCCTGTTCTGTTTTTGTTTGAGTAAATTGAGAATTTATGTAAAGGTGGTCTCTTAAATGCTCTTCTCCTGTCCAAACAAGGAGTTGGGGCCCACTTTTTTATTGCGGATTCTTAAAGCAAAAATTATGAGGAATCCAAAAAAAAACAAAATCAGCCGGAAAATTTAGGAGCTTCTGTGGAAAATCGGAAAATTTAATTTTCATTGTAAAATTTAAAGGTAAATTTCTGAGGAAAATTAGGAAAATTTTATTTTTCACTTAAAGCCTGATTCAATACCTTTCCAACGAGCTATCACTGGTTGCGATCGATCGGTTCAGTAGTTTTTAAAACCACTTTGAATGAGGTCCCTTCTGAAGAATTCTTCAATTTTGTCATGTACACCACCACTAAACCAGTCACTATAAAGACTAAAGAAAATATGTAGGTACATTATTTTTTTGCTGGGCAATCGATTGAGACTATTTATTTTAAAATCGGAGAGGGGTCGTCCAAAAGGTGATCGCTTTCATATGGAATTGCTCTATCATTTTACAAAAAGTATATATTCTCAAAGATTCATTTAAATTACAGTATTTTTCAACAGGCGCCGTAATCGCGTTGGAACTAACTAGTACATAATATATAGCGAAAGGAACTGCGTTCCAACCGGGTGTCCCCTGACGCCCCATGTAATTTTTTGTTTTTTGCTTTTTTAAGTTTTACCTACGTATAAGAATGGACATCTGGTGACAGACAAGCAGTCTGCAATGATTGTGGAAGACAGTGTGAAGCCAGTTGGAGAAATATGTAGAAATTTGTTTAATTTGTTTGTTTAATTAATATGTGTAAGACATCTCTGCCCTGCTTACTAAGAAAGACTCATCTCCAAAATATTAAAAAAATATATATTTTTTAATCATCAAGTTAGCAACATTTGGCGACTTTCGTTGTAGTTGGAAATTACGGCAAAGCTACATAAATGTTATTAATTTCATTATAAAAAACAACGGGTTTCTTATTACAAATCTGTTTCTCCTGAAAAATTTAGGAAAGTGGACTTGAGTCCTTCTTGATAAGCACGGCTGACCTGACCTCATGAGGTTATAAATTAGTCAATAAAAGTAAATAAAAAAACTGGATTCCCTTTACTTCCCATGAAGGGAGTTTAAGAGCTTCTCACAAACAGTAAGCAGTGAGCTTTCTGGTTTTACACTCACTGATTGGGACCTAGAGAGTGTAACCTACAGCCACCAAATTCCTATGCACGGCATCACATTATCGGACGGACACTGTATACCCTAAATGATTCTAAGTTAGACTGACACTGTATTGCAGACACTTCTCACTAATGAAGTTGAATACCCTACGCCGTTTGACCAAGGCGTCCCTCAAAAGTTTAGCTACATCAAAAATGTATTCCATGTTACGGATTTTACTTGTAATTTCCATATCTTGAGCTAAAAGTTCATTTGATTGCACTGAAACTGTAGCACCTACATACATATGTATGTAGGTAACTAAGGACAAGGAACTCTAACACCAATATGACTTTAATAAAAAGATGGACCCCAAGGCGCAGTCATCTTAATGCTAATTTTATTCATATCAAAAGGGGTGTGTGCTGGATCTTTCTTCATCCATTTACCATTCGATTTATGCTATAGATAAATAGTAATCAAAGGATATGTCGAACAGCAACTTAAGTTGTTAGCAAAATGTGTTATTGCAGAGAAAAGATATTTAGATTAGATTAACTATGACAACGTGATGATGATACAAGTACTAAGATGGCTCAAGCCTCCTAACAAACTTAAGCCTCAATGAATATCAAGCAGACAGCATTTTGACAGGGTATTCCATAACACATCAAGTGTACAGGTTGACAGATAAGAAATTGCTGTTATTATAAGACCCATTATTATTAATAACTCACACCATTTGTTTGTGACTGTGATTTCTTCTGCTTGCGTTATTATCCTGGCGCAGTTCCTTGTACTCCCGCAAACATTGCTGACTGATGGACGTGTGTGGTGTTAGTCTGCAGGACTGACATTAACAAATCGGAAAGGATAAGCAAATCATATCGTTGTTTGTCATAGCACATGCACTGCTGGTTTCAGTCTCTTTTAATTCTTATATTTGAGAATGATTTATGAAATAACATTATGTACTTTATCTTCTCTAAACAAAAATACGACAAGGACACAGCTAGCTATTTACTGTGTTTCAAAGTAAACCAAAGAAAAAGCCGAGTCCTTGGTAGTTGGATGCAAAGATATATGTCTTGGTTAGTGGTTAATGAAAGACATCTTTCATGGAAGTGAAAGTATATAATTAGAAATATTCATAAGTGGATTCTTACCTATATATATGGTAAAACAAGGACAACGTAGGGTATTGGAGGCAATTTGTCAAAAACAATTCGCGCAGCAGTATTTACGTCCAATCTTCTTTAAACATTAAGACGTTGAACAAATGTCGGTTTCCACAAAATGATGCCAATGAATTTAGGAATTAACGTCCTTAGAAATTAACAAAACGTGCACTAATTAGGAGAGCGATCGAATCCAAATGTGTAGCGAATTTATTGCTTAACATTTTGTCTAGCGGAAGCCGATTGTAAGAATCCTCTTTTCAGTTCTCTTTAAATTAGCACTGGATAGTATTTTGCTTGATATGGGGATGACCTGACAATTGCAGATTCTGCAAGTGGGTCCAGGTGCTCTCTATGTTTTGAGTAAATCCGGAAATCACAGAGCTGGTAGTCTTTACCAGGATCCAAAAGGTTCAGCACATAAAGTCATTGTCTGTAAGTAGTATGGAAGGTTACTTGAACGATAATGCAAAACATCAACGTGCAATTGTCCACGAAAAACTTAATTTCAAGCCTAAAGCCCCGTATTCAGTTCTTGCGAAATTTTCGTAAGAAATTTTGTGATTTATGTCTAAACTCAAAATTTTATTACAAAGAGTTAACACATATTTCGGATTTACTTTGCAAACATTTCATTAATAATTCATCTTTGCACTCCATTCTAGTTTTAACGCATCTGGTATTACTTTATTTGTTTACTAAAATAATCCAAATGTCAAAATTCCGGTCCGAAACATTTATCAAACAATTGTTTTCGTACGAAATAACTTTGGCGTAACAACCCTGTACTTGATTTTGCCTACGAAATGTTCGCAAAGAACTGAGTACCAAGCAAATGAAAAGTGAGCGAAATTTTTGTTAGTTTATATACAAACGGAATACCGGGCTTAACACTATGAATAGGAGCAGTCAAGCTACAGTGAACCCATATTCGCGCAAATCGGAAATCTGAGGGCTATGGAGTTTCATCCCAAAAATAATTTATTGGATATATACAATAGGATGTACTGACAAGAGTGTTTCCTGGTATTTGAGTCGTAGGGGAGTCTCAAAAGATGTTTATTAAAGAGCTAATTATGGGAACGACACACTTTTTGATGTGTTAACATCTATAGCGGCGTATAGGGACTAAATCTATCAAAGTCAACACATGCAAACAACACACGGACAGGTTTTCTGCTGCTGCTAAAACCAGATTTTATGCTGCTGCTAAAACCAGATTTTCTGCGACTGCGAAAGAGAATAATGACGTCTTAAACAAAAATGATGTGGCAAACATGTGGTTATGTGACACACGTATACGTCAGCTACTTCGGACAAAGTATGTTGTGTGTTTGGTTGTTCCGTTGTTGTTGCTATGGCCAAACAAAGCGAGTCATTTGATGTTCAGAATTGCCCGGTGAATACAAAAACAAGTATAAACGGTGTTATTATTATTGTGAAAGATAAATCAAATAAAATGTGGGTGCGGAGCACTCTCAGAGCAAAGAGAATAATGAAGTATTATACGTATATAAAAATCAGATAGCAAGAAGGCAACGAACATTTTCTGAACTTGTGTAGCGTATGTACGAACATAACAATGGATGTATGTCTTGTGTCTGTTGCATTCCATTCTCTTTGATTTTTGTGGGAATAAAACAAAAAGTATTAAGCAAGAAAATAATGACACATGTGCTTGCACTGGTCTTTAAATAATTGTAAGTATTAATATTATTTAAATGAAACGTCATCATATGATTGAACGCTGGTTTTTATTTTCCAATGTAGCAGTTACAAATGTGTTCATAGAAATCGAACAGGTACCGTGTAGCAAAAAGGTGTTAACACATCACCCGTGAGTTCGAACACTCATTGGATTTTTTTTGGACGATGGTACCCCTACCAGCTGTTGCAATTTCGATTCATAGTGTATTTTGGTAAAACAAACTAAGAATCTATCTTGCATCATTATCTCTGGGCGGAGTCCAAAAGTATATATTCCAGCCGCCCGACTCAATTAATCGTCGCGGTGATACTAGCTCAACTTATGGAGAATACTGGCATGCCGCCGAGGGGCATGTTTCCAGAGGGCGAGTTGTCTCAAAAGAAGGGCACTTCTAGCAACGCATCGTCTCGCGTAAACATCAAGAGCAATGTGATCGAGGATGATGTCCAACGCCACGTGAGGATTACACCTCCTCGCCCCACTGGTGCACATTGACGCAGTGCGTTACCAAGCATTTTCAACTAGTTGCTATTCCCCAATTCGTTCCACCAGGCCAAGTAGTCATAAAAACTAATTGAGCATATGATATCCAAATATGACCAATACAAGGTCTTCGGACACAGTCTCCAACATTTACCTGTCGAATTTGGACAGCCGTAGATCACGTTCCATACCTTCTTTATTCGCTCCTCAGTATTCCGCTTCTAGTTCAGCGTCTTATCATAAACTATGCCAAGATATTTCACCTCAGAAGATAGAGATACATCACCACCCTCCAGCCTTGTTCGTCCGAATTCTCTAATGTTACGTCTACGCGTGGAAAGGACCAGCTCCGTCTACGGCGGGTTAACACACAATCCATAACGCCAAGCTCAATTCTACAACTCACCCAGGGCGTCCTGCATGAAGTCGCTAATCGCAGACAAAGATTTCCCACCGACCAGAATGACAACGGTCGGCAGTTCTTCTACGTCCTCTCAATAAGAAATCTTTAATTATGCCGCCTGCCACAACAGAGGGGACAACACTCCACCCTGCGGTGTAATCCTTTTAGTCTGCTTCCTAAAAGAGCTCACAACTAGAGTCGAATTAATAATACGCACGATGAAAAATCTGGCTTTTGTTGTTGTTTGGATGCAAATAGAACTTGTTTGTAGCTAGTCGTAAATATAGTATACTTGTGCCCAAACACATTGTGTTTGACACTCAATATTACATGTTGGAGACACTATGATTAAAAGGTTATCATATATGTTTTTGCGACCCAAATGTGGCTTTGTTTATTGAAATCTGCGGACACAAAATCGTGACAGACATCAAAGAAACAAAAAAGTACCGGATCTTCAATTCATGACAACAATGCTTGCAAACATATACAAGGTTCCTGCAATATATTACTGGGGCCGTTTTTTTTTTATCAGCGTCCGTACTCTGAGCATATTCGCACAGCATTCGACAAGAGGCAGTGACATGTTAGCGGACCCCAGAATTTCCCTAATGGGGCCAGATGACACATTGTTAGAAGCACCTTCTACAACCCCAAACCCTAAATTGCACTCAACATAGATTGCGGAGCACTCTCCACAGATTTCGCCTTAGGTAGGCACGGGCTAATTCGGTTTCTAGTATAAAAACGAATCATTGCCTCCATTCAACAGAAAGGACGAGAGACTGATTGGCCTGCAGTCCTTAGGAGAGACGTGTCTGTCTTTGTAGACTTCGGAATAAAGACTACTGGTACCTCCTTCCACTTGTCCATTAGCACGGAGAGTCTAAGACACGACATATAGATACTCAAAAGAAAAAGCATCCCACTTTTTCAGCATAACCGGAAGAATTCCATCAGGATCAACGGACTTAAAGGGCTTGAAGCTATGAATAGCCTAAAGCAGCCTGCATTCGTCAACTATGCCTTCAATCGCCTACAGGTGCAAGATGTCCGGAACGGGAGTCTCCGGGTTATATTCCTCCGCAAGATCCGATATTCCCACAGTTTGGAAAGTGCGTCTCCATACGAAGCTCAAATGCCTCTGCTCCGGAGTTGGTCCATGACCCAGCAGATTTCTCAATGTCACACAGAACTTTTGGGTCCTTGGACAGCAAACAGCAGAATCGTGCAGCATCATTTACCTCCTTGGCCATCGGTGCTGCAATGGCTAATGGGCGTGGGTCTTGTGCATGAGAACGATCGATCCCTGCTTAAATTTTCTTCGACGACGACCACCTCGATTAGTGATGGCGACGCAATCGAGTACTTAGCAATGAAAAATCATCTCAAAATACCGTTCAGATGCGGAATAAAACTGTAGGTCCCAATCAGTGAGTGAAGAATTATAAGCTCACAGCTCAATGGTTGTGAGAAGCTCTCCGCAATTCGTCCATGGGATGTAATGGGAAAGGTTTTGATATATCATTTACCTCCATTATGGACTCACAGAAGCTGTTCCAACCGGCCCCTTTGGCCTTTTCAAAGCCCCGTCTAAACGGATTGAAACTGTGTTTGCAGATAGTCCAGTCCGATTCACGTTTAGATTTCTTAGCCTGGTTGAAAAATATGTTGGTGGCTTTCCGCAGACAACTCGACTCCTACGTCCACCACACACGTTGCCACCTCTTACGCGGAAAGTTAAGATGGTACGTATCAATAAAACATTTATGAAGAAGATCCGTGAAGATCTTTTTCTTTAGCTTCGTCCTTTGTGGTACAGGAATTAGCATCCAAAAATATGTTCCCCTCATTCGCCCATCTGTCGCAGTTTCCATATATGCCCACTTAATTTTTCAATTTTTTTTGTAAGAATAGGTACTATTTGGACTAAATGTATCTCCAGTCCAAAATCGAAACTGAAAAAGTGGGGCTAGCGTTGGATACCTTAGTGCATGCGCTATAAATGGTACCACTTTTATTCGCCCCCACCTCTGCAGACGTATTCACTCTCTCTAACATTTACATCTTGACTACAAGGTCCTAATCACCCGTATTTTCAAGGTTTTGCTATTTCTGAGTAGAACGGGTGCTCCTTAATTGGTAGGGTAAATTTTTCTGAATTTCGTTCAATACTTTCTAAGAAAATTAAGTTTTCTATTCATTTAATATTTCTACAACCATTCACAATAACCATAATGGTTCTTGCATTTGCTAGTTATAAACGTTTATAACTTCACTCACTTACATAAAATTGCCTTGAGCTTGAATAAAAAAAGAAGAAAAAGAGGTTTCCCATTGGGAGCATTTTCTCATAACTGTTCTCATTTCTCATAACTATTTTTACATACACTGATTGGGATCTACACATTTACACCGGTTCTGAGTGGAAAGCGAGGTGGCCGTTGTCGAAAGAAATGTAAGGTGGTCAGAGCAGGGAAAGACCCAAGTTCTCATACAAGAGCCTCCTACACTCATCATTGCACCAGCAACGACCACAATACAAATTGAATACAAACTGACAAATTATCAGGTTTAAATGTACCAGATGTAAATAAGAATCAAAATATCTATTGTTTTATGTCGTTGCCAGATTTAGCACAATTCATCTCTGAAGAAGTTGGAAAATACCAACGAAACGTCGGATAGAAAAATAGAATAAAGTGTCTTTTATTTGCATTATATTATAAAGTGACCTTGAAAGCCCAATTAGAGAAAAAATTCTAAAAATATGCAATAAATTATTTCAGTTTGAAGAACGTAACTGCAGCAAACAGACATTTGTTGAATTAAAAATATTATTTTCTTTGCGGTAAAGCAATGGAACCGAACTTAGCTTATTTCCGGATACGTTTGCAACAAGTGATAAATGGTAAAATTAAAATAACATGTTTGTCGTTTTCATCATTTACCGCAAACGAGTTATATCAACTCCAAACTCAAAGAAACTTTTACGGTGAATGAAATAATGTTTGCAGGAAACAATTTTTTCTTTTGTTTTTATTTTGAATTTTAATGTACGAGAAGTTCGTAATACAAACTTTCAAGATCCGATACATTTTTCTAAGTGAAAAATGCTTGTTGTTTTTTAGGAATAATAAATAATTTAGCAAAGCACACTCACTCACTAGCATGACTAGTTCTGAACTCCGTGACAAGTTCAGCATCATCTGCCTACTCACTGTGCGCTTAACCTTAGAACTAAAACATTTTTTTGAATTTTACTTTTATATGGTCTCTTTCTTAATGACTACTTAAATATACAAGAATTAAATATATAAACAAGGTTACAATTACGCACTCTCTTTAATGTTACAATAGTGCACTCTCTTCAGCTCTTTAAAGATCCAAAATCTCAAATGTACGCTCATAAATTAACTGTTATATTTTTCAGTTTCTCGTTATTGTCCACGTGCTGCTCAAAATTCTGTCCGGAACGGTGCAAAACAGTTGAATGTAAGTCAGATGACCATCTAGAGAATAAAACGGAAGGCAGATATTAAAACTTCAACTGCTCCTGGACGCCCCAGAAAGATTGACCACCGCACTTGTCGTCATTTGGAAAAATTGGTGACAAGTGCAATGCAATTACCCCAGCGGCGGCAATAAAAACGGTAAATATTGACGGCATTGAGTGGACTCTCGTCGAAGCTGCAAAAGATTGGGTGTTACGGCTGCAAAGAAGAAAAAGGAACCATTTGTGTCGCAAACAAAATATAAAGTTTCGTAAAGACAAATTGAGAAAAATTTCAACTATTTTATACTTAAGCTACGTGTACACGGTTGTAAGATCTAACAATATTGTCAGAAAATTTTTTCGACAATGTCTAACAACCGTGTACACTTACAATTTTTGTGTGGCAATATTGTTAGATGATGCATTGTCATGTCATTGCCAGACTGTAATTTGCAACAATATTGCCAGACAACTAACAACCGTGTACACACCCTTCTTTTTCATTGTCAAACCATTGTTAGACATTGTAAGCTCATTTTTTATTGTAAGATGCATTAACTTTCGCATCTTACAATGTAAAAATTGTCGGATAAAAAACATTAGCAAAGACATTAGTTTGACCATGAAAAATAAAAAATAGATATGGCGGTAATATTATTTCCGGAGATATGACCACTCGAATTTTGAAATAATGCACAAGTGTATTTTCTCGGGTAAACTGTACTTGCTCCCGCAGAAGAAGTAGATGTTTTCACATTTGTAAATATTTTTTGCAAAAACAGCAACACGGCAAAATTAAATTTAATTTGTCTTTTTCAAGCAAATATAAATTAAATATTTGCACCTAAATTTTGAATCATCCAAGTTTTAATCGCCGTCATGCGCCAACCACTATATGATGATAGTTGGCGCAGTTAAATTATCTACGACCGGCGTCGCTTTGTGATGCTTCTTCGCGGTACTCTTTATTAATATAAATAATTTCAACAACATAAAGAATTAAGTTTTTCCATATTTTCAAAATGTTAAGTGACAGAGAAGAAAGTGACGATTGTTTTGAAAGGCTATTAGTTGAGGCAAAGCCAAAAAAGAAAAACTACCGCAAGAAGGTTGAAACGTCATGGTCCCATGAAAATATTCTAAAGCTTATTGAGGAGGTTGAGTCGCGGAGAAGTTTATGGGACATTGGATGTGCAGAATATAAACAACATAAAGATTTTGTTTGGCAAGAAGTCGCAGACTCTATTTCTGTGACTTTGAACGACTGCAAAGCAAAATGGATAAACCTGCGCACAACCTTCAATTGCAATGTAAACAAATGCCAAAAAAAAGTCAGGTCAAGGCACTGACGAATTAGTATCCATAACGTGGAAATATTTTAAGCCTATGATGTTTCTGGAGAACAACAAAATACGCCAATCTACCCAATCAACTTCATCTATGCCACCGGTAAAGATTTTTTCCTTTTAGTTACTTGATCGTTTACTATTTCGTTTTTATCTTCAGGAATGCTCTGCCGCGGATGAATCCTTTGTGAGTGATTTAGTATTTAGTGATGAAGTGCCTAAACTGTCGCCAATCCAGCAACAACGGAAGCGTAGTAGAACTTTAGTGTCGCCTCCTTCAAACAGCCATGATTTAAAGGGAATGGCAGTACAAGCACTGCAGTCAATGTCTCAATCGCAGCCAAGAGATTCGTTCACAGCTCTTGGGGAATATATTGTTTGTGAGTTAAGGGAACAAGCAATGTATGCAAAACAAAAGTTGATACGCACTTTCAACGGAATAATGGAAGAAGCAGTTTTAATAGTAAGTATGCGTTTAAGTCCCATTTTGTTCGTAGGTTCTTTTTTAATAAATTACTTTGTTCCCTACAGATACCACAGCGATCTATACCAGAATGCGGAAATGATTCATAAAATGATCACCTCATAAGTGATTTTTAAAGTATTAAACTTTTTAATTTGAAGAAAGTTTATATGTTAGAGCTTACAGCTCATCCATGTAGTCAATTATTCAAATGCAACTCCTACAGCTCGACTATACAAACTTCCTTCATGATAAAAAGTTTAATATTTGAAAAACCAATAAATATTTCAGAAATCAAAGATACTTTTATACCTGAATTAACTTTTTTATGTTTTTAGTTTTTATTTTGTTATTAGTTTTAAGAAAGAAATTAAAAGACATGAAATAAAACTGCCCGAATTTACGAACTACGTAATCATAAGTTTAATATATAAAAACCAAGTAATATTTTTGATATCAAAGATTACACTTGTATACCTGAATTTACCTCTTGTGGTATAGTCAAGTTTTAAAAAGTACCTCCACATATAAAATCAACAAGTTTTTAACTGTGTAAGTGTAAAAATATATATTCGTATGTCTTCTTATTGGCGGCTTATATGCTTGTATTGGAAATTCAATTCGCCTTCTTCGACGAAGTATGTTGTGAACTCATTTTGCACAACTTTGGCATTAAATGTCTCACTTCGAGATCGTTGCAATGGAAACATTGATGCACCAATGTCTTCTTCGCGACGCCAATCGCCTGGGACAAGTGTACCGTTGCAATCAAAATGGTCAAATGAATTAGGTGGTGCATACTTTTTTTATTTGTGACCATTAAATAGTTATGCAGCACGCAACATGCTAGAGTCACTTTCTTTGTTTTTTCTGCGTCCAGGCTTATTGGCTTTCGAAGCACGCGGAAACGAGCAGACATGATACCGAATACATTTTCAATTATTCGTCTTGCTCGGCTAAGTCGATAATTGTAAACTCGTTGAACCATTGTAAGACCTCGTTGGCTATATGGTTTCATGAGGTTCTGCCGCATAGCAAATGCATCGTCTGCCACAAGAACATACGGAACTGGCATTTGCCTACCAGGTAATGCTTTGGGTGGTGGCAAACAAAGCTGGTTAGCATCCATTGCTTCGCCAAAGGTGCGTCGATTGAACACACCGCCATCGGAATTACGTCCGTTGCGACTGACGTCGATGTACAAAAATTTGTATTCCGCGTCTGCAACACCCATCAATACAATGCTGTGTGTACCCTTGTAATTATAAAAGGTGCTGCCAGCATTGGGTGGTGCATTCATCACTACATGCTTTCCATCAACTGCTCCAATACACAGCTGTTCAAATTTATTGGCAATGTATATCCAAGCATCTGCTTCTCTTGGCGTCTAAAATAAAATATAAAAAAATATAATTTTAATGCTTCTGTGCAAGTTAAAAAAAAAAAACTTACCTGGAGATATTCGCCGACAAGTACTTTATAAATAGCATCTAATAACTCGGGAATAATTCTCGAGATTGTTGTTGCTGGAATCCGAAATAAATATTGCAGTGACCGGATGCTTTCGCCAGTAGCAAGGTAGCGTAGAGTCAACACAAACCTTTCACCTGCTGAAATGCTTAGGCGCATATTAGTATCTGCTTTTTTGATATATGGAGATACCAGAACAAGCAGATTGTCAAATTGTGCAGCATCCATGCGCAAGTAATTGTGATAAAGCTCCGGTTCAGCCCTCCTGCTGACGATAAGCCACCCAATCCTTTACCCAAACACTTCGGCGTTTCTTTGGAGGTTCCTCTTCATCATCGCTGCTCTCCAATATGAAAGCCGTTAGAATTGTTACTAAATTCAACCTCGTTTGATCCATATTTATAAAAAAAATCACAAAACTTTTGATAAATTTAGTTTCAACATTTGCTTTTAACAAATACCAGATGTTCGCCGCCTTTAAACAACTACGAGCGGCATCGCAATGTGATGCTTCTTCGCGGCGATTCGACAATCCAGCTAACAATTTCTGCTACATTTTAATGTCTAGCAACCGTGTACACTTACAATTTTTTGCCTTACAACGTTGTCAGACAAATGAGTTGTCAGACAGTTGTCAAACAATGAATCGCCATTTTTTCTTACAATTTTCTAACACCCGTCTACACTTACAATCTACATTGTAAGACAATTTTTCATTGTCTACTCATTGTCAACACATTGTTAGTTCTTACAATATTGTTAGATCTAACAACCGTCTACACGTAGCTTTACTACTACTGATATTAAAGGGTTTTTCAATAAGAGTACGTTCGATGCCATTATGTATGGAACTCGATTTCTTTTGCATGGCCACCACGGGCACGCTTGAAGAAGTCCAGATGCTGAACCCAATTTTCGACGGATTTCAAGCATAAATCGGCCGATACTGCTGCAATTTCACGTTCGATATTCGTACGAAGTTCATCAATCGTCGCTGGCTTGTTGGCATAGACCATAGACTTGACGTAGCCCCACAGGAAATAATCTAACGGCGTCAAATCGCACGACCGAGGCAGCCAATCGACTGGGCCATTTCGTGAGATAACACGTTCACCAAACTTGGTTTCCAATAAATTGATTGTGGCATTCGCTGTGTGGCTTGTGGCGCCGTCCTTTTGCAACCACATGTCCTCCAAGGCCATATTATCCAATTGGGGCCAAAAATATTCGGTTATCATTGAACGGTAGCGATTCGCATTCACAGTAATGTGCCGGTATTGATCATCACGGAAGAAGTACGGCCCAATGACGCCGTCGGCCCATAAACCGCACCAAACAGTAATTTTTTCGGAATGTAAATGATGACTCATGGATTACGTGTGGATTGCTGTCTGACCAATAACGCATATTTTGCTTATTGACGAAGCCATTCAGCCAGAAATGAGCCTCATCGCTGAAGATGATTTTCCGATGAAAATCCGAATCATTTCAGCCCAATTCACGAACATACGACGCTTATGGTGGTCAAGCGGCTTCAGTTCTTGCGTCAATTTGATCTTGTAAGGATGTAGGCCAAGATCTTTTCGCAAAACTCGCTACAACGACGTCACAGAGATGCCCAACGCTTGAGAACGACGTGTGAGAGACACATTTGGGTTTTCGTGAACTGAAGCCTCAGCGGCAGCAATATTCTCGACACTACGGGCACTTCTTTGACTCACTGGCACGGGAACATTTTGTACTGTGCCTGTGAATTCAAATTTTTTCCACTCAATTGTTGATCTGGTTGGACGATTATGACGACCACAAATTGGACGTAGAGCTCTTAAAGTTGAGGCCACTGACTCCAAATTTCGGTAGTAAATTTTAATAATTTCGACTCGTTGGCTCGTATATCTTTCCATGATGAAATGACAAACCTTACTGAAGAGAAATTTCAAAAGAGCGGGAAAAAATATGGCGTCGTTTGCTGTCCCTATCGATTTACTTTTGTAGCGTCTCTGTTGAAAAACCCTTTATAAGTAAATTATATATTTTCAATTACACTTCATTTCGTTTATCTTCATAATTTTATTATTTTTATTAGACACATATATTATATGAATTACTTATGTTTTTTTGTATGCAACTCCGTCTAACGTAATAGTGCAATACAAGATCGTTGCAAACATCTTTGAGATATATGACCTGTGATAGGAGATATAATTCCCAAGACGAACTGTTTAACATGATTCGTATTCAATCAAAGCAGAAATCTGGTTTAAAAATTGCACATCTAAATGCACAAAGTCTGAACAATAAAATGGATGATTTCCGTCATATCGTTGTTTTCTCTGGTGTGGAGATAATATGCATCTCGGAGACTTGGTTTCATCCTATTATCCAAACGGGTGTATACGATTTGCCGGGATACACTCTTTACCGCGCTGACAGAGAAAAAAATGGCGAAGGCTCATTTATTTATATAAAAAATGGAATAAATTGCAATGTAATATGGAAGTCTAGTCATAATAGTCCTACAGAGTTCATATTTGTTGCAGTTTTTACTGAAGAAAAGAATAAGATACTTGTTTGCAGGGATTTTAAGAACATCGATTTCGGTGTATAAAATGAGATTGTTGATGCCATTAATTGGATTATTATATACGATATTGAAAGTGTTGATGAAGAGATTAGATACCTCAGCTACTATCGTACTTTGATAAGGTATTTAACGCATGTGTTTCTTGTTAAACGAAATATATTAAAATAGTTTAATAGTCATATTAAGCAGTCAATAAAAACGGGATCATTTGTACAAAAGATGGAAACGATATAAAACCACACTTCGCCACTCTCAACTTAAAACTGCAAGTTGTGAGGTTGTTCGAAATATACATCTAGTAAAAAGTCAATACTTTCGCCAAAAGTTTACTTTGACTATAGATAACACAAGGAACAAAATGGAACTTTTTTCGTGTTGATTGAATTCTATATTAATTTTTTACAAATTTGAGGTCGCTGATTTTAAATCCAATCTCCATTTATCTCCATCAGCTCGAAGTTGTAAATTACAGGTACTAATAATTTGTTCGACTTTTTTCCAACAATTTAAATTTCAAGAAATCATAACTCTTCACTTCATAAGCTGATTTTCAAAATTGTGTTTGTTTTTAAAGGTGCATTTGTTACCTTTGGAAAAAAAGACAAATTTTTAACATCACGAAAAATGTTCTTCACGCTCAAAGTTGATAGGTTGGGAGCAAATTGTGCTTTTTATTAGCTTTATTGAAAATTATATTAAAGTAGCTTTCTGAAACATGTACATTAGGGTGTTTCATTTTTTCCAAAGATGTATTTTACATATAACTTTGCTTACCCGCCGAGTCTCGGTAATAAAAAAAGTTATATATACCAAATTTTAAAAAGATTGGATGACATTTAGGGGTTGCACAATTTAACCATATTTGTAGAAATAAACCAAAAATACGATTTTTCAATATCAATTACTTTTATTAGGAAAACTAATAGAAATAAAAATTTTAAAATAATGTGAAGACTAAAATATGAGATCAATAGTAATAGTTTGGCACAAGAAATTTATTATACCTATGTACATATGAATTACTCATCTTTAAACGACGCCATCTCTTCTCTTGTTCGCTTGGTGACGACTTTTCTGTGGTGTTCTACTACCCTCAACAAGAAATGGTTTTGTTGCTCGTCCTTTGCCGATTCGTTAAACTTCTTTATCATAGCAATTCCTCTTTCTGCTGCATCATTTACAACGTATTCATTGAAGTATTCTTTGGCATCGTGGGTCCCAAAAATGTTGAAGAAGGTCTTTGTTTTATTGGTTATGAAATACATAGCTCAAGGTTTTTCCTTCGAAATCGTTTCATTTTTATTTCCATGTTCTGTTTCCAAATTGCTTATCATATTTTCTTTCTCAGATTGAGGAATACGTTCGTCAAAAAAAGATAGACCGACGTTTGTTTCCGACAGATACCAGAGATGCCATTTAGCAACTGCGAGCGCTCTTTTTTTACTTCGGAATCCGGATAAGTGCTTAGAAGCTGTAGCACATCGAAATCATTCTTTGGAGCCCATCTACTTACAGTTGCCTCATGCCAAAAACAAATATATATAAGGCTTACAAAATATGCAACACGTTTCATTCCATGTAATTCTTGTTGGGAAATATTAAACTGTTTACTGAAGAGTACAATTTTAAGTACATATATTGCTTTTGCCATCCATCTTGCGTGAAGCAGAGCTAAAGGCGTTTGTGGATCAACCTCCTAGGTATAGACGAGATAGTTGCAATAACTCCTTGTAGTCTTCTCTCGAATGATTTCCCTCTCTTAGAACATCCTGAATGTAGTTTACCATAGGTACACGTTGTTCTTCGACATAGCTTTTAACGATATTTTCTTCACCTAGCATTGTCGTATAAACGGTCTTATCTAATGAAGTCTACATGCTTTGGAACTTTTGAAATATAGAAATGTTTGGACCTTGTGATGGCATGTTGCACTCCTCAAACACTCCTTTCAATATGAGTTCATGGGTGTGATGACGGCAAGTCAGCCACAGTAATTTTCGACCAAACTCCGTTTCAATTATGGAACATGCTCCTCGTGTCAACCCTGTATTAAATGCTGTAGTATCAAAAGATATGCCGATAATATGATCACATAACCGAAATCGGTCCACTTCCCGAAGAATTACTTGAGCCGTCTGTTCACCTGTGGCTTTTAGGGCAACAGGTACGCCAAACATATGCTCAAAATCTTTTCCACCCACCAGAACTGCAACTCTATCTTCCAAAGTTTTGCCTTTACCTTGGACAACTGAAGGCAACTACTTACTATCCCAATGCAAGACCAAATGGGGAGAATTTTTAAAAATGGAATCTTAATTTTTTTTTTTGGCCATTTACTCGTATTGTTTGCCCGAGATAACTTTGAAACATTGCGGCGAAGGCTCTTTGCAATTGCTATAAACGAAGAACTTGCTTGTCGAATATAAAGCTGTTCTCTGTCCCAAGTAGAAGTGACTGTTTGATCAAGAGGTTTCAATCTACGACTTGAAAGAGACTTTTTGTTATTCTTGGAAGTATAACCTCCACGTCTTCATCACTAGGTCCTGATGATGATTCAGACGAGTCTTCAAGAATAACTGTCTTGTTGCTGTTTGCAATAGATGCTTAGTGTTTATTCTTATATGAGTTACGTACATGTACGTATGTCTTCTTTTGTACATTTGTTTCTTATTTTCGAAACGAAAAGTTTGTCTACCCCATTCATTGATGAACTCATACGATATTCTCTTTGTGATCTAAGAAAGTCTTTGTCTTCTTGTAAAACGCTGCTCATTTCCATTACATTTTGCCGGGAAATACCAAATAGTTGGACCAGTTAATTTTTCCGAATTTGTCGTTTCATTACTGCTTTACCTGTGTTCCTAGATTTCTCTTTTCCCAGATTTTGGTATTCTTTATGTATATGGTAGCGGCTAAATAAAACGAAACCACATCGAAAATTTTTTTTTTTACAATTTTCAAAAACAAAATTTATATTTTGAAAGTCAAATATCTATACAATCTGGCAACTCTATTACAGCCATGACAATTTGTTTCTTATTTGACGTATTGCAGTCATTTCGCAAGTAACATGTGAAAGGCGAAGATGGCAAAGACAGCAAAGCCGACAAAAAAGGTAAACATTTTCGATCATTTTAACTTATTTTGATGAGACTTCAATTATTTGGTATAAATTATATATAAAATTAAGAAATTTCATCAAAAGAAAATTTCATCATTAAGAAAAGTAGCAAAGAAATGTTTAAAAATATGAGTCACGTTACTGACGAATTTTTCCAAAAAGTTTTTTTACGCTTTAACCAGCAAGCAACAAAATTAAATGACTTATTTTTTTTGAGCATATTAAGTCTATTTATATAATTAATACTAAAATCAGGCCAATATAGCATATATGACAGTATATTCAGTAATCAAACATGCGTCACGTTACTGACATTTTCTAACAATCTTAAATCAATAGAAATCGTTAAACGGTGCATAAAGAGACAAGGGATATGTGGAGAAGTTAAAGGCAAACAATAAATATGACGATTACAAGAAAAAAAAGGGCGATGCTATGAAGAAATTACGGGTAAAAAGAAAACAGCAAGAAAAATGCATGACAGCAAATAAATTGGCAGAAGCGGTCGCTAAACGTCGTGCCGCTGACCATGAACGAAGTAAGAAAAACCGAGACCGAGCTAAGAAAACAGAAGGACAAACCAAGTGAAGCAAATCAAAGCAGCTGTTTAAGTGAACTCGTTTCTAAAAGTTACAATTGTACACAAACACTTGCAAAAGCCGTTAAAAAGGTATCGAGTGCCCTTCCAGCTTCACCACGAAAGAAGAGGACAATTTTAAGTGTTATCACCAAGCCCAAGTCCAGCAGAAAGTCGGTCACTAGTCAACTCACGAACAAAATTCGAGAATTTTTCCGACGTGACGATATTTCACGAATGTCACCAAAAACCCAAGATGTCAAAAAGTACAAATGCCCAGAGACGGGTGAAGCGGTGTTCTTTCCAACCAGACACATGACTATATGTCGATAAGGGAAGCGTTTTCATGATGAAGTCCAGAGTGCTCATTGGAATCAGCGCCAACTAACTTTATTCACATCAGCCTTTTATCATAACGACTTTTTTCAATCCAAGGTATTCGTTTCGGACAATTTGTCTCACACCAAACAAACTATCATACCGTATCGATATTTTTAACTTGGCTGTACTGGTCAACAATTTTCAATGAAAATCCGGAGAAACGTTGGAGAAAATTGAAATTAACATTGTTTAATTTTCATTGAAAATTGCTGACCAGTACAGCCAAGTTAAAAATATCGAGAATTATTTATAATCTCTGGTCTAAAATAAAACCCATCATACCGTATATTTGCAAGCTACTGTCGAAATTACCGAGTTTAGTAAAAATTGTGAAGGTGTGGAGCGACAAATCATTTGGAACTACTTTGCAACGTCGCACGGAAAAGGCTGCGTCGACGGAATCGGAGCCACAGTGAAGTGTATACTAGTTCGGAGTCATATTAAAGCTCGTGATAGTGTTGTAAACAGTGCACGTGAGTTTGTTGAGTCATTCAGACTCACGCAATCGAAAATATTGGTTGAAGAAGTTACCGAGCAGGAATTTGTTGATATTAACAACGCCTTGGGTACAACCGAAATATTTGCAAATGCACCAAATGTTCCCGATATTTCGTCTGCTCACCAAATCCGCATCACTGGCGGAAACAGCGGTATGACTAAATTTTTTGTAATTTTCTTATTTTTTCTATATAAAAAAAGTAGTGAAGTAAGATACTTCTATTTAAATGTTTAACATTGAATGAAACTGAATGGATATTTTTATTTATAAAATTACAAATAGCAAACAACAAATAAAGAATACTTTTTTTTTTATTTCTGCTGCGATAAAAATTTTGTGTTTTTTTACTTTTTGACATAATTAATTTTAGGAATTCGTACGAATCACGTTACTGACTTTTTGCGTCACGTTACTGACGTCACTTATATGTCTCTTAACTTACAAAAAATACATAATATCTGTACAAGAAACAGTTTTATATCATCTTTCATCCTTCATCTTTGACATATTGGCAGGAGTAAAATTATACTTTACTCAATTGGCTAATTTTTGTAAAAATTTTGAGTAACCTACAAACCCACTTCCAAAATGGCGTCACGTTACTAACAACTTTAAATGCTTATAACTCTGAAACCAAAAGAGATAATGCAAACTGTTTTTCCTTGAAATATCAGTCTTGAGGAGTAATTTCATATGCATCTATGAAATCGACAAGAACATTTTTATTCATTGAGATATTTAAAAAATATGCGTACGAACGTCACGTAACTGACTTTAGCCTTGCCCATATGTATAACTTTTGTACACCAGCACGTATGTATATTCTCTTCTGTTTTAACAGGAACATTTGCCTTCCTCCACACATCTTGCACTTTAGCACTGGTGGCCTTAGCAGGTAGCGAAAATGTTTCTTTCAATTCCTTGTGGTGGTAAATAAAAACCAAAAGTACTTGTTCTTTTAAGGGTAGACGAGCTCCTAAAATCTCACCAGTGGGCACCTTTTCTAAAAGCAAAATTCCTCTCTTTGTTCCCATTTTAGAGTTCACTTAAGAAAAAACGTGTTAAATTGTCGCTGTCAATTTGAAACTAAACTAGGCTGACGACACTCATGCACACAAACACTTACATAGATGTTTAATTTTTGCCTTGTCTTTTTTGCTTCTACTTGGTACAAGTAAAAGGGGAATCACCAAATTATATACATACATGCATTAGTATGACGCATTCAACTTTCGTTCTTCATGCTTATGTCATGTGTGTTGGCAAGCAAAAGCAAAAAAAAAAAACTAACAGCCGTCTTTTTAAAATCGAACAAAGTACTTTAATATTAGAAATTTCTTTATTTTGAGATAAAAGTGATCATTATGTGCAAGCTCCAAATATTATCCAATCTTCTTAAAATTTGGAATATATAGCTTTTATATTACCGAGACTCGGGGCGTAAGCAAAGTCATATGAAAAATACATCTCTAGAAAAAATGAAACACCCTAATGTACATACATATGTATGTGCATACAAATCGATTGAAAATTGAATGAGTTATGCTAAGTTCGGTGATAACATATTTTCGCCTTTTTTTTGATTCTACCTAAAAAAATTAAAATTATGTATTTTTACAAATCGTGAAAAATGCAAAACGGAAAAAAGTTTCAAATCTTATTAAAGTCAATTAAAGGGAAAAAATGGAAGTCCAGTTTGTGTTTTTCCTCTTGGGTACCTGTTTGTACAGAAATTCCACCCACATTTATGACTGGTCATTATTTGGACAGTTTTGAAAAATTTGAAACGCACATGTTTGTAAACAAATTCATAAATGATGCGTAATCGACACAAATGATTCGTAATGGACACACTTTAATGAACGTGTCTGAACCCTGGTTTTAGGAGCCTGAATCAGGTACAGATGCCACTCTTAAGAGATTCGTCCATTCATAAGTACCTGACAATACTTTTACATGTACTTCAGTTGAAATATAAATAGTAACGGGTCCGCCATCTAACGTTTTTTTTTCAACTAGTGCTTATTTCGTGAATGGTAACACTTAGCTCATGTCTGATTTGACAGATAATTAGTTTTACCCTTCCCCTGAACGAATATGGTTGTGTATACCCTTGAACAACGCTGGGAAATATGGGAAAAATGGGCCTGCGATCGACTTATAGAAGATGCCGATTTTGCGGGTATGTAAACAAACAAAATTGTCGCATTTTGTGGGCACAGAAAACCCACACGCATACATTGAAAAGCCGATGCACCCAAAACGAGTCACTGTTTGGTGCGGATTTTGGTCCAGAGACATAATTGGGCCATTTTTCTTCGAAAATGAGCAGGGAGTGGCCGTTACAGTCAATGGCGATCGTTATCGGGCCATGTTGAACGAATTTTTGTTCACAAAAATTGAAGTGGAGGATATTGGCTACATTTGGTTTCAACAGGACGACGCTACGTGCCACACAGCCGAGGCTACACTCGATGTTTTGCGCCCTGTTTTTGAAGATCGCATTATCAGCAGCAGAGCTGATGTCGTTTGGCCACCTTGGAGCTGCGATTTGACACCGTTGGACTATTAATTGTGGGGTGCCCTCAAAGATACTTAAGTGTTACGTCGACAAGCCAGAGACAATTGACGCTTTAAAGGACAATATTCGTGAAGCCATTGGTGAAATACAGCCGCACACAATCGATAATGTGCTTAAAACTTGGACCGATCGTGTAGGCTACTGCATGGCCAGCCGAGCCAGCCATTTGAGTGAAATTATTTTCCATTATTAACCGGAAGGATTGTACTTTCAAATAAAAAAAGAAATTTGAGAAAATATTCTGTAGTTTTTTTCTTATAGCATTTCCAAAATAAAAAAGTTATTTGGCGGACCCGTTATTTATAGGTGTTCATTGAAAACTAAAGAAGAATATTCTACTATTGCCTCGGTTATAGATAAAATAAAGTACAACGAACACCGGCGAATTTTTGTGGATCTAAAAACGGTGAATTTCTTCTAGGCCAACAAGGAGGCTACACAAAACATCCGTGTTTTATTTGTTTATGGGATAGCAGAGCCAGGTCTCAACACTGGAGTAAAAAAGACTGGCCTTCGAGGGAAGCTATGGTTCCAGGAAAGCTGAATATAGTTAACCCGTATTCAACCGGTGTTGCGTTTTCGCAACAGCAACTTTGACGCATGGTAGCACAGGTAGTAGTACAGGTATTTTCTCACTTTTCTTTTTAAAGGAAAGTTTGGACTATTATTTCTACGACAAAATTATAAAAATTTTCCATACCTATGTATATTTTAGTAGATTGTAGAACAGAAGAAAACTATCATCTGCCAAAACAATTGTTTTATAATATAATAAATGTAGCGGAAAAAATTGGTGTTGCGAAAACGCATCGTTGGTCGATTAGGTGTATATCAGAAATTCCCGCCACACACAGTGTGCATTGATGCTATGGTATGAAGAAAATTGATGATACCATGAGTAAGTGTCACTATTGTACATCAGAGGTCATGTCCAAATTGGACTGGTAATTTTCTCATTGGTGGTAAATCGCCATTGGAATTATTTTTGCAATATCGTCGTCCCGAAGTTATCATCACGTACATCACAAAATCCAAAAAAAATGAGATAACACTATTCCTGGGATAACTTTTGTAGATCTATCCATCTGTTTAATCCCCAGGTCCCTATATCTTATGGTTTCAGAGGTATTATGTAGTCATTTTTTTGTATATCCACTTTTGGTAAAAATTTAACACGTTGTGATACCGTATGAACCATTATTGTGGATAAACAATAAATAATATATGAAAATTCTGAATTAAAAAAAAATTAAGTTATCTTCACGTATGTGAAAAAAATATTTGACAGACGTCAAAAAGAAGATATTAACATCCTATTAGTATATGCATTTTGTTTTCGTTCTATATCTTAAAAAGTAGTTCCGGATAAAGTCTATAACATTACCAAAAATTAACAAAAAAAATTGCATACATTGTCGCTGCACCCTAATGTATAGTGCATGTACGTGAAGATAATTTCGGACTAAAAATGAATGCTTTTTTTCAGCTTATGTTCACGTATGTGGCGTAACCAAAAAAATATTTCCCAAAAGGTGGCGTATACAATAAAATGTGAAATTTTTTTTGGAGGTAAAAATAGCTATAACTCGCCAAATTTCATGAATGACCGAATATTTTTGCTCCAATCGATGCAGAATTTCACGCACTACTACTGTCAAAAATTTTGGACCGCTTTTTTCACACCAATTTTGTTATAAAAATTGTTGAAACTTTAGAGTAAATTTCCCAAAAAAATATTTTTTGGAGATAAGTGATAACTTCGGGACTACGATATTTCGATACCGAAGTTATGGATATTTTAGTTGACAGTACCAATCTTTACGCTCAGCTCACAACGTTGTACTGTAGATTACGAAGGAAGAAATGTTCCGTTTCCTTGGAATACAAATATTTTCTCACTATCGTTCAACTTCAACTATACTGGTCTTTGGAACCAGATTTCAGATCTTTGAAACTAGATTTTGTGAAGCAAGCAATGTCGCGGCATAAATTTACGACTATCAAAAGGTGATGGATAACACCAATATTGACACCAGTGACCGATTTGCCAAAGTCAAACTTCTAATTGATATCCTGAATGTCAAATATAAACAGTTTGGTATTTTTACTACTCATTATCGATAGATGAGCAAATGGTACCATACTTCGGCAGGCACAACTGTAAAATGTTTATTCAGGGAAAGCCAATTCGGTTTGGTTTCAAAAACTGGTGTCTATGTTCGGATACAGGCTATTTATATGAAGCTGTGCCGTATGCTGGCAATGGAAATCCATACAATAGCAGATTGGCTTAGGAGCATCTGTAGTTATACATTTGTTGCGCTCTGTTCCTTATCCGGACCGTCATCTTGTCTATTTTGACAATTTCTTCTCATCATATTAGAGGTGCTGATCTTCATTTGGACCCCAAAAAAAAATAAGTCAAAGGAATCGTAAAAATAAACCAGGTAATAAGCTACCTTCGCTCCAGTACCTGGAAAAACATGAGTACGATTATGTATTTGATAGAAACAGTAAACTGTTTATAGCTCGTTGGCATGATAATAATAATGAAGTCACTATTGTATCAAATTTTGTTGGTGCTCAACCAGAAATTTCAACGTCGCGTTACTCATCCGTAGAGAAGAAGAAGGTATCACTTCCACAGCCAAAAATAATCAGTGAGTACAACAAGCATATGGGGGCCTACACGACAATGGAGTTGCCAACTATCTAGCAATCAGAGGTAAAAAGTGGTGTTGGCCATTGTGGAACAATTATGCCAATTCTACAATCGTAAATGCCTGGGAAATTCACTGCCTGATTGCAAAAGCTGAGAGCAATCGCCCGTTGTCTCAATTGGAATTCAAAAGTGATATTGCCCATGGTTTGCTACAGTATGAAGATCGGCCAGAGGAACCCCATCATACGAATACGATATTGAAGAAACAGAAAGACTACCCCAAATGCAACGTTTAGACTTTTGAGATCATGTCATATGGAAACCTCCGGCCGGCACAAGAAAAAGTGTAATATTTCTCCTCAATCTAAGTATTTTGACACTTTCCATACAAAGTAAATACAATAGATAACAATCTTTCGGTTATTTTACTCTTAAATTTAACCTTTCATTTAGATACTACAAAAAATTCCTCACAAAAACTGGATTCTTCTCTTTATATTTTCAAACCTAATATACTCCTAATCGACCAATGATGCGTTTTCGCAACACCTGATTTCCAGGGACCTAGGCACCCTAGGGACTCAAATCTTTCATATATGTGATTTTTGAGGCGTCAATAGCCAGCATACAATTAAGTTATCTCAATGGAATCGGGTAGAGGTAGAAAAAGGGTTAATGAACTACTTGCGCCTAGGAATCGCATAATACTGCCACCTCTCCCTATCAAGCTAGGGCTTATGAAACACTTTGTTAAAGCTCTCAACAAGGACGGTGATTATTTTTGATATATCAGTAGAAAGTTGCAAAATTTGACTTCTGAGAAATTGAAAGGTGATATTTTTGATGGCCCTCAAATGAAAAGGTTAATCAAGGATGAAAACTTTAGTAGTTCCATGACAGGTATTGAAAGAAATGCTTGGAATGAATTTGTTTGGATAGTACACAATTTCCTGGGACATAAAAATGATGAGAACAACTCGGACCACGTGGATAACAGTCATTTAGATAGTTTCCCCGAAAATCTTGGAGACTTCAGTGAAGAACAAAGTGAACGTTTCCATCAAGATATTCGTACTATGGAGGAGCGGTACCAGGGTCACTGGGATGCCCATATGATGGCGGCCTATTGCTGGAGCATTAAAAATCAACCCCCTAAATCAGATAATTTAAGAAAATCTTTTAAAAGAAAATTTTGCGATGAGTTGTAATCAAAAATTTTATTTTTCTTTATAATCGTTAATATATTGAATTTTTTTTATTAATAAATTGAAAAGTATAGCTGATAGAAAAAATCTACCTTAATATCTGAAATCACTGAACTAAAAACAATTACTTTAACACACTTCCCAATAAGCACATCGGATCCGACTTATCTGATTCTTGTTTCGAGAACGAAATCCGTTCTCGATTCGAGATCGGATCCGAGTCGGCTCGATTCCTCTTTCGATCTCGAATCGAGAATTGGTCCGATGTCGAACCGATATCGATTCGAGATTGTACCCATTCTCGAATCGAGAACGGACCAATTCTCTATTCGAGATCGGGTCCGATATCGATTCGAGATCGTACCAATTCTCGATTCGAGATCGGATCCGATATCGATTTGAGATCGATAGTTTGTTGGAAAACTATCGATAGTATCGAATTCTTTTATGAATGTTAAATTTAATTTTTCAATACATAATTTTGCAGAAAATGAGTTTATTTAAGCAAATGAGCGATATATACTTACATGTTTTCAATAAAAGAAAACTAATATGTATATTAAACGATCTTAAGTAAAGTTCAGTTGTTTTATTAAAAAATTAAGATAACAGAAAACAAACGATATAAAGCATAAAAAAAATTACATAAAAACGAAAAAACATTTAGAATTCATTTCTTACAATGAACATTGAGATCAATTTTGTAAAAAAAAATTGTACATACACTATAAATACTATGTACTCGTATATCACATATGTTGTGTATATGTAGGCTGCCCAACGAATTTGTTTATAAACATAGTTTTTTATAATTCTTGAGTAACCCAACAGTTTTTGTTTACAAAGAGCAGCATAGCAACATTTTTGGGCTTTAAGCTAGATCTTCTATCTGAAATAATGGCTTCGGCTTTGCTAAACATTCTTTCGGATTCTGTCGAAGTTGCTGGTATGCATAAGTAACGTAAGGCACATGACTTTGTGAGCGACATTTGATCAGAATTATTCTGTAAATAAACATAACATTGTATAAATTGCTTAATTACCTATATTATTTACCTTCCAGTACTGCAATGGATCTATTTCTAATGATGAATTTTCACTTTCAAAATATTGCCTTAGAGAAATGATGGCGTCCACTTGATTAGTCCTTACTTTACTGGCAACTTTATTTTCTACGAATTTTAAAAGCGTTGGCTGCGATTTATGCAAAATATTTTTAGAAGTTGATGGTTCCACATTATCTTGTTGCATAGTGTTCTTTTTACCCATGCCACTCAACTCGTTTTGCAAAAGCTGTGTCCCTCCACCTGCATTGCTTGAGAAAAGAAAACCTTCCTTCTTAAACCAGGGGTCCAATAAAGTTCCCAATCTTGCTGTTGTACGTTCTTCGTAGGGAAATAATCTTTTCTTTACCCTTTCTACCAGAAACATACAAGCTTGATGACCTTCCGAAGTCTTCAAAGTACTTTTCAATTCATCAAGAGTCTTAAAAAGACCACACGTTAGAGGAATGATTAACGAAATAGTAACAGCTGCACTTGACGATGTTTGAACTGTGGCGTAATCAAATGGCATAAGCAAATCTTTTAAATCTTGTAAAAAATCTATATCGTCGGCCGTTAAAGGTAGCGGTGCTTTTGGTGTGGTTAAAAGAACTTTAGAAATTGAATTATTAGTTGATAAAATCCTTTCCACCATTCTCAGAGCGCTGTTCCAGCGGGTTGGTACCTCCTGTATTAAGCTGTACGGTTTTCCTCTCCCTTGGTCAGCTTTGAACTTTTCATAGGAAATTGTGCTGCTCTTGAAATAAGTCACAATTTTCTTCCATTTACCTAAAGTAATTTTTACGTAATCTTGTTCTAAGCAATCTTGTACAACAAGGTTAATGGTGTGTGCAAAGCATGGAAGATTCCTTTTTTGAAGTAAGTCGCATGCTTTCAAGCTTTGCTTATACCCCACTCATCTAACACTGCGCGCAGAGATGTTGCTATGTTTTCTGCATTGTGATTCGTAGCACATAGAAGTGGTTTTGTAGACAAAACAGCAGTACGGAGGACAAATTCTTTTGTTGCAAAGTGGCAAGTTACGGTGAGGTAGCCCTCGTTTGCGCGCGATGTCCAAAGGTCCGTTGTAATAGCGCAGTCTTGCAACTCATTAAGGATAGTTTGCAACTTTCCCTTGGTTTCATTGTACAAATTTACCATCAGCACATTTTTTATGGTGTTTCTTGTAGGCAAAACGTAGCGTGGAGCTAAGCATTTAACAAAATCACGAAAACCTGTATCCTGTCATTAAAGCACTATCCAGTTGTTTTTTACGTTCGGAGTCTGTTTCGTAGGTTTCAGATTTTTTGAAAAAAATATTCCATGGTGTTTGGTTGTTTCGGCAGTTGATTATAAGAAGGATGGGAACGTTTTAGATGGTCAAATAGGTTTGATGTGTTGCCGCTAGTTTTCTATATTTTCGCACACAACCGACATTTTGCATTTTTTTTATCTTTTGTTTTTTGAAAAAAATTCCAAACCTCTGAATTACCATGGCGTGCTTATTTCAATGGAATAATTTCTGTTTCAACCTCGCTGTTTTCACTATCTTCCTGGCCATTTTCATTGCTGGTTTCTATTAGGGAGATGCAGTTAGAAATATAAACAAACAGAAATATATACTCATACACACATACATATGTACATAACATACAATTGTACAAATGTATGTTCTAATATAAAAAGCGCATTTTACTTTCCCGTAGTCTTTGCAGATATCTATCCATTATTCGCGGAACCGTCTTCTTCTAAAAATATTCGCCTGATTTAAAATAAAAACAAAGTTTTTAAAAAATATTTATAATTTTGTATTCACTTACATTCACAACTCTAAAAGCAGCGTCGCCGGTGTTTATCGAGCAGAAATCTACGTTGTTTAATTAACAATTGCAGATTAGACATCGATGCCAGATAGATGCCGCCGCCACTTATTCGATAAATTTGTTAATAAATTTTTTCCCCGATAGTATCGCTATCGAGAAAAAAACATCGATAGTCCAATGGAAACAAAACTATCGATAGTTTGCCAGCTCTAATGTAGGCACGGATTAAAGAGATTTTGTTGACGAGTTAAAATTTTTTTTGACTGAATATGGTTCAATGCTTTTAACTTTAAAAAAATATTTATTTATATTTGTTCAATTGTTTGATATAGTGTAGGAATGTGAGGTTCGGTGCATATACTACTGATATGATGCAAATTACTTTTATACGGCTATATAAATACGGCTATTAAAAAGGTCAAACTATGAAGCTAATAAGGTGAGCATCACTTTAAACCTTCAGACTTATATACATATATATGCACCAGAGCACTTAAATAAATAGAAAAAAGCAAAATTGTGTTTCACTAAAATTACAATTTAGGGGTAGCGAAGCGCAACGAGTACATCTATTACACTATGAGACAAATGGTAGGGGTCAGTGATCAGGAAGGGTTCAAACTACCGGGGACAGTTATATCGGTAAAAAAGAAGTTATACGTGTCCCGGCGTTTCGCTGGGTCACGTCTAGGAATCGAGATATATCGATTTGAACAGATACCTTCAGAAGGTCAGATATCTGAGACACCTTCACTTAATTGTGAATAAAAGCGAAACGCATACATTGATTTTCATGATGTATGTCTCATTTTGTTCATAGGTTATGTGACTTTACGTGACACTTTTTTCCGTATTGGATTTTTTATGAATTAAAAAAAAAATTTTAATTTTTATTTTTTATTTTTACCGGCAAAACTGTTGAGTATATACAAAAACGTTATACTAAAGGAATTGGAATTTTTAATTTTTTTAAATTTGTTTGAGCAAAATCGGACTAGTGGTTCTCGAGTTATGTCAAAAAAAAACCACCAAAGTTGACAATTTCCCCTATATGATAGTTACTAACTTCAAATCGATATATCTCGATTCCTAGACGTGACCCAGCGAAACGCCGGGCCACGTATAACTTGTTTTTGACCGATATAACATTTCCCGTTGGTTTCAGCCCATCCCGATTTTGACTGTCGCATAGTGTTATAGTACAATGAGAAGCTTTTTAGACAAATCAGCACACGATCAACATCTAAACAAATACTTCTAACAAATAGTTATGTTACATTCTTCTTCATAATATTCCATAATATTTACATTGTATTTTTGTTCACCCTTTGGCAACTTTGAAGGCAAAATGATGTTTGCCGGGTCCAGCTACTTTAGCATATATTGCAGTTTTGAACACAATAAAAAGTAAATTTAGCAAAGCCAAAAAAGAACCTTTTCTTAAATAACTACCTTTTCTTAAAAAAAGTAAATTTTCTTACAACAAATTGCCCTTTCTTAAAAAGCTACCATTTCTTTAAAGAGTACTTTTTTTGTGAAACAAAACAACTTTTGTTCCTACTCTTAAAAATGTAAATTTTCTTGAAAAAATTACTATTTCTTAAAAAAAATCCACTTCTTCAACAAAATACCATCTCTTAAAAAAATAAATTTTCTTACAAAAATACCTTTTCTTAGAAATAAAATAATACATTTTCTTTTATTTTCTTGAGATAAGTAGCCTTTCTGAAAATAAGTAAATATTCTTAAAAATATAACCTTTTCCTAAAAAGAGAGAGCAGTACCTGTTCTTAAAAAAAGTACTTCTTTGTAAAAAAATTTATACTTTTATGGCTTTTTTTTACAAAAGTACTTCATCTTAAAAATAGTACCTCTTCTTAAAACAAACATTAGCTTTTAATAAAAGAAGTACCTTTCTTCAAAAAGGACCTTTTCGGGAAAATATAATACATATTCTTACAAAAAGTACCAAAAAAAATTTCTTAAAAAATTTTATCATTTTACAAAAAGTATATTTTCTTATAGATTCATTTGAATTATCGTATTTTTGGAACTAACTAGTACACAATCTTTAACGAAAGGAACTTCGTTACAACCGGATGTCCCTTGACACCTCATGTAATTTTATATTATTCTAACTCTTACATACGGATCTGAGCCTTTTATTTTGAATGTGACAGTAAAGATAAGCAAAAGCTCAAGGTGGCTTACAACAATATTGCTAAGCATGTTTTTGATAGAAAACGTCGTGACAGAATCCCTGAGTACTCGCATAAACTTTTTAATACGAGCTTCGAATGCTGTTTAAACTACAAGTTTCGTATATTCCTGCATAAAATTATAAATACTAAGCATCCTGATTATCTCTTGTTATTTATACTTTTTGTATTGTTTTACGTAATAACATTGTAGAAATGGTGCATTTATATCGGAATATTCTCTAAAGAAAATAAGACTCGTTTATGCTCTTTTACTCAAACTCTCTACATGAGAGCGCAAAAAGAGTGCAATAAGTTCTCTATACTATTCAATACTTTTTTTCATGGTTCTGTTTATGACAAAACAAAAACAATTATTTCAGTGAGCTAAATATTGCATTATTTAATATAACAATATTACATCTAATGTCAAAGCAGATGTAAGAAACAAGACAGTGCAATAGCAAAAGAGCCTTCAGCACAAAAGCTAATCTTTTTTATTTTCCAATGTAACATTTACTAATGTGTTCATAGAAATCGAACAGGTACCGTGTAACATAAAGCTGTTAACACACATCGCCCGTGAGTTCGAACACTCATTGATTTTTTTATAATTTGAAATGATCATCCCTCTGAAAGGACACTCTTTTAGTTCTGCCAATAAAAGTGCAATAATTAACAAATATGCCTTGCAGATTGCTGTATTGTATTTGGATGTATTGAGGAGTCTGTAGTTAGCTTAGAGTGACTATCTAGTGTTTGAAGTGGTTCTAAAAATATCATCATACACTTTACCAATGCAGACCAATATCCCATTAGACTAATTCCTAAACCACTGAGGCTTGATTTGCTTGTTGACGGAGATACTTTCAGATTTTACACATCTATAGTTTTATCGGAAGCCACGTATCGAGGCAGTTGATATTAATGAAAACGGGAAGTCAAATGGAAATACATGAACATGCCTTACATCTTCCATTCAAAATCTTTTGCATACGAGTACATATATGGTCATGTGTATATACAACTGCATATCAATACCATCAAATAAACATACCGGCACACACACATACCACATTTACTTGTCCTTGGTCAAGTGCATGCAAAACAAAAAATTCGAACGTTCCTATGACTTCAATTTGACAGGCATTTTCGTGACAAGTGACCCACAAATGCTGACAATATGGGATACGGCGAAAATTAAAATTATATGTTAAAGGACTTTCGATTTGTAAAAAAACTGGACAATTAAAATTGGAAAACAAATTGGAAGAAAAAATTTAATTTCCATACCACTTCAATTAAACTGTGTCCAACGAGGGGATACGAAGCGAACGAATGCATACAAAGTTTTGGCCATCAGTTGTCATTTTACTGGATACTGTCGATAAACTGATACGAAAGGCACTTACATTCAGCGGTGCCATGTTTAGGGACAAAATATGACCAGGATGGGGGAGATTCTGGAGAACGATTGTTATCCGGACTACATGATATGAAGTATGATAAAAATTCAGTTAAACTTCCCAAGATTATCGCTTTTACGGGATTATAAATGTCAAACTCCATAAGAAAAAACATCGATAATCCCGAAAATGCGATAATCTTGGTAGGTGTAAATGCCGCTTAACGGAGAATGCGGCTTATAATATACCAGGGGAAGTTGGATCAAACTCGCGAGCATGCGGACATCTTGGATTCATCTGGCAACACTGGATGATACAACTTAACATATATTCCGCGACTAACAGACAAACAGACAAGTATAGTGTCAAGGCAAACGACAGGGGAAGGGGTAACGACGTGTATGGTGTGAAAAGCATGAGGCGGTCAAATGGAACGTGTGGTGGAGTTTACATTGGTACGACGAGGGTAAGCTTGGGCACGAGATTGGCCGAACACGATGCGGACATTTGAAAGGGGAGCGAACAAGATGGAACAAGAATAGATGGTGAACGCATAAGCACAGCTGATTTGCTTTGTTTACACTTTCGAACTGTCAAGTTCACATGTATTTTGTTTTTGCATGAGACTGTTTACAATTATTGTTGGTATACGTATGCATGGGTTGGATTTGAAACGACGTTAGTGAGAAGCAAACACAAAATGCGTATACCATGAGTATTTTTTTTATCACGGGAGCGAACGAATAGCTCTCTCACACCATTGTATGGGGAGTGACCACATTGCGGACCTCGATAACGTTGGAATATTGGTCTGGGTGAAGAGGGTGGATAGGGGTTATACTTTGGAGAGCCTCGTACTACGACGAAATCGACAATGTGCAGTGAATACCAAAGAAGACAATGCATGCTACAAGATAGCGATAGTTTAGTTAAGTACTTCATCTGTGATATTTAGCTTAGTATTTCAACTGTGATATATATTTGTTTGATTATTTTTGCAATTTTGATATTTTATGTCGTGCCGTAAATTGTCGTTGAAAATGTAACGAAAAAGGTAAAAACTGAATGAAAAACGTAAAATGTATAAGGAATAAATCTAAAATGAATATATTAACACAGTGTACCAGATGTAAATGGGAAACAAAATATCTATTGTCAAAGATAATGTACAAGTAGAGAGGAAAAGACCACCGCAATGTGGCAACCCTCGTAGAAGAGAACAAAAAAAAAAAAACGAGTGAAGCGTCTCGTTCCTCTTCTCTATCTCTTACTCTCTTCGTTGATTATTTCAATACACGAGCAGTTTTCTGATGATGTTGCAGTAACTAACTATAGAAATTCCAACCATGTTTATATAAAATTACATAAATTATGTAAAAAGTATGAAATAATCAAGTTATGACGCGAGAGAGAAATGCATTTGAGTGAATCGTGTCAACTTTTTGGTTCTCTTCTACGAGGGTTGCCACAGTCCTGTGGTTTTTTGTTCTCTACTTGTACCAAAGACGATTTAGATTTAGACGGCCAGAAGATGTGCCCAACTTTTGCATAGTTTATGTAATTTTACTTCAACATGGTTGGAATTTGTATAGTTATATACAATAAAACTATCAAAAAGCTGCTCGTGTTTTGAAATATTCAATGAAGAGAGTAAGAGAGAGAGTAGAGAAGTACTAGGGTTTCACTCCTTTTGTTTGTTGGCATTTGAGTGAAGAGAAAGTTTGACTCCTACTTGTACATCCTTTTTGCTATTGTGTTGTATCATTGCCACATTTAATACAATTCATCCCTGAAGAAGTTGGAAAATTCCAACGAAACGTCAGATAAAAAAATGGTATAAATTGTCATTTATTTGCATTATATTATAAAGTGACTTTGAAAGCCCAAAAAAATTCTAAAAATATTCAAATTATTTGCCTTCAAATAAAAATTTGTTCATGTTCCTGTTGACCAATTTCAATTGACCCAATTGTAACTACAGAAGAGCAACTAAGGCAATCATTTATCTGATCTTACAAAAGAGTTGTTTGATCAAAGAACAATGGTAAATAACAAGTGGTATAAGCAGTGTTGTCAGCTTTACGATTCAAACTGAAAAAATAAAAATTCCTACATTGAACTAAAAAGAAGAAATTAGGATATAATAGTTATAATTTTTCGATAATTCAAATTTTGAGGATATGGGTGATTCCTTGGAAATAACGTTTTCTTTGTCCATCACGTTTATTTCCATGTAATTAAGGGACGGCAAATAAATAATCGCGTAATTTCAATACTTTTATGGTACACAAGATTTTCCACAACAATATTCTCACCTGCGTCGCGCTTATTCGATAGAAACATACAGAAACTAATGAAAATATCAGAACCGTGGCGTGTCCATTTCATAAAAATCAAGGTTTATACTATATTCACTCCCTCATTTCGCAGGATGGATTGATATTTTTTTATGGTCATTGAAATTGCCTAGATAGGGGATATTTTCATGTATTTACCGAGCGTAAATCTCCTATTTAGGCCCGACTAACAAGATCTAAACTTTGTCCACGCATTTTTGCCTAATATCGTACATTTACGTTTTACCGCTGTGGCGCCATGTTGGATGGGTATAAAGGCGCCCTCGCTGTGAGAACTCGACCATTGTATATCAAATGTTATGTTTACATCAATGGCTGACAGATTTATCCACATTGAATCGATTGGAGTGAAGTGTTTTCTTTACGAAGGGTAAGTCACAAAATTAGCAGTCAATACCATGGTACCGCTTTTTTATTGCGCAATATAATACTCGCCCTCCTAGTGACGAAATTTGTTCGATATTTAGTCATCGAAATGTGATTTTCAAAGGAAATTATCTCACGTCAATTTGGCATAGAATGAAGTCAATTTAAATATGAAATGTCAATACCGTGGATGTCAGAATCGTGGCAATTCTGAAAATTATAGTATAAAATATATTGATAAATGTTTTAAATTGTTGTAGTACAATAGATGTTGGTATACACTATAGTAGTATATATGTATAAACAAAAACTGTAAAAAAAATCACATCCGAGGTATGTTAAAAACTAATAATTTCACCATCCGAAAAAACGTTATTTCCAAGGAATCACCCATATACTGAATATCCTCAACAGTATTTAAACAGCTTTCAAAATATTCTTCCAACTGGCACTATCCTTCGCCTTTTCTCGCCAGTTGGTAACACCAAGGATATGGAGGGATTCTTCTGCCCGGACTTTCCAGCGGAATCTTGGTCGTCCTCTTTTCCTGCTTCCTTCGGGTACTTTATCGAAAACCTTTCGCGCTGGCTCATCTTCATCCATTCCGATAACATGGCCTAGCCAACGCAATTGGCCCACTTTGATTCGCCTAGCTATGACCACGTCAGAATAGAGATTATATAGCTCTGGGTTCCAGCGACATCGGTACTCGCCGTTTTCCCTAACACGGCCATATGTTAAGATAGGTAAAATAGCTGGACGTTTGTCCGTCGAGAGAGGGCTTTGTTCCAAAACTGCTTGCTGAGCCCAAAATAGCATCCGCAAGCACAATTCTCTTATCTATCTCCAGGCTGACGTTGTTCACGGCGGATTCATCTACCACTTCAGATTAAACTCGGTTGTCTTCTTTCAAGTGCGGACCAAGTCGATAGGTTTTTCTAGTCGTTGACAATATCAATTTTGTCTTGCCCTCATTAACAGCAAGACCCACCTTCGCTGATTCCTTTTCGATTCTTGAAAATACTGCAGGAACCTCTCGAAAATTTCGCCCAATGATGTCTATGTCGTCTGCATACGCCAGCAACATATAGGTTTTCGTGTTAATGGTCTTGTTCGTATTTACTGCAGCCTTTCTTATTATTATCTCCATTTAGATCTTGAAGAGATTGCACGAAAGTGTGTCGCCTTGTCTCAGTCCTCGCTTAGTACAGAATGGTTCAGTGAGGTCTTCCCCACGTTCAATGCTGATTTGGTGTTGGCCAGCTTCATTCTACAGAGGCGGATAAGTTTTGCCGGAATCCTATCGAAAGCAGCCTTGTAATCGGCAAAAAGGTGGTATGTATCCATTTTATTGTCGTGGGTCTTTTCCAGGATTTGGTGTAGCGTAAATATGTGGTCAGTCGTGGACTTGCCTGGTCTAAACCCACACTGATAACTCCCAATCACGGTTTCAACAATTGGCTTTAGTCTTTCACATAATACACTCGACAAGACCTTGCACGCGATGTAAAAAAGACTGATACCGAGATAGTTGGAACAGACACTCGGATCACCCTTTTTGAATACAGGACATAATATACTGAGACCCCAATCGTCAGGCATAGATTCCAACCCTGCCATATATCGCATATGAGTCGATGCATGTGGGCTAGCAGGCCTTCGCCAGCTGCCTTAAAAAGTTCAGCGGGAAACCCATCCACACCAGTGGGTTTATTATTCTTAAGCCGGGAGATTGCTGTTCTAATCTCGCTTTGGTTGGAGGGGGTACAATCTACACCATCTTCCACTATCATTACCTCCTGATCTTCAGTGGAAAAATCTGAGTGGAGTAGTGCTGAAAAGTAGTCTCTCCATATTTTGAGCACACACTGCTTATCAGTCATCAGATTCCCATTCTCGTCCTTGCAGGACGAGATCGATTCGATCTTCGTACCCTCTGGAAAAACTTTCGGGATTCACCAATCATCGTTCACATTTCGGGTTTTTCACACTCTCTCTCTGCTCCCACTGCCATTTTCTCCACCTAAATAGTTGGGTTTCCTCCCTTCTCAGCCTGTCGTACCGCTCACACGCAGCACGCGTTGTAACTGACTGTTTCGTTGCCATACGTGCAGTGTCTGTTTCATCAGTTGCAATGCGACATTCTTCGTCGTACTATGTATTATCCTTCTGTGGTTTTTGATAGCCAAGTTCAGCCCTTGCAACGGTTTCCACAGAATGGGAGATATGCTTCCACTGCGCATCTGGGTCTTCTTCTCAATCAGGAGAGAGAGTGTCTATCGATAGGACATTGATATGTCCGATATTTGTAGCGTGCCAATATCCAGCCTTTCCTGTGTTCGGCTTCGTACGTTTTTCACCCTGCTCAGTCTTGTGCGAACTTTCGCAGCCACCAGGTAATGATCCGAGTCGATATTTGCACCTTGAATCACACGTACATCCATTACACGAGAAGTGTGCCTGCCATCTATTACCAAGTGATCAATCTGGTTCTTCGTCCGTTGATCAGGAGATATCCAGGTCGCCTTATGAATGTCCTTATGCTGGAATCGTGTGCTACTGACTACCATGTTCTTTGCAGAGGCGAAGTCTATCAGTCTTATTCCATTATTGGAGGTGATATGATATGTAGACTGTAATTATCGATGGTTAGTCGAAAGACACTTTCCTTTCGTAATTGGGCACTAAAAATGCCTCGAATAATCTTAATGTCGTGGTAAAAGCAGCATTCGTATACTTCCTCCAGACGCTCATAATATGATTCTTAGACCTCATCATCTTTATCCTCTGTCGGTGCGTGCACGCAAATTAACGAGATGTTGAAATATTTCACTTTGAGGCGAATTGTGGCTATTCGGTGACTCACTGTGTTGAACCTTGAAATTAAGTGTCGCAGTCTCTTGCAAACTATAAATCCGCACCCGAATTCGTGATTTCTCTCATGGCAGCTGTAGTAAATATGGCAGGTTTTCTTTCTGGAGCAACCATATCCTGTCCATCGCATTTCATGGATCGCTGTGACGTCAGCTTTATATTTTCCGATGACATCCGTCAGTTGGAAAGTGGTCCCCGTCCTGTATATCGTTCGCACATTCCAGGTACATATCCTTAAAACGTGGTCCTTATAACGTTTGCGAGGGTCGTCAACGGTTAGGGGGTTTCTTTGTTCATTATTTTTATCGTGTATTTTCATTGCCAATATAACGGTGGCGGGAGACAAACCCAGCCCACCGTGGTTTCCATTTAACCTACTGCCAGGATGATTATGTTTCAGTCGCCCATTATGGATCACACGCTGACCAGAATACAGTGTGTCGAAACTGGATTTTGGTTTCTTCAATTGTGATCCGCCGCTGGCCAGGGTTGTTGGCTTATCCGTCTTCAAAGGACAGAAGAAAGAGTCACCTAATCATCCTGAGACGTATCAGTGATCGCATTACCACTCAGGTTGCTCATTCGTTGTACCTTCTCATTTTAGCTAGCGAACGGAGGTTTCCGATAAGCCATTGCCCAGGACATACTGCGTTGAAGTAGTGAGCTGCTTGGGCTGCCCAATGAAGGAATTATTTCTGGCCACTCCCAAGTGAATGGCTGCCAGAAACTTTCCACCTCCAAAGACGGTCCCATAAACCTCTTACTCAAAGTACTTTTTCTTAAAAAAATACCTTATCTTAAAGAAGTACCTTTGCTTATCAAAAATAAATTTTCTTTAAAAAAGTACCTTTTCTTAAAAATAAAATAATACATTTCTTTTCTTAAGATAAGTAACCATGAAAAAAATTTCTAAAAAAAAAGTTTCTCATTTAACAAACAGGATCATTTCTTAAAGACCCATTCAAATTATCGTATTTATCAACAGGCGCCTTGGGCGTGTTGGAACTAACAAGTACAAAATATTTAGCGAAAGGAACTTCGTTGCAACCGGGTGTCCCCTGACACCCACTTTAACCATTCACTTTTCATACGGCATCATGTTTTTATATGCGTTAAACTAAAAGTTTTCAAATAAAAATCGCTAACATACACATATGTAAAGGGTTATCCATTTTGCGGTTTCAAAAGTAAACGTAAATAAAAGACATATAAAATATTTTTTTCATGATATTTCTTTTTTATTATAAAGTTTGAACGATGACATTATGTGTGAAACACTACATCATTTAAATGACCACCACGCGAAGTGTTGCAAGCATTGATTCTTTTGAGGTAATTTTCGACCACTTTTTGACACATATTGGGCGGTATCTCAGCCATAACGTGACGAATGTTGGTTCTTAAGTGCTCAAGAGTTAAAGGTTTATCTGCATAAACACGGTTTTTCGCGTAGCCCCACACAAAAAGTCTAATGGTGTCAAATCCCATGATCTTGGTGGCCAGTTGATATCGCCACGACGAGAAATTACGCGGCCAGGAAATGTCTCTTGCAATAAAGCCATATTCGCTCGAGTTGTGTGGCATGTGGCACCGTCTTCTTGAAACCACATATTCTCCAAGTCGTATTCTTCAATAGCAGGCTAAAAAGTCGGTTATCATTTGACCATAACGCTCCGAATTGACGGTGACAGTCGTTCCATCGTCGTTTTCGAAGATGTAAGGTCCAATCACACCTTCGGACCAAAGAGCGCACCAAACAGTAACTTTTTCTGGATGTAATGGCCTCTCTTCAATTACTTGAGGATTCTCAGAACCCCAAATACGACAATTTTGTTTCTTAACATACCCACCGAGTGAGAAATGTGCTTCATCGCTGAAAAAAATTTTGTTCGAAAAATCGCCGTCCACCGCCTGTTGTTCAAGCACCCATTCCACCTATCTACGACGTTGTGAATGGTCAGCTGGCTTCAGTTGTTGTGTGAGCTGGACTATATATGGATGTAGGTGTAGATCCAAATGCAAAATACGCCATAATGTACCGTAAGACAGTCCTAATTCCCGAGAACGACGAGGAATCGACACATTCGGGTCTTCGGCAACACTTTCACTTACAGCAGCGATATTTTCAGCGGAATGAGCGAAACGATGATGCAAAGGCATTACAATATCTGTAACCGCTCCAGTCTCTTCAAATTTCTTCACAATTTTGCCAATTGCTTGCGTAGTTGGACGATTATGTAAACCATAATCTCCTCTTAAAGCACGATATGTGGCTGTGCCAGAATCACCATTTTTGTAGTAGGTTTTAATAATTTTTATGCATTGCGTGATAGTTAAGTAATCCATTTTCGTCCATGTCAGACTTTCAACTGAAAAGAAAAAAATCGGTTTAACGACTTAGTTTGACAGATATCGAATTCCAGCCCTATACTTTTGAAACCACGAAATGGATAACCCTTTATTAACGATTTTAAAAAATAAGTAATGCCGCATAAAAGACGTCCATTGGTTAAAGCCTCCGACGGAGGTAACAAAGTTATTACTTTTGCTATTATAGTCAATTTTTGTTTTAGCGATATTCTTTTTTTTTTACGATTTTTTTTAAAAAATTTCTTCCATGTGATTGGACCACATTATGATCCCTTAAAAATTAGTTTATTTTTTCGATTGGACGGTCCGTGTCCGAGATATTGGCATTATAAATACAAACGGTTATAATTTAAAAATATCATATGTATGTTTAAGATAATTGGTGTCATCCACAATAATAGTTCCTCCAGACAAGTGTCCACAATTTTTTCCATATTTGCGAAGGCGTCAGTAGTGTCGTCAGCTTCAACGATTGTGTTTAAAAGTCTCACTTCATCTCAATTTATGGTAATACTAGTAAAGCAAAAAAATACATGCGATTCAGAAACTACACGCTGGAAATTTTGCCATTTTTGATGTTTGCATGCAAATATAACGTGTTGGTAGCTTGTCGCAAATATACTATATTTGTGCCCAAACACATTGAGTTTGTAATAGCTTATAATATATGTTTTTGAGACCCAAGTGTGGCTATTTTGTTAAAACCGCTAAAAACAAATACGGGACGGTAAACAAAGAAAGAAAAAAGCAGCAGATCTTCAATTCATGAAAACAATGTTTCAAACATATACATGTTTCCTGCAAAATGTTGCTAAGGCCGATATTTTTCAGCGTGTAGTGTGGTGAGATATATCAACTCGATAAAATTAAAATATGCATGAACTTTAATAACCTTCTTTTGATTTCGCATAGAAAAATATAAGTCAACCGTTGTTTTTGTCCAAAGCATAACAATTTCTGGGTCGATACGGCGTACAATACACCTTTAAAAATTTGTGGTTTTTGTTGTTTGTATGCAAACATACAGTGTTTGTAGCTTGTCGTAAATATAGTATACTTGTGTCCAAACACATTGTGTTTGCTATTTAATGTAACATGTTTGGGACAGAATGATTAATAGGGTATAATATAGTATATATTTGTAACCCAAATGTGGCTATATGTGGCGAAAATTGTGGGAAAAAACCATGACAGACAACAACAAAACAATAAGTGGCAGATCTGCAATTCACGAAAACAATGCTTGCAGACATGTACATGGTTCCTGCAATATGTTGCTGGGGCCGATAGTTATCAGCCCATACTTACCATATTTTTCGGTGGATGATATTCATAGACCAAATAAATGGTTTCAATGAACAGGGCCTCCATGCGATTAGAACAAAGCGTGAACGTTGATAACGGTTCTAACTTCGAGGTAGAGGACGATCAGATCAAGCGAAGAATTGTGGTTCCGAATAGATGATATTTTGGGCTAAGCAATGATTTAGAGATAAAGCCCTCTCTCGAGTAACCAAAGTCCAGCTGTACCAGACTCTCATGCAACCTGTCTTGCTTCATGGCTCAGAATCCTGGGTCCTATCGCAAGCAGATGAAACATCTGTGGGAGTCTTCATGAGAAGAATACTTCGAAAAATTTATGGCGCTATTGTGCACAACGTCGAGTATCGGCGACGCATGAATCATGAGCTGTATGAGCTTTATCCTGACATTGACATAGTTAAGCGTCAGTAGAATGGATGAAGACCGAACGTGTTTTGTAACAGAAACTAAATTATGGTCACAGGGACCAATATTTGAATACGAGTTCAAATATCGTACTTTTATGAGTTGTATCTTCCATTTCAGATGACTCTCAAATTGGTCAATACAACGTAATTTCTGTAGTACCAACTTCTGGTTAGTAAGAACTATTATTAATTTATCAATAACATCGACCAATAATTCTGATGTACGAGGGCGGATCAATAAGTACGTGACTTTTTGAATGAAACACAGTTTTTTTTTTTTGAAAACAAATGTATTTTTGGAGATAATCTTGTTTTACCTCAATACACTTAGTCCAACGTTTCTCCAATTTTTGTATTCCTTCCAAAAAATAGGATTTTTCGAGGTCTATAAAATAGGCATTTTTGATCTATAATTTCATCGTTGGAGCTAAGTCTCTTTCCACCGAAACAGTTTGGAAACAGGAAATAGTTACTGGGGGCTAAATCCGGAGAATATGGCGGATTGGGTACCAATTCGTAGCCCAATTCGCGGAATTGAGACTACACACGTGTGCACCCGTGCATTATCTTGATGAAAAATAACTTTTTTCTTGGCCATATGGGGTAAATTTTTTTGAAATCCTCGTTAAATCGGTCCAATAAATTGGCATAATATTCGCGGTTTATTGTTTTTCCCGTTTGAAGGCAATCGATGTGGATTAAACTGCGTGCATCCCAAAAAACTGTTGTCATCACCTCATAGGGCGACAAACTTACCTTGGCCTTCTTCAGAGCCGGTTCACCCGGAGAAGCTCATTGTTTAGACTGCTGCTTGGTTTCCGGAGTATTGTAATGGATCCATGTTTCATCCACAGTTACAAAACGCCGCAAAAACTACTTGGAATTGCGGTTAAACAACTCCAAGCAATCCTTTGAAGTTGTCACACGATTACGTTTATGGTCAATTGAGAGCAAACGCGGCACCCATCTTGCAGACAGCTTTCTTAAAGACAACTGATCACTTAAAATCGAAACCAGACTATCATATGAAATGCCTATGGCATCAACCTTCTCACGCACTTTTACTCTTCGATCGGCCAACATCATATCATGGATTTTTTCGAAATTTTCGGGTATATTGACCTCAATAGGCCGTCCAGAAAGTCCAGCGTCATTTGTACTTGTGCGACCACAACGAAAGTCAGTAAAGCACTTTTTTACCATTGAAATCGATGATGCAGAGTCTCCATAGTATTTATCAAGCTTTTCCTTGGTTTGATTGACGGTTTTTTGTTCGCAAAAGATTATATTTAATGAGCACTCGAAATTGAATTTTTCCATTTTTAAAAAAATGCATGAGGTTGTATGTTTTGAACAGCTGTTAAACGCAAAGTAAAGGACGGAAATTTGACATTAGTCTATTAACAGGTGGTACTTGATGGGAGCGGTGTTGCATTTCATACGACTACGAGGGAAGTTCGAAAAGTCAAAGGTCCGCCTCGTATGACAATTATGAATTCTAATCAAAATATTGAATTTATCATGGAATTTCTGATGCCTGAATTGATTTCCAACTAATCTTTTCCCGGTGTGTATGTTGCAAAAATGGGTTGACACTGTAAGTCAGCACTGAACATCAAAAATATTAAGACATTTTTATAGATTCATACCAGGGAAAGTCAAATATTTTATTGGTCCTCAAGCCTTTTAAAAAAAGGATATTACGAGTAAAAATAATATTACAACACAAACAGACACACACTCCTTAATGTCGCCAAATAAATACTCACACACACACAATGACATCCACTTGAACTTGCTGTATGTGTTTGCTCTGGGCAAGGATTTGTAAACCTGAACACACAAAAGATAATTGTGCTGATTATGGGCAAAATCATTCCTTAAATGACTTTTTGTACTTGTAAGAAAGACAACAACAACAACCACTTTCACATATAATTTAAGCAGAAAATTGCGACAAAAAATATTAACAACAATAATGTACAAGTAATAATCCAAACACACACGCATACACTCACGTTGAACAAAAAAAAAACATAAAATGCACACAAACGTAAATATATTTGTAACGCACATACAATCACAAACAGTCCTTGTTGAGTGTTTCACGGAAAACCTTAACATTTGTCACTTACACACAGATCGACGCATACACACTCCAACACACACCCACACACACACACACAATGAAGGATCTCTTATGGCATTCAATGCCTTTGGCTGTGTATGTATCTGCTATCTGGCTTTTGTTTGTTAATGCGTGTCTGCATAGAACTGAGTTTGTTTCTCTTGTCCCGCGTCTCTTCTGTATGTGTATTTGTGTTTGCGCATTTTCAATGTCATAATCACATTTAAAATTAGCTTTACTTGTAAATTAGTATAGTGTAGTCTTTCAGTTTTAAATGCTTTTGCATTAAGTTTACACTCTCACAACTACAATAAGGATGTGCGGTATGTTGGGTTCGAAGCAAAGGTGGGTAACAACTGGAGATATTTGAAAAATTGAACACAGCTTGTATAGACTGCTCTATAGTCATATTAATTTTTTTAATTCCCTTGCATGTGAACCTTTTCAGTTTGATAGGGAGCGGTTGAAACAGGGTTAGATATGTTATTTCAAAAGGGCTAACAATTTTATGCTTCATCTCAGACAGGTGAATTGGCATCTACTTCAGACTCGTAGAATCCTTTTAGATCATGTAGCCTGCGATTCTCTTCTCCATTCTCAAACCTTGAATGTATGCAAGGATATTTCATTTTATATAAGTGAAAAGTGTAACATGTATGAAAGCCAGAGGAGTCTTGGCATCTTTGGACCAACTTAACTTCTGTCAGCCGGCACTCTACCTCTTGTAAAGCACAACATATTTGGCATTTATACTGGGGTTATCTTTATGCGTCCTTCCACTTGGTAATGATTTTTAAAACAGAACTCTCAGGAATATAATTATTACTACATTCGCATAATTAAAAACTGCTTTGAAAGGTTTTGCTCTTCATTTAATACTCCGTATTTAACGAGATACTGAAAACCTTCAACAAAGTAACATTGTGATACTAATCACAATGGCGAACAAAATGGAGAACAAAGGAAAACAACGATTTCCTCGCAAAGAGGATTAACAATAATGATGGACGAAATGATAAAACAACGTCCAGCAACTTCTTACAAATAAAAAATCAAATTTGTTTACTGGACATAATGATTTTAGGTAATTTATTAGACTTCACTAACCATTATTAATCAACTAATTATTGCAACAGGACAAGATTAACAACTGAATCAATTATTATCAATTATCTGTTCTAACTCAGCAAATTATTACAAATTAATAACACTCTCTTGTATTTTAAAAAGAGTTGATTGAAAATATTGATATTAGTCATACGTCACAGTCAGTCAGTGCTATTAAAATAAATCACACGTCTACCTGTCTCAGTGGGTCAGTACTATTAAAATAAATCATACGTCCTACCAGTGTATATAATGATTTACGGAGAGAGAAATTTAATGGAACACTTGACGGGAATCACAATTTCCAACATTTGATTTAAACTATCACTTTTACCGACTGCAAAAACATCTGTCTGTAAAGTGACAAACAAAATACAACAGTTGCAACATATAAATAGAATAGAATAACAGCATATTGTCAGAAAATTTACAACAACATGAATTGTTTTTATTCCCGCTTACTTTGCTTTCATTCGTTTCATTCTAAAGGTGACCCCTTTTCTAATTTTTGAGGAAAGTGAAAACATTGCCTCAAACAAGAGCCTAACAAAGTGAGGATAAAATGTTCCTCCAACCGGCTAACACCAAGATCTTGCAGGCAATATTCCACTTGCTCTGGGTCATCCTATTTTTCGATGTCCTTCGAGTAGTTCTTTGAAAATCTTTCAATGTGATTCATTCTGATCCATTCAACTGTCATGGTCTTGCAAGCGTAAATGCGATATTTTGATACGCATAACTACGTTGATGTCGGGATACAGATTATAGAGGTGGTTCAGCCGTCGCAGCTACCCGCCGTTTTCTATTACAGAATTATATATTTTTTTCTTCCAAATTCTCTCAGTGATATATCATCAGCATGCGATATGACCCAGGTTTCTGCGCCATAAAGCGATATAGGTGTTACCAAAATCTGATAAAGTTGGATCCTCATTTCTCCAGAGAGGATCTTATCTATGAAGTGCTTGCTTTGCCCGAAATAACACCTGTTTTCAAGCACAATTCTTCGTTTTATTTCCAGGTTGACGTTATTGTTCCTGTTGACACATATCCGAGGTAAACGAATTCGTCCTAACTTTACTTTTATTAACTATTTTACAACCTCATGAGGTCAGACGTCTTACACATATTAATTAATCAAACAATTAAACAAATTTCAACATATTCTTCCAACTGGCTCTATCCTTCGCCTTTTCTCGCCAGTTGGTAACACCAAGGATACGGAGGGATTCTTCTGCCTGGTCTTTCCAGCGGAGTCTTGGTCGTCCTCTTTTCCTGATTCCATCGGGTACGTTACCGAAAATCTTTCGCGCTGTCTCATCTTCATAACATAGCCTAGCCAACGCAATTGGCGTAATTTGATTCGCCTAGCTATGTCCATGTCAGAATATAGATTATATAGCTCTGCGTTCCAGTGACGTCGGTACTCACCGTTTTCTTTAACAGGACCATATATTTTACGGATAATTTTTCTCTCGAAAACTTCCAGGTGTTGTTCCTCCGTTTGCGATATGACCCAAGTTTCAGAGCCATATGTCAATACAAGTAGAATAAGAGTCTGATATAGCTGGACTTTTGCCAGTCGAGAGAGGGCTTTGTTCCCAAAACTGCTTGCTTAGTCGAAAATAACATCTATTTGCAAGCACAATTCTCATATCTATCTCCAGGCTGACGTTGTTGTCCTTGTTCACGGCGGATCCAAGGTAGACAAATTCATCTGCAACTTCGGTTGTCGACGTTCAAGTGCGGACCAAGTCTAGAGGTTTTTCTAGTCGTTAACACTATCAATTTTGTCTTGCCCTCATTAACAGCAAGACCCACCTTCACTGATTCCTTTTAGATTCTGGAAAATACTTCAGTAACCTCTCGCAAATTTCGCAAAAATCTATACCATCTTCCACTATCATTACCTCCTGATCTTCAGTGGAAGAATCTGAGTGGAGTAGTGCTGAAAAGTGGTCTCTCCACATTTTGAGCACACACTGCTTCTCAGTCACCAGATTCCCATTATCGTCCATTATTAGGCCTGTTATTCGATCTTATTACCTTGTGAAATAACTTTCGGGATTCACCATTCACCATATTCTGCTGTAGGAGGAGAGAGAGATTCTGTCGGTAGGACATTGATATCTCCGGAATTTGTAGCTTGTCAATATCCAGCTTTCCTGTGTTCGGCTTCGTATGTCCACTACCTCGGTATTACAAGATTTATCAACGTTCATCCTTTCATCCAATCGGGTAGATGTTCTGCTTGTCGACACCATTAATTTTATCTTATCCTCCTTTACTGCCAAATCAACGGCTGCTGATTCCGTCTTATTTCTCCAAAATCCTGCAGTAACTTCTTGCAGATTACGCCCAATGATGTCTAAATCATCAACATTCTCAAGTAGCCTGTGACTTTTGCTGCTGATAGTTTTATTCGTGTTGACTGCAGCTTTTCTCCTGATGATCTCCATTATTATCAGGGCTGTCATAGAAACCAATGTTGTCACTATTGGTTTTGAAAACGACAAGAGCAAATGCTTTGGTGTCATGAAAACCAATCTTATCGGTTTTATGTTCGAACTAGCATTTATGTCGGTTTTAGGTGTCACAGAAATCAATGTTATCAGTTTTGATATTGGAAATAAACCAAGCAGCTGACAGCTGTCAGTTTTCATTTGTCAGCTTTTGGTTTGTTACTTGTTTACACCGGAATGTTTTCAAAACTGTAAGTAAATTGATTTAGTTTAATAATTGCTTAATAAAATTATATCTTTTTGCATTTTTGTTTTTATTTTTTTAGGAGAAATTCTAAAAATAGGGTTATGTCTACTATACGGCTTAGTCTCCAAAAATTAAAAAAAGTTACTGCGTGTTATTTTAAGTAAAAAAAGTAAAATAACAAAATCGGGGCAAATGTATAGTTTCGGAGTTATGGACCCCCGTCTGTTGAAATATTGAAAAAATTTTTGATTATTTTCTTTTACTTTTCTCAAAAATATAAGGCTTTATACCACAAAAATACTATGCCGAAGCCACGAAGCCGGTGTTGACCTAACCTAGAGGAAAAAATCCCTTATCCTGGCCTAAGGCCGTCCACGCTGAAAGCTTTATACCACAAAAATACCATGCTGAAGCCGGTGTTGAACCTTTTTGTTACACGGTGCCTGTTCGATTTCTATGAATACATTAGTAAATGTTACATTGGAAAATAAAAAACAGCGTTCAATCATATGATGACGTTACAGTTAAATAATATTAATACTTACAATTATTTAAAGACCAGTGCAAGCACATGTGTCATTATTTTCTTGCTTATTACTTTTTGTTTTATTCCCACAAAAATCAAAGAATGCAAAGCAACAGACACTTGTATATACATACATACATTGTTATGTTCGTACATACGCTACACAAGTTCACAATTTTCTTTGCTCTCTTTCTATCTCAATTTTATATACGTATAAACACGTCATTATTCTCTTTGGTCTGAGAGAGCTTCGCAACCACACAATACAACTATTCGCTGCCGCTACATCAGTGTGTGTGTCTTTTCGCAGTTTGACAATCTGTGTTTCGCAGTCGGACAAATCTGTGTTCTATATAGGGGTAGGTCACCATTCTCATTTAGGGGTATGAAAAATAGATGTTGGCCGATTCTGAGACCTACCCGGTATGCACACAAAATTTCATACAAATCGGTCCAGCCGTTTCGGAGGAGTTTAACGGCAAACAATGTGTGATCGCTGTCGGACAATCTGTGTGAGCGCAGTCGGACAAATTGTGTTTGGATGTATTCACTTTGTGAATTTAGGCCGTACCCGCGCCTATAGATGTTAACCCATCAAAAACTGTTATGGTGGAGGGTATATAAGCTACGGCCCGGCCGAACTTAACACCGTTTCTACTTGTTTTTGTATACACCGGGCAATGCTGAACATCAAATGACTCGCTTTGTTTGGCCATAGCAACAACAACGAAACAACCAAACACACAACATCACACATTCTTTGTCCGAAGTAGCTGACGTATACGTGTGTCACATAACCACATGTTTGCCGTATCAACAGCAACGAAACAGCCAAACACACAACATCACACATACTTTGTACGAAGTAGCTGACGTATTAGTGTGTCACAATACGTCGACAAATGAAATTTTGCGTGGCTATGCTTTATATCTCCGTTCAACAACAGCAACAGACACATGTACATACATACATTATTATGTTAATACATACGCTATAGACACAATTTCGTTTGCCTCACCCCTGCCACACCACTCTTTCATTGCTCTTTTGCTTGCTCATTTTTGTTTAACACGTCATTATTGTCTTTCGCAGTCGCAGAAAATCTGGTTTTACCAGCAGCAGAAAACCTGTCTGTGTGTTGTTTGCATGTGTTGACTTTGATAGATTTAGTCCCTATACGCGGCTATAGATGTTAATACATCAAAAAAATTTGATAATTTTTCAAAATTTCAACATCCCATAATTCGATAACTAAGCGAGTTATCGAGAAATGCTTGGAAATTTGTTGAGTTAATTTTTACTTCTTTTATACCTCATTGCCCTCTCACACTTCCGAAATTTCGGGGACCATAACTCTGAAACAATGCATTCGCCCGGATTTTGTTATTTTACTTTTTTTGCTTAAACTAACGTGTTCTGGCCCCCATCAAAAATGGTTGTTTTTAAAGTGTAAGCCGTAAAATGGGCCTGTTCCCAAATATTGTTGATACTGTGCTTCTTCCGATACTTATTCTTGAATCGTTACCATCTGATCTCTGAAAAGATCTTTCCGTTAAAAACCGCAACGAAATAGCTAGTTGCAAAATAAGAAGTATTTCAGAACACGACAAATCATCTTCAATAGTGTCAACCCAAGTGGGTAGCTGCACTCACTCAGAATCTTTCTGGTCAACTTGTTGAACGTTCTTCATCTAATAACAAAAATTTTACACCTACTGATGCAATTGCAATTTATTTATAACGACTTCTTCCTTTTTTATAATTTTCTAGTGTAATTCAATTACATTTACTGATATTTCCATTAAAAGTATTGTTTTTTCCATTTTTTGCACACAAGTAAAATAAAATTGCAAACAAATAAACACATGTAAGCAACAGCTGATTCGAACATTGGTTTTATTTACATTCGAAATTGTCAAAACCAACATGCTTTCATGACACCAAATGAAACCAATATTGGTTTGCAAAAACGACAATTAGAATAACCGACATGGTTTCTATGACAACCCTGTATGTTGAAGAGATCGCACGATAGGGGGTCGCCCTGCCTGATACCGCGCCACGTGCTATATGGTTCAGTGAGATCTTTACCAATCTTTACTGTGGATTTCGTATCGGTCAGTGTCATTCTACAAAGACGTGTCAGCGTCCGACAAAGCGTGGTACTGCTTTCCATGTATCGGGCTATCGAAGACGGCCTTCTAGTCTACAAAGAGGTGGTAGGTGTCGATTTGTTTTTCGTGGGGTTTCACCAGGATATTTCTTACACTTCTTTCGACGACGGCCACCTCGCTTAATGACGGCGACACTATCAAGTAATAAGCCATGAAATATTTTCTCAAAAAAACCGTTTGGAACCGGTCTAAAACTGTAGGTCCCATTCAGTGAGTGAAAAATGGAAAGTGCACATCTCATTGATTGTGAGAAGCTCTCCCCTATCCTTCATGGAATGTAATCCTTCATGTTTATTTATTCTCCAGGATGTGTCGCAGTGTGGTCGACAGTTGACTTTCCAGACCTACAGTCACACCGATAAGGTCCCACCAGATCTGCAGGCAACGGGTTTAGTCTTTCATACACTACGTTCGAGAGGACCTTCATGCGATGGTTAAAATGCTTATTTTGCGATAGTTCTTATATATATTCGGATCGCCTTTTTTGAAAATAGGAGTCACTTGGCTAATATTCCAATCGTGGCGGATGCATTCATCTAGCTAGATTTTGCATGCGACCTGATGCATGCACTTTTCCAACTCTAAGCCGCCAGCCATAACAGTTCCGACCGGTAGTCCATAAGCCCAGCGACTTTGTTGTTTTTAACTTTTTGTTGTTTTTCTAACTTTGCTTTGACTAAGAGGGGCAGTCGACGCACACTGCTTCGAATGTGGACAAAAATCAAAATTTTCCAAATGTTTGAACTCTTGGCTCTTTTTAGTATATTTGTTAATCAAACAAACCAACTAAAAGAAATAACACAAAACAGACCGATTATACCGCCTTTTGTATCCGCTAGGGGTGTTAAAATCATTGGGTTTCTGCCAAAAGTACACGAATTGAAAAACTTACATTTGGTAGGAGTACGGAAATGATTGCAGGAAGGTCATTCTAAAACCGAAATGAGTAATTTTTTTTTAGAGTCTTTTAAATAAAATTTAAAAAAATACAAAATTTGTACTTTCACAAAATTTCGCAATTTTATATATTTAATAAATTTAGGAAAAATTTGTATTTTTTAATGAAAAACATAAAAATTTTCAAATTTTGGTGGAAAATAACAATTTGTTTTTTACAGCTCCCTAAAATTTTATTTTTTGCAAATAAAGTATGAAGCTGTGGCTACCAAATAAATATATAAAAACCAAAAAAAAAGTGCACAAATGTGGAAAAGCACATTTTTTAAAAATTTCTAAAATGGATTTTTTCATTTTGACCTTTTTGGTGGAATGGGAAAAAAGTTCCTAAAAATTGATTTTCGAAGATAATTTCGGAATATTTTTTGTTTTTGATATTTATTATTACTGTCAAAAACTCCCTATTATGTTATTTTTAAATATCGTTAAAATAACTATTTAAAAGTTAATTGTAATATTGAGTATTTTTTTTTAAACCGAAAAGTCAAAAAGTTTAGACGTCCGTCAAAATTTTTTTTCAAAAGCTTTCTAAAATTTTATTGTGGAAAAAGAAATTACAAGGCGTTATCTTTACAAAAAAAAGAACAAACGAAAAAAAAGTGCACAAACTTGAAAAAAATCATTATTTTTAAAAGCCCAAAACATCGGTTTTGTGACAAATTGTTAGCATTAAAAATAAATAAATGGTTTCCCATTACATCCCATGAAGGGACTGGGGAAAACTTCTCACAATGACTGAGCTGTGCGCTTTCCAGTTTTCACTCACTGATTGGGACCTACAGTTTTACACCGATTCCGAACGGTATTTTGAGAAGCTTTATCATGGCTATATACTCGATAGTGTCGCCGTCACTATGCGAGGTGACCGCCGCCGAAAGAAAATTTGAAGGTGGCCAGAGCCGGGTTCGAACCCAGGATCTCATGTACAAGGGCCGCGCACACTAACCATTGCACCACCGACGATTGTTAGCATTAGCAAAGTGTAAATGTTCCGACCTAGTAAGCTGGTGTAGTATGAATTTCTCATACCTTGAAAACATGTAGCATTTTTTTATGTTTGATTCTATAAATATGTATATGTTTCATATAATTAGTTATGATAAATCGCTAAAAGCTTTAGTATGAAATTGTGTTTTTAATTGAAATTGGTAGTCGTAATAGTAAGAGTTGATTGGAAAATCACTTTCTTAATTTATTTCAAAAATTAATAATTTCTTACAAGTTACACAATCAGTACAATCTTTAATCAGTAAAAAAAAAACATCAGTCAGAAGGAGATTTGAACTTGGATCGGTTGACGATTTGTGATTTGTTATTAGCAGCACATTAAGCCCCTAATCCACTGACAGGTCTGTTCAACTGCCTTAAGGTGGGTACTATGCTGACTTTCCACGGTGAAAATCCATATAAAAAAAATGGTCGTGAAATTGTAGCGAAATTTTTCCACCAGACAGTACTATGTTCATTTCACGAGGAAAATTTGTTGTTTTTTACAACACTGGTTTGCAAGCAGACTTCTTAGAAAAAAATTACAGCGGCAAAAAGTAAGTATGTAATATTTAAAATATTTGAGTTTTATACTTCATAGATTATATTGTTTTAGATATTTCTGTAAACTTGTTGGCAATGGCAATATTCAACGGATACCGTTAATAATCAGGGAATTGCAAAGAATTACAAATCTCTAACATTGGTGGGCATTGGACCTGTCTCATCGACCACATCATTGTCTTCGTTACACTCTCAGTCATCCCTAAACTATGTTCAATCAGCACAACTCCAGCACCAACAACAACTATAGGCTTTACCTCAATCCCAGGAGACGACAACAACAACTCAGCCACAACAACAGCAGATGCCACCACCGCTGCATTCCATGCATCACCAAGTAATAATCAAAACATCATAATGCACTTCAAAATTACATGAATAAATAGAATAATGGTGAATAACTTCTACCAAAGTAACTGCGGGTATTGGGGAATATGCGGGTAAAGCGGATCTCCCTTTATTTCGGAAACTACAGACATGGATGAATATCTTAAAGGCCGTGCCGAATTCTGTACTGTGGCTGTTAGGATTTCCCGCAGTAGGAAAAACGAACATTAAGAAATCTTTAGAGGATATGGGTAAGTAAAGTAACTCAGCAACAGCAATACAAATTGGTTTCATTTTCGTTTGGTGATTCTTTAGGCGTTTCACCGGAACGCGTTCCAATGCCGCTTGTAAGGAAGAATATGTGCGCCGTGGCCAATTTACTGATGTGTGCCTTGATACGCCTTTGTGCATCCACTTCAGTGGATGTTTTATGGACTGTCACCCTGTTGGTACATTGGCGCCAAGGTATGCTTTCGTTTATATTTTTTAATCGCTTTTTATGCTAATATATATTTTTTTTACGAATGTGTTATTATTAACATGTTTTTCATATTGATTTTACAGAGTGGCTGCTTCCCAATTGGTTACTTTGAGTTGTCCGGAACTAATCGCACCCGCCAAGAATACCAAGAAATTTCCACTCGCAAACATAAAACGTTTCATAATCGGCCCTGTTCTGCATACAAAATCATTTTGAATCAGAATTTTCTTTCAGTATAAAAAGTATACAATTTTGATGTTCTTAAATAAATAAATAAAAGTAACAAAAAACAAAATTAGTGAGCGGGTAAGGTGGAACAGAAAGCTACAACCACCAACATCAGGTGATCTACATTGGCTGATTAGCAAATAATGCACAACAAAAGTTATAAAAAATGCATGTATATATATACGTGATGTGGTTAAAACTAACGCATTTTTATAAAGTACATTGTCACTTCATCTGTCTAATAACATACAGCACGCTATGTTTATATACAACCGTCAAATATTTAGCGGCGACAAACTCATTTTGAATATTGACCGCTTTGAGGCCCATTCTGAAGTGAAATTATTGGTGCCGATGTCGTACATAAAGTTCCAGTTAAAATTCGACACGGCCTGATTGTATAATCGGGCGTATCTCTAGCATTTAATACCATAAATGATATATAACTTTATACTTTTGTAAAATTTTGACATAAATGTAAGAGTTCCTTAAATATACTTATGCGAAGATAAAAGAAAATGATTTCATTAACCGGAAAACTTTCTTGACTGCGACGAATATGTTTCATTACTGTGATGAATACACGCTGTTGTAGAGATAAATATGTTTCATTGATGTACAGTATATTTGCACAGTATTTTTCAATATTGACATGTTTCAATACTTGAAATATTTACTTATTTTTGTCCTTCAAGCTTGCCATGTACATACATAATTTCATGCTCCAGATGGAAGGTTTTACTAAACCATCTCTTTTTAATAAAAAATTTTAATTTAAGATATCATGTAAATACAGTTTTGTGCAAATAAATAAATAAAAGCAAAAAAACACAAAATTAGTGAGCGAGTAAGGTGAAGTAGAGTGCCGCAACCACCAACTTCCGGTATTTCGCATTAGTCAATAAGCAAATAATCCACAACGAATGTTATAAAAATTATAAAACATATTAAACCAACTTATTTACTGAATACAATTGCTACCTAATTCACTCTTTGCAATATTTTATTGAAATTTTAGAAAAATTCCAAAATAGCATGAACAATGTAACAGTTTCTATCAACACAAAAGAAAGTTGAGTAAATTTCTGAAATCTAAGGGCTATAAATATCACTCAAGTTGAAAATAACATTTAAACTCAAAAGTTAAATAACTTTCTCAATAATTTTTAGTTAATGTATGAGATATTCGTTTGAATCTATCGCCCATGTTCACAATAATAAAGTACTTTTCATCAATGTTGAAAAAACCTAAAATTTATTTTGGTTTTCCACTTGTACTTAAATAAATAAAAACGTTTTCCAGGTTTGAAAGACATTATTTTTGTTGGACGAAAACGTTTTCAAGTGTGACAAAGATAAATTATTTTTTTTCAAAACTTGAAAATGTTTTTATTAATTTAAGTACAAGTTGAAAACCAAAATAAATTAAAGTTTTTTTCAACATTGATGAAAAGTAATTCGAAAAATACTTTATTATTTTGAAGATGAGCGATAATCGAACCCCAGACTTGTCATTCATGAGCATGAACATCAGCTATTGCTGAATGTAATGTAATCGAAGTTGTTCGTATATTTTTTTCAAATTCATCGGTCAGATAGAAATCTATGGACATGCCTGTGGTTAGGTATATATGTTCAAACGAACATTGTTGAAAAAGTTATTTAAGTATTGAGTTTAAAATTTATTTTAAACGTGGGTCATATTAATTTTTGTTGAATACAAAAACAGTATCGTTGTCCCATCCTTGCCTGAAATATAGAAAGTTATAAATATGTATTTTCTGTTTTCCACTTTTATTTTATTGAGTGTATGAAGTATATCAGTATCTTTACAGTGTTTTTTGTTCGGGCTTCTCTTAGATGCTTAAAACTGCGGTTACACCAATCAAGATTATCGCTTTTTCGGGATTATAAATGTCAAACTCCATAAGAAACAAAACGTCGATAATCCCGAAAATGCGTTAATCTAGTTTGGTGTAAATTCCGTATATATATATATGGTTTCCCATTACATCCCATGAAGGGACCGGGGAGAACTTCTCACAATCACTGAGCTGTGCGCTTTCCAGTTTTCACTCACTGATTGGGACCTACAGTTTTACACCGATTCCGAACGGTATTTTGAGAAGCTTTATCATGGCTATATACTCGATAGTGTCGCCGTCACTATGCGAGGTGACCGCCGCCGAAAGAAATTTTTTTTTTGAACTTGGTCAGAGCAGGGTTCGAACCCCGGATCTCATGTACAAGAGCCGCGCAAACTAACCATTGCACCACCGACGGCCAATTCCGTATAATGTCCTTTAATAATAATTTTACATCATATTCCAGTTCGTGGAACTGTTAAGTTTCGTCTTCGCTTTGTATGTTGTCACAGGAGGAATGTAGCCATCTTTCGCAACTATATATACTCGGAAACTAGGTCTCGCCTGAAAAAAACAATATTTTGACGAGATCTATTATTCACGAAATTTTTGTAAAGATCTGAGTAATGTGGTTAAACTGCATTTGTACCCTGAAGACTTTCCATCCATACTTCGTTACCGTCGATATATTTGGCCTCAAATAGGGTTTGTGGTAAAATTTTGTACATTCTTGATATTCTCCGCTTGCCGGCATATTGAATATCTGCAGCATTGTTGGCAATTCCAACCAGATGGGGAATCTGTATAAGTAGAAGGGGGTTTCAGCCAGAGTTCAGTAAACTGTTTACCATTCTAATTACCTGGGAAGTTGGTTAAACCATCACAAATAGTTTGATAATGTGCACCAAAGGTGGATCATATATGTAGGAAGCTTGGTGGAGCACATAAACAAACGTCAAAACATATAACAAAAACATTGTTGTGTTGCAAACAGATAAAAACGTCGGTTCTGTGTTGGAAACTAGCACAAACACGTACAAAGCTTACTTTTCAACTTCGCAACACTAGTAGTGTTTTCACGAGGAAAAAATGGCCGGGCTAATTTTTTCCTCGTGAAAAACATAGTACCCACCTTTACTGAGTTTTGTTTTGTTTCGTAAAGTAGTTGTTTTGTCTCATGGATTTAGTTACATTGGTTTAATAGGTGTAGGTGTCACTACGAGGTTTGTTTATGTTTTCAAATTCTTTTCTATTTCTTCATTCGTATGCTGCATGTTATATTCATGTCCCAGCAAACCTATTTAAATATTAAATATTAATATTAATAATAATTTTTAAATATATATTTGATTAGTACATATTATTGTATGTTTTTATTGTTGTTATCGTTATTAGTGTTACTTTTATTGTTATTACATACAGTAGGATGAATATATTTTGTAAACAAATTACACAGCAAACAATATATTTGTTGTACAAAATTGTTGTTTGTCATTGTAAAATGTTGTTATGAGTTAGATATGTTTACATTTTGACATCACGTTATTAGTTAAATACAAAGTAGTTGAGTGAAAGTGAATTTTGGTAATTATGTTATTAAAAAATAGCGATTTAATTGTTTGCTGGATGTCAGCACCAAAAAATAATCAAGTATCTATTTTATACTCATTTATTGAGCAGAAAGTGGGTAAATTTTCTACTGAAAAAGACAAGCTGCTGCAGAAAATACAACGTTTTCATTGTAAAATGGCCAAATACTGGAATGAGTGCAAGATAAATAAAATTTATTTTGAAAAAAATATTCGAATTGGTTGAATGAAACATTTTTGGATTTGGGTCACGTAACGTGACAATGACGTTTATAGCTGAGTTCATATATAAAATTCATACTAATTCAATAGCAACCTGGCACCAGTAAGGTTAATTCACAACCAAAGGAACTATCTCAAGAAGGCTCAGTCGAACCAACAAATAGTTGTGCAGAAAATACTGCCATTACATCTCCATCAACAAAAAGAACCCCAATAGCTAAACGCGGCAGTACAATGAAAAATTTTGAGAATTCTTCAAAAAAAAAACATGAATCGTAGAGCTTCCGCGTTAATTGTCAAATATTCTCTAGAGGAGCTGGAATATGCCGTTGAAAAACTAAAGCGAGGATGTAGAAAAGAAGAAATGCTTAACGCCATCCAAAGCACTCGCCCTATTTTTGGACTTAGATCTCTCTGAGAGAAAATATAATATTTTTCGAAATACAATTACTGACTTGCTCCCAAACTGTTTTCCTTGCCTATATACATTGCGAATGTTAAAACAAAATTTAGTACCGACCATAAACGCATCCGAAACTTCTGCTGAGGTCGATGTGAAGACGATAATGTGCAAAATGGTAGAGGGAATTTTAGATCAGTGCGATCTACAGCAAGGCGTAAGTACACTATAGCTCATTGGAAAGTGGGGAATGGATGGAAGTTCTGGTCATAGCCGCTTCAAACAAAAATTTTCTAATGTTGAAAACTCAGATGAATTCATGTTTGTTATTACCTTTGCTCCACTCAAGTAAGTTTACTAAACAATATTTATTATACATATATTTTTAAAATATTTACTATATATGTATTTTAAGGTTATTATATATGATATCGGGAGAAGTTGTTTGGTCTAATGCAACACCATCATCAACAAGATATTGCAGTCCTATAAATTTTTGCTGTGCGAAAGAAAATCCTCAACTCATCCGTGATGAATACAAAATAGTAACTGAAAAATTTGAAAAACTCGAGTGCGCCGTTATTGAAAGAAATTCTATACTTTTTGAAGTTTTTTTCAAAATGCATTGCACTATGATAGATGGTGCAGTCACTAATGTACTCACAAATACGAATTCGTGCAGTAGGTGTTTCAGTTGTAATGCAAAACCAACCGAAATGAATAACCTAAATATGAAATATATTCCAAATGTTGATACGTACCAATTTGGCCTTGCTTCCCTTCACTGTTGGATACGATTTCTAGAATTCATTTTACATATTGCATATCGGCCAATACTGCTCGTCGATTTTTTTCCGATAGCCAATTGTCAGCAGATATAACTGGTGTCGATAGAGAACTTATTGAATACTTTGGGGTAATACTGAGAGTCCTATCCTGTGGCATGGAAATTAATAAGGATACTTTTAAGGAACTCCTTAGAATAACAAGGAATAAATATTTGATCCCAGCAAACCTATTTAAATATTAAATATTAATATTAATAATAATTTTTAAATATATATTTGATTAGTACATATTATTGTATGTTTTTATTGTTGTTATCGTTATTAGTGTTACTTTTATTGTTATTACATACAGTAGGATGAATATATTTTGTAAACAAATTACACAGCAAACAATATATTTGTTGTACAAAATTGTTGTTTGTCATTGTAAAATGTTGTTATGAGTTAGATATGTTTACATTTTGACATCACGTTATTAGTTAAATACAAAGTAGTTGAGTGAAAGTGAATTTTGGTAATTATGTTATTAAAAAATAGCGATTTAATTGTTTGCTGGATGTCAGCACCAAAAAATAATCAAGTATCTATTTTATACTCATTTATTGAGCAGAAAGTGGGTAAATTTTCTACTGAAAAAGACAAGCTGCTGCAGAAAATACAACGTTTTCATTGTAAAATGGCCAAATACTGGAATGAGTGCAAGATAAATAAAATTTATTTTGAAAAAAATATTCGAATTGGTTGAATGAAACATTTTTGGATTTGGGTCACGTAACGTGACAATGACGTTTATAGCTGAGTTCATATATAAAATTCATACTAATTCAATAGCAACCTGGCACCAGTAAGGTTAATTCACAACCAAAGGAACTATCTCAAGAAGGCTCAGTCGAACCAACAAATAGTTGTGCAGAAAATACTGCCATTACATCTCCATCAACAAAAAGAACCCCAATAGCTAAACGCGGCAGTACAATGAAAAATTTTGAGAATTCTTCAAAAAAAAAACATGAATCGTAGAGCTTCCGCGTTAATTGTCAAATATTCTCTAGAGGAGCTGGAATATGCCGTTGAAAAACTAAAGCGAGGATGTAGAAAAGAAGAAATGCTTAACGCCATCCAAAGCACTCGCCCTATTTTTGGACTTAGATCTCTCTGAGAGAAAATATAATATTTTTCGAAATACAATTACTGACTTGCTCCCAAACTGTTTTCCTTGCCTATATACATTGCGAATGTTAAAACAAAATTTAGTACCGACCATAAACGCATCCGAAACTTCTGCTGAGGTCGATGTGAAGACGATAATGTGCAAAATGGTAGAGGGAATTTTAGATCAGTGCGATCTACAGCAAGGCGTAAGTACACTATAGCTCATTGGAAAGTGGGGAATGGATGGAAGTTCTGGTCATAGCCGCTTCAAACAAAAATTTTCTAATGTTGAAAACTCAGATGAATTCATGTTTGTTATTACCTTTGCTCCACTCAAGTAAGTTTACTAAACAATATTTATTATACATATATTTTTAAAATATTTACTATATATGTATTTTAAGGTTATTATATATGATATCGGGAGAAGTTGTTTGGTCTAATGCAACACCATCATCAACAAGATATTGCAGTCCTATAAATTTTTGCTGTGCGAAAGAAAATCCTCAACTCATCCGTGATGAATACAAAATAGTAACTGAAAAATTTGAAAAACTCGAGTGCGCCGTTATTGAAAGAAATTCTATGCTTTTTGAAGTTTTTTTCAAAATGCATTGCACTATGATAGATGGTGCAGTCACTAATGTACTCACAAATACGAATTCGTGCAGTAGGTGTTTCAGTTGTAATGCAAAACCAACCGAAATGAATAACCTAAATATGAAATATATTCCAAATGTTGATACGTACCAATTTGGCCTTGCTTCCCTTCACTGTTGGATACGATTTCTAGAATTCATTTTACATATTGCATATCGGCCAATACTGCTCGTCGATTTTTTTCCGATAGCCAATTGTCAGCAGATATAACTGGTGTCGATAGAGAACTTATTGAATACTTTGGGGTAATACTGAGAGTCCTATCCTGTGGCATGGAAATTAATAAGGATACTTTTAAGGAACTCCTTAGAATAACAAGGAATAAATATTTGATCCTGTGCGGATGGTACTACATGCCGAGTAGTGTCCACAAAGTACTAATTCACGGCTGTGAAGTAATTAATTATTTTGAATTACCAATAGGTTCATTCAATATTAAGTTTCTTATTTCCCAAAAAAATATTAACGATATCTTCATTACAAGTTCTTTATCTGAGGAAGCACTTGAAGCCAACCATAAAATTATACGATACAATCGTTTGTCCCATACAAGAAAAAATTCCCGTGAAAATACCAATAAGGATTTAATGTCCCGGCTAATAATAATGTCAGATCCATTTATCAATTCAAAGAGGCATAACCCTTTTCCCAGTAGTAGGGCAAATATTGGTGATATTTCAAAATATGTATTAAATAGTGGTTGTGATGATGAAAATGAGCAATGTCTTACAGCAGAAGAAAGCTCTTCCGAAGAGTAGTTGCAATAAATGATAATTGTGTTAACCCTTTTCATTTAAGGTACCAGAAATCATGGTCGAAATTTGGCACAGAGGTTTCAGCATTAAAAAACATATTCTGGAAAGTTTGGTAAAAATCGGGTAATCCGGTAGGTTGTTACGTCATAAATTTCGGTAGCCATGGAAACTTTTGTATGACCAGAATCCCTGAGCGGATTTGTTTCAAATTTGGGAGGGAGTTTTTGGGGATTAAAGAAGTATGGTTGAAAAAGTTTGACGGAAATTTGACAGTTTAATAGGGTGTTAGGCCATGATTAATCTTCGAGACCCATTTCAGGGTTTGTATGGGAGGTACGCGAATCCGTGTTCCGATATCTTTCAAACTTAGTTCAGAGTTTTTGACAATTCAAGAAATAAGGTTTAAAAAGTTTCATAGAAACTAGACTGTCTGATAGGGTATGATAAATATTCGAGACCCTTTGCACGATTTCTATGGGAGGTACCACATCTCATGCTCCGTTTGCTTTAAAATTTAGCTCTGAATTTTCCTGCATAACAAAATCATGCTCTGAAAACTTTGGTAGAAATTGGGCTGTCTGATAGGGTGCTTTGGCATGATTTATCTTCGATACCCATTTCAGGGTTTGTATGGGAGGTACCAGAATCCGTGCTCCGATTTCTTTCAAATTTTGTCTAGAGGACAATTCAAAAAATAAGGTTTAAAAGGTTTCATAGAAATTAGACTGTCTGATAGGGTGATAGGGTATGATTAATATTCGAGACCCTTTGCACGTTTTGTATGGGAGGTACCACCCGTCATCCGATCTCTTCTAAATTTGGCACATTTTTCTTGGAAGTAAACCGATTACATAGTGTAAAGTTTGGTACAATTCGCTCTGTCTGATAGGGTGTTCTAGCGCGTTGAATTTTTCAGATCTATTTAAACCTTTGTATCGGAGGTACCAGAAGCCTTGGTCCAATTTGCTCGAAATTTTGGAATTTTCTTGATTTTGACCAACGACAATGTTGCACAAAATTTCATGAATCTGCGACTACTCCTTCTATTTTTGTCCCATCAATGTATGGGGACGAAGCACTGTGCGACTCCAGCGTCCTGTATTGAATCAGCACCCTCATCTACATTGAAGTCTCGTAGGACAAGTAACGCAGAGAAGTGATCTCTGCATAATCCCAACATACTCTTCACATCTATGACAAGATTTTCGTCCTTAGCTCTACAAAAGGGAGCCCTGATCCATTTCCGTTGGTTCGGCTTTTCACTTTTCGGTACAATTTGCACGCCTCATTTTTCCTTCGGTAAGATTAAATGTTTTCACTATCGCGCTTTCTGCACAACCTTTTTCTTAAACAAAGGGGTTTCCCTTTTGCAACTGAATGAAGCATTGCCATATGTGAAGCGTTGTTTTTTGATCACTTGCGACACTCTTCATCGGACAATCATGGTTTGTCTTTAAACGGTCATGAGTCAGAGTCATGAGGCGGGGCTGCGTTCTGCGCTAGTAACTGAGTGAGTTTCTCTGAATAGACAGTGGTTATGTCTGGCAATTGCAGCTTTCCGATGTTCAGATTTCTATATGTCTGTTTTGTAAGACCTTTGCTGTGCTTAAACTTGTGCGAACATATGCTGCAACCTGGTAGTGATTTGAATCTATATTAGCTTCTCGAATCACACGTACGCCCACTACACTATTAAAGTGTTTTCCATTCCAATTACCAGGTTGATCAGGAGATATCCAAGTAGACCTATGGATGTCTCTATGGTGGAATCTAGTAATATTGACAACCATGTTTTTCGCCGCGGCAAAATCTAACAGTCTAATTCAGCTATTGGACGTGATGGCGTGTTGACCTGATTTACCGATGGTTGATTCAAAGACATTTTCTCTCCCGAACTTTGCATTAAAAGCGCATAGAATAGCCTTAATGTTATGGCCGCGACAGTGGTCGTATGTTCCCTTCATGAGCTCATTGAACATGTTCTTCGTGTCATGGTCTTTTTCTTCTGTCAGGGCATGAACACAATGATGGTGGCAATACTTTCCTAGAGTCTAGATGTCACAGTCTTTTATCAACTTCAAATACGTAACTGTAAGTAAATTCATATTGTTACGAATTTACCTATTCGTCCTTATTGCGTTGTTTTATTCCCAACAATAAAACAAGGTTCGTTTTCAATTACGATAATTACAACGGTATCACTTCCTTTTATTTTACTTATATAGCGCAACAGTTTACTTTATTTACACCACTTTAATAAGTCTTATATTTTACTATCGAATCGCGTTGCTTACTTTACGGCGGTTAAGCAGAAACGGAAACTCTCCATTCCAAAAACCTCCGCTATTTATACCAACTCACCATACTCAAATGAAGTTAGATCTAGTGAATTCAAGAACCTTCTAGTCGTTATTGCTGTTGCTTATCTTTGTAGAATCATCGCGAATGGTGGAGAATTATCTTACCTGAGGCGAATTCATGGTACTGGTTTAGCGAGCTGATACGTTGTTACAATGCATACTTTCAGGCGCAGCACTAACCGCCTGTTATTTACATAATGTTAGTAGAGTCATTAAGAGCAAGCAAAAGCTTTTACTTATTCGTAACAATATTTTTTCTCATGGCAGCTGTTCTTCTTCCTTGTACAGCGATGACCTGTGTATAGCATTTACTGAATATCTAATGTTTTCCTTATTATTCTCAAAAACATCTGCCAGTTGGATAGGGTTCTAACATTTCAAGTGCATATTTGTAAAACGTGGTCCTTATAAAATTTACGGGGGTCTTCAACAAATAGCGGGTTTTATATTTCTCATTCTAATTTCGTATTTTCATTGCCAATATAACTGTGACGGAAGGCCAGCCCAGCCCACCGTTGGTTTGCATTTTACCTACTGCCAGCAAGATTATGTTGGCAGTCGTCCATTATGGATCAGACGCTGACCAGAATGCAGTGTGACGAAATTGGAATTTTATTTCTTTACGTTTTACCCCCCGTTGGCCTGTAGAGTTGGCTCATCAGGTTTTAAAGGACAAAAGAATATGTCCGGCAGTTCCAAGAGCTGCAGTGACAGTGATCAGTGATCATTTTTTTCGGCTTCCCACTCTAGCTAGCTAACTAATCTTTCCGATAAAGCCATTGCTCGGTACATACTTACTCTAAGACCGGAACTAGTGAGCTGCTTGGAGTGCCCTATGAAGGACTCAATTCTGGAACATTCCACCTCCACATTAAACGGAAAAGCATCGTCACAGGGATGAATATGTTCATCACCCCAACAACTTTTGTCATCGGAAGTGAGCTAACGTAACGTTTCATTTCCGCTACGAAAATGTGTTCATCAACTGCAAATTGTTCGTTAATGTGGTGAAAGTATGGTTGTTGCTGCAATGAATTTGCTTCATTATTGCAACGAATTTTGTCGTTGCTGCAAGGATTTTTTTCACTGTTGCATTGAATAAGTATCGTTCTTGCAACGAATTTATTTTACTGCTGCAATGCATTTGTTTCATTGCTGCTAAGAATGTGTGTCATTGTTGCAATGAATTTGTTTCATTACTACAATGATTTTCTTTCATTGTTGCAATGAGCGGTTTGAAATTATTTATTGACAATTGTACAGAAATACACTGTTGCTATTACATTGCACGTGTTTCGATAACAATTTTTTGAGTTTTTGTTTCGAATGGAAATTTTCGTCTGGAGAATATTGTTGTAGTCGAGGGGTTGAGTGTTATTGTGGCCATCGTATTCAGGTCCTGCAATTAAAATTTAATATGAGGAACTTCTTATTAAAATTTCTTATTAAAATATGTACATATCTATGTCAGTACTTACCATGCACATAAGCACTACTCCCCTATGCTCTACTCCTTTAACATAGAACCACATCATTGTTTTCTTAAATCATTCAATTGTTGTTGTTGTGTTGAAGCGCCAAATCTCCCCATTATTAAGCTAGTGATCGCTCTGCATGCCTTTTTCTTCAACTGCTCTTTTATTTATTTTAATCAAATTTGTTAAAATTTCGATTGGATTCATTTGATTGTACGTTGAAATGTTATTTTTTACGTGTACCGCGTCTATACCCATCCTATTAATCGGAGATACATCATTAGATCCCTTTGGAAGGGATGACCTATAGTCTGTAGGCATCTATTCATTAGAGCCGGACAACTTCAAAGGAGACGTTCCACCATCTCCTCCTCTTCTGCGTCTTCGCAGGCACGATAGTAGTCATTATATGGAAGATTCAGTCATCTGGCGTGATTACCGATTGGCCTGTGCCCAATCCTGTGCCAAATTGCCTGTGCCCAATTAACCTTGATATGTTCTCCCGATTATAGCTAATCAGGGAGTTAGTCCGGTGAATGGTATATTCTGGACATGTGTTTCTGTATATGCAGGTAGGTTTCCGTCCTATCCCATCTGGTCTTTGCTCGTTCAAGGTAATGCAGGAAAATACCTATTTTGATAGACCCTATAGGCGTTGCGACTGACGCCATGTGGAGTTCGGGTGTAAGAGGATCCTGCCCTGGCTAGTTCGTCTGTCGTTTCGTTCCCTAAGAGACCCTTGTGGCCTGGTATCCAAGTAAGAACCACACTGGCCAGACGACCTAGCTCGACAAGTTTCGCCCTACCTTCACTAACGAGTTTAGATGCAGTGCTGTTAGGTTTAAGTGATAGGAGAGCCGCTTGGCAATCTACTAATATTCCAATGCGCTCTGTTCTCTGTTGTAGTATAAATTCGGCGCAGGCTTCCTTGATGGCCAGTACCGCCGCTTGGAAAAAGCTTCACTTGTCTGGGAGTTTGAATGATATATTGAGGTTTGCCTCTTCGGAGAAGACACCCGAGTCGGTTCCATATTCCATTTCAGATCCGTCCGCAAATACTTTAGTGTCAAAACCTGTCAGTGGTTCTCCTTTATCCCACTCTATTCTTTTGGGAAACCTGACATTGAATAGGTTATCGAACGTGAATGAGGGGGTGCAGTAATCGGTGGTTATATTGACTTCTCTTGGGATTGTCTGTAGTATACTCCCATGTCCATATGCGTTGCTCTTCCAGATTGCCAGAGCTTTTAGTCGGGTAGAGCTCCAGGCCGCGCTAGCTGTTATGTGAAGGTTGGTATAATATGAAGCATTGCATTAAGGGCTTCAGCTGGACACGTTATCATTGCCCCTGTTATGCCGATGCAAGCTGATCTCTGAACTCTATACCAAAGTCTCATGGTGGCCGTCTTTCCCGCGACAGGCCACCAGACCATTGCTCCGTAGGAGAGTATAGGTCTGCTTATACTAGAGTACATCCATAGCACCATTTTATCCTCCAACACCACCATCTCCTCTGCAGCACCATGTCGGAGACCCCATGGGCTTCCAAACATTTTCCGACAAGCGAATGACGCAACAGTTGCCTTCTGTGCGCGGTGCTCTATGTTACGATTCCAGGATTATTTACGATCTAGAATCACGCCCAAGTACTTGGCGTGAGTTGATAGTGGAATCTCTATTCCACTTAGCTGAGGAGGATTATACTTTGGTATCTTGGTATGCGTGGTAAAAAGCATGACCTCAGTTTTCCATAGATTCACTCCTAGCCCACTCCCAGTGGCCCAATCGTTAGGTGATTTCAAGGCCCCATTCATGATTTCGCTCAACACGGATGGGAACAAACCAGACACCATTTTTACCACGTCATTCGCATACACGCCGGTTTTGATCCTCATATTGTCCAGTATTATAGTATAGTATAGTATTTGGTTGACAAATATACTATTTTGTTTATCACGAGTAACCAAAGTAGAGGAGAGATGACTTCCCCTATTCACTCGCTTTGATGACTCGCTGTTGCCCATAGAGGCGTGGATAATTCTGCTCTGTAGCATTGTCACTATCCAACTCTTGAGGAATGTTTCCACGCCAAGATCTTCAAGGGATTCTTCTATATCCAAGAAGGCCGCGGGGGTATATTGTTTGTGTTCTCAGGACCTTTCAATAGCTCTTACCACTTCGTGCAGGGCTGTATCGGTTGAGCGTCATTCTACATATGCATTTTGGCTGCATGATGTATTGGGCAATCCACCCATTTTCAATTTAGCGTCAATTAGTCTTTCAAGCGTTTTCAGAAGAAACGGTGAGAGGCTGATCGGTCTGAAGTTCGATATAGTAGAAATATGCGAATTGGTATCGATCACAAATCGTTCAATACCAACACAATCTGAATATCAATTATTCCAACAACAACCGCATAAGGTTTTTGATGCGTTAACATCTATAGGCATGGGTAGGGCAATCTATCAAAGTGAACACATGCAAACAACACACACCGTTAGCATGACATACGTGGTTGTTGTGCAACAATAGTCTCTGCGTGAAAATAAGCATGTTGGTATTGATGTAGCGTCAGCGAACAAACAAGCAGGTCGTCGTCGCCAAAGAGTATTGAATAGTATTTAGAACTCATGGAACGAATTGTATGACTCAAAAGCACTGGTGACAGACAGCTGGCGAATGATTCAAAACGTATTATTCTCCTTTGGTCATAACTTGGTGCGTTCACAATTTTGATATGAAACATTGATGCCTTTTGAAACATTGATGCTTTTTGTATTGTTTTATGTAATAACATTGTCAAATTGGTGCATATATATTGAAATATTCTATAAAGAGAATAAAATTCGTTTATGCTCGTTTACTCAGACTCTCCACATGAGAGTGGAAAAAGAGTGCAATAAGTTGTCTATACTATTCAATACTTTTTGTCGTCGCTCTGTTTATGACAAAACAAAAACAAATATTTCAGTGAGCTAAATTTTTTTTCCCTCCAAGTTCTCTTTCCCATTTACATTCTCAGGGGGTTGCAGTTGTTTTGAGGTTTGTTTATCAACAGGGTGTGTCAAAAGTGACCACCCTATTGGAAGATGCTCTGATTTTTGCAAATGGCCGCCAATGTCAAATCTGTTTTGACATTTGTGGACTAGACAGATGTAGAATACAAGTAAACAAGCCATGGAGCGATACACCCCCCAAGAACGCGGAATAATCGTGTCTATTTTTTTTTCGTAACCATTCGTCTGTGGTGCTGGCGCAGCGCGAATATCGCCGCCGATTCCCCGGCCGTCCGACACCGACTGCCCAAACACTGCTCAGTTTGGCCACTAACCTTGAAGAGTATGGGACCACACGAGACGTTGCCAGGAGTGGCCGGCCCCGAAGCGGCCGTTGTGACGAGAATATCGTCGCTGTTGCCGAGGATGTCGAGCTGTCGCCGGAAACATCGATCAGACGCAGTGCCGCGCAATTAGCCATCAGCCGGTCGTCCCTATGGCGAATTTTGGTCAAAGACCTGCGCATGTTCCCATACAAAGTCCAGTCCATGCATCAGCTGCTGACTGTCGACCGCCAAACACGTGTAACCTACGCCCAAGCCATCCTCAATCTCGTGGACGATTTTTCCACCAAAATCATAATGAGCGATGAGGCTTATTTCCACCTCAGCGGGTACGTGAACAAGCAAAACTATCACTTCTGGGGCACCGAAAATCCACGAGTGATGCACGAGGAGCCATTACACCCGCTCAAAGTGACTGAATGGTGCGCTGTTCACGCTGGAGGACTCATTGGGCCATTTTTTTTCGAGAACGCCGCTGGTCAAACGAAAACAGTGGACGGTGCGCGCTATAGGGCCATTTTAACCGAGTTTTTTTCTGCCGCAATTCGACGAATTAGGACTGGAGGGCATGTGGTTCCAACAAGACTGAGCAACGGCACACACTGCGCGAGCCACAACCGATATTCTGAAGGCGGCGTTCCCAGGTCGCCTCATCTTTCATTTTGGCGATTTGCACTGGCCCGCAAAATCGCCCGATATAACTGTTCCAGACTTTTTTTGTGGGGTTTTTTGAAGTCCCGTGTTTACGTGAACAAGCCTGAGATCCTGGTAGCCCTCAAAGTCAACATTGGACACGAGTGCGAGAATCTGTCGCCCGCAGTTCTCGCCGAAGTGATGAAAAATGCCATACAACGAGCCCGTATGGTAATCAATTGTGACGGCGCCCCTTTAACCGATATCATCTTCTCAACTTAACCGATGAAATTCTAAAGGTTCAAATAAACATAATCAAAAAACAGAATCGAAGTTTTTCATTTAGAAAAAAAAAATGAGAGGCAAACAACGTCGAATGACTTCTTTTGAAACACCTTGTATAATAGATTTTATGATTTATGTCAGTTATGTTTGAATTTTCGTTAATTACCTGAGTATGAGTGGTTCATGCAACAAACTTTCAGCATTACATTTAAATATTACGCTTCAATATTACTTTAATTATACGCGACAAAATGAATATGTTTCCTTCAAACGTTTTTTTTTTGCAAGTGACCATATTTTTTTTGAATGCAACAATATCTAACAATCGCACTCCCCTTGGGGGACTTCATTTTTAACTACTGTTCATGTTCCCCTAATTATCTACTTGACTCGAATTATTAATATTTACTTTATACAACTCACAAACATGTATGTGTATGTACAGTATATAAGTGTATATATGTATACAGTAATTTTGAAAACGTACACACACATAGGTTATGTGTATATACATACATCGATATTTACACACTCATATCGTATTACACATGGCTCTGAGGCGTATGTAGTATGTATGAACCTGTAGGCGTCATCCTTTTGAACTATATAATTTATATGGAAATAAATGGAGAAAGTTTTTGCTTCATATTGATGTTGTTAACATTTGAATGTATTTCGTATTTCTATGGGCTCGTCGCCACTCCGAAGTACATTCAATCACTCCCGTTTTCCCTCATTCGGATAGCACCATATCGTCACATAGTCTAGCTCAACCACCAAAATCATGAAAGAAAATCTGTTACAGCCACGAACGATGACTTTGTCATGGGTAGAGGTCGTTGGAACAACAGCCTACAACCGAACAATTTTCCATTGTGAGATACAAAATCCAACTTCCTCGCAATGAATCACAAATCACAAAAATATTGTTCAACATCAATTTGAAGCAGCAGATATCCGAAACACATTAATGGAAATATCCAATAACAAAATATCATTTAATGGACACAAATTATTTTGTCATTTGTCCAGGATGGACTAATGAGGGAGAGAGTTGCAGTTACTTAGTCTATTGTTGACTGTGGTTGGAATATCCACAATGTCCAATTGATAATGATAGTTAGCTATAATTGAGACGACCAGGACTTAATTACTGTCACATTGAGGGAAAATATTTACATATGATTATGCAGCTGGTGGGTGATGGTGTAAGTAGTGTGGAATGTTACGATGTCCCAAAAATCACAGGATATTGAATATCCTGTAGTTTAACTGGTTGTTTTTAAGGGAGCGAGGTGTCCTAGTATTGTGGTTAAATGTTTGCAGTTACTTGGGGTTTGTCAATATCTAATGGTGCTGGGGCATTGGAAGAGATGGCTAATTAAAGGTAATACACATATCGACAATATTTATTTTTGTGGGGAAAATATAACTGAAAGTATTTGTATTAAATATGTAAATGTCAATACTGCGGTTTAGTGAGGAAAACAGCTAAGAAAACTATGTTGATAATTATAAAAATATAATTAAAGGGTTATGTATGAACAGGACCCTGATATTGAAATTTGAATGGAAAGTCCAGTTGTGGAACCAGCCACCAACTAACCTTACTTTCTTATGTATGAACAGGACCCTGATTTTGAAATTTGAATGGAAAGTCCAGTTGTGGAACCAACCACCAACTAACCTTACTTTCTTACTATATGGTCTCGGACAACCCCTGGGGGTCAGGGACCTTACACAACGAAGATAACATATTTCGTCAACCAGTTCGATCTTTTGCTTTATTTCTCCAGTTGGCAATACCAAGTGTACGCAATAACCTGATTCCTCCAGTGTAGCTTTGGTTTTCCTATTATTCGCCTTCCTTTGAGTTCGGTTTCGAAAACCCTTCGTGCTGGTTCGACTTCATCCATTCTACTGACATGGCCTAGCCCCACCAACTAACTTACGGCTAACGAACTAACGCACATATGTAGGTTTGGTTTATGCTTCAAATTCTTCATCCTGGGACGCCGTTCTGGGGATACATCTTAGCATCGGCTTGTTGAGCGCTCTTCGTACACTCTGAAAAATAACGTCCTCTGTAACATATTCTCTCAAACACATTCTGCAGGAACCATGTATATGTTTGCAACATATTCTAGTCCCAAACTCATTTATATTTAAATGCAAAACGTTAGCATGTTTACTTGAAAACATGCATGGATTTTTCGTGGAAGCATGTGTGTATTTCTTTCCAAACACGCTGTTGCTTGCGTGGAAGCAGACTCATGTTTCCTCCCAAACATAATAATATTGAGAAGTAAAGTAAATTCTCCGATTTTCCCACTACAGACTCGCGGATACAAAGGACTTCACGATGTTGCTTTTTGAGTTTCTTTCCTCAAAATCATTTCTCACTTTGATAGTATACATATAATGACATACGCCCGAGCACTAATCACAAATATTTTCAACACACTGCAAAATTTGTATTATGTTGTTGGTTGGATGCAAATACAACGTGTTTGTAGCTTCTAGCAAATATGTATATTATACTTTTGTCAATATTACATGTTTGAGATAATAAAATAAATGGTTTCCCATTACATCCCATGAAGGAATCGGGGAGAGCTTCTCACAACCAGTAAGCTGTGCGCTTTATAGTTTTATACTCACTGATTGGGACCTTCAGATTTACACCGGTTCCGAACGGTATTTTTGAGAAGCATTTTCATGGCTAATACTCGATAGTGTCGCCGTCACAATGCGAGGTGACCGCTGCCGAAAGAAATTTTAAATTTTAATATTTTTACATACAGTCAAGGAAAAAAGTCTACATACAACCTACGATTTTGAAGAGAATTAGTAGCGATAACTGAAAATGATATTATTGCAATATTTTAGTCATTTAAAATAAAGATTATTTGAAGAAAAAAAAATAAGAAAAAATATAACATGGAAATTATTAGGGAAAAACACAATAATTAGCGGGAAAATAGTCAGCATACAGCGTGGCAACTCCTAATATCAAATAGAAAATTGAAAACAAAGAAAGGGAAATAACAGTTAACTTTGTTGAATTAATTACACAACGATTATGTAAGTGGACAGAGTGACAAAAAAAAGAAGGTATTATTCCAATTTGTATCCTTGAAAATGGATCTCCGCAAGGAAAATAAATCTTATGGAGAAATTGCCAAGACAGTAAAAGTAAGTCATGCTACTGTCCAGACGATCATTAGAAATTATAATAATACCAATAGTACCGAAACTAAGCCACGTTCTGGCAGACCTAAGATGCTTTCGAGACGCGATGTTAGCAGTATTCTTAAAGTAGTCAACCAGGATCCGAAAATAAGTGCTCCAAAATTGGCTGAACACATCGCCAAATCTTCCAATATAATTGTTACTCCACGAACAATAATAAACGCCGCTAATTTCAGCGAAGAATCACAAACTTCGCCTTGACTTTGCTAAAGACATCTGGACAAGGGTATGGACGTTTGGAAACGTGTTTTATTTACTGACGAAAGTAAGTATAACATTTTCGGAAGTGATGGCCGATCCAAAGTTTGGAGAAAACCAAATACTGCACTTGATCCAAAGAACATAATACCTACAGTAAAATATGGTGGTGGCAACGTTATGGTTTGGGTCGCTTGGTTTTTGTCGAGGGTAATATGGACCACTACCAATTTAAAGTATATTGGAACAAAATCTGAAGGCATCTGTTGATAGTTTAGGCCTGGAAAATCAATGGATTTTCCAACAAGACAACGACCCTAAGCATACTGCACACGTTGTTCGAGACTGGCTTCTTTACTATGCCCCAAGACAGCTGAATTCGCCACCCCAGTCACCAGACTTAAACCCCATAGAGCACATATGGGACGTTTTGGAAAAATTGGTACGACAATATGACATTAGTAGCCGTGAAACATTAAAAACCGCCCTTATTCGTGCTTGGGCTAAAATAACACCCGATATTACGGAGAATTTGGTGACATCAATGCCCCATCGTCTTCAAGCAGTTATTGATGCCCAAGGTGGACCGACCAAATACTAAAAGTTATCTTTTTTCTTGTTTTTATATATAAAATTTGAAATAATATATATTTTTTGTGGCCTTATGTAGACTTTTTTCCTATGAATTTTCAGTGTTTTTGTTACTACTGTTTTTATTCTGTAAATGAATTGTTTTTTATTTTATAAATAAACTTATTTATTAATGCCTTAAATATTGAAATAAAAATTTTCTTAATTTTCTTCACAAACTTTCTAAAACGTCTAAAACAAGGGATGTATGTAGACTTTTTTCCTTGACTGTATACATGGTTCCTCCAATATGTTAGTGGAACCGTTTTTCATTTTTCATAGCATACTTATTTAAACGACCAAGCGAATTTGCTATCATCTGTCCGATGAACTATTGACGGCTGAATGCATGGAACTAAAACGCAATGAACACACGAATTCAGGAATATTTGTCAATCACTGACTGAATGAATAATGAAAAATATAACATGAGGTGTCAGGGGACACCTGGTTGGAACGAAGTTCATTTCGCTATATATTATGTACTAGTTAGTTCCAATACGCCTAAGGCGCTCGTTGACAAATACGATAATTTAAATGGATCTTATAAGAAAAAATTATAAACTTTTTTTAAGAATTTTTTTAATAGAATGTATTTTTTTATATTTAGTATATTTTTGGGTTCTCTTTGTACGCATATGTACTATATTTTCCCGAAAAGGTCCTTTATTAAAGAGGGGTACTTCTTTTATTAAAACATAATGATTTTTTAAGAAAATATACTTATTTTGAGAAAGGCTACTTATCAAGGAAAAGATGAGAAAAGCTATTATTTAATTTTTAATAAAAGGTACTTTTATGAGAATTTACTCTTTTAAGCAAAAGTACTTCTTTAAGATGAGGTATTTTTTTAAGAAAAGGTATTTTGTTTAAGAATATGAATAGGTATTTTTTGGGGGAAATTTTAGTTTTTTAAGAAAAGGCACTTATTTAAGAAAATTTTCTTTTTTTTTACAACTTTTTTCACTTTCGCTTTTCTAAATTTACCTTTTATTGGGTTCAAAACTAGAATATACGCTAAATATTGGTCACATGCTCCACCTAGGAAACTTCCTATTAAACAAGAAATTTCCCAACATACATGTGAGGCATCTATTTAGTCTAGACACAAACCAAAGCAAAAGCAAACAATATAGTTGATAATACTGGGTTGTAGCATAATAGTGTTAAAACAAAAGTTGTTTAATTATTTTTATTCATTTAGCCCACATTCGTCCAACTTCGTTCAAAACTACAATTGCACACTTACACCAACATTAACTTAGGCTAAGAATAATATTTGTTTGTGCTCCATTTATTCTCTTTCCCTCTTCAGAGCATAACGAGGGCAAGAAGCACAGCTGTATGTGTATCACAAACATATCTACATTTGGGTCACAAGCACATATATTAATCATTGTGTCTCCAACATGTAATATTGAACACCAACCACGATTTGTTTGGACACAAGTATACTACATTGGGCACAAGCTCCAATAGATAGACGCACGTCATATTTGCATCCAAACAACCAAACATTCAGATTTTTAGCGTGTAGTCTCGAGAGTACCTCTTTTTTGTTTCACAACAATTTTATCAATTTCTTCCCTTATAGTACTCAAACTGGGTATTCTAGTATTGAAGATGTGTTAGACGTGAAGAGAGAGGGACAATGACATTTTGAGTGCTTCTTCGTTTCGATGACCTTACCAAACGCCCTGGGGTTTTTTCTGTCAGCTCATTCCATTCGATTATAGGTTGGACCTCAGAGTAATGGGATAGGTTCCTATCGTAGGTGCCTAACCGATTTTCCGAAAACTAAGGTATATATTCGGTTTTCTACACAGTCCAGAGAATATTCAACTTTTTAAAAAGTCGGAATGTGTGTAATTCTTTAAAAATCGAAAAAGTGTGTAATTCCAATAAAAATAAAAATTGTCTTTCAAATTGATGGATTATTTCAGACCAATAGGGGATGCCCCCTATAAATGCAGTGCATTGTGTTGGCGAAGGAAAGTTGAGGTAGTGGAGGATGGAAAGAGGGAGAAGTGTCTGTTGACATTTGCCTTGAATCTTTGTATGCCACAATTGGTGGGAAATACACTAGCCGGAAGTTTATTCGACATACGGACTGTACGACTGAAATGCGAATTTTCTCTATAGTGTGTAGTGCGGTCAACCGGCCACTCGATAAAAAACGGATGAGAGTTCCTGGAAAGCCGCGTACTTCGGCTAAATATCCTCACGTCTGGCATTAGTTGACGGATGTCCGAGGAACACATAGTCTGTGTTTACACATGCAACTTTAGGTCTGCAACTTTGAAAAACTCTGCCGACGTTCTTGAGTTTTTAGCAGAGAGTGGTGAGAAGAACGGAGGGGGAAAAAAGTTGCAAGTGCTTTGCAACTCCGTTTTGTTTTCTTTTGCAGTGAAGTTGGCTGTAGAATAATTTGACGTTTTTCTTTAAAAGCTGTTTCTTTTTATGGTTGAAACAACGATGCGGTGTGAATAAATAAATAAAATAAAATAGTGATTTGTAATAAAGTGTAGCGAAGCCGAAGTAATTTGTTAAAAAAAAGTGTAACTCCGTCTAAAGAAATAAAAAAGTGTTTAATGCAAATGAAAACAAAAGTTTTTTATTTCATTATTTACCATCGGCGTTTCGCGGTTTTTTTGCATCTGTAGTTGCGGGAAAAAACCAGCGAGTGAGATAGAAAACTTGTTTTTATTTGAATTAAATTAACAATTTGAACTAGTTAGCTAAAAAACCAAACACTAAATTGAAAACCTAAAAGTGATCTGATAAAATAATAAAAATGTCAACAAAATGGTCCAAAGAAGACATCACTAAATTTATTGTGTGTGTGCAGCACACACACACAACACTTTTAATCTGTATACAGAAAATTGATGTACAAATGTCAGAAGTAACAACATTGAACACAAGATTTTCACAATTTCAAACGCGGACAAGTTGCACGTGTAAACACATATTGCAACTTCAAAAGAGAATCGTAAAGAACTGCAGCAGAGTTTTTCAAAGTTGCAAACTTAAAGTTGCATGTGTAAACTCAGACATACCGTGGAAGTATCGATAGAACAGTGTCACGTAACCCACATTTCGACGATGCTGAAGGGAGGCAATAGAGTTGGATACCCTACTGTCCACTACTAACACCGTCGCTTTCGTCTGGACACGGTCGAGAAGCCCTAGGAGAACCTGCCCATATATGGGAGTTATAGTCTATCTTTGGCCTGATATAAGTGGTGTAGATATTGAGAAGATCAGATAGAGTGAAGTATTTCTTGCACCGCTTTAAAAAGCCTAGACACTTGAATTCATATCGACACTTCAAATACATACATGTTTTGCCCAACGGACATCGCATTGTATTTTCATGCCCAGAACATTATTTTATTTTATTTTATTTTGGACTTCCTGCACAACAAGATTGAATCTTATAATTAAAGTACAGGACTTTATATAGTTAAACAGTTTGATCAGTCCCAAAGCTAGTTGTATAAGAAATTATAATTATATAATCCAAAAATTTTTAGAGAAAATTAATTATTTATGATAATTACTAAAATTAAATATAATTTAGATATGTATCATGACAATGATGGTAAAGAAACAAAAGAAATATAACAAAACAATACTGGGACTATAATTAAAGTTAAAGAAAAAAAAATACAAAAAGAAATAGAAAGTTTATTTTTCAAATATTTTTGAAATGATTGAAAATTTGTTTTTTAAATAGGTTAGCGTTGCTGATTAATTGAAGGTTATGTGGTAGTGAATTCCAAAGACGAATGGAGTGGACGAAGAATTGCCGTTTGGAAACGTAAGATCCCTGAGCCATAGGTATCAGGATATTTCCTCTATTAGACCTAGTAAAACGAAGATTGACAAATAAATAAGTTGGGTTTCTAGTGTATATAATTTTATGAAGGAACAAAAGTGATTTTATATTAAGATATGTCTCAAACGATACTCCATAAAGACCTTTTTTGAAACGTGATACAGAGTCAAATCTCTTCAACCCGTATATATATATACCTGATAACATTATTAAATACAACATTTAATTTCCTCATACTTTTTGAGTCTGAATAAGAAAAAAGTTCCGAGCCATAAATTAGTCCAGGTAATAAATAAGTTTTTGCCAGCAGTACTCTTATATGGAATGGGGTGAAGGATTGGGTAGACCATAAGGCTCTGAGCTTTGAATACGTTTGTCCGATTGCTATGTTAATGCGGTTCGACCATGTAAGTGTTCTATTGAAAGTTACTCCTAAATCAGGAACATCAAGAGCGTCTGATTTATCAATATCCACACCATCCATAGACAATGACAACACACCTGAGTCAGCAATCCGCTTATGCGACAACAAACAACACTGGGTCTTACCCGCATTAAAATCTACTCTATTCATTCGACCCCATTCAACAATGGACACCAGATCCCGGCCGAGTATTCTATTCATCGTCCGGAGCTAGACTTCAATCTCTTGAAGACTTGACCTACGGCCGAATGAATAAGAATGACATAGATTACTGTCATCCGTAAAAGAGTAGATTGGATTCACAGTCTGATCCAGGAGATCGTCAATGAAAATAAGAAATAGAGAAAGAACAGAGCCCTGTGTTACACTTCAATGAATTTATGCTCGTCGGATGAAACCCCATCTACAACAACTCGTATAGTGCGATCTCTGAGCAAACTCGATATAAATCGAGTGAAGTTATCACCGACACCAAAAGCAGCAAGCTTTGACAAGAGTGCAGGGTGCCCTACTCTGTCAAAGGCCTAGGAAATAGCAAGACCCACTACCTTACTCTCACCAAGCCGGTGGATGGATCGACTCCACTGTTCCGAAAGGAACGCCATCAGGTCTCTAATAGAACCCATTCTGCGGAAGCCATACTGCCGATCCTTAAGAACGTCATTGGACTCAAGATATTTCACAAGGTGGTGTTTAACCATGCTCTCCATAACCATCGAGAGCGCAGAACAAATAACAATTGGGCGGTAATTTGCAGGGTTACTTAATATTATATTAATAATTATATTAATTAAAAAATTTAGGTTGTATAATTTTGCTCTGATATGTAATTTGTCCTCTGATGTGTATATTTTTACAAACCTATATGCAATTTACATTTTCCTTGGTGGCAACACTTTACATAAGTACATTTACAATAAATTTGTATTGGGTGCAAACGTTTCTAGGGCGGCCCGGACCACTGTGCCCCCTTGCGTACGGCACTGATGAGCCCACAATAGAAGAACATAATCATAACCATCTGTAGTTAAAATCTTTGAGTGGAAAATGGTTTGTTAGTCATCATTGTTATTAACATTTTTATTGGGAATTTTAAATTCAAGTATCACGTTTTTGTTTCAAGAAGATATCAATATGTAGACAATTATTTAAATGTAAATATCTTTAACGTATGTTGATTGTTATTGAGATTTGAGATTTTTATTTTAATATAATGTATAATTTGTAAATGATGTTAAAATTAATGCGAGCTTTTGTGGTTGTTAAAAAGGTCCTTGAAAGTGAGTAGCGATGCCAGTTGAAACATGTTAGGAGATAATCAAGTCCAATAAAACAATATTTTGTTTGTATGACCTTAAGCCAAACATAACCTAGATGTATTTGATATTATACACTCCGGTTCACTTATTTAAAAGCACTAAAAATTTCATAGTCAGCAGCCTGTATCTTTTGCAATTTGTAACCGATTACAGAATTTTAAAATGGAAACAGTTGTCGACGATTACTTCAAGCGCCCGAGAGGTATGAAAAAAATTTTAAAGGAAGGGTTTCATTGTCGTTATCTACGTTTGAGAAAAGAAAAATTATTCTAATTGCTTCTAATTCTGTCTTATCCTTGTCAAAAATAAGAGCTCAAGCTGGAGTGGAAGCGAGCAAGTCATCAGTACTCAGAGTAATTAGGAGCAGTGGGTATCCTAAATACCTGAAATTACAAAAAAAGCCACCAATTAATGCTCCTCGTAACGAAAAGCGGCTTCAATTCGCAAGAGACTACATGGTATTAGATGTGCAGCCAAGAGGTCATGTAAATTACCGGAGACCCGTTGTATTTACGGATGAGAAGAAGTTGAATTTGGATGAGTTGTAGCCCGATGGCTACAACTATTATTTCTATGATCTGTGCAAAGAAAAGCGTTTCTTGAACCGACATCACAGCCGAGAGGGCGGCGTTATGGTGTGAGGTGCTATTACGTACTATGGCACCATCGATCTTGAATTTCAAAGTGCAAAAATGACTGGTGCAAGCTGTTAAACGTTATTGGAATCAGCTTTTCCGAAGTTCAGTGAACTATTTGGTCCCATATCTTGGATATTGCAACAGGATAATGCCCCTATACACAACGCCAGAGTAGTAAAGGAGTTAATTGCAAGCCAAAATGTTAATATACTTGACTGGTCACCCTATTCGCCAGATCTAAACATTATCGAGAATGTTGGTTATCTCGTAAGGTCGATGAAGGAGTTAGACAATGTGATGACAAGCAGTCATTAATTCAGGCCATTAAGGATGCTTGGAATCAAATTTCGTTGGATTACATAAATTCTCTTTATCTCTCAATGAAACCCCGTCTACAAAGTTATTAAAAACAAAGGGGGTTGTACCCATTACTAATAGTAGTTAAATAAGGTATAATAAATTTAAAAAAAAACAAGTAAAACTGTTTTTCATTAAAATTAGTTAAAGTGCATTTATTCAAGTGAAGCAAAAAAAATAGCACATTTTTTGACTTTTTTTTATAAATTTCTCAGAAAAAGTTCTTTAGATAAGAAACCACTATTGTCATGATTTTGTTTATATCTCAAGATGTCTAGCTTCCATTTCCATTTCAAAATTCTGCAATCGGTTACAAATATTGAATTTTTAATGCCTTTAAATAAGTGATCTGGAGTGTATATAGCACGCGCTGAAAAGTCTATCTTTTTTGTTGTTTGGATGCAAATATAAAGTGTGTTTGTAACTTGTCAGAAATATAGTATACTTGTGTCCAAGCGCTTTGTGTTTGCCATTCAATATTACATGTTTGAGACACAATGATTAATATGTTAGAATAAATGTGTTTGCGACCCACATATATTTATGTTTCTGATACAAATACAGCTGTGTTTGTTGCACTGTCTAAGCTCTCTCGAGAGCATGGGAATAAAAGGGGGACAACGAGAGAGTCTATCTTGTAGGTGTGTATATGTGTTTTTGCATTATTCTCTCAGTGAGTGAGTCATAAATATTCCTGAATGTGTATTCATGTATTCAGTCGGCAATGGGTTCATCGGACAGAGGATATCAAAAGCCCTTGATCAATGAAACAAGAATAAACGAAGGCTCGGACGCTTAAATGGTTTAAGATGTTACTTTGGTTTTTGTGTTTGTGTTTCGTACATATGTATGTGTGCCACCAAAGTGAGAAAAGATTTTGAGGAAAGAAACTGGAAAGGGCATGTTTGCCGGTAAACATGATGCTGTTTACATTTAAACACTAGTGAGTTTGGGACTTGCAAACATATTAATGTTTGAAGTGTGTTCCAAATATAAACATGGTTCCTGCAGAATATGTTTGGGAGAATATGTTAGAGAGACTGTTATTTTCCAGTGTGCATTACTTGAAACACACGCCGGCTCTGATAAAATCAAAATGTTTAATAAATGTTTTGCTGGATTTGCTGGAAACCGCCAACAAGAAATAGTGTACATAGAAGAGGTCCGATACCTCTTATATTATTGGAGTAAGGAGAAAATTCCATATACTAGAGCTTCAATAATCGGAATCGATTATATAAATATAGTTCCGAAACCCATGCATTTCAACTTAATTCCCCTCAATCCGAGGGATGAATTATGGAGAGAAGATTTAACGATATTTACTAAAGATCTGGCCGTCGGTGGCGCAATGGTTAGTGTGCGCGGCTCTCGTACATGAGATCCTGGGTTCGATCCCTGCTCTGACAACCTTCAAATTGCGTTCGGCGGCGGTCACCTAGCATAGTGACGGCGACACTATCGAGTATATAGCTATGAAAAAGCTACTCAAAATACCGTTCGGAATCGGTTTAAAACTGTAGGTACCAATCAGTGAGTGATAACTGGAAAGCGCACAGCTCAGTGGTTGTGAGAAGTTCTCCCCGGCCCCTTCAAGGGATGTAATGGGAAACAATTTTTTTTTAAAGATCTGCACGTGTACGCTTGAAACGCCGTTCGACACATTAAAAGCAAAACGAGCAAGAGAACCCAAAACATTTTTGTTGCTTTTAGAGAATGGAAACATGACAGAATGGTGACATGAGAGTATGGAGCCATGAGAGATGTGAAACATGAGAAATCGAATAGAATAGAACATCATCACCCTAGTACTTGTTTGTTTCGTTCAAAAAAGCAAAACAAATTAAACATTCATGTATTTGAAGGAGAAAAAGATTCCATTTTTCCCATGATGTAAGTGCAGTTCGTCAATATGTATGGTGTTCTATTACTAGCATGGTGTTGTACTATTTTAAAAATGTTTAAAACTGAAAATATAGGTTTTAGGAGCAAATTAAATGAAAATATAATTTTTTTTGACTCATATGTATGTAGTTATACAGGGTGTTTCAAAAGTGACCACCCTATTGGAAGATGCTCTTATTTTTGCAAATGGCCGCCAATGTCAAATCTGTTTTGACATTTGTGGACTAGACAGATGTAGAATACAAGTAAACAAGCCATGGAGCGATACACTCCCCAATAACGCGGAATAATTGTGTCTATTTTTTTGCGTAACAATTCGTCTGTGGTTTTGGCGCAGCGCGAATACCGCCGCCGATTCCCCGGCCGTCCGACACAGACTGCGCAAACACTGCGCCGTTTGGCCACTAACCTTGAAGAGTGTGGGACCACAAGAGACGTTGCAAGGAGTGGCCGGCCCCGGAGCGCCCGCTCTGCCGAGAATACCTTCGCTGTTGCCGAGGATGTCGAGCTGTCGCCGAAAACATCGACCAGATGCCGTGTCTCGCAATTAGCCATCAGCCGGTCGTCCCTATGGCAAATTTTGGTCAAAGACCTGCGCATGTTCCCATACACAGTCCAGTCCATGCATCAGCTGCTGACTGTCGACCGCCAAACGCGTGTAACCTACGCCCAAGCCATTCTCAATCTCGTGGACGAAGTGGACGATTTTTCCACCAAAATCCTAATGAGCGATGAGGCTCATTTCCACCTCAGCGGGAATGTGAACAAACAAAACTATCGCTTCTGGGGCACCGAAAACCCACGAGCGATGCACGAGGAGCCACTACACCTGCTCAAAGTGACTGCATGGTGCGCTGTTCACTCTGAAGGAGTCATCGGGCTGTTTTTGTTTCGAGAACGCCGCTGGTCAAACGACAGCAGTGGACGGTGGGCGCTATAGGGCCTTGTTAACCGAGAGTTTTCTTCCGCAATTCGACGAATTAGGACTAGAGGGCATGAGGTTCCAACAGAGCGGAGCAACGGCACACACTGCGCGAGCCACAACCAATATTCTAAAGGCGGCGTTCCCGTGTCACCTCATCTCTCGTTTTGGCGATTTGCACTGGCCCGCAAGATCGCCCGATTTAACCGTTCCAGACTTTTTGTGTATGTTTTTGAAGTCCCGTGTGTACGTGAACAAGCCCGAGACCCTTCAAGCCCTCAAGGTCAACATGCGACACGAGTGCGAGAATCTGTCGCCCGAAGTTCTCGCCGAAGTTCTGAAAAATGCCATAAAATGAGCCCGTATGGTAATCAATTGTGACGGCGCCCCTTTAACCGATATCATCTTCTCAACTTAACCAATAAAATTCTAAAGGTTCAAATAAACAGAATCGAAGTTTTTCATTTAGAAAAAAATGAGAGCCAAACAACATCGGATGACTTCTTTTGAAACACCTTGTATATGCATTGGCTATTTTAGAATTTTAGGGAAATATAAATATTTTGCTTCTTCTCCATCTTTCACAAACGAAAATCAAAACATTCAAATCATCCTATGTTTCCATAATAATTTGGAAAATAAGAGTAAATTACGAGCTCAACTATAGTTTCTTTTCGTTTATTGAGAGTGTGTGTTTCGTTTCGATTGTTTGCCTCTCAGCGAATGAGAAAATATTCGTTTTATACGTTAGATGTATTCTCAATTAGAGTTCTGTTTTCACTTCATTCTCAATACACAGAAAAAAAACATCGGTAATATTATCCAGTTTGTGTTTGGTGATTTTTTTTATATGAAGACGAGAAAAGGTGGCATTATTGCCTAAATCCAGAGGTGTAAAGCACACTACCAACAGCATTGCTGAATTTACATTCTAATCTTGGCAAATACCCAGCTTTTTATTTGTATATCAACAATTGCGGCGAGGCTGCAGCAATCAACTAGACACCGTCCGTTAAAGCGAGATGAATATAAAGCTATGTATAAGGGTTTGTTTTACTACTGTGTCGCTGTGTATGTACACCATCAATTTGTGAAAAGAAAAACAAAAACACCAACTACGTGCACTACGACCAAAGAACAGTTCGTCTCATATTTCCAAACACTGGGTTCAACATATTTGGTGGGTGGTGACTACAATGCAAAGCACCAGGTCTGGGGCTCCCGGTTAAATAATACAAGAGGTAGGAACTTACAAAAAGCCATGAAATCCGAACGTCTTCTTCATTTGTCGACTGGAGAGCCAACATATTGGCCCTCTGATCTCGCAAAAACCCCGGACGTTATCGACTTCTTTATTTTGAAAAATATTGACAGAAATAAATGCGAAATACACCCATGTCTTGAGTTATCTTCTGACCACTCTCCAATAATAGCCGTTTAGAAATCTTCAGTGAAACAAGTCGAAGTACCGCTAAAACTGCACACGGATAGGACTGATTGGGCTTACTTTAGGGAAACTTCTCAAAAAAATATACACGAAATAGAAGAGTCAATACATTTGTTCATTTCACATATACAACAAGCAGCTTGGGAATCAACACCTGAGAGAAAGCGACAACCAAACACTGAATGCTCCAGCCGAAATATACAACTTCTCCAAAGCGACCAAAAGCGACACTTGAAACTATCTTGGCAAACAACAAGGTTTCGAGAAGACAAAACCCGCCTTAATAGAGCTAGAATAAAATTGCAAAACGCTTTGGCGGAGGAAAAAGATTTAGAATTTAACTTTTTTGTTTCCAACCATTCGTCCTATAACTTATGGAAAGCCACTAAAAAATTTAATACATCTACTGAGAGAATACCGCCCATCAGATCATCCAACGGGACTTGGTCTAGAACGGTTAAAGAAAATTGTGACATCTTTGTTGAGCACTTATCAAAAGTGTTTCAACCTATCCCGTCAAATAGTAGTCATACAAAATTACATGATTTTCTGTCGTCACCAGCCCAAATGGACCTGCCAATAAGGAAAACAACCTGCAATGGAATAAAAATGTTGATAACAAATCTACCAAATAGGAAAAAGGCACCAGGCTTTGATCTGATCACGTCGAAAACCCTCAAGGAACTCCCAAATATAGCCATTACACAGTTCAGAAATACTGTAAATGCTATATTCAGAGTTGGATACTTTCCGGTGCAACCTAAAGTGGCTGAAGTAATAATGATTCCGAAGATAGGAAAACCGCTAGAACATGTGCAATCGTACAGACCAATAAGTCTACTACCAGTGATGGGCAAAGTAATTGAAAAAATTTTACTTCTTCGGCTAAAACCAATACTGCATTCAAAACATTTTATTCCAGACCATCAATTTGGCTTCAGAGACAGTCATGCAACGATAGAACAGGTGAACAGGACTGTCAAGACAATAAGAACTGCCTTCGAAAAAAAAAATATTGCTCAGCGGCATTCTTGGATATTAGCCAAGCTTTTGACAAAGTATGGCATACTGGCTTACTATACAAGATTAAAAACAACCTTCCATATCCGTTCTTCGAAATAATTAAATCTTACTTAGAATGCAGATACTTCTTTGCGAAAGTTAACGGAACTCAAATGGACCTAAGTACATGAAATTAAATCTGGCATACCACAGGGTAGTGTTCTCGTACCATTGCTGTACACTCTGTTTACTGCGGACCTACCAACATGCGAAAATACTGTATCAGCTACATTCGCAGACGACACATCACTGTTATCATCGCACCAGGACCCAATAATAGCATCGGTAAATCTGCAAAGTCCATACACAAAATCCCGGAGTGGTGCCAGTAATGGAGACTCAAAGTCAATGCCAATAACTCAGCACATGTAACTTTTACGTTGAGAGCCGAAACATGTCCACGTGTAAAAATCAACAATGCAGAAATACCACAAGCCGACAGTGCAAAATATCTTGGCATACACCTGGACAGACGTCTAACTTGGCAGAAACATACATTTATAACGAAAAGGAAAAAACTTGGTCTTAAATTAACATCTATGTACTGGCTTATGGGCCGAAACTCTAAGTTATTGTTAGATAACAAGTTACTGCTGTACACAGCAATCATCAAACCAATCTGGACATACGGAGCAGAACTCTGGGGTTCAGCAGCAAAATCAAACATTCAACTCATACAGAGGTTCCAATCCAAATGCCTACGTCTTATAGCAGATGCACCCAACTACGTAAGAAACGAAACCCTACACAGAGACTTCCGACTAAATACAGTAAAACAAGAGATCAACAGAATCAACGAACGTTATGCTTTGAGGCTGTCTTCACATACTAACATCTTGGTACGCAGTCATCTAGAAGTAGCTACACATGACAGAAGATTAAGAAGATTTAAACTTACGCACCTAGTAAGCAATCGGTGAAATGCACACTACCCACAAGGAGAACCAGCAGTGGTTGTTCCTCTTCACGCTAAGACTGAGATGAATTTTAAATTTGTTTGAATATTTTATACAAGTTGCCTATTGTCAAATATCTGATAGATTGCAAAATAAAGAAGGAGAAAAAAAAACCAACCCATTAAAAACATTGTTTTTGACTATAAATTATTTATATATGACCACGCCCCTTTGTCCAATCCCGCCCATATTTGCAGCAGTTCTTAGAATATATATACCTAACCAACATACCCAATTGTGTTCAAATACCGTTAACAGAAGCAGAAATAATAGATTTTTAATTTGTGATTTGTATGGGAGGTACCACGCCCCTTTGTCCAATCTTGCCCATATTTGCAGCAGATCTTAGAATATGTACAGCTAACCAACATTCCCTATTTTGTTCGAATAATATATTTTTAATTTGTGATGTGAATCCGAAAATTTTGAACCCGCTGCCATTTCGCACGCTTGCATTTTCGGACAAGGTCCTAGTGGACTTTTCTTCATGAAATGAGCCAAGGAATACGCTGGAGAAATTTGTCCTGAACTTCCTGAATCACCCTGTATATTAAAATATAACAACAAATTTTTCTGTAAATATGGAAAATATGCGCTAAAGATTTGGTAAGAATGTACATTTTAATTGAATATAATTCACCTACATAAATTCTGTAAATTGCCCTTTCTTCTTTGGGTAAATATACAAGCAAATGACACTATGGTTTGACAACGTAAAATTGTCTACGTTAATTTGTAATATTGCCCAATTAAATAGCTGGCCCTTTGTTGCCCAGTGCACTGGCTGATATCAGACCATGAATTTGGGTAATTTTACACAAAGTTTTTTTTCCTGTGTAGGCAGAAAATAAAAACATTCATGCAGCTCTTAAATATTTACATTCAATTCCTGTAACTGATGCGAAAGCTTTCGTTCGCTTGCTAAACGACAATCGTCTGATTTGGTTTCCCGCAACCCATAAGACCGACCAAGAAAACGAAGATCAATGCGATTGCATTGATTTTTGTTGATTAGCAGGCGAACGAAAGCGTTCGTTTGATTTACAGCAATTGCCAGTTAAAGAGAATGACCTTATTAATCTTATTGTTATACGAGGCGGATCAATAAGTCCGTGACTCTTCGAAAATCCCTTGTAGTTATGTGAAATGCAACACTGCTCCCATCAAGTAACACCTGTTAATAGACTACTGTCAAATTTTGAGCAAGTTCCGTCATTTACTTTGCGTTTAACAGCTGTTTAAAACATACAACCTCGTGAATTTTTTTAAAAATGGGAAAAAGTAAATTTCGAGTGCTCATTGAACATTATCCTTTGGGGAAAAACCCGTCAATCAAACCAAAGAAAAGCTTGATACTATGGAGACTCTGCACCATTGATTTCAATGGTAAAAAAGTGGTTTACTGACTTTCGTTGTGGTCGCACAAGTACAAATGACGCTGAACGTTCTGGAAGGCCAATTGAACTCAATACACCCCAAAATGTCAAAAAATCCACGATATGGTGTTGGCCGATCGAAGAGTAAAAGTGCGTGAGATTGTTGATGTCATAGGTATTTCATACGGCACTGTGGTTTCGAATTTAAATGATCCGTTGGGTTTAAGAAAGCCGTCGGCAAGATGGGTACCGCGTTTGCTCTCAACTGATCAGAAATATAATCGTGTGACAACTCCAAAGGATTGTTTGGAGTTGTCTAACCGCAATTCGGAGGAGTTTTTGCGGCGTTTTGAAACTGCGGATGAAACATGGTTCCATTACAACACTCGGGAGACCAAGCAGCAGTCTACACAAGCCGGGTGAACCAGCTCCGAAGAAGGCCAAGGTAAGTTTGTCGGCCTATAAGGTGATGGCAACAGTTTCTTGGGATGTAGCCGGGTTAATCCACGTCGATTACCGTCAAAAGGGGGAAACAATGAACGGCGAATATTATGCCTACTTATTGGACCGATTAAACGAGGATTTGAACCGAGGTTTATGGACCTCGGAAAATCCTATTTTTTGGAAGGGATAAAAAAATTGGAGAAACGTTTAACTAAGTGTATTGAGCTAAAAGGAGATTATGTTGAAAAATAAATTTTTGTGTTTCATTCAAAAAGTCACGGACTTATTGATCTTAGGTGACCTAAATGTCAGAATTTCATGTCATTTCATTGGTGATCTGCAGACCAATACTGAAGGAAGATTCAAATTTAACTTCACTTCGGGTGTGGCGGAATGAAAGTCAACGGATGAAACAGTGCACGCGAAAGGCAGAGAGTTTGTACAGTTTTGCTGCGCTTGCGGACTACACTGAACGGAAATGCATCGTCACAGGGATGAAAATGTTCATCACGCCAACAACTTTTGTCGTCGAAAGTGAGCTAACGTAAACTTTCATTCCCGCTATGAAAATGTGTTCATCAACTGCTAAGTCTTCGTTACTGTGGTGAAATTATGGTTGTTGCTGCAATAAATTCTCTTCATTATTGCAACGAATTGGTTTCATTGCTGCAATGAATTTGTTCTATTGTGGCAGCGAATAAGTATCGTTCTTGTAATGAATTTATTTCATTGCTGCAATGAATTTGTTGCATTACAGCAATGAATTTGCGTCATTGGTGCAATGAATTTGCTTCATTCCTGCAATGAATTTGTTTCATTACTAAAATGATTTTGTTTCGTTGCTGCAATGAATGTTTTGAAGTGTGTTTAAAATTATTTATTGACAATTGTACATTAGTACACTGTTAGTATTACATTGCAGGTGTTTTAAATTTGTTTTGCGAAAAAATATAAATATATTAAATCCATTTCATGTTGAAACTCTCGTCTGGAGAAGATTGTAGTAGTCGAGGGGTTGAGTGTGATTGTGGCCGTCTAATTCAGGTCCTGCAATTAAAAACAAATATGAGGAATTTATTGTTAAGATTTCTATTTAAGATATGTGCATATCTATGTCTGTACTTACCATGAACAGCTCCCCTATGCTCTACTCCTTTCATATAGAACCGCATCATTGTTTTCTTATATCATGCAATTGTTGTTGTGTTGAGGGTTCTGTCATTCAATTGTAGCGCCAAATCTCCCCGTCATTAAGCCAGTGATCGCTCTGTAAGCATTTTCTTCAACTGCTCTTGTATTTATTTTACGGATTTTCTTAAAATTTCGATTGGATTTCATTGTACATTAAGTTGTTTTTTATGTTCGTCTTACTTGAAACACTTTGTTACTTTGACTTCTTCGTTTTCATTGACTTCAAATCGAAATACCAGTACAACGAAACACGAACATTTTGTTGCGATTTGTACCGTCTCGTGCAGTCAAACACACACAAATGTTCAGATACATATTTCGGGGTAGTTTTTCTGTTATCGATGCGTCACTTTCTTTTCTGTCATGTTGTTTATTTATCTATAAAATTTATAGATGCTCAATTTACACGAACGATTACAGCAAACACATAAATTCACACAATTTATTTTACACACCAAAAGTTAATTAACCAAATTGATTTTTTAAACAATTTTTTAAATCATTCCGGCGGAGAAATATGTCTACCACGTTCAGCTATTGCAAAGGAACTGATTTAATATGTGTACGTGACCCACCACTCACGCTCACCATATTCTCTTGCTGTCCTCTCTTTTATGCTCGCTCATTTTTTCGACTGGTTTTCTCTCTGTGTCTTCATAAATATTAGTTTCGTTGCAACAACGAAAGTGTTTCGTCACCTGTAAATGTTAACAAACCCCCAAAATAAATAAATAATAAAAATAAACTATAAAAAGTAAGAGATAAACCAGATATCAGTTGTTTCAATATCATGCCGTTACTGTTTTTTTAATTTTTAACCCATTTTTCTACAAAATTCAAATTAAATAAAATTGTTGCAGGGACGAAAAGCAAGTTGTTGCAGCAAAGAAATGAAAAATTTTCAAAGAAATCATGTATAAAATTTTTCGTTGCAGTGACTACCAAATTGTCGGATATACGACACTTTCACTATAGCAACGTAAAAACATTAACGAAAATGTTTCATCCATGCGACGAAGCGTTTTTCTTTCAGTGTAGTCTTAACAAATAGTTGGATGAGAGGAGATGACCAGACAGAATTCACCTTTATTAGTGGGGTTAGTACCACGGTAACTGACATATGCGCAGTCCCACATAAGTTCCTAAAAAATGTGAAAACGTTTGAAGTTAAAACCCAAAAATAGTCAGATGACTCACCGATTGTATTGCCAATAAACAATAAACGTGAAAATAATTACAATGATCAGTCAAATTGTATTCAAAAGCTACAAAAGCTACAAATAGTAAAACAGGTAACGATAAAATTGCAATCAGGCAGATTAGGACGCAAAGTTGGGAAAATAAATGGTTTCTTTCGGAGACATTGCCGGTATAGCGAAAAATGCTCATAAAAACCGTTATAACGAAGACACTAGTTTCAAAAAGTCCAAAGCTTGTTCAACTTAAAATGTTTCTATGCTAAAGTACCAATAAAATTCATATCAGTGACTATAAAATTGGGTCCCGGCAGTTATTGATGCAAAGTTCATTAGTATTCAGGTATAACAACAGTGTAATAAGGTCAATCTTAGCTTTTCTTATGAATTTCAGTACCATCTGTATTCAATCAACGGCAGTAATTCAATTTATATGCTAAATGTTGTGTTGTAAGAAATGTTTGGGACATAACTTTGGCAAATGAACTCCGATTGGTATACAAAATACCAAAATAAGAAAGTGTAGTTTATCACCTTTTGAGCTGCGTACTTTTGAGCTTTTAAAGAGGATGAGAAGAAAATGGTTATTCGCGTTTAGTTAGGCACTAAAAAATCAGACTTTATTTTGGAACGAAATTCCTTATCGCACGCTGCGAAAAAAACAACATTTTTAACACTATTAACAAAGGAAATACTAGATATAGCGCGACCATTGCCAACTTTGTTTACTAGGTGCTGTCCTGTACCACTGGCACTTCCATTGAAGTTTCCCATAATTCTCATTGACGTTTATTCAAAATTGTTGACATTTTTGTGAAAGTAATTTAAACAAGGGGAAATATAACAAAATTGAAATAATTTTACATAATAGCATTTGTTTCTTGTATAAAAAAATCCAATGAGTGTTCGAACTCACGGGCGATGTGTTAACACCTTTTTGCTACACGGTACCTGTTCGATTTCTATGAACACATTCGTAAATGTTACATTGGAAAATAAAAAACAGACATGGGACTGTCCGTGGAGGTGGAAAGTTTCTGATTGCCATTCACTTGGGAGTGGCCAGAAATGATTCCTTCATTGGGCAGTCCAAGCAGCTCACTACTTCCACGCAGTATGTCCTGGGCAATGGCTTTTCGGAAACCTCCGTTAGCTAGCTAGAGTGAGAAGGCGAAACAAATGAGCATCAAATCAGGTTTAGTAGGTGACTGATGTCACTGAAGCTCATCAAACAATCGGGCATATTCTTTTGTCCTTAGAAGGCGGATAAGCCAAACATACGGGCCAACGGCGGATAGAAACTAAAAGAAGAAAATCCAGGTTCAACATATCGCATCCTGGTCAGCGTCTGATCCATAATGGGCGGCTGCAATCGAATATCCTGGCAGTAGGTAAAATGCAAAAACCCGGTGGGCTGGGTTTGCCTCCCGCCACCGTTCATAATGGCAGTGAAAATACAAAAACGAAACAGAAAACATAAACAACCCCTATTTGTTGACGACCCCCGCAAACGTTATAAGGACCACGATTTACGGATATGCACTTGGAATGTAAGAACTCTATATGGATCCGGTGCAAGTATCCAACTGGCAGATGTCCTCGAAAGTTATAAGGCTGACATTACCGCTATCCAGGAAATGCGATGGACAGGACTTGGCTGCACAAGGGAAGGGAACTGCGATATATACTACAGTTGCCATGAGGAAAAACATGAATTTGGTTGTGGATTTGTAGTTGGCAAAAGACTGCGACATCTAGTCTCTAGGTTCAATCCTGTGAGTGAACGAATAGCCACAATCCGCACAAAAGCGAAATATTTTTATATTTCCCTAATTTGTGTGCATGCCCCGACAGAAGGGAAAGATGATGATGTCAAAGACATATTCTATGAGCTCCTAGGGGAAACGTATGACCGCTGCCCTGGCCATGACATTAAGATTTTAATGCCAAAGTAGGAAGGGAGAATTTGTTTGATCCAACTATTGGCAATTTCAGTCTTCATGCTGACAGTTCCGACAACGGTATGAGGCTGATTGACTTTGCCGCGGCAAAAAACATGGTCATTAGTGGTACAAGATTCCAACATAAAGACATCCACAAGGCTACTTGGGTATCCCCTGATCAAAGAACGACCAACCAAATTGATCACGTGGTAATTGATGGAAGGCACTCATCCAATGTAATAAACGCACGAGTGATCAGAGAAGCTAACATCGATTCTGCTCAATACCTGGTAGCAGCAAAGGTTCGCACAAGATTAAGTAGAGCGAAAATCGTACGAAACCAGACGCAGAGGAAGCTGGACATCGGAAAGCTGCAATTACCAGAGGTAGCCACAGCCTACTCAAGGAAGCTCTCGCAACTTTTGGCACAGAACCCACCCCCTCCCGATGACGATCCTGAAGCGCAGTGGAAACCCATTTCCGACTCTATAAAAGCTGACTGAGTTGTATAGGGAGGAAAGAAAGGAGGTAAACCGTCTCTTTAGGCGTGAGAAACGACAGTTGAAGAAAGCGCGAGAGTGAGAAAATTGAGACATACAGAAGGAAGAACGAAGCCCGAAAATTCTAATGGACATGGTGCAGGCCCCCCTTCTGTAACGACAATGACGGAAATCTCATCGCAGATGTGCAGAGTATGTTGGAAATATGGAGAGATCATTTCTCTGCGCTATTTGTACCTGAGATATCCAATGACGAGACAATCGATCAACATTTGCACGACGGCGTCAATTGCCCCCCTCCTAACCAATACGAGGTCAGAACAGCTATTGCCCGGCTTAAGAACAACTAAGCCGTAGGAGCCGATGGATTACCGGCGGAGCTGTTTAAGGCTGTTGGCGATGAGCTGATAAGGTGCATGCATCAGCTCATTAGCAAAATTTGGTTAGATGAATGCATGCCCGGCGATTGGACTCTCAGTGTACTATGTCCCATATTCAAAAAAAGGTGACCCGAGACTCTGGGACAACTACCGTGGAGTAAGCCTTTTATCCATAGCACATAAGGTTCTATCAAGTATAATGTACGAAAGACTAAAACCAATTATCGCTGACCTGATTGGACCATACCAGTGTGGCTTTAGGCCTGGAAAATCGACAACTGACCAGATTTTCACGCTACGCCAAATCCTGGAGAAGACACACCAAAAACATATCGACACCTATCATCTATTTATCGATTATAAAGCGGCCTTCGATAGTCCGATACGGGAGAAACACCATGAAGCAATGTCTGAGCTTGGTATTCCTGCAAAACTCATACGCCTTTGCAGGATGACCTTGACGATATCATTGGGCGCACAGTTAGAGAAGTTACTGCGGTTTTTTCGAGAATTGAGAAGGAGTCGGCAAAAGTGGGTCTGACGGTGAATGAGGACAAGACAAAATTAATGGTTTCAACGAACAGAGCCTCCACGCGATTAGACCAAAGCGTGAACGTTGATAACCGTTATAACTTCGAGGTAGTGGACGAATTTATATACCTCGGATCTGCCGTGAACGAGGACGACAACGTCAGCCTTGAGATCAAACGGAGAATTGTGCTTGCGAAAAGATGTTATTTTGGGCTAAGCAAGCACTTTAGAGATAAAGCCCTCTCTCGAGTAACAAAAGTCCAGCTGTACCAGACTCTCATTCAACCTGTCTTGCTTTATGGCGCAGAATCCTGGGTCCTATCGCAAGCAGACGAAACATCTGTAGGAGTCTTCGAGGGAAAAATACTCCGAAAAATTTATGGCCCTATAGTGCACAACGGCGAGTATCGGCGACGCATGAATCATGAGCTGTATGAGCTTTATCCTGACATTGACATAGTTAAGCGGATCAAGATAACGCGATTGCGCTGGCTAGGCCATGTCAGTAGAATGGATGAAGATGAACCAGCGCGAAGGCTTTTCGAAACCGAACTCGAAGGAAGACGAAGAACAGGAAGACCAAGACTTCGCTGGAGGGATCAGGTTGACGAATCCCTGCGTACACTTGGTATTGCCAACTGGAGAGATAAAGCAAAAGATCGAACTGGTTGGCGAAATATGTTATCTTTTTTTGTAAGGTCCCTGACCCCCCGGGGTTGTCCGAGATCGGATAAGTAAGTAAGTAAGTTCAATCATATGGTGACGTTACAGTTAAATAATATTAATACTTAAAATTATTTAAAGACCCAGTGCAAGCACATGTGTCATTATTTTCTTGCTCAATACTTTTTGTTTTATTCCCACAAAAGTCAAAGAATGCAAAGCAACAGACACTTGTACATACATACATACATTGTTATATTCGTACGATATAACCGAAGATCAACATAAAATACTTTTTTAATATTACTCCAAATTAAAACACTTCAATCTCGGCTCGCCGATATCGGATCGCCTTAATTTTTGGAATAAACTCTTCATCGAAACCCCCACTAGCTTTTTAATCAAAAATTGATAAAATGGGCTAGGAATTTCCGGAGAAAATCGCGTGGGAAAATTATATGAAAATCGTCCAATAATCACCTTCAATACCGACTGCCAAGCAACGAACAAACAAACGATGATAAGACAAAACCGAAGATCAACATAAAACACTTTTTTAATATTACTCCAAATTAATACTCCAAATTAAAACACTTAAATCTCGGCTCGCCTTAATTTTTGGCCTAAACTCTTTGTCGAAACCCGCACTAGCTTTTTAATCCCAAAATTAATAAAATCGGCTATGAACTTCCGGAGAAAATCGCGTGGGAAAATTATAGGAAAATCGCCCAATATGTAATCACTTTCAATACCGACTGCCAAGCAACGAACAAACAAACGATGATTTACTCTTACAAACCTAACACTTGCGTATGTATTAAATTTATAGTTTACTGCCCTAGCCGCGCGCGTATAGATGTTAACACATCAAAAACAATTTCAAATCCATGAGGCCGGTGATGGGATATCAATAGGATAAAACCCGTAAGACCGCCTTTTTAATCCATAAACTTCCCCGCCCAAAAACTGTAGTAACTTCTGTGGTCGCAAATCCCAAAACCGTTAGAGTGTCTGAGGAATATCTACAAGGAATGGCAGCTGAACCGGAGGAAGATCTAATTTATTAGGACATAGACGATGGTGACTTGGTTTTGCAATTCGATGACCATCAGATATTCTACTTTAAGTAACGTGTTGTATTCTTGTTTCGAAGTGATATTTTTGTTGAAAATTATATTTTCTTTTGCTGTGCGTTTATCGAACCAAATAATTTTGATTGACCAAAATTTTGACATTAGCGTGGTGAGTATTTATTGTCAAAATTTTCACTAGCCCCAGGGCTACACAACATTTTGACAAGTAGTCTAAATTTTGACGTTTGTATTTTATGCAGCATTTGCTCGGAAACATGGTAATAGCAGCAGGTGTTGTTGTAGTTGTAAGCAGCAACAACAGGCATTTTGTTTTTGTCTCATTCGCTTCAGTTGCGAAACTCTACACAAATACATACATACCAACAACATCAGCCTACAAGAGTACAAAAACAAAATACATGAGTTCTATTACAAAATACATGAGTTCTATACAGGTCTATTTTACAGCTTACACTTAAAAAAACCAATACATTTTTTTAAACCAAAAAAGTAAAATAACAAAATCCGGGCAAATGCATTGTTTCCGAGTTATAGTCCCCGAAATATCGGATGTGTGAGAGGGTAATGGGGTTAAGCTACTGTGTAAAGCTATTGATATCATTGCTTTTTTGTATAAAAGAAGTCAAAATAAACACAAAAAATTAGCTAGCATTTCTCTATAACTCGCTTCGTTATCGAGTTATGGGATGTTGAAATTTTTAAAAATTATCGATTTTTTTTCAAAATTTCAACATCCAATAACTCGATAACTTAGTGAGTTATCGAAAAATTGCATAGAGGTTTCTGCTTGCCCGGGCTAAGGGACTATTTCCTCTTGGGTAGGTCCAACACCGGCTTCGGCATATTATGGAATTTTCTACTCTGGGGTAGGTCCAACACCGGCTTCGCGGCTTCGGCATAGTATTTTTGTGGTATATAGCTTTATATTTTTGAGAAAAGTAAAAGAAAATAATCTATAATTTTTCAAAATTTCAACATACGGGGGTCCATAACTCCGAAACTGTGAATATGCGCCGATTTTGCTATTTTACTTTTTTTGCTTAAAATGAGATGTTCTATCCGACGCAGTATACAAAATATAAAACAATAAGAGCATACCTCACCCCTTCTCTCTATTTGATATCACATACATCCTTTGGTGTAATCGAAATTTATCCATTTTGTTTATAATTTGAATAAAAATACCGAAATATTTTTTAAAAATTATGTTAATTTCAAAAAAGTGCAAGGACATGAATTTTCAGCTGTCAAAATTTTGATTTTCCATTTCACACAGCAAAATCGGAATTGTATCTTCACCACACAGAAATAAATTCAACACAATTTACCACGACTGAAATATTTTCGATGAACAGACAGCCTTTGATATGAAATTTTAGAATTTTAATGTCATATTTTTGTAATTTTTTTTGGGAACAAAAAAATTCCATTTATTGCTTTCAACATCAACATCAAGAATATTATCCATTACACAAAAATTTTCCCAACATTTGTGCTTCATCTATTAGTTTACTTTATCGATGTTATCAACTGTATTGGGTATTTTTGCTTAGGTTTGTGTCTAGACTAACATATGTTGGGAAATTTCTTGTTTAATGGGAAGTTTTATAGGTGGAACCTGTAACCAATATTCAGTATAGATTGTAGTTTTGAACCCAATAAAAAGTAAATTTAGATAAGCCAAAGTGAAAGAAGATTAAAAAAAGAAAATTTTCTTAAATAAGTGCATTTTCTTAAAAAGAGTAAATTTTCTCAAAAACACCTATTCATATTCTTAAACAAATTACCTTTTCTAAAAAAATACCTGATCTTAAAGACGCAGCTTTGCTTAGAAAAGCAAAGTTTGTTACAAAAAGTACATTTCTTAAAAAAAATATATATTTTTTTAAATAAGTACCTTTTCTTAAAAACCGTACATTTTCTTACACCAAATTGCCTTTTCTTAAAAAACTACCTTTTCTTTAAAGATTATCAATTTTGGGAAACAAAATAACTTTTCATGAGATAGATACCTACTTTTAAAAATTTACCTATTTTTGAAAATAGGACCAATTCCAAAAAAAATCCCTTTTCTTAAAAAAATTCTTTTCTTAAAAAAAATACATTCTCTTAAAAAAAAAATAAATTTTTTTACAAAAATTCATTTTCTTAAAATAGTACATTTTCTTAAAAATAAAATAATACCTTCTCTTGTCTTTTCTTGAGATAAAAATAGGTACATTTTCTTAAAAAAATAAACTTTTCCTAAAAAGAGTACCACTTCTTTAAAAAGTACCCGTTCTTAAAAAAGTACTTATTTGTTAAAAACAATTCATACTCTTATGGCTTTTTCTTACAGAATGTACTCTTGAAAAAGGACCTTTTCTGGAATATACATATTTTTACAAAAAGGACCTACAAATATATTTAAAAAAAAATACATTCTATAAATAAAAAAAAAATTCTTAAAAAAAGTTGTTCATTGTACAAAAAGTATATTTTCTTAAAGATCCATTTAAATTATCATATTTTTAAACGGAGACCGTAGGCGTGTAGGAACTAACTACTAAATAATAAGGGTGTTTTTTTATTCCATTAAGCTATCGCCACCTACGACTTTCCAAATAAAACGATCCACACTTAAAGCCGGAATCACAATGCAAGCAACATTTTCAAAAGGCGTTCACAATGCAAGGAACAGTTTACTTCGAATCGATATGTTTGTTCTAACAGGTGATACCAGTATTACGGCCAAAATATATCAAGGCAACAATACAATATATTTTGTTTTCATGTCAAAGTTAACACAAATGTTTGTCAAGAATAAAAGTAAGCCAGAAATTATAAAACCAAATACATTTGAATTTGATTGTTCATATAATGAACAGAAGGAAAAGCAAATCATTTAAGTTGTTCTTATAACACAGCCTCTATTAGTTGCATCATGATTCAAATGTCACATCCAGGGTTGTATTTCGAATATTAAAAAATGTTAATGTATTTAAACATATTTGGTATTAAAAGATTCTACAGATAAAATAACGTTTTATAATGCGTCTTTTAACACAAATGGGTTCAATTTTCATTGATGTTTTTAAGTTTGAAAATGAAATTTTGAAGTACAGCGCCATCGACCGCTTAATAGTACATTATTTATTCGAACAAATTTGTTGCTGGAGTAGGAATAGAACAACTCCAGCGACAAATTGGAGTTACATTTTTGTAAAAAAAACGAAAGGCCATTTTTGTAAAAAAAAACGAAAGACACTATGTGGCAACATTTTCTGTAATGGGTGGAAAAAATGCGATACGGCAACACGTTTGTTGCCAGTGCCAACAAATACAAGGTAGCAGCAGATGTTATTGTAGTTGTAAGCAACAACAACAGACATTTTATTTTCGTTCATTCGTTTCAGTTGTCAAACTCTACGCAAATATATAATAAAGAATAAAAAAAGTACAAAAACAAACTACATTTGATTTTGCCCAGTGAAACGAAAATGACACGGAAAAAATTTCATCACCTGTTTAAACGACTATACCTGATAGAGAATTGTACCATGTTCAATACGTATAACCATAGAATAATACATACATAGATAAACTTATTCTCTCATCTGACGTTTCATTTCACACTCTCATCGTAGGTTTGTGGAAATGAGAGCAATTAAATTTAAAATTTACAAACACCAGGCGGAGTTACAAAATATGTTCACTTAACTTTTTCCTGTAGTTTTGGTGTAGAACTGTAAAATTTAAATGTATTTTGCACTTTTTTGTTGAATTTTATCATTGGTATACATTTGTATTGTATTTAACACAACTAGTTTGACACAAAAACACGAAATTCGGTTGTTGTTCCTTTGTTGGACGTTGTTTAGTATTGCCTCTATCTGGTATTATTGAACCCATATTTTCCACCATCCAATGTTTACTTTCCATTGTACCTATGACGTTTAATTTATTGAGCGAATAAATGCTTCTATAGAATGTATTATTCTATGCATTTAACATTTACCGCGCGTTGTAGTGAACAATTTATTTCCAATTTTGTTTTCAATCGCAAATAAAAATCTATCCTTCAAATTTAGAGATATAAAAGTATACGTAGTCTACCATTAAATAAAAAAAAATTACAGCAGACAGTTGTCCGAGGCCTTCGGCCACGGACTGTCCCTGCAGGCGGTGTCAGAGACACGGCCATTAAGTTTAACGTAGAATACGCCATCCGATAAGACAGAAAACATATATAACAATAAATGATAACATAACAACCACTCGTTGCTTTCTTGTATTTCGTGTAGGTGCCATTTTGATTAGTGGTTTTTATTTTAATTTACTAAACGTCAACTGTCAGCTGCTGTCAAACAGCATCAAGCAGCATTGTTATTTTGCTCACTTGGCAGCACTTTCATTTAACATAAAAATGTATGAATTAATTTTTTCATATATTTTTTATAATTATATATCCATGTTAAATTCATATTCACATTTAACATTTTGTTTCACTTAAATACATAAGTAAATATACGAAATTTCAATATTTCATCAATCAAAACAACAGCCGAAGGTTTGTGTCCATACTAAAACAGCAGCATAGTTTTTGTTCACGCTACAAACTCAAACACTCAACCAAACACCACACATATGTTTGAGTGTATGTGTTTAAACAATTTTCATTTGAGAAATTTAAATATTAGGAAGATATCAACCAATATGAAATGTATATCAAACGAAAGATAACATCTGTCTGTAACATCTGTATCAAAATTTTTTAAAAAAAGTTATCTCGCCGTTTCCTCATAATCAATGAAATAAAGATTACAACAATAACAATCTGACATGACTCCCTATACCGTAAGGTAAGACGTATTTATTCTACGCCAATAATTGTATTAAATGTCTAAGCCATTTGGCAAATTTCTGCTTTTGAGTCTATCCTTGATAACATTTTCATTCGTAAGAAATGATAACAAAATTTATCTCAGATAAGTTTTTGTTGCCATTTCTTGAAATTGAACATGTGGCAACATTGTCATTGCTCAAGTCAGAATTTAAGTGGGAAATTGAAATGCCACCTATGCCACATCTAATAAAGGGTCCGCTAAATAACTTTTTTTTTTTGAAAATGCTATAAAAAAAAAACTTCAGAATATTTTCTCAAATTTCTTTTTTTATTTGAAAGTACAATCCTTCCGGTTAATAATGGAAAATAATTTCATTCAAATGACAGACTCGGCTGGGCATGCAGTGGCCTACAAGATCGGTCCAATTTTTAAGCACATTATCGATTGTGTGCAGCTGTATTTCACCAATGGCTTCACGAATATTGTCCTTTATAGCGGGTATGTAAACAAGCAGAATTCTCGCATTTGGGGCACAGAAAACCCGCACGCATACATTGAAAAGCCGATCAACCCAAAACTAGTCACTGTTTGGTGCGGATTTTGGATTTTATTTAAAAGCGATAACTTTGTAAATATTTAGTACAACTGAACTGTAGTCGGTGTAAACAAAACCTTGCTGCCATATTAAAGTCATCTCACCAGTTCAATATCTTTAAAACTGAATGAGATACAGTTCAAGAAATTCGAAAAAATAGATCAAAACTTTTCGAATATCGGTAATACGAAAAAATTTAAATTTTTTGAGCGCATTATTACCTATTATGTCAAAATAAGTTGAAAAACATAAAAAGAAACCAGTACATAAGTTTCAGTCGGGTGAACCGACTTAATCATACCCTCACCCTAAGTCATCCATTGCATGGGAGTTTTGTTAAAAAACGCCCATACTCAAAAGTAACCTATTCAATAGCAGATTGACGAGTTTGCGCTAAATATTATGGAATACCCAAATTAGTTAGTTTCCCTCCAATATGTCTATGCGAGGTACGAAAATGGGCATGGCAAGTTGCTGCCAAAATTTTTATCAGTACCAAATTTGTATACCCTCACCCATAGGAATGGGGGTATATATCAATTAATACGTAAAAAAATGTAACACATAGAAGGAGCCATATTCAGCCCTTAGTATCTTTGGACGAAATTAGTTTTAGGACTTTTTAAGACCTTTGAGAGATGTCCGTCTGTCTGAAGCCATTAGATAAGGAAATACATCTAATTTATTAGAATTTGGCCAGGGATTTTAATTTGAGCATTTAAATATTGTATTTATTGCCTTTAAATTATGAGACTTAAATTTAAAGATTCTTATTTCACTCTTGTTGATGGTCGGACTGAGATTATCAGCCATTTTCATAACTCAACGTGCATAGTTATGTAAGCCCCTGGTGGAAGAAGGTTTTAACTCCCTTTTTTCAAAACAATATTTTCCTTCTTTAATGTTTCCATGGTATCTGATTTAAAAAAATAAAAAAAAAATTTTAATTTAATTTTAATAATTTAAATATCAGATGTTAACTATTTTTGTTATCTAAAACCAAATCAAATACCATGGAGACATTAAAAGAAATAAAATGTTGTTTTTGAAAGAAGTGAGTTAACACCTTCTTCCTCCAGGGGCTTCAATTTTATTAATCTAGATTTATATGAAAACTTAATGGTAGAAACTATAGAATGCATTAGATATAATTGAATAATATATTCTAATTTTTCTCTGAATAATTTTAGTGAGACATACACTTCACATCAGATCAATAAGGAATCGGAAGTTTCAAGCTTTAGGTGAGTATACCATTTTTTAATGTAATAACTAATATCTTATTTATAAACTATCAAATAATATAATGTTTTTTAATTGTTAGTTTAAATATATTTCATTTTTATTAATTTAAATTAACCATTTTATATGCATCACTTGTGTAAGGAATCATTAAAGCAAATAATATAAAACAATATTTTTCAATTTAATTTGATCTGAAAATTGAATTCAATGCTAATAACAAGAAATTGTCATTTAATAATGGGATATTGGGAATAATTTCAAAACTGCGGTTGGGCTTAGATCGGTATAATGAGTCCAACTAATTTAAGGATACCGAATTCCGGGCTTCCTTCATAGCATCTTCCCAATCTCTTTTGTCCAAAATTGCTTACCTCCTTGTTACACTTTTCTTGACATCCACCCCCAAACATTTTCCATTATATTCAAATCAAAATATCCACATTCTTTTACGGAATATACTGCTTCACAGTTCTGGCAGTTCTAGTTGGTATTTGATAAATAAATGGGTTAACATCTATTTGTGAGCTTTGAAAATCCAATTTCCTTTTTTTGGATACTTTCCTCTTTAAAATTCCAATTCACCATATGGGGTAGTCCAAGGTAAAAAAAAATATTTTACAAGTGACATGTCACCGATTTTAATGAAATTCGGTGGAAAGTAAGCCTATGCCAAGCAAAGCTTAACCCTAAAATGTGCGCTTTTTTGTGGGATTTATAAGCTTTCAAAAGAATCAGCATAGATATTTTTTTTTCAAAAAACTCGAAAACCCAAATTTCAATACAAGAAAAAAGCTTTAAATTGTGAAAACCATATACATACATTCACACTCTCTCTTTCGGCCTACAACTGATTTAGAGCATTGGTTTCTTGCTTTATGTTTGGGAAAATGCCGCTTTAACACAGTGTTCAAAATTGCTCGCTCGCCCGCGCTCTTTCTCTTTTAAAATAAAGAGGAGGAGCAGACGAATGCTCAATGCCCTCGGGCAGAATTTCACAACAGCTCTGGTTCTCGGAGGCAGTCGTTAAGCAAGCTCTTGTTTGGGCAGTTTAAACGATCAGCTCTTAACAAATACACAAAAATTTTGACGATTGAGGAGAATTTGCTCTAAATTCTCCCGTTACGATTAGTCCATAGAGTGTGAGAGGCGATTTGCTTTTTAAACAGTGTTACCACATATTTTAGGGAAAGTTATTCCATGTGGGATAATAAACGGGATAATAATGAATTACATTTTTTATTTCTACATTTATTTCTATACCCACTGTACTGTATCATTATTTGTTCATTTGTATACATATGTATTTACGTACATATGTATGTATTTTTATTATTCTAATGAAAATAAGATCTCGCACTACTAAATCGCTAAAATTAAAACAAACACAAATGTATGGCAATACTTCGTGCATTAAATGCTTTCTCTTTTTTCGCATCTCTCTCTCTCATCAATAAGTGGTGCTCAGTGTTGCCAGATAAAGTCGGTCACAAATCGTCAAATTGGAGGTGCAGAAATCGTCAAAATAATTTTTCGAAATCGTCAAAAAATCGTCATCATTAAAAACTACAATTGCTGTACCAAATTTCAATATTTTTGTGGGGGGAAAACAGTAAAACAAAGCAATTAAATCAATATGTTATAGTAATATTTTTAAAATTCATATATCTTTATTTGAACTCTATTCCGAAATCTCTTCAACTATTGGTCAAACAACCAACGAACAGAGTTGACAAATATGTGTACGAACACAATCGGAGCGATAACGTAGGCGGTGCAAATTTTTACACGTGTTCTTATGGAAGAAAAACCAAAGCTGGCATTTGACGTCGCTTCTGGCGTAAACGACAAAAATTAGAATTCTTTTTATTTCCCTGGCGTCAAGACGCAGAATGTTGGCGGTTTAATACAAAAATGGGTATGTGTTGAAAAACGTTATTCTATTTTTCTGACAATTAAAATTAAATTATTTAAAATTGTAAATTTATATTTTATAGGGTAAAAAAAAGGAGTCGATGCAGTTTTTGTACTTCATGAATAATTTTCATTAACCCCTAATTGGCTGAGTCCCGATTCAATTGTGTGAATTTGATTAAACGTCACACAGATAATATTTAGGATATTTACATACATATGTATATTATTGAAACGGTATGTTTTACACATTAATATCGTAAGTTTTTAATAGTTCTATACTTCCTCAGTCCGTTTTCAAAAATTAAATCTCGATAATTCTATTATTTCAGAAATGGTTCCATTTGTGGGGAATTTTTCTACCCAATATCCCTTGATGGGTTACAGTTGGCTATGCGAATAATCGCCCAAGTGAAAATCGCCCAAAACGAAAAATGAACAATGACCCAAAATTTTTGGGTGTTTTTTCATTAAGAAAAAAGACCCAAAAAAAGAGGTAAAATCGCCCAAAAATTGAAGAACATTCGCCCAAAAATATAAATCCAATTTATGAACAAACGCCCACTATTTTGTGGTGATTGTTCATAATGATAAATCGCCCAAGACTGTAGCGAACAACCGCCCAATTAAGTAAAAACACAACTGGAAGAAAACGATTTTTGTATTTTTGTTATATATTTGAAAACACTTAAATGGAATCTTTGACTTCTTCACGACAAGTACGACAGGTATAATTATTTTGGGCATCCGCAACACTTTGGGCCTTTTACATGATAATACAGTTACAACAGTTAACTTAAGAACAAAAATGACTTGTTCAACAAAAATAAGATAAGTGAACAATCGCCCAAAATATATTTTGGGCGAATTTACATTTTTAAAAATTTGGGCGATCATTCATCATGAACAAACACCCAAAAAATCAAAAATACCAAAACACCCAAACATGATGAACAATCGGCGTAGTGTTATTTCACCCAAAACATTTTTGCCCAAAACTGTTTTTGCCATTTCACCCAAACAATGTCATAAAATCCGAATCTCAAAAAATTTATTGTCATTTAGACCAAATGCAAATGTCATGGAACCCAAATAATTTTTGGGATCAAATGACGATATTAACGAAAAGACCGTCATATTGTCCAAATCAAGTAATGTTATACCGGCCAAAGAAATCAGCGACATTAATCCCAAAACAATTTAGGCGTCAACATTCTGTAGGAAAACGCCACAGCGCCCAAAATTTTAATTAGCAATTTTTTGGGCAAAATAACGCTTGCTTAAAATAGCATATTTCTACATCTTAGTACAATAGAAGACCCGTTACGTTTCAAAGAATGAGGTAAAATATGCTTCCAGTCATTGTTGGGCAATCAGTAGAAAAGTGCATATCGTTGGAATGGCATCGCAGAATTTTGAATTTGTGTCTGGGAGAAGGCTCGACTCAAGTCTTTTGTATTTAAGAGAAGAAAAACAGCTATATAAAAAAAAGACTGCATATAAAACAAAAGTTTATTACATATGTTACCGTGAGAAGTGTAATGCAAGAATTATATTTGACCTAAACGAGAACTGTGTGAAAAGCGAAAACAAAAAACACTCCGATCACCCTGATCAGGAAGACCGTTATCAGGAACTTAAATCTATTCAGAGTATAAAAAGAAAGTGTAAAAATCCTTCGGAATTTGTGTGTGACAGCAACTCAGGGAGTGTAATTAGAAAAATATTTAATGCTGAGTGTGAAAAGTAAGTACTTCAATCTTTAAACGTAGCATAATTCGATTTTTATTGAGTTTCAAATATTCACTTAGGAATCAGGAAAGTACCAAAAAATTAGTTTACTCTAAAATAGTAAGGACTTGCCAACGACTCTCATCAAGCATGTATTTCAAATCACCAAAAAAAGCGCTTGATGTTGTGGAAGCATTTCAAACGGAGTTTATATGGAAAACGTACGGTGTATCTAGAGATACAAACAGTGCCAGGTCTTTTTATAAGGCTTGTATTTCTGAGCCTGAATTTTCATATTGCATTTTTGCATCAGAAGCTATAATGGAAGGTATTAGAGAAAACATTTCTCCTGCGGAAAGACGGTATTTTATTGATGGTACTTTTAAAGTTGTCCCTTTTGGTTGTTTTAAGCAACTGCTTATTATCTACGTTCAGTATTTAGATGATCAGGTAATGATATGGTTGCATATAATATTCATTCAAATATTTAATATGGTCTTACTTATTTTTCAGATATTTCCTGTCTTCTATATTCTCACGTCAACAAAATCATCAGACTGCTACACTCATCTTCTAAATTATATAGACAAATCCATTTTTCAATTTCAACCCCACTCGTTTATGTTAGACTATGAATCAGCGCTGAGAAAGTCTTTAAAAACTTGCTTTCCGGCAGTTATTTTAAAAGGATGCTGGTTTCACTATTGCCAAGCCATTAGACGCAAAATTTCGACCAAATTCAAGGATGTAATGCAGCTAATACGCAGCAGCAATACAATCTATTCCTGTTATCACAAGCTTCTAGCATTGCCGCTTTTACCAGCAACCTCTATATTAGACGTTTTCCAACGTATTGAGAATGAATTACACACACACACACAAAACACGGACATTATTAATTTTTTGAAATATTTTGAAAAGCAGTGGTTAAAAAAGGTAATATTTATTTTAATACTGATTGTATTCTAAATGACTCCTAATAAATTTGTAAATTTCAGTTGGGGCCAGATAATATATGTGTTTATAAGGAGCCTTTTCGAACGACGTCAGCAATCGAAGCTTACAATGGAGCTTTAGGCAGATTAATACATCCGAATGGAAACTTCTTTAAATTCGTCTTTGCTCTTAATAAGGATGAATTCGGAAAGAGTCGAATGTTTAACTTATTGACTGAGAGCGGTGGTTCTTTTGGTGCAGTAAAAAAACGTAAGAGCAGCAGAGATAGCAACTCAAAAATCTTAAGTGCTATTGAGGACTTAGAGAAAGGAAAAATTACAATATATTCGTACTTGAATAGATTAGTTTTTCGCAATAATTACATATGTACCGAAAAAGAACCGATTGAAGATATTTTTGAGGAGCCTCCTGCTTATGATTCTGATGACGAATCTAGTGAGGACGGCGACGACTTGAGCGATAGTCGGAATGTAAACAACGGTTTTTGTGTTATCTGCTTGGATGTTCAAGCAAACATATTACTGCTGCCGTGTAGACACATGAAAACGTGTAATGCTTGCTGCTTAAAAATGCAAGCACGAGCTATTGCAAGCGGTGATTCCAATATGAAATGCCCATACTGCCGTGAGGCTGTTTGTGATACTATGCAAGTGTTTTTGTAATGATTATTAAAGAAATATAAATTTTTTCTTTTGATATTTTGTTGCTGTTTACATAATTATAGAGAATGGAATAACATGTCCTTATATCTATAAATTTTTTTTTGTTACTGTGAAAATGTCTTATGTTATACATTTATTTTGTACTTTACTTTTTTGTTATATATCTATATATATATTGTATATCTATCAATTTGTTTTTTGTAACTTTGAAAATGTTTTATGTTATACATTTATTTTGGACTTTACTTTTTGTTAAATAAAATCAAAATACAGTTAACGTTTTTTTTTTCTTCGACAATATCGTGTCAATATCCCCTGGAAACTTAGTTGCTTATATGTTAACTTATAATTTTGGATAAATTTTTAGGTGTGGCAAAGAAACACACTTGGGTGATGTTGGAAAAGGGGTGGTGGGGGGGGGGAGCGCGGTCGTGCGAGCGAGCGCGCCGTTGAATCTCAGCCCCGGCGCGTACGCGGCGCGCACGCGCGGTCTTTTTATTTGATTTTTTTTCTTAAATTGCCGATAATAATTTATTTACTTTAAACCCGAAGTGTTTTAAGTAACATTCAATTTCCGAAAATAGGATGTCCAAGATTTCGTTGGAAAGAATCTCTTGGTGTCGACAAAAAAGCAAAAGTTCGAGCTGGTCGGAGAAATGTGTAATCATCGGTTTAAAATTTCCCAAGTCCATGGCCACAATGTAATGACGTAAATATATACGTAAGTACGTCATTCCACCCAAATATTTTCCAACGGAAAATTGGACCTAATGACACTTTTTATTTTGGGCGTTGTGTCATTGGGTAATGTGACACTGTACCATCTAAACAGTTTTGGGCTTTATGTCATTTTGAAAAATAAAAAATGTAATAGAAAAGGGACATTTCGCCCAATCGTTCGACATTTGACCCAAATTTTCCCAACAACAACTTACATGTACCGATTTTCGGGCTTAATGGCGTTAGTGGTTTGGGCGAAAATGTTTTGGGTTAAATAACACTACGCCTGAACAATCGCCCAAATTTTTTCCCCATATTTTTTGGGCGATTGTTCATTTTTGGGTTTTGGGCGATTATTCGCATAGCCCTTAAAGTTTATGTTTAAATATATATAGCTGTCGCTCTTGCGTTACCAATAATTTCAATTTTGGAATAGACTAAAAATCGTCATTCCAGAAGCTGAAATCGTCAAATCGTCATTTTATGTTTTTGGGACTAAAAATCGTCAAAATGACGATAAATCGTCACTTCTGGCAACACTGGTGGTGCTCATTATTTGACTCAGTACTGAAAGAGCAATTCAAACGAACGGCTCTGCGTTCTCTGTCATTGCGCGGGTGGCCTGTTCGAAATGCTCGTTATCTGACAAAGAGCGGAGCAATTGGTATGCTCCGGCTCTCTAAATTTTGAGAGCCGTGGTGCTCGCGTTTGCCCGCACAAGAGCAATTTCTAACACTGCTTTAACATATAAAACATTCAAAAAAAAATTTAAGGATGGCTCTTTTTTGCTACGCTAAGTTCTTTGGAAAAAAAATAAAAATAACAAGCCTGTGTTAGATAACACGGGCGCAAGGTCAGACGTAGAATACGTTAGCGTATACATCGCCAATCCTTTGTATTAATGTACATACACACACATTTACACGCTGCTCGCAGAAGTAAACAAACGACAGCAAAGATCTGTAAACTTTCAAGCACACACAAGTGTCCACGCTCCCCTCCCTTCATTTTATGTTCCCCTCCAAACGAACTAATAACCGACCGATCCAACAAAACGAAATGTACACACACACACATTTACACGCTGCTCGATAAATAAACAAAGCACAGCAAAGCCAAAATCATTTGATTTCACAACAACAAAAACAACAGCGGCATTTACAAACCAACAACAACAGCGGCATGTACAAAAAAAGTCTAAAATATCATGCTCTTAAATATTTATTTCCTTAACTACATAAAACTTTTATATATAGACATATAATTTTTTTAATGTAATTCGAAACAAAACATATTACCAAAACTGAGTAACATATAAAAATTGCTAAAATATGTTTTAATATTTAAGTAAAAGTGGGTGAAAGTTGACAAACATTTTCTCAAAATTTTGTGCTCCAGTTCAGCACCCCTACCTTACCGTATAACGTATTCTACGTTAAAAAATGTTTTTAAACCAATGTACTTGTGAACATTCGTGGAGAATTCCAAAAGTCTAGCTTTTACCGTTTTCGAGTTATTTGAAAGTAAAAAAAAACTATACTGATTCTTTTGAAAGCTTATAAAACCCACAAAAAAGCTCAAATGTTGGGGATGAGCTTTTCTTGGCATACGCTTAATTTCCATTTAATTTCATCAAAATCGGTGACATGTGGGTTGGAAAATATTTTACCTTGAACTACCCCATATATTAAGATATTGCACCCTAAACTATAACTTCACCTACCCTGTTACTTCTAATATGTACAGTTCTTCTTTCTTAAATCATGGATATAGAAGTTTCATTCGTCAGAATCATCGAAATTAATATTTTTCTTCATCGGAAAATACAACTTTGAACCATGTCATACTGCTGTTTACAAATTCTAATCGCTGCATCTTATGATTGGCATTATGGGGAGTTTTTTTCTGCAATTTATGACGATCTTTAAAATGTGTCATGATTTCTCGATACAGTTTGCCAAAACTGGAGGGAGTTATTGTAGGCCAAAGAAATTTTGGTGCAAATTCACCAAAGGACACTCCCACATACCATATATCCTGGAAAGACCCAAAAAATATATATTTTTTACAGCTGAGAATCGAATTCTACCAAAATTGGCAGAATACACCTCTAAGCTATTTCAAATTACACTATGCAACAAAATTTAGGTTTTTGCATTGGGGTGGACGATTTCTGCGGCAAATGATCACACTAGGTGAGTATAGTCAAACCACAGAAATTGAGACGGCTGTGTAGCAGCTATACTTTTTTTTATGGGCGTGGTAAGTTTGAATTGTCTTATACGATACTGTCCAAAACAAACTTAAAAATGGAACAAATATCCAAATGTTCTACCAATTTATTGTGGAATAGATTTCACTAGAGGATTTCACAGGGGAGAATCTTTCATCTTTAATTTGCATATGTCCTTCTAGTCCCTTTTTAATAATTGAAATCTTTAAATTTTAAAATTGAAATCTGATATGGTTTATTTTGAACACATTATGCTCTGCAAATATATTGCCAAACAAATATGTATATATTGCTCAAGAAGTTCTCTTTATACTATCCTCACTCACCTAGTGTGATCAAAAATGAAGGCACTTCCACAAACGGTTCACCATATGCAGTTAGAAAAAAATCTGAAACTCGTCAACAAAATTATCTTTAATCCGTGCCTACATTGTTTTTAATTTTACTCAGTACGTTCAGAGATATCGTTGAAGTTTATAAAAAAACAACAATTTAAAAAAAAAATAATTAAAAAAAATTAAGTTATAGTGTTTTATTTCTAAATGCACTAAAAACTAGAAAATAATTTTTCTCTTAGCCTCAATAAGTATATTCTTCTTCATGATGGGGTTGCACAATGGTCCACCTACTTAGCACTTCAACAACAATGGTCTAGATACTTTCAATAAAGAGCGTAATTGAAATGAATTAGTTAATTAATTTTCTAGGGATCTCTCAAATAAAACGGTCTCGACCCAAGTTCCGGAGCCATATGCCAAGATAGCTAAAATGAGAGTCTGATATAGCAGGACTTTTTATTTTCAATTCTCCCATTTATCTCCAGGCTGACGTTGTTGTCATTGTTCATGGCGGACCCAAGGTAGACAAATTCACCTACCACGTCAAAACTATATCGGTTGTGGACGTTCAAGTCCGGACCAAGTCGAAAGGTGCTTCTAGTCGTTGATACCATCAATTTTGTCTTGCCCTCATTAACTGCAAGACCCACCTTCGCTGATTCTTTTTCGATTCTTGAAAATACTGCAGTAACCTCTTTCAAATTTCGCCCAATGATGTTTCTGTCGTCAGCATACGCTGGCAAAATATGACTTTTTGTGTTAATGGACATGTTCGTATTTACAGCAGCTTTTCTTATTATTATCTCCATTAAGATGTTGAAGAGATTGCACGAAAGTGTGTCGCCTTGTCTCAGGCTTCTTTTGGTACAGAATGGTTCAGTGAGGTCTTCCCCACTTTCACTGTTGATTTGGTGTTGGTGAGCGTCATTCTAAGGAGGCGGATCTGTTTTGCCGGAATCTAAAGTTCAGACATAGCGTCGTACAATTTTCTATCGAAAGAGCTTTGTAATCGACAAAATGGTGGTATGTTTGCTACTCGTGGGTCTTTTCCAAGATTTGGTGTAGCGTGAATATTTGGTCAGTCGTGGACTTGCCAGGTATTAAACCGCACTGATAAGGTCCAATCAGGTTCTCAATAATTGGCTTTAGTCTTTCACATAATACGCTCGACAAGACCTTATACGCGATGGATAAAAGACTGATACCGCGATAGTTGGAACAGACACACGGATCACCCTTTTCGAAACAACTCATATATTGTGTGTCCGATATGTAATACTGACTAGCAACCACTATGTGTTTGGACACAAGTATACTTTGTTTGCGACTTGCTCGAAACACACCATATATTTCGCTCGAAACAAGTTAGAGTTTTCAGCGTGTAAATACAGCTGCAGTAGAGTCATATATGATATTACTTTGAATTTAAATTGAACGTTGAGTTTTTAAACACAACGACAGCTTCCCTTTCCACAGGCCTTTATATATTTGATGGAGTTAATCGTTTTGGCCACAAACACATTCATATAACTACTTTCTGGCATACGTTGGACTTGTCCGCATTGCTGAATGACAAAAATTTATCAATGAACACCTATAAATACTACTTATTTTTCAACTGAAGTAAACGTAAAAATACTGGCGGGTATTTATGAATAGACGAATCTGTTAAGAGTGGCATCTGTACCTGATTCAGCCTCCTAAAACCAGGGTTCAGACATGATCATTAAATTGCGTCCATTACGCATCAGTTATGAGTTTGATTACGAACGTTACGCGTTTCAAATTTTTCAAAACTTTCCAAATAATGACCACGTATAAATGGGAGTGAAATATCTGTAAAAAATCATCCGTTACAGGTAGGCAACGGAAAACACACATCAATAAAACAGTCCACAAAATCGCCGAGTGCAATACTTGCGGACATTTTTCAAATTTTTCAAAACTTTCCAAATAATGACCAGTCATAAATGTGGGTGGAATTTCTGTAAAAACAGGTACCCAATTGAAAAACACATATCACAAAAATGTGGACTTCCCTTTTTTACCTTGAATTAACTTCAATAAGACTTGATACATTTTTCCGTTTTTAATTTTTCATGATTTGTAAAAATAAAAAATTTTAATTTTTTTAGGTAGAATCAAAAAAAGGTGAAAAATATGTTATCACTGAACTTAGCAGCACTCATTCAATGTTCAATCGATTTTTATGCCCATACATGCTTTAGAAAGCAACTTTAATATGATTTTCAGTAAAGCTAATAAGAAACACAATTTGCTCCCAACCGATCAACTTTGAGCGTGAAGAGAATTAAAATGTGTAATTTTTTGTGTAGTTTTTTTTGTTTTATTTAATATATTTGGTGATGTTAACAAATTTGACTTTTTTCAAAGGCAACAATCATCAAAACGTACAAAACATCTTTCATAAAACACAATTTTGAAAATCGGCTTATGAAGAGAAAAGTTATGAGTTTTTGAACTTTAAATTTTTGGAAAAAAGTCGAAAAAATTATTAATACCTGTAACTTACAAATTCGAGCTGATGGAGAAAAATGGAGATTGGATTTAAAATCAGGGACCCGAAGTTAGTAAAAAAAAATTACATGAGGTACACCCGCTTGGAACGAATTTCCTTTCGCTATATATTATGTACTAGTTAGTTCCAACACACCTAAGGCGCCTGTTGAAAAATATTGTAATTTAAATGGATCTTGTAAAATGATATACTTTTGTTAAGAAATTTTTTATTTATTGAATGTATTTTTTTAAAAAATAGTATATTTTTAGTCTCCTTTTGTAAGAATACGACTATGTAAAGGGGTTTTCAATAAGAGCTCTACAAAAGTTTTTTTAAATAAAACAAAACCGGTTTTAGATACCAATGAAATTCTTCATTCCTGTGAAAGTACGTTCGATGCCATTATGTATGTGACTCGATTTCTTTTGCACGGCCACCACGGGTCCAGACGCTGAACCCAATTTTCGACGGTTTTCAAGCATGAATCGGCCGATACTGCTGGAATTTCACGTTCGATATTCGTACGAAGTTCATCAATCGCCGCTGGCTTGTTGGCATAGACCATAGACTTCACGTAGCCCCACAGGAAATAATCTAACGGCGTCAAATCGCACGACCGAGGCGGCCAATCGACTGGGCCATTTCGTGAGATAACACGTTCACCAATCTTGGTTTCCAATAAATTGATTGTGGCATTCGCTGTGTGGCTTGTGGCGCCGTCCTGTTACAACCACATGTCCTCCAAGTCCATATTATCCAATTGGGGCCCAAAAATATTCGGTTATCATTGAACGGTAGCGATTCGCATTCACAGTAATGTGCCGGTCTTGATCATCACGGAAGATGACGCCGCCGGCCCATAAACCGCACCAAACCGTAATTTTTTCGGGATGCAATGGTGACTCATGGATTACGTGTGGATTGCTGTCTGACCAATAACGCATATTTTGCTTATTGACGAAGCCATTCAGCCAGAAATGAGCCTCATCGCTGAAGATGATTTTCCAATGAAAATCCGAATCATTTTGAAGTTGTTGCTCAGCCCAATTCACGAACATACAACGCTTATGGTGGTCAAGCGGCTTCAGTTCTTGCGTCAATTTGATCTTGTAAGGATGTAGGCCAAGATCTTTTCGCAAAATTCGCCAAAACGGCGTCACAGAGATGCCTAACGCTTGAGGACGCCGTGTGAGAGACACATTTGGGCTTTCTTGAACTGAAGCCTCAGCGGCAGCAATATTCTCGACACTACGGGCAATTCTTTGTCTCACTGGCACGGGAACATTTTGTACTGTGCCTATGGATTCAAATTACTAGAAATTACTACTAGACGCTCAATTGTTGATCTGGTAGGACGATTATGACGACCATAAACAGGACGTAGCGATCTTAAATTAGAGGCCACTGACTCCAAATTTCGGAGTAAATTTTAATAATTTCGACTCGTTGTTGGCTCGTATATATTTCCATGACGAAATGGCAAACCTTACTGAAGAGAAATGTCAAAAGAGCGGGGAAAAATATGGCGTCGTTTGCTGTCCCTATCGATTTACTTTTGTAGCGTCTCTGTTGAAAAACCCGTTATTATATTTTCCCGAAAAGATCCTTTCTTTGAAAATAAAAAAATAATGGTTTCCCGTTACATCCCGCGCATGGATTAGGGAGAGCGTCTCCCAAACCAGGGAGCTGTGCGCGTTCTAGTTTTACACTCACTGATTGGGCCCTACAGTTTTACACCGGTTCCAAAAGGTATTGTGAAAAGCTTTTTCATGGCTGAATACTCGATAGCGTCGAAAAGAAAAGGAATTTTTTGTAAGAAAATGTATTTTTTGTAAGAGAGGGTATTTTTTTTTGAAGAAAAGCTTTTTTTTACGAAAGAACAGATACAATTTTAAGAGTAGGTACTTATCTCAAGAAAAGTTATTTTGTTTTACAAAAAAAGGTATTCTTTAAAGAAAATGTAGTTTTTTGAGAAAAGGCAATTTGTTGTAAGATAATGTACTTTTTTAAGAGAAGGTACTTATTTGAAAAATTACTTTTTTTAAGAAAAGGTACTTTTTGTAAGAAAATTTAATTTTTTAAGCAAATGTACTTCTTTAAGATGTTATTTTTTTAAACTTCTTTGACTTTGGCTTTTCCAAATTTACTTTTTATTCGGTTCAAACTATAATATGTAATAAACAGGCTCCACCTAGAAAATTTCCCATTAAACAAGAAATATGTTATTCTGGACACAAACCAAAAGTACGAATGTTAAAGTGCTGCCAAACATAATTCCATGCTGAGGGTTGTGTTTCATGGATTTGCCAGTCTTGCACCTTGGCTTTTCTAAGTTTACTGTTTATTGGGTTCAAAACGACAATATGTAATACGCTGGCTTCACCTAGAAAACTTCCCTTTAAACCAAACCAAACCAAAAGTACCCACTATAGTTGATAATAATGTGTTGTAATAAAGTAGTTAAATAAAAGTTGTTTCAAAATTTTTCATTTAGCCCCCATCGCACAACGTGCGATAAGGAACTTCGTTTCAATTGCTAGAGAATTCCAATCAACACACAAAAAGTTCAATTTAGTTCGCTTGTGTAATCATTGCACGTGTTTGTGGTTTCAACTGCGCGAAAACATTCGCACGTTATAATATCGCCTACTAACGGTTAACAGATGTTTGCTAAAATAAAATGATTTTTTCATTGGTTTGAGGTGTTTACTATTATACTGCAACAACAAATATGACCAAAATTGTTCTGGGCCCATTGTGCTATTGAGTCACTCGTTTTTTGGGTTCTCAATATTTTCTTTTTATTTCTTGCACTTCCTGATAGCCCATCTAGAAATTTACCATCGTATAGAATTGTATTTTTCAAACACTTTCACGTTAACTTAAACTTTTTTCCCCCCACTAATTATTTAAATATCATTCTGTGATTCCAATCTGTTATCATCTAAATTCATAGGAATTGATATGAAAATTGTATAACTTTATGTATAAATACACGCGTGTCAAGAATACGTTTTATTTCAACACCCACATAAATCATGGATACATTTTTAATATGACATGATATGAAACAAATTCATTTGTCACAGCCAACTGGTTAATTTCCACCTTCTTGAATTTTAGCATTGAATGCCACGGAGAATAGTATCTATCCTCATTGCGAAACTGGTCTTGGTTTCTGGCACAACTGTGCGTATACGTGATAATTGATTATGAAACCCTAAGTAGTCATTAGTCATTCGCCACGACGATGTGCTAGTGGCAGTGCCATACACTAATGTTAGTTAAGTGTTTTCCCCATAGGAGACATATATGGATGGGTTTGTGGCCAAAGAAGAAATTGTTTGCAAATGTGTTCTTGTGTGCTTTGCTTGCGATATTTTTCGAACACTTGCATATTGGAAAATTCTCAATTCAGATGATTTTTCGTTTGCATTTAGTTTGACGAATTTTTCAAAAACAGTATTCTGTGGCTACATCTGAAATATTAAAAAAGGTTTACCTTATCGAGTCTTCGCATTAGCATTCGAGCGTTGTGTGAAACCTTTACGCTTTACAATTCAAAATTAATGTTACAACAGCTTTATTGAAGCTTTCGCAAAAAAGCTTTATTACGTTAGCTTACTGTTTGTTTCACTTTTTACTAGATACATGTTGCCAAGCAACATTAGCTTGCTGTTCGTTTCACTTTTTACTAGATACATGTTCCTAAGCAATGTTGAGCAACCAAAAACACTCAACCAAACACCACACATATGTTTGAGTGTATGTGTTTAAACAATTTTCATTTGAGAAATTAAAATACTAGAAATATATCAACCAATATGAAATGTATATCAAACGAAAGATAACATCTTCATTTACCTACAAAAAAAATTTTAAAAAAATTCATCTAGCTGTTTCCTCAAATTCAATGAAATAAAGATTACAACAATAAAAACCTGACATGACTCCTCATACCGTAAGGTAAGACGTATTCTACGTCAAAAAGTAGCAATGAAAAGGCCCAATAAATAAAAACCATAAATCGTTCCAGTAACAAAGGTCCGATTAAATAAATATCATCCCTGATGATTTTTTAAAATGGTTTTAAAATCTTTATAAATGGAACCGATAGTACTGAAAGAATTCACATGTTGTTTATGAAGCCACATTAATACACAATATGGTTACAGCCAGGTGCTTTCTCAACATATTCTGTCCGGATGTAGCCCAACAAATTTATGTTAGTTCCTGATGAACCAACTTTTACTAGGCCATAAGTTTCTGCATGTTTCTAAGATCGTTACTTCCAGAATGTCTGCTAAGTCCTAGAAGCAGTACGATTCGTAAATTTCTTTTACTCTTCACTCGCACAGCTCCTGCAGTAGTTACGAGGTAAGCGCTAATGCCTAGTAGTGTTGCCAAATCAGAATTTTTCTATGATATTGCTTTGGCGGGAATTCTAGCTTCTTTTTTTTAATTTTAGTTTGTTAGCATTTTTTAATCAGAAAATTATTTTCACCACTGGCTCCATGTTTTGTGCGAGTGTCCCCTTTACGGGGCTTTTAGGGATTTAGTCGGCATGGGTCTCACCAGATCCGGTGGTGAGTGGTGTGTGAGTAGTATGCTTCTGTCTCCGGATGCGTTGTGTGTGGCAACGCGGTTTGCCTCTCGTGTTTTCGCGAGTCGGCGTGCTAGGACGGTTTAGTTGTTGTGGGTTTCACTGGTCTCTATCGGTGTCTCCCTTTTGTAGTGGTTAAACGTTTTTCGTGATCCTGGCTTTTTCAAGCTAGTTATTCAGCCGTTTAGGATCTCGTTGTCGGTACTGCTGAACCCTGCGAACACAGGGATTGCCAGTCCCGGACTTCGTCGGAGTCGAATTTGGAAGTGGATTAGCCGCGAGGTCTGACCAGAGGCCTGTTTCTGGTACCGTGTGCTGTTTGGGATTGACACGTGGAAGGTCTCGAACTCGTGCCCTTTCAGTTTGTGTCTTGTTGTTGTGACCCACGGGGGCATCATCGGGCGAAGCCTGAAGATTGGCTGCCGGTCGCTGTTATTGACCGGAAGAGGTGGAAACAGCCTTGCTCCCACGGTGAGAAAGCTGCAGCCGTCTGACTGTAGTTATTAGACACAATTTTAGCATTTAAATGGCAATGTCACGTGATGTTGTTGTTGGTGTTGATTTTGTAGAATTGTTTCACGATTGATGCTTTTGTCGCCGGGGGTGACCAGTCCCCTACTTAGTACAAAGTAAAAACTGGGAGCAGCTTCACTGCGAAACTCGGACCAGAGAGTATGCCTATCTGGTAGCACGGGTGGTGTTGGCCCCCTTGTGGGAGATCGTGCTGGCTGTGGTTGCCACCAAAATCGCTGGTAGAGGCTATGTAGTTGCCTTGTATATCAGTTACTTGTAACGAAGTATGCAAGGCAGGTGCATATCCTCGAAATATGGGATCCGTGGCCCTTATCACGGTAGAGGTTTGGATAGTACCTCACTCTTTACCAAGGAGGAGTAGCTCATGTACAGACAGTTTGCTCAATTGGTAGCTCGTGGACGGAAGAAAGAAGTCGCGCTGGCGGATATGCGAATACGGGGCGTTTGTTCTCCCACGTAATCGTGTATACCAATGGTGTAAGGCTTCCTATTCCTGATCTCTTGGCTGCCCCTCTATGCGGGGTAGCACGAATATCTCACGGGCGGCGCTAACAGTCGTATCAAACATGTTGTTGGTGGGGCGGTGCTCACCTGTGGTTAAGGACTTCACGTCGAGAACCACATTAAATCACGCGGACTCTGGCCGTCGGTGGTGCCATGGTTAGTGTGCGCGGCTCTTGTTGATGAGAACATGGGTTTGGTTCCGCTGACCACCTTACATATTTTTCGACGACGGCCACCTTGCTTAGTGATAGCAACAACATCGAGTCTTTAGCCAGGAAAGAGTTTTAAAAATACCGTTCGGAACCGGTGTACAACTGCCAGTGAGTGTTAAACCAAAAAATGCACAGCTTAATGGTTGTGAGAGGCTCTCCCCAATCACTTCATGGGATTAATGGGAACCATTTTTGTTGTTTCAATAATTTGATCTAAATTACGCCCAGGAAAATTTTTTTCCCCAACTATTTGACCAAAATTGGTGCAGTAGAGGCCATGAATATCGAATCTGAATACAGAAATGTTGTTCGTTGAATATAACGCTGGGCGCTATTTAAACTTTTTTAATTTATGAACCAGATGAAAAAAGCAGATGAATTTTCAGCCGTATAAAATGTGCGTGGTGCAACAATTGTCAGCATGGGACTATTTGACACGGCGGACCTCTTGTGAATACATTTTTGTCACTATACCCCGTGACGCAATTGTGTTCTTTTCTGATGAGGCACATTTTCACCTCAGTGGGTATGTAAACAAACAAAATATGCGGTACTGGAGTGAAACAAACCCCAGAGAACTTCACCAGAGACCTCTGCATTTGAACCACGTCACTGTGTGGTGCGCTATATCACGAGTAGGCATCATTGGCCCTTACTTTTTCCAGAATAACCGTGTTGCTGTAACTGTGATATCCGAACGGTACTTGACTATGATACAGGATTTTTTTTCAGCCGGCTCTTGAGGTAATGCAATTAGAGGATATATAGTTCCTACAGGATGGTGTCACTGCACACACAGCTAGGGTTACCTTGAATTATTTGAGGCAAATGTTTCCTGGACGGCTTATCTCTTTGAGGGGTGATGTGAACTGGCCGGCACGCTCACCAGACTTAGCGCCATGCGATTTTTTCCTTTGGGGTTACCTGAAGTCGAAGGTGTATATCAGCCGTCCCAACACCTTGGAAGACCTAATTAACAATATTGAGGCTGAAATTTGCAAAATACCAGTCGACATGCTTGTTAGAGTTTATGAAAACTTCAGAAAACGTATGTAGCAGGGTGTGGATAGCGAAGGTCGACATTTGCCAGATATACTATTTAAAACCATGTAGTTTAAAAATTCCCTTACTGCTCAATATAATTAAAATATAAACTAAATTTTTCTAAGGTTCAGAACTTTTTTATTTCATTCCCAATAAAGCAAATTACCCCGGTCCACCCTGTATAACGAAATGATTATCTACAAAATAATGCGCCTTAATTTATATATTTAGTCTATTTTGCGTCTTGTTTGAACCCGGGAAATGAATAAGGGTTGATTCATTGCCTCCTTCGTCTGCGCCTGTCATCATAGCTGTCATCTTATGGAAGCGATATCAACTCAAAGTCTCTTTCAGGAACTATATGTTGTTGTTGTAGCAATGTACAAAAACAAGACGTAATTAGACGTACAAACTAATCAAAATTTACTATGTGGTTCCACGGAATCTATATTTTGGATAAACCGAAGAACTACATAATCTCCAAGATCACTGTGGTATCGTTTTTGTACAACATTGTAAATTAAATAAAATAAATGGTTTCCCATTACATCCCATGAAGGGACAGGGGAGAACTTCTCACAATCACTGAGCTGTGCGCTGTCCAGTTTCACTCACTGATTGGGACCTACAGTTTTACACCGATTCCGAACGGTATTTTGAGAAGCTTTTTCATGGCTGTATACTCGATAGTGTCGCCGTCACTATGCGAGGTGACCGCCGCAGAAAGAAATTGTTGAGCCGCGCACACTAACCATTGCACCACCGACGGCCACATTGTAAATTACAATGATAAAAAACCACAGGAAAATATTTTAACGAAAAAACCATTATTTTGCCACAATTGATAACTCCGAAGCTATTGGCCAGATTAAAAAATAGTATGGGCAGACGTTAAAGGTAATGAATATTGCAAATTTCTTAAATTTATTTCAACAAAATCAGACAAGTTGTTTTACTGTTATGATCAATTATGTGGAGAAATAATTCAAAAAATTAAAATTCTACTTAAAACAGAGTGAAAATAAACGTTATCATAAATTTTAAATATTTATTGTGAAAAGTGTCAATTCGCTGTAGCGGAAAAGTACCTGTTCATTATAACTTACTTACCCACTTATCCAAGCCCACTTATATCAAATACAGCATTAACGATTACTTGCCCACTTACTCCGGTCTCGAACAACCCTGAGGGTCAGGGACCCTACAAATCGAAGATAAAATATTTCGCCAACCAGTTCGATCTTTTGCCTTATCTCTCCAGTTGGTAATACCAAGTGTACGCTGGAATTCGTCACCCTGATGCCTCCAGCGGAGCCATCATCTTCCTTATTTTACGTCTTCCTCCGAGTTAGGTTTCGAAAACCCTTCGTGCTGGTTAGTTTTCATCCATTCTACTGACATGGCCTAGCCAGCGCAATTGCGTTATTTTGATCCGCTTAACTATGTCAATGTCGGGATATAGCTCATACAGCTCGTGGTTCATGCGTCGCCGATACTCGCCGTTGTGCACTATAGGGCCATAAATTTTCGGAGCATTTTTCTATAGAAGACTCCTACTGATGGTTCGTCTGCTTGCGATAAGGCCCAGAATTCTGCGCCATAAAGCAAGAGAGGCTGAATGAGAGTTTGGTACAGCTGGACTTTTGTTACTCGAGAGAGGGCTTTATCTCTAAAGAGCTTGCTCAGCCCAAAATAACATCTAATCGCAAGCACAATTATCCGCTTGATCTCAAGGCTGACGTTGTTCTTTTTGATTACGCCAGATCCGAGGTAAGTATATAAATTCGTCCACCACCTTGAAATTATAAGGGTTATCAACGTTAACGCTTTGGTCTAATCGCGTGGGGGCCCTGCTCGGTGAACCCATTAATTTTGTCTTGTCCTTATTTACCGTCAGCCCCACTGTTTCTGATCCCTTCCCATTTCTCGAAAACATCGCAGTAACTTCCCTAACTGTGCGTCCAATGATATCTATATCATCAGCACACGCGAGCAGCATGTGAGTTTTGCTGCTGATGGTGTTATTCATGTTGACTGCAGCTTTTCTAATAATGACCTCCATTAAGATGTTAATGAGATCGCACGATAGGGTGTCACCTTGTCTGAGGCCTCGCTTAGTTTCGAAAGTTTTGGTAAGATCCTTACCAACTTCCTGCAAAGGTGTATGAGTTTTGCAGGAATACTAAGCACAGACATTGCATCGTAGAGTTTCAACCGTATCGGGCTATCGAAGGCCGCCTTATTATCGACAAATAGATGTTAGGTGCCGATTTATTTTTCGTGGGTCTTCTCCAGGATTTGACGTTGCATGAGAATCTGGTCAGTTGTCGATTTTCCAGGCCTAACGCCACACTGATATGATCCGATTAGTTCAGCGATAATTGGGTTTAATCTTTCGTACATTATACTTGTTAGAACCTTATACGCGGTGGTTCACAACCTTATTCCATGGTAGTTGGCACAGAGACTCGGGTTACATTTTTTAAATATGGAACATATTAAACTGAGACTCCAATCGCCGGGCATGCATTCATCTAACCAAATTTTGTTAATGAGCTGATGCATGAACCTTATCAGCTCATTGCCTCCAGCACTAAACAGCTTTGTCGATGAGCCTCCGGCTCCTGAGGCTTTGTTGTTCTTAAACCGGGCAAAAGCTGTTCTGACCTCGTGTTGATGGCTAGAGAGGCAATCGATGTCGTCGTCCAAATTGTTATCGATTGTCTCATCGTCATTTGATGTCTCAGCTACCAGTAGCGCAGAGAAATGATCTCTCTATATTCCGAACATGCTCTGCACATCTGCGATGAGATTTCCGTCCTTGTATTTACAGAAGGGGCCCTGAGCCATGTCCATTAGTTCTGTTGTTGACTTTTTGGTAGAATTTTCGGGCTTCGTTCGTTCTTCTGTATGTCTCAATTTTCTCACTCTCGCGCTTTCTCCACTGCCGTTTCTTACGCCTATAGAGACGGTTTACCTCCTTCCTTTTCTCAATATACCGCTCAGTTGCAGCTCGCGTTGCAATTGACTGAAGCATTACCACACGTGCAGAGTTCTTTTCATCATTTGCAATGCGACACTCCTTCATCGTTCCATGGTTTGTTGCGAAGCGGTTTTTCAAAACCAAGTACGGTTGTTGCAGCAGTTTTGATAGTGTCGGAAATGGGTTTCCACTGCGCTTCAGGGTCGTCATCGGGATAGGGTTGGTTCTGAGCCAAAAGTTGCAAGAGCTCCCTTGAGTAGGCTGTGGCCATCTCTGGCAGTTGCGGCTTTCCGATGTCTAGCTTTCTTTCTAACTAGTTTCTGTAATTTTCTCAAAATTTGGTTTCAGCAGTTGTAGTGGGCAAAAACAGCAAAAAAGTAAGGTTTATTTAAAAATTTAGGATAGGGACCTGGGGATTATGATGGATGGATAGATCTAAAAAATTGAAAATTGATGGATAGATGTACAAAATTTGTCCCAGGAAATAGTTTTATCTCATTTTTCCTGATTTTGTGATATACGTGAAGATAACTTCGGAACGACGATACAATTACTTATAATTTGTTCCATGTATGATCTAGTCGTTCCAGTAAGTTTGCCTTTGATATTTTTTTTGTTCCCACGAGTGCGGATGGTAGCGAAGTCAATCACATCAGAACATGACAAGGATTGAGTCATTGCTGAGGCGCCCAGGTATCAGTAAAGGCCACCGGTAAAACACAATCTCCGTTAACCCCTGACTTTGAAACGACAATCCCGATGTGGGGGGATATTAGTGGTATTCCTGTAAACTCACATGACCCTCGAAAACTTGCACAGTAAACGTCACACACAAACATTTTTCACACACAAACCGACTTGCACAAATGTAGAAAACTTTCGAGTCAAATTTGCTGTGCAAACATCGGAAACGAAAGGTGGGACATTTATGCGAGTCGATGTGTAGGAGATCATTTTTGTTTTGTTGTGAAGTTTGCTGTACAAGGTTTGGAGTTTTTCGAATTTGCATGAAAATCACTATTTAGTATTCACTGCAAAGCGATATAGTCGAGTAAACAGAGGCATCCAAATATAAACCCGAAAAAGTGTATATTTTTAAGCGCTCCTGTTTCAAGACTCCCTATAGGCCGTTCGACTACAAAACGATTTTTTTTGTTGAAATAAAGCGCATGGGAAAGCTAACGGGAATATCTGATTTTTTGCATTGTCTGTGATCAATATAGTCTTGAAAAGACTTTCCATGATAATGAAACATATCGCACCCTATTTACAAAAGAGTCATAACTCAAAATTTTCAAATTTTCAGTAGAACCAAAAAACTGATGTTGTTAACAAGAAATATGTATGAAAATACTGAATTATAGACATATTCATACGGGACTTTTTTGACGAAAGGGAAGAGTAGACGACGTCAGATTTTTACAGCGGATAGAAATGGTCCTTGGTTATGGTTTTCAAGCAAAAAATTAAAATCTGAAAATTTTGAATTATGACTCTTTTGTAGTTAGGGTGCGATATAGTGGCAGAAATCAGTCTTCAGTCTTCCACAGTGAAATTATATTTTAGTTAATTTCCTTAACATTCCCTTCCATATACACATCCCCTGTCAGCCAAAGGCTTTGATTTACGTGATAGTCATTCAGTTCCTATGCAATTTTCGTACGAAATGTTATCATTTATCTCTAAAAGGAAAGAGAGTTACCATCTATCTCTGATTTACGAATAGCACTACAATTTATTTTTAAAGCATGTGATGTTTCTCTTGTTTGTTAAAGTAAAGAACATTTCAAAATTCCGGTCCCTAATAAATATCAAATAATTGTTTTCGTATGAAATAACTTTGGCATAACCAGCCTGTGATAGAATTTGCTTACGACATTTTCACAAAGCGTTGAGTACCAATCAAATGAATTAACGAACGAATTTCTCAGACCACGAAATTTCACATATTTTTTATACTCTTAGTTCTTATGGGCACGAACATTTCCTAAGAACTGAATACGGAGCTTTAAACATCTGTCAATGACATGAGTATGAAATTTGAAACATAATTAAACGAATCTAAATCCTCAACATTTATTACGCACAACGTAATCATAGTTTCAACGCAATTCATCAGCAACGTCGGCAAATAAATTAACATAAACATTTAACACCAACACCAACATCTATATCAATATCAACATCAAGGGCTTCCTTAAATGTTTAGCAGGAAACTCTAATGTTTCTCTTGGGTTGTACTAAATCCTTTAATTCATACAGCATGGACTCAATACATTAAACTGTAGATGGTGGAATTTGAAACGAAGTTCATTATCGCAAGTTGCGGAACGGCAGCTAAATGAAAAAAAAATTAAACAACTTTTGTTTTAACACTATAATGTTACAACTAGAGTGTCCAAAACCGAAAAACCGGAGAAACCGGTTTTTTAACCGTGTGGCGGTTTTTTTAAAAAACATAATTTTCGAACAAACCGGAAACCGGTTATTTGACGTCGGTTAACCCGGTTTTTACTTAATTTGTATTCATATCCTTATAGAAATTAATAATAAATTATATGATTATCGAATTTTAATGAAATTTTCCAATTAAGAAACATGATTTCTATTCGCAAATATGATTTTATATTCCAAAAAGTTATAAATGGCATTTCCAAACAATTTTTTTAATCGAATTTTAAAATGACTTTTTGACTTGAATAAGAAATAACTACCAATTTTTTTAAAAATTAATTGAACATTCACATTATATTTTTCAAATTTAAAAATTACAATAATTTTATAAATAAATGTTTTAAACTTAATAAGATTTTCATACATGATAATCTATTTCAAATTTGAATATAATTTTCGAATTTAAATCAGTTAAATATAAATTTGAACAAAACTTTTAAATTTGATATTAAACACGCATTCCAAAGTGACAAAATATGACAATTGAAGCCCTTGGTGGAAGAAGGTGTTAACTCACTTTTTTTTCCAAAACAAAATTTTCCTTCTTTTAATGTTTCCATGGTGTGTCTGATTTAAAAAAAAATTTAAAAAAAAATTGTTAAATTTAATTTTAATAATTTAAATATCAGATGTTGACTTTTTTCTTATCTAAAATAAAATCAGATACCATGGAAACATTAACAGAAGGACAAAAAGTGAGTTAACACTTTCTGCCACCAAGGGCTTCAATTGTTTTATTTAAAATTAAAACGTAACTATCATATTTAAATAGAGTTGTGAAATTAGAGTTAGTTGTGAAATTTAGAGTTTTAGACACTAATGAGCCATATAAAATGATCGCTATACAAATATATGTGTAATTTAATTTAAATCAAAAAACCGAAAAAATCCGGTTCTACCAATTTTTGCTAATAGTACAAACGAAAATCCGGTTTCTTAAAAACTTGATTTTTCGAACAAGCCGAAAACCGGTTTCTTGAAATCTAAATTTTTCGAACAAACCGAAAACCGGTTTCTAAAAAATTAGGTTTTTTGGGCATTCTAGTTAAAAACCACTATTATCAACTATATTGTTTACATTTGCTTTGGTTTGTGTCCATACTAACGGCTTGGATCATAGAGAAAGAAATTAACTAGATGTGGGAAGTTTTCTAGGTGGAGCCAGTAACCAATATTTAGTCAATATTGTAAAGGGTTTTCCAATAAGGCCTTGAGAACTTTTTTTTAAATAAAAAGCAAACTATTTGAGATATTTCCAAAACTTTATGATCGACTTGAAATACAATCAAAACATTTATGAATGGATCTCGACTTCGGTCATATGGCAACCGCGGGCACATCGGCACCAGTCAATTCGATGGACCCAATTTTCGATGACTCGGTTACACATTTCGGCCGTAACGCCGGCTTTTGCATGTTCAATGTTGGCTCTGAGTTCTTCCAACGTCGTCGGATTGTTGGCATAGACCAATGATTTGACGTAGCCCGAAAGAAAAAAGTTAAATCGCACGAACGAGGCGGCCAATTGACTGGTCCAATTCTTGAGATAACACGCTCACCAAACTTACTTTTCAATAAATCGATTGTAACGTGTGCTGCGTGGCTTGTGGCACCGTCCTGTTGAAACCACATGTCGTCCAAGTCCATGTTTTTCACTTCGGGCCAAAAATAATCGGTAATGATGGCGCGATAACGATCGTAATTCACAGTAACGTGACGATCGTTATTGTCGACGAAAAAATATGGCCCAATGACGCCGCCGGCATGCAAACCGCACAAAACAGTTATTTTTTTTTTTGTGGATGAAGTGGTGATTCATAAAGCACATGTGGACTTTCACCAAACCAATAACGCATATTTTGCTTATTGACGAACCCATTGAGCCAAAAATAAGCTTCGTCCCTGAAGATGATTTTGCGATGAAATTCATCATCTTGGCGCTCAATCGGAGAACGTACGTCGAGTCAAATGGTCCATCGGCTTCAATTCTTGAGTCAGCTTGATGTTGTATGGGTGTAAATCAAGAAGATCTTTGTGCAAAATTCACCATAAAATGGTCTTGGTGATGCCCAGTTCTTGAGAACGCCGCGGAATCGACTGATTCGGATCGTTTGCTACGGACGCCTGAACGGCAGCGATATTTTCGTCACTTCGACCAACCCGTAGCCTCACTAGCGCGGCAGCATGACACAATGAATATGTAGGCTACTAGAGTGTCTACTAGGACGTGAATAACGACCGAAAGTTAACGCTCTTAAAGTTGCGGTCACCGGCTCCGAATTTCGGTAGTACGTTTTTATAATTTGCTTACGTTAGTCGTTCGTGTACTTTACCATGATGAAAAACTGAAAAAAAGGAAAGTAACAGTTAGATGATCAGTGAAATAGTGCGTTCGCAAATTAAATTCAAAGTTGTCACGTACCTATTGGAAATCCCATTAGTTTTGAACCCAATAAAAAGTAAATTTAAAAAAACCAAAGAGCAAGACCTGGGAAAAAATATTGCATTTTGTTACAATACCTTTTATTACCTTTTATTTGAAAAAATTAGTTTTCTTAAAAACTACTTTTATTTAAAAAAAGAAAAAAATTTAAAAAAAAATGAATTTTTTCTCAAAAAAATACCCATTCATATTCTTAAACATAGTACATTTTCTTAAAAAACTAAATACCTGATCTTAAAGAAGTACCTTTGCTTAGAAAAAGTGAACTTTATTCAAAAATTAAATTGTTCGAGCGTTTGGTCGTATTTTTAATTAATTTTATTCTGCGATATTTCGCTACCCTTTGGGTAGCATCGTAAGGAAGACAAACACAATTATTAATTAGAAACGAAAAGAATTGTAAATTTTCTTACAATAATTACTCTTTTCTTAAAAAAAGTAATTGTTTTTAAAGTAAGTACCTTTTCGTAAAAAGTACATTTTCTTACAACAAATTGCCTTTTCTTAAAAAACTACATTTTCTTTAAGGAGTAACTTTTTTGTAAAAGAAAAAAAAATTTTTCGTGAGATAAGTAGCTACTCCTAAAAAATTACCTATTCCTATTAAAATCTTTCCTTCAAAAAAATACCTTCTCTGGAAAAAATACTTTTTCTTACGAAAATTCATTTTCTTAAAAGTGGCGTTTCTTAAAAATAAAATAATACCTTTTCTGTTCTTTTCTTGAGATAGTAGCCTTTCTGAGAACAAGTACATTTTCTTAAAAAAATTACCTTTTCCTAAAAAGGGTACCACTTCTTTAAAAAATACCTGTTCTTAAAAAAAGTACTTCTTTGTAAAGGATCTTCTGGCTTTTTCTTACAGAAAGTACTTCTTCTTAAAAATTTTACCTTTTCTTAAAAAAACATTGGCGTTTAATAAAAGAAGTGCCTCTCCCTAAAAACGAACCTTTTCGGGAAATATAGTACATATTCGTACAAAAAGGACATAAAAATATACTTTAAAAAAATAGTAAATTCTATAACAAAAATTTTCTTAAAAAAATTTATCATTTTACAAAAAGTATCCTTTCTTAAAGATCAATTTAAATTATCATATTTCTTAACGGGCGCCTTAGGCGTGTTGGAACTAACTAGTACATAATATATACCGAAAGGAACGTTATTCCATCCTGGTGTTCCCTGACACGTCATGTGATTTTTTTTTATTCATTTTTGAATAAAACTATTTTTATGTGTAATACTGCGGTCTTAATAAACATTAAGGGGCAAAAATACAAATATATGTATATTCGGAGATATTTTTACCTGTTGCCTTTTTGTGTGAAACCATTGTCTATTGAAAACCTAACACATCTTACAACTCCAAGCGCTTCAGCTTTTATACCTCATCTCATAGTAGACCCAATTTTTAAATTCGTAATGAGTTGATTTTGGTTTATGGTTGATCTGACGTTAAATACGAAAATAGTTTTTCAGTGTTTTGTGAAATAATGATACTGCATATACACGCTGAAAAATCTGTCCGTTTTTGTTGTTTCGATTTAAATATTATGTGTTTGTAGCTTGTCGCAAATATAGTACACTTGTGTCCAAACACATTATGTTTGCTATACAATATTACATGTTGGAGGCACCATAATTAATTGGTTATGATGTACGATTTTGTGATGCAAATGGGGCTTTGTTTGTTGAAAACTGCTGAAAACACTAACGTGGACAGATAATAAAGAAACAAAAAAGCAGCAGATCTTCAGCTTATGAGAGAAATGATTGCAAACATGTACATTGTTCCTGCAGATATTGCTGAGGCCGTTTTTCAGCGTGTGGCACCAGTGGCAACTTTTACGGAAAATAACCGGTAGTTATACATTGTCAGCTAATCGTAAAAATAAAGTGATAATAATCTAAAATGCAATTTTCATTTTAAAATAAAAACACGTATTTTTTGAAATAGTTGTGATTTTTTTATTGGATTGTAAAGAAGACATGTTCCGATTAAGTATGGAATAAAACATCCGTCAGATGTCTCCCACGGCTCTGAAGAGAGGCCATTACTCTTTTCATGAAATTTTGTCACCGATACGTGGCTGTATCTCACCGATGACGCGTTGGATCTAGGAATTGAGCTCAGGAATTGTTTCTGGTTTATTCGCATAAGCACGTGATTTCACTAAACCCCAAAGAAAAAAAATCGCACGACGTTAAATCGCATGATATTGGTGGCCAGTTGACATCAGAATTTATTGAGATAATTGGTTCTGGAAATCGTTGTTGCAATAAATCGCGAAGAATTTTGCGGCATTTTTTTGGGTTAAATAATGTGCCGAATAAAGCTTCTCAAAATACAGTTCGGAACCTTTGTAAAACTGTGGGTCCCTATATAAAACTAGAAACCTCACAGCTCACTGGTTGGGAAAAGCTCTTCCCAATTCCTTCATGGGATGTACCGGGAAACTATTTATTTAATGTGTCGAGCAAGTCAACCATTCAGCGTATTATCGAGAATTTTTTAGCTTTGTATACACTGGGAAATAAAGTGGAGTCTGGCCGAACTCATATAGTACGTATGGCACAAAATATTGCTGCAGTGAGAGACATGCAGTAATATGACATTAATGAAAACCCAGACTCGTCGTCAGTTAGACACCGTGCACAAGAATTTCAAATGTCATCGTCAACTTTGTTCAACTAATGGAAAATGAAATGCGCAGACGGGAGTGGAGTGAAAAGGTTGTGCAGCTCATGGGCCTGAAACATAAACTTTTTATTTTAAAATAAGGAAAATGCTACCAACATTACGCTTGTTACCAAAATAAGTACTATTCAGTGAAATTTAACTCAATTGCGTTGAAGGGAATATCAGTTTGTTGCAAACATTTGTCGTTTATCATATTAGGCTTTTTGAGTTTGAAGTTACTGTAACTCGGTTGCGGTAAACGAAAACACCGTTAAAGTATATATATATATAACATATATCGTTTTTGGAACAAAGTTCATTATCGCGCGTTGCCTGATGGGGCCCAAAATCCAGTGAGTGTTCGAACTCACGGGCGATGTGTTAACACCTCTTTGTTACACGATACCTGTTCGATTTCTATGAACACATTAGCAAATGTTACATTGGAAAATAAAAAAACAGCGTTAAATAATATTAATACTTAAAATTATTTATAGACCAGTGCAAGCACATGTGTCATTATTTTCTTGCTTAATACTTTTTGTTTTATTCCCACAACAAAACAAAGAGAATGCAAAGCAACAGACACAATGACATACAAACATACATTGTTCTGTTCGTGCATACGCTACACAAGTTCATACAATTTTCGTTGCTCTCTTGCTATCTCATTTTTATGCACGTATTTACGTCATTATTCTCTTTTCTCTGAGAGTGTTCCGCACCCACACAAGACAACTATTCGCTGCCGCTACATCAGTGTGTGTTTTTTTCGCAGTCTGAAAATCTGTGTTCGCAGTCGGACAAACCTGTATTCTGTATAGGGGTGGGTCACCCTTATCATTTAGGGGTATAAAAAATAGATGTGGCCTATTCTGTGACCTACCCGATATGCACACAAAATTTCATACAAATCGGTCCAGCCGTTTCGGAGGAGTTTAACGGCAAACAATGTGTGATCGCTGTCGGACAATCTGTGTTTGGATGTGTTCACTTTGTGAGTTTAGTCCCTACCCGCGCCTATAGATGTTAACACATCAAAAATTAAACAACTTTCGTCTTGGCACAATTGAGGGGGTTAGAAGCAATGGGATGCAAGTGACTTTTGAAAACTTTTGAGTGAAATAAGTTTAAAGTTAAATTGCAACATAAATATCCCATCTGTATTATTACTTCTTTAAGTTGAGAAATCTTGAGATATATTTTTATCTAACAAGCTAAAAAAATAACTTCTGCTACACACACAAATAGACAAGAAATTACTTTAAAGTTGTTAACTCTGTTTGAGTAAAAAATGCACTTGCATCCCTTTGCTTCTGGCCCCTTCAATTATACTACAACCCACTTTTATTAACTATATTGTTTGCTTTTGCTTTGGCTTGTGTCTAGACTGACTACATGCCTCACATATGTAGGGAAATTTATTGTTTAATGGGAAGTTTTATAGGTGGAGCCTGTAAGCAACATTTAGTATACATTGTAGTTTTGAACCCAATAAAAAGTAAATTTAGAAAAGCCAAAGTGAAAACAAAATTTTCTTAAATAAGTGACTATTCTTAAAAAAAGTAAATTTTCTCAAAAAAAAAATACCTATTCACATTCTTAAACAAAGTAAGTAAAGAATTACATTTTCTTAAAAAAAATAAATTTTCTTGCAAAAACTAATTTTTTTTAAAAAAGGTAATTTTTTTGAAAATAAGTACCTTTTCGTAAAAAAGTACAATTTCTTACAACAAATTGCCTTTTCTTAAAAACTACCTTTTCCTTAAAGAGTAGCTTTTTTGTGTAACAAAATAACTTTTCTTGAGATAAATACCTCCTCTTAAATGTACCTATTCTTGAAAAAAGGACCAATTCTAAAAAAATTCCCATTTCTTAAATAAAACATTCTCTTCAAAAAGAATACCTTCCTGTAAGAAAATACATTTTCTTACAAAAATTCCTTTTCTTAAAAGTACTTTTTCTTAAAAATAATAAAAATAATACCTTGTCTTTTCGTTTCTTGGGATAAGTAGCCTTTCTGAAAATAAGTAGATTTTCTTAAAAAAATATCCTTTTCCTAAAAAGAGTAAAAAAGGTACTTCTTGGTAAAAAAAATAATACTCGTATGACTTTATTTTACAGATTTTTTGTTAAATAGTCTTAGAAATAGTACCTTTCTTAAAAACACATTAGCTGTTAATAAAAGAAGTACCTCTCATTAAAAAATCACATTTTCGGGGAAATGGAATACATATTCTTACAAAAAGGACCAAAAATTATACTTTAAAAAAAAAATACATTCTATAAAAAAAAATTTATTAAAACAAGTTTATCACTTTACAAAAATTATATTTTCTTAAAGATCCCTTTAGATTATCGTACTTTTCAATGGGCACCTTAAGCGTGTTGGAACTAACTGGTACATAATATATAGCGAAAGGAAGTTCGTTCCAAACGGGTGTCCCCTGACAAAGTTTTTCGCAGTTTGACGATGAATAATTTAAAGATTTCGTTTGAGGCTTAATGTCAAATGTGTAAGGTCTATAGCTTGGAAGTGCTTCTTGGGGTAGGTACAGAACCCCAAGACAATTTTATAGGACCGCTGCTTATAGCCTATAGCCGACACTGTAGTACAGGCTCCACTAATCTGAGTTTAACTAATAATATGATAATTACGAGATGGTTTGAAAGCTCCGTGACTTTTTGAACTGTTCTCGTAAATAATAATTAAAAGATAACAGTACTCCTGTCAACAGTGACCTGCTTATCAAGAAAGACTCAACTCCAAAATATTAAAAACAAAAATACTTTGTTTAATTCTTAAGTTGATAACATTGTGCACCCTCCAGTGTGGTCAAATGGCGGCAAAACTACATAAATATTATCAATTTCACTCTATAAAACCACGGGTTTCTTATTACAAATGAAGCTACAAGCAGAATTCAAAAATCTGCTTCTCCTGAAAAATTTAGGAAAGCGGACTTGTGCCTTTCTTGTTAAGCACGGCAGAACTACCCTCTATTAATAGACTACTGCACTATTTTGAGCAAGCACTATTTAGTATGTGTTTGACAGCCATTGAAGGCAGTCAACCTCTGAATTTCGACGAAAATGGAAAAAGTAAATATCGTGTGCTCATCAAGTCATTATTCCTTGAGTAAAAACCCTTCACCGAAACTACGGAAGGTCTTGATAAATACTTGGGGATCTTGCCATCAATTTCAGTGGCTGAAAAGTGGTTTACTGAATTCCGTTGCAATCGTACTAGCACAAGTAGCGCCGAATGAACCCGTAGCTCTAAAGAAGTCACCACGCCAGAAATCCTCGATGGTATAACTGTAGGCATCTCAACTGGTACATCGCATTTAAAATGAATATTTGGATTTGAAACTGATATCCGCGCGATGGGTGCAGCGTTTACTCGCACGAGACCTTAAGCGAAACTTCAAAACAAAGGTTGGTGATGTCCAACCTCAATGCGAAGCAGTTTTTACAGCGTATCTTAACTGTATAGCCTATGTCATCCGCTAGATGATTCTGAATATTGTCTTGAAATTTCATCAAAATCGGTCCAGCCGTTTTCGAGTCCATTAGTAACGAACACACGATTTTTGAAAAGGGAGCGTGGCACCGCCCACTTTCACCCTGGGTGTATATCCTATGTCACCCGCTAGATGATTATGTATATTGTCTGCAAATTTTATCAAAATCGGTCCAGCCCATTTCGAGTCCATTCGTAACATACACACATACAAACGATTTTTGAAAAGGGGGCGTGGCACCTCCCACTTTCACCCTGGCTGTATAGCCTATGTCACCCGCTAGATGATTCTGAATATTACATACACACATGCATTCGTAACATACACACATGCATCAATTTTTATATATATAGATTAACATATGCCGTCGATGGTGCAACGGTTAGTTAGCGAGAGAACGTGGGTTCGATCCCTGCTCTGACCACCTTAGTCTTCTTTCGACGGTGGCCACCTCGCTTAGTAAAGTCGCACAGTGCGTCGTTCTCATACATTCGATGGACAAAACTATAAGGAGTTGTCCCAGGGTAATGAAATTTGGCACGAGTTCATAATGTAATAGAATTAAGTAAATTTCTAAGTATCGACAAAATTGAACAACCCCCATCACCCACCGCCCATACAAGCCGAAATTATTTTTGGCTGTAAAAATTGAACTATTGCGTCAAATTTCACGAAAATCGCTTGAAGTGCATATGGGCAAATCCTGCGTTGCGGACGCTACGTTCGGACGCATTGTATCTTCATAAAAAAAATAACAGCAGCAATATTTTAGAAGGGCATGCACTAATAACAATCATTATCAAGTAGCTATCAGAAAAATTATGTATATCTTTTAAAATCTCTATCATATGAAAAATTTTCGTATTTTAATAAGCGTTCGGACGCTACAGTAAATGGAAGTGACATTGAGGTTGCGCTAAAAAATGCCAGATTTCTGCGAATATATCGCAGATAGAAAAAAATGTTATAGGAACAGATTTTAGGAAACTAATTCTGATTTCCAAAAAGTCGTACTTCTAAATAGAATTCTTATTACTTACGGTAGAGTAGGCCCCTTTGCATGTTCGGACGCTACGTTGCGGACGCTTCAGTTTTTTCCATCGAAATCAAACACTAAAATTTCTTTAACATTTTAATTCATTTTCATATAAACAGAAAAGTAAACCATCAAAACTTAAATACAACAAATAATATATTATGTATGGAAAATATAATGAAAAAGAAAACGATAAATATATCTAAATGTTTACAGGGCTCTTTTGTGAAACAGCGGTGCGTGCCACGTTTATATATTTTGCATTTAAGTATGAAAAATGATGCAAAGATTTCAAGCCTTTAATATTTTTTGTCTTTAGCCATCGAATTTGTAACGATTGAGTACTGTTATCGATTTTTTGAGAATCTATGTATTCTATTTTAATGCCAGAAATATTATTAGCAGCGCAAGTGTACAAACCAGAAGCATTATTAAGAATAACGTTTTGTGTTCTAACAATCTCCCATACTTTTCTTTTCACAATGGCACCGATTCCATCGACCGCTCCTTTACCATGTGAAGTGGCGAAAAAATTCCACTCAAACTCATTTATACGTAATTCTTTAACCATTTCTGGAATGCTGCTCAAAATAAATTTATTTTTAAATTGGCTGCTACAGCCGTCCGAAAACATTAATATTTTTGAAACGTTCTTACTTCTTTTAATTTGCGAAACGATTTCAGTAATAAAGCAGTACACATCGTATTTATTATGGGACAGTTTATCGCTAATGATGGCGAAAGACATTTTTTCTTTATAAAGCCATACTACACAAGTAAAGAGCGTAACTTGAGTATAGGTGAAATGAGCCGACTGTATTTCATTTTGGTTTAGGTGTCTATAATTTTCTGCAAAGTCCACTTGCAAAATGAGCTCCCCTGGCTTTAAATTTTTCTTTGCACACTCGAAATATGTTTGTTGCGAACTTTTGATAAAGCAATGCCTTTTAAAAAATGGCATCTGTGACTGCAATTCAAAAGTTAGAGTTTCTAATGATGCTTCAGAGTGAGTCAAAACCATTCTATTCTGTACTAGTCTCCACTGCGTCCATTTAATAGTGTCTTCCATCTCATTTAAAAATTTTAAAGGGATGATATCATGCTCAACATTCAGTAAGCAATCATCACATTCATTGTTCATGCACACCTCATTATCAACGTTGCAACAAATCAATTTTAAAAATTGGTCAAACTTAGAGGGAATCGAAGGAATTTCCTTGGAGACCGCCTCCAATATAAAAACAAAGTTTGCGTGGTATTTGCATACACACATGTTATGAGGCATGTCTCTGCTTGGAAATACATTTTTTGGTCTTCGTTCGTGAAATATTACTTTGGCGGAAATCGGATTGGAATAACAGGAAAGCTTCGTCAATGGTCCATAACATATAGCGTTTAGCGATTGGAAGGTCTCCTTGCACATATGCAGATGTATCTATCATAGTTTCTTTACGGCCTGCAGATTGCACTGATATGTCATCACGAACGAAAAATTCATATATTAGTTTGGCATCTTCATCAATCTGTTGGGGTTCTTTTCTACCATCTTTATTTGCTGTGATTCCAGCAGAAATTACATACTTATTATAGAGTTCCTCAATTACTTTTCTTATCTTTAAGTCATCTTGTGGTAAGGCGCGCTCCACTTTTCGTACGGCTTTTCCCAATGTTTGACGAGAGCTATAAGGCTCTACTTCTTGTTGGAACTGATAAACCATTTCTTTTTTCTTGCTCCGATATATTTTTTGACATTCTGTTTTTAAAGCTGTTATATGCTTAGCAAATGACTTGTCTGCCAAAGCCTTCTCCTTAATTTGTTGGCGGTAAACAAGCTTTCTTTTGGCCACTTTCTTTCGGAATTCTGTTAACTTTTCTTTGTCTTCTTAAATTGTATTACGCCATTTGCTTGACCTTTCCGCTGAACTAGCGCCCTTTCTCTTACTCATCTGAAATGTAAACAAAACATGTTGTTATTTTTTGGATAAAATCACAAAGAAATTATAATTGCAGAACTTACCGTTGCGGACGCTTCACAATGTAAAGTACGTTCTTTTAACTAAATTATTATATTTGAATAAATATATGTTAACTTTATTTAAACATAAACAAAACTCTTTTATATACCAAATTTATAGCTTTGTAAATTCAGTGTTTGTGGCCGTCGGTGGTGCAATGGTTAGTGTGCGCGGCTCTTGTACATGAGATCCTGGGTTCGAACCCTGCTCTGACCACCTTCAAAAAAAAAATTCTTTCGGCGGCGGTCACCTTGCATAGTGATGTCGGCACTATCGAGTATATAGCCATGAAAAGGCTTCTCAAAATACCGTTCGGAACCGGTGTAAAGCTGTAGGTCCCAATCAGTGAATGAAAACAGGAAAGCGCACAGCTCAGTGATTGTGAGAAGTTCTCCCCGGTCCCTTCATGGGATGTAATGGGAATTCATTTATTTATTTATTTTTAAATTCAGTGTTCAGTGCTTTTTACACGAATAAATAAGAATCTTCCGTTGCGGACGCTTCACAGAAAGTAATCATCAAACAGCTCATTGTTTTTATTATCCAAAAGCATTTTCGTATGAACAAATGTAAGTAAAAGGGACAGATATATATGCCAATTAAAAAAATACAATCCACAAAGCAATCGACATACATACATATATAGAGTTGAAAGTTACTAAATAAAAGTAATCGCTGCTCTCAAATAAATATCAAGTTAGATTGCCAAGTTAATTTGTGATTTTTTCATTGAAAACCAATTATGAATAATTTTATATTCACGGATGTGAAACTAGATACAGTAAAGTCATTATTGACATAAGACAAAATTTAAAAAATACAACTTTAATTTTTTACGTCCGGTTGACAGATTCTTGGATTTGTCCATATTTGTATAACACCTTTTAAAAAAATAGCATTTAATCAATATTGACCACGCCCATCGCCCACCGCCCATACAAGCCGAAATTATTTAGCTGATTAATTATTAGCTGATTAAACACAATAGTAATGCCCGACTTTAAAGTGGTAAACTGTCACCAAATCTAATATCGGCTCTGATCGGCCTAGCACAGGTGACCAGACGGCTGTTATAGATCAGCCAGAGCTGATTAAACACAAAAGTAATGCCCGACTTTAAAGTGGTAAACTGTCTTAACAACATGTTTCCACGTTAGCAGCAGTTACCTTTGTATTTTTTTTGTTTTCTCGCACTCTTTGTAAAAATGGAACCTAATTCTTGGTTGAGCCATAAATGTGGTCTCAACTGTTGTAAAAAACGGGTTTCGGTGTTTCCTTCAATCTAAAGTAAACGTATTAATGTAATAGAAATAGTAAAAAAAATTGTTTATTTTAACATGTATTTTTTCCCAATAAAAATTTGCCAAAATTGGGGAAATTTTTTCACAAAAACCCCGATTTAATGGGTTTTCAAAATAGCTTGTTTCCCCCGTTTTTGGAAAAAACCGTGAAATTTTTTTTCTTAAAGTTAAAACTAACATATTTGTCTAAGCGATATTATTAAAAAATTTATTTTATTTTAACAAATTTTTTTTTAATTAACATTTAAAAATTATGGATTTTTATGAAGTGACTTAAATTTATTATGATTATAGGATACATTTTTAGTACCAATTTCGGATTGTTAATACAATTTATTGTTAAAAGTTTATTTTTTTTGATTAACTTTTACAATTATAAACCTACTAATGAAATAATGGCCTATTTTGGGAAAAATTATTTTTGCCATTTAAATTAGCATTACTATAAAAAATATAAAATAAGTATGATGAATTTAGACGTTTATAATTCCTTTTGTATTTAATTTTTCGGGGGAAAAAAGTGGAATTTTATTTTTCGGATGCATAGAATACAGACCAAACTGCCAGAAAATTGCTACAAAGAAATAAAATAATTAACATATTTTTTTTCTTATACACCATGAAACTTTGGCAAATTTGAAATATGAGACAAGATTCATAGTTTTTGCAACCAAATTTTCAAAGTTATCTTCAGTAAAATAATTAACATATTATTTTTTTTCAATGGCTCATGTAGTAGTTTAATAGTTACCGCAAATCGTTTGCTATAAAACCACATTTTTCAGAATTGTTTCAAAATACCCAATAAAATCGCGATTTGCCTAGAACCAAATAAGCTAAAAACATACAACTTCAGTGCCCTCTCGTGACACCAACACAAATTAAATTGAAGGAAGTCTTATACATTTGCATGTGAAATTAAGCTAGCTTTTAGAAAATATTAATTCCATTGAGATTTATTCAACATTTTTTTTAGTTTTGTCTATGGGACGAAGCACTGTGCGTCGTCACCACCGAGTAATAAGCCATGAAATAGCTTCTCAAAAAACCGTTCGGAACCGGTGTAAAACTGTAGTTCCCAATCAGTGAGTGAAAACTGGAAAGCGCACAGCTCAGAGATTGGCGAGAGCTCTCCCCTATCAATTCATGGGAAAATATTTATTTTATTTATAACATATTAATCATGTAAACACATCACTATGTACTATTGAATAGCAAACACAATGTGTTTGGACGCAACTCTACTATATTTGGGGCAAACTACAAACACGTAATATTTGTATCCAAATAACAGAAAAAGGCAGAGTTTTCAGCGTGTAATACAAACGGAAATTTTGTGAAACCCTATTAGGTAGGAATTACGAAATTGGAAAACTAAATGTGTCGAGGTAAATGGAGACGCTGTCGAGAAATAAAAGGTTTTTTCCGTAAATATTATATTTTAGGCAAAAAATCACGGACTTGTAACACTGTCTTCGTAAGACCCGAAATCCTAACTCAGGATATGGTTCGGAGTTATTCAGCCGCGATACTATAAAGTATCCAGGTACGTATGCAGGGGTGGTCTTAGAGGCTCGGCAGCCCCCCGATATTATTTCCTTAAGTAGTGATTTTTGAATGTTTCAAAAATTTCACGTTAGGCCCCCCGGAAACAAAATCCTACATACGGTACTTAAAGTAGCAGTAGGTAGGCGAGAGTCCCCCCCAACCCCCCGAAATTATTTCCTTAAGCAGTGATTTTTGAATGTCGTGCTATTTTTCAACCTAAAGTTCACGTCAGCCCCCGGAAAAAAAATCCTACATACGGTACTGAAAGTAGCTGTAGGTAGGCGAGAGTTGCACCTGTCTTCTTCACACAAAAGTTGTACACACATAACTATTACTCGATTATCTATTTAAAATTGTCTACATCGACCCACTACTGTAGCTATGAACACCGATCCGAAAATACCGAACGGAAATGATTTACTTCATGGAATTATTATAATTAAAACATACAAACAAACCCAACCTCACCCCCAACCACATCGAATGGGGCCAAGTGGAGCCAAACAGGGTTGACGATTGTGCTCATGAAGCGACTTCATGAACATCAACAACAACAGTCGAGACAGTGTAATTAATGTCAATATTATGTGGATCCCAATATTGTCAGGGAAAAGCCTCAAATGGAATGGAAAACTTTTTCTCTTTTTTGTTCTATATTTCGTTTTGTACTTAAAGGTTTATGCTAAATGGGAAATTACCATGTAATAGTATTCACAGGATATTACAATGCTTATATTGAATGAATTAATGAGTTTTGTCAGATTTTCTTTTGCGAATTTCTTGGAAGGCATTGTGAAGATGAAAGTGGGACAATCGGCCAGGCGACAAATTTCGAGTACACTGCAACGTAGTACGAGTATGTCAAGGGATAAACACGCATTAGTGACGCTGTCCAAGATTTACTATTACTTTTGAAATACCGATGTCCTGAAAATAAAACGAAAATAAAACAATGACAATTTAAGTCATTAGGTAAACTAAATAAACCTTTTTCCATTTCCACCCATGAAGGAAGAGGGGAGGACTTCTCACAACCTGTGGGCTGTTCGCTTTATACATACGTTTTATACTCAGTGATTGGGTTTTCGTGACTATTTAATTGACAGTTTGCGAGGTGACCGTCGCCGAAAGAAACGTGAGGTAGGCAGAGCAGGGATCGAACCTCCATTCTGACATGCAATACATTTTTCAGCTGAGATTGCAGACTAAGAAACCGAGAGCGGTGTTTGTTCGGAGGACCTCAAGTCGCTTTTAAGAAATACAATTTCCTTTGTTTCAAGTCGGTGAACATTTGTAATCTTATTTGGTGTCATATAACAAAATTGTTTATTTGTTTTCATGCTACCGGGTGTCCAGACTACGGAACAATTCCAAATTACTCCAATCTATTACGGCCACTAACTTTACTTGGAGGTGAAAACAAAGTGAGTACAGATAGTAATGATACTGTTTCCAATTGTTGTATTCCGGAAGCTTTAAAAGTTACCACTGACATCCAGCTGTCAAAATATTCAGTAAGGCTTGCCATTTCCTCATGCATCGTTTCACGTCTGCTGAGAATGCGGAAATTATTAAGAAAGAGATAATTGGAATAAAAAAGTTATTAAAAATTATTATCTTTTTTATTTTATTGCACTGTGACACAAATGAAAGGAATTTGTGTCGGGTCTCAATCAAACCAAAAAATTGTGAAAGTACTGGAACGTGGTATCACAAAACCCAGCTCGGTTTTGCACCTATACGTAACAATTTTTTTTTATAGGCCGAAGAAAATTTTGGATGTGGTTCAGGGCCCTATTTCAGACTTTACTTCAATAAATCCTAAACAGCTTGAAATATTGCATTACAATCTTTGACAATATTGTAGCTATTATCCTATTTCACAATTCCATCTAATATATATGTAAGGGAAAGTACACTGTTAATCAATTATTTCACGAAACGTCATGCAAAACTTCACATATTTTATACTCGTACTTTCAAGTACAAGGTGGCGCAAAAGTAAACTTCCGAAGTTTTTTGGCTGTAATTAAAAAAAAAAATGAAAAACTTTGATTCTTCTTGTGGATTATTTTTATTTGGTCTTTTAGTTTTTTTTACATCAAGTCGAGAATATGATGTCATGTAAATGGCCGCCGCCACAGTTGATAGTCATTTGAGCCCTTTTTATGGCATTTTCCATCACTTTGGCCAAAACTTCCGGCGATAGGTCCTCACATACTTGACGGATATTGTCTTTAAGAGCTGCAAGAGTCTGAGGCTTGTTGACATAAACCCGCGACTTCAAAAAGCCCCACAAAAAGAAGTCTGGAGCGGTCAAATCAGGCGATCTTGCTGGCCAGTGCAAATCGCCAAAACGGGAGATTTGAGTCGCCCGAGAAATGCATCCTTCAGCATATCGGTTGTGGCACGTGCAGTGTGTGCCGTTGCACCGTCCTGTTGGAACCACATGTTTTCCAATCCCAATTCATCAAGTTGCGGCAAAAACAACTCGTGGATCATTGCTCTGTAGCGTGGCACGTCGTCTGGTCGATGTCGACGGCGCCTCCCTGACATCCTCGGCTACAACAGCAATATTCTCTGCAGAACGGCTACTCCGGGGTCTGCCACGCCTGGCAGCATCTCGTGTTGTGCCAGTCTCTTCGAGGCGAGCGGCTAAACGTCGCAGTGTTTCACCAGTAGGCGTTGGACGGCCAGGAAATCTGCGACGAAATTCACGTTGTGCCAAAGTCACCGACCGATTATTGGTCAAATAAATAGTCAGCAATATTCCGCGTTCTGGAGCAGTGTAGCGTAACATTGTTTATTCACGTGAATTTCGCATGTGTTTACTACACAAATGTCAAAACAGAACTGACATTACTTTTGCGCCACCTTGTACTTTCACAATTTTTTGGTTTGGTTGAGGCCCGAAAACCACTGTTGCACAGTGTTGTTCAAGCTCATGACCATTCTAAATTTCTCTTAATAGAGATATAGTTTTCTAAAAAGGGATTTGCAAATCTACTCTTAAGCGAACCACAGACTTGTCACTTATGAGCATGAACATCAGCTATCGTGGTGTTTATTGTTGAGTTTCTCCCGTCTTGATACCAAATAAGACTGCAATCCAAGTTGTTGGCATCACTATCATTTTCACAAAATTTTTTGGTAATAGTTTTCTCAAATTCATCAGTCAGATAAAAAATTACAGCAGACAGTTGTCCGAAGGCCTCGAATTTTTATATTTACCAACGGCATTTGATTCAAGTCCGTTTAAAAAAAAATATTATGTTCAATTTTTTTAAACTTAATTTAATTTATGTATTTTAATTAATATTTTTATTGAAATAAGTTCTGCGAATGTTGAGAAGGCCGCCCTAATATTAAAAAAGGTTTACCTTATCGAGTCTTCGCATTAGCATTCGAGCGTTGTGTGAAAGCTTTACGCTTTACAATTCAAAATTAATGTTACAACAGCTTTATTGAAGCTTTCGCAAAAAAGCTTTATTACGTTAGCTTACTGTTTGTTTCACTTTTTACTAGATACATGTTGCCAAGCAACATTAGCTTGCTGTTCGTTTCACTTTTTACTAGATACATGTTCCTAAGCAATGTTGAGCAACCAAAAACACTCAACCAAATACCACACATATGTTTGAGTGTATGTGTTTAAACAATTTTCATTTGAGAAATTAAAATACTAGAAATATATCAACCAATATGAAATGTATATCAAACGAAAGACAACATCTTCATTTACCTACAAAAAAAAATTTAAAAAAATTCATCTATCTGTTTCCTCAAATTCAATGAAATAAAGATTACAACAATAAAAACCTGACATGACTCCTCATACCGTAAGGTAAGACGTATTCTACGTCAAAAGTTATCGACCAAGCTCATGCCCAACAATCAAAAGTATGTTTCGCTCTCCGATTCCTGCCAAACCCTATACGTATTTCAGATCTAGACACAGTTCTTCATTAGCGGTTCATTGGAATAATGCTATTGAAAAATTAATCAAACTAAATTCAAACGAAAATCCATTTCAATTAAGAATTTCCAAGTTTGCAGCTGTTTATTATCGAAATATTATCGAAATTCTGGATATACACGCTAAAAAAATGTGTCGTTTGCTGTTGTTTGGACGCGTGTTTGCAGCTTGTCGCAAATATGGCATACTTGTGTCCAAGCACGTTGTGTTTGCTATGCAATATTACATGTTGGGTCACAATGATAAATATGTTATAATATATGTGTTTGAGACCCAAATATATATCTTTTTTTGTGATACAAATACAGCTGTATTTGCTGCACGGTTTATGCCTTGTTGAGAGTACGAGAATAAACTAGGGACAAAGAGAGATTATGCAAAGTGAAAGTTGTAAGTGTGCAACTGTATTTTTCCATAATTCTTTCAGTCAGTGATTCATAAATTTCCTAAATGCGTGTGAAAATTGCACATGAAGTGAGTCTTTCTGATGTTGAGTAAGGTGCTGCATTTTAGTTTCATACACGCTGAAAAATCTGTATTTTTGTTGTTGTTTAGATGCAAAAATAACGCGTGTTTAAAGCTCGTCGCAAATATAGTATACCTTTGTCCAAACCCATCGTGTTTCAATACGTATTACATCTTAGAGAAAAAGTGATTACAATTTTATAATAAACGTGTTTGTGATCCAAATATATGTATGTGTGTGATACAAACACATCTGTGTTTCTTGCAGGGTTTAGAGAATGAAAGAGGTACAACTGGGTACAACTGGGGCATAGTCAAGTCTATCTTGTATGCGTGTGTAAATTGCAGATGAAGTGAGTGTTTCTTAGTCTGACTGATGTATTGCGTTTTAGATTCATGCCTTCAGTCGTCAATGGTTCATCGGACAGAGCATATCGAAAGCTGTTGGTCGGATGAATAAGTATGATGTAAATGTTGAACTTGTTATATTATTAGTATGATATGAAAAGTGTTATCCTCTGAAAGGCTATTTGAATACTGTGCTATACCTTACATAATGACATAAATGTAGCTTCGAAATGAAGCATAAAAAACAAAACAAAATAACAAACCATGGTTCCCATTACATCCCATATTAAGTTGGTTGCTAAAGATACTATTTAGCATCAATTAGTGTCTTGAGATACCGTTTTGCATACCACATCACTCCGGAAAGTCCAAAGTACCGTGTCTATATCCAGCCTTTTAATCGGAGATACCTCATTAGATTCCCTAGATCTATCTCGTGTATCTCAGTGAGGTTATGCAGGAAGGGACGGCCCATACTCTTCAGTCGTCTATTTATCATTGCCGGACAACTGCAGAGGAGATGCTCTACCGTCTCCTCCTCTTCTGCATCATCGCAAGCACGGCAGTGGTCATTATATGGCAGCTTCAACCGTCTTGCGTGATTACCAATTGGCCAGTGCCAGCACGGCAGTTAGCATAGATATATCTCCCCGATTATTGCTGATCAGGGAGTTAGTCCGGTGAATGTTATATTCTGGCCATGTGTTTCTGGATATGCGGCACGTTTCCGTCCTATCCCATCTGGTCTACGCTCGTTCGAGGTAGTGCGACTGACACTATGTGTAGTTCGGTGGAAGAGGATCCTGCCCTAGCTAGTTCGTCTGCCTTTTCGTTCCCTAGGAGACCCTTGTGGCCTGGTATCCAAGTAAGAACTTCATTGGCCAGCCGGCCCAGTCATTTCCTACATTCACTAACGAGTTTAGATGCAGATTTGAGTAATAGGAGAGCCGCTTGGCTATCTACAAATATTCCAATGCGCTCTGTTCTTCGCTGTAGTATAAGTGCGGCGCAGGCTTCTTTGATGGCCAGTATCACCGTTTGGAAAACGCTGCACTTGTCCGGGAGTATGAATGATAAATTGAGGCATACCTCTTCGGAGAAAACGCCAGAGCCGGTTCCACATTCCATTTTGGTTCCTACCGTAAATACTTTGGTGTCAAAACACATAAGTGGTTCCCCTTTATCCCACTCTATTCTCGTGGGAAACCTGACATCGAATAGGTTATCGAACGTCAATGCGGTGGTGCAGTAATCGGTGGTTATATTGAGTTCTCTTGGGATTGTCCGTAGTATACTCGCATGTCCATATGCGTTGCTCTTCCAGAGTCCAAGAGCGTTTAGTCGGGTGGCACTCCAGGCCGCACTAGCTGTGATGTGAAGGTCGATTTGTATAATTTGAAGCATTGCATTACGGGCTTCAGCTGGACACATCCTCATTGCCCCTGTTGTGCCGATGCAAGGTGATCTCTGTACTATATACAACAGTTTCATGGTGGACGTCTTCCCTGCGACAGGCCGCCATACCATTGCTTCATAGGAGAGTATTGGTCTGATTAAGCTAGTGTACATCCATAGCACCATTTTCGGTCGGAGACCCCACCGGCTTCCGAACATTTGCCGACATGCGTAGTACGCAACGGTTGCCTTCTGTGCGCGGTGCTCTACTTTACCCTTCCAGGAAAGTTTAGGGTCTAGAATCTTGGCGTGAGTTAACAGTGGAATTTTTATTCCACTTAGCCGAGGAGGATTAAACTTTGGTATCTTGGTCTTCGTGGTAAAAAGCATGACCTTAGTTTCCCTGGATTCACTCCAAGACCAGTGGTCCAATCGTTAAGTGATTTCAAGGCCCCATTCATGATTTCGCTCAACACGGATGGGAACAAATCAGACACCATTATTACCACGTCTTCCGCATACCCAGGGTTTTGGTCCTCATATTGGCAAGTTTCAGTAGTATTTTGTTGATCACGAGTAACCGAAGTAGGGGAGAGATGACTCCACCCTCGGTTAGGTAGAAGGAATGTGGAAAGAGGAAAGAGGAGGTTAGATTTAAACTTGTGTAAACTGTAACTGCTAGGAAAGACCTCAGTGGGCAGTGAATTCCACATATAAGTTGTGATTCCAAAGTATGAGTTTCTCTCCAGTGCCTTACCAGAATACTCCTTCCCTAAAAATACCTAGTACATTCTAAAGCAATCAGACCAACGGTTTAGAAGTTCTAATATTATTACCTCTTTTTTTTGCTATCAGCCCCACTGTGCGACCTATTCCCATTACCCTAAGAGACACTCGCCAAGATAGTTTACGGACGTTGGGCATATGGCTGACTGAAAATGGAAGGGTAAATCCACCAAATTTTAAGCTTCTTGGATCTTATCATCTTGTATAGGTCTACAGTGTGTGTTTCAGACCCCACATAATGATGAGGGCACAAAGGCAACATAGACCTATACAGCCGTAAGAGGCCTATATGTGGCAAATGAGGACTCCAATTGTGCACTACCACAGAGCAATAGACAAGAGTCTGTATCCCTCTCTTTACGTCCTCTCGTTGACGATGAGGTAGCAGGCTATTTTATCGAGTCCGAGTTGCTGTTGTATTTTACTCTTTGATTGGACATAAAACCGAGAGAAATTAAAAGGATTGAATATTTACGTTCGATGCAACCAATATAAAACATTATTTAGCTTTCATTAATGTCCATCAAACACTAAAGTATTTAAACTCTGTTTGCTGCATGGTTTGCTTCTGGTTGCTTATCGTTCTCTCGCGCATCCACTCTGTCCTCTATCATTTTCTCTATCATCTCTGTTCTCTACAGATCAGTTGTGTCATGGATACCCCTAGCACTACGGAAGAGGGTAATAGAAAAGGGACATAACATATATCACGGCTGCTCTGCGCACCACTCCCCCTAATGCAATAAATATAATGTTATATTTGTTACCGTTGGACATTACAGACAGCGCAGATTGATATTCGTCTGGAAACTCATAAACTAGGGTGAGGTCGAAATCGGTCTTGGAACAGTGCTGAAAAGTCCTTCCAAAATTCGTGCCTTGGTCAACTACGCCAAAGCGTAATCACTATTGGGTCGGAAATACCATGCTCTCTACTGGTTATGAATTTTTGGAATAAAAAAGTTGATATTCTGGAATTCCTATACGGATGGGTAGAAAATGAATGACTAGGTAGCATACCCTATTCCAGGGAACTACGGTTGTCTGAAGAAAATTTCACTGAATACCTTATCTGCGTCGGTCTTTTATGGGATCCTACCTATACAGAGATCTGGGAGACTTATCCTAGAGAGGTGTTGATGGGATCTTATGTTTCTGAGTACAAACTGAATGGTTCTCCTGTGGGGTTAGCACTTAAAGATCGTGGTATTCCAATGGAATAGTAAGTATAAGTGAGTCGTCCATAGATGCCACCAACACCAACCTAACCTGGGAGTCACTTCTGCCTACACTAAAACAAAATTCTATCCAAAGGCACCTAATGTGGAAACATCATCGTCGCAACGTAACCAATCATTACTGCTATGCACAGTTTCGTATATCCGATGACCTTTACGCTGGAGCAATGAATATTTACGTTAAGGCCATGAATTGTATATATTGCTGGCAATGCGATGATAAACTGATGATTTGGCACAATTTACTAAAGCGAAACAATGAACTACACGCTGAAAACAAACGGCATCTCTAACATATTCTCGCAAACATATTCTGCAGGAACCATGTATATGTTTGGAACACTCTTCAAGCATTAATGTGTTTGCAAGTCCCAAACTCACTTGTGTTTAAATGTAAACAGAAATTTGCACGCCCATTCAGGAATATTTATGTCTCACTGACTGGGAGAATAATGCAAAAATACAGATACACACTTACAAGATAGACTCTCTTGTTGTCCCTCTTTTATTCTCTTGCTCTTGAGAGAGGAGAGCGCAGACAGTGCTACAAACACAGCTGTATTTGTATCACAAACATAAATACATGTGGTTCGCAAACACATATATTCTAACATATTAATCATTGTGTCTCAAACGTGTTGTATTAAATAGCAAACACAATATGTTTGGACACAGGTATATTATATTTGCGACAAGCTCCAAACACACTTTATATTTGCATCCAAACAACAAAAAAGACAGATTTTAAGCGTGTACACTTGGATCATTAAAGTCGTTTGTTTCGTTTTCTTGATTCAATTTTTTGCTCATACCCTTACCCATAGATTTATATATGACTGTACATACATATGTATGTTTTTATAAACATACAGACATACATTCGATTAAGTTTCGCAGCAATAAAAGCTAATTTAAGCTTTTTTTATTCCCCGACTAAAATTGTTATGTTCCATTAAATGTTAACACATTTCCAAGTGCTCCTTTGTCTCTGCGAGTGGGACAATTTTTATTGGTACAAAATTGCAGCATTTTCACGTTCTTGACGTTTCGTTCATTTTTATTTCTTGAATGTCATCTGACGTTTCATAGAAAAAAGCCAACAACAAATTCGAAATGGAGAAAGAAAAAAGAGGCAAAGATTATTTAGTTTTACGATGAAATTTACTACAGCGTTTTAGTGGGATATAATTAATAGCAATTGTTGGTTGCTTGATGCTCATGCTGGGATGCTATGGACTACGTCGACCAGGGTGCTGACAATGATGTTGATAGTGCTGGTGGAAATGATGTTGAGGTCATAGGCGGACACATTAATATTATGTAGAGTGGGTTGAAGCCCCAAAATGCCATGAAGGTCACAGTCTAATACATACAAATGTACATATGTCTCTCAAATGAGTCCAGCATGATGGCCTTTCACGCCCGATGTTCCCATTCATGTATATTAAAGTGGTTATACTCGCATGCATGTTTACTTGAATTAAAAGCAAAAATGTTGGCGTAGCCCCAAACATGGTCGCTTCTAACAATATGGAAAAGAGGATCCTTAACAGGCAGAATGGAGTTTTTCAGCCATAAACCAACATGGAATGAAAATAGTTGACCATTTGGCAAGAACCTTCACCTTATGTATAACGTACTCATATACTCCTCGATGCTGGTAGGGTGTGGGACTAATCTTTATTCCCCAACCGTGGTAGCAAGTTATGCGAATTCAAAAGCGTATCGAACCATTAGCCTAACATCCAGCTTGCTTAGAATCATGGATCGCATTATCGAAGACAGTGTAAAATCGCAGATGTCAGACGAGCTGCTGAAGTTCAAAAATCACGCATCACGTCAAAGGAAGATAAATGGACATCCCATTATACGAAATGGTCCCCAATGTGCAAAAGTTATTTGATGACAAAATGTAGACCCAAAACATCTAGGGTACATTTGACAATGTGCATATCGTGAAGCTAATCCATCCCTTAGATAAGCTTCCAGTTTACTGGACAATAATATATTTGATCGATCGATTGATCAATATGTTAAGGAACAGGTCGAGTAGTTGTGAATCAAATAACATTAACATAAGGGACAAACTATGCCGTGGAATGCTACAAATTGGAATAACTTAGAACGACTGCCTCCTATAAATAAATAAATAGTTTCCCGTTATATTCCATTTAGGGACTAGGGAGAGTTTCTCACAACAACTGGTCTGTATGTGTTCTAGTTTTACACTCTCTGATTAGGACCTACGGCTTTACACCGGATCCGAACGGTAATTTGAGAAAGTGTCGCCGTCACTAAGCTAGGTGACCGCCGTCAAAAGAAATTTAAGTTGGTCAGAGCAGGGATCGAACCCACGTTCACATGCACAAGAGCCGCGCACACTACCATTGCACCACCGACGGTCTCCTAACTGAGATAATTGTCCCAAGCCCGTTAGTATATAGGATTCCATAATAGACACCGTGCTGCCGGCTAGGGCTAGACATTCACAGAGATGATGTTCTGTGGATTCTTCCTTTTCTTCACATCGTTACAGCTTCTGCAGAAATCAGCCCAAAAATCAGACAGTGTCCCATCAAAAATGAAGAAAGCATTGATTCTTTGAGCCTGGCAAGAGACTGTGACTGAATTGTGCTATGAGTTTTATAAAATATTGAATAGAAAGAGGGAGGTTCACAGCACGGCCCACAGTACATCAGACCCATTATTGTAACTGATCCATATACTGAGATTTTGAAAATCTTCGGAAGGAAGGGTTTCGCCACACACCACACAATTCTCAGCCCTCATGTCAGGCGCCATTTTCGTATTATGCTGCTGAGATCAAAACAAGGCCTTCTTAAAAAATTATCCCTTTTTGTTTCACCCTGGCTGTCGATGGCGCTGGCATGCTGGCGTTCTGCGTGCCTAAACCTCGTCGAACGGGGGGTGTTCTTGCCGGCCAACCTGAGTTTCCAGCACAGTCATATGAAAGAAATCATGCCAGCTGAGTGTGGATGATCCATCTACACCCATCGAAATAAATATAAAGGCAATATATTTTTTCTCGGTACTCTCAATGCACTGCGTTTTTGGTGCAGAATTTTAATGCATTGAGGAGTCATTAGGTATATTATGTTATAGAATGTAACCATTCGATCTCTTTTACAAGTTAAATGAAAAATGACGTAGTTTTTTCTGTTTCTGGTGCGAAATATATATAAAGGCAACATGGAAAAGAACCCGTATTCGAACAGTAGTAAATAGGAATTTAAACAGAAGTGAGTTTTCTTTGGTTGTTATTTTACTATTTTAAAATTGACGTAGGTCAAATTAAAAAAAATCAATTTATATAGAATACCTGGTGCAGAGTAGCTAAGTAAAGTAGAAAGGGGAAAGTTTTAAGATTATCATGATGAAGGGCTTTCCAATCAGGAAATTTCGAGGCGATTGAAAAGATCTAGCTGTGTCATTGACAATTTTATAAAATAGGATGGTCAATATGGAAACACAAAACGACCAGGAAGGACACCACTGATCAGTGAAAGCGCCAAGAGAGAGATCAAGAGGGTTGATGTTACACAAAACTTCGGTGATAAGGAAATTATTGCTGAATTGAGCTTGGGAGCAGAGTTGCGTCGTGTTCAATTAATAACGAAAAGCGACTTGAAACTGTAATATGAGAAAAAGTATGCAAAACTTGCTCTCAAACTAAGACACGAATTAGCTAGATTTAAATTCGCTGAAATATACAGATTTTTGGATGAGGAGTAATATTTAACGATGGAAAAAATTAAATTTGGATGGACCTGATGAATCGGACAAATATTGGCGTTCCAGAGAATTTTCCAAAATTATACGTCAGCGGCGAAATTTTGGCGGTGGGTTCCTTACGGTTTGGGCAGGTATGAAATATACAGGAACCACTCCAATATGTCTAATTTTCACAAAAATGGACTCCGTGTATTATATTCGACTATTGAATGTCGTCTTAGTTAATTCTGGAAAGGAAATTTGTGTTCCAGAATTTATCATCCAGCAGGACAACGCAGCAGTACGTCGGTCTAAGAAAACTCCGAAGTTTCTAGCGACCAGAAATAATACCACCTCTTAACTGGCCAAAACTTAGTTCTGATCTTTATCCGATCGATAACCTCTGGTCTATTTTACCTACCCAAGTTTACCACTCCGGGCGCCAGTTGAAGTATGTCAAGGATCGAAGAAAATCAATTCAAGAAAATGGGAGACAACTGAACCTGTGCATATTCCTTCGTTGATAAACTCAATTCCAAGAAGCTTAATAGAAGTTATCAGCGTTAATGGAGATCATACGTCTTACGAAACTTGTTAAAATATTTAAATAAACCTTTTGCCCTTATAAATATTTCGCACTAGTAATTAGTTTATTTTTGTTGATTCACCTTTAAGAAGTCATAGTCAAAGTATTTTTGGTGAAAAGTATTTTATTTTGAAAGGCCTAGTACAATATAAATTAACAACTTGAAAGTTCATCTCAACATTTGGAAAAAACAAAAAATGGTGTTGACTTTATATTTATTTCGCTGGGTGTATATCGCGGAAGAGAAATAAAGATAAAAGCGAAATGGAGATTGTAATAAAGAGACAGGACAGAAAAATAAAGAAAGCAAATTATAGAAAGAAAGAGATAGAGAGAGAGGAAAAGAGACAGGAAGAAAACTAACATCAAAATTCAGCCACCCTTACTCAAAACAAAGGAGCTCGGAGGCTGTTAACATGTTTTCCTCTAGATCACGCATACTGATGGACTGTCCACGTAGGCGTCATTACCCTCCCTTAAAGAGTTATTTAGTAACTCTACCATGACATCGTAGCTTTCTAATATTCTGATGGCACAACATGTTGTCGCGGTCTGTTATCTTTTCTGTAGTGGCCAGTTTTCTTTGTTGTTGTCGCCAAAGATTCTGTTGGTGAGGCTCTGGATGGTGTTCGTGAGGCTCGTAGAGCAGGTGTGTGACCGAAAAAATTTCCCCTTTTTGTCGAGGTGCTGTGGAACCAAAAGGATGGACGCGCAGAATATTCACTTGTGACAGGAATATTCCATATAATAGGTGTGGGCCAGAGACGGGAAAAACTTCCCCTAGATCTCACGGCGTAGGATACGACTTGAAGATATATGTCCCTGGCTATGTTCCTTACCTTATGATCACTAATCACACTCTGACTTTGTTGGCCTTTCAGCTGCCGACGGATAACTGGCAGTATGTAAATTTTAAACATTAGCATGCTCACTTGTAGATATGCATACTTTTACTTGGAGCCATATGCGTATTTTATCCCAACCATACATATACTTTTATTGAAGCATTCGTGTGTTTCCTTCCCATCGAACCACAGAATGCATGAAACTAAAATGCAACAGGTGGGTCAACATAAGAAACACTTTCAGGACTATTTATTAATCAGTGACTGAAAGAATAATGACAAAATACAGTTATATACTTTCAATATAATTAATCTCTCTTTGTCCCTCTTTTATTATGTTGGTCTCGGCAGAGCATAACGGCAAAAGCAATTAATAAACAGTGCACCAAACACAGCTGTATTTGTTTCACAAACCAATCTATATTTGGATCACACACATACACTCCGGTTCACTTATTTAATGGCACTAAAAATTCCATATTCAGCAGCCTGTATCTTTTGCAATTTGTAACCGATTGCAGAATTTTAAAATGTAAATGGAAGCCAGACATCTTGAGAAATAAACAAAATCATGCCAATAGTGATTTCTTAACCAAAGAACTTTTTTTTATTATTTTTAAAGTAAGCGATGATTTTTTGTAGGGAGCGTTTGTTTATTAAAATTTATTACATCTTAATCATTTTACGAGTCAAAATGGAAAAACAAAAAATTTTAAATCTATCGGAAAAAACTAAAATCGATATTTACCGTTCTGGAGGATATTCGAACCGCGCAATAGCTAAACAAAATGGACGGAGCACAACAGTTGTCGACAATTACATCAAGGACCCCGAGGGGTATGGAAAAAATTTTAAAGGAAGGGTTTCATTGTCTTTATCTACGTATGAGAAAAGAAAAATCATCAGAATTGCTTCTTATTCTGCCTTAAAAAAAATCGGTTTCCCATTACATCCCATGAAGGGACAGGGCAGAGCTTCTCACATTCACTGAGCTGTGCGCTTTTCAATTTCCACTCACCGATTAGGACCCACAGTTTTACACCGATTCCGAACGGTATTCTGAGAAGCTTTTTCATTGCTAAATACTCGATAGAGTCGCCGTCACTATGCGAGTTGACCGCCGCCGAAAGAAATTTTAAGCAGGGATCGAACCCAGGATATCGTGTACAAGAGGCGCAAACACTACCGATGCACCACCGACGGCCACAATTCTGCCTTATCCTTGTCAAAAATAAGAGCTCAAGCTGGAGTCGAAGTGAGCAAGTCATCAATACTCAGAGTAATTAGGAGCAGTGGGTATCTTAAATACCTGAAATTACAAAAAAAAGCCGCCACTTAATGCTCCTCGTAAGGAAAAGCGGCTTCAATTCGCAAAAGACTAAATGGTATTGGATGTGCAGCCAAGAGGTCATGTAAATGACTGGAGAACCGTTGTATTTACGGATGAGAAGAAGTTTAATTAGGGTGAACCTTATGGCTACAACTATTATTTCCTTGATCTGCCCAAAGAAAAGCGTTGTTTGAACCGACATCACAGCCGAGAGGGCAGCGTTATGGTGTGGGGTGCTATTACGTACTATGGCACCATCGATCTTGAATTTCAAAGGGCAAAAATGACTGGCGCAAGCTAGAAACCGCTATTGGAATCGGCTTTTCCGAAGTTCAGTGAACTATTTGGTCCCATATCTTGGATATTGCAACAGGATAATGCCCATATACACAACGCCAGAGTAGTAAAGGAGTCCGTAGCACGCCAAAATGTTAATATTCTTGACTGGCCACTCTATTCGCCAGATCTAAACATTATCGAAAATGTCTGGGGTTGGTTATCTCGTAAGGTCGATGAAGGAGTTAGACAATTTGATGACAAGCAGTCACTAATTCCGGCCATTAAGGATGCTTGGAATCAAATTTCGTTGGATTACATAAATTCTCTTTAACTCTCAATGATAATTACTATCGTAATAGTTCTTAAATAAAGTCAAATAAATTAAAAAAACAAGAAAAACTGTTTTTCGTTAAAATTAGTTAACGTGCCTTTATTCAAGTGCACCAGAAAAATAGCACATTTTGGACTTTTTTTTATAAATTTCTCAAAACAAGTTCTTTATTTAAGAAACCACTATTGTCGTATTTTTTTTTATATCTCAAGATGTCTGGCTTCCATTTACATTTTAAAATTCTGCAATCGGTTACAAATTGCAAAAGATACAGGCTGCTGAATATGGAATTTTTAGTGGAAGTGCACCGGAGTGTAAAGGGGCGTTTTGTTTTCGTAACCTATATAAGTTAACATCAACTGTTACGAAAAAAACGCATAGACGTTGAGTATAATCAACTTGGCTTCATCCGATAATTCTTTCTTTGTATTTGTCAAGTCGTTAATTGAAAAGTCAAACACAAAACAAAATTATAAAAAATGCAATGTAATATATGAGGTGGTTATACTGCATTCATATTGCAGCAGCATTCTCTCACTTGGTTAGCAGCAGTGTATTATTTTACTGACAAACACATGTTTGGGTAAACGAAATCCCCAAACACGAGATTTGGATTGCAGTGGTTCAGTACTTTAATGCTACATTGGGGTATCACCCAAATTAAAAATACAGGGTGAGTCAGGAAGTTCCGGACAAATTTCTCCAGCGTATTCCTTGGCTCATTTCATGAAGAAAAGTCCACTAGGACCATGTCCGAAAATGCCAGGGTGCGAAATGGCATCGGGTTCAAAATTTTCGGATTTTGGGTCGGAGGGTAGTAGGGTAAAGTTGCTAACTTCTGAGCCAGTGGTCGGATTTTGTGCTTGTTGGAAAGGCCTTTAAGAGGCCTTTCAGAATCAATAAAAAAAGTAGAAAAAAGTCAAAACGCCCAGATACAGAGATTTCGGAAAAAATGGGGAAAAAAATTCCCATAACCTCAATTTGCTCAGCCAGATGGTAGGTAACATATGTTTTTTCATAACTTTGTAACGGTAAGCCCTCTGGGCTTCGTTTAGGTTATTTTGGAAAGGTAAGAGGCATGCCTATCTTTCAACAGAAAAAAAAACATAAGTTACCTGCCATCTGGCTGAGCAAATTGAGGTTATGTGAATTTTTTTTCCGACCACTGGCTCAGTAATTAGCAACTTTACCCAACTACCCTCCGACCGCCAATCCGAAAATTTTGAACCCGCTGCCATTTCGCACCCTTGCATTTTCGGACATGGTCCTAGTGGACTTTTCTTCATGAAATGAGCCAAGGAATACGCTGGAGAAATTTGTCCGGAACTTACTGAATTACCCTGTATATTCGTCATAATTTGCACGAAAAGTACATACAATTAACCACAACGTACATGTTATGTACCAGAAACTACATACAGCATTTATTTACCATACCGTGCATTTTAAAGTGCAGAAAATTTACCACAAAGTTGTACCTATCATGATCCACAACGTACATAACCTCCACCAGAAAGTACATAAATTTCGGCAACAATTTTCAAAAATTACACACCAGGAATACTTAAATCCATAACGCTACTAAAATGTTTACCAAAAAGTACATAAGGTGTATGCAAATAGTACATAAGGTGTACAAAAAAGTACACGAAGGTACCAAATAGTGCATAATGAGTATCAAAAAAGAATACAATTATCATCAAGCAGACATAACAGATGGCGTTCTTTTGAATCGGGTCATGGGAGAATATGAAAATATCTGGTTGTGAATCGAGCTATTCTTCGGCTTTCTTCTTCAATCCACTTCCTTTTGGGTTTGCTTTGGTTGCTGTATGCCTCCAGTATTGACTTGGTATTTTGCTTGTGGAAGAAGAAAAAATCAACATTTTATACATCTTTTTAAATATTTTGTTACAAAAAATAACTACCCCTTGTATTTACATCATAATTTTGGAAACGTCGTGGAAATATAATAACTGGAATGACACACATTTCATATTTTTCATACAACAAAGTCAAACTTGGTAACACTTTTATCGGGGTTATTCTCAACTTATAAAATTATACATGTTAACGTATATATGTATGTATATTAGTGGTATTCATGCAAACAAGAAAGCCTAGAACTTTTGCTCAGCGTAAGTTTGCCCCGAAGCGTTTCATGAGGCACCAAATAAAGTTGCTCAGTGTATCTATGCAGCAATTGTCAAAAAAAAGGCTGACAAAGTAAATAATCAAAGTAAAATTAAAAGTATATGCTTTGCCTATTCCATTATTTAATTTTTTTCACAGAAATCAAAAACCCTCTCTTTTTTCAATACAGAAATATTGACATTGAAATGTCAAAAGTTTTCACGTTTCTTTTTCCAGGTTTGCTCAGCAAATTTGCCTCGAAAACTTTCCACTTTTGTGCAAGTCGCTTTGTATGGGAAATTAGTTTGTTATTTTGCCGTTTGCTATGCAAGTTTACGATGTTTTCGAGTTTACGAGGTTTTTTCGACCTTTCATGAAGACCACTATTATATATTATAACATATTAATCATTGTTGTTTGAATGAGAAACACAAAATGTTTGGACACACGTATACTATTTTTTCATCAAGCCCCAAACATTCTTTCAAACAAGAAACAAATACAGATTTTTCCGTGGGCTACCGCTGGCAATTACAGCTTTTCAAAGACCAGCTTTGTTCTGTGTATAGTTTCGCATGTGTCAGGGTTTCGTCCGTATTCTTGCGCAAAAAATTTGCTGCAACCAGGTAATATTACAGACCAATTTTAGCGTCTCGAATCACAATTGCGCCTAATCCACTGGAAAAGTGAGTTCTTTGACATTTTTTGTGCAGAATGTATTTTTCTTTTGGGTGGCCTTAAGTTGGAATCTTGTACCACAGCCACGATCTACATGTGGTTGTTGGAAATTTCATAGAGTTCGAGTTGCTGGTGTATGTTACTGTATGTTTCGATATGAAACCAATAGGACAAGACATTTTCGTTCGACACAACTAGCATTAAATATAATTTAACTGTCATTAGTATTAATCATACACTATTTAAACTTAGCCAGCTGCATGGTCTGCTTCTGGTTGCTTACCGCTAATTCTCATATCTACACGCTGAAAAAACCGGCCCCAGCAACATATTGCAGGAAACATGTATATATTTACAAACATTGTTTTCATGAATGGAAGATCTGCTACGTTTTGTTTCTATGTTGTCTCTCACATTTTTGTTTTCAGCAGTTTTAAGCCAACAAATCAACATTTTTGTCACAAACACATATATTATAACCTATTAATCATTGCCTCTCAAACATGTAATATTGAATAGCAAACAACTTGTGTTTGAACTCAAGTATACTATATTTGCCACAAGCTACAAACACGTTATATTTGTATCCAAACACCAAAAAAGACAGATTTTTTCCCAATCAAATTCCAGGTATCATGACTATCAGCTGTAGCATGTCTAACCCCCTGGTTGAATGAACCAAGTCGAACCAGAGCGAAAGGTATTCAAAAGCCGTGAAAGAAAAAGATAAAGACTCCGCTAGAACGATCAGGTGGATGAAAATCTGTGAAATCTGGATGTGACTAATTGGATTGAAATAGCTAAATTTCAAACTGGTTGGAAACAGATTTTATTTTTTATATGTCAGTTACCCCACTAAAACAGGTTGCAAATGGTCAGTAATATTAAGACGACAAGTTATAGACAGGGTTCGTATTTTGTGGGTATGGGCGTTTTGACGATTTTTATTTGAAAAGGTTTTAGTTTTGCGCGATTTAAAAAAAAAATACACCGTATTACGCACATCCATTGGTTTAAGCCCCTGACGGAGGTAAATTTTTTTTTGCGATTTGCTTCACCATTCCCCAGTTATAGAAATTTTCTGCATTTAGCGATTTTCATATTTTGGCGATTTGTTGGGTAAAAAAATTTTCCATAGTAATTTGAACACTTTCGAAAAATTCTTTAGGAACCTGCAAAAATTATTAATTTTTTCGATTGAGCGCTCCGTCTCCGAGATATGGACAAAAGGGTGTTTCAGCGTTTTTTATTCGGAACACGATTTTTTTCAAAAAAAAAAAAAGTAATGACTTATGTATTAAACACTTCCTTTGGTTAAAGCCTCTCCTACCTTATTTGTTCGATTACACGCACCGATTCGATTGAACGGACTGATATAAATATAAACATTTTTTTTTTATTTTCCTTTTTTCGATCGAAAATGTGGATGGTTTACCCTGGGTAAAGCATTACCCATGGCCGTTGCTAATGGGTAAAGGCCGCCTACCCATTTTCCATGTATAATGGGTAATGGTGATGGTTAATGCTGCATAGGCGTGGGTAGCAACCCATTTGTTTTCATAACCTGTGGGTAATGGGTAAACGCACATTACCCATTCCCAAAGGCGATGTGTAAGGCAGATGAGGGGGGGAGGGGGAGGGGTAAATTCAAAATCTTATATTACGATGTCAGGTTATTTGTAGGCTTCAAATCAATCGTTCAATGATCCTACAATATTTACATTCACGGGAAATTTTCGTCATGAATTTTTGGAGTTTATATGCGTTTTTCCTTTTATTTTGGTTCCAACAATATTACAGATGTCACCTTTCAAATGTAACAGGTGCTCTATATAACTGTCACGACTTCTTTATTACAGTAGGAAAATCATTGTATTGTAAACAACGCAGACGTTTATTTAATTAAAACACACAAACAAAGTATGTAGATTTAAAGCTAAATGTTAGAATTTATTTATACAATTTCTTTAAGTGTCCTTTTTTATGTGTGTAGTAAAAAATCGTTGTAAAAGTTAGCATTTATGGTAGAGGTTTGCGAGTGTATTACACTCAAATTTATGGGCAGTAACTTGTTGCGTTTTCGTGTTAATATAGTTTATTGCGATGTGCAAGAATCCACAATGTACTGCCACTACCTATGACCCTTCATTTCTGTGCACTGTAGGAACTTTGCCGGTGTCACAGGAACCCTTTTTTTAATATGACACATACATGAGTTTTCAGCTATTGAATTTCAGGCATACATATACCCTGCAGTTAAACTGGAAACAGTCTTCGAGGCGACCAACATAAAAGGTCAAAAAATCTTCATCTTCAATCTTCATCATTTTTACCTTTTTTCCCCCTGTTCAGGTCCATACGTATCAAACCGGTCAAAATTCAAGGAAACAATCAACTACAAGAATGTATCTAAGATCTCAGTAAACAACTTTCTGGAACATATGAACTCCCTAGTAATGATTACCCATTACACATTGGAAATAGGTAAGCGGCCTTTACACATTACCCAAGGCGCACAGTGTGAATGTTTGCACTTTTAGAATGCAAAAATTAACAACTTTCGAACAAGAGATGTTATAATGATGAAATTTGCCACAAATACTTCGAAGGCTTACATGATATTGAAAACAAAAACTAGGCGTGGTCCGCTAACTTTTACACATACGTCTCTTTTAGATTAATATCTCAAAAGCGAAAAATCGCTTAATTAATAGTATTAGATATAAATAACACTGTGTGTAATTTTTTAAGTCATGGCAAAATAACCATATACGGACACCACTACGTGATAAAAGACTAACGGCCTGTTTTTGTAACTTGTTTTTTCTCTCATCGCACGTCTAGAGCCAAACGAATTTCATTTTTGGTTTTTGTAAACTTTTATTTGAGTGTAAACACAAAAGCTTTTAGTTATCGTCAAAATGTAGGTTCACATAAGTCAACAACGTACAATGTTAAATGTCAAAATAGGCAATCGTAAAAAATTGTTCGTGTGGGTTATATTGATGTGTTTTCATTTCAATAAATAAATAAAAATGGTTGTTTGACTAAAAAAATGTAAGTATTTTTAACATTGAAACGAAACAGCATATATTGATAATAACAATTGTATTTATCAGAGTAAAAAAGACCAACTATATCCAGTTTCGTGCCTTGGTAGACTCGATGGACGAATTCCCAGAACTAGCCACTCGGTTCCAAATCTTCTAACAGATTCGAAAATACTTCCTTATTAACACGGAAGTTTGCAATAAATCTACAAAACATAACTTCATTAATTCATAAAAGCAAATTATACTGATATACTTACTGGTCTTCTGGAATCTCCAACACATTGGTTGAATCACGCAAAATTCTACGGCTTAGGCGACTTTCTCTATCATCATTTTCCGTAGTTTTAATAGGAAAACCGAGAGCAACGGAGGAAATCATTTTAAATTGGTGAGAAAGCAAACAATTGTGTTTATTTTCGTTTGTTTATATATTTTTTAATACCTACAAACAGCTGTTGTTGATTTTAGAGCTGATGGCTAGGGTTGCCTCCGTTTAGCACATATTTGTATGAAAAAGCTTTAAGAAATGCCAATAAAAACATGAAGGTAATATTGTTCTTTGACTGGAACACAATCAAGAAAAAGAGCTTTTATGCCCAAGCGAAAAGCAACAACGAACTCAATTGAAAACCTGATTGCTTGTCTAGCAATTGCACGCCTGCTGTTTGAAGATAGTTACAAAAACAGGCTGTAAAAAAAGACCCGTGTTTCCCAATTTTTCCCAAAGTCATGCACTTTTTTTTTTATGGGCCGCCAAAGATTTGGGGCCTCGGTATCATTTTCGTAAAAATGTGATCATTTTCTCAGGCTCATATCTTGCAAACCGATCAGAATTTCGATTTACTCCCTGAGGCAAAGTTGTAGCTCTTGTCATAAAGAACAAGAATTGCGAACATATAAAATCAAAAAAACTTCACCTTCCAGATCAAAATCGCAAAAAACTTAAAAAAATTCGATTTTTTTTTTTACCTTTTTTCCCGTGTTCAGGTCCATAGGTAGCAAACCGTTCAAAATTCAAGGAAACAATCAACTACAAAAATTTACCTAAGATCTCAGTAAACAAATTTCTAGAACATATAAGCTTCCTAGAGATGATTCTTAACACTGTTTAGGTAGCACGCAAAAGTGAAAAATTTGCCGAAAATTTTTTAATTTCATTTTTTTTTACCTTTTTCTCCTGTTCAGGTCCATAGGTAGCAAAAAATGAAATATGCCTGGCCAGAACCATGTGTTTGTCCAAGGGTTAACACCGTTTAGGTAGCGCTTAGGTATCACGCGATCATGCACCGACAGCAGCAGCACAGGCAATGCAGTAAGCTCAGCACACGCAACAAGGGACGCAGTACACAATATAAAAGCGACACGACGCTCACATCGAGGCATTACACAGCGCGACGTCAACGAGAGCTCAGCGGTGAAAGTTATAAAGTGAAAGTAAAAAAAGTGAAAGTGCTACAGTATAATAATGTTGATGACCTTCAAATCACAGCAAATCTTCCATTTATTTTCGTAATATTTGATTTTTTCCATTATATCTTTCAATGTTTCATAGCTTTCTTTCATGTTGATACCCATTGCTAGCGGAATGGAAGGTTTTCGGTTCGACACATGCAACAACACTGCTTTCAAGCTTGAAACAGAACCATCAATAAATAATCTCCACTTACTAGCGATGTAGTTCATTCCCATTTTTACCACCAAAGCTTTTATATCGTTGCAGTAGCGAACGAATTGCCATCATTTAGAGTGTAGAGCATCTGAAATTCAGCTTGTCGTTTGCGGTACGCCGTAGAGTTAACATTAGCATGTGTGAGTTTTCTTTGCTTTAAAGAAGCTGTCAAAAATATTGCAAGTCGCTGCGATAATCCCAATATGGCCACAATGAAATCCATTTCCATTTGTGTTATTAGTTGTGGTCCATCTCGTCCCTGTTGGGGCTCATAATCAGTATCAAATGGATCTTCATAAGTAACACCACTTGCTGTACTAATTGCTGTAAATTCTGTAGTACGATGATGACAATTCGTTCGCTTACTGCAACGATATAAAAGCTTTGGTGGTAAAAATGGGAATGAACTACATCGCTAGTGAGTGGAGATTATTTATTGATGGTTCTGTTTCAAGCTTGAAAGCAGTGTTGTTGCATGTGTCGAACCGAAAACCTTCCATTCCGCTAGCAATGGGTATCAACATGAAAGAAAGCTATGAAAGATTGAAAGATATAATGGAAAAAATCATATATTACGAAAATAAATGGAAGATTTGCTGTGATTTGAAGGTCATCAACATTATTATACTGTAGCACTTTCACTTTTTTTACTTTCACTTTATAACTTTCACCGCTGAGCTCTCGTTGACGTCGCGCTGTGTAATGCCTCGATGTGAGCGTCGTGTTGCTTTTATATTGTGTGCTGCGTCCCTTGTTGCGTGTGCTGAGCTTACTGCATTGCCTGTAGTGCTGCTGTCGGTGCATGATCGCGTGATACCTAAGCGCTACCTAAACGATGTTAACCCTTGGACAAACACATGGTTCTGGCCAGGCATATTTCATTGTTTGCTACCTATGGACCTGAACAGGAGAAAAAGGTAAAAAAAATGAAATTAAAAAATTTTCGGCAAATTTTTCACTTGTGCGTGCTACCTAAACAGTGTTAAGAATCATCTCTAGGAAGTTTATATGTTCTACAAATTTGTTTACTGAGATCTTAGGTAAATTTTTGTAGTTGATTGTTTCCTTGAATTTTGAACGGTTTGCTACCTATGGACCTGAACACGGGAAAAAAGGTAAAAAAAAATCGAATTTTTTTAAGTTTTTTGCGATTTTGTTCTGGAAGGTGAAGTTTTTTTGATTTTATATGTTCGCAATTTTTGTTCTTTATGACAAGAGCTACAACTTTGCCTCAGAGAGTAAATCGAAATTCTGAACGGTTTGCAAGATATGAGAAAATGATCACATTTTAACGAAAATGATACCGAGGCCCGAAATCTTTGGCGGCCCATAAAAAAAAATGTGCATGACTTTGGGAAAAATTGGGAGACACGGGTCTTTTTTTTTTTTAGTCTTTTATCACGTAGTGGTGTCCGTATATGGTTATTTTTTTTCGTGTTGCACTGTGTAATTTAATTTTCAAACCTCCTACATGCTGAAAAATAACGGCCTCTCTAACATATTTTCCCAAACATATTCTGCAGGAACCATGCAAATGTTTGAAACACACTTCAAACATTCATATGTTTGCAAGTCCCAAACTCATTTATATTTAAATGCAAACAGTATCATGTTTACTGACAACCATGAAAGGTTTTACGTGGAAACATATGCGAATTTCCTCCCAAATATAATAATATTTAGAAGCGAACTATTGTCCGATTTCAAAATATATCTATTATTTATTATAATTAATTTCAACAATATAAATCCACATTTATAAATAATTAATCCAAAATATTAATAAAGTTTTTTTTTACATTTATTTGCATTGAATGCATTATTTGTTTTTTTTTTCATGAAATGAGAATCAGCTGCTATTTTGCTATTTTCCTTTCTTTGGTCTATCACGTTTTTGATTTAAGAAGGTTTCAGCTATTCGTTGTTTATCACTATGCGTTGGAACACAAACACGATGTTTATATACTAGTCAAGTTCATGCAAGCCAAGCGTGGATTAAGTACTTGTATTTTTTTATTACACTTATTTACCAATGGTCCGCCGTTCCGATTTTCTCAGTAAAGGCTCGGCCAGACAAAGGGCTTCACGTTGTTGCCCTTTACAGTTTCTTTCCTCAAAACTGTTTCTCACTTTGGTAGCACACATACATATATACGGAACGCATTCACAAAAACCAAAGTAACATCACAAACCATTTAACCGTCCGAGCCTTCGTTTATTCGTTGTTCACTGACCAATCGCTTTTGATATCCTCTGTCCGATGAACCATTGCAATTAAAACGCAATAAATCAGGCAAAATAATAAACACTCCATCTGCAATTTTCACGCACATTCAGGAATATTTATAAATCACTGACCGAGAGAATGATGCAAAAATACAGATACACACTTTCAAGATAGACTCTCTCGTTGTTCCTCTTTTATTCTCTTGCTCTCGAGAGAGCATAAACAGTGCAACAAACACGGCTGTATTTGTATCGCAAACATGAATATATGTGGGTCGCAAACACATATATTATAACATATTAATCATTCTGTAACAAACGTGGTATATGGAATAACAAACACAATGTGTTTGGCTACAAGTATATTACATTTGCGACAAGCTCCAAACACACTTTATATTTGCATCCAAACAACAAAACAAGATAGATTTTTCAGCGTGTAGATGTAATTCATGAGACCACGTGGATACTGAAACGTGGCCTGGGTTTACATGGGTCCATTACCTATGCAGGGTGTGAGATTTTACATACTTGGAATGTCAAAAAGAATAACTCCTATACTGTTGTAGATATATTGATGCAATTTTGCACATGTTCTTTTTGTCTAATGAGATGTTGTAAACCAGAAATGGGAGTGTTCTACTTTAACGTGTACGATTTACACCCACATAATTCTACAAAAAAGGAGAATTCAATTTAACTCCAAATGGACTTAGACTAAGGATAATTTGTTTTCATATGTATCCAACGATTTGTGAACTGAAATTAAGATCCTCTTTTCTGTAGATTTTGGAACCGATATGTTTTATTAAATATGTCATGAAAGAAAGTTCAACATGTTTTCTCAAATGGTGGAACATTTTCCTCTAAAATTAGTAATAACTTTTGCAAAGGGGTCAAATATTTCATAAAACCAAGTTAATTTGTTACCTACATTAAGCACGAATGGACTTGAAATGAGGAACCTCTTCTTTGAATAAAGCACTAATTTCCTGAAACAAAGTTCTTCATCAGTAGAAACATTTTCATGTAGATGAAATTCCAACTAACAAGGAAATTATTTCTTCAAATCCAGTAAGTTACTTCCTAAAATTTAGGAACAACGAACTTCAAATAAGGAACTAAATCATTTAATAAACACTTAGTTTCCTTGAAAATCTTTTACTAACCCTCAAAAGGACTGGTAAGAATGGGTGTCACGGACAAGAAAAATACTTGTACGATAGCCGCCATTAACGAAATGAGAATTCGGAGGTAATATAGAAAAACGTCAACACTGAATATGAAAGTATGCCGTGTTTTGTAACTCAAGTTAAGTATAAAGGTTCTCGAATTGATGACATTATTTTAATGTTCAATATTACTAATATTTAAGATACTCTACTTAAGAGAATTTACACCTGTACTTAAACTAAGTTCAACTATGAACTCAATTTTAATATTTGCAGTAATTTTTACTCCAACACGAACTGAAAGCCTTTCGTACATACAACTATTGTTCAGAATTGTGTGAACTAAATTTGTATAAACGTGTGTGCGTGTTAACTAAATTTTCCTTCAAATTTAGTAAAATTGTACTGTCTTTCTATGTGTACTTCTAATTTTAAGTACAATTGAATCAATATTTTGAATTAAATTTAAGGAACAACTCAAATTTAGGAAATCTTTTTGGAACAAAGTTTCTTATCGCACGTTGCGGGATGGGGGCTAAATGAAAAAAATTGAACAACTTCTTTTTAACACTATTATGCTAAAACCCAGTATTATCAACTAAATTGAATACTTTTGCTTTGGTTTGTGTCTAGACTAACATTTGTTGGGAAATTTCTTGTTTAATAGAAAATTTCCTAGGTGGAGCCTGTAACCAATATTTAGTATATGTAAATATAGAAATGACAATGTGTAAGATACAACAAAAACTTACATGAACTTCCACTCATTTTGGCCGGTGATTTCAATCTCTTCTGATGAAAAGTCAAAGCCATTGATACAATTTCTTTTATATTTTTTTTTCTTCATGTATACTTTATTATTTTATGTGGCCGTCGGTGGTGCGATGGTAGTGTGCGCGCCTCTTGTGCATGAGGACGGGGGTTCAATCCCTACTCTGACCACCTTAAATTTCTTTCGACGGCGGTCACCTCGCTTAGTGACGGCGACACTATGGAGTATTTAGCCATGAAAAAGCTTCTCAAAATACCGTTCGGAACCGGTGTAAAACTGTAGGTCCCAACCAGAGAGTGTAAAACTAGAAAGCGCACAGCTCGCTGGTTGTGAGAAGCTCTCCCTAATCCCCTCGTGGGATGTAACGGGAAACCATTTATTTCTTTTGACGTAGAATACGTCTTACCTTACGGTATGAAGAGTCATGTCAGGTTTTTATTGTTGTAATCTTTATTTCATTGAATTTGAGGAAACGGCTAGATGAATTTTTTTAAATTTTTTTTTGTAGGTAAATGAAGATGTTATCTTTCGTTTGATATACATTTCATATTGGTTGATATATTTCTAGTATTTTAATTTCTCAAATGAAAATTGTTTAAACACATATACTCAAACATATGTGTGGTGTTTGGTTGAGTGTTTTTGGTTGCTCAACATTGCTTAGGAACATGTATCTAGTTGTTTGGCAACATGTATCTAGTAAAAAGTGAAACAAACAGTAAGCTAACGTAATAAAGCTTTTTTGCGAAAGCTTCAATAAAGCTGTTGTAACATTAATTTTGAATTGTAAAGCGTAAAGCTTTCACACAACGCTCGAATGCTAATGCGAAGACTCGATAAGGTAAACATTTTTTAATATTAGGGCGGCCCTCTCAACATTCGCAGAACTTATTTCAATAAAAATATTAATTAAAATACATAAATGAAATTAAGTTTAAAAAAATTTAACATAATATTTTTTTTTAAACGGACTTGAATCAAATGCCGTTGGTAAATATAAAAATAACAGCAGACAGTTGTCCGAGGCCGAAGACAGAAAACATATATAACAATAAATGATAAATAATATAAGCAAATGAATTTATTGTTATATATGTTTTCTGTCTTATCGGATGGCGTATTCTACGTTAAACTTAATGGCCGTGTCTCTGACACAGCCTGCAGGGACAGTCCGTGGCCGAAGGCCTCGGACAACTGTCTGCTGTAATTATTTTTTTTTTATACTTTATTAATGCAATCTATTTCCTTACATTTAATATTTAGCATTATTTGGGGCGATTTTGTATATCGAATAGTTATGATCCACTGATCATTCTATTCTAGATTTTATATCTTATTTTATAGGTAATTATAAAAAGTATTCAACTGCTGACAAATTTGCTACTGATTTTAAGATTAGTAGTGAGAACTGTTCGTCTTTACGTTAAGAGATCCTGTGGAGCTGTTCTCTTAAGCCTTCTGAATGTTATGGTATTTGCCATCAGATTTACTGCTAGGGGATTTGGATGAGCATCGATTCGAGTTTTGTGACTGAGAATCCGGGAATTAATTTTCTCTTTTACTGTTGGGCGTTTGTGATCTTTCGAAGAGTTTTTGATTGAAACCGCTGCAAAATTTCTATATTGGAGTTTGAGGCCGTACCCCAAAGCTGAATTCCGTATACATTTGTAAATTAGTAGTTTATTTTCGAGTGAGAGTGGAGATCTATAGTTAATGAGGGCGTTAAATTCATTGAGACGCGTGTCAAGAGCCTTCGGCTTAGTTTGAATGTGATTTTTGCATGTCAGGCGTTTATCGAGATGAATTCCGAGATATTTAATATCATACGATTGTGGTATTACTGAGTGATTCAATGTTATTGGTGGGCAAGTATCACGTTTGAGGGTAAATGTGACTTGAACTGATTTCAGTTCATTGACGTTGATTCTCCAATCATTTAGGCAGATCGCTTTATTGGGATCAGCATCTACAGACAATACTGCTATATCATCTGCAAACGATCTGAGGTAAATAAAAGATAGAGAGTCGAACCCAGAACGCTACGTTGCGGAACACCTGCTTGAGTTTGATAGACTGAGCTGAATTCATCTGTTTCCTTAACGTAATAATACCGATTTAGGATGTAAGAATAGAGGAATAGATAACAGTTTATAGGAAGCATTTCCTTTGGCTTGAATAGCAAACCGTCATGCCTTACTTTATCAAACGCTTGCGAGAAGTGCTGCAGTGCAGTACTGCTCACTTTCAAAGGTCTGATGGTATCCACAAGCCTGTGGACTTGTTCAATGGTACCATGCTTTTCCTAAACCTAAATTGATGGTCTGGAATTAGATTTTGGGTATCTATCACGTGCATTAGTCTGTTTAGAAAGAGAGACTCCAGTACTTTACCAAGAATTGGTAGTAAATGATTGGACGGTATGAGGACACGTGTTCTGGAGTTTTACCCGGTTTAAGTATCATTGTGATTTCCGGCACTTTCCACTGAGATGGGAAAAAGCAGCATAGATATATGTTAAGAGAGAGATATCTTCTTCAGGAAGTTCTGTGAGAGTTTTCGCAGTAATGAGATCATAACCTGGAGACTTATTAGCTTTAAGTTTTCATATAACTTCTTTTACCTCAGATTTGGAGAATATTATAATTGGCAAATCAAGTTGGTGAGTCTGATTTAGGAAGTCGGATATTTGTGATTGCATAGAGACATTGTTGGGACCAGTTTCGTTAGGAGTGAATACCACCGCCAAATGTTCTGCGAATCTAGCGGCCTTGTCGGTGTTATTTTTTATGTCCAGCAGTTGTCATTTTTTCTGATGGGATTATTAGTTTTCGGTTGTTTTTCTATTCTACCAGTTCTTTTTAATAGAGAGTAATTTGATGCTTCAGTGGGATCTAGGTGCAATATTTCAGACTCAGATTTAGCTGCATCTTCACGTTGTAGTAAATTTTTAACTTCAGACGTAAGTTTGTTTAAAGTGGTCTTATCTGGGGGATATCGAGTAATCTGCCACTGCTTTCGAGCTTTGCGCTTTTCGGCAAGTTTTTTCCTAGCCTCTACTGAGTACCGGGAACTTTTAAGAAACTTTGCTCCGGTGTGGAGTTCCATGCCGCTTTTAGATTGCACGAAGTTAAATTTTCGATTGCATTTAAGATATCATATCATCTTCAGCTTTGAGTGAAACTTTCGGATTTAAAGATTCACTAACGAGTTCCTTATAGTATTTCCAGTTTGTTCTTCGAGAGTGAAGTTTACATTATATCTTTTAAATGAATTTGATTTAAAAATTAACAATGATCCAGCAGACCCTACAACAAAATACAATACCACTATCGATGCGGGTTTTTCGAGACACTTACATAAAATTGAAACTAATCATTACTTAGATTGACAACAGATTAATTTTGTAATTAGTTTATATATTTTGTACAATTTCCATATTGGAACGAAGTTCCTTAACGGACGTTTTGAATGGGGGATAGGCCAAAAATTGCGACATAAATTTTCTCTTTGCTAAGAGAAACATGTACATTGTATTATTCTTCTCTTTTAACAGCATCTGTTTGCTTTACTTGTTAAGAGTGCAACATCTTTATAGACCTAATACTCTGTGAGGCAAGCACAAACAACAAACAACCGAATAAGCTCGGTCGCTCTGCTTCTATGTTTGAGCACATGCCCAGTGCGAAATTGTGTTAATACTGCGTTTAGTGTTCCATTTGTTTGGATATGTTGTGTTTTTTCATACTAAGTGATCGATTATTTCATATTTTCATATAACAATTTCCCGCTGGGTGTAGGTGTTAGAACTTAAATGCCTCGTAGTGGTTTTGTGGCATGATGATCTACTCACTAGAATCTAGTGTCTTTGCGTAAGTGTTTTGATTTGTTTTTTTTTGCTAACCTCAAGCAAAGTAACTGTAAACCATTTTTGGATTTATTACTTATACTTTTACTGCTTATACTTAGTAATATTTTTGTCAGCAGTTTTGTATAAAATAACATAAAATGATTTATGAAAGTGAAATAGTGCAAGTTGAGGATAGTGATGCAGGCATTACAGGTACAAAGTTTTTCGAAATACAACATGTACAATAGCCTGTACTGAAATGTGTTTGGAATTGAGAACTATTGAGAACTGATTATCGAAACATTAAATTTTTTTATACGAAGATAATTATAGTTATTAAGTACATTCTAGGAAAAATTATATTTTTGTCAAAATTTTTTTACAGCATTTTGATATCGACACAGGTTTTACAATTCTATCATAAAAATTTAATTTTAAATATGTATATTAGAGCGACTCATTTTGTATGGGGCCAAAAAAAGTGTTTGTTGTCCACCCACTAAAATATACCTTGGCTTGTTTTCTGATGATTCTCAAAATATTGCGCGCCTAGGATTAAGATCCGGTGAGCTGGAGCGTTTTTAAAAAAGGTATTTTTTTTGAGTTTTTAAAAGATTTTTTATGTTTAACTAAAGACAATATGTACAATATTGGTGTCATATGCAATCGGTGTAAAACTGTAGGTCCCAATCAATGAGTGAAAACTGGAAAGCGCACAGCTCAGTGATTGTGAGAAGTTCTCCCCGGTCCCTTCATGGGATGTAATGGGAAACCATTTATTTATTTATTTATGCAAGGGTGTTTAAAGGCGCAATCAACGGTATGGAATAGATGTCAAAACATGTCCTGGCAAGTCTTTTTCCCAGCAATAGTCTGCAAAAATCAATGACAACAGTATTCAATTTTATCACTAAAATCTTAAAAGCTTCCTTTCTGTCAGACCTACATATATAATTATGATATCGTTGGACGCTGAGTCGATCAAGGTTTATTGCTCCTTTGCTATTTTGGCCCTAAAGGCTACCAAAGTCAAATTTTTTTGAAAAAGACCTGCTTTTTAGAGGTTAATATTTTGCGTATATTCATAAAACATAACAAGCTTTAATTTTAGGGGCGGATAACATATACTTTTTCTGCGCACATACAATTCAAACCGCTTAAAAATATACTATGTATGTATTACATTTATAATTCGAAATTTGTCAATAACTGTTTCTATCTTTAAAATTTAAGATACGTATATGTAAGAAATACAGAACTTAAAACCAAAACAACAAATGCGCAAAGATGTAAAGAATATCGTAAGAGAAAAACAATCAGCAAGAACAATATTAGTCTTACTGAAAATTTGAAGGAATGTCGCCGGAAAAGAAAATGTCAAGATAAAAGTATTCAATTAAATACGTTGCCTGCAAAACGTCATTCAGATGCGTAAGTAAATTATTTTTAATTTGTTTCTTTCTACTGTATATTCTCATATAAATTTGATTTATATGTCCGATATTTTTTGTATGTATGGTATTTTAAAATCTCCCGAGTATTCAAATTCACAAATACAAATATGTGACCAAGCAGAACAAATACTGCTAAATGATTCATTTCAAGCTCCATATCAGCAGCGTAGCAATTGTGCACAGCCACATGTTATTTTTTACCAGGACACGGAGATTCCTTCAGACGGAAATTGTTTCATTTTTTCTATTATAAAAATTATGAATCTCTCAATGTCGCCTTTACAAATTCGGCAACAGCTACTTGCTTCACTCTTTGTGAACTCGTGCATTAATCCAGACGGTGCAAGAACAATTCTCAGCAGTGAAACAGAGTATGCAGAAATGGATTGTATGGACATATTTACAAAATTATATAATCAGAATGTTTGTGTTCATAATCACTACGTTAACACTATAGCCAAAAGAGAAGAAAGACAATTCCTTCCTTTCAGAGTCAATGACTCCCAAAGTTTTATACATTTACATCTTCGTGCCGTGCATTTCACCCCTTTTATCGAAGTTGAAGATATGAATAAAAATAACAGAACAGGTACTCCACAAATCGAAAATATGTCTAATGCTAAATCTACTAATGTTTTTTTTTCAAACAATTACCCCAAATGCATTAAAATTATTTTGGGTTTAATAAAGGATTATTTGACGTTTTTCCATAAAAATTTGCCAAATAAACCTTTCATAAACTTAAAATAAGTTTTATGAATATGGCTCTGACTCTCTAACGCTTTTGATTTATGCAATTGTGCCTCTTATTTAATACATAATATATAGCGAAAGGAACTTCGTTCCAACCGGGTGTCCCACTGACACCTCTCTGCTTTTTTTTACCTTTTATCAAGAAAAAACTCATTTTCATAAAAAACTACTTTTATTTTCTTAAATAAGTACGTTTTCATAAAAAAGTAATTTTTTTTCCTAAAAAAATACCTTATCTTAAAGAAGAAGTACCTTCGCTTATTAAAATATAAAAAATAAATTTTATTAAAAAAAATACTTATTCTTAAAAAAAGTAATTTTTTAAAATACTTTTTAAAATTTTAAAACTACCGCTTCGTTAAAGAGTACCTTTTTTGTGAAACAAAATAAATTTTGTTGAGATAAGTATCTACTCTTAAAAATTTACATATTCTTGAAAAAAGAACCAATTCAAAAAATAATCCCATTTCTTAAAAAAAACATTTTCTTGAAAAAATTACCATCTCTAAAAAAATACATTTTCTTATAAAAATTCCTTTTCTTAAATGTACCTTTTCTTAAAGATAAAATAATGCCTTTTCTTTTCTTGAGATAAGTAACCTTTCTGAAAATAACAGACGGTTTTTGCAACTTGTTTTTACACCAATCGTTTGCCTAAAGACGATCAAAAAAAATATTTGGTTTTCTTTTGCACTTTTTTGAGTGCAAACAAAAAGAGCTTTTGTTTTGCTTGTGTATTTTGGTTCAGCTAAGTCGTACACAAGCGGAACAAAACGTCAGATTAGGCAATCAGAAAATACCAATTGTCTGCTTTGTTTCGTTTGGTTGTTTTTGGGCTCCATTTCTCTTAACCCTGCTGTTAGATTAGAAAAAACTTACGAATCTTAGATTGAGGGACCATTTGGTCCATACTGCAATTTTCATCCAAAATAATAATTTTATCTTATTCTTTGTAACTATTTTGGTTCAAAAATTTCTAAAGCAAGTATTTGACATATCAAAAACATCCGCTAACATATCAAAAACATCTTCTAAATATTTGACATGAATTTACATTCGCTTGGTAATGAAAAAACTTACGAATCTTAGATTGAGGGACCATTTGGTCCATACTGGAATTTTCATCCAAAATAATAATTTTATCTTATCCTTTGTAACTATTTTGGTTCAATAATTTCTAAAGCAAGTATTTGACATATCAAAAACATCTTCTAAATATTTGACATGAATTTACATTCGCTTGGTAATGAAAAAATGTACTATTGACCAAATGGTCCTCTAATCTAAGATTCGTCATTTTGTATTTTTCTCAGTCCTGAATAAAGTTAGAAAATTTAATTTTCGCACATAACATTGTTTTATTAAAAGACCCCATTAGCAGAAAAATTTAGTCAGTATATATCACCGTTCCAAAGTTACAAGGGAAAACAGAAAAAATTTGGACCAAATGGTCCTAATCTAACAGCAGGGTTAAAAGCATGATGAACACTTCTTTGCTTACTCGGAAGTTAGCAATAAATCTGCAGATAAAAATTTTATAAACAAAAAGAAAAAAAATTGTGTGCAACTACTTACCGGTTATCTGGAAGCTCCAAACCATTTGTCGCATCTTTCAATTTCCTGCGGTTAAGGTCGCTGGAGGTAGTTGTGTCGTTTCTATTTATCATAGAAAAACCAAGGGCCACAGAAGGAATAATTTTTTATATTTTTTAATAACTGCACTGTAACTTTATTTTTGTAGTTTACTTTTATTTTCTCACTTTTCTGTTTGCAAATTGTTTCACTTGTTTTGTTTGTTTATTTTCGTTTGGTTGCAATCATCTGCTACCAATTGAACAGCTGATGTAGCAGTGTTGCCTCGGGTTTGCAAAATTTTTGTTTTTTTCAGTACAAAGAGCTTTTCAAATCAACATCAATAACACGTTGGCAACAATGTATTTTGACATAAGGGCAATGAGTAAAATAAGGGAAAAAGAGCTTTCTCTCCCTGACAAAAAACATTAATGAACTCAAATAAAAACATGATCGTTCGGGTGAGAATTATCGTCTGCCTACACACAATAGTTACAAAAACAGGGCTGTCAGTTAATTTTCTTAAAAAACGACCTTTTCCTAAAAAGAGTACCACAAAAGTACCTGCCCAATGTGCTCAAAAAGGAAGGCGGATCCGTTTCGAACTTTTTGCGAGTCCATAAAAACTTAAAAAAGCCAATCAGTGAAATTACGATTTGGCGAATCCATCTCGAACTCGTTACAGGTCTGTAAAAACATAGAGAAGCGAATGTGTGAAATTGCTACTTGGCGGATCCGTTTCGATCTCGTTACGAGTCCGTCCAAAAGCGAATCTGTGAAACTGCGATTTGGCGAATACATATCGAACTCGTTACGAGTCCGTAAAAACATAAAGAAGCGAATCAGTGAAATTGCGATTTGGCGGTTCCGTCTCGAACCCATTCAACCGAATCAGTGTAATTGCTATTTGGCGGATCCGTCGCGAACTCATATTATTTCCAAAAAGCGAATCCGAAACGGATTCGAATATGAAATTCGTTACTAGTTCGAGACGAATCAGAAAAAGTACAAAAAACGATTCGCGTTTTCGAGAGGAATTTCATAACAAAACGAATTCGTTATGAGTCCGTAGCGGACTTTCGTTTCGGGCAAAAAGTCCGAGGTGTTTTTAAAACAAGTTTTTCTTTGTAAAAAAATGCATACTCTTATGGCATTTTCTTATAAAAAGTACTTCTTCTTAAAAATAGTAAATTTTCTTAAAAAAACATTAGCTTTTAATAAAAGAAGTACCTCTACATTCTATAAAAAAACAATTCCTTAAAAAAAGTTTTATTTGAATTATCGTATTTTTCAAAGGGCGCCTTAGGCGTGTTGGAGCTAACTTGTGCATACTTTATAGCGAAAGGAACTTTGTTCCAACCGGTTGCCCCCTTGCACCTCATGTAATTTTTTCTGAGTCAAACTTTCTGTTCACTATTGTTTGCAAGTATCTGGAGAATGACCATGGATATGAAGACCATCTTACTATCGGACTCTTTTTTGTCAGTAGACGCTTGTTTGTAATTGGCTTGTTCAGCATCGCCGTATCCCTATTTAATGATTGCTCTTATTTCTTTAAGTCCTGAAATAGAAGGTAGTGCTACTTTTTGTGCTGCACAAAACGTCTACGAACTGTGATCAACAAATGATTGTAGTCCAATTCCGGCACCTGTTTCTGATACTTTTATTTCCGCAGGGTATCAGAAAAGCTTTGAACTGTTTCCTTGGTTGTATGAGGGGTACATATTGCTACATACACCTGATATATGCTGGCTAAGCAAATTATATTGATGGATTAAATGATTTATATCTGTGATCAGGGCCAGTGCCAGGTTCATCAACAAAATACTTGGCGAATTATTCCACTTTTGATATTTTTAAGCGCAGTGTCATTTGTAATAAAATTAGTGTGCAATTGCTGCAATATAGCAGCCGAATTTATATTTTCGGACGACCTCAGTACCACTTCAGCTGCCATCACCAAATGATCTGTTTTAGTAGCATTCATGAGCTCTTTCGCCTTTCGTTTTTTATTTTTTACGCGCAAAGATTATTCGGAGAACTCTAATGTTTGTCTTCCTATGTCATGGTCCTATGTGGCCGTCGTGGTTCAATGGTAGTGTGCGCGGCTCTAGTACATGAGCACGTGGGTTCGGTCCCAGCTCTGACCACCTTACATTTCTTTCGACGCTAGTCACTTCGATTAGTGACGGTGCCACTATCGAGTATTTAGCCATGAAAAAGGTTTTTAATATACTATTCGGAACTAGTGTAAAACTGTAGGTCCCATTCAGTTAGTGTGAAACTAGAAAGCCCACAACTCACTGGTTGTAAGGAGCTCTCCTCAATACCTTCATGGGATGTAATGGGAAACTATACTTCTCACTACTATACTTCCGAGAAATACTCTGGCCAATAACCAATGAGAATGTTGGTCTAGATAGCAATACCACTTTCCGTTTGATGAGACCAATTTTGATTGTACCAGGATATATGAAAGGCTTAACGACTTTTGGCATTTAGCCTTCCACACATCTTTTCCAAAAACGCTCAGCATATAATGTGTTAGTCCAGTAACTGTTTTATAAATTGTTGGTTTTAAGCCACTCGTCGTCTAGAACACTACGTGGTACTGCCATATTTATAAGCTGATTTCTTTATTCTGAAACTAGAGACTCTGCTTATTACGGTGGTACTAAATACTTAACTGAGTTCAGTAGAGAATATAATGATATTTACTCCATTAAATTTTGTTTTGATGTTTTCAGATCAATAGGCACGGGTAGGGCAATCTATCAAAGTGAACACACGCAAACAACACACAGCGTTAGCATCGCATACGTGGTTATTGTACAACAATAGTCTCTGCCTGAAAATAAGTGTGATGGTATTGCTGTAGCGGTAGCGAAGAAACTAGCAGGTCGTCGTCGCCAAAGAGTATTGAATAGTATAGAGAACTCATGGAACGAATTGTATGACTCAAAAGCACTGGCGACATCTGGCGAATGATTCAAAGCGTATTACTCTCTTTACGTCATAACTTGGTCCATTCATAATTTTGATGTCAAACATTGATGCCTTTTGAAACATTTATGCTTTTTGTATTGTTTTATGTAATAACATTGTCGAAATGGTGGACTTATATTGGCATATTCTATAAAGAGTATAAGACTCGTTTGTGCTCTTTTACTCAGACTCTCTACATGAAAGCAGAAAAGAGTGAAACAGGTTCTCTATAATATTTAATACTATATTGTCGTCGACGTAGCTAAACGTTGTTTTAGTTATTTTAACAATATTACATCTAATGTTATAGAAGATGTAAGAAAAAAGAACGTGTAATAACAAAAGAGCCTTCAGTACAAAAACTATTCTTTTTTTATTTTCCAACGTAACATTTATTAATGTGTTCATAGAAATCGAACAGGTACCGTGTAACAAAAAGGTGTTAACACATCGCCTGGAAGTTTGAACACTCATTGATTATTTTTCTTCATATGTCTTAATTAGTTAGCATATTCTTATTTTGTTGGATTAATGATAATAAAATTAAATATATTAAACAACAACTCATCAAAAATCTTTAAAACATATAAAAATTTAAAAAAAAAACAATCACCACACTGATAAATTCAGCAAAATATCTCAAACTCAAAACTCAAACCAGTTTTTCACAAATTGTATAAGAGCGTTTTGGATATGGTTTTCCAGTTCGTGAGGAAGAATTTTCTTTTTCAAAATGGATCGCCGCATGTGTTCCCATGGTTGTGTAAACCACTAATTCTTGACTTCTAACGAATTGGACAGGGAAAGCGTAAGTTTCTTCCGGTGCTGCAGTAATGAGCGTAGAAAATAATTGCTAAAGGACATCATGTTTCACAATATGTGTATTTCTTACCTACCGAGTATACAATTTTCTTTTGTAATACGACATCAACTGTCAGACGGTTTTCATAGCGTTTTTGTAATTGACCAAATACTAGTGGATCTTTCTCCGTTTTCCAGTGGTTCAGTATTCCTAATCAAATGCGAAAATATAAACCATAAATTCTAACCAATTACTTACTATTTTGGTTACATTACTTACTAATTGATCCGTTGTACAACATTGGCGTACGGTGTCCAACAGTAAAATAAAACAAAAGGTTAATAAAACATTTTTATTCTGTTGTTCGACCTTTTCTTTATCAATAAATAATCAATATTCTCCGAGCTTGATGTCAGATTTGCTGTTCTTGTATTTATTTTCCTGGATATTTCGCTACTCCATTGTGTAGCATCATCAGGAGATATAAGCAATATTTAACAATTGAAAACAAATAACAATTGAGTTAAAACAAATGAACTCGACGAAAGAATTTCCTTTACCCCCTTTGATTTTGATGAAATTTAGTGCAAGTGCAGATCTGTATAAGAAAATAAGATGTGCCAATTTCTGGACCTGTGACCGTATTGAATCGTAAACTATGGCGCCTTGAAAACTAAGAAAAATGGTGAAAATGTTGAAATGTGTTTTTGAAGAAATATTTATAACTCTGAAACTAATTGTAATATAAATCTTATTATGGTCTTACTTTGTGGGTATTAAAAGGGTCTTTAAAATGTTACACAATATACATTTTATTCTTGAAAGGTCAAAGGTCATTTCGCATCACCTAAAGTTCGGGAAGATATATCTCAGAAAGCGAAATTTTGAAAATTCTACAAAAAATATATGCTGGTTCCTAACCGTTTCTTTAAGCGTCTAATATTTCAAGAGGGCGTTTTTTCAAAGTCCAGAGATATTAAAGGAAATGTGATGCTATGTACAACATTTTTATTTTTTTTTTAATTTTTTACTCTTAGAAAAAAATGACGAAATATCATTTTCGATTTTGGTGAAATTTGGTGCGTGAAAAATTTGAATTTTGTGAAAAATGTATGTCAATATAAAAATGTTCGAAAAAATTTTCCAAAATTTTATATCGAGGAAAATAAATACAAGAACAGCAAATCTGACCTTAAGCTCGGAGAATATTGATTGTTGACCTTCTATCAGCTGTTTTGCGTTATCTTGCGGTTACTGAGATAGTGGGCCCAAATTGGCGTTGTATGCATCTCTACATGTAAATTAAAAACTCGTTCCTCCCTAACGAAATCTCAGATAACTGAAGTTCCTTTGGGGACTGTAGTTGGGATAAACGAACTTCTGTTAATCCATACATGTCATTTCGTTTGGGAGAACCGAGAAATGTTGGCAGCAAACGAGTTATGAAAAATATAAGCTGAAAAAACTGTTCTAGTTACTCCTAAATAAAATAAACGTTTGCGATAACTTAAAAGCGTTTGCCGTAAACGAGTTATGAGAAATGAGTGCTGAGAGCTGAAACAACTTCACGAAAAACGATTCCGCTAAAACTTCCTTCGATTACAGCAACCGAGTTTTAATTGCTCCAAACTAAAAAACGTTTGCGAGAACACAAAAATGTTTGCAGTAAACGAGTTATAAAATTTAAATGTGAAAAACCTTAACGATTAACGAAAAACAGTTCCACCAACTGTTCTTTCGGTTACAGCAACCGAGTTTTAATTAAAACTTTTATTTATGGCTTCCATATGCTCTTGTTTGTTTAAATTTCCAACTTTTATGATTTTGGTTTTACCCATAAAGTTTGTTTTAAAAAAAGTTGGAATTTTTATCTATTTTGATGTGTTAACATCTATAGCGGCTTATAGGGACTAAATCTATCAAAGTCAGATTTTATGCTGCTACTAAAACCAGATTTAATGCTGCTGCTAAAACCAGATTTTATGCTGCTGCTAAAACCAGATTTTCTGCGACTGCGGAAGAGAATAATGACGTGTTAAACAAAAATGAGCGAGCAAGAGAGCAATGAAAGAGTACGTCAGCTACGTCGTACAAAGTATGTGTGATGTTGTGTGTTTGGTTGTTTCGTTGTTGTTGCTATGGCCAAACAAAGCGAGTCATTTCATGTTCAACATTGCCCGGTGTATACAAAAAAACTATCATTTTTTATTTTCCAATGTAACATTTACTAATGTGATCATAGAAATCGAAGAGGTACCGTGTAGCAAAAAGGTGTTAACACATCATCCGTGAGTTCGAACACTCATTGATTTTTTTTCACTTGTCTACTTACAAGTCTGTCTCGCCTTGCATTCAAATAACAACCAAAAGCGCTGCAAACTACAACGCTTCAATTGCCCATCCAAGATATACTGACAAGGTAGAAGCATTAGAGTGTGCCCAGCGGCGGAAGTCATGACCTGGGAGGCCTGAAATTATAACCAAACAGTCCTTCTTTAAAATACGGAAGGCTTTCCCTACACATTACCTCCTCCTTTCTTTTTAACATTGTGTGAGATTGGAAGCAAATGCTTTCCTTTCCCATTGCCTAAAGAAGGCCTTAGAAGGAATGCAAAGAAGAAGGCCTTAGAAGAGATTTACTTTAATTTATTTTTGTTAAACAAAAATAAAATTAAAATAATTTATTTTATCACAAAATCATTATCCACTTCTACATATTTATTTATAAATGTATGTATCTATCTTAGAAAGTTGTACCACGCCCAACTTCGAATTGCAAATTTTAAAAATACCCTGCAAGATATTAAATAAAAAATATAATTTAAAAACTTGTATGAAATTTGCCAATTAAATTACGATTAAAGAGAATCGGAAAAGATATTTCTCAAAATTGTAAAAATCTTCTTGGTTATGTCTGATGAAAAAATTCATGCATTCCGCGGGCCTTATTTTAGGAAGTCATTGCAAAAGAACCATGCCTTATTTGTGGAAGGCCTTGCGACTTCCGCCAGTGGGTGTCATCACTTTTATGTGTATGCGTGAGTGGGTATGCCAAACGAGTGAATAAGATTGTAATACGAAATTTACGTTCTTCGTAATCTGTGCTCTCATTAGACAAATGGCTAGTTTCAGTTATCGCAAACGTTTTTTTTTTAATTTGCGGCAAATGTAATTTTATATGCGTTTGATGCAAACGAGAAGTCGTTTGCAACAACATGATACACATTTGCGATATATGAGTTTAGTTGGGAGAACTACATGAACGTTTGCGATTAATAAATTAATAAAAATCATCAAAGTATTGTTGCGGCTACCGAGCAATAAACGTTTTTTTCTTTGCGGTTGGTCATAAAACGAACCTTAATGGGAGTGGCAAAATCGGCAATAGAATGGTGTTTGGTGAAATATTGTCTTATAACATGTAGAAGTGTTGCGTTAATCCCTTTACTTACGTGCTCGCAGGGTTGATATTTATTAAATTTCATTTCCAAATAATAGATGAAATGATGTGAACAAATGAAAATATTTTAACATTTTAATTTTTTAAATTGATTTTCGCCAAATTACAAACATTTTCAATCAATAATCTGCCTTTAAAGTTTTACATGAAAATTGATTCTTCATTGAAGCTAAATATTAGGACTCTTAATATACTAGTTCAACAGCAGGAGTAAAAAATATATAATTGCATTCATCTCCTCGCCCCGGGAAGACGGCTATTGTAGCCATATTATTAAGATAACAGTCAAGCGGCCATATTGAACACATTTTTCTTACTTTAAGTTTAAGCGTTGCTATAAATATTCTAAGTGATGCGCAAATATTTACTCAATAAACCCCAGGACGACAGAGAGTGAATAACAAAAATTTCGAGTAGACATCCCAAACGCCCAAGTGCCCATACGCTATCCATAAGGACGAAAATACGCAACAAACAAATACTTTTCACCCACTCCTTCTTCGCAAGTAAAAGCCATTTTGCCAGCCATTAATGATTAAACAAAAAAGTTCCACCAGAATAAAACATTCACTGGTTTTAACACTTAAGCGAAATTTAAAACAATTAAACTTTTGTGATATAAAAAAAAATATTAAAATCGTAAAAAGTTGGGAAAGTTATTTCAAGGAATGCCGGAAGGGGAAACCGAAGAATGTCAGTGTCTAGCATAGTTTGTGGAAAAGTTTTGCCTCTGTCTTTCGTCCTTAACTATTTGATGATAGTAATGGAACTGATAAAATTGTTGCTGATAAAAGAGAAGTCAAAAGATATTTATCTATATAAGGGGTGTGTTTATCTACACTGCAAAGATTGGAGCAAATTCGATAATTACTGGACTGCGTAATGGTGTGGTTTGCATAGTATATTTCAACGAAACCACTTAACTGACACCGCTTCATTTCACCAGCACTTCTAGTTAATTTACTTGTCCAGTCAATAGAGTTTGTGTTTAACTGGCATTAAAGGCGAACCACTTTTACCTTGCAAGTACACTGAAGAAATAATTGATCATCAGCACAAAGAAAAAGTTCCATCAATTGTTGTACATTAAATTGATGTAAAACTTCATTAATGCAATAAAAATTCTCCTTGAATTGAATACAGTTTTTGGAACGAAGTTCATTATCGCACGTTGCGGGATGGGGGCTAAATGAAAATAAATTAAACATCTATTTTTTAACACTATTTTGCTACATCCCAGTATTATCAACAATATTGGGTACTTTTGCTTTGGCTTGTGTTTAGACTTGTGTTGTGTATAGGTTGTGTATAGGTTACAGTCAATGGAATCGAACCAAACACTAATGGACAGTTTTTCAGTCAGTGGTGATCTTCGTTTCTTAGTTAAATTGTGGTTAAACATCGAATTGTGTTTTTTAGTCATTGTTTAACTATGATTTACCCACCCAATATTGGTTGGTTAACTTATAGTCAGAACCATATTATTTTGACAATCAAATTACTGACTGTCAAAGTGAGTAATGAAGATTGTATAAAATACATGTTTCAGATTTGCGTATTTCTACACATACGTTGAGTCTAGATCGTTTAATTGTTGCGCCTCTATATATTATTTTACACATTTTTGTTAAAATAACTTCGATTTCATGCATCTATTTCTTATTTTACATAATTCCATTTTATTTGTTCCTCTTTGTTGTTTTGGTATTTATCCCAAAACACACGTTTTTTCCAATAAGAATACAAGTGTTGCCATATTCGTTGACAATATGGCGACTAAAATTAACTCACCACTGAAAAACAAAATGCAAAGTTAACCTCTAATTAACTTAGAATTAAGATTAAGTAATCCGATAGTTAACTACCCACTTAAAAACTGGCCATAAGAATATCATTATGTTCAGGATACGATTAAAAAGTAAGTGGTCTTGTTATACGAATGAGTGTAACCTAAACCGAAACGTTCGGGTGGCAAAAGTTTATTTTCGTGTCTCTGGTGACAATACGACGGAGAACTTAACAGATGAGTATTTGCGGAGTACACTTATAAAGGCCCGTCCGTAAGAGCTCGGAGTCGAATTGTGTCAGGAGTGTTGAATAATGGGAAACTCCTACAAAATTGTCGGAAGAAATATTAAAAATTTCTGTAAATAAAATTTATTTTAAAGAAAAACAGATTGCATTGCAGAGAATAATGAACATGCCTTATGAAGATCTCTTGTCTTTTTAATTACTTATAACCTTAGGAGCATTTGGGAAAAGCCACACGACGCACTCATTCTGGGTTGTGTTTGGATGATTTTAGGAAACCTTTTTAAAAAATTTGAGGCTAAAAAAGGAGTCCGTGCGGAGTCTTTGCGGTTTATGGGAATGAGCTTGTAGGGACTCCAAAAACACACATTTAAGGAGTAATTTTTTCATAAATTTTGAGCGTGCTGTTTTACCGGCGGATATTCCCCTTTGGGACTTCTTTCGGAGCCTCCCTGGGAGCGTTAGCGCACCGAGGGGGGAGTCCTATCGGAGCACCTTGCGGACTCCGTTGGTCGGCTGGGTATGTGATGATATAGTAATTATATTCAAAGCATTTCCTTCATATTTGGTAGTTTTGGTTTCAAACATTTTATATGTACAGGTTCATGAATATGACAGCATTATGAGGAAAAACCAATCGAACCCACGAACCAATACATATAAAATACTTTAAAATCAGAATTGCCAGCAGTGAAACAAAATCAAAACAATTAAAATAATTCCCTTATTTAATTACAGTTGGCACCCGATTCCACAACCTGCATTTGCATTGCCTGAGAAAATGGGAACTCCGAAATTGTTTAGTTGCCATTGCGAAAAATGGTAATGCAAATTAGAATGCAATGCAAATTAAGAAATTCCAACACTGATAAAAAGAAACGAACAGGAATTGCAAGTGTAGCACAACAAACCAAATATGATTGTAAATGTTTTACGAGAATGTGAATGGTTACGAGAATATAATTTTGGAGCCTTTTAGAATAAATGCTTATTTCAGGAAAGTAGTGAACTAATCTTAAAATTTTTTTACAGAACATCGATAATATCTTGACTAACACACATATGATAGAAGTTTTTGAATAAATTAACCTTTGGCATTACTACAAGGGTGCGAATCCAACAGTATGCGAAATTGTATATCTTAAATAGGCGAGTGGTGGCGATGATGGCGGGGATACCATAAGTATAACTAAACACTAGGTATCCAGCCAGGTTCATACGTTTCTAATATACGATAGCAGCACTACCATAAGAATATCTAGATTTTTGGTGTCCACCAGTATCCCCACTTTTTTAAGATTCGGTTTTGGACTGGGCGTACACGACATTTGAAAATGGGCACTTTTTATGAGAAAATTTAGAGAATAGGCGAGTAGGTATATCTAAAATTCCAGAGGTGTGGCGTCAACCGTGTGGATTCTGCGTATGGTACTAGCTACTAGTTACTATCCAGCCTTGTCTCCACTTTTGTAAGATTCGGGTTTAGACTGGGCTTATAGTCAATCTGAACTGCAAGAAAGGGGATGGGTGTGTATATCTCAAAAATTAAAGGGGTGGCGTCGATGGCCAAAATTCTATAATTAGTCATAGACTGTGGGTACCTAACTTATAGAGTTCCATAAAGGGATTACATCCCATGATGTGATTGGGGAGAACTTCTCACAATGAGTTCGCTGTGAGCGTTGTAGTTTTACGGTCACTGACTGGACACTTTTCCACACTAATACGCTCAGATTCTTCCACAGAAGATCAGCAGATCAGCATATCGCAAGTGGATGAAAAACAGTAGTCGAAATGTAAAATTCTCCGCAAAATATATGGTTCTGTTAAAGAAAACGTCGAGTACCGACGTCGTTGGAACCAAGAGCTGTATCATTTATATTGTGACGTAGAGATCTCTAGGCGAATCAAATTAGGTCAGTTGCGGTGACTAGGCCATGTTATGAGAATGGATGAAGATGAGCCAGCGCGAAAGGGTTTCGACAACGTAGCCGATGGAAGCAGGAAGAGAGGACCACCAAGTCTCCGATGGAAAGACCAGACCGAAGAATCCCTCCGTATCCTTGGTTTTACCAACTGGCATGAAAAGGGGAAGTATAAGACCAGTTCGAGAAATATATTAAAATTAGTTTAATTTGTTCATTTGTTTGTTTACTTAATATGTGTAAGATATCGGACATCATTAGGTAAAATAGTCAATAAAAGTAAATCGATTGGAACCTAAAATTTTACCCCAGTTCCGAACGATATTTTTGAGCAAGACTTTTCATGTACTCAAATACTCGATAATGTCGCTGTCACTAAGCGAAGTGACCGCCGTCGAAAGAAATATTGGGTGGTCTGAGCATAGACCAAACCCACGTACTCATGTATAAGAGCCCCGCACACTACCATTTCACCACCGACGGACACCCAGTTAGCCGAGTCTTTAGGACATCCTAAATGACGAGTGCAAGTCCAGTATTAATTCTTTGACGAAATACCAGTGGCAATCGTCAACGAAATTTCCATACAAGTGACCAACAACACCGTGGGCGACAACATTGGAATCTGATCAATTACGACCATCTCGGCGAATTTATAGCAACGACATCGTTGTCGAAAATCCTGGCATCATTCTAGTGTATGTATATAATCAACGAAAATGTGAGAAAAATTTTGTAAATTCATTCGTTAACGAAAATCCTGGCGACATTGTAGTGTGTGTTTGTGTCAACGAAAATGTGAGCGAAATTTTGCACAATAAAAGACAACTTTCTCAGTGATCAACTTCAACTGAGTTAATAATAATTTGACTGACGATTGTTTTCTCTTGCCTTTTGTAGATGATATTATCTCGCATTAAAGTTTTTGCACGTTTTGCCTCGTTATTGGCTATGTATCTCACATTCCTTTGACACCAACGCCAATTTAAATAATGATGGGCGACAATCTTAAAAGATTGTCGCTCACAATGTCGTCATTATAGTGCTACCGGTGGTGACATTATCTCAAATTTTAACTCATTTTATCGTCCAAGGAATTCAAATGTCGACAAAATAAAACTGGCGTTTTATACATGATAAACAATATATTAAGTCATGCATCTGGTCGTTAACGAAAATTTCCCTTACAACATCGTTGAAGCCAGTTTAAGCGGCAAGTGTCGTGAGTGACAAAAAACCTTACGTGTAAAAGTAATCGTTGAAGACTACCTGGTTTAGGACGATTTTGCCAACTGGTCACTTGCTACACTTAACCATGCATAAACCTGAAGAATTTTTAAAACCATTATTCAATTCTTCTGGGACATTTTCGTATTTGCCAAAGATGCAATTTCCCCAACTTGATTTTCACTCTCTAATTCGTCGAAAAATTTCACCAATATATTTAATTACTTTATTTAATATTTACATAAATTCATGTTTGATTCGTTGTTAATTGTATACGTTTTGTCTTCAAATCTCTAATCTGTAAATTCGAATTGAAAATTGTTTTACGAAAAGAAAATGGTATTTAAATGTCTATAAAGACTTATAATGCAGTTGTGGCAACCGAATTCTAAATGAGTTCGATCACAGTAACCGATTTAAAATTAATTTCGGTTATTGTAACCAAGTTAAACAACAATTCGGTCACCATAACAGAGTTTAAGATAAATTTAGACGGAGTGACAGAAATCATGAGAAACTCGTAAGCAGAAACCTCAATATAAAGAAAATTCTATTTCTGCAATGTAAATAATTGAAATTTCGGTTGTCGCAATCGAATTAACTACGAAATGAGATTTTTGAATTCAAATTGTAGTTGTAGTGACTGAATGCGGCTTCTAAAATCCTAATTCGGTGCTAGCAAACGCATCCAAACCCAATATAAGGAATAATTCTATTGATGCAATGTAAGCAATTACAACTTCGGTTGCCGTAACGGAATAAGTTATGAAATTAAGATTTTTCAACCGAATTTTAGTTGTTGTGACGGAATTCAGCTGTTACAGCCTCAATTCGATTTTGACAAACGCAATTCGGTTGCAAAAGCCGAACATTTGGTTTCAAACAAATAGTTATGTGAGTGCAGATATCCTTCTAGCCAAAATCGCCAAAATTCGATTGTATGTACACAGAAAAAAATAATTATTCAACTCAATTAAAAAATTCGAAAATTCAAACAAAATATTAATTGAAAATCCTGTGATAAAAAAATAACATATCAGCTACAATATTTGTAGGTTGTATATTTGGAAAATTTTCAGGTCGATTCACCATCAATACGCGCCTCATTCGCTTTTTTCTCTTCTATAATACGTTGGTGATCTGATTGCTAGAAAACATATGTTTTTAGAGATGTGCAAACAGAAACATGTGTTTTCTTTTACATCATATATATTCTAAAATACTCGTGTCACTAATTTATATGTCATTTTCGTTCGACGACAATATCCGCGCGTTTACATCCCGGGAACAAATTAACTTGAGGGCCCATGGCCCAATTTTTTCCTTTTTTTTTGACCTGATAGGGCATTAAACAAAAAAAAACTTTCGGTGCAAGTCCATATTTTCCGAAATATAGGCCTCCAAAGCTTGAGAATATAGTGGCTCATATCGCAGGTCTATCACTCTGTGTATAAATATATTTATTTTTATTAACCCATTGGAGGCTGGCGGTAAAAAATGAATTGTAACCTCACTTTTTTGAACAAAATGTATTTTTTTCAAAAAAATGCCCTAGTATACATATATTTTACTAGAATCCGATAATAGGCAAGTCTTCAGTCTTTTTTTAAGGTATAATACTCAACAATAAACCTTCAAAGACCGGAGATATTAAAGTCGAAAAAAGTTAGTTTTTTCTCTTATATTTAAGATTTTTATTAAATTTTTTTTTAGAAATGTTTTTCGGGAACAATTCTATTTTACGGGCAATTGAGCAATTTTTTTTATTTTTTTAGGGTGTGTATAAAATTTATTTTTTAATGAAAAAAAAACAAAAAAAAATTTCCTAGAGGCCCATATTTCCTGAGTTATGGCCCTTTAAAGTTCAGATATGTAACATGTTCGACTCGAGTAAAATTTCTGTAACGTCGAAATGAAAATAAATTTTTGAAAATCGTTAAATTTATATTCCACCTAGTCGCCCAGTCAAATTCCCTCTGTATTTTGTGTGGCAAAATCTGAAAATTCACGCGATTTTTTAAAAATAATTTCTTAATTTTTCTTAAATATGTCTGGTCTTTGAAGGGTTATACTTAAAAAAAGGCTACAATCTAACCTATTATCGGAGACTTTCGAAAAATTAAGCTCACTAAGGATATTTTTGAAAATAGTAAATTTTAAAGGAAAAAGTGAGGTTAAAAAACCTAGATCAGAGCATGGGCCCTAAAGTGAATTTATGCCCCCGAATTATCTGTAACATAAAATGCAATGGAATGCATTTTTAATTAAAATATGGGTTTTTGTTTACAATTTTTTGTTAATGACGAATAATGTCCCCAATCAGCTGATTACCCTACAGCTGATTTATTTAGTGATGCCAAAAATTTTACAATTTTTATCGATAAGTCATCACGAGTATTTTAGAATGCATCGAAAACAGGGCGTCGAAGGTGAAACGTTGCCTTCGTCGAAGTGAAGCGCGTACTTAGGAATCGACAGGATTATTTTTCAATCGATGCAAAATTTCACCCATCTACGAAAATATTTGTACGTTATTTATCAAAAATATTTTCGTTTTTAGTCGATGAAGAATTTGACATATTGACAAACTTAATTGTATCTCAGTTTTCGTTTTGTCTTCGATCCAAAGTGTTTTTAGAAATTTTTTTTTTTTTAAAAAAAAATTAAAAAGTCGCGGGAGGATTCGAACTCACGTCCACTGGAAGAACATTTCGATGTTTGTGACACAACGTCTTTTCGGCCAGAGTCTAGCCCGTTATGCCACCGACTGCCTGTACAAACTTATAGCCAACTGAATTTATGTGGTTGGTTGTTCGTATCGTATTTACTTCGTTAAATATTGGGGTATTTCTTATGAATTTTTTCGTTGGTACCATTTATAGATTTTCATTTCAATATTTGAGTAATTTGTCAGTATATAATGAAAAATGTAATTGAGTGCTGAGATTTTTCACGTACCAATTTTTTTGTTATAATTTTACAGTCGCCTTTTTTTTCTGTGTATTATAACCATTCCTAAATTATCATATGGGAGCAATCTCTTGAGACATGTCAACAGGTTCTTATTCATTGTAAGCCTGTAAGGTGGCCACTAGTCTCGCTAGCCCATCTGATCTGATTTTTTCCTGTGTTCTTAAATCCGTAGAAGGTGAATGCCTGATGTTAAATTCAGTAAGACTGACTCCCGATACTTCATATCCGCCTCTGGAAGTTAAGTGCTATCAATTCGGAGCACATAATCTTACCAGCAGTACAAAGGGTATGTTTATTTGAAGAAAGGTAATTTGGAATCAAAACAGTTGCGTATCGTACACTGAAAAGAATAGTAGCTGTCATATGGACAAAATTTTTTGTCGACTCAATGAATATTTTCATCGTTAGTTAGTTAAAAATAATTGTATTCAGATCGCACGCTTCGTTAAGTTTACAATAAAATCGGATATGCGAAACCTTTGACTGCAGCAATTTAAACTCGACCTAATTTTTAGACTCACTGATCGGGACCCCTAAGTTTTACACCTATTCGGAATGGTTTGCATTGATGAGCTTTTGTTATGAGTTAAAAATTCGCAGAGTCGCCGTTACCAAGCACCGAAAGAAATGAATGCTGGTCAGAGCGGTCATTAAATTAGACCTACGTTCTCATGCCAAGATCCTCGCAAGCCAACCATTGCACCACCCGAACATAAACGTTTCGTCCATTCTACAAAGCTTTTTTCTGGCAGTGTTTTTGCCGAACATAAAAAGGGGTTTGGCAATGTTTTTAAATTTGACTTCCCTACTACAACTACCATAAATTCTTTGTTTCAATCTCAGTTGAACGCAAATCTAATAACACTGAATCCTTTGGAGAGTAATAATTATTAGTAATGGCTTTGTTTTGGGACGATTCAACCATTTAAACTTGAAAAAAAGTATTCATATTTTATAAGAATCCTTTTTGTTGCTTTGTTGCAAATTTATAGTTTTTCATTTTTCTACCATTTCCCACAAGGATCAACTAATGAAATTCTATAGGGACTCAGCATGTGCACTCACCATGCTGAGCAGGAAGATAAATGTTAAACATAAAGCTTGTACGGATATTACAGTATCGTACTCACAGATGTTTCGTTGGTGGAACAACGCAATTCATGCCGGGGACAAATTCATAGAAAATGGTTAAGTGCTCTTGGGGGTTTGTGCGACTCAAACATAATAAATAAAAAACCTTCATATCAACTTCACGTTGAGTCTTTATCATTTTTTTATATTAGATACAAAAAGGAAATGGTGTCAACTACAACAGGAATAAATATTGCCAACATTGGCCGGAGGAACATATGTGTATATTCGATAAATATTAACAAATCACAGACAGAGAATTATTTTTGGCACTCGTTGGAGCATCCGACGGCAACCATAATTACCAACCGTCAAGGATATGATCATATATAATTTACACCCACAAATCACAGGGACATTCAACGAATAAAAAGGCTTTATACAAGGTGGCGCAAAAGTAAACTTCCGATGTTTTTTGGCTGTAATTTAAAAAAAAAATTAAAAACTTTGATTCTTCTTGTGGATTATTTTTATTTGGTCTTTTAGTTTTTTTTACATCAAGTCGAGAATATGATGTCATGTAAATGGCCGCCGCCACAGTTGATTGTCATTTGAGCCCTTTTTATGGCATTTTCCATCACTTTGGCCAAAACTTCCGGCGATAGGTCGTCACATTCTTGACGGATATTGTCTTTAAGAGCTGCAAGAGTCTGAGGCTTGTTGACATAAACCCGCGACTTCAAAAAGCCGCACAAAAAGAAGTCTGGAGCGGTCAAATCAGGCGATCTTGCTGGCCAGTGCAAATCGCCAAAACGGAAGATTAGGCGCCCGGGAAATGCATCCTTCAGCATATCGGTTGTGGCACGTGCAGTGTGTGCCGTTGCACCGTCCTGTTGGAACCACATGTTTTCCAATCACAATTCATCAAGTTGCGGCAAAAAGAACTCGTTGATCATTGCTCTGTAGCGTGGCACGTCGTCTGGTCGATGTCGACGGCGCTTCCATGACATCCTCGGCTACAGCAGCAATATTCTCTGCAGAACGGCTACTCCGGGGTCTGCCGCGCCTGGCAGCATCTCGAGTTGTGCCAGTCTCTTCGAGGCGAGCGGCTAAACGTCGCAGTGTTTCACAAGTAGGCGTTGGACGGCCAGGAAATCTGCGACGAAATTCACGTTGTGCCAAAGTCACCGACCGATTATTGGTCAAATAAATAGTCAGCAATATTCCGCGTTCTGGAGCAGTGTAGCGTAACATTGTATATTAACGTGTATTTCGCATGTGTTTACTACACAAATGTCAAAACAGAATTGACATTAGGGGCCAATCGCAAAATTTATAGCATTTTCTGATAGGAGGATTACTTTTGCGCCACCTTGTACTTGGGAAGGGTATCCCATTTGTCAATAAGGATATAATCATTACTCAAAAAGCACTTGTAAATGAAATGCAATATATTTCGAAGAAACACTTATGTTGCATGGAACTGCTCTAGCTGCGCTTCTATTTAGGAAATCTTCGCAACAAAATTTGGCTTTGGAGTTCTAATTTGGTTCACTAAGCGCACGTCTAGATAAATTCCTTACTGCTAAATGAAATTTCAGATAAATAAACTTTGTTAGGGGAATACAGTTGCCAAAACGAACATTTCTTGAGTAAATTAAATCACTTCCTTTGTTATAAATAAATCAAATCGTTTACGAGGACCGAAAAACGTTTACAATAACTAATAGTTGGTAACTATGAACTCAAAAAACAAAAATGTTTATGGGTAATTCCAAAATATTTCGACACAGTCCAGGACCCAACCCCTATTGAATTGTATGAAAGTCCATACGAATTCTATGACACCAGAATTGAGTCAAAATTCAAAGTAGTGTTTGTTTTATGGTTCACTGAAGTAGGTATTGTATGGCACTTTCTGAAAAAAGACCTGACTTTAAAATGGAATAACTTTGGAATGCGTTAATGGATTTCAAAGTGATGGATATCATTTTAAAACCACCAAAAACTGATTGAATAATTGCCCATACAATAGTCATGTCGTTTTGGATCAATGATTTTGAAAACTCCAAAGTGTTCCTTATCCTTGAATATCTACTGTCCAAATTTTATACCAATCAAAAGTGGTCGGTTTCGAAAATACTGATTTTTGTGCCGATTTTTATGGAATTACCCTTATGAAAAAGAAATCCCGTTCCCGAATTTGAATCCTATGACCAACTTTGTTAGTTCGAGTTAATGTATGAGAAGTTCATACTATAAACTTACAAAGTCAGGAACACTTTTCGTTTCCGTTAGCTGTTCTTTCTTTTACCGGAAAAGAATTTTAGTAACTCCAAACCCAAAACACTTTTATATGGAACGAAAAAAACAACCTCTTTCTTATTGCACGACATTGGGTTAAAAATAGGAATTTTATTGAATTTTTCTTAGTAGGGACATAAATATTGTTACTAAATTGAACATACTCATTAGAACATTAAAATTGAACATGCCCTTTTATTATCATATGGTTTTTGAAAGTTAAATTCTATAGCGTTAGTCAGTTACAGGAATTTGAATTTGTGTCAACTTTCACCATGGAGTGGTCTGATAAGGAAACCCGTTTCGCAGTTGTAGCACGTGTTAAGTGTGGAAAGAAAATACGATATTTTCAAAACGCTCTGCCCGCTCGGCATTAGTCGCATGTTCGTCTACAGTTGCATACAATTGTTCGAGGAGGCTGAAAATATAAAAGATCCCTCCATTTCGAGCCGCCCACGTACCGTTCGGACACAGCAAGTCATCAAAGCGGTCAAAGCAAGACTTCAACAAAATGCTCTCCGGAAACAGAAAATCTTGGCCCGTGAGATGAAAATCACGCAAAAGTCCATGAGTCGAATTATTAAGAAAGACTTGGGACTTGGGGCTTTCAAACGGCGTACAGGACATTTGTTGACTGCAACTTTAAAAAAATAAGACAGAAAAATCCAAACGTCGTGTGGTGAAGTACGCGGATAACTTGCATAGAAAAATCTTGTTTAGAATCTAAACAGAACCAGGCAAGCTTCAGACGACGACGAAAAAAATCCCTAGCGTCAAAACCAAACGGGAGACAGAACGTTTGGCGACTGCAGTTGAGTTTTTCTCTCTGAGCCGTGTATAGTTGCGGCTCTTTTCTGGAATTTGTTTGAAAGTTTGGAAACAATATTATTGATGTACATGATTTAAATAGTTTTTACTGCTTTTACAACTTTTCATTCACTTTAATTGTATTGTATTTAAAAATAAATCGTTTTGAACCCTTTTCTTTAATTTGTACACACATGCTCCCATGTATGCATGTGTTGGCTGCTCTTATGGTTTTTATAAAAATGTGGCAACTCCATTCTTTCAATTGAGAGTATTAGAAAAGATTCTATTCCACCGGCGAGTCGACATCCATAAGAAACCTATGTAAAAAAACGTCGTCGTCTGTAGCGTGTTTGATTATGTTTGGACTCATACGGATGATTTTACCGTACAGGAAAATTTTAACAAACAAAATGATAGGGTTTATGCACGATCATCTAAAGACGCATCAGAGCTAATCCCACGGGTCGAAAAGGTCATCATCCAGCTGCAGTCATGGTTTGGTGGGGTAACTGACTTGTATTTCTGTGTTCAAGGGGTCAAAATATCGGCCAAAGTTTCCGAGAAACCGTTTTGGAAGCAGTCGTGAAGCCGCTTAACAATTCCCTGTTCCGAAAGTTTGGATTCTCTTAAGACACAGCTCTGGTTCGTGCGGTAGCCAATTTTCCAATGAATGAGGTGCGTGCAGCTATTGATGATTGGCCAATGCGACTAAAGGCGTGTGTGAAGGCCAAGGGCAGACATTTTGAATGAAACTTAGCTTTTTGTATACAATACATAGCAATAAATATATAAAAAAAATTTGTTCCAGTAACGTTCATTAGTTTATGTTTTATAGCCCAAAATATAAGTAAGTGTATTTATGTCCTTACTAAGTAAATACAAAATTATTTTAGTATTTTAGCTCTTCCTGAAATGTAACGAGCATAGAAAATCCCTCTGACTACATCTACCGATATTCGAGCACGCAAAATGCGACCCTTAATACCCCTGACACATATGTGGTCTACAGACAATACTAGCATTCAATACCATATGTGTGTCAACCTATACCATCATTAAACCATTGAACAAACTAGTTTATAGGGCGTTTAATTATAGTTCAGGTACTACGTTCCGGAACGTAGCATAAGTGTAGTATTGTAATAAATATAGCTAAACATAGCTCTAAAGCCAAAACGCTTTCCAACACTAGTCAAAAAACACTTAAACACAGGTCAATCAAATGTCATTTGATCAGCTGTTAATCACTTATTAGTTATTAATTAAAATGTCGAAACCGGTGAAAAGAAATGTCCTCGGTACAAAAGATATTAATATTATTATTGATATCTGGAGGGACAACATCGAAAAATTAAGAGGAGTCCACCGCAACGTGCACGTATACTTAAATATGTGCACGGAAGCAAACATTTTTTCTTGTTTTCTTTTTCCATGTTTCTTACCATATGATGAAATGTCAATTGACCACATGATCAAACATCAAATGAAACCACAATGTACATGTGTGTCACTATATTGTTTTATGTTAAACCATAATATTCATACCATGGTTTCTATACTACATGTGTGTCAGGGGTATATGTCGTTAGTTGTAAGTAGAGTGCCCAAAAACACCGGCATTTTTTAGAAACCGGTTTTCGGTTTGTTCGAAAAATCAATTTTTAAAGAAACCGGTTTCCGGTTTGTTCGAAAATTACTTTTTTTTTGAAAAACCGGCACACGGTTAATGGCAAAAAAAACCCGGTAAGTTTCGGACATTCTAGTTGTAAGCAAGTCACAACTTCTGAAGTACTTTCAAAATTAAAACATAACGATTAGGTTCAAAAAATGAGCTCACTGCTCGCATTCGCCTTGAATCCCTCATATTGCAACTGGCAAATAGTACGCAAAATTTAGAAAAATGGAGAAAATTTCAAACGTACACATAGGGTACAAAAAATTTATAAAAAAGTACATAAAGTGTATCAGAAAATAAAAAATCAAACATTAAGTTCACAAAATCTACAAAAATATGTCACAAGGTACATAAAATGTACCAAACATTATAACAAAGAAGCAAATGAATTGTATCAAGGTTTGCAAGATATGAGCCTGAGAAAATGATCACATTTTACGAAAATGATACCGAGGCCCCAAATCTTTGGCGGCCCATAAAAAAAAAAGTGCATGACTTTGGGAAAAATTGGGAGACACGGGTCTTTTTTTTTAGTCTTTTATCACGTAGTGGTGTCTGTATATGGTTATTTTGCCATGATTTAAAAAATTACACACAGTGTAATAGTTAAAACACCCGAGTTACAAAGCAGGAAAAGCAACACCAATAAAATCAGGAATAAATGTGAGGACAGGCAGCAGGAAATCAGGAACCAGCAGCATAAGTTAAGACATCAGAGTTACGGAGCAGGACAAATAACACCAATACAACCAGGAACAATACCAAATAGACGAAATAAAAAGACGCCATGATATCGAATTGACATTATACAGGAAACCACCAAACAACGAAATCAATAAACAACAGCAAATAATTTAACGGGACAGGATCGGTAGAAATGCGGGAAACAGGAATAAGCAACAGCAATAATTAGACGCGACATCATCAGTCCAGGAACCAGGAACATACATTAAAACACCAGAGTTACGAAGCAGGAAAAACATCAAGAATCCAGGAACAACACCAAATAAATGTAATTAGAAGACGCTATGCTATCAACTCAACAGGAAAACAGGAATAAGGAGCAGCAATAATTGGACACGACATCATCAGTAGAAGAAATTCTCAGCAACCAGGAACATATATCTATCAGCATATAGAACTCAAGAATAGTCGGAGAAATGATTCTTGCAGGCAAAAGAATTGAGGTAATAAAATGCAACGACTTTATTCAATCCTAACGGCATTACAAGCGTTACATTGATTTAACAATTCGAATGATATGAACTGGCAACCATAGCATGTATAAATTCGTAAATAATATACTTTTTCACCCTGGCTAATGGTTCAAAAAACGGTAGATAAATATAAAGATCATTATAAAGAAGAAATAGAATGCGGAATAATCGTAATTAGATCTTGACACAGACAATTTTAAAGGACGAAAATTTCTAGTAACGCGAGATGGTATATTAAAACGAATTTTACTGAGCAAAAATTTTGAATCAACTTGACCGTTTATCAGTTTTATAATAAACATAGATCTTAACATATATCTCCTTCGTTCAAGTGTAGGAAGGTCAATAAGTTTTAAACGGTTTTCATAAGGTGGTTAATTTTCCGATTGATTCCAGCCTAAACCACGTAAAGCAAATAAGAGAAATTTTTTCTGGATTGACTCAATTCTATCTATATACACGTTATAGAATGGGCTCCAAACTACGCATGAATACTCAAGGGAGGGCCTAACTAGACCAACAAAAAGACTTTTCGTTATATATGGGTCAGCAAACTCCTTGGACCACCTTTTGATGAATCCCAAAATAGATAAGGCTTTATTAATAATACTATCAATGTGGAGATGAAATCGAAGTCTCTGATCTAATACTACACCCAAGTCCATGAAAGAGTTTACTCCTTCCAAAATGTAAGATCCAACAGTATACTCACAAGGCATTATAGATGTTCGAGAGAAAGACAGTTTTTTACATTTTTTCAAGTTCAAGGACATACCATTAATAGTACACCATTTGACCAAGCTAGAAAGGTCAGACTGTAATCGATTGGTGTCATCCAAGTTTTTAAATGACAAGAACAGTTTAACGTCATCAGCGTACATTAAAATCTTTGAGAACGAAATAGCTGAAGGTAAATCATTTAAATATAAAACAAACAGAAGGGGTCCTAAATGACTTCGCTGGGGAATGCCAGATGTTACAAATATGTTTTTAGACAAACAACCTCTAAACATAACTCGCTGTGTACGATCTGTAAGATACGAAGATATCCACTTCAATAGACCTGGAGGAAATCCTAACTTATCTAATTTAAATATAAGGAGATCATGAACAACAGTGTCAAACGCTTTACTAAAGTCAGTATAAATGACATCAGTCTGACACCGATTGGAAAAAGCCTTAAAAACATGGGACGTTAATTCCAATAAATTTGTACTAGTCGACCTATTCTTAATAAAACCATGTTGGTAGGGTGAAATGACAGCGCAAACCGATCGAATAATCTTCTGAGTTACTAAATATTCAAACAACTTTGGAATAACACTTAATTTAGCTATTCCCCTGTAATTATCAACACATCGTCTATTACCGTTCTTATATAACGGAATGATGGTGAGAAAAATTTTCCTTTTTGCTGTGCCAATCGATATCTTTTTCGACAATAGAAAATTTTGACCGCTTCATCATAAAAAGTGGACTTCAGACACAATTGAAATATAATTTTAGGCAATAAATATTTTTAGAAAATATTTTCCATTATTTTTTCCAATTCTTTTGCGAATACTATCTATACAATACATAAATATTTTCATTCTGAAAAATTTCTTCCAAATCGCTAGAGAAAATTCCATCCAAATTGCTACCAAATTTCATCGCCTTTCTTTGTTTTGTTTACAAATAAATGATGACAAGAGCTACAAGCACGGTTACCACAGCGGTAATTTTTTAATTACCAGAATTTTCCAAAAAAGTACCAAATTTTAAAATTTTTTTCTTTAGAACATTAAGGCCCAATTTTTAACTGGTCAGTCATCTTTGATCAATACGTCAACGAACAAGAAAACATAAACAACCCCTATTTGTTGACGACCCCCGCAAACGTTATAAGGACCACGATTTACGGATATGCACTTGGAATGTAAGAACTCTATCTATATAGTTCCGGTGCAAGTATCCAACTGGCAGATGTCCTCGAAAGTTATAAGGCTGACATTACCGCTATCCAGGAAATGCGATGGACAGGACATGGCTGCAGAAGGAAAAGAAACTGCGACCTATACTAGAGTTGCCATGAGAAAAAACATGAATTTGGTTGCGGATTTGTAGTTGGCAAGAGACTGCGACATCTAGTCTGTAGGTTCAATCCTGTGAGTGAACGAATAGCCACAATCCGCATAAAAGCGAAATATTTTTATATTTCCCTAATTTGTGTGCATGCCCCGATAGAAGAGAAAGATGATGATGCCAAAGACATATTCTATGAGCTCCTAGAGGAAGCGTATGACAGCTGCCCTGGCCATGACATTAAGATTGTACTAGGAGATGTTAATGCCAAAGTAGGAAGGGAGAATGTGTTTAATCCAACTATTGTTAATTTCAGTCTACATGCTGACAGTTCCGACAACGGTATGAGACTGATTGACTTTACCGCGGCAAAAAACATGGTTAGTAGTGGTACAAGATTCCAGCATAAAGACATACACAAGGCTAATTGGGTATCCCCTGATCAAAGAATGAAGAACCAAATTGATCACGTAGTAATTTGTGGAAGGCACTCATCTAGTGTAACGGACGTACGAGTGATCAGAGGGGCTGCCATTGATTTTGATCACTACCTGGTAGCTGCAAAGGTTAGCACACGATTACGTAGAGCGAAAATCGTACGAAACCAGACGCAGAGGACGCTGGACATCGGAAAGCTGCAATTAGCAGAGGTAGCCACAGCCTACTCAAGGAAGCTCTCGCAACTTTTGGCACAGAACCCACCCCCTCCCGATGACGATCCTGATGCGTAGTGGAAACCCATTTCCGACTCTATAAAAACTGCCGCACCAACCGTTCTTGGTTTCGAAAAACCGCATCGCAATAAACCGTGGTACGATGAAGAGTGTCGCATTGCAAATGACGAAAAGAATGCTGCACGTATGGTAATGCTTCAGTCAATTGCAACGCGAGCTGCAACTGAGCGGTATAGGGAGAAAAGAAAGGAGGTAAACAGTCTCTTTTGGCGTAAGACACGGCAGTGGAGAAAGCGCGAGAGTGAGAAAATTGAGACATACAGAAGGAAGAACGAAGCCCGAAAAATCTACCAAAAAGTTAAAAACGGAACTAATGGACATGGTTCAGGGCCCCCCTTCTGTAAAGACAAGGACGGAAATCTCGTCGCAGATGTGCAGAGCATGTTGGGAATATGGAGAGAGCATTTCTCCGCGCTACTCGTACCTGAGATATCCAATGACGATGGGACAATCGATCACAATATGGACGACGACGTCGATTGCCCCCCTCCTAACAAAGACAAGGTCAGAACAGCTATTGCCGGGCTTAAGAACAACAAAGCCGCAGGAGCCTATGGATTACCGACGGAGCTGTTTAAGGCTGGCGGCGATGAGCCGATAAGGTGCATGTATCGTTCAGATGAATGCATGCGCGGCGATTGGAGTCTCAGTGTACTATGTCCCATATTTAAAAAAGGTGACCCGAGTCTCTGTGCCAACTACCGTGGAAGAAGCCTTTTATCCATAGCATATAAGGTTCCATAAAGTATAATGTGCGAAAGACTAAAACCAATTATCGCTAACCTGATTGCACCATACCAGTGTGGCTTTAGGCCTTGGAAAATCTGACCAGATTTTCACGCTACGACAAATCCTGGAGAAGACACACGAAAAACAAATCGACACCTATCATCTATTTATCGATTATAAAGCGGCCTTCGATAGTCCGATACGGGAGAAACTCTATGGAGCAATGTCTCAGCTTGGTATTCCTGCAAAACTCATACGCCTTTGGATGATGACCTTGACGAACACCAAATCCGCAGTGAAAGTTGGTAAGGATCTTACCGAACCTTTCGAAACTAAGCGAGGCCTCAGGCTAGGCGACACCCTATCGTGCGATCTCTTTAACTTCTTAATGGAGATCATTATGAGAAAAGCTGTAGTCAATATGAATATATCCACCAGCAGTAAAAGTCACATGCTGCTCGCGTATGCTGATGATATAGATATCATTGGGAGCACAATTAGAGAAGTTACTGCGGAGTTTTCGAGAATTGAGGAGTCAGGAAAAGTGGGTCTGACGGTAAATGAGAACAAGACAAAATTAATGGTTTCAACGAGCAGGGCCTCCACGCGATTAGACCAAAGCGTGAACGATGATAACCGTTATAACTTCGAGGTAGTGGACGAATTTATATACCTCGAATCTGCCGTGAACAAAAACAACAACGTCAGCCTTGAGATGAAGCGGAGAATTGTGCTTGCAAATAGAGGTTATTTTGGGCAACCTGTCTTGCTTTATGGCGCAGAATCCTGGGTCCTATCCCAAGCACACGAAACATCTGCAGGAGTCTTCGAGAGAAAAATGCTCCGAAAAATTTATGGCACTATAGTGCACAACGGCGAGTATCGGCGAAGCATGAATCATGAGCTGTATGAGCTTTATCCTGACATTGACATAGTTTAGCGGATTAAGATAACGCAGTTGCGCTGGCTAGGCCATGTCAGTAGAATGGATGAAGACGAACCAGCACGAAGGGTTTCCGAAACCGAACCCGAGGGAAAACGAAAAATAGGAAGACCAAGACTCCGCTGGAGGGATCAGGTTGACGAATCCCTGCGTACACTTGGTATTGCCAACTGGAGGAATAAAGCAAAAGATCGAACTGGTTGGCGAAATATGTTATCTTCGTTTTGTAAGGTCCCTGACCCCCCGGGGTTGTCCGAGACCGGATAAGTAAGTAAGTAATCATCTTTGATCAACGATTAAACATTAATTAAACTCTAAATTCACTTTTTAGGTTAATAGTTGATTGCTGTTTAAACAGCCCAAGTCGTGCATTTAAACTATGATCAAGTGACCATATAATTTTGACAGAAAACAACAAGAAGACCAAACACTTCTTTAATTGTTAATGTGAACAATTATAATCACTATCCTAGTTGGAATAACAATAAAAACGTATCATTTAACTCGTAGTGCAGTTAGAACTTTATTTCTGCTCAAATATTTTCCAATTTCATTAAATATTTTGTGTTTTATCACCTCACTATTCTTTTGCAAATAGTGCCAGTTTGATGCATTGTAACGATTTGCTGATAAATGTGTGAATACCGGTTATTTTTCGTAGTATTTGCCGATGCTGCCACATGGTGGTAGTAAGATTATTGGACAAAGCACTGAAAAACTCTTTTCGTCTTTAACGTCAGATCAAACGTAAATCAAAATCAACTGATTACCAATTTAAATAACCAGTCAAAAATTGGGCCTAAATGTTTATTTAAAATAAAGGGTTTTTCAATAAGAGCGCTACCAAAGTTTTTTTAAATAAAACAAACCCGGTTTTGGATACCAATGAAATTCTTTATTCCTGTGAAAGTACGTTCGATGCCATCATGTATGGAACCCTATTTCTTTTGCATGGCCACCACGGGCACGCTTGCAGAAGTCCAGATGCTGAACCCAATTTTCGACGGTTTTCAAGCATAAATCGGCCGATACTGCTGCAATTTCACGTTCGATATTCGTACGAAGTTCATCAATCGTCGCTGGCTTGTTGGAATAGACCATAGACTTGACGTAGCCCCACAGGAAATAATCTAACGGCGTCAAATCGCACGACCGAGGCGGCCAATCGACTGGGCTATTTCGTGAGATAACACGTTCACCAAACTTGGTTTCCAATAAATTGATTGTGGCATTCGCTGTGTGGCTTGTGGCGCCGTCCTGTTGGAACCACATGTCCTCGAAGTCCATATTATCCAATTGGGGCCAAAAATATTCGGTTATCATTGAATGGTAGCGATTCGCATTCACAGTAATGTGCCGGTCTTGATCATCACGGAAGAAGTACGGCCCAATGACGCCGCCGGCCCATAAACCGCACCAAACCGTAATTTTTTCGGAGTGCAATGATGACTCATGGATTACGTGTGGATTGCTGTCTGACCAATAACGCATATTGTGCTTATTGCCGAAGCCATTCAGCCAGAAATGAGCCTCTTCGCTGAAAATGATTTTCCGATGAAAATCCGAATCATTTTCAAGTTGTTGCTCAGCCCAATTCACGAACATACGATGCTTATGGTGGTCAAGCGGCTTCAGTTCTTGCGTCAATTTGATCTTGTAAGGTTGTAGGCCAAAATCTTTTCGCAAAATTCGCCACAACGACGTCACAGAGATGCCCAACGCTTGAGAACGACGTGTGAGAGACACATTTGGGCTTTCTTGAACTGAAGCCTCAGCCGCAGCAATATTGTCGACACTACGGGCACTTCTTTGTCTCACTGGCACGGGAACATTTTGTACTGTGCCTGTGGATTCAAATATTTCCACTAGACGCTCAATTGTTGATCTGGTAGGACGATTATGACGACCATAAATTGGACGTAGCGCTCTTAATGTTGAGGCCACTGACTCCAAATTTCGGTAGTAAATTTTACTAATTTCGACTCGTTGTTGGCTCGTATATCTTTCCATGATGAAATGGCAAACCTTACTTGAGAAAAATGCCAAAAGAGCGGGAAAAAATATGGTGTCGTTTGCTGTCCCTATCGATTTACTTTTGTAGCGTCTTTGTTGAAGTACCCGTTAATTCGTTACAGAAAATCATATTACACATATACTATCAATAAAAATTAAATGGTTTCCCATTACATCCCATGAAGGGATCGGGGAGAGTTTCACACAACCAGTGAGCAGTGCTCTGTCGAGTTTTATACTCACTGATTGGGGGCTACGGTTTTACACCGGTTCCGAAGGGTATTTTGAGAAGCTTTTTCATCATCATACATCAATATAAAGATTGAAAAAAACCAAAAGCAAAACATAAAATATGACATAACAAAACATAATCTTCACTTTCTTTGCATTTTATTGCCTTTCAATTGCAATGCAAAATTATTTAGCGCACAAATACTGTAACGCTTTTATATTCAGACCAATCAAAGCACAAGAGTTCGAAAGAGACGAATATACATATTTGGTTATTTAGTGCGAACGACGACAAGCGCTTATTTTGGTTAGGCCCATAATCATTCAATTCTCTCAAATAGTATTGCCACTGCCTCATGTTTTCTTCTATTTGTAAGGGTAGTATTCTAAAAGTCCCGAAAGTGAACGTAAACGCAAAAGCCAACGCGAACGCCAAAGTCAAAAAATTGTAGTTTATATATCACTTAGCGCTTGCGTTTGTTTACAAAAGCTGTCACTGACATATTCGGTTTATAGAGTTGCCAAACGAAAATAAGTAATTATAGACCAGAAAAGGTTATCTTGAGTGAAATGCTCAGAATGAAAAAGATTAAAAAATTTAGCTCTATTTCAGTAGATTAACAGATTTTAAGATAGCTATTATTTATATGTACTACTGCAACTACCAGCAATATTCACATAAAATGTGTAAAAAACCTATGTTATTTTGGGGTACAATGTCAAATAAATTTCCCCATCTATATTAAATTAGTTGTCTTTTCAAAAACACGTGCCATTTGGCGGTATATATTGATTGTAATATATTGGTTATTTTGTTTATTATTGTCAACATCAACTGATGTCTATAATTTTTAAATATAATTATAATAGTTTTGCAACACATTATTTATTTGAACTTTCCACTTCTAATTTTATTGTTGTAAATAAGAATTTCAGTGCATAAACAGTATAATTTGGAATTATTTAAAAAAAAAAAGTTTGAGCTCTATCCGTCGAATGCATTTCAGCCAAAATTGGCAACTACTTATAAGCAATGAAATGCAAAATACTTCCCTTTCCTTATCTTCGATCGACATTTTTCTTTAAAGTTGTAATTCGTGTTCAATTTGACAGCTGAAGTGATCAAAAACTTTGTGCTGCCTTTTATAAACTTCCCATTAAATATCGTAACGCAACGCAGGTAGTCACCGAACAGCTGTAACGTTTTATAAACTACCAAACCGACAAAAGTAACTCGAAGTGACTGATTCACGACTTACAGAATACCACCCTAAGTAACATTTTAGATCACATTTCGTCAAATTTTCAAATAGAACTATGAAATCAAATGTTTTTTCTTATGCTAATTATTGTTAGATTATAATTTGTACTTATAATTGTACTTTACCATATCTCATATGAATTGATTGACAGATGTCAAAAAGTATATCTCTTCCCCGTTGCTAAAATGCTTAAGTTTCTTTTTCTCTTCCTGTCTTTTCCTTTTGCTAAATGTGGACGCCAACTTAATGTGCTGAAACAAAATTAATTAAATAATATAATAAAGTAAAGTTAAACTTATAAATCCGAGTGTTTTCATATTCACTGAACATAGGAATTCCACTTTCCGATCCAACAAAGGTTATGGGCCCAGTGATTGCCCGGATTTTAATTAATAACTTTTACCAACTGGAAAATTAAGCATGGCCAATTTACAAGGAAGTTATCAAGCGCCAAAATTAACAACCACCAATTATTTTAATTGGCGATTCAAAATGGAAATGCTTTTAAAGCGCGAGGGGTTGTGGACGGCCATAACTGTAGATAGGCCAGCCGACAACAATGCTAAATGGGACAGTACCGATCAAAAAGCCCACGCCACCATTGCCCTGTGTATTGGAGACGACCAAATTCACCACATTCGAGACAAATCAAACGCTAAAGAGGCATGGGTTGCCCTAAAGGAATTTTATGAACGTGATTCTCCAGGTGCAAAAGTGAGGTTATTGCGCGAAGTGATGGCAAAAAGAGCAAATGATGATACCGACATGGAAGTACATATTAGCCAAATTAATGAATTGTTCCAGAAGCTAATATCGTTTGGTAAATCAATAACGTGGGAGTTTTTAACAACAGCTACAATGCTAGGCTCACTTCCAAGTAGTTATGATGGCTTAATAACAGCAATGGAGGCACACAGTGAAAAAGATCTAACGCCATCTTTAGTTTCTGCGAAAATTACAGAGGAGTACCGTAGGAGGCAAGAACGGGAAAAAGGCGTAACAGTAGCAGGCGAAGACGCACTACGTGTTTCGAATTTTCAGCGTAAGATTGGGAGTAGCATTACTTGTTTCTTTTGTAAAAAGAAAGGACATATTCGAAGTAAATGCACAGAGTACTCTACGTGGAAGGCGAACAAGGCAAGCAGAGAGGAAAAGAAACCAAAAGCCAATGTTATAGAACAGAACGATCCTGATGAATGTCTGTTTTTTATTGGCACGAAGAACTGCAACGACTGGATCGTTGATTCAGGGGCTACATGCCATATTGCAGGTAATCGCAAATTGTTTGACGATTTTGATGGTTCACATACAGAAAATGTTTCTGTGGCAAATGGAGAACTGGTTGCAGCATCCGGCAAGGGCAGTGTAATTATTTATCCATTAAATAATGAAGGACGATGCAGTAAGGTTCGCATCGAAAATGTGTTATATGTTCCCCAGATTGGTGGAAATTTGATTTCCGTACGACGATTAGCCGATAAGGGAATAAAAGTCACATTTACTAAAAACACATGTGATTTACGATCGTCAGATGACAAACAACTAGCGATGGGAGACGCAATAAATAATCTGTACAGACTACGTGTAAAGAATTCTGTGAAGACCCTACTGTCGAAATTATAAGCGAGTCCAATTGCAACAATAATAACTGTATTAGTCCAGTGTCAGACGAGGAAAATTATGAAGTCGATGTTAACGATGAAGTCGATGTTAATCCTATTGAAGAAATCGAACCGCGGAGATCTGAACGACTGAACAAAGGTATTGCTCCTATGCGTTTTATAGAAGAAATCGGTATTGTTGTCAATGGCGAGCCATCCAATTACAATGCAGCCGTGGCGAGTTCTGAGGGAAAGCATTGGATTGCTGCCATGGAGGAGGAGTATGACTCACTCATTGCAAATAACACATGGGAATTAGTCAATTTGCCAAAGAACAAGAATTTAATCGGTAGCAAGTGGGTATACAAAATAAAGACTGATGCTGAAGGCAAACTACAAAAATATAAAGCCCGCCTCGTTGCTCAAGGATTTAGCCAGAAGTTTGGAGTTGACTATGACCAGGTATTTGCTCCCGTTGCAAAGCACGCTACATTTCGTATTCTTCTTTCTATGGCTGCTACAATGAGCATGGATGTTTTTCATTTTGACGCTAAAACTGCTTTTCTAAATGGTGAGTTGGAAGAAGAAATATATATGCGGCAGCCACCCGGTTTCGTTGACGCAAATAATCCGAACAAGGTTTGTTTATTGAAAAGAAGTATTTATGGGCTGAGACAGTCTGCTCGTGTCTGGAATCAAACATTGCATAATGTGCTTATTGAAGCAAATATGAAACAAAGTAAAGCTGATAACTGCCTTTATACTAACGGAAACAGCTTGTTCATATTAGTTTATGTCGACGACATATTGATTATTTCAAAAGATAAAAACGAGGTTAAACGTTTTGAAGATATTCTTCGTAAAAATTTTAATATTGAAAACCTTGGTCCCATTTCAAATTATTTGGGAATAAGGGTTACTAAGGAAAATCAAAATTTTTTTCTTGATCAAACAAAATACATCCTGGAAGTCGTGAAGAAATTTGACTTACACAATGCAAAGGATTCAAATATACCCTTTAGCCCTGCATATCACAAGCAACCAGTGGGTGAAAGTTTGCCAAATAATGAAAAATACCGAGCCGCAATTGGATGTTTGTTGTACATATCAACAAATACACGCCCTGATATTTCAGCAGCAGTAGGCATATTATCTCAAAAGGTTTCAAATCCTAGCCAGACCGATTGGATCGAAGTAGAGAAGCTGATTAGATACCTTAAGAGCACATCAAGTTTACAACTTCAGCTTGGAGCAGATTTAACCGACACACAACTAACAGGTTACGCCGACGCAAATTGGGCAGAGGATCGTCAAACGCGTAACTCTAACTCCGGCTATGTTTTCCTACTAAATGGCGTTATAAGTTGGTCGTGCAGACGTCAAGATTGTGTTGCACTTTCAACCACCGAGGCTGAATTTATTTCATTATCCGAAGCTTGCAAAGAAGCCATATGGATCCAGCGAATACTCAAAGACATCAACTGGATATGCAATTTACCAACAACTATTTATGAAGACAATCAAAGTGTCATCAAATTAATAGCTGACGAAAAGCTAAGCAATCGCTCAAAACACATTGACACAAAAATATATTTCGTCAAGGACCATGTCGAAAGGAAACTTGTCCAGGTGAAATTTTGTCCTACTGAACTACTGAAGAGATGCTGGCTGATCTGTTCACCAAAGGCTTACCAAGAGAAAAATTTATTTTGTTTCGAAACTTATTATATTTAAAGTAATTACAAATTAAGGAGGAGTTTGTTAGATTATAATTTGTACTTATAATTGTACTTTACCATATCTCATATGAATTGATTGACAGATGTCAAAAAGTATATCTCTTCCCCGTTGCTAAAATGCTTAAGTTTCTTTTTCTCTTCCTGTCTTTTCCTTTTGCTAAATGTGGACGCCTACTTAATGTGCTGAAACAAAATTAATTAAATAATATAATAAAGTAAAGTTAAACTTATAAATCCGTGTGTTTTCATATTCACTGAACATAGGAATTCCACTTTCCGATCCAACAATTATTTCATTTCAAAAGGTTACCAAAATGAATAAAATGTTACCATGTTACCAAGCCGTTTAAATGTTACCAATTTTGGTTGGATATTACCAACTGTGGCAACCGTGGCTACAAGTGGACATAAATCATTTGGCTGCGCCGCCGGAAAAATAATTTGGAATGGCGTTGAATCCGGCCGATGATTAAAAACAGTTTTAGAAACAAAATTATGTAATTTAAAATATAAATATGCTGTAAATGCGAAAAAAAATAAAAAAATATGTTTATTAAAATTGATTGAGTAAACGTAATCCAAATTAGTATTTAAAAAACTTCGGCGGAGCCTTACCGAAATAAAAATATCGGCGACGGCGGCAGGTCGGTTTCGCTTTTCCCAACTTATTTGACCTAGCCCCATGGTCTAGTGAAATTTTATTCACCACGCAAATGTCATATTTCTACTAACCTGTGCACTTTGATACCGATTGACACAGGCTCAAAGTTGCCACCATTGTTTGTATCTGGTATTCTGCTAACACGGTGACACGATGATAGCGAAAAATTCACCTCGTAACAAATAATTCACCTTACAAAACCAGGTTGTCAAAAGCAGAGAAAATAAAACAAAATCAATAAACGCATAAAAAACGCACAAAAAATTAACGCGGCATAAAAGGTAAAGTAAGTATTTAATATATTTTCATATGTTTTATTGCATTAAAACTAATTATTTATTATTTCTTTATTATTATTATTATATTATTATTTATTATTTATATTATTTCTCTACCATTTCCATATAACAAAAGTAATTTTCCATAACAAAAGTCCTTCCTCCATTTAATTATGCACTCTTGTCGTTTTGGTACAAAATATATTATTTATTTTTTCCCGTATACACTTTTATTGTTTACTTGTACAATTTATAAAATGTTTTTGTATCAACTTTCCTGCAAACAAAATAGCTGTCACATGCTGTTACTTCCTCTTTGGCAGGTAACAGTTCACACTGGGATAGATTTAAAAAATTACCGGACGAAATTCCAAAAATCGAAGCAGTAATCCACATAAAATGAATGACTTAAACAGTGGCCAATTAACCACTGAGGTCGAAAATTAACTGTTTTGAAGGTTCCCTGAACGTTGCTAATCAGGCAAGGGGCCCAAAGTTGAGTATTGTTTCAATACATGCATGCAGGCTAATTGTGGGCTATTGTTAGTAGATGTGTTTCTGGATGTTTTAAACTTCTGTTATTTATTTTTTGTTATATATAAGTGGTACAAAAATGAACATTCAGCCCAGTCATGGCTTTCGTACGAAAACGAAATGAATTCGTAAATGCCATTTCGTAACGTTTTGTTTTTGCTTCTATGACTTTCGTACGTTTTGGTAATAACGAAAAAAATATTAATACCTTCTTTTCGAACGAACATCTGGCAGATCCATGAGAAAAGAATAGACAAGGAAAACAATATAAGGGACCACAAAGAAATTTGTTAGAAACTAAAAGAAAAAAGTATCTTTTGACGAATGTAAACAATTAAATTACTTCAAGTGCTGTATTTAGGTTAGGTTTACTTTTATTTTAATTTCTTTAGTAAATCTTTAAAAAAAATGTTTTATTAAAGAAACAGTTTTGATTATTCTTGACTAATTATTCAACAGTTTTGGAAAATTATATTTTTAAAAGTACTATTAAACTAGACGAAATACTTTACTCAATAAAAATGAAATAAGCAGTGTTCTCTTTACATTTGTCAATTTCACTGCAGTTTTTCCAACTGATTTGAATACGCAAAATTTTTGCGTTTTTGATTTTCTGTAGAAGGACAAAATGAAATTGATTTCACTTTCAAACGAAATTGCGCTCTGTGACATGACTGATTAAGTTAATTCAATTTACGTAAGGTTTCTAGGTCAATTGCAATGAAAGTAATTGACAAAAGATATTAAATTTTTTAATCTTTTGTGGACCAAAAAAAATCAGGAGCAACTAGGACAGGTGCGCGATTTGCACTTCTGAACACTTTAGAACCTAACCGAAGTCACTGATGTGATTTCGTTACCCTTTACTACCATTTGCTGAAGAAAATATTTTTAAAACTTTGGTCCAGTTTATGATTTCATATTTAAATATAAAATACTTGTGTGAAAATTGATTTTTTTTCAGTGTAAACTTAAAAACATTGCTGTGTTGCAATTTAGGTCAGGCAATACCATAAAATGTCAGACTAAAATTTCGAAAATTTCAAACTAAAATTTCGAAAGTTCCGAAAACGACGAATGTCGAACGTAATGATATAGATTTTTTTTAAACGAAGTTTTTTTTGAGGTCCCAAGTAAATCTTGTATGGTTACGAAACGAACTTCTCTAACCTTTAATTTATTTTATAATTCCCAATAAAGTTGGTAGAAAAGTTTAAAACGTTCAACCTTGTTAAGAAACGAAATTTTATGTGAAAAGGTAAAATTATACATGGTCTTCCCTCCGTTAAGTTAGTTATCGAAATCCTGATCGAAAAATGTTTGCCAAAAATGAAATCGGGGCATCCAAAAACCTATGAAACGATACCCATAACGTTTTTTTTTTAAATAAAAAGGAAGGAGATCTTTGTGAATGGTTTACGATATATGAGTTAAAACTTGTAGTTTGCCTGTTAAAAAACTGATTTAACTCCAGCCAAAACTGGTTTTGGAGGTTTGCTTGTTTTGCACTTTTTCCCCCCTAGTCTCTAGCTTATATTATCATGAAGATAGGAAAATAAAATTACAGTTGGTTTCCGAGATATAGACGTTAGAAAAATGGCATGTTCTTCGAAAAAATTAAGTTTTAGCCAAAATATACGTGAAGCCATAAAATCCGAACAGCAGCTAAACTAGCGAAACCCAAATAGTGTTTTGTTAGTTTCGATAAGTACTTCGAGAAATTTCAGACGAGTAGGAGTTTGCAGTGTGCAATTACAAACATAAAATTAATCGACAAAATTAAAAATATTATTCCAAATATAAAAATAAATTATTCTTAGTTTAACGTTTTTAAGTGTTTGATGATTTTTGGAAATGTTTGGATTGGAAAAAGTTTTTAAAAATAAGCTAAAATCTCCAAACTATCTCTGCCTTTTGCTACTTTTGTCGAATTTTCGATATAAAATACATTTGAGTTAAAAATTGTAGTTTGCGGGTGAAAAACGATAGAAAAAATAGAAAATTTTCAATACTTTTTGCAATTTTGAGGCACTAGATGTAGTTTTTTGGGGTTAGTTTGTTTTATACTTTGTCTCTACTAGTCTATAGCTACAATTACCCGGAAGACAAGAAAACAAAACTTCAGCTGGTTTCCGAGATATAGCCGTTAGAAAATTTGCATGTTCAAATTGGGGTTTTTTAGTTTCGATAAGTAAAAAAAAACATTGTTCCCATTACAACCCATGACGGAATTGGGGACAGCTTCTCTATTTTTATAATCACTGATTGGAACCTACAGTTTTACAGCGGTTCCGAACGGTAGATTGGGAAGCTTTTCATGGATAAATTCTCGATAGTGTCGCCGTCACAATGCGAGGTGATCGCCGCCGATAGAAATTTAAGGTGGTCAGAGCAGGGATCGAACCCATGATCAAGAGGCGCGCACACTAACCATTGCACCACCGACTGCCACTGTTTCGATAAGTACTTCGAGAAATTTCACATGAGAAGGAGTTTCCCCTCGATGCCTTGAAAATTGTTGCATAGTGAAATATTTTTTGTAACAAAATAACAATTTTTGTGCCGTCGAGTACTTAATATTTATATCTTTGTGTGCTGTAGATCTTAATCCATCTCCAAATGAGTGTGTCGCTATCACTGAGCAAATTGACTATCCTTGTAAGAAATGAAGGGTGGCCAGTATCGGTGCTCAATCTTGCATTGTTATGTACACGAGTGGCGCACACTCATTTTTGCACCATTTAATCATCTCCATAGGAAACTGTCACCTTGAATCACATCTTAATTTATAACTGTGTATATGACAATCTAAATATGGGCACTACAATACATTATATTCCTTTTAAGACATCACATCCTTGCCCTTTCCATCACCAGCAAAAGGAGCCCTCAAGCAACAAAGAAAATGAATAGCTTTCCAAATATTTCGGAATATTTCCACTTAAGTGTAAATGAACAATATGAGTTTTTCTAACTACGGAAAGAAGATATTTTTGGAACTTAATCAAGATGGGTCAGATGACGAAAAACGAAATAAAAATATTATGAAACAAAGATACTGATATAAAGTGAAACCTACTGGAAAACAACCTAAGGAGGCATGAGAAACTAAAGTGGAAAATACGAAATAAAATAATGATGTCATAGGAACTACTGGTGACTAATTACATACACACATGGGGAGTTTCGTGAGAATTGTTGGTAATATAAGGAAAACAGATTGTGGCGAGGCGTTGACAAAATCAGTACTTAGTATTATAAAATCTAAATAATCAAAAATTCATTGAACTATGTTACCAAATATATTTTTCGAAATATCACTATATTTATAATCTACTTGCTTACTTAGGAAGCCTCAAATAACCCAGAGGAGCCAAAGGCCTTATAAAATGAGGGAAACATGTTTCTCCAACCGGCTCGATCTTTAGCGCTTCTCCTCCAGTTGGTAACACCAAGATCTCGCCACCAATATTTTTTTTTTTTTTTTTTTTTGTTTAAATTTCATTTATTTTCATAAAATATTGCTACAATGTTGTGTGCCCCAGCGCCGCTTGGACATTTTTGGGCCGAGTTGGCGTGAGTTAGCCAAATAAAAATATATTACAATTCAAAATATATAACACAGAGAAAAAAAAAAAAAAGAAAAAATTATATAAATGCAAAATTATAATAGAGATTAGTAAGTAAATTTTGTATAACTATATATAAATTAGAGTAAAAACTTATTTTACAAAAGAAGCATTTCCATGTTGTTGAGCAAATATGCTTTTAAATTTGTTTTAAAAACTGATATTCTTGTTATATTTTTCAGAGTTTGAGGAAGATGGTTAAATTCGGAACAACCAATGTGCTCAACTCGCTGTTTAGTTGTTTCTAATCTACATCTTTTAACATGTAAAAAATCACGGTTCCTTGTTCTAATAGCATTTTGATTTCTTGCAAAATTTATGGGGTTATGTCCAATATTTTGTAGCGCTTTAAATATGAATGTCAATAGTTGCATTTTATAAAGACCATGTATTGGCAGTATACTTTTCGCTATATCCTCATATAAAGATATGGTAGAATGCATCAATGGTAAGTTATAAACAACTTTAAGCGCTTTATTTTGGGATCTTTGTAAAGACTTAAAAACTGTGTTCTTTTTATGAGCGTACACCATCGTCAGATAATTGTAATGACTATGTATAAGTCCATTATAAATAAGGAGCTTTGTTTTCTCATCAAACTTGTCCTTAAACTTGTAAAGCATTCCAATTGCAGCAGAAACTTTTGTCCTTACGTGTTGCATATGTAATTCCCATGACAAATTGTTCTGCATATATATACCTAAATACTTTAATGAGTTGCATTCATAAATATTTTGCCCACTAATAGTAACCCATAAATTCTCATTATTCCTTGCACAATACGGTCTGAATTTTACTAATTTTGTTTTTTCAGCATTTAAAACTAGTTTGTTTATTCTAGCATATTCTAGAAGGGTACTCGCATCTTGTTCTATTAGATTTTTTACTATAATTTCATGATGGTATGGATAAAATAGACTTATATCGTCGGCGTACATTATAAGCTTGCCGTGAAGTTTTAACTTAGATATATCGTTGATAAATATAGTAAACAGCAATGGACCTAACACGCTTCCTTGAGGAACACCATGTTCTACACTTGTCATAATGCTCTAGCAATTTTCAATTTGAACGTATTGCCTTCTATTTTGTAGATAGCTTTTCAAAAGATCAAATGACCTTCCCCTTACACCATAAAATGACAGTTTCCGCAACAATATATCGTGGTCTACTAGATCAAAGGCCTTTGAAAAATCATAAAATATACCAACGACTCCACCAAAACCGCTATCCAAACCATCACATATCAGGTTGACCACGTTAACTACTGCGTCCTGAGTACCACTGCCCATTCTAAATCCAAATTGCAGATTGTACATTAGATTATTTTCATTCATAAAACTCATAAGCTGTTTATGTAAAATTTTCTCAAAAATTTTATCAATCAGTGGTAAAACTGCAGTTGGTCGAAATTTATTAACGGCATATGAAGATTTTTCCTTTGGGATCGGAGTAATCTTCGCAATTTTGAGAATTTCAGGGTAAATTGAGCTAGTAATAATGCTATTAAATATATCTACTAGCTTTGAACACATAAGTTCCTTGCATATCAACATAGTTTTAACCGATATCCCGTCATGACCAGGGCTTTTACTAATATCAAGATTTGAAATTAGTTCTAAAGTCTCATCCGTGTTGGTCTTGCTAAATAGAAAATTACGATGAAATTGACTAAGGGTATTAAACTTATTGCAACAGTCTTCAGTCAGTATTCCCATGTTTTTCCCTTAGTAATTTTGGAACATTTGCAAAATATTCACTAAAGACATCGCATTTTGTTTTGTTGTCTTTTATTATTTGCCCATGCTCATCTTTTAATTGAATTTGCGGATGGGTTGATCTTCCTAATTGCTAATTTAAAAATTGCCAACATTTTTTGGGATCTTGCTGCAAACTTTCAAGCCGACTTTGATAAAAGCAGTTCATTGATACTCTAATCGCACTTCTTATTATTTTACTTAAGCGTTTTAGTCTTTTTTCAATGCTGTAGCTTTTGCCAATTTTCCTTCTTTTCCTAAGTATCTTATTTTTAAGTTGAATTAGAGCATGAAGATTTGAATTGATCCAGGGTGTAATTAAATTTCTTATCAAAACTTTCCTTTCCTTTTCAATAGTTGCATCTTTAATGCAGTTAGAAACCATGTTAAGTAACTCAGCTGTATCAGCTGATGCATTTCCGGTTAATTGCATTGAGGTCAACTGAGTGTGAAGACTTTCCTTTAACTTTTCGAAGTTACAGTGACTGTATGATCTCTGCCTGAATTCTGAGCTTCTCACATTTTGTAAAATTTTACAATGTATAATGTTGTGATCTGAATTTATAACTAGTTTATCGGAAATATTACTATAAACATTATCAATTGAAGTACGACTTCTTGGTCGCGTGATCATAGTGTGGCAGTTATTAAAATCAAACTGATATAAAATTTCAGAAAGGTCAGACGAAACAGTATGGTTCAGAAAATCTATGTTTGAATCTCCAAAAAAGATAGTTGGGAAACGTGAACTATTATATATAGCATTTTCAATATATTTGACGAAGGTGTTTGAATCACACTTTTGTGAACGATAAAAAGATATTAATTTTAGTGATTTTCCATTAATTTTTAAGTTAGGCAAAGAAATTAGTATGCTGTCAAAAAATTGTTTACTCTCACAAGATTCCAGGACATAAGTCTCATTCTCTTTCACAAAAATAGACGTTCTACCATATCCATCATGCCTGCAACAGTGAATGGCATGGTAACCAGGAATATTATAAATTTGTTTTACATCTGATGAAAACCATGTTTCCTGAACTGCGATAATATTTGGTAGAATTTCAAATTCTGCAATTAGTTGTCTAAACTTATTAAATTTATCTAAGGAAGAGATGCTTCTCATGTTAACAGAAATAATGTTAAACAAATTATTCCCTGAACTTTTTAGATGATGATTAAAGCATTTAATGTTTGAAAAATAATTGTTGTTCAAAACCATTAAATAATAGAAAATTTTATTTTAAAACATATTAAATTAAACTTATTTATAAAGGTGACGCATAGGGTGTTTGTGTGCCGTCCTCAGAGTCTCCCTCAATATCAACTGGAATCACTTGTGTACGTATAGATCTTCGATTGGTACATTTATTTGTTGTTACCTCCATAATAATGTTATCGACTTCTTCTTCATTTCTTATTAATCTTGGTCTATTTGTAGCATTCTTCTTAGCATAAATCTTCCCTCCGTACGAGTAAACAGCATAATAGCCGACAGTTTTCAGGGTTCTGGCGTAATTTAATAGTTCCATGGATTCTTTACTCAAAAAGTCGTTTATGTAAACCGTTTTTAGACTTTCACATTCTTTAAGTTTGCGTTTTGCAGCCATAAGAGTTTGTTTTGCTGTTTTAGTGTTAAATTTTACTACTAAACTTTGTTTTAGGTTAGGCATATCTTTTTGTTTTACGAAATAAGCTTCATCGATATTGTTTTTTCCAATTTCAGCCCCAACTTTCTTAGAAATTTCAATAACAGTGTCAGCCGCGCTAACTTCGGTGTTAGCATTTACACCACTAATAACGCAATCATTTTTCACACGCTGATCGTTCAGTATTTTCACGGATTGCTTTAATAATTCAACTTCATTTTTTAAATTACGGTTTTCCTTTTCGATACTTTGAATTTTTTTCTTATTTTCCGAAATTCCTTTGCAAATTTCGTCAAACTTTGCCGACATAAAATTCATCGAATCTTGCAACTCTGACAATGAATCCAGTTTATTAAGCTTTGTTTTTATCTGTTGCAGTTCTTCTTTAACTGTGCCATCATTGTCAACACACAAATGACAAACATATTCTTCTCTGTTGTTCTTTAACAAGCGTTCGTACTGACGTTTGTCTAGTCTTTTACACACAACATGAAAGAATTTCGCGCACTTATCGCACTCTATGTTGTCTTCTTTTTCTTCGTCTATCTCCATTCTACATTGACCGCATACAGATTTTGAGATTTTAACACTTTTGCGACTCTTGCTAGGCATTCTTGATATTGTTGTGTGCACTTGTGTATTGTTATTTGTTTTTCTGCTGTTTGTTTGTACTATTGTTTTAATTACACTGTGTTTTTTATATTTTTGTTTAGCTACTTGATGGATCTCACTATTTTGACGTTTTATCGCGAGGGTTGCCAACTCAAAATAAACAAAATAAGAAAAAAATATAAACTAAAAAATGCAAAGGAGTTTTTAAAGTGCATACTTTATTCCATCTGGTCTTTCCAGCAAAGTCTTGGTCATTCTATTCTCGATGTCCCTCGAACACGTCTTCGAATACCTTTCACACTGGGTCATTCTGATTCATTTTACTGACGTGGACTATCCAGTGTATACGTTCTATTTTGATACGCACAACTATGTCCATGTCGGATACAAATTATACAGCTCGTGGTTCATCCGTCGTCGGTGCTCTCCATATTCTGTTATATTTTTCGGAGCATTTGCTCTCGAATACTCCCAAAGATATTTCACCAGCATGCAATATGACCCAGAAGCAAGACATGTTGTTTGAGAGTCTAATATAGTTGGATCTCAGTTTCTCCAAAAAGGGTCCTATCTTTGAAGTGCTTGCTCAGTACAAATTAACACCTGTTTCTAAGCAAAGATCTGTGATTGATTTCTAGGCTGACGTTCTTGCTTCTGTTCACGGCAGATTCGAGGTAAATAAATTCGTTCACAACCTCGAAATTATAACGGTCATGAACGTTCATCCTTTCATCCACTCGTGTGGATGTTCTGCTTGCGAAACTATTAATGTTGTCTTCTCCTCGTTTACAGCCAAACCCACTTTTGATGATTCCTTCTCAATTCTCGAAAATACTGCTGTAACTTCTTGCAGATTTTGATCAATGATGTCTAAATCATATACTCCGGTCGCCTTTTTTAAATCAGGGCACAGTATGCTAAGACTCCAATCGTCGGGCATTTATTCGTCTAGATTTTTCATATGAGCTGATGCATGCTTTTTTCCAACTCACGGCCGCCAGCCCGAAACAGCGCAGACGGCAGTCTACTAACACCAGCGGCTTTGTTGTTCTTAAGCAATTCCAGTTCTAACTGGGCTTTGGCTAGGAGGGGGTCAGTCGACGCCATTGTCCTGTATGTGCTCAATACACTCATCCCTTCTACTGACATGACCTAGCCAGCGCAATTGCGTTATTTTTATCCGCATGACTACGTCAATATCGGGATAAAGCTCATATTAGCTCATAGTTCATGCGTCGCCGATACTCGCCGTTGTGCACTATACACTGAATGGAAAAGCATCGTCACAGGGATGAAAATGTTCATCACCCCAACAACTTCTGTCATCGAAAGTAAGCTAACGTACAGTTTCATTCGCGCTATGAAAATGTGTTCATCAACTGCAAATTTTTCGTTACAGTGGTGAAAGTATGGTTGTTGCTGCAATGAATTTGCTTCATTATTGCAAAGAATTTTTTTCGTTACTGCAATGAAATTGTTTCATTGCTGCAATGAATTTGTTTCATTGTTGCAACAATTAAGTATCGTTCTTGCAATGATTTGTTTCATTACAGCAATGAATTTGTAACATTGCTGTTATGAATTTGTTTCATTGGTGCAAGGAATTTGGGTCGTTGTTGCAATGAATTTGTTTCATTACTACAATGACTTTGTTTCATTGCTGCAACGAATGTTTTGAAGTGTGTTTGAAATTGTTTATTGACAATTGTACATAAAGACACGTTAGTATTACATTGCAGGTGTTTGAAGTTCTGCTTCGAAAATGGTCTCAATTATATACTTATAAATATATTAAATCCAATCCATGTTGAAACACTCGTGTGGAGAAGATTCTGGTAGTCGAGGGGTTCAGAATTATTGTGGCCGTCTAATTCAGGCCTGCAATTAAAAACAAATATGAGGAATTTATTATTAAGATTTCTAATTAAGATATTTACATATCTATGTCTGTACTTACCATTAACATAAGCTCTACTCCCCTATGCTCTACTCCTTTCATATAGAACCGCATCATTTTTTTCTTAAATCATGCAATTGTTGTTGTGTTGAGGGTTCTCTCATTCAATTGTAGCGCCAAATCTATTTTTTTTAATATTTAACCCATTTTTCTATAAAATTCAAATTAAATAAAATTGTTGCAGGAACGAAACAAAAAAAAATAAAAAAATCATGTATGAAACATTTCGTTGCAGGGACTACCAAATTGTCGGATATACGACACTTTTTACTATAATAACGTTGAAACATTAACGAAAATGTTTCATCCATGCAACGAAGTGTTTTTCTTTCAGTGTAGGCCCATAAATTTTTCGGATTATTTTTCTCTCGAGGACTCCTACAGATATTTCGTCTGCTCGCGAAATGACCCACGATTCTACGCCATAAAGTAAGACAGGATGAATGAGAATCTTGTACAGCTGGACTTTTGTTACTCGAGGGAGGGCTTTATCTCTTAAGTACTTGCTTAGCCAAAAATAACATCTATTCGCAAGCACAATTCTCCGCTTGATCTCAAGGCTGACGCTGTTGTTTTTGTTACGAGGTATATAAAATCGGCCAACACCTCGAAATTATAACGGTTCGCCTCTGTCTAATCGCGAGGAGTCCCTGCCGGTTGAAACCATTTATTTTGTCTTGTCCTCATTTACCCTCAGACACACTGTTGCTGACTCCTTCTCAATTCTCGAAAAAACCGCAGTAACTTCTCTAATTGTGCGTCCAATGATATCTATATCATCAGCATACGCGAGCAGCATGTGACTTTAGCTGGTGATGGTTTTATTCATGCTGACAACAGCTTTTCTCAGAATAACGTCTATTACGATGTTAAAGAGATCGCGCGATAGGGTGTCGCTTTGCCTGAGGCCTCGCTTAGTTTCAAATGGTTCGGTAAGATCCTTACCAACTTTCGCTGCGGATTTGGTGTTCGTCAAGGTCATCCTGCAAAGGCGTATGAGTTTTGCAGGAATACCAAGCTCAGACATTGCTTCGTAGAGTTTCCCCCGTATCGGGCTATCGAAGGCCGCCTTAAAATCGACAAATAGATGATAGGTGTCGATTTGCTTTTCGTGGGTCTTCTCCAGGATATGGCTAAGCGTGAAAATCTGTTCAGTTGTCGATTTCCCAGGGCTAAAGCCACTCTGGTATGGTCCAATCAGGTCAGCGATAAGTTGTTTTAGTCTTTCGCACATTATACTTGATAGAACCTTATATGCTATGGATAAAAGGCTTATTCCACGGTAGTTGACACAGAGACTCGGGTCACCTTTTAAAATATGGGACATAGTACACCGAGACTCCAATCGCCGGCCATCCATTCATCTAACCAAATTTTGCTAATGAGCTGATGCATGTACCTTATAAGCTCATCGCCGCCAGCCTTAAACAGCTCCGCCAATATGCTCTTGACATCTGCTATGAGATTTCCTTGGTTGTCTGTACAGAAGGGAGGCCCTGAACTATGTCCATTAGTTCCGTTTTTGACTTTTTGGCAGAATTTTCGGCCTTCGTTCTTCCTTCTTTCTGTATGACGCAATTTTCTCACTCTCGCTCTTTCTCCACTGCCGTTTCTTGCGCCTACAGAGACGGTTTACCTCTTTTCTTTTCTCCCCATACCGCTCAGTCGTAGCTTGCGTTGCAATTGCCTGAAGCATTGCCATACCTGCTGCGTTCTTTTCATCATTTGCAATGCGACACTCTTCATCATACCGTGGTTTATTGCGAAGCGGTTTTTCAAACCCAAGTACGGTTGTTCCGGCAGTTTTTAGAGAGTCGGAAATGGGTGTCCACTGCGCATCAGGATCGTCATCGGTAGGGGATGGGTTCTATGCCAAAAGTTGCGAGAGCTTCCTCGATTAGGCTGTGGCTGCCTCTGGTAATTGCAGCTTTCCAATGTCTAGCTTTCTCTGTGTCTGGTTTCATACGATTTTCGCTGTACTTATTTTTGTGCGATCCTTTGCTGCTACCAGGTTGTGATCAGAATCGATGTGAGCTCCTCTGGTCACTCGTACGTCCATTACACTGGATGAGTGCGTTCCATCAATTACCACGTGTTCAATTTGATTCTTCGTTCTTTGATCAGGGGATACGCAGGTAGCCTTGTGGATGTCTTTATGCTGGAATCTTGTACCACTCATGACCATGTTTTGTCATTATTTGGATGAAATTGTCAATATTTGGATGAAAAACATTCTCCCTGCCCACTATAGCATTAAAATCTCCCAGAACAATCTTAATGTCAGGGTCAGAGCAGCGGTCATACGTTTTCTCTAGGCGCTCGTAGAATATGTCTTTGGCATCACCATCTTTCTCTTCTGTCGAGGCATGCACACAAATGAGGGAAATATAAAAACATTCCGCTTTCGTGCGGATTGTGGCTATACGTTCACTCACAGGATTGAACCTAGAGACTAGATGTCGCAGTCTTTTGCCAACTACAAATCCGCAACCAAATTCATGTTTTTTCTCATGGCAACTGTAGTAAATGTGGCAGTTTCTTTTCCGCGTGCAGCCATGTCCTGTCAAGCGGTAATGTCAGCCGACGGCGAAATCTAAATTAACTGAAGTCAGAAAATTAATAAGACGCAACAAGAGCTTATCAGTTACCTATCTTCGTGGATGTCTTCGCCTTTTAAATTCAACTTGGTGATAAAAATGTCGGGATATTTTAAGTCGATTTGGGGGTGTTTCCACATTGCAAATAAAACGCACCTATATTTTAAAGTAATTTCAAATTATCTTAGAATATAGACATTTCATAAAAATGTTTCATCTTTTGTAAATCTTGAATCCTTTTTAAATCTCTTCTTTCGGTCTTAGACGATTATTTCTTAGCTACTAAAATGATACAAACATGCTTGTCCTTTTCAATCCACAAAATAGGAATAACCTTTTCCAATAAAAATTCCTTTTGAAACTTAAGTTCTTGTCGTTGAATGTGAAATTGTTAAATTTTATGAAACACAAAAATCCTCTTTCTCTCTGTTGACATGACAGACAGCACATAATTCCAAAAACTTTGTCATGTATGAGTTTAAACTTTGACGCCCAACTTGCTGCGAACAAACACGATGACAACGACTGCGACTGCTACTGCGACACAGGTAAACATGGACTAATTGACATTAAGAACCATATAAACCCGTTTACGGCGTGTCAGCTTAACAACTCACTCCGAGCTGATTTTTTCAGAAAAACTAAGTGGGTGGGTGGGATGTGTTGTAAAATGTTGATGACAGTGTAGTTAGTAACACGAAGAACACATTAATTTGTATTGTTAGGAATGGTGGTGAATTTAGTATTGAATGTGTGTTAGTGACTATTGAATATTTAAATTATTAAACACGTGTCAGGATTTCAACAGATTGATATCTTGAGCTCCCCATTCCCTCCACTTGCTCATTATACCTTCAACCATAGAGATGAGAAAAAATGTTAGTGGGGAAAAATGTACGGCATAGAAAGACTCCAGTACCATCTTTGGACGAAATACATTTTAGGACTTTCTGGATTGTCTGGTTGGGCAACAGGATAACTGCCGTAAATCTTTACCGATAACTATACAAATTTTATTCTATTTATTTATTTGGGCAAATAAACTTAGTTTGGAATTGAAAGTGGGCATTCTATAGTAGCTATAAATGGGGCTTCCGAAATAGGATTGGGGGCGGAAGAAATAGGGGCATTGAATTACATTTAAGCCCCCACAAAAACAAGTAATCCTTTACCAAAAACCGGTTATTTAAAAAAAATTGTTTCTGAACAAAGTGGAAACCATTCTTCCGAAAAAAACCGGTTATAGCGCAAATAAATTCGGTTTTCACTCTATATATGTGACCTGGACTACGAAAAGGGTGCCTACGTGTCAAAAAATAATTTTTTATTTTTTTTTTTCGGTTCGGATACAGGATGAACCGCTCTTTCATATGGTGCAAAGAGGAAAGCCCTATATCACTCAGAAGTTCCCTAAAAATATTGTTGTAGTTGTGTAGCAGAACTGTGAATGTTAAGGCATAATCTTTGATTGCGTTTTTTCGGAAAACTGGTCTTCGCAACTGGTCTTCGTAGTCCAGGTCACATATATAAAATTGTTGCGTTACTGACTGACTGACAGATTCATCAGCGCCCTGGCCAAACGGCTAACTGTAGGATAATGAAATTTGGACTGTATACTCCTTTTGGGGTAGACATGTGAGATAAGAAGGGGTTTTTGAAATTCGTATTCTAAGGGACAAAAATGGGGCAAAATGGGGTAAAAATTGTACTACATTAAAATCAAAACGGCTAAAGACAGAATCTAAAGACTTGGTATGTACATTCCTCTTAACACATAGAAACATGGGGAGAAAGTGACTTTTAAACATTTGTACTTTTAGGGAGAAAAACGGGGCCAAACGGCACAAAAATGGCACTACACTAAAATCCATACGGCTAAAGGCAGAATCACGAAACTTGGTGTATACACTCCTATAAACGCATTCACCCGACGGGGGGAGGGGGAGATAAGTGACTTTTAAACATTTTTACTTTTAGGGAGAAAAATAGGGAAAACCGGGACGAAAATGGTACCACTGTAAATACCAAACGTCTGAAGACCGAATCATGAAATTTGGGTTGCACATTCCTCTTCTAATTCAGACATGGGAAGAAACGTGATTATCAAGATTTACCCTTTTAGAGATACAAATGGGGAAAAATACAGTACTGTCGTCAAAACCAAACGGTTGGAGATGAAATTATGAATTTTGGGGACTACATTTCAAAATAAATGGGCCTTTTCAGATACTTGTTTGGTACTTTTCCGGTACATTTTTATAGTACTGTCGTCATAACCAAACGGCTGGAGATGGAATTATGAATTTTGGGGACCACATTTCAAAATAAATGGTCCTTTTCAGGTACTTATTTGGTAGTATTCCGGTACTTTTTTTTGGTATCATTTTCAGTACCTACCTTTTGCTACCTTCGTTGCTATTTCTCTTATACTCTGTACTTCTCTGTACCTTTTTCGTACCCTTTGGTACTTTTGTGTACTTTTTTGTTCCGTTTTTCAACATGTATGGGGGAGACGGGCCCCTAGGAAATAACACCCCAATTGCAAAATGAAAATGGTCCTCAAATTTAGGGTTCGTTTTCATTATGAAGGTGGGCCTCAAATTTCAAAATGAAATAGCCTCCCAAGCAATGATGAAGGGCCCCAAAAAATTGTGAAGCACAACCCCAAATATTTTAGGCGGGGAGGCTTTAATTTTTTTGTTTTAAACCGTTTAAAAATAAGGCCCCAATAAGCGCAAGAGGACCACAAAATAATTATTTGTTATATACTAATAAAATTTAGGCCCAGATTTCATTGACTCTTTAGGGTGTATTTTCTTGAAATGTAATTTTAAAGAATAGAAAGTGCACCCCAGGAAAATCGGCCCCAATAGAAAAAATTGGTTTTGTTTTAACCGTCGATTTGATTAATTTCAGAATGAAAATTCAATACACACATAAACATATTCCATGAAACATTAAACAAAATAAGATAGAATAGAATAGTTATTTCAAATATTTGTCTCCCCTTTTTGTGACGTCTCTGTTTTCTGTGTCAATATCAGTGTTTTTGGAAAAAAATAATTTTAATTTTTTTCTAAATCAGTAAAATATAGTTTATGAAATTTTTTGTTCAGCGTGTGTTGAATTTTTTTTTTGGGACATTTTTTTTTCATTTTCTTTCTTTGCCAAGAAAACCAACGAAAAAACATCAATGAAATTTAAAAGACATCAAGTGAAATTTAAAATACAACAATTGAATTTCAAAAAACATCAATTGAAATTTAAAATAGATCAATTGAAATTTGAAATACATCAATTGTAATCTAAAAAACAACAATTGATATTTAAAAAACACCAGTTGAATTTTAAAAATCACAAAATCGGTTAATAATTTTTAAATTTCAAGTGACGAATTTTAAATTTCAATTGATGTCTTTTAAATTCCAATTGATGTCTTTTAAATTTCAGTTGATGTATTTCAAATTTCAATTGATGTGTTTTAAATTTAAATTGATGTGTTTTAAATTTCAATTCATGTCTTTCAAATTTCAATTGATGTCTTTTAAATTCCAATTGGTGTCTTTAAAATTTCAATTGATGTGTTTCAAATTTCAGTTCATGTTTTTCAAATTTCAATTGATGTCTTTCAAATTTAAATTTATGTCTTTCAAATTTCAAATAGAATTTTTAAATTTCAATTGACGTATTTCAAATTTCAAATAGAATTTTCAAATTTCAATTGATATATTTCAAAATTAAATTCATATTTTTAAATTTCAATTGGAAATAGTGTAGTGTTTCCAGATAAAAACTGGAATTTCCATTGAAAAGATCGATATATTTTAGCATAAACAGATATACAACCTTTTCACCTACGAGTACTATTTGTTGTATTTACAGTGTGTTGAAAAATTTGTCTCGGCCAAAAAATTTGCGATTTTGGGGTGGACTATCGAGACAAGAGTGTGTCAATAAATTTTTTTCCACGTTGAGTGATGAAGCACCATCAAACAGCCAATGTAAATCGCTGGCACCAAGATTTCAATCTCAGACGCCGTTCACCCCAGTATGAATTTCGTGATGGTCGTCCAACTTCGGTCGTTTTGCCGGAAACGACCGATGCTGTGAGTGAACTGATAAAGCAAGACCGACATGTGACATAACGTGAGACTGAGGCATCCTTGAGCATTAGTATGACCTGCATCAATAAAATAATTCATGTTCATTTGGCCGTGTAAAAGATTTGATCTTGTTGGATCCCACATAATTTGCTCCAAAAAAGGCTCGTGTCGATTGGAGCAAAGAAATGTTGAAAAAATACAACCGCGGTAGCTTAAATGCAGTGTATAACATCGTCATAGGTGACGAATCATGAATCTATGCAGATAAGCCCGAAACAAAACAGCAGTCGATCGTATGGGTCTTTCAAGACGAGCTAAATCCAGAAAAATTTGTTCGCGGAAGAAGCAGATCGGAACAAATGATCGCGTTGTTTTCGGTATAACCGGTCATGTGTCCACAGTGTCTTCAGTGGAATGTAGGAATGTGTCTTCTGAGTGGTATACCACCAACTGTTTGCCAACAATTTTGGAAGAAATATGGAAAAACAACAAGAGAAGGCGGATAATTTTGCATCAGGACAATTCAAGCACTCACACATCAGCTGAAGCAATAGGCTATTTAAGCTGTCTCTGCGACGATGTGCCTTCAATATTCTTTCTATTCTTTTGGCCATGCATAAAAAATACATAATAACAGAAAATCTCCATAAAATGTTACTTCTGAAACCCAATCCCAGCATAGTTGACGAAATATTAATTGAGGAAGTTATGATTAACTATTTTGTTGTCTAAATATAAAAAAAATGTTGTCCCATAACATCCCATGAAGGGCTGATTGGGACCTACAGTATTTTGAGAAGCTTTTTCATGGCTAAGTCCTTAATAGTGTCGCCATCACTAAGCGAGGTGACCGTCGTCGAAAGAAATGTACGGTCGAACCCACGATCTCAAGCAAAAGAGCCGCGCACACTATCCATTGCACCAGTGACGACCACATATAAATATAGCTTTCTATTATGTTCAATATTATGAAAACGTTTTTTTTTCAATATTTTAAATATGATGATATATATATAAACCTTGACTGAAATTGTTATTTTTCAAAACGATTTTTTCGAATTGATGTGTTTTAAATTTCAATTGATGTCTTTCAAATTTCAATTGATGTTTTTTAAATTTCAAATTTCAAATAGAATGTTTAAATTTTAATTGATGAATTTCAAATTTCAAATATAATTTTCAAATTTCAATTGGTATATTTCAAAATTAAATTGATATTTTTTCAAATTTCAATTGGAAATGGTGTAGATATTTCAACTTCTATGTTCGTTTTTTTTTTTTGATGGGGAAAAAAATATGCAAGATGAAGAAAGAACATGGAGTAAAAAAGCGGTTCGGTTTTATTTACGGTTATATTTCGGTTTTTTCGTTTAACATGGGAAACAATATAATTAATTTGTTTTTGGGAAAATTGATACAAAGTCAACACGGAGTAACATTTTCTTGTCTTGTTTCGTTTGCCCGCAGAAACAGCCATTATTATTCTGAAAATATATCAGAATTTGTCAGATTTTAATATTTTTAAATTTTCCATTGAAAACCACATCAGTTAATTCAATGCAGTTCAATTCAACTTAATTCAATTAAATATAATTATATTCAATTCAATTCAATTGAATTCAGCTCAAATCAATTCAATCAAATTTTATTAAATTCAATTCAACCCAATTCAATTTAATTCAATTCAGTTCAATTCAATTCAACTCAATTCAATTCAATGCAATTCAATTCAATGCAATGCAAATCAATTCAATTCCATCAAATTAGTCCAAGTCAATTCAATCCAATCTTATGTAATATTGTATAATCTACTCAATTCAATTCTATTCCATTGAATACAATTAAATTAAATTCAATTCAATTTAATTTAATTAAATTCAATTCAACTCCATTGAAATTAATTGAACTCAATTCAATTCAATTATATTCTATTCAATTCAATTCAGTTAAATTCAATTGAATTCTATTCAGATCAATTCAATCCAATTCAATTCAATTCAGTTCAGTTCAGTTCAATTCAATCCAATTCATTTTCATTCAATTAACTTCAATTCAATTCAATTCATTTTCATTCAATTCACTTCAATTCAATTCACTTCAATTCAATCCAATTCAATTCAAATCAATTGAATTTAATTCAACTCAATTCAATTCAATACAACTCAATTCAGTTCAATTCAATTCAATTCAATTCAACTCAATTCAGTTCAATTCAATTCAATTCAATTCAATTCAATTCAATTATTGAAATTAATTGAACTAAATTCAATTCAATTATATTCTATTCAATTCAATTCAGTTAAATTCAATTGAATTCTATTCAGATCAATTCAATCCAATTCAATTCAATTCAGTTCAGTTCAGTTCAATTCAATCCAATTCATTTTCATTCAATTCACTTCAATTCAATTCAATTCAATTCATTTTCATTCAATTCACTTCAATTCAATTCAATTCAATTCAATTCAATTCACTTCAATTCAATCCAATTCAATTCAAATCAATTGAATTTAATTTAACTCAATTCAATTCAATACAACTCAATTCAGTTCAATTCAATTCAATTCAATTCAATGCAATTCAATTCAATTGAATTGAATTCAATTCAATTCAATTCAATTCAATTCAATTCAATTCAACTCAATTCAGTTCAATTAAATTCAATTAAATTCAATGCAATGCAAATCAATTCCGTTCCATCAAATTAGTCCAAGTCAATTCAATCCAATCTTATCTAATATTGTATAATCTACTCAATTCAATTCTATTCCATTGAATACAATTAAATTAAATTCAATTCAATTCAATTTAATTTAATTTAATTTAATTCAATTCAACTCCATTGAAATTAATTGAACTCAATTCAATTCAATTATATTCTATTCAATTCAATTCAGTTAAATTCAATTGAATTCTATTCAGATCAATTCAATCCAATTCAATTCCATTCAGTTCAGTTCAATTCAATCCAATTCATTTTCATTCAATTAACTTCAATTCAATTCATTTTCATTCAATTCACTTCAATTCAATTCAATTCACTTCAATTCAATCCAATTCAATTCAAATCAATTGAATTTAATTCAACTCAATTCAATTCAATACAACTCAATTCAGTTCAATTCAATTCAATTCAATTCAATTCATTTCAATTCAATTCAATTCAATTCAATTATTGAAATTAATTGAACTAAATTCAATTCAATTTTATTATATTCAATTCAATTCAGTTAAATTCAATTGAATTCTATTCAGATCAATTCAATCCAATTCAATTCAATTCAATTCAGTTCAGTTCAATTCAATTCAATCCAATTCATTTTCATTCAATTCACTTCAATTCAATTCAATTCATTTTCATTCAATTCACTTCAATTCAATTCAATTCAATTCAATTCAATTCACTTCAATTCAATCCAATTCAATTCAAATCAATTGAATTTAATTTAACTCAATTCAATTCAATACAACTCAATTCAGTTCAATTCAATTCAATTCAATTCAATTCAATTCAATTCAACTCAATTCAGTTCAATTCAATTAAATTCAATGCAATGCAAATCAATCAATCTAATCTAATATTGTATAATCTACTCAATTCAACTGCATTCAATTTAAGTATTATATTCAATTCAATTTAATTCAATTCAGTTCAATTCAACTCAATTCAATTCAATGCAAATCAATTAAAATCAATTGAATATAATTCAACTCAATTCAATTCAATTCAATTCAATTCAATTCAGTTCAATTCAGTACAACTCAATTCAATGCAGTTCAATTCAATTCAATTCAATGCAGTGCAAATCAATTAAATTATATCAATTTCGTGCAAGTGATTTAATATTATATAATCAATTCAACTGCATTCAGTGGAATACAATTAAATTAAATTGAATTCAATTCAACTCAACTGAATTGAATTGAATTGATCTCATTTCAACACAATTCAATTCAACTCAATTGAATTTAATTCAACTCAATTCAATTCAATCCAATTCAGTTCAGTTCATTTCAGATCAGTTCAATTCAATCAAATTCAATTCAATTCAATTCAATTGAATTAAATTCACTTCAATTCAATTCAATTTAATTCATATCAATTAAATTGAACTCAGTTCAATTCAACTCAACTCAATTCAATGACATTTTATTATATTCAATTCAATCCAATTCAATGATTCTTAACACCGCTTACTTCAACATTGAGATACTATGCTATCTCACCGACCGCAGCAGCAGCACTATATAAGAATCATTCCTAGAAAGTTGTTTATTGAGATCTTAGGTACATTCTTGTAGTTGACTGTTTCCTTGAATTTTGAACGGTTTGCTACCTATGGACCTGAACAGGGGAAAAAGGTAAAAACAGTCGAATTTTTTTAAAGTGTTTTGCGATTTTAACCGTGAAGATGAAGTTTTTTTGATTTTATATGTTCACAATTTTTGTTCTTTATGTTAAGGGCTACAAGTCACCCTCAGTGAGTAAATCAAAATTCCGAACTATTTGTAAGATATGAACCTGACAAAATTATAACTTTTTTGCAAAAATGTCTCGGGGGGATATAAAAAAGTGCATGAGTTTGGGCAAAACTGGGAGTCACGGGTCTTCTTATTTTGTCTTTTGTCACGTAGGTGTGTCCGTATGTGGTTATATTTCCATGATTTAAAAAATTACACATAGTGTTATCGTACATACCAGTATTACATACAAACTATAAAAAATTTAGAAACTGTTTACGAACCAACCGGAGTTTGAAGTTGACAATCTAGTGTATTTTTTAAAAATTCCAATATGAACCCCAAAGACTGTAATTTAGTTCGTAAAATGATTCTGAGTAAAAGTTAAATTGTTACATGTTGCAATAGCTTCAGGGTAAAGTAACAAATCCCAAGCCATCTCATCGCTAAAGCTATTGACAATAAACAATACAAGCCGAATTGTGCATAACCTCAATGGCAAATTGTAATTGCAGACAATGAGCATGACAACTGTCAAATTGCGTAGATTCTCCCATGTGTCCTAAATGCAATGATTGCGAGAATTACATAGAAGTCTGAAAGTTTGAAGTAGTAGTGTAGATTTAGATATGTTGTAGGTGGGTCGATCAAGGTCCAGTGAGTTTCCTATTTCCTATTTCCAATTCTTAATTTCTAAATTCTACGAATCAATCCGTGGGTGATAGTTTTGTATGGGCGTTCCATTAAAAAAGTAGTTTCATTGTAACCATTTCTGTTTCATTTACTCAAACACTTATTTAGGAAAGACATTTGTATGTATTTGTTTTTCAAATATAAAGTGTCAACAAAATGCATTTCCTTTTCCGAATTCATTTAGTGTGTCTGTGTGAGTGAATGAATTGTGGAATTACTAGTCGAAAGTGGAAGGAAAGGATACAAGTTCTCCTCAGAGACACAGGGAAAGGAAATGTGCATGAGTAAAGGTAGTAACATTTAGTAAGTAACTTTGACTGCATTTAACAAATAAAATTCCAGTGCAATTTGGTGAGAGAATTGAATTTTAACTTCTTTTTTCGTTTATATTCTCAGCATTTTCATAAAGGAAAATTGGTAGTTATTTGGTAATGTAGAAACACAGTTTGGCAATGAGTGTTCTGGGACCAATTGTTATATAATTCTAATAATAAGTTAAGATTGACGTCAATGCTAGAAATGTAGTCAATAAAAATGGAGAAGAATGTATGAAATGCGTAGCAGTGTTGCAAAATGGATATACTTATAGATACACTAATGGAAATGGTGTATCAGAAATTAGACTCAGTGTAATTGCGCTACAAAATATAAGGACTATAAGGAAACTCCGCCGTCGGTAGTGCAATGGTTAGTGTGCGCGGCTCTTGTACATGAGATCCTGGGTTCGAACACTGCTCTGACCACCTTCAAATTTCTTTCGGCGGCGGTCACCTCGCATAGTGACGGCGACACTATCGAGTATATAGCCATGAAAAAGCTTCTCAAAATACCGTTCGGAATCGGTGTAAAACTGTAGGCAACAATCAGTGAGTGACAACTGGAAAGCGCACAGCTCAGTGATTGTGAGAAGTTTTCCCCAGTCCCTTCATGGGATGTAATGGGAAACCATTTATTTATTTATTTAAGGAAACTCACCAATTTTCTACAGAACAAATTGCGGCTATAAGTTGCAACAATATTGCAGTTATCAGTTTGTGAGCAGGATTGTTGAAACTGTAGGATTGATTTGTATGGCAACAGCTACAACAGCAGTAGCTTCCTGCGTCGGAGGTAAGGTCTTCTTCTATCGGCAAAATTGTTTCTTTCGACGAAAATCACAGACTACATCATATCAATCGTCAATTTGACTTAAACTAAAAGACCTATCCCTTATACAAAAAAAAAAAACTCAATCGCTTAGTTACACAGGAAGGGATTTAAGGTTTTTATTTAGCAACAACTTTTGTCAGCCACCCTGTATTTGTAGTTTTTACAGGAGAATATTAACAAAAATATATGAGAACTATCAAATGCCCGCTACTTTGTATGCGGCTGTACAAATTCTCATCATCGAAAAATAAACTCTAGTAATTTTTTTAAGAATTTTTCTTTAAAAGTCATAGAATTTAGTATCACAAAATGTTCATGTTGAAAAGTTCTACGCTGATAAAGTGTCAGATATCAAAATAAAAAAAAATCGTTCCTTATTCGACATATCGATGGTGTTGCTTAAAAAGGGCCAATCTGCTGTTTCCAATTGTCTGTAAGATATTCATAGATTATAACGTAGCAAAAATGGTTATGGCTATAGAAAGTTATGGTTGGGTTCTTCGAGCAGTATAATTATCTACCTATTTCGTTGCAGATAGACCCAAGCAGTTTCGCCCTTTTGACTTGTAACTGGTAAACAAAATCAGATCGGCCTTCGTAAAAAAATGCAGAGTGGCCCTTTTTACGCAACACCATCGATATATTTAGGGATATGAGGAAAATCACAGCAACTGTCCCAGAAAAAACTAAAGATGTTCCGTTTCGGCTAAATTTTTTGTTTATGCATTGCCGCATATGTTTATATGAAATGGGCCAACATGTTATTCACTTTCGTTAACAACTCGCGAAAGAGGAGGGGCCCAATGTTTGGAAAATTTCAAAATTTCACATTACGGTACTCCATTTTCATCGAGTATCTTCTCTAAACTGTGAGATAATGGCGTTTTCCTTGTTTTCAAGATACGTTTCTGGAATTTTGTGTACTTTTTGTATATAAAATGTACCACAAAGTGGGTAGTGTACCACAAAACATATAAAAAGTATTTTTGGTATGATTACGTACTTTTTTCGGTACATTTGTATACTTTTTGATGTGTTAACGGGTAGGGCAATCTATCAAAGTGAACACATGCAAACAACACACAGCGTTAGCATCACATACGTGGTTGTTGTACAACAATAGTCTCTGCCTGAAAATAAGTATGATGGTATTGATGTAACGGCAGCGAACAAACAAGCAGGTCGTCGTCGCCGAAGAGTATTGAATAGTATAGATAACTTAAGGAACGAATTATATGATATGATTCAAAACGTATTACTCTCTTTTTGTGTCATAACTTGGTCCATTCGTAATTTGGATGTGAAACATTGATGCCCTTGGAAACATTTATGCTTTTTATATTGTTTTATTTAATACCATTGTCGAAATGGTGCATTTATTATGAAATATTATATTGAGAATAAGACTCGTTTATGCTCTTTTACTCAGACTCTCTACATGAGAGCGGAAAAAGAGTGCAATAAGTTCCCTATACTATTCAATACTTTTTGTCGTCGCTCTGTTTATGACAAAACAAAAACAATTATTTTAGTGAGCTAACTATTGCTTTGTTTGTTTTAACTATATTACATCTAATGTTAAAGCAGACGTAAGAAAAAAGAAAGTGCAATAGCAAAAGAGTCTTCAGCACAAAAACTATTCTTTTTTTATTTTCTAATGTAACATCTACCAATGTGTTCATCGAAATCGAACAGGTACTGTGTAACAAAAGGTGTTAACACATCGCACGTCAGTTCGAACTCTCATTGATTTTTTTGGTGCACTTTGTGCACACTTTTGTACATTTTCTAAGTACATAAATTGTAGCATAAAGTCCATAAATAAATAAAATAAATAGTATCCCATTACATCCCATGAAGGAATTGGGGAGAGGTTTTCACAACCAGTGAGCTGTGCGCTTTCTAGTTGTATACTCACTGATTGGGAGCTACAGGTTTTACACCGATTCCGAACGGTATTTTTTAAAAGTTTTGTTATGGCTAAATACTCGATAGTGTCGCCGTGACTATGCGAGAAATGTAAGGTGGTCAGAGCAGGGATCGAACCCAAGATCTCATTGTACCATTGTACCTCCAACAACAAGGATCCAACAACCACTATACAGAGAAAGAATAATGAATTTGTGGACAAACTATGTGCCCGAAATATAATCACTGAAGCGGAGACAAGGAAGATGAAAACGGAAGTGGCTACCGCACCCAGAATTTATGCACTTCCTAAAGTACATAGGGATAATTACCCCCTCAGACCCATTTGCTCTTCTGTCGATGCACCGCCGTCGGAACTTTGTAAGTATGTCACCAATATCTTAAACAGACTAACCGAAAATTCGGCCTATAACGTCAAAAATTCGAAATAGTTCAAGGAGGCGATCACAAATCTTAAAATAGAAGTGGATGGGATAATGGTTTCGTTTGACGTTGTATCACTATTCCCCAGTATACCAGTAGACCTCGCATTGAACATAATAAAGGGAAAGTAGACTGAAATACGGAAATTGACCAACATGGATGGGGATCTGTTTTTGAAAATATAACGCTTCTGTATACGGGGTGGCAGATATTTCAAATATAAGGACAAAATTTATCAACAGAAAAGAGACCTACCGATGGGTTTTTCAGCGTCTCCAATAGTGGCCGACATTGTGATGGAGGAGCTGTTGGATAAATGTATTGGAGACTGTGATATTAGACCTAAGATCTTTACTAAACATGTGGACGACCTCTTTGGGATATGTAAGATAACTGCGGTTGAAACTATACTGACGAAGTTCAGTAGTTTTAACGGTAATATAAAATTCACGATGGAAAAGGAGACTGATGGCAAACTTGCGTATCTAGATACCATAGTTACCAGAAGAAATGACAACGCCATCCTGGACTGGTATCAAAAGCCTACGGCATCAGGCAGATTGGTTAACTTTATTCAATACTGCGGCGAATTTTATGAATAGGGTCATTGATGTAAGCCATCAAGATTTTCATAAGGAGAACTTTAATAGAATAAGGAAAATATTATGCCAGAATAGTTTCCCCAAAAGAACTATCGAAAAATTAATTATGAAGAACAGCCGAACATTGAAAAGTGAAAATAGTCCCGCCATATTTAGATCAGTAGTCTATGTTCCAGATCTGTCTGAAAGACTGGAAAGGGCAAAGTGTATGGACGACATTGAATATAAAATGGCACACAAATCAAATAATACGCTACGGAAAATGTTTACAAAATTAAGGTCCAAAGTTGACAACATGGAAAAGTCGAATCTAATATATCGGATACAATGCAATGGAAATCAAACAACACCATGTGGAAAATATTATATGGGAACGGCGAAGGAGAAATTGAAAACCCGACTCGCCGGCCACAAATCTGGTTAATTTGACGCGGGGAACTGCACTAACCTCCCACTGTGCGAGGGAACAGCACCAAGCTGATTTGGATAATGTTCATGTTTTACGGAGTGGGGACAATTACGACGGACGAATGACTCTGGAGATGCTTCATATCATGAATACATCAACAACGGAACGGGTGAACTTCGGAACGGATATCGATGGTCTCTCTCAAGGCTATGGACTTCTGGCTGGGAGGCAACGGTGTAAGAATTATGAGGATCGTTAGTGTAATATGTGAAGAGCTAGGAGACAGTCGAAGCGGTAGAGGGCAATAAGTTGTTGTTATTTGCCAATTTGTAAGTTGTTTAAATTTTTCTGGATGTGTATGTATATTTATACATATGTATGACTGTATGTAAATTTGTTATTTGTAGATATTCCTGATAGCGCCTTTCGATGAAAGGCGAAACATCGGATAAGATTAGGATTGGACTTATTGATTGACTTTTTGGGGGAAACCCTTGGCCTTGAGCTTGATTTGGAAAACTTTGGCAAGTACATAGTATGCCAAAAACTACATAAAAAGTACTTTCTGGTAGATTTAATGTACCTTTTTTGGTATAGTTATGTACTATGTCGTTTTTTGTACACTTTGTCTTTTCTGGTTTACAATGTTATTTTTTGGAACACATTCTATGTACTATTTGCTACACTTGATGTAATTTATCGTACCCTTTATGTACTTTTTTGCTACACATTATAAACGTTTCTTGAACTTTTCGTACTTTTTGTACAATTTTTGTACATTTTTTATGCACTTTATGTACTGTCTATAATATGTTGTATACTTTCTGGAGCATTTACTTTGGATACAAATTATGTTAATAAACGAGAACATCGTTCCATATTCATTTCATCAATTTTCTCCTAGATCTCTATGCGATCTGCTCCCGAACAGCTCGGTTTACTCCTTTGAGACGAAAACAAGCGTACGGAAATGCATGGATACGGCATCTCAACTAGCTCGCGGACTTCTTTCGTTCGGAATCGCTTTCGTTATTTTCCTTTTCGCATGTGCTCTCGAGTCGTAAGTACATTTTTGATTTTTCTACATCCCACGCCTAACGTTTCACGGCTCGTGGCGACTTGTGAGCGTGAGTTTACGATGCCTGATGTAAACATATGGTTAAGGAAATTTCTTATTTTTTTCAATCCAGAGCTTCCTCATTTTTAGTCGATTCGTGCTTAATTCAGTTAACAATTTCACTTGATTTGAGGAAACTAGACTAGATTGTAAGACTTATTATGATATTTGAAAGAATATGTTCCACCTTTTGAGGAAACATATACTTATAGAGGGAACAGGTGTCCTGAATTTAAGGAATTTTTAATGCTCATGATTTAATGACATAGTATATATTGCCTCTATTTAAAGGCTTCTTTGATCAAAGAAATTAATAAATAAATATATAGTTTCCCATTACAGAGAGCTTCTCACAGTAAAATATGTATCTTAATTTCAGTTCTTTTAACCCATACCAAGTTACATTTTCCTCACCTGAAGTCCATTTGGAATTAAATTTAGTTCACTTTTCTTTCAGTGTAAAGTGTAAAGATTAAATCCAAAACATTTTGGCCTGATTACATCTTGGTTAATTTGCTGGTTACTACAAATTATTGCCTTTAATTTGTGTAATGTCGTCGTTTGCACCAGATTCTTAAGGAACCGCTTAGCTTTGATTCTTATGGAAGCACTCCAAAACATTACTTCTTTTCGTGACTTTGCATTCATTACCCAATTCCGGTGATGGATGGCACACTCAGGAAGGCTTATTTTACTTCTGCCCTACTCATTGACTTACTTTACTTCTTTCCCCTACCTTTAAGGTAGGGGATTATTTCGCTCAGGTAGGGTTTATATTGGTAGGGTTTATTTTGCTATAATCCCTATTCCTTCAGGTTTTGTAAAACGACCAGGTTGCTTTGTCGTCAGACTCTATAATTTCAAAATAAATATTCCAAATTTTCCAAAAAAAAATCATTGGAAGCAGATGATTTTGCCTTTACATAATTCCCAAATTTAAATTCTCTCAGAAAATATTCCGTATTCTTGTATCAACTAAACTGCCTTTAATTTTTCACTTTAGCTTATGTAAATATCTTCATTTACATACATACATATTTGGGTTACTTACAGCATCTTAGTTACTTTTATTTACATTTGATACAAAGGTTGTATGTTCTTGGTACAACCTTGAACATGTTATCCTTTACCCCAAAATTTAGCACGGATATGCCGGTGGCACATGTGTGTAATTCCATCTAAGATAACATAATTTGTTACATTTCCTTCCAGTCTCTCAGAAAACAGACAAACTAAATCCGTCACATCATCACACAGCACTAGCACATCATTAGCTGTAATCTATCACACACGTATGTATGTAGATATATCACAGGATCAGACGTATTTCTTGCGTATGAAAACGAAAGGAAACACGAATCTGTCTCATCATCAACATCACACCCAAACTACAACAGTAGCAGAGCCACGACGTGAATTTAATAAATTATCTTGTTGTCTGTCATCCTGACAGAGAAAGAGCCAATGGGATTCAAGTACGAGGGAAATTGGATGTTAGGTTTCTCTTCTAGGGCTCAGCACAATACTTGACCATCACGTCGTCTGAACTTTGGCATCTCTCTTTTCCACGTTCCTTAAAACTCGTTTTAATTTGTAAACTCAATGATAGGGACCTTCACTTGTACGCCGATTACGAGCAAATATGCTATGTGAGACCTTTTCAAGTGTAGCTGCTCCATAGTGTTACTGACACCAATCGAGGTGGTCGTCACACAGTGGTTCAAAATCAATTTCTTTTTGTCAAATTAATTTAACAGGTCCCAGTTCGTTACTCTTATCTCTTTCGAAATTAAATTAATTTCACAAAATTTTTCCAAGCAAGTGCTTCGAAATCGAAATCAGCCCCCACTACTTCAAAAACGATTCTGCCCTCAGAAAAAACGGCCCCTGTATCAATATGTAGTAAGCAGATCTGTTGATTTTCTGTTTTTGTTAGCCACGTTTTTGTTTTCTGCAGTTTTCAACCAACATATCCATATTTGGGTAATAAAATAATACATTACTACATATTAATCATTGTGTCTCCAACATGTAATATTGAGTAGCAACCACAAAGTGTTTGGACACAAGTGCACTATATTTGCAACAATCTACAAGCACATAATATTTGCACATAATATTTCCAGCGTGGGGTATTGCTATCATCAACAAGTAGAGCGCCACCAATCGATTTTTGGCCAAACATTTAATGATATAGATGCGAACAATACGTGGTTCAAACAGGATTGCGCTACGTTCTACCAGGGGGTTTCTAAGACACAGCTGATCGAAAATGTACTAGGGAAATGATGTAGAATGAGAGACAAATGCAGACATAGCGATTATAGACCATGCAGCAAACTAAGTTTAAATAGTGTTTGATTGATACTAATGACAGCTAAATTAGGTTTTATGTTGTTTATGTACATCGACCGAAAATACGCATTCCCTTTTATTTCTGTCCGTATTATGTCCAACCAAAGAGTAAATTACAAAAGCAACTCGAACACGATGAAATGGCCTACTACCTCGTTGTCATCAAGAGAACATGACGAGAGGCATAGCGGCTCTTTTCTATTTCTCTATCGTTCTACACATATGATGCCACAATGAGCATTCTGCACGAGTGAGTTCACGACATGGATATCTCAAGCAAAGGGAACGTGAACTGGTTACAGAGACTGTGCGATTTGACATCGTTAAAAATGTGGGAAAAAAAAGTACATTTTCTTAAAAAAAAGTACATTTCTTAAGTACATTTCAAAGTACATTTCAAAGTACATTAAGTACATTCCAAAGTACATTTCTTAAGTACATTTCATTAAGTACATTTCTTAAGTACATTTCTTAAGTACATTTCTTTCTTAAGTACATTTCTTAAGTACATTTCAAAGTACATTAAGTACATTTCAAAGTACATTTCTTAAGTACATTTCATTAAGTACATTTCTTAAGTACATTTCTTAAGTACATTTCTTTCTTAAGTACATTTCTTAAGTACATTTCTTAAGTACATTTCTTAAGTACATTTCTTAAGTACATTTCAAAGTACATTAAGTACATTTCAAAGTACATTTTCTTACGTACATTTTCAATGTGAGCATTTGAGCATTGTGAGCAATGCATTTGTGAGCATCCTGCATTTGTGAGCATTTGTGCACAAGTAATTGCATTTGTGAACAAGTAACTTATTTTTATTTTTTTTTAAAAAGTACATTTTCTTAAAAAGGGTCCTTTTTAAAATTTAATATTTTGATGGTTAACACTAAGGTGGAGGGTATCAAAGATTCGGCACAGCCAAATTTAACACTTTTACTTGTTTTCTTAAGGTACCTAACCCTACTGGTTTACATGTGGCCCTTTCAGTAAGTAAGTTCGTAAATTGGGTAGAAGAGGTACAAAAATTGCACCGAGGTCCAGACCAAACGGCTGAACTGGAATCAGAAAATGTGGGGTGTACATTATGGGGTGTAAGAGATTTTAGCCATTCAATGCAATTTAAGCTTGGAGGTAATAAGACGAGGTAGAGAATAAATGATCGAAGAACAATCTACTCTAATCTTTAAAGTTTGTGAAAAAATCCGAACATGTATTCTGGCTTGGACAAAAGACATAGACCAAGAACATAACGACAGCTGTCGATCAAAATGTCATCGATTTAAACGAAAATATTGAGAAAGATTAAATTAAAAATGTTTCTATAGGTAACAAATGTAACGACGGTATTGACGAATCTAAAAGTCCTGTAAACTTTCAATACAAATCAATGTTTTTGATTCAGGTGCAATAAGAAGCGATAATTTGCAAGCTGTATACAGCTTTTGGTTGACTATTTTACCAACAAGCATCGATTGTGACATAGTTTTTCGTCAGCAAAAAAATCAGTTCGAAATTAGCAGTTGACACTTTAGATGCTCTAATTCTGTTGCGGGCTTTCCTGAAAAAATAATTCCTTTAATCTTAAAGTTAATATACTCATATATTACACATACACGCTGGATGCAAATACAACATGTGTTGCCAATGCAATATACTTGTGCTCAAACGCATTTTGTTTGCTTTTCAATATTACATGTTTGAGACATAATGACTAATATGTTGTAACATATGTGTTTGCTACCCAAATATATTAGTGTTTGTGATATACATATATACAGTCGTGTTTGTTGCACTGTTACTGCTTATGCTCTCTCGATAGCAAGAGAATAAAAAAAAACAACAAGAACATACAGCTTTTTTCCACCATGCTCTTATTTTCGTCATGCGTTCTCGCATTGTTGCAGTGCTTTCAGGTGAGTTTTTAATCTATATCACAGAGTTGTATGTTGGAATTATAGACCTTTCAGTATATGTTGACGCTTAGGGATCTTCGATCGATACTAATTCGCACATGTGAATTGCAGAATTGAGTTTGTATATAAACGATTGATGATCAACCGATGGTATCAATTCAGACACAGTAGTTAGGCATCTGATGATGAACTTGTCACGGAGTTCGAAACTAGTCACGCCAGTGAGTGAGTGTTGAACAGAATTGTCTATTATTGCCAACAAAAACCAACCATTTTTCAATTAGAAAAATGTTCATGACTTGTAAGCTTGTAGTATGAATTTCTCATACAGTAACCAAAAAAACGTACTATTTTTAAGGAGAAGTACTTTCTGAAAGAAAAAGCCATAAGAGTATGATTTTTTTTACAAATAAGTACTTTTCTTAAGAACGGGTACTTTGCAAAGAAGTGGTACTCTTTTTATTTTACTGATACTCTTTTTAAGGTTATTTTTTAAGAAAGTGTACTTACTATTTACAGGAATGCAACTTATCTCAAGAAAAGAAAGGGTATTATTTTATTTTTAAGAAGGGGTAATTTTAAGAAAAGGAATTTTTGTAATTTTGTATTTTTTGGAGAAAAGGTTTTTTTTAAGAAAAGGGACTTTTTTAGAATTGGTCCTTTCTTTTCAAGAATAGGTACATTTTTAAGAGTAGGTACTTATCTTAAGAAAAGTTATTTTGTTTCACTCTGTTGTACTCTTAAAGAAAATTTAGTTTTTTAACAAAACGCAATTTGTTGTAAGAAAATGTACATTTTTAAGAATAGGTACTTATTTAAAAAAAAATTAATTGTTTTAAGAGAAAGTACTTTCTGCAAGAAAATTAACTTTTTTAAGCAAAGGTACTTCGTTAAGATAAGGTATTATTTTTAAGAAAAGGTACTTTAGAATATGAATAGGTATTTTTTTTCAGCAAATTTACTGTTTTTTACGAAAAGGCACTTATTTAAGAAAATTTTTCTTTTTTTAAACTTCTTTCTCTTTGGCTTTTGTAAATTTACTTTTTATTGGGTTCAAAACTACAATATATACTAAATATTGGTTACAGGCTCCACCTAGAAAACTTCCCATTGAACAAGAAATTTTCCACATATGTTAGTCTAGACATGAACCAAAGCAAAAGTACCTAATATAGTTGATAATATAGTGATGGTTGTTACAAATAAATTTGTTTAATTTTATTTCCATTTAGCCCCGTCCCGCAATGTACGATAATAAACTTCGATCCAAAAAATGAAAACTGTTAATTGAAACCCCTGGTGGAAGAAGGTGTTAACTCAATTTATTTCAAAAACAATATTTTCCTTCTTTTAATGTTCCCATGGTATCTAATTTTGTTTTAGATAAGAAAAAAGTCAACATCTAATATTTAAATTATTAAAATAAAATTAATTTATTTATTTTAATAAGATGCCATGGAAACGTTAAAAGAAAGAAAATATTGTTTTTGAAAAAATTGAGTTAACCCCTTCTTCCACCACGGGCTTCAATTGCCCGGCGAGGCAGTACACTACTTTATGAAACTTCCAAAAAGTGATGCAACTGTAGACTAATATGTACCCATACTGGATTTGAAAGGCACTGCGAGATTCAACTATACTTTCTTTGTTTACATAAAATACTTTAATATTTTTTAACATGACTGCTGCACAGTTTATACAATCATCCGCGTTGCTAATGGTTCTTCGTCGAGATTTTATTTCCTTCCATACTTTTCTCTTTACCGTGGCTCCTATACCGCGTACAGCACCCTTTCCATGTGATGTGGCAAACAACGATCAGGTAATGTTCATGCTATATTTCGATTCAAACATAATTAGACTTGATAAAATGCATTTATTTTTAAAATTGGGCAGCACATCCATCTGAAACAATATGATACGTTTTAAATGTGGCGATTTCTGATGCAAGGTGGCCCAAAATTGTTTTCAAAATCTACGAAACACAGTACTTTTCGTGACTTTTGTCATTACATATAATAGCTATTGACTGAGTTAGAGTTTTGGTCCAAATACAAGCAGTGAACCCTATGACTTGTTAGAAGGAAAAATGGGCAACTTACACTTCATCTTGCATAAAGATTGCAAAATTTTCTGCGAAATCAATTTGAATAAACACTTCATCTTCATTTATTGCGTCCATCAAAGATTTAAAATGTACTGTCTGAATATTATTAATAAAGAAATGTCGTTTAAACTTTGGCAGTTGCTCTTGTAGTTCTTCTATTTCTCTCCCCCACAGAGGGAGGAAGTGTATTAAATTTGCTGCATTTTTTCACTTTTTGTTTGTTCTCATTTCTTCCAGAATATATTTGTGGTACAGTCGAATAGTATTGGTAACACATCTTTGACATTTGTCTTGCAATTGAAATGGATCTTACATGAAGATGGAAAACCGCTAATATTGTTAAGCGGTGGGCATATATGATCCAAATTAGAGTGTTTTGGTATACACACAACCATTAGATTTTTGGGGAGAAATTCAAAAAATTTGGATTTGCCCACTGTTTTACTTAATTGAGTTTCATAAATATCGTAAGCCTCTTTCAAGGTCATTATCATATATCGTTTCTGCAAAACAAACCCTCTCTTGTTGTCAATTTTAATTAATATTACATCAGATTTGCCTGGAGTCTGATAAGAAATATCTTCTCGCTGTTAGAAATTTACGACTTTAGCATGTTAAGCCTTCTCAGCTCAAACTTTCTACCTTCTGTCTTTATATGCTTTTCTTTTTTCTATTTTTCGGAAGCAATTTAAGGATAAAATTCTTTGAAAAGCTGTTTTAACATCGTTCGGTTCCTGTTGATCTTCATTGGTAAACCTTTTCGTAAGCGACTCACTGCCTTACAAAGCGATTGTTTTGTTTGATAAAGTAGGCTACGAGGTTGCATTTTATGTTTCGGGATTAGGGAACAAAAACAAATATTAATCATCGAAAATCACTTTATTGTTTTTCAAAATATTCCCCATGAAGATTTATACACTTTTGCATGCGTTTGAACCAATTGTCGAAACACTTTTGCCACTCTGATTGAGGTATCTCCAAAACATGCATTCTGAATGCAGCAACCGCTTCTTCAGGTGTCGAAAAACGTTGACCTCTCAGTTTCTTTTTTACGTACGGGAATAAAAAGAAGTCATTCGGTGCCAAGTCAGGACTATACGGCGGATGACCCATCAAATCGATGTTTTGGGTGCTCAAAAAAAATGCAGTTGTTTCAGCCGATGTGTGAGAGCTCGCATTGTCGTGGTGAATAGTGATCCGTCTTCGGTGGTTGGTTTTCCTGATTTTTTGGAAGACAACTGGCAAACAAATGGTTGTGTACCACTCAGAATTCACCGTTCTGCGTAGTTCTAGTGGTACGGTTGCGATATGTCCAGTTTTTCCAAAAAAGCAGGCGACCATTTGCTTGGAAGTGCTTCGGGCGCGAACAACTTTTGGTGGATTTGGTTCATCTTGAAACACCCATACAATTGACTGCTGTTTACTTTCGGGCTCATACGCGTAAATCCAGGATTCATCACCTGTCACGATGTCATAGACGTATTTCGAAGCGCCGAGATCGTATTTTAGGAGCATTTCTTTCGACCAATCGACACGAGCCTTTTTTGAGTGATTGACAAATTGTGTGGCATCCGAAGCGAACAAATTTTTTTGACAGTCAAATGGTTATGCAATGTTGAATGAATGCTGGTCCAACTAATGCCTAATGTTCTCTCAATCTCACGATAGGTTACATGACGATCTTGCAAAATCAGTTCGGGCACAGCATCAATGGTTTTCGGAACAACAGCTGATTTTGGATGACCTTCACGAAATTCTTCTTGGAGTGAACTACGACCACGATTGAATTTACCATACCATCGATAAACACTGGTTCTTGATGGTGCTTCATCGCCAGAAATTGAATTAAGTTTATCCATGCACTGTTGCTGAGCTAATCCACGTCGAAAGTTGTAAAAAATAATCGCACGAAAATGTTCACGATTTAATTCCATTTTTGGGCCGAGATGAAATTTTTGGGCCGAGATGAATCTTTTAAGTTACTGTAAACAACACGAATAGCGCTCGTATAGCAAAACGTTAAAAAATGTCCAACTTTACGATAGAGTTATCAGCTGACAGATTGCAACACTAGGGTTGCCAAATCCCGAAACATAAAATTCAACCCATATTTGGTTCTAGATGTTTTATTTTATATTTTTTAGCAGCTCTATATTGACGCATTCTCGCAGCAATTTTTTGTTTTTGTTTCACACATCCCACTTTTCTGACAGGGTTTTTGATGTGTTAACATCTATAGGCGCGGATACGGACTAAACTCACAAAGTGAATACATCCAAACACAGATTGTCAAACTGTGAAAAAAACACACACTGATGTAGCGGCAGCAAACAGTTGTCTTGTGTGGGTGCGGAGCACTCTCAGAGCAAAGAGAATACTGACGAGGTTATACGTATATACAAATGAGATAGCAAGAGAGCAACGAAAATTGTGTGAACTTTTGTAGCATATGTACGAACATGACAATGTATGTACGAGTATGTTCATGTGTCTGTTGCTTTGCATTCTCTTTGTTTTTTGTGGGAATAAAACAAAAAGTATTAAACAGGAAAATAATGACACATGTGCTTGCACTTGTCTTTAAATAATTTTAAGTATTAATATTATTTACATGTAACGTCATCATATGATTGAACGCTGTTTTTTATTTTCCAATGTAATATTTACTAATGTGTTCATAGAAATCGAACAGGTGCCGTGTGACAAAATGGTGTTAACACATCGCCCGTGAGTTCGAACACTCATTGGATATTTTTTGTTTCCAAATTCTTCACTTTTTGTCTATATTATTTTATTCTTTCGCGTTCCTCTGTTTTTGCTGCAACCATTTTGTGTTATTTTCTCGCAGTTTCAATCAAGATCGCCTCATACTCTCTTTGCCCCACCCCTTTTCTATCATGTGAACAATAAATATAAATAGATTACACTGTTGTAGTCGAAAAGTTTATCCGCGTTTTAGTAAATTGTATCGGTTAAAGGCAAGCCTACTGAGTTAATCGGTACCCCTGAAATATATGTATGTATTGTATATTTTTTTTGAAAAAATCGAGTTTTACCAATTCTCAGATATTCCTGCACTTTTAAAAAAAAAGAAGATTTTTTCACTTTTTTCAGCATAACTTCAAGGGACTGCAAATTTTGGAACGAAGTTCCTTATCGCACGTTGCGGGATGGGGGCTAAATGAAAAAAAATTAAACTTTTTTAACACTATTGTGCTAAAACCCAGTATTATCAACTCTATTAGGTAGTTTTGGTTTGGTTTGCGTCTAGACTAGCATATGTTGGGAAATTTCTTGTTTAATGACAGGTTTTCTAGGTGGAGCCTGTAACCAATATTTAGAATATATTGGAGTTTTGTCCCCAACAAAAAGTATATTTAGAAAATCTAAAGTGAAAGAAGATTAAAAAATAACATTTTCTGAAATAAGTGCCTTTTCTTATAAAAAGTAAATATTCTCAAAAAAAAATACTTATTCATATTCCTAAACCAAGTGCCTTTTCTTCTTAAAGAAGTACCTTTGCTTAAAAAAGTAAATTTTCTTGCAAAAAGTACCTTTTCTCAAACATAGTAATTTTTTTTAAAACAAGGACCTTTTCTTAAAAGAGTAAATTTTCTTACAACAAATTGCCTTTTCTTAAAAAACTACCCTTCTATAAAAAGTACCTTTTGTGTGAAACAAAATTAACTTTTCTTGAGATAAGTACCCACTAGGGTAGCCAGATTCAAAATGTATAAAAACAGTACAAAGAGTACAACAGTACAATTCGAAAAAAAACAGTACATAAGTTTTTTTATTAAAATAAATGCAAAAACATTTACATTTATTTCAATTCAATATAACATAAAAATATAATAAAAACAGTAAAATTGTTGAGAACATAAAAAATGCATTTCTTGCAACAGGTACAGCATAGGTACATAAATAATTATAACCATATTATATAACTTAAAGTGCGAAAGTTTTTTATACACATTTTTTTATAATTTCAAAACAAAAACATTACAATTTATTTCTTCAACTTTGTAATTTTTAAAAACTGAAACTTAATATTTGTCGTTTTTTGTACATTTTTTACGATGGTATTTCTTCCATCCTCAGTTTTTAAGAAGTTGTAGAATTCATTACAAGTATATCCGAATTTGTGTTTTATTAACAACTCGCTTTCCAAATTTTCTATTAGACGCCTATTTCTTTCCTTTCTCCAAAACGAAAACATTAGACTGAATATTCTTTCAGTAGCTGCGTTTGAATGCGGTATGGAAAAATTACATTGCAGATTTTCTCAAAATTAGGAAAACTGCCACTGTTTAACAAATCTTTCCATTTTTCCTCAACATGTTTCTCTTTGTCTACAGATTCCGAAAAGATTTTCAGCGAAACGAACTCTTCAAAAAGAAAGTCAGTATCTATATATTTGATGGAAAACAATTCTAAAATTTGAGTAAATTTATGGAATGTAAACTTAGAATTTAAATTGAAGGCACTTAAATTCTCGAATTTGTTTTTTGATAAATCGAATCGTTTTTCGATGTAATTTGTTATGGAAAATAAAACAGCGTCTGCCCTTTCTTTAAATAAATCTACTTCTCGTAGATTGTCGCAATTACTGCAGACAGTTTCAGCTAAAATGCCACAAAATTTTTCGGGTTTCTGTTGCTTAAATTTTTCGCAAAGTTGTTTAATTATTTGAAACATATCGACGACAACCAAGGAGTTTTGCTCCAATTTTTTTATGGAGCATAATAAAGCCGTTCCAATATTGTGAATAAAGCCCAAATAAGCTTCAGCAATTTCAAGTTCAAAAAATTGCCTTAAAAAAGCTGGGCAATTTTATGGCTTTATAATTCTTACAGTCTCTCTATAGCAGGTGTCAAAGTAAGCCATCATGTTGGTACATGGCTAAGCATTTCACACCATTCTAAGTCGCAAAAGTCATATGTATCTTTCAGATTCGATGTTTTTTTGGTCGATGAGCTAAACTCATTATAAATTCTAATAACTATATTTTCGATATCGAATTTCGACAGCTTTAATGCACTTTTGAATGTATTATTAAGTATATGGCACACCATACAACGCCGATAATATCAGGATTTGATTTGCTCAGTTCCACAAATACGCTTTTCTTGCATCCAAAATTCACATTTGCATTATCTGCGGAAAAGCTAGTAACGTTATCTAGGCTTAAGTTACGTGAGTTCAATTTTGATTTTAATGAGTTTGCAATGTCAATAGACAATTCTGAATTTGACTCATAAAAGCTTAATAGGTTTGTGTTTGGAGAAGTATCTAACTACTACTGGAAATGATTTTATATTGCCTTTGTTTCTAAATCTTTAACTAATCTTTCTATAGAACATTTTGCTAGAAGTTTTGATATAATTTTAGAACACTTTGTTCTTCCACAAGTAAGCCACTTTCGAGTCTGGAAAAAATTGCTTAAAGAGCTTGCTACTACAATCTGCAGAGTGATAGCTGTGGCAGTGCATCACTGTGTGGTATGTAAAAACAACATCTGATATAGCGCTACTTTGACGAGTTTCTTCTGCGACTTTACACGTATCTTGGTTTAAAAAACATGTTTCGCAAAGGTTTTACAGATTTCATGTGACGCCTTATATCGGTTACTCCGCCATTCGCAATAGAGATTTCCAATTTTTTCTTTTTACTATTAACTGATGGACAGCCAATTTTTTCCACATCGGTGCTAGAATTATCCGATACGGCGTTCGCTGATTCATTTGAATCGCTTTCCATTTTGATCTACATAGATAAATATTTAAACGAACTAAAATAACAATTGTACAACAAATGATTTACCATGGCGTGAAAAATTAAGAAATCTCGAGAAGTTTTTGTGTTTCTCACTGTTCTTTTTGAAGTAAATTTTGTTGAATGCACAAAGTAGCAATATTCATTTTCATGTGGAAAAGATTATGTTGAACACAACTAAACAAAGTGAAGTTCTTTCTGTTATATTCCTATATTACACCAATTTTAACACTTAAAGAAACAAGGAGCTTATTTACAGTGTGTAGAAAAAATAGTACATAATTTATAAAATCAATACTTTTACGTACTGATTTAGAAAAATTCATACTCTTATGGCTTTTTCTTACAGAAAGTACTTCCTCTTAAAAATATTACGTTTTCTTAACAAAAACATTATCTTTTAATAAAAGAAGTACCTCTCTTCAAATAAGGACCGTTTCGGGAAAATATAATACATATTCTTACAAAAAGGACCTAAAAATATACTTTTTTCTAAAAAAAAAAATACATTCTATAAAAAAAAATTTTTTCTTTAAAAAGTTTATCATTTTATAAAAAGTATCATTTCTTAAAGATCCATTTAAATTATCGTATTTTTCAACGCGCGCCTTAGGCGTGTTGGAACTATCTAATACATAATACAGTATGTCAAGAATGACTTTACACATTAAAAAGAATTAAAATTTGCATATTTATTAGCAGAATGAATACATTTTTTAATTTAAAACATATACTTTTTTTTATTTATTATAATTATATATAGTATTTATAAAGGTATGATGAGAAACAAGTGTAAGTTTAGTGCCAAAAACTGAAGGCTGAACAAAAAAAAACATTATTTCATTTTTAGTAGTGTCAAGTATGTCTTTTCACAAATGAGAAGATGTGTATTTTGTTTTAAATAAACTAACGAATAACAATATTTTGAACTTCTAATATTTCGTATGACCATCGTTTGTATCTAGCACGCATTGTAGCCGCTTTTTCATGGATTGAATTAACTTTGGCATATCATAATTGGTAGGTATTCTCTGACATTCTTCTAATATAGCAGTTTATAGGGGGGTTCGGTTTTTTGGTTGCCTTTTAGCGACATTTTTCTTTAATAGGACCCACAAATTTTCGATGGCATTAAGGTCAGGACTTTGGGCAGGCGTATCAATAACTTTTCCACAGTTGTAGAGAAGCCACATTCGTACATTAAGTTCCTTATGCTTTGGGTCGTTGTCCTGATAAAATTTGTATTTCGGCTTATTATCCCTGATAAATCCAAATGTTCCGGCACTGTTTACCAAATGGGTTTTTAAAATATTCAAATATTGTTGCACGTCTACAATAGTCTCAATAAAGGCTAAGTCTAACCACTCCTTTACTTGAGATACACACCCAAATCATAATATACATTTTTCCAAATTTTACGGTTGGAATGATGTTCTGCTTTTCTAACGCAGTTAACGCCTTGCGCCACGCTCTATTGGGTCCATTGTTGTAATACAACATCATTTTCGTCTCGTCGCAGAAAATGACGTCGTCCCAATAATCGGTTGGCTGCGAAATATGCGTAATGGCGAAGGAAAAACGCTTCTCAACATTAAGTGTAGAAAGGAGTGATTGTTTTACGCGCTGCTCTTGATGAGTATCTGTGTTTTAATATGGCCTGCCGAACGGTTTCGTGGGACACGACCACACCACACTCTTCCTTAAGCTCTCTCGGAAGAACTCTTGTCGAGATTTGAGGGTTTTGATCATTAGGGGCTCTGTTCGTCCAGTTATCTTAAGTTTAGGGCAACTTGCACGCTTTGGCTCCAATCTACCTTCTGTTTCAGCTCGATTCAGAATGTTGTAAATTGTTTTTCTTGACACTGAAAACATTTCCGCTAGCTCCTGCGCACTTGTCCCCAACTGATGATTATAATAAATCAGTTGAATTACCTCGAATGATGTCTTCTTGACTGGCATATTTTAAACGCAATATTATATGCGTGCACAACAAAAATGTATAACCAACTGACTAACAAAATCTTAGAAAAGAACAATGCAGATCAAAGATAACGGTAAAATTACCGTTGATCGTTAAAAGAGTGAAATCGGGAGTAAAAAATGAGTTGTGTAAAGAGATTCTTCACACTAACAAAATCTAGTAGTATTAGTTTTTGTTGCAATTTTCGGTTCTTATGCATTGGGCTTGCACTCTTTTTACATGACATCTTTCTAAATACTGTATAAAACAATAATCGATGAAAAAAGTTACTGTACAGAAATAAATGTTTATATTATTTTGAGCAGTAAGTTAAAAATGGAATTTATTTTCAATGTGTAAAATCATTCTTGACATACTGTATATGTATAGCGTAAGGAACTTCGTTCCTACCGGGTGTCCCCTGACACCTCATGTGAAGTGTCACTCACAATATTTGGCAAAATTGTAGTCAGTGTAAAGGCTCGTGCACAATGATAGCAACAAATTCAACAGACGTTCACAATGCAAGCAACAAATTTGTTCGAAAAAACAGCTGACTGGCAACATTGTTTACATTATACAGCAGTTACATATTTGGGGATTATAAAACCATGGAGAATTGCAATACAAACGAAAAAGTAAACAGTAAAAAATAGAAAAATTAAATGTGAGACACGGACCTCAGATTTGTACCACTACCCGGAGCAAAAAGTATTAAGTGTTTTTCTTTAGAAAACTTTTCAAATTTTTCTACAGAAGAGTTTTAAAATTTTTTTTTAGAAAAGTTTTAAAATTTTTCTATAGAAATGTTCTCAAATTTTTCTATAGAAAAGTTTTAAAATTTTTCTATAGAAATCTCTTAAAATTTTTCTATAGAATTGTTTTAAAATTATTCTATAGAAATTTTTTGAAATTTTTATATAGAAATGTTCTCAAATTTTTCTATAGAAAAGTTTTAAAATTGTTCTATAGAAATGTTTTCAAATTTTTCTATAGAAATGTTTAGAAACTTATGTTCCATAATATGTCATGGCCTTGGACGGTTTCGATAAACCTGAAAATGTCAGCTTTTTTTAAACTTTTTTCTTTTGTTTATTAACAAAATTGGCGCGAACTACACTTACTACAAACAACTACACATTTCACATTTGCATCAGCTGATTCGTTCGAAAGCCAGCGACAGTGTTGTATTTTTGGTAATAAAAAAATATAATTAATGTGAAATTATTGTTATTAGCAGATTCTACAGATAATATTATTTATTAAAATGTTTGTTTTGATACAAAATGTTTACATTTTCATTCATACTTTCAAGTTTTAAAACAAAATTCGAAGTACTGCGCCCCTAGCGGTCAGTAGAATAAACTGATTCGAACAAATTCCAATTTGAAGCAGAAGTAGAACCTACTTCTATGACAAATTTGAATTCCAATTTCACGAAAAACATGAGAGGGCATTATATGCAATACTGTGAGTGGGAACGAGAAGGCTTGAATTACAAATTCGTTGCTGCCATTGTGAACGCTACTTAAAGCTGAACAACGTTTGTGAGCATATTAATACAATCTGAATATTGTCATTAGTCGAATATATATTGTCATTAGTCGAGAACGACGTGTCCGATTTTGTCGGAATACATTTAGAATCGCATTACCTTTAATTTGCTCCTGTACTATTGTGAGTGACAAAATTTGGAGTCTCTTGAAGTTGTGCTGAAAAAAATCTTTTTTTTAAAAAGTGCTGGGAAATCTGAGAATTTGTAAAAATCGATTTTTTAAAAACTTTGACGTGATACAGACATTTAAGGGGACTGATAAAAAAATGTCATGTCAAAAACTACAACAATGCCATCAAATTAATAACGAATAACGAAATTTAACCTTTTTGCATGGTCTGATGTGTACGGACACCGTAATTGTCAGCACAGAACTAAAAATCTTGAACGAAATATACTCACTAAATAGATACAAGAGAACAATGAGAAAAAGTACAATTATTTTGAAAAATTCACCTCATTTTATGTTCCTAGGAATCAAATGAATATGCTAGATATGCGTTCCTTTTACTTCTATAAGTTTAATTTTTCAGAAGTGAAGATTACTTTTTCTTGGAATTCGTGATATGCATGTGTGCCAAAACTCAGTTTGTTCCACCTTGACCAACAAGGAGATCGCAATATGGGAGCTGTATAAGGATGCAATATATAAAGTTTGTTTTAATGAAAAAGAAAGCTAACTTTTTCACCACATCTGTGGCAATTAGATGCGAATGCGTTTTGTCCCCACATTATTTCTTCTAATTACACAGGAAAATCAAACTTTTTTTAGTTAAGTGCGAAATTTTTTTTAAATGCATTTGAAGTCTAACAAGGAATGATCATTGAAAATTTGATAAAATAATCCTTATTTATTTCTATTATCCTGGAAAGTTTGGGGGCGAGGAATTAATTTTTGATATTTATTTTTACCTAAAACTCACGCTAGATGGCGCTGTCATATAAAAGGTGGTATTTCTTGTAGATTTTCATAGAAAAATCCGTGTATTTACTTTTTTTAGGCTGAAAATCAATTTTTGATGTGCTTTATTGTAAAACATATTTATAATGATATTACGAAGTACATTCTATTATTCTCATTACGTTACTATTTTTTTAAAAATTGCATTTTTTATTGGAAAATTTTATTTATTTTATTAGAAACACAACTTTTTATTTATTTTATTTATTATAAATAATTTCATTCATTATTGTAAGGACGTAAATGAACACGAGTAGAGGATTGTCAGTCCGGTGCCCCGACTTAAACACCTTAAGTCCCAGTGATGTTTTATCAGCATGCGATATGACCCATAATGCTGCATTATGTAGCAAGTCAGCTTGTATGAGTGTCTGATATACATAGTTGGATCTCCGTCCTATCCTGAAGTGCTTGCTCAGCACGAAATAACACCTGTTTGCAAGCAAATATCCCTATTTGATTTCTAGGCTGAGGTTATTGATTATGTTCACCGTAGATCCGAGGTCTACTACCTCGAAATTATAAGGGTCATCAACGTTCATCTTTCATCCACTCGGGTGGATGTTCTGCTTGTCGAAACCATTAATGTTGTTTGTCCTCGTTTACTGAAAACACCACTTTCGCTGATTCCTTCTATAGAATAATAGTTAAGAGTTTCCATTACTCTCTTCGATGCCTCTTCATGACGACGAGGTAGTAGGCGATTTCATAGAGTTTTATTTGCTGCTGTATTTTACCAATTTTACACTTTCTGTGGACATAAAACGGACAGAAATCAAAGGGAGTACGTATATTCGCTCAATGCAAACAACATAAAACATTATTTAGCTGTCATTAATATCAATAAACAATATTTAAAATTAGTGCCTGTCTTCTTTGCTCTCTCATTCTCCATCTTCGGCCTAGTACCTATTCGATCAGCTGTGCCATAGAATCCCCCTGTTCCTTCTCAGTTCTCGAAAATACTGTGGTTACTTCTGGCAGATTTTGCCCATTGAAGTCTAAATCATCAGCATACGCGACTAGCAAGTGACTTTTGCTGCTGGTAGTTTTATTCGTTGTGAGTGCAGGGTTTCTCACGACAATCTCAATTAATATGTTGAAGAGATCGCGTGATAGGGTGTCGCCCTACCAGAGGCCACACCTGTTACTAAATGGTTCGTTGAGATCTTTACCAATCTTTACTGAAGATTTCGTGTCATTCTGTGGCCGTCGGTGGTACAATGATTAGTGTGCGCGGCACTTGTGCATGGGAATATGGGTTCAATTCCTGCTGTGACCACCTAACATTTCTTTCTACGACGATCACCGCGCTTAGTGACAATAATATTATCGAGTACTTAGCCCAGGAGAAGGTTTCTCAAAATACCGATCAGAACCGGTGTTAAACTGTAGGTCGCAATCAGTAAGTATGAAACTATAAAGCGCACAGCTCACTGATTGTGAGAAGGTGTCCCATCTGCCTTGATGGGATGTTATAATATTATATGATTATCCTCCGAGTGAGATGTCTTACCCACAATTTTGGCCACAATGCGGGCGGGTTCGAATAATTTATATTTAGCTTCAAATAAAATGTAATTTGCTGTCTCTCTATTTGGTGCAATTCAAGGTGATAACAACTCAAATCAAATGCCTAAAGAGAATTGATAATCGTATCTGGTTTAATTAAGTCACAGGAAATTAAACGACTTGTAACAAATTTTTAAATACATTTGAATTTAGTTTTTCTTCATTTGTAAATTCCCATTTTTTTAATAATCGAAATCAAACTCCTTTTACAATAACATAAAACCAATAATGCCTATGGATATTGTATTTTATTCCATGTGATATCTATGGTTGCCATCTAGATTTAAATTAATTTTCATTTCCTACTACACGATATTAATTTTATGGTGGCTGTGGTTTCCGTTTCCTGCAAATATTCACCACCATTCAAATTTATCTTAAGCCGTATTAAATTTAGCTCACGAAACGTTTGGCAGGGGGTTCGTTGAAAAACTGAAGTGATTTCGAATACCATTTAAAGTTTCTATCAAAGACCAACCAAAATTTGTGTTGGATCCTTTATGAGGTATTCAGCAAATAATTAACGGTGTAGTGCCTCTATGGCCAACATCCGGAGAATGCGAAATCATTAGAAAATCACAAAATCAACGACCGACTTAATTTCAGGCTCAAAGGTAAAATAAAAATGTTTCGTGCCGCTTTTCTTTGGTGTTCTAAGGTTCACACTTTAAGATTTTGCTATTATAATTTACCTAATGACCAAAGTAATTGCATGCCGCAGTGCTGTTACGTTCCAGGTTAGAAAATGATGTAGGAAGAGGGTACAATGTCGAAGAAAATAAAGAAGGGACTAAAAAAAATTGGGCTAAATATTCTTATGGAAAACAAAATTAAATAGATAAATATTTGCACATTACATTCGATGAAGGGATAGGGTGGCGTAAGTTGGTCAGAACAGGAATCGAACCCACATTCTCGAGTACAACGTTGGCGCAGACAAACCATTACGCCACCGAAGATCCAACAATGAACACCGAAAACTTAAATAAATAAAACTGAGATAGTTTCTGGCAAACATTTTCGTAAACAAGCCCGGAGAGGACGTTTTAACCCTAATTCGGGTACGGGGAATCGAACTGCATCATTCGTGTTTTGAGTAACAATTATGGTTTCATGCTAATTTTATTTTGGCTAATAGAGTGCATTTTTGATGCGTTAACATCTATAGGCTCGGGTAGGGCAATCTATCAAAGTGAACACATGCAAACAACACACAGCGTTAGCATCACACACATGGTTGTTGTACAACAATAGTCTCTGCCTGAATATGAGTATGATGGGAGTGATGTAGCGGCAGCGAAAAACAAGCAGGTCGTCGTCGCCAAACAGTATTGGATAGTATAGAGAACTCGTGGAACGAATTGTATGACTCAAAAGTACTGGCGATAGCTGGCGATTGATTCAAACCGTATTACTCTCTTTTTGTCATAACTTGATCCATTCATAATTTTGATGTGAAACATTGATGCCTTTTGAAACATTTATGCCTTTTGTATTGTTTTATGTAATAACATTGTCGAATTGGTGCATTTATATTGAAATATTCTCTAAAGAGAATATGATTCGTTTATGCTCTTTTACTCAGACTGTCTACTTGAGAGTGGAAAAAAAGTGCAATAACTTCTCTATACTATTCAATACTTTTTGTTGTAGCTCTGTTTAAGACAAAACAAAAACAATTATTTCAGTGAGCTAAATATTGCTTTGTTTTTGTTAACAATATTACATCTAATGTTAAAGCAGATGTACGAATAAAGGAAGTGCAGCAGATGTAAGAAACAAGAATGTGCCTTCAGCACAAAAACTATTCTTTTTTTTATTTTCCAATGTAAAATTTACTAATGGATTCATAGAAATCGCGCAGGTACCGTGTAACAAAAAGGTGTTAACACATCGCCCGTGAGTTCGAACACTCATTGATGTTTTTAATCAAAAAAATATTTTTTTTTTCATAAATTTATTTATAACTGCAAAACTATTGATTATGTTGAGATATTACATAAAAATAGATTAAAGGTGTCGGAATTCTCAATTTTTCGAAATTCGTTTAAACAAAATCTCTAAATCGCAGTCTATGAGTAAAAAATTTAAAAGAAAAATACATGAGGTGTTAGGGGACACCCGGTTGGAACGCAGTTTCTTACGCTATATATTATGTACTAGTTAGGACCAACACGCCTAAGGCGCCCGGTGAAAAATCAGATAATTTAAATGGATCTTTAAGAAAAGATACTTTTTATAAAATGATAAACTTTTTTAAGAATTTTTTTTTATAGAGTGTATTTTTTTTAAAGGTATATTTTTAGGTTCTTGTTGTAAGTATATACATATATTAAATTTTATATATTATCTATTAAAATGTCCTTTTTTAAAGAGAGGTATTTCTTTTATTAAAAACTAATTTGTAATTTGTAAAACTAAAATGTACTTTGTTTAAGAAGAAGTACTTTCTGCAAGAAAGTGAAAGAAGTGGTTTTTAGGAAAAGGTTAACTTTTTAAGAAAATGTGCTTATTTTCAGAAAGGCTACATATCTCAAGAAAAGAGAAGGTATTTTTAATTTTTAAGGAAAGGTACTTTAAAGAAAAGGAATTTTTGCAAGAAATTAATTTTTTTTTAAGAAAAGGTATTTTTTGTAGGAGAGATTTTTTTTCAGAATTTGGAATTTTTTTAGAATTGGTAATTTTTTCAAGAATAGGTACATTTTTAAGAGTAGGTACTTATCTCAAGAAAAGTTATTTTGTTTCACAAAAAAGGTACTCCTTAAAGAAAAGGTAGTTTTTAAGAAAAGGCAATTTGTTGCAACAAAATTAACTTTTTTAGGAAAATGTACTTATTTTAAAAAATATAATTTTTTTTTTTAACAAAAGGTACTTTTTGTAAGAAAATTTACTTTGTTTAAGCAAAGGTGCTTCTTTACGATAACGTATTATTTTTAAGAAATGGTACTTTGTTTAAGAATATGAATATGTATTTTTTTGAGAAAATTTCCTTTTTTTAAGAAACTGCACTTATTTAAGAAAATTTTCATTTTTGAAACTTCTTTCACTTTCGCTTTTCTAAATTTACTTTTTAGTGGGTTCAAAACTACAATATATGTATGCTAAATATTGGTTACAGGCTCCACCTAGAAAACTTTCCATTAAACAGAAAATTTCCCAACATATGTTATTTTCAGTGCGTGCTCAAAATGTGGAGAGACCACTTTTCACCACTACTCCACTTAGATTCTTCCACTGAAGATCAGAGGGTAATGATAGTGGAAGATAGTGTAACCAATACGAGATTTAGAACGGCGATCTCCCGTCTTAAGAATAATAAAGTCCGCCTCTGTAGAATGACTCTGAGCAGCACCAAATCAGCAGTGAAAGTGGGGAAAGACCTCACTGAACCATTCTGTACCAAACGAGGACTTAGACAAGGCGACACACTTTCGTGCAATCTCTTCAACATCTTAATGGAGATAGTAATGAGAAAGGCTGCAGTAAATACGAACAAGACCATTAACACGAAAAGCCATATGTTTCTGGCGTATGCTGACGACATAGACATCATTGGGCGAAATTTGCGAGAGGTTACTGCAGTATTTTCAAGAATCGAAAAGGAATCAGCAAAGGTGGGTCTTGCTGTTAATGAGGGCAAGACAAAATTGATGGTGTCAACGACTAGAAAAACCTCTCGACTTGGCCCGCACTACAACGTTGACAACCGATTTAATTTTGAAATGGTAGATGAATTTGTCTACCTTGGATCCGCCGTGAACAAGGACAACAACGTCGGCCTGGAGATAGATAGGAGAATTGTGCTTGCAAATAGATGTTATTTTGGGCTCAGGAAGCAGTTTGGGAACAAAGCCCTCTCTCGACGGGCAAAATTCCAGCTATATCAGACTCTCATTTTACCTGTCGTGACATATGGCTCCGAAACTTGGGTCATATCGCAAGCGGATGAAAAACAGCTGGGAGTATACGAGAGAAAATTTCTCCGTAAAATATATGGTCCTGTTAGGGAAAACGGCGAGTACCGACGTCGCTGGAACCAAGAGCTATATGATTTATATTCTGACGTGGACATAGCTGGGCGAATCAAATTGGGCCAATTGCAATGGCTAGGCCATGTTGTCAGAATGAATGAAGATTAGCCAGCGCGAAAGCTTTTCGATAACGTACCCGATGGAAGCAGGAAAAGAGGACAACCAAGACTCCGCTGGAAAGACCAGGCAGAAGAATCCCTCCGTATCCTTGGTGTTACCAACTGGCGAGAAAAGGAGAGGGATAGAGCCAGTTGCAAGAATATGTTGAAATTTGTTTGTTTAATTAATATGTGTAAGACATCTGACCTCATGAGGTTGTAAATTAGTCAATAAAAGTATGTTATTCTAGACACAAACCAATGCAAAAGTACCTAATATAGTTGATAATAGTGGGTTGTAGCATAATAGTGTTAAAAAAAATTGTTTAATTTTATTTTAATTTAGCTCCCATCCTGCAACGTGCGATAAGGAACTTCGTTCCAAAATTTGTATGAAACTGTGATTATAGGCCAAAAAATTAATGATGCAGTTCGATTTGTATGACCCGAATTAGTGTTAATCCGTTAAGTTCACAATTCTTTTTCAAATTTTGTTTAAAAAACTTGCAGTGTTAATAAAAGTTTGTAAGAACTTTTAACACAAATTGCGTATTAACCGGGTAACCGGTTAACCGACGTCTAAAAGCCTGTTTTCGGTTTATTCGAAAGTTAGGTTTTATAAAAACCCGTTATTCGGCTAATTGCATGAAACCGGGTTAACCAGTTTCTCTGGTTTTTCGGTTTCTTTTTTCACAGATAAAAGAAATAACTAGATATCGCACAGGCATTGCCAATTACTGGCACTAGATTAGAGTGTCCAAAACCGAAAACCCGAGGAAGCCAGTTAACCGGGGTCTTTTGGAATTAACCGTGTGGCGGATTTTTAATAAAAGCAATTTTCGAACAAACCGGAAACCGGTTATATGATGTCGCTTAGTCGGATTTTACATAATTTGTGTTAATATCCTTAAAAAAATTAATAAATTTTCGAATTTTAGTGAAATGTTGGAATTAAGAAATATGGTTTCTATTTTGAAATATAATCTAAATAACATATCCAAACAATTTTTTTTTCAAAATATTTTTATGACTTGAAATAGAAATAACTAAATATTATTTAAGAATTATTGAGTTTTCCAAACAAAAATTTTTCAAAATTTCAAAATTAAAATTGTTTGTTAACTAACTGAATTAAACTTAACTAGATTTTCATACACGAAAATCTTTTTCAAAATTGAGTATGATTTCGATTTTAAATCAGTTTAGCACAAATTTGAATAAAACTTTTAAATTTTATATTAAACACGCATTCTAAATTGTACTACGGTATATATTTTTAAAATGTGATGATTTATTCGACCTTTCGTATTGTATTTAAAATTAAAATGTTAGAGCGATAGGTCCATTTGCTACCCATTGGATAGCATCGTCAGGAAAATAAGCACAATTATTACTTAAAAATGTAATTTTAATTTTAAATTTCAATATTCATTTAATTTTTAATTAATAATTGTGTTTATGTTCTCGACGATGCTACCCAATGGGTAGCGAAATAGTGAAGAATGAAATAATTTAAAATAGACGTAACGCTTGAACATTTAAAGTTTAAATATATAGTTTTTATTTAAAATTAAAACGTAATTAATTAAATACAGTAGTGAAATTTTGAGTTTTCAACACGAATACGTATATGAAATGGTCGCTAAAGAAATGTATTGTAAGTTCAACATGTGAAATTTAATTTAAAGCAAAAAAAAAAAATTAAAACCCGAACACCGGTTTCTTGAAAAATTGATTTTTCGAACAAACCGAAATCCGGTTTCTCGAAAAATTGATTTTTCAAACAAACCGAAAACCGGTTTCTAAGAAATTCCGGTTTTTTGGACACTCTACACTAGATGGTGTGTTGTCGTTTTGTAACTCTCAGTGAAGTTTCTTATAACATTCATCGGCCATTATTCATTCAACACTGTGGAAAATTTTTTGGATACAAATAACGTATCATTTACCAGATTGTGTTATTCGAGCAACTAACTTATTTTTTTTTCATGTTGAAAGTTGTGTTCTCCACTTACAAATTCAAAAATAATGTTTTCCTTCTTTTAATATTTCCATGGTATCTGATTTTATTTTAGATAAGAAAAAAGTCAACATCTGATATTTAAATTATTAAAATTAAATTTGAAATCCTTTTTAAATTTATTTTTTAAATCAAATACCATGAAAACATTAAAAGGAGGAAAATATTGTTTTTGAAAAAAGTGAGTTAACACCTTCTTCCACCAAGGGCTTCAAATGTATTTTGATTATGTGAATTTGTATTTACTGTTATTGTTTTTATTGTTTTTTGTTTTGAATTTGAGACCATCGGCAAACCAAACAAAAACGAAAGGCCTGTTAATGTTACCAAACATCACTCACTGCTATCACCTGTCCTAAATACAGGGTGTTTCAAAAGTGCCCACCCTATTGGAAGTTGCTCTTATTTTTGCAAATGGCCGCCAATGTCAAATCTGTTTTGACATTTGTGGACTAGACAGACGTAGAAGCCATGGAGCGATACACTCCCCAAGAACGCCGAATAATCGTGTCTATTTTTTTGCGTAACAATTCGTCTGTGGTGTTGGCGCAGCGCGAATACCGTCGCCGATTCCCCGGCCGTCCGACACCGACTGCGTAAACACTGCGTCATTTGGACACTAACCTTGAAGAGTAAGGGACCACACGAGATGTTGCCAGGAGTGGCCGGCCCCGGAGCGCCCGTTCTGCCGAGAATATCGCCGCTATTGCCGAGGATGTCCAGCTGTCGCCGGAAACATCGACCAGACGCCGTGCCTCACAATTAGCCATCAGCCAGTCGTCCCTATGGAGAACTTTGGTCAAAGACCTGCGCATGTTCCCATACAAAGTCCAGTCCGTGCATCAGCTGCTGCCTGTCGACCGCCAAACGCGTGTAACCTACGTCCAAGCCATTCTCAATGTCGTGGATGAAGTGGACGATTTTTCCTGCAAAATCATAATGAGCGATGAGGCTCATTTCCACCTCAGCGGGTACATGAACAAGCAAAAATATCTCTTCTGGGGCACCGAAAATCCACGAGTGATGCACGAGGAGCCATTACACCCGCTCAAAGTGACTGCATGGTGCGCTGTTCACGCTGGAGAAGTCATCGGGCCATTTTTTTCCGAGAACGCTGCTGGTCAAACGACAACAGTGGACGGTGCGCGCTATAGGGCCATGTTAACCGAGTTTTTTCTGCCGCAATTCGACGAATTAGAACTGGAGGACATGTGGTTCCAACAGGACGGAGCAACGGCACACAGTGCGCGAGCCACAACCGATATTCTGAAGGCGGCGTTACCGGGTCGCCTCATCTCTCGTTTTGGCGATTTGCACTGGCCCGCAAGATCGCCCGATTTAACCGTTCCAGACTTTTTTGTGGGGTTTTTTGAAGTCCCGTGTTTACGTGAACAAGCCCGACACCCTGGAAGCTCACAAGGTCAACATGAGACACGAGTGCTAGAATCTGTCGCCCGAAGTTCTCGCCGAAGTGATGAAAAATGCCATAAAACGAGCCCGTATGGTAATCAATTGTGACGGCGCCCCTTTAACCAATATCATCTTCTCAACTGAACCAATCAAATTCTAAAGGTTCAAATAAACATAATCAAAAAACAGAATCGAAGTTTTTCATTTAGAAAAAAATCCAATGAGTGTTCGAACTCACGGGCGATGTGTTAACACCTTTTTGCTACACGGTACCTGTTCGATTTCTATGAACGCATTCGTAAATGTTACATTAGAAAATAAAAAACAGCGTTCAATCATATAATGTACGTTACAGTTAAATAATATTAATACAGTCTGTCAAGAAAGTGTTTTGACATAGTAGTAATTTTGAATTGTAAAGAATTTGTTTTAAAGAAACAACTGTTTTTTTGGTATTGTTAATTTTTTTTTATTAAATTTATTTATTTGTAACCACTATTGCTTATTTCCAGCACAAATGAAAACAATTTCACGAGATTATAGGAAATAAAAAGAGAAATCCAAAAACACTTCGATATCAATGTGTCAAGAAAGTGTTTTTACAATTAGGACAATTTTATAAAATTATTTTAATAAATTTTATATAGTCGTCTCTACATCGAAAAAATTAAATTCTGCATGTCGTAGTCGTCCGGTATTTTATACCAATCTTCCAATATTACAGTTTTCAGCTCTGCTCGACCTTTTGGGTCCCGTTTGGCTACCTTCTTCTTCCGATAAGCCCATAAATTTTCAATAGGGTTCAAGTCCAGGCTTTGGGCAGGCGTGTCTAATACTTTGTTGCAATTAAAAATGAGCCACATCTTAACCTGATGCTCCTTATCTTTTGGGTCATTATCCTGGTAGAAGTTGAATTTGGGTTTGTTGTCATTAGTGAAGCCAAATTTTTCCACACTTGATATCAAATGACCCTTCAATATATTTAAATAATGCTGTGAATCCATGGTATTTTCTATATATACTAAATCTCCAACTCCCTTGCTGGAAATGCACCCCCACACCATTGCCGAAAATTTGACAAATTCTACAGTTGGTATAATATTGTGGTTTCTTCATGCTTCACGGGGCTGACGCCATACTCTATTGGGCCCATCATTGTAGTAAAGCATAATCTTAGTCTCATCATAAAATATAACATCATTCCAATAGTCATCAGGTTTCTCAACATATATTTTCGAAAACGATAACCTCTTTTCAATATTTTGTGCTGAAAGGAATGGTTTTCTTCGAGAGACTCGCGATGTGTACTGGTTCCTTTTTAATATTTGTCTTATTGTTTCGTGGGAAACTTGCACACCACATTCTTCGTTGATTTCCCTTGCAAAAGTTTTGGTCGAAATTTTTGGGTTTCCATCTATTTTTCTTATAAATATACGTTCTGTCCGTTCCGATACTTTCGTTGGGCGGCCGCTGGTAGGCTTTGGTTCCAAGCGACCCTTGTTTTTGGCGGGATTTAAAATATTATATACTGCTTGCTTGCCTTGTTAAGGAAAACATCTCGGCCAACTCTTGCACACTTTTACCCATATGGTGATTATAATACATCAACTGGATAACTTCAAATGATATTCGTTTGCCAGGCATGCTAATCTCTCAGTAATAATATCACTACTGAAGTATTTATCAAACAAAACTCATCTAGATCACTAAGAACCTGCCTAATCGACAAGCACACTTCAAAATAATAACGGTAATTGTCTTACTCTCTACGAATTTGCTCAGAGAGAGTTGTAAAAACACTTTGTTGACAAGCACAGTTATGCGTTATTTTTGTTGTTGTTTGTGTTCTGTTTCATCTTTCACAGGTATTATTATTTTTTTGCTACAGTTCGATGGTCGAGATGCCAATTAAGGAAAACGCTTAAAAATACAAACCAATTTACAACAGAATATGTTGTTGTTTCAATGAATAATATCAAAGAAACAATTTTGTTCTAGTGTCAAAACACTTTCTTGACATTCTGTACTTAAAATTATTTAAAGACCCAGTGCAAGCACATGTGTCATTATTTTCTTGCTCAATACTTTTTGTTTTATTCCCACAAAAGTCAAAGAATGCAAAGCAACAGACACTTGTATATACAAGGTGGCGCAAAAGTAATCCTCCTATCAGAAAATGCTATAAATTTTGCGATTGGCCCCTAATGTCAGTTCTGTTTTGACATTTGTGTAGTAAACACATGCGAAATACACGTGAATAAACAATGTTACGCTACACTGCTCCAGAACGCGGAATATTGCTGACTATTTATTTGACCAATAATCGGTCGGTGACTTTGGCACAACGTGAATTTCGTCGCAGATTTCCTGGCCGTCCAACGCCTACTGGTGAAACACTGCGACGTTTAGCCGCTCGCCTCGAAGAGACTGGCACAACACGAGATGCTGCCAGGCGTGGCAGACCCCGGAGTAGCCGTTCTGCAGAGAATATTGCTGTTGTAGTCGAGGATGTCAGGGAAGCGCCGTCGACATCGACCAGACGACGTGCCACGCTACAGAGCAATGATCCACGAGTTGTTTTTGCCGCAACTTGATGAATTGGGATTGGAAAACATGTGGTTCCAACAGGACGGTGCAACGGCACACACTGCACGTGCCACAACCGATATGCTGAAGGATGCATTTCTCGGGCGACTCAAATCTCCCGTTTTGGCGATTTGCACTGGCCAGCAAGATCGCCTGATTTGACCGCTCCAGACTTCTTTTTGTGGGGCTTTTTGAAGTCGCGCGTTTATGTCAACAAGCCTCAGACTCTTGCAGCTCTTAAAGACAATATCCGTCAAGAATGTGAGGACCTATCGCCGGAAGTTTTGGCCAAAGTGATGGAAAATGCCATAAAAAGGGCTCAAATGACAATCAACCATTTACATGACATCATATTCTCGACTTGATGTAAAAAAAATTAAAAGACCAAATAAAAATAATCCACAAGAAGAATCAAAGTTTTTCATTTTTTTTTTAAATTACAGCCAAAAAACATCGGAAGTTTACTTTTGCGCTACCTTGTACATACATCCATTGTTATATTCGTACATACGCTACACAAGTTCACAAAATTGTCGTTGCTCTCTTGCTATCTCATTTTTATATACGTATAATACGTCATTACTCTCTTTGCTCTGAGAGTGCTCCGCACCCACATTTTATTGGACTTACCTTGCACTACAATAAAAAAACAACAACAACAACAACAACTACTACTACACTACTACTGATATGTTGGTGATTTATTTGTGGTTGCTGTGGCGTGAAGTGTTTATATTGGTGGAGGGTGTAGGGGGGGGTATCTAAAATAAAAACTGTTTAGGGAATGCAAAGAGTGGATAGTGTGAGTGTAAATTGTCATGGTGGAGGGTATATAAGCTTCGGGCCGGCCGAACTTAACACCGTTTCTACTTGTTTTTGTATACACCGGGCAATGCTGAACATCAAATGACTCGCTTTGTTTGGCCATAGCAACAACAACGAAACAACCAAACACACAACATTACACATACTTTGTCCGAAGTAGCTGACGTATACGTGTGTCACATAACCACATGTTTGCCATATCAACAGCAACGAAATAGCCAAACACACAAAACATCACACATACTTTGTACGAAGTAGCTGACGTATTAGTATGTCATCATAACGTCGACTGCGATGGTTTTAGCGGCAGCATAAAATCTGGATTTAGCAGATTTTGACTTTGATAGATTTAGTCCCTATACGCCGCTATAGATGTTAACACATCAAAAAATGAGAGCCAAACAACATCGGATGACTTCTTTTGAAACACCTTGTACATCTTGCAAGGTAGATATTTTTTTTTGGATCAAATGTTATAATTATCGTCTGCAGCGCCATCTAGAAAAAATTCCATTGAGTAAGAAATTATCCAAGACATGTGCGATATCTAGTTATTTCCTTTATCTATGATAAAAGTGTGTGAATAGTCCTTTTAGTTCAAAATTGACAATGGTCCTATAATTGCAGCAAAGGTAAATTATGAAAATTTTGGGTTAAGTGAAAGTTTGTTTACAACAAAAGAAACTAATGTTGCGATAAAAGTTTTTTATTTGGGGAAAAGTATATTTTTTGTGCATTCTGTCATTAAACTAATGAGAAAACGGAATATTGTTGGGGTAAAAGAATAGTTTTTATTTTTTAATATTTTTATTATTTTTTTTTTCATTTCCAAGAAAATCTGTAGTCCGTCGATGTCTTAAAAACGGTTTCGATTTGTGATTACTCTTTTTGTAAGTTTTGTTTAAATTAGTTTCATTTTCTTGACGTGGTGAAATCTTACATAGTATAAGTAATTAGTTACTCGGTTATCCAACTTGAAAGATAGATTCACTAACACGCGTCACGTGTTGAATAAATGTTGGCTAAGGGATATTTATTTGAGCGTTCAGTGCACTCGCATACCACCAAGTTAAATCTCTATGGAGAAAGCAATTTTTTTCGTACAAAAATAAATATTTTCAATGTCTTCCTTTATGTGTCTGTTGCATGCACGGGAGAGTTCATGTTCGTACTTTTTATCTCTGAGGTTAACAAATTTAACAACACCGAGAATACAAATAAGTTAGAAACGTGAAGATACGAATAGAATAGATTTTTACAGATACATTTGTACTCCTCTTGGCTACGTTCTGTTGTATCTGTGTGCTGTTTATTGCGTCACGCTAATTCCACAGTAAGCTTCCAGTTTCGTGTTGCTTTCCACACGGTTATGCCAAAGGTTGTTGAAGTGATGGCACTACTTCTTACAACGTTGTTATTTGATACAGTGGTTTGGGTATTGAGTGTCGATTCTCCTTGTGTCATCACCAGTGAATTTTGTGTGGGACTGTCGTAACTTCTGTTTGTTATGTACTCTAATTTGAAATAATGTTGAAACCACATTGATTATGAAATTGTGTCTCTCAAGCTGCCTTATTGGATGACATGTTATTACTGTTACATACTTACATGTTACATACGATCGCTACCCATTCCCCACAACACTAATAATGGGTTACCCAGGGTAACCCATTGCCCACCAAATACCAATCAAACCGAACCATTTTCGTAAAAAATGCACTGACGACGCAAATTTTGTTTATATTGCTAAGACATATTCATCCGTTAAAAATATTTTACGCGTGTTTCCCAAAAAAAAATATTTTTTTTAAGTTTTGAGATATTGAAAATTTTTGAAATCGAGAAAAATGTGCCGATGTGGGAACATTGAAAATGATGTAGCATGAAAACGCGAAGGCAGATTTCAATGAATATAGGTTTATTTAAAAGGTATTTAGCGGTATATTTAGATTTCAACATGTAGATAAGAGGTAAGAGAAAATTACTACAATTAATGACTGTGGATCCGTATTCAAAATTATTCACCACAATTTGTATAAAAGAGTACATACAATTTACCACAAAGTACACAGTATGTTCCAAAATGTACATAGACTGTCACAGATATTACATAAAGGGCATACAAATGATACAGATACCACAAGTAAATAATAGGTACCTAAAACGTTCTTAAAATGTACGATAAAGTACAATAGGTGACCCCAAAATTACATGTAATGTACCCAAATGTGTACCAAATAGTACATAATGTCTATCAAAAAATTCGTAATGTGTGCAAAAAAGTACATAAAGTGTAGTTAAAATCTTACCAAAAAGAACACAATGTCTATCAAGAATTTCATAATTTGTGCAAAAAGGCAAATAAGGCGTAGTTCAAATTGTACCAAAAAGTACATAATGTCTATCAAGAAGCGCAGAACGCGTGCTAAAGAATTCATAAATTGTAGTTACAATTGTACCAAAAAGCACACAACGTGTACCACAGCATACAAAATGTGTATCAAAATAGTACGTAATTTCTAATATGGTCGCGGCTAAATAAAACGAATTTCCAATATCGAAAGTCAAATATCTACACGCTGAAAAATAATGGCCTCGGCAACATATTGCAGGAAGCATGTACATGTCTGCAAGCACTGTTATCGTGAATTGAAGAGCCGCTGCTTTTTATTTCTTTTGTGGTTCCAACAGGACAGACACCAGTGTTTTCAGCAGTTTTCAACAAAGAAATCCTCATTTGAGTCACAAATAACGGGTTTTTCAACAAAGACGCTACAAAAGTAAATCGATAGGGACAGCAAACGACGCCATATTTTTCCCCCTCTTTTGACATTTCTCTTCAGTAAGGTTTGCCATTTCTTCATGGAAAGATATACGAGCCAACAACGAGTCGAAATTATTGAAATTTACTACCGAAATTTGGAGTCAGTGGCCTCAACGTTAAGAGCGCTACGTCCAATTTATGGTCGTCATAATCGTCCTACCAGATCAACAATTGAGCGTCTAGTGGAAAAATTTGAATCCACAGGCACAGTACAAAATGTTCCCGTGCCAGTGAGACAAAGAAGTGCCCGTAGTGTCGAGAATATTGCTGCCGCTGAGGCTTCAGTTCAAGAAAGCCCAAATGTGTCGCTCACACGTCGTTCTCAAGCGTTGGGCATCTCTGTGACGTCGTTGTGGCAAATTTTGCGAAAAGATCTTGGCCTACATGCTTACAAGATCAAATTGACGCAAGAACTGAAGCCGCTTGACCACCATAAGCGTCGTATGTTCGTGAATTGGGCTGAAATGATTCGGATTTTCATCGGAAAATCATCTTCAGCGATGAGGCTCATTTCTGGCTGAATGGCTTCGTCAATAAGCAAAATATGCGTTGTTGGTCAGACAGCTATCCACACGTAATCCATGAGTCATCATTGCATCCCGAAAAAAATTACGGTTTGGTGCGGGTTTATGGGCCGGCGGCGTCATTGGGCCGTACTTCTTCCGTGATGATCAATACCGGCACATTACTGTGAATGCGAATCGCTACCGTTCAATGATAAGCGAATATTTTTGGCCCCAATTGAATAATATGGACTTGGAGGACATGTGGTTCCAACAGGACGGCGCCACAAGCCACACAGCGAATGCCACAATCAATTTATTGGAAACCAAGTTTGGTGAACGTGTTATCTCACGAAATGGCCCAGTCGATTGGCCGCCTCGGTCGTGCGATTTGACGCCGTTAGACTATTTCCTGTGGGGCTACGTCAAGTCTACGGTCTATGCCAACAAGCCAGCGACGATTGATGAACTTCGTACGAATATCGAACGTGAAATTGCAGCAGTATCGGCCGATTTATGCTTGAAAACCGTCGAAAATTGGCTTCAGCGTCTGGACTTCTGCAAGCGTGCCCGTGGTGGCCATGCAAAAGAAATCGAGTTCCATACATAATGGCATCGAACGTACTTTCACACGAATAAAGAAATTCATTGGTATCTAGAATGGGTTTTGTTTTATTTGTAGCGCTCTTATTGAAAAACCCGTTAAACACATACCAGCATTTTTCAGTCACGGACGCGAATTTTTAAATCCCGTGCACTTAAAGTTACATGAATCAATCCCTCATTTTACGAAAATGTAGAAGTAAACACTACTCTGGCTGGTGGCCTTAACATTTCCGGGGATTTATTTTTTTATTTATTTATTATTACTCTCCTGTACAACAAGACTCAGTCTTATAATTATAGTACAGGATTGTTTTTGTGTACAAACAATTGCCACGTGTTGGTAGGTACATACAATTAATATTTTAATCATGAAAATAGAAATATAATTTTAAAATTAATCAAAAATCACAATGAAAATAAAATTACAAAAAAAATGTAAAAAGTAAAATAAGATAAAATAATAACAATTACTTTACATTGGAAATTTATATTGGAGCAAAATATTTAAATAATAATTCCCTAAAAAGCATTGCGTTGCTGGTTATTTGTAGATTATATGGAAGAGTATTCCAAAGACGTATTGCATTAATGTAAAAGTGCCATTCAGAAACTAAGGAACGAAATTTAGGTAAAACGATTCTCTTACCTCTAGCCGATTTACAGAAACGAATATTATCAAACAGGTATTTTGGCTTTCCAGTAAATATCAGTTTATGCAAAAATATTAAAACTCTTATTTTGAGAAAATTTTCAAATGATACTCCAACGAGGTTTGTCGAATATGAAGAAGTGTGATCATGTTTTCTAAGACCATAAACATACCTTAAGATGTTATTATAGAGCACTTCGAGTTTTTTCCGACTTGTGGAATCACAATTCGAGAACAATTCGCAGCCATAGGTTAGACTCGGAACTAAGTATGCCTTAGCGAGTAATACTCTAATTCTCAATGGTGTAAAGCATTGTACAGACCAAAGGGTTCTCAATTTGATATGCATTTGCGCAACCAGTATATTGACATGATCTGACCAAGTTAAATTGCTATTGAAAACCACGCCAAGATTTTTTGCTGTTCTTACAATTTCAATTTTTTCAGCGTTTATAACAATATTTGTATCGAGACTTGGCTTTATAGTTTTTTTGTGAATCAATAGTCATTTTGATTTACTTGTGTTTATTGTAAGGCTATTTGCTGATGCCCAACAATGTATGTTCTTCAAATCATGATTCAGTTTATCAATGTTTTCCCTGACGGATTCGGTTGGACTACTTAGATACAATTGTACATCATCAGCATACATGTGGACTCTACAGTTGGAAACATTTTGCGGCATATCATTTATATAAAGTGAGAAAAGTAGTGGTCCTAAAATCGACCCTTGAGGCACGCCTCTAGTCAGTTTTAGAGGATTAGATGCGGTATTGTTAACAAAGACTGACTGACTTCGGTCAGTAAGATAAGACGATATTAGCTTTGTTGATGTAGACGAAAAGTTAAAAATATACCTTAGCTTTGTGCATAGTATTTGGTGGTCAACAGTATCAAAAGCCTTTGAGTGATCTAGAAGAACTAAGAAAATTAACTTTCCATCATCAAGTTCCCGCCTAATATTCTCAGTGACATCTATTAAAGCAGTTACGCAGCTATGATCGGATCGAAAACCGGATTCATTTCAGACATTAAATTATTTTTATGAATAAAATCACTAACTTGGCGATGTAAAATTTTTTCCAAAACTTTTGACAGAAAGCAATTGGTCGGTACTCTGTATTAGATTTAGGAACTGGAATTATTTTTGCGTGCTTCCAGTTTAATAGTGTTCAGTAGATGGGTAATATAAGGCAAAATATAAGGTAAAATTACTTTCAGAAATTTGGGATGAATATTATCTGGTCCTACTGCATTCGATTATATCATACTGCAGCTTTTAAAAACATCTTGTTGCGTCACACAAGAAAACTCGAACATAGGTATATTGTGCATATTCCTGCATCTAGCATCATAAGAAATGTCAATGTTAACATTATTATCCACTGCAACCATAGGAACTGAGCACAGTGTTCCTTTGTCTGTATTACAAATACCAATGCCTCTTATCGGTTTCCAAGTTTGTCCGGATTCGAGAGCAGAACCAAATCTCTTAGAAAAATAATCAGATTTTGCAAACTTTATTAGCAGATTAACCTCCTTTCTGGCTGAACGAAACTCAGCATTAAGTTCAAAGGTTCTAAAACGCTTCCACTGCGAGTACGATAAATTTCTGCGTTGTATGGCATCTTTAATGGGAGCATTGAACCAGGGCTTGTTCTTCGCAGATATAATCTTCGTCTTTATAGGTACTGTTTCATTGTAAAGTTTAACAATATTATCCTCGAGAAAAAGTAGCTGTTCCTTAGCAGAGGTCATGTGGTATACATTATTCCAGTCTGTCTTTGAATAATTTTCCTTCAAAAGACTGTAATTTAAGTTCTTGAAATCGCGATAGGTGTACGAATGATCCATTTGATTGAGTGCAAAGTCATATGCAACAAAAACTAGGTCATGTTTAGAAAAACATGAAGCCGAGAGTTGATCATAAAGTAGTACTTTAGATTTATCGCCAACGAACATTAGGTCTAGCAGTGTACTATTACTTCTTGTGAAGTGAGTAGGAGTTGATGTATTAACCGGTGTGAGACCTAATGATTCCATACTCTGTTTAAATGATGATTCTGAAAGAATGTTAGAATTAAAGTCACCAGCTATGGAAATGTCAGTGTATGGCATAACCAATGTTTCAATATGTGCAATAAAGTTAGTGTAATCTATGGAGCTGTTAGGTCTATATACACAGCCAACCAACATCTTCTTTCCAACAGCTATTATTTCAAGAAATATATACACAACTTTTTCATTCGGACCTGATTTACTGCAAAATTTACTAATAATATTGTTCTTGACATATATGCCAACAACTTATTAATCAAATAAAAATCCAAGGTGGTGGGAAATATATGCCCGATTTTAAGATGCACAAACCACTGTGCTAATTTGTGTATGGAATGCAATTGTATTTTCGTCCCTTAGTTAAAGTGAAAGTTCCGACGTGATGTTAGTCCGTTTATCTATTGAATTTCATTAAAGTCCACAAAAAAAAATAGCAAAAACAAAGACCACGACAAAAAAAAAACTAATATAAATCCAAGCAACATCCCAGTAAAGCTGAGCAGTAGCTTCGCATTCAGTGTTCGTAACAGAACTGAAAACTAAAGCTAAACCATTGAAGCGTGTTGGCAAATTGCTTAAGGGTTTAACACATTTGGGGCAAAAACACCACTTTATATGTGTGAGTCTGTTCACAATGGATCCGTGTGCAAAAGTTACTACAGTTGTACGTGTGTTATATATTACACTCATCCTTACACAGATATCCTTGGCAGAGGAGGAATATTACACTCAATGTCCATGCATCAACACATACTTTCCATTTCATAGGATTGCAATGATTTTTAGGTGATTTTGATATCTTTCTATTGGAGAAAACCGTGGAATGTTCAGGTTTACCCAACCTGTTTAGATGATCTTAACGACTTTCCATACCTTAATAAGGCAAATAAAAAGTTGTAAACGAAAGAAATCCTATAGATATTGACCTTAAGAATACAATTGTTTGGCATGAGATGGAGTTACCTTTGATTGGGTGTGAAATTTGATTGGCAATCAGAGAAATTGAACTAGAGGAAGGAAAACTAAAGCGTAAAAACAAACTGCCGGAAGCGAGCAAATGATAAATGTGAATGGCTACTTAGATTCGTTTTGGTTACAATACTGCAATAATATGAACAAATAATAATCATAATAAAATTGTTTTATATTATAAACAGAGTATCGCAGTTATCGAACGAATTTAAGCATAGAGTAATAGATAAGGGTATCCATCAGCAGTTTTCCCTTCTCTTACAGTCATCGAGCTAGTTGCAGATTAGATAGAGCTCGAGTTGCTGTTAGAAGTTAGACATAAAACGAACAGAATTAACAGTTCATGTGTATTTATGTTCGATGCAACTAGCATCAAGTGCAATATTGCTCTCATTAGTGTAATTTAAATACTATTAACGGTTAATTTACTACCAGTTGCTTATCGCTCATTCTCTCAGCCACTCAAATCTTCAACTAGCACCTCGATCAGCTGTGGAGTAGATTCAGGGGATATACATGTCACAGTTGACCATGTACAAACAAAGTTCATAGTCTGTTTTTGTAACTTAATTTTTGATCATTCGTACGCCAAATGACTAGCGAAGATAACTTTTGGTTTTTGTACGCTTTGTTTTGAGTGAAACGAAAAGAGCTTTCGTTTTGCTTAAAAAATTTAAAAAAAAAAAAAAAAAAAAATGGTTTCCCGTTACATCCCATGAAGGGATTAGGGAGAACTTCTCACAACCAGCGGGCTGTGCGCGTTCTAGTTTTACACTCACTGATTGGGACCTACAGTTTTACACCGCTTCCGAACGGAATTTTGAGAAGGTTTTTCATGGCTAAATACTCGATAGTGTCGCCGTCACTAAGCGAGGTGACCGCCGTCGAAAGAAATTTGCAGGTGGTCGGAGTAGGAATCGAACCCACGTCCTCATGCACAAGAGCCGCGCACACTACCATTGCACCACCGACGGCCAAAAAAATTTGGTTCAGCGAAATCAAACACGAACGAAACAAAACGTCGGATTAGACAATCAGAAAATATTAATCGTTTAGTTTGTTTAAAAATGTGTTTCTTTACGCATTTACAAGAAAATTAATTAAAATTGTTGTTTAATATGGCTATTTCTGACAAAAAAAAATCGCTACATGTTCTTTCTGCTTTTCTGTTCAACACAGAAAACCCAAATGCCACGGATGCAATCATTTTAAAAACACTTTAATTATCTCACTTCACTAACTTTAATTTTTCCCACTTTTCTTCTGGCACTTTGTTGTTTGTTTATTTTATTTTGTCTGCAATCAGCTGCTTCCAATTAAACAGCTGATAGAGCAGTGTTGTCTGCAGTTTGCTAAATTTTGGTATTGTCCAATAGAAAGAGCTTTTAAAATCAACAAGAATAACAAACTGTCAACAATGTACTTTGACATAAGGGCAGCTAGTAAAATGAGCTTTCACTCCCGGACGAAAATGGAACAAAAACTCAAATATAAACTTGATCGCCTGGGTAGCAATCGCACGTCTGCTTAAACAAATGAGTTCGCTGAACAGGTTATAAATAGTGTTTGATTGATACCAGGGATGCCAAACGGGAAATCCCGAATCCCGGGATATTTGGGGATGAATAATAAGTAAATCCTGGGATTTTTCGGGATTCTTATTAATTTTGAAAAGCATAAAACTTAAAACAGTGACAAAAGTTCAGTGTGATGTTATTTTTTGGAAAATTTTTCAAAATTTTTATTAAATAATTTTTGTTTTATTTTTGTTTTTGTTTGGAAAATGTAAAAAAATCGATAATTTTTCTAAATGTCAACATCCGATAACTCCACAACTAAGCGACTTATCAAAAAGTGGATAATTTTATGAGTTTCTTTTGAACTGTTTTATACAAAAATCTGATATCAATGCTTTACACGTTACGTTAACGCCATAACCCTTTCAAATATCCGAAATTTCGGGGGCCATAACTCCGAAACAATGCATTTGCCCTGATTTTGATATTATACTTTTTTTGCTTAGAATAACGTATTCTACCCCTCTTCTGGTTATGTTTTGGAGTGTACGCCGTTAAATAGACCTGTTCCAAAAAAATGTTAAAATAGATTCCCGAAGAATCCCGGGATCCCCAAAAATCCCGAATCCCGGGATTTTTCCAAAATCAATCCCGTTTAGCATTAGATACTAATGACAGCTATATTATGATTTATATTGGCTGCATCGAATGAAAATACGCATATTTCTATCCGTTTTATGCCCAACCTATATATTAATTTATACATAGATTTCTCAACTCGCTCATCGGTTAAATGATTGAAGGGAAGCGAACTTGTGTTTGAACGTCAGGGGAAGAATTTTGTCGCTGAGGTTTGACAAACACAGCTGAAATTGTTACTGTGAATGTACAAAATATGTAAATATATGAACATCGTGAATGCGCAAAAAATAGAGAATTTTGTTCAACGTTGCTGACAGAAGTTCGTTTCCTAATTGAAGAAGCGCAAAGAGAAACATAAGTTGAGACGGATAACAAATCCACGTATAAATTAATCTATGGCCCAACCAAAGAGTAACATAGTACAGCAATTCAAACTATAAGTACTTAGAGGAAATCTCCCACTACCTAAAAGAGGGACTGAGACTTTTATCCATTACTCTATGGTAGATCAGGGGGCAATCTTGCCACAGCTGATAGAATAGAGAGGATCATCAAACTAAGTTAGAATCACATAGCAATAGACAAGAGTCTCTATCCCTATCTTTACGTTCTCTCGATGGCGACGAGGTAGTGGGCCATTTCATCGAGTTCAAGTTGCTGTTGTATTTTACTCTTTGGTTGGACATAAAACGGACAGAAATTAAAGGGAATGCGTATTTATGTTCGATGTAATCAACACAAAACATCATTTAGCTGTCATTAGTATCAATCAAACCCGATTTAAACTTAGTTTGCTGCATGGTTTTCTTATGGTTGTTAATCGTTCTCTAGCCCATCCACTGTGCTCTCTATCGTTTTCCTACTACTTAGTTGATCAGCTGTGTCATGGGTACCCCCGGTTAGAATAGTGTTTGACTGATACTAATGGCAGCTGGAATATATTTGTGATGGTTGCATTGAACTGAAATACGTGTCCTCTTTAATTTCTGTTCGCTTTATGGCCAACCATAGAGTAACATACAACAGCAACCCGAACTCTCGTCGTCATCGAGAGAACTTACGGAGAGAGATGGAGACTCTTGTCTATTGCTCTGTGATTCTAACTTACTTTGCTCCTGGTTACTTATTTCTCATTCTTTCATTCTCTCAATTCTATCTGCTGTGGCATGAGTTCCCAACTACCTCGGTGACCGTAAGACAACTTACAACTGGTGATGGAAACTCTTGTCCATTACTGTATGGTAAAAGTAATTTGTCATGACTTTAGGACTCGCCACAATGCCCACAATGGCATCGAGACCTTAGGCCTATACAGCATTAAGACGTTGGACATTTAGCCTACTACACAATGTCGGCCTAAATATCCTTGACTATACGCTGAAAAATTTGTCTTTTTTGTTGTTGGGATGCAAATATAACGTGTTTGTAGCTTGCCGCAATTCAGTATAACATGTTTGGGACACAATGATTAATAGGTTATAATACATGTAATTGTGACCCAAATGGAGATATATTTTTTGGAAACTGCTGCTGTCACAATAAAGAAACAAAAAGCTGCAGATCTTCAGTTCACGAAAACAATTCTTGCAAACATGTACATGGTTCCTGCAATACGTTCCTGGGGCCGTTATTTTGCTCCATGTATGCACAATCTGTGTGTCTCGTCTGCCTTTACTGCTATAATAAATGGGAGCCTGCAGGATATTCTTACAAGTTGGAAGAGGGATGTCAACACGTTTCAGTTCCTGTGGAATATATAAGGTAGCCTTGCCAACTCATCTGCACCGGAATTTTGTCACTTCTTAGCTATAAAAATAGGTAATTAAATTGTCAAAATTCATAGAATTTCAATACCAAATATCAGAATTTGGGTTATAATATACCTACCGATTGTTATCGTTAAAAAGTTGCAGAACTCCGGTACTGCTCTACAATTACCTGGAATATTCCTGTGCCAAGGCACCAATATAAGTTGGATATCGTACATTTCCTTAAGATATTTGAGACAGTCCTTGGCAGATGTTGAGCTCATGAATTAAGATTCCACGGACTTGATAGCCAGCTAACTAGCCGAGAATAGATTGGCTCCCAAACACTGCTAGACTTTTATCCCTCAGTCAATCGGTCACTTCCCTAATCGCCAAAATTTTCGCTTGAGAAACGCTTTAAAGATCAGGCAGTCCACAAGAAAGGGACAGCGCTAATTAGCTGTAGTAGACTGCAGACCCTACCTGAACATTTGAACGTGTAGAAATACATATCTCTCTCTGCAACGTGAACTCCTTGGAGATCACGGCCCTACCCTGCCGCAATGGATCCTTCTTTATTCCAAGGGGGAAAATTATCTAGTCTCTAGTTTCAATCCTGTGAGTGACCGTATATCCACACTCCGCATAAAAGCGAAATATTTTTAATTTTCCCTAATTTGTGTGCATAGCGCGACAGAAGAGAAAGATGATGATGGCAAAGACATATTCTATGAGCTCCTAGAGGAAACGTATGACCGCTACCCTGGCCATGACATTAAGATTGAACTAGGAGATTTTAATGGCAAAGTAGGAAAGGAGAATGTGTTTCATCAAACTATTGACAATTTCAGTATACATGCTGACAGTTCCGACAACGGTATGAGACTGATTGACTTTGACGCGGCAAAAAACATGATCATTAGTGCTACAAGATTCCAGCAAAAAGCCATCCACAAGCCTACTTGGGTATCCCCTAGTCAAAGAACGAAGAAAAAATTCAAGGAGTGTTCGAACTCACGGATGATGTGTTAACACCTTTTTGCTACACGGTACCTGTTCGATTTCTATGAACACATTAGTAAATGTTACATTGGAAAATAAAAAATAATAGTTTTTTTGTATACACCGGGCAATGCTGAACATTAAATGACTCGCATTAAATGACATACTTTGTCCGAAGTAGCTGACGTATACGTGTGTCACATAACCCCATGTTTGCCATATCAACAGCAACGAAACAGCCAAACACACAACATCACACATACTTTGTACGAAGTAGCTGACGAATTAGTGTGTCACCATAACGTCGACTTACATGAACATACATACATTATTATGTTAATACATACGCTATAGACACAATTTCGTTTGCCTCACCCCTGCCACACCACTCTTTCATTGCTCTCTTGCTCGCTCATTTTTGTTTAACACGTCATTATTCTCTTTCGCAGTCGCAGAAAATCTGGTTTTAGCTGCAGCATAAAAGCTGGTTTTAGCAGCAGCATAAAATGTGGTTTTAGCAGCAGCAGAAAACCGGTCTGTGTGTTGTTTGCATGTGTTCACTTTGATAGATTTAGTCCCTATACGCCGCTGTAAATGTTAACACATCAAAAAATTGTTCACGTGGTAATTTATGGAAGGCACCCATCCAGTGTAATGGAAGTACGAGTGATCTAAGGAGCTAACATCTATTCTGATCACTACCTGGTAGCAGCAAAGGTTCGCACAAAATTAAGTAGCTGGACATCGGAAAGCTGAAATTACCAGAGGTAGCCAAAGCCTACTCAAGGAAGCTCTCGCAACTTTTGGCACAGAACCCACCCCCTCCCGATGACGATCCTGATGCGCAGTGGAAACCCATTTCCGACTCTATAAAAACTGCCGCCACAACCATACTTGGTTGTGAAAAACCACTTCGCAACAAAACATGGTACGATGAAGAGTATAGTAAATGATGAAAAGAATGCTGCACGTATGGCAATGCTTGGCTCAGGGCCCCTTCTGTAAATACAAGGACGGAAATCTTATCGCAGATGTGCAGACGATGTTGGGAATATGGAGAGATCATTTCACCGCGCTACTGGAACCTGAGATATCCAATGACGATGGGACAATTGATCACAATATGGACGATGAAGTCGATTGCCCCCTCCTAACCAAGACAAGGTCAGAACAGCTAATTGCCCAACTTACGAACAACAAAGCCGCAGGAGCCGATGTTTTACCGGCGGAGCTGTTTAAGGCTGGCGGCGATGAGCTGATATGGTTCATATATCAGCTCATTAGCAAAATTTGGTAAGATGAATGCATGCCCGGCGAATGGAGTCTTAGTGTACTATGTCCCATATTTAAAAAAGGTGACCCGAGTCTCTGTGCCAACTACCGTGGAATAAGCCTTTTATCCATAGCATATAAGGTTCAATCAAGTATAATGTGCGAAAGACTAAAACCGATTATCGCTGGCCTGATTGGACCATACCAGTGTGGCTTTAGGGGTGGAAAATCAACAACTGACCAGATTTTCACGCTACTCCAAATCCTGGAGAGGGCCTTCAGAAAACAAATCGACAACTATCCCATATTTGTCGATTATAAGGCGGCCTTCGATAGTCCGATACGAGAGTAACTCTGCGAAGCAAAGTCTAAGCTTGACAGAAAATCCATGGACGAGCTTGAGTGAATGTTGGTAAGGATCTACCGAACCTTTCGAAACTAAGCGTTGCCTCAGGCGTGCAGTTTACGGGTTTTAATTATTTTTACGAAAACCGGTAGAACCGGTTTTTAATTTTTTTTTTTAAATTAAGTTACACATGTAGCACTTACAATACATTTGTGTAGCGCACCATTTCTTTCACTTATTCGTGTTTAAAACTTAAAATTTCAAATTTGACAATCACGTTTTAATTTTTAATTAAAATTTAAGCGGCATTTACACCTACCAAGATTATGTCATTTTCGAGATTATCGACGTTTTTTCTTATGACCTTTATAACCCCGAAAAAGTGATAATCTTGGTAGGTGTAACTGCAGTTTTAAATCATATTCCAATTGGGGATGCACGTTTTTTGTAAAATTTGAAAGTTGTATTTGAATTCACATTATACTGATTTAAATTCCAAAATCATATTCAAGTTTGAAAGACATTTTCATGTATGAACAATTTATTAAGTTCAAAACATTTATTTATAGAAAAATGCTCATTTCGAAATTTGAAACAAAGAATTTGTAAAGTTTCATTAATTCTTACTCAAATAAAAAATCATTTTGAAGTTTGAATAAAAAAATTGTTTTAAAATTTAAATTTGAACTTATTGGAGCAAAAAATTATATTTCAAAATAGAAAGAAATCATGTTTTTCAATTCCACAATGTCATTAAAATTCGAAAATCATATCCCTTATTATTGAACTATATTTAACTCATATTAGGTTAAAACCAACGTCAAATAACCGGTTGTAGGTTTGTTCGAAAGTTAGGTTTTTTTTGTAAAACCGTCACACGGTTAATAGCCAAAAAACCGATTAACCGGTTTCCCCGGATTTTCGGTTTTGGACACTCTAGCCTATTGCTATACGGGTAAGGTTCGATCAGGTCTGGCAAAAATGGTTTTAGTCTCGAGAGAGCCTTGATAAACGTCTTATTCCGCGATAGTTGATACTTTTAAATAATGGGTCCTAACTTCTATATCTATCTATGGATTTTCTTCAGATTTGATTTTTTTCCTTCATCAAAGTGTAAGTTTTATTAAAAAGAATTGGGAAAACGTGGACCATTGGTGTTGTAATTTTGCTGATCTTTCTCGTTTCCGATTTTATTTTTTTTTTAAATATTTTATTTCAGCTTTTGCCCACTATACTTTCACTACTGCACGGATTTAAAAACCAGTTTCAGAACACTTGGAGTCCGCATAGTTGTCTTAAAATTGGGGTTAAGTGAATGTGTCTAACTCAAAATATAGTCAAAGTAAAATATAGTCAAATGGTCAAACTACCATCAACGAAAAGTGCAATTTTATGAAAGATAATTTTAAAAAAACCAACCCGTAAAAAACATTGTTTTTGACTATAAATTCTTTATATGTGGCGACGCCTCTTTTTTGTCCAATCCCGTCCATATTTTGGCAGTTCAGTTTTGCTGTCGCCATTAGTTTGCCTGCGAAGTTTCAGCTCGATTGGATCACGGGAAAAGGGTTAAAAAACAATCCAAAGCTTTTTCGGCATGCATGCATACAGAGAGATGAAGTTAATATAAAGAATTTAAAAAATGTATTAATATTTTTTTTTATAATTTTCTTCGATTTTAAGGAACCAAAAATGTCGTTATAAAAATAATTGCAGGTTTAAAAAAATATGTCCGGAAACTAGTGTAATCAATTCAAACTTATTTCCTTGCATTTTCAAGTTTTTCACTTTGTTGTGCCTCTTTAGCCCATTCCACACAATTCATAATAGAGGGTGTCCCAATAATCGTGCACCATTTAGTTTAAGAATGAATCGCATAGTGATGATATTTTTATTGCATTGCGAGGTGAACATATTCCGATAAAGTATGGAAGAAAAGTACACCCTAAAAAATCTGTATTTTGTTGTTGTTTGGGTGCAAGTATAAAGTGTGTTTGGAGCTTGTCGCAAATATATAATATACTTGTGCCCAAACACACTGTGTTTGCTATTCAATGCTACATGTTTGAGACACAATGAGATGCCGGCCGGTATGTTGGCGCACAGGAACCTTAGTGGCCAGAATCGACCCAGTTTCTTTAAATTTTTTGATCACTCTTCGAATTGTTGACACATTAGTTGCACTTCCACGACCAAAAATTCCGCGAAGTTTGAGTGCGGTTTTAGCGTAACTTCCCCCATTTTGGTAACAGGTATTCACAGTGGTGGCCGTCGGTGGTGCAATGGGTAGTGTGCGCGCCTCTTGTACTTGAGATGCGGCGGTCACCTTGCATAGTGACGGCGACACTATCGAGTATTTAGCCATGAAAATGCTTCTCAAAAATACCGTTCGGAACCGGTGTAAAACTGTAGGTCCCAATCAGTGAGTATAAAACTAGAAAGCGCACACCTCACTGGTTGTGAGAAGCTCTCCCCGATTCCTTCATGGGATGTAATGGGAAACCATTTATTTATTCACAGTGATAGCGCTCCATTTTTAAAAATAGGAACAATCGCAGACGACAGCTGTAAAATTTCAGAGTTGCCACTTCCAGAGAAAAAATAACATCGTGCACTTTTGTTGGGACACCCTTACTTTTTCCACATTTTAAACTTTTACTCTTCTGTCGCCATTTTTATCAGCGTATAGGAGTCTTTTTACTCCATACCTTTTAAATCCATAAGTTATTCCCCCAATACATTTTTCCCACAATACATTTTTACCCCCAGCCTTCCATATATTTTATCCCGCATCATCAAACATATTTTTCAACTTTCGTCGTATACAATTCCGACATTAATAAGAAGTAAAAACCCAGCAATACTATTTTAACATCTGTGTATATTTGGATGGGACTCCGGAGCTAAAAATGTAAAACCACGTTCAGGTATACCGAGATTTCAAAGTGTTCGGGATTTCAACTAACCAAACATATGGTTTGCAGTACAAAAATCAGCTGTTTACTGAAATGAAATCCGGTAAACTGGGAAATCCCGGTATACCTGAACATTGCTGAAGTCGGGTCCTACAAAGATTGGACTATACAAATTTCTAAAACTCCCTTACCAATTTCAAACTTACGAGCGAGTCGAAGTCGATTAGCTCTCCGTACTCTGACTAAAACTGCTATGATATTTTTTTGTTACAAATTCATTCATTCTCAACAAATTCAAGGATTCAGGATAAATTAAAAAATGCATAAAAGGTTTTATTACAATTTTTTAATTCCATCATTTTAATTAAATTAAATACCAAAGATTTTATTCAATAGAAGAATTTGTGGTTGATTTCAAAGCCAAAGGGGGTTAGAGGATGTTGGAAAAACTAACATAAAACCAATGAAAATCTCAAAAAATGTCCCATATGTTCCTATTCAAATATGAAAAACTTTAGCCACATTTCATTCATCACACACTTATCCTGCTGGTATTTAACCACTGTTATGCCAAAGTATGGCAATGACGTAATTCGAACTAAATGTTATCAAAGTTCGTCCGTATTCATAAAGTTGACAGAACAATAACGAGTTTTTATTTTAAAAATTCCCAAAATTTAAGATTTGACTAAGTAACGAAATGTAATTTGTAGATCAAATAAACAGCAGAAGTCCCATAACTAAATGGAACTACGTGTTAGGTGAAATATATGTTTTCCTGGTATTACTTAAAAGTTTTGATGAACTATACAAACAGAATCATAATGGCAAGTTAATTCCAATATAAAAACTAGGGTGGCATTGAAAATAACCTCTAGAATTATGTGAAATGGCGAGCGTATTTTTTTGCCATTTCGTCCTAGACTTACATATGAGCTGAAAATTTAAGGCAAGTCTAGTTAACCTAACCAACCATCCGCCTTACGATGTTTCGTCCCTATAATTGTTTGGAAAAACACCGCTTTATTCTGCCTTTTTGTATTTGAAAATTCTAGTATTAATATATAACAATAACACTGTGTGTAATATTTTAAGTCATGGAAATATAACCATATACGGACACAACTACGTGATCAAAGACCAAAAAAAAAGACCCGTGTCTCCCAGTTTTGCCCAAAGTCATGCACTTTTTTTATGGGCCCCAAAGATTTGGGGCCTCGGTGTCGTTTTTACAAAAAAGTGATCATTTTGTCAGGCTCATATCTTGGTCAACAATTGTTGCCTAAAGCAGAGTTCATTCGTGTAACGAACGTTTACCCATAACCCACAGGGAATGGGGAAAATAATGGGTAGCTACCCACGAAAATGAGGAATTACCCATCACGATTACCCATTACCCTCAGGGAAATGGGGAAAATAATGGGTAGCTACCCACGACAATGGGGAATTACTCATCACGATTACCCATTACCCTCAGGGAAATGGAGAAAATAATGGGTAGCTACCCACGATGATGGCCGTCGGTGGTGCAATGGTAGTGTGCGCGGCTCTTGTGCATGAGGACGTGGGTTCAATCCCTACTCTGACCACCTTAAATTTCTTTCGACGGCGGTCACCTCGCTTAGTGACGGCGACACTATCGAGTATTTAGCCATGAAAAAGATTCTCAAAATACCGTTCGGAACCGGTGTAAAACTGTAGGTCCCAAGCAGTGAGTGTAAAATTAGAACGCGCACAGCTCGCTGGTTATGAGAAGCTCTCCCTAATCCCCTCGTGGGATGTAACGGCAAACCAACAACCCACGATGATGGGTAATGGGTTATCCAGGGTAACCTATCCTCATTTTTGATCGAAAATATTAAAAAATAAGGAAAAATCTCAATATCTCGGAAACGGAGCGTCCATTCGAAAAAATAACCAATTATTGCTGGTTTCTAAGGAGTTTTCATGAAGTGGTCCAATTCGTATGAAAGACTTTTTTTTCGAAAAATCACCAAAATAAGAAAATCGCTAAAATAAAAAGGTGGCTATAAATCGAAAAAAAGTGATGCCATATTGGAGAGACCCATTGGTTAAAGCTTTCTATGGAGGTAAAATTTTTATTATTTTCTCGATTGGACGCACCGTTTTCGAGTTATAGCCACATTTTTTATATTAGCGATTTTTATATTTTGGCGATTTTTCGAAAAAATTCTTCCATACGAATTGGAACACTTTATGAAAACCCCTTAGAAAACGGCAAAAATTGGTTTTTTTTCGATTGGACGCTCCGTTTCCGAGTTACAGCCACATTTTTATTATAGCGATTTTCTTAATTTGGCGATTTTTCGAAAAAAAGTCTATCACGAATTGGACCACTTCATGAAAACCCCTTAGAAACCAGCAACAATTGGTTTTTTTCGATTGGACGCTCCGTTACCGGGATATAAACATGAGGACGTTTTAGCGATTTTTTGATTGTAAAATTTTATTTTTAGCGATTTTAAAAAAAAATATTTTCCATCAAAAATGGGGATTGGTTACCCTGGGTAACCCATTACCCATTGTCGTGGGTAGCTACCCATTATTTTCCCCATTTCCCTGAGGGTAATGGGTAATCGTGATGGGTAATTCCTCATTTTCGTGGATAGCTACCCATTATTTTCCCCATTCCCTGTGGGTTATGGGTAAACGACCGCTACCCATTCCCCACGGCAATAATAATGGGTTACCCTGGGTAAGCCAGGGTAACTCATTACTCGCGAAATACGAACCCAGGTCTAAAGGCATACCAATGGTAGGAACAATGCGAAAAAACAAAAGAAGCATTCCACTAAAACTTGTGCAATGTAAGAAACTTCCCTTATACCAATCAACATTTCCATTCACTGGCAACACACCACTTGTTTCATACATCGGTAGAAAAAATAAGTGCACTATACTGCAGAGCACACTTCATAACTCTAATAAAATCGGATCTGGGGGGGAAAAGCTGCCATCCATTATACAGTACAAAAGGTTTTGTTCAAATAAAATACTTGCGACACATTACAGTTCATTCAACATTCGTATTTTATTGCTCAATATAAGCGGAGGGGACACTGTTGATAAGATGCTGTCCTGCTATAGTTGCAACCGAAAAACTAATAGATGACCAATGGGGGTATTTTCAAATATTTCCGCCTTGAACGCGCTAATAATTTTCCAAGAAATTCATCCAAATTGGCAAACAACTCAAAAAACAACAATAAGAAGAAATTTTATCCCTGAGCTCGGATTATCACTGCGAAACCATAAATAGCAGGTAGAAAAAAAAAACCAAGATCTGTACCCTCAGCAAAGCTTGCATTCAAATATTTCTGCAGATGTTCAACATCAACATCAACACAATCCACCAACAAGAGTCAAAAGCGTCCCACCACTAATAAAAGGTAGAGCACGGTGCCGGGCGTTTTCGGAAATGCATCACTGCAGAGCATCTGATGCGCATCATGTTCGAAAAAGCAACACTTTGCAACACTGCAAGAGTCGCATGTTCTAAAAGTAATCCACACAGCGTATGATGCGAAAATAAGTCGCAAAATGCGCAGTAGCAAAATGGCTGATGCAATGAATGAGGAAGTATGGAATCTGATATTAATTTATGTTTTTTTATAAAACTTACTATTTTTAAAATTTTTTTGAGTCGAGGTGGGTGCTAGGACCTACAAATTGATTATATAGATAAAACTTTTGGAATTCTCCGTTTTTTCCGCACATAAATTGTAATAACAAATTCCTTTTTTTATTCTTTAAAAGTTTTCTTTGTTGCAAACTAAATAAAATAAATAAATGGTTTCCCATTACATCCCATGAAGGGACTGGGGAGAACTTCTCACAATCACTGAGCTGTGAGCTTTCCAGTTTTCACTCACAGATTGGGACCTACAGTTTTACACCGATTCCGAACGGTATTTTGAGAAGCTTTTTCATGGCTAGATACTCGGTAGTGTCGCCGTCACTATGCGAGGTGACCGCCGCCGAAAGAAAATATGAAGGTGGTCAGAGCCAGGTTTGAACCCAGGATCTCATGTACAAGAGCTGCGCACACCAACCATTGCACCACCGACGGCCACAAAACACGACGGTTGCAAACTACATAACTTCAATTCACTTGGCTTATCATCCAATTCACAAATTAAATTTATTAAAAAATTTTCCAATGGAAATATTTTCGTGTTCGGAATTGCAAATCAAAATAAGCAACAATCAAGCATCTGCATCAGCTGATTGGCATCAGCAGTGCAAACGCATCACAGTTACGCATTAGATGCTCTGCAGTGGTGCATTTCCGAAAACGCCCGCCATCTTTGCTATGAGAGTAACTCTGACTCCAAAAATAATTTATATGAAAATATTTGTTGCTTTTGTGCAAAATCTGCCTGCAAGAAGAAACACAATCGAAACGTTTGTGTAAAGTGTATTGAAGAAAAGCTACTATAAAATGTCCATTTTTGCACCCTCGGTGGTACAATGGTTAATGTGCGCGGCTCTTGTACATGAGAACGTGGTTTCGATCCCTGCTCAGACCACCTTACATTTCTTTCGACGACCGTAGTGATGGCGATAGACGGCCATAGTGATGGCGACACTATCGAGTACTTAGCCATGAAAAAGCTTCTCAAAAAAATCATTCCGAACCGGTGTAAAACTGTAGGTCCCAATCAGTGAGTGTAAATCTAGAAAGCGCACTGATTGTGGGAAGCTCTCCTCAATCCCTTCATGGGATGTTATGGGACACCATTTTTTTTATTTATTTTTTAAATTTAAAAAATGCCATTTTAAATATACATACGTATATTAATTTCATTATTTTTGTTTACTTAATAACTTTTTACTAAAATATGCTTTGCCACCATAAATTTTGAAATTTTTCACTAAAATGTACTGAATTCCCATATGTGTCAAAATTGTCAAAGTTTTTTTAAGGAGCAGAGGAAGGTTAACAAAGCATAGAGCAAAGTTGTCCAAGGAGGCAATTTACAACTGTCTTTTAATAAAATTGAATAACAGTTTAATTTATGATTTAATGATAACAGATGAAAATATGCGATACTAAAATAAATATAATTGATTGACAGAACATGTTTTCATTTGTTCTGAAATTTTTGGGAACAGCGGTAAATACTTATTTGCATCTATCTGTTTCATTCCCTCCTTAACATAATTTCATGAGTAAACTCATGAGTGAGAATTAATTTCCAATGAGTAGATATAATTCTCGCGTGAGTGCTCGGTAAATAAATGTCGAAAAATTCACGAAAAATTAATAATTATCTAGAGAAAAAATAATATTTATCTTTTCAGAGAAAATATTTTTTCTCATTAGTTATTTTTTTCTCTTCAAGAGAATAAAAACCGAGTACTTTCCGTACATTGTTCCTTTGTTCAACAAGGACCCGGATTGACAAACTCGCATCGCAAATTGGCCCACAAACTGAGTTAATGACTCTACTTTATTTCTATCGAATTTAGTTTGAGTTTCTAACCTTTAACTAATAACCTTTCACTACACATGGAAAAAAACAGAATTGGTATAATCAAATAATTACAATTCCATGAATAAAATTCCTGGAATTCAAATATTAATTTCTTTAAAATGAAGAAACTATTCTTGAAATCAAAATACTTTGTTCTCTAGATTTTGAAATTCAAATTATTTGATTTTACAACAAAATATTTTTGCTTAATCAGCTAAATGTTTCAATGTTATACCCTTTTCACATTTACCGCGTTTCAGCTGAAACGCCGGCGTTTCGCTCTCTTTCGATGATTTTAGCGAAACACACTTTAATTTGCACTTATTTCCATACAAAAAAACGCAAACATTATGCTCTTTTTACTGTAGTTTGTTTGAAACCACAGTAAAAATGAGAGAGAGCACAGTGTTGTACTCCAATAGTAGTTAAAAAAAGGAGTACAATGAAAAAATTTCCATTGCTGGTTCAAAGCAAATGTCAGAAAAATGAGGGAAAACAACTTTTTTCAACATACACATGAATGTATCAATGTTATTTTATATGTCTTTATTCACAAATGTGCGTTTGTGTTGTTTACAGTCAATACAGAAAACACAAAACAGAAATGAGAAATGTCACATGAAACCACAGTAGTTAAAAAAAGTACAATGTGAACACCATGGTTTCGAAATGATCTAAAGAGAGCGAAACGCCGGCGTTTCAGCTGAAACGCGGTAAATGTGAAAAGTCTATTAGTTCAAATAAAAAACTTCGTTAATGATTTATTAAAATCAAATCAAACTTTAGAATTTTTAACCACCTCATATTTATTGAAATTTTATCTCGAAATACATGATTTTTTAAAATATTATGATGAGTTCTTTATGACATCACAGTCTACGAGAGAATTCTGAATTTCTGATGATACTTAGGGATGTTCGATCGATACTAACTCGCATATGTAAATTGCATAATTCAATTTGTAACGGGTTCGCCAAATAACTTTTTTTTTTGAAAATGCTATAAAAACAAATCACTGAATATTTTCTCAAATTACTTTTTTTATTTGAAAGTACAATCCTTCCGGTTAATAATGGAAAATAATTTCATTCAAATGGCTGCCTCGGCTGGCCGCAGTAGCCTACACGATCGGTCCAATTTTTAAGCACATTATCGATTGTGTGCAGCTGTATTTCACCAATGGCTTCACTAATATTGTCCTTTAAAGCGTCAATTGTCTCTGGCTTGTCGGCGTAACACTTATCTTTGAGGCCACCCCACAAATAATAGTCCAACGGTGTCAAATCGCAGCTCCGACGTGGCCAAACGACATCAGCTCTGCGGCTGATAATGCGATCTTCAAAAAGAGGGCACAAAACATCGAGTGTAGCTTCGGCTGTGTGGCACGTAGCGCCGTTCTGTTGAAACCAAATGTTGCCAATATCCTCCTCTTAAATTTTTGTGAACAAAAATTCGTTCAACATGGCCCGATAACGATCGCCATTGACTGTAACGGCCACTCCTTGCTCATTTTCGAAGAAAAATGGCCCAATTGTGCCTCTGGACAAAAAAACCGCACCAAACAGTGACTCGCTTTGGGTTCATCGGCTTTTCAATGTATGAGTGCGGGTTTTCTGTGCCCCAAATGCGACAATTTTGCTTGTTTACATACCCGCCAAGATCAAAATGAGCTTCATCTGAAAAGATGATTTTTTTGGCAAAATCGGCATCTTCTGTAAGTCACACATTCTGCAACATTACCATGATTTTCAAAGTAATGTCACAATATTTCCCAGCGTTGTTCAAGCGTATACACAACCATATTCGTTCAGCCGAAGGGTAAAACTAATTATCTGTCAAATCAGACATGAGCTAAGTGTTACCATTCACGAAACAAGCACTATTTAAAAAAAAATGTTAGATGGCGGACCCTTTATATATACGATTGATAATCAACCGATGGTATCAATTAGGGCACAGGGCGTCTGATGATGAACTTGTCACGGAGTCATGCCAGTGAGTGTGCTTAACAGAATTGTCTATTAATTTCTCAATTAGGGAAATGTTACTAACCTTGTAAGCTTGTAGTAGGAATTTCTCATACATTAACTGAAAACTAACGCAATCGGTCATAAATTTCAATTTAAAAATGACAATATTTGCTCAAAAATATTCCAGAAAGCAAATCAAGTTGTAAAGTACGTAACCACCAAAATCGCTTGAAAATTTTAGGAACTAATTGAAAAAATTTACCAATTTTTTCTTCAATACTGAAGTAAAATACTGGCGTAGAATACGTCTTACCTTACGGTATAGGGAGTCATGTCAGATTGTTATTGTTGTAATCTTTATTTCATTGATTATGAGGAAACGGCGAGATAACTTTTTTTAAAAATTTTTTTGTAGGTAAATGAAGATGTTATCTTTCGTTTGATATACATTTCATATTGGTTGATATCTTCCTAATATTTAAATTTCTCAAATGAAAATTGTTTAAACACATACACTCAAACATATGTGTGGTGTTTGGTTGAGTGTTTGAGTTTGTAGCGTGAACACAAACTATGCTGCTGTTTCAGTGTGGACACAAACCTTCGGCTGTTGTTGTGATTGATGAAATATTGAAATTTCGTATATTTACTTATGTATTTAAGTGAAACAAAATGTTAAATGTGAATTTGAATTTAACATGGATATATAATTATAAAAAATATATGAAAAAATTAATTCATACATTTTTATGTTAAATGAAAGTGCTGCCAAGTAAGCAAAATAACAATGCTGCTTGATGCTGTTTGACAGCAGCTGACAGTTGACGTTTAGTAAATTAAAATAAAAAGTAACTATCAAATAAATAAATTCATTTGCTTATGTTATTTATCATTTATTGTTGTATATGTTTTCTGTCTTATCGGATGGCGTATTCTACGTTAAACTTAATGGCCGTGTCTCTGACACAGCCTGCAGGGACAGTCCGTGCCCGAAGGCCTCGGCCAACTGTCTGCTGTTTTTTTTTTGATGTGTTAACATCTATACGCGCGCCTCTAGGGCAGTAAACTATAAATTTAATACATACGCAAGTGTTAGGTTTGTAAGAGTAAATCATCGTTTGTTTGTTCGTTGCTTGGCAGTCGGTATTGAAAGTGATTACATATTGGGCGATTTTCCTATAATTTTCCCACGCGATTTTCTCCGGAAATTCATGGCCGATTTTATTAATTTTTGGATTAAAAAGCTAGTGCGGGTTCGACGAAGAGTTTAGGCCAAAAATTAAGGCGATCCGATATCGGCGAGCCGAGATTTAAGTGTTTAAATTTGGAGTATTAATTTGGAGTAAAATTAAAAAAGTGTTTTGTTGATCTTCGGTTTTGTCTTATCATCGTTTGTTTGTTCGTTGCTTGGCAGTCTGTATTGAAAGTGATTATTGGACGATTTTCATATAATTTGCCCACTCGATTTTCTCCGGAAATTCATAGCCGATTTTATTAATTTTTGGATTAAAAAGCTAGTGCGGGTTTCGACGAAGAGTTTAGGCCAAAAATTAAGGCGATCCGATATCGGCGAGCCGAGATTGAAGTGTTTTAATTTGGAGTAATATTAAAAAAGTATTTTATGTTGATCTTCAGTTATATCGTACGAATATAACAATGTATGTATGGATGTACAAGTGTCTGTTGCTTTGCATTCTTTGACTTTTGTGGGAATAAAAAAAAAGTATTGAGCAAGAATATAATGACACATGTGCTTGCACTGGGTCTTTAAATAATTTTAAGTATTAATATTATTTAACTGTAACGTCATCATATGATTGAACGCTGTTTTTTATTTTCCAATGTAACATTTACGAATGTGTTCATAGAAATCGAACAGGTACCGTGTAGCAAAAAGGTGTTAAAACATCGCCCGTGAGTTCGAACACTCATTGGATTTTTTTCTAAAAGCCAGAAATATTTCTTTAATTTGACTAATTTTAATTTTTGTTATTAGTTGAATTTTCAAAATTATGAATAATTTTTCTAACTGTAATTCGTTAATCAAAACATAAAAATATTAAAATCAAGGAATGTTTTTGTTGAATCATAGATCGACAAATAGAATTCTTCGAAAATAAGAATTAAAGATTTGAAATATTTACAAATGTTTTCTTGAAACTAATTAATGATTTTTCAGTTTTACCAAAAACCGTAAAATGAAAAACAACAAGTCTTTGTTACATGAGATAAACTAATTCTATGACTGAAAATGATATAAAAAATTCGTTGAAATCGGACGAGACATTGTCCGATACATATTTTTTTTCTGTACAAATATGTCAAATGTTCGAGATAACCAGGGGTTCAAATTCAAAATTTTGGCTCAAATTCAAAATTTTTTATTTATTTATTTCATTCAACCTAGCGATTCCAATATTTGACTCACCCAATTAGGCAAAATCATTGTTGAGTAAATATTCCTTTGGACGTTTTATACTTCTTTTCGGATTGTGAATTCTGTTTATTGTTTTATGCGTTTCTGACATCGTAACATACTACCTGTGTTGCCATTAGTTCTAGAGCTTACATCTAAATTGGAGTTGGCAAATATGACTTATATTGCCTTGGACAACTTATTTCAGAAAATTATTGGCGAAATAATTCGTTGGCAAAGTCTTTTGTGTCTGTCTGATGGGGCAGTAACCATAGTGAGCTATGAAAAAGGTTTGTAATTCTGCGTTGATATATTATTTGTGGAAAACCCGAAAACCCCAGTTAATCGGCTTGAAATAACCGGTGAATCCGGTTCTTCGAAAATATCAATTTTTATGGGTTTAACGGGTTTCAGTTCTGAATACACTATCTATAATATATTTACTTTAAAGTCAATTTAATTTATTTTTACTTTTTATTACTCATCACTAATGTCTAATTTTGTTAATTTACACGTAAAAAATGACGACGTATAAGTGGTGCTCATTCTCAGCTTCACATAATCGCCCGTTTTCTAAGACGTTTTCCATGTTTTCATAACCCTCTTCAAGAGTTCCGAAGCTTTCGTTCGAATTTTGTCTCGAATATTATTTTTTAGTTGATATCAGCTCTGTAATTTATTCACGTACACACATTCTTTCAAATACCCCAAAGGAAAATATCGGGAGTTGTTAAATCCAGTGAACGCCGCGTCCAATTACATTTATCAGCTTCTTGAAATAATGCGTTCACCAAAAAAGTCCCGTAACACTACTATTGATTCTCTGGTTGTGGCTCCATCTTGTTCAGTAGAGCACTGTTCCATTTTCAATTTCCCAAGTCTTCTCTATAACAATCGGAAAAATAAAGGAAAACATATGAAAACTCTGCAGTTATAGTTAGACTAATTAAACTCCTTCGTTTCTTTTACGCCACCCTGTATAAAATACCTATCGTGGGACCTAGTATCATTTTGATTGGTTCTGATATTAAGCTTGCAGATTGTGCCAAATAGCTGGGTGTTATTTTGGACAGCAAGCTTAGTTTCAGATCCAACATTGTGGGAAGGGCGAAAAAGGTGACGATAGCCCTAATTACCATCAAGATGGTTATTAGAGTGGCATTGAAATGTATGAAGAAAATAAACTTTAATTTTTCGTAAAAGCCCAGGCGGATTATTCTAACACTTAGTCTAAAACTTAAATGGTGAAAATTTGAGCTAAATCGGGTTACTCTAACCCGTGCCCCACTGGGGTCAAAGTTCAAATTTACGTAAATTCAGCAAATTACCTGCAATTACTCAGAGAATTCGCTTTCTTTGTGATGATTTTGATAAAAACCAATCAAAATATTGTTATAAAAAATGTGAACTATATCCCAAATAAATTTTAGAAAACTTAACCCTTTTGTGCCAAGCGGGTCAAAATGACCCATATATTTTATTACATACATATATCACAACCAAGATACAACTTTGCTTTGTGGATTTTTTATTGAAATTCATTTCGCAAGCTATTTAAATTAGCTTCTTTCGAATATTGCTGTCTATAATTGTATACAACCTAAAAATTGAAACAAAAATATAGGGTTGCTATTTACTACAGAAATATTATAAGATTTTAATATATATTATCATTACCTTGAAAAGATATTGCCTTTGTTTTCCATCTGATGTAATTTTTCCATGATAATCTTGGATTAGTTGTATCCCTCTTTCGGCGCAGTCGTTAACAATTTTTATGTTTTGAATAATTTCCTTTCCTTTCCTATATTCTTCAATATTATTCCAAATACTTGGATCTCTTTCTAAGGAATTGGTAGAAATCTTAAATCTTTTTAAAAGATGCATTGTGTTTTTAGAGAACAATTCTCTCAAAATAGATGAATTATCCCTGTCAAAAAAGTTTTTAATATTGTAGTCTTCATTTTATTCTGCATTATAAGCCAAACACATTTTTTTGCCAGCGTGACTTTAGTTTCTATGTCGATTCTATCATCGAATAAAGCAAATCCTACACATTCATCGCTTAGGTAAAATAGGTGATTAATAAACTTAGAAACAGCTTTTTCTGATATTTTTTTGTTGAATAATTTATACTTTTCCATTTTCCGTATAAATTTAATATCATTTAAAGGCGCTTGTTCAGTCTTATCTGCATTGAACCAGAAGGGCGAATAATACTTAAGAATGAATCCAGCAACTTCAATCAATCCATTCACTTCAGATTCGGTTATTTCTGGAAACTGGTTTAGAAACATTAAAATTTTCAAACAATAGATTGCCTTAGCCATCAACCTGGCTAAGTGCATTGCCCCAGGCTTCGCAAATTTCAATCCCCGGGGTGGAGTTCTTCCTAAGAAAATTATTATTAACTCCAAAAATTCTTTATAATCACTCCGCGGAATGTCGTCCTTAATTTTTTTATTCGCGAAATCTAAAATCTCATCACGTTCATTGCCTACAATCTCTTCTATTCGCGGATATGACAATCCCGTCAAAAAATTAGTTTGATTTATATTTGGCCAATATTTCTTAAACTTTATAAATATTACAACTTCAGGTCCAGTTGATACCCCCATTCCTTCCACAAACACAGCTGCTAGCACTATTTCAAATATATGATATCTGCAACCAAGGAATAGAATATCTTGTCCGATTCTCTTTTCCAAAATAGTGCACGCCCCTTTAAATTTGCCTGTGTTCGATGAAGTTGTATCGAATACAAACGCCTCTGTTTTTCTAAAAAATGGTTCTCCTCTAAAGTGTCATATTAGGCAGATGCTATTTCTATTCCAGTTCCTGATGGAATATCAGGCATATTTAAAACGTCTTCAATTTTCGGAGCCGTTGCTATTACTGAAAGACGATCTTCGGTTTTCCGGGCAATAGTTTTGTATCCCAGTGTATTGTTAGGGGTTGAGATTATTTGGTAAATTTTTATACAACGTTTATACTATTTTCTTTTCGTAACTCATCCATTTGTTGACGTATTGAATTACGGTTTATAACGAAATCTGACGAACTTGCTCCAACGGCATCTACAACAGCTGTTATTATGTGGACTGCATCTCTTGAACTAATCTTTAATTTATCCAAAACGGCCGCTAGTCTAGGAGTTAATATCTGTTTGCTAACCCTTTTTTTGGTTTTATGGCATCCTCATTTATTGTTTCAGTATATTCAACATCCTCACTTTCAGTCGATTCTCCGTTTTTTGAAGCATCCGAACATAAAGAGTCGTAAGTAACAAAACCTGCCATAATTTCTGCAGTATGACATAGGTAAAAGTAGGGGTTTATTAAATGTACAATACCTTTTGAAGTTGATGGGGTTTCCTGAAACTGTTGCTTCCTAAGTCTTTCCTATTGTTGGCGTTGTTTTTCTTCCTTCTTTTGTAAGCTTACATCAATTCCTAGCATGCAACCCTCACGCCCTTTAAGTCTTTGCCTGATCAAAAAGTGTTTGTCTTCCTCGATTTTCATAAGATTAAGTGCATCCACCAGATTGTTCCCAGATTCTAACTTCTTTTTGTAACCGTCAGAAGTTCTAGCCTTATGTCTCGATAATGTCCCCCAATTATTGTAAATGAACAATAATTTTTTTCAGCGTTTATGCTTTTTTGGATGGGAACGCGGGCTTTCTCCCAAAAAAACGGAACTAGACGAGCACTCTCCTTAATACTTAATTTCGCCGGTTTTGTATGATGAAAAAAACTCTAAGGCAAACCAATTTTGATGGAAGCTTACTGCCAGTTAAATGGTCTTTTGGATAACCAATTAAATAAATTTCACTTCGTACTTTTGCTATATTTTAACTCACAAAATTTAAAAAACAGATAAAAAATCACTTGGACAGACTTAGTTTACTCGAGTGCTAAAAACTTTCAACTGTTGTTATGACGATCGCTTTCCACATTACAAGTTTCATAATTTACAAAAATTTGAAAAATCTAGTACTCCTTGACTTTTTTATTCATAAATTCGTTAATTTGAAATATACTTCGAATTAATGGAGAGTACACGAAAAATGTGGCATACGTTAAGGCTTATATCTATTGTCATCATTGCATACACGTTTTGTGTATTTTCAAATATTTCAACAAAATAGTTATTATATGCCTAATACACAAAAAGGTCACTTTGACCCCCTTGGTACAGAAGGGTTAAATTTACTGAAATGTATTTAGGGATATAGTTAACATTATCTAAAGCTATAATTTGGATGGTTGTCATCAGATTTTTTTTATAAATTGTAAGCAATTTGCTGAATTTAGGTCAATTTGAACTTTGACCCCAGTGTGGCACGAGTTAGAGTTGTCCGATTTAGCTCAAATTTTCATCATTCATGTTTTAGACTAAGTGTTACCATAATTCACATGGGCTTTTACGAAAATCCAAAGTTGGATTTTCAATGCCAATCTAATGGTTGTAAGATCTATATAGCTGTGATGGGACAGATAGTGATCTATGGATTTACTTGAATACCCCACCTATTAGAGGTTGTCACAACCTCATTAGATGTTCTCACAACCGAAAAAAAATTAACACACAGTATGTGCTTCTTAGGCACATCTGGTCTTAAGGCAACAGTACTGTTACAGCAACGTAGGACGGTCCATTCTGAATAATGCACAACCATTTATTATATGTAGAATGAGAGACCAAAGAAGACATAGAGATTATAGACCATGCAGCAAACTAAGTTTAAACAGTGTTTGATTGATACTAATGACAGCTAAATTATGTTTTACTACATTGTTTGCATCGAACGAAAATACACATTCCCTAGTATTGCTGTCCGTATTTTGTCAACCCAAAGAGTAAATTACAAAAACAACTCGAACTCGAAACTACTACCTCGTCGTCGTCATCAAGAGCACGTGAAAAGAGGGATAAGGGCTGTTGTCTATTTCTCTATGGTTTGCCGAACCCCCAAAGAAGTATCATTCTCCATCACGACAATGCTACACGCTGAAAACTCTGTCTTTTTTATTGTTTGGATGCAAATATAACGTTTATGTAGCTTATCACAAACATACTATACTTGTGCACAAACACATTGTGTTTGCTATTCAATATAATATGTTTGAGACTTTATACTTAATGGACTATAATATATGTTTTGAGACCCAAATGTTTCTTTGTTTGTTGAAATCCCCTAAAAACCAAAACGAGACAAACACCAAAGTAGCAAGGATGCAGTAGATCTTCAATTCATGAAAACAATGCTTGCAAAATATGTACATGTTTCCTGCAATATGTTGCTGGGGCCGTTAGTTTTCAGCGTGTAGCTCTTACACATCGGCTCAAATAATCGCGTATTTGGCCAACAAAAAGCATGGATTTAATGGGCCATTCACCTTACAGCTTCGATTTGGCACCAAATGGTTTATTGTTTATCCCGCATATTGGAAATAGATTGCCTCATCAAGGTTTCTTGTCGCCAGCAGATGCCTCAAGGAAATAGATAGAAAATGGATTAAAACGCATGTAAAAGTGTGCTGACCTTTATGAAGAATATTTTCAAAAACAATAGTGCGCAAAATTGCGCAATTTGACTACCCTGATGAAAGAGAGCGGAAGTCGAAGCGATTCACTCAAGCGATTCACTTACATAAAACAATACAAAAAGCTTAAATGTTTCAAAAGGCATCAATGTTTCACATCAAAATTATGAATGGATCAAGTTATGACAAAAAGAGTGTAATACGTTTCGAATCATTGGCCAGATGTCGCCAGTGCTTTTGAGTCATACAATTCGTTCCATGAGTTCTCTATACTATTCAATACTCTTTGGCGACGACGACCTGCTTTTTTCGTCGCTGCCGCTACATCAATACCATCATACTTTTTTTCAGGCAGAGACTATTGTTGTACAACTACCGCGTAAGCGATGGTAACGCTGTGTGTTGTTTGCATGTGTTCACTTTGATAGACTGCCCTATTAACAAACGCTGAGCACTATGATCTTCGAGGGCGAATTACTATAAAGTATATAAATAAGCCAATTTAATAATTTTTTTTTTGTAGATTATTTAAGGTTATTTGTGGCCGTCGGTGGTGCAATGGCTCGTGCGCACGGCTCTTGTGCATTAGAACGTGGGTTCGACGCCGTCAACCTCGCTTAGTGATGGTGACACTGTCGAGTATTTAGCCATTAAAAAGCTTCTCAAAATACAGTTCGGAGCCGGTGTAAACCCTAGGTCCCAATCAGTGAGTGTAAAACTTGAACGCTCACAGCTCACTGGTAGTGAGAAGCTCTCCCTAATCCCTTCAGGGGATGTCACGGGAAACCATTTATTTATTTATGTGTTAGACCAAGTATCAAAAGATTTCATTCGGTGTTCATTAAAATTAGAAAATAAAACATTTTCTCTACACATTTCATTGCCACCCTAATGCATATGCTTATAATTAGAGAATTCAAAACCGAAAACCAACAAAAATTCGATTATTCGAATGACCGGCTTTTTCTCTCCAACTAATCTGGGGGGTTTCTGGTTTATGAAAAGGTCTTTTTCCTGGCAAAAATATTTTTTATACACCTCAATTTGGTCAATTCGTAGGAAATAGTTGTATAATTCCTATCAAATGTTATCAAAATGGAAAAAAGCAAAGCGGACTAAAGGACAAATAAGGTTCAGCAAAATATCAAAGGGTGGTTGGTTTATTAAATGTTTCACAATTGTTGTAGTTTTTTCCCAGTATTTTTTTTTGCTGAATACAACATATTCCTAACTTTACTACCTCAAACACTTTTAGCAGGAACAAAACTAAATCCTTTTTTTCATAAATAATGCCCTACTTGACACCCAATAATATTATATGAACAAAATCTGTTTATTCACTTGAATACAAACCCCCTAAAGCTTTAAATGATTTATTCACAATGAAAATTGTAATTCAATTATAACAGCTTGCAGCAGTGGGTGTTGTTGTTGTGGTAGGCAACAAGAACATTATATTTTTTTTCGTCTTTTTAATGCCCGTACATTTCACATGAAAGTTCGTCAAAAAAAAATACCAATAATTCCGCTAGTGTGGCACTATCCAGTTTATCAAAAAGTATTTTTGTGTTCTACGAAAAATTGAACGACCAATTAAAATTAATTCAATTTCTCAAAAAGTGCCCTTTAGGGTGGTATTCTATTAATCGTGAATCAGTCAATTCGCGTTACTTTTGTCGTTTTGGTAGTTTATAAAACGTTACAGCTGTTCGGTGACTACCTGCGTTATGTTACATTATTAAATGGGTAGTTTATAAAACGCAGCGCAACGTTTTCGATCACTTCAGCTGTCAAATTGAACACGCCACAGATCCTCGCGTTAGTTGAAGAAATTACCAATTTAAAGAAAAATTTCGATCGAGGATGGGCAGGTGGAAGTATTTTTCATTTCATTGCTCAGAAGTTGTTGCCAATTTTAGCAGAAATGCAATCAACGGACAGAGCTAAATTTTATTTTACACAACAGTTCTAAATTATATGCAGGGTGTTTCAAAAGTGACCACCCTATTCGAAGATGTTCTTATTTTTGCAAATGACCGCCACTGTCAAATCTGTTTTGACATTTGTGGACTAGACAGATGTAGAATACAAGTAAACAAGCCATAGAGCGATACACTCCCCAAGAACGCGGAATATTCGTGTCTATTTTTTTGCGTAACAATTCGTCTGTGGTGTTGGCGCAGCGCGGATACCGTTGCCGATTCCCTGGCCGTCCGACACCGACTGCGCAAACAGTGCGCCGTTTGGCTGCTAACCTTGAAGAGTATGGGACCACATGAGGCGTTGCCAGGAGTGGCAGGCCCCGTCGCGCCCGTTCTGCCGAGAATATCGCCGCTGTTGCCGAGGATGTCGAGCTGTCGCCGGAAACATCGACCAGACGCCGTGCCTCGCAATTAGCCATCAGCTGGTCGTCCTTATGGCAAATTTTGGTTAAAGACCTGCGAGTGTTCCCATACAAAGTCCAGTCCGTGCATCAGCTGCTGCCTGCCGACCGCCAACCGCGTGTAACCTACGCTCAAGCCATCCTCAATCTCGTGGACGAAGTGGACGATATTTCCAGCAAAATCATAATGAGTGATGAGGATCATTTCCACCTCAGGGTGTACGTGAACAAGCAAAACTATCGCTTCTGGGGCACCGAAAATCCACGAGTCATGCCCGAGGAGCCATTACACCCGCTCAAAGTGACAGCATGGTGCGCTGGTCACGCTGGAGGAGTCATCGGGACATTTTTTTTCGAGAACACCGCTGGTCAGACGACAACAGTGGACGGTACGCGCTATGGGGCCATGTTAACCGAGTTTTTTCTTCCGTAATTCGACGAATTATTACTAGAGGGCATGTGGTTCCAACAGGACGGATCAACGGCACACTGCGCGAGCCACAACCGATATTCTGAAGGCGGCCTTCCCGTGTCACCTCATCTCTCGTTTTGGCGATTTGCACTGGCCCGCAAGATCGCCCGATTTAACCGTTCCAGACTTTTTTGTGGGGTGTTTTGAAGTCCCGTGTTTACGTGAAAAAGCCCGAGACCCTCAAGGTCAACTTTCGACACGAGTGCGAGAATCTGTCACCCGTAGTTCTCGCCGAAGTGATGAAAAATGCCATAAAACGAGCCCATTTGGTAATCAATTGTGACGGCGCCCATGTAACCGATGTCATCTTCTCAACTTAACCAATAAAATTCTAAAGGTTCTAATAAACATAATCAGAAAACAGAATCGAAGTTTTTCATTTAGAAAAAAAATGAGAGCCAAACAACATCGGATGACTTCAGGTCCAATTAGTCTTGACGGTTGACGATAACCGATAAGCTATTTGAGTTGGGGTTGCATTTTGCGTGCGTTAGAGAGAGACAACTAAAATTGACGGTTTACGACGGTAGACTTCTGCAGGTTGCAGAATCAACCGTCAGCCGTCAAGACCGATCAGCTGTTATTGTTATTGCGTTTACTTCGACATTTTGTGCGCGGCAATATACAATTACACGGCAACCACAATTTTCTTTTTATTTTTCATTTTTTTTAATTGACACAATCACTTTTTAACACAAAACTCATGCATGCAAATTATATTTTGTACAAATGCTCTTCGATCAGTTTTTTTGGTTTTGTTTTGTCTTTCTACCGTCTAACAGTCATGACTAACCGCGCAATATTAAGTAGAACGTCAACCGACAACCGTCGAGAATAATTGGACCTTTCTTCCGAAACACCTTGTAGATAAGTCACTGAAATTATTTTTTACTTCCTTACTTATCCGGTCTCTAACAACCGTGGGGGGGTCAGGACCTTACAAAACGAAGATAACATATTTCGCCAGCCAGTTCGATCTTATGCCATATCTCTCTAGTTGGCAATACGAAGTGTACGCAGGGATTCGATATACGTTATCCCTCAAGCAGAGTCTTGGTCTTCCTATTTTTCGTCTTCCTTCGAGTTAGATTTCGACAACCCTTCGTGTTGGTTCGTCTTCATCAATTCTACTGACATGACCTAGCCAGCGCAATCGCGTTATTTTGATCCGCTTAACTATGTCAATGTCGGGATATAGCTCATAGCTAATGGTTCATCCGTCGCCGATACTGGCCGTTGTGCACTATGGGGCCATACATTTGTCGGAGTATTTTTCTCTCTAAGACACCTACAGATGTTTCGTCTGCTTGCGATAAGTCCCAGAATTCTACGACATAAGGCAGGTTTTACGAGAGTCTGGTACAGCTGGACTTTTGTCACTCGAGAAAGTGCTTGCTTAGCCCAAAATAACATCCATTCGCAAGCACAATTCTCCATTTGATCTCGAGGTTATGATAATATCCACTATTATCAATAATATTGTTTACATTGGCTTTGGTTTGTGTCTAGACTAACTTGATGTCTCAAATATGTTGGGAAAATTCTTGTTTACTTGGAAGTTTTCTAGGTGGAGCCTTAAACCAATATTTTGTATATATTGTAGTTTTTTACCTTCTCTAACAAAAATACATTTTCTTAAAAGTACTTTTTCTTGTCTTTTCTTGAGATAAGTAGCCATTCTGAAAATAAGTACATTTTCTTTATAAAATAACCTTTGCCTAAGAAGAGAACCACTTCTTTGGAAAGTACCTGTTCTTAAAATAAGTACTTCTTTGTAAAAAAAATCATACTCTTATGGCTTTTTCTTACAGAAAGTAATTCTTATTAAAAATAGTACATTTTCTTTAGCTTTTAATAAAAGAAGTACCTCTCTTTAAAAAAGGACCTTTGGGGGAGAATATAATCTATATACATATACGAGTATAAAATTTTTGCGTTACTGACTGACTGACTGATTCATCAGCGCCCTGGCCAAACGGCTAACGGTAGGATAATGAAATTTTAACTGTATACTCCTTTTGGGGTAAATATTGGGGATAAGAAAGGATTTTTTAAATTCGTACTCGAAGGGACAAAAATGTGGCGCAAAAAGGGATAAAACTGGTATTACACTTGGTGTGTACATTCTTCTTAACACATAGAAACGTGCAGAGAAAGCGGCTTTTTAAAATTTGTACTTTTAGGGAGAAAATCGGGGCAAAACGGCACAAAATTGGTATCACGCTAAAATCCAAACGGCTAAAGGCAGAATCACGAAACTTGGTGTGTACACCCCTCTTACCACAAACAAACGGTGGGGGTGGGGGGAGATAAGTGATTTAAACATTTTTACTTTTAGGGAGAAAAATAGGGAATACCGGAACGAAAATGGTACCACTGTGAATATCAAACGGCTGAAGACCGAATTATAAAATTTGGGTTGCACATTCCTCTTATAATGTAGGCATACGAAGATACATACGTGATTTTTAAGATTTAAACTGTTGGAGATACAAATAGGGCAAAAAGGGGAAAAATATAGTACTTTCGTCAAAACCAAATGGTTGGAGATGGAATTATGAATGTTGGGGACTACATTTCAAAAGAAATTGTACTTTTTATGTACTTTTTGTGTACTTTTTTGGTACCATTTTTATTACCGTTTGCTTCCTTCTTTGCTATTTCTCTTTTAGTCTGTTTGTAGACCCCTGTACTATTTTTTCGTACTTTTTGGTACCTTTTATGTACTTTTTTAATACTTTTTTGTTCCGTTTTTCAACATCTATGTGATCATGCTTCGGTTTTCTGGGTATCTTTCCCCGTTCATTTATGGTGTTAATGACAATTTTTGTGCTTTTTTACAGTTTAGTACCTTTTTGGGTAATTTTTTAGTTGGTTTCATCACTTTTGATACAATTTGTCAGTTGTTGTCACTTTGTTGGTACTATTGTTGGTACTGTGTTTGTATTTTTTGGGTACGTTTCTGGTACCCTTTTTAGTAGTTTTTGCAATCTTCTTTGCGATTTCTCTAGGATAGACAACCAAACAACCACTTGCAATAATAACATGTCAGATCACATTTGGAAATCTTCACCTTAAAACTCTAGATTTTGACCCAACGTCTCATTATGTCATCTGCTGCAATAAGTAGTAGATGGGGGCCATTTTCACTGTTTTCATTGCATAAAAAAGTGGATATATTTTGTAAAATTGTATTTCAAATTTTTTAAAGTACATATCATGTTGGTAAAATCACGAAGGTAAAAAAGTTCGAAAGAGACGAAAGATTAGGTTATTTTTGAGGTTGGATGGCCAGTTTCCGAATTTCAAGCATTTTTTTTAATTTAGCACTTATCTTTTGTTTTATTATTTAAAAAAATTCCCAAGTGTACTAAAGCTCTTATTTATGTTTTTTTTTTTTCACACACTGTGTTTGTAGATTAATTTATTACAATGGGTAATTGTTGAGTGTCGCCATCTGCTGTCGAATTTAAATATTCAATCGTGTGATATCTTTCAATCATATTTTAGACAACATGTTGTCAGCACTGATCTTTAATCTATACTTAAAGTGCGTCGATTTACTATCATCCTTTTCCATTGGAAATTTTTTTAAAAAATGATATTTAGAAAAAATATAGTTCAAAAACGCTATTGTTATACAAAGGAGAAAAAATACAGATTGAAAAAGAAAATAGATTAACTTATAAACACCCAGGATGGGTTTTATTTTTCTGGATTACGATTCATATCGTTTAGTCCATACCAAACCGAACGTTTTTCCTAAAACAAATTCATTCACCACTCACATTTTTTTTTTGACATTAGTCAGCCATATTCGTCTGTTAAAAATATTTTGAATGTTTTTAACAAACAATATTGTCTTTTTTAATTTATACTCAATTGAAATGGAAAATTGTTGCAATAAAGAAAAAAACCATTTGTGGTGAAGGGGTTTTTACCAAATTGATTCAAATAAACTGTTTTCTTTAAATACACATCAGTGGCCACCTCGTGGCGATAGGTATTCAATTTGGTTATGCCCCTATTGTATATTTTGTTAAAAAGATTTTATTTTAAATCAAAAAGCTTATGAAAATCGGATAAAAAATATGAAAATTATTAAACTTTTTAGGCGCAAAAACTAAAACTGACCAAGGTCTTTTAATTAATATAAAAAGAATCATATTCTCACTTCTATTTTTAGGCAAAGGCAATTGAAAGCTTATTAAGTAAAGTCGAATAACTATTATAATTTTCCTGCAATTGTAAAATTGTAAAAAGCGTGGTCGTTGGTGGTGAAATGGGTAGCGGGCGCGCCTCTTGTACGAGAGATCGTGGGTTCGATCCCTGCTCTGACCACCTAACATTACTTTTTGTAAAATGAGAAACTTTTTTTAAGAAATTTTTTATTTATTGAATGTAGTTTTTTATAAAAAAAAAAATTAATGTGAGTCCGATCACAGGGGAGATGTGTAAACATCAAGTAATGAAGTTGGAAGTACAAGGTGGCGCAAAAGTAAACTTCCGATGTATTTTGGCTGTAATTTAAAAAAAAATTAAAAACTTTGATTCTTCTTGTGGATTATTTTTATTTGGTCTTTTAGTTTTTTTTACATCAAGTCGAGAATATGATGTCATGTAAATGGCCGCCGCCACAGCTGATTGTCATTTGAGCCCTTTTTATGGCATTTTCCATCAGTTTGGCCAAAACTTCCGGCGATACGTCCTCACATTCTTGACGGATATTGTCTTTAAGAGCTGCAAGAGTCTGAGGCTTGTTGACATAAACCCGCGACTTCAAAAAGCCCCACAAAAAGAAGTCTGGAGCGGTCAAATCAGGCGATCTTGCGGGCCATTGCAAATCGCCAAAACTGGAGATTAGGCGCCCGGGAAATGCATCCTTCAGCATATCGGTTGTGGCACGTGCAGTGTGTGCCGTTGCACCGTCCTGTTGGAACCACATGTTTTCCAATCCCAATTCATCAAGTTGCGGCAAAAAGAACTCGTTGATCATTGCTCTGTAGCGCTCAAGGCGCTTCCATGACATCGACGGCGCTTCCATGACATCCTCGGCTACAGCAGCAATATTCTCTGCAGAACGGCTACTCCGGGGTCTGCCACGCCTGGCAGCATCTCGAGTTGTGCCAGTCTCTTCGAGGCGAGCGGCTAAACGTCGCAGTGTGTCACCAGTAGGCGTTGGACGGCCAGGAAATCTGCGACGAAATTCACCAACCGATTATTGGTCAAATAATTCTTTGACGTTTGGGAATAAGGTCTTAAGTCAGAAACTGTAGTTTTTCGTAATTTTAAATTGAAAATTATTTATATATGAAATTTTCTGACTTATTGCCTAAAGAGCAAATGATTACGATTGGATGGAGTTGTGCTAGATTTAAGTTATTAATACCAAACGAAAGAGAAAAAAAAATTGAGTTAAACCCAATCAAAAACCCAAAATGCATTTTTTTGACTTAAGACCTTATTCCCAAACGTCAAAGAATTAGTCAGCAATATTCCGCGTTCTGGAGCAGTGTAGCGTAACATTGTTTATTAACGTGTATTTCGCATATGTTTACTACACAAATGTCAAAACAGAACTGACATTAGGGGCCAATCGCAAAATTTATAGCATTTTCTGATTGGAGGATTACTTTTGCGCCACCTTGTACTTATGCTTTTAGTATATTTTTTTAATTAATCAATTAAAAGTATCAAAACTTTCAATATTGTAAATACATAGGAATTTGCTGGTTTTTGTTTGTTTTATTTAACTTATTTGGTTAGTAAATGGGCACACTGCAGTATATATGTACTGCATTAAAAATTACAGTAAGCAGTAAATTTACTGATTACTGAAAAAATTCAGTAAATTTTTACTGATAATGAAATTTAATTTGCATTACCAGTCAAATCATAGGGCCGTATTCATAATAATCAGTAATCGGGCATTACTGATTACTGAAAATTCAATGCACCTCATCGTAATCATGTAGGCACTTGATAAAAATTGCTGAAAAAAATTTTAGTAATCAGCAAAAATTTACTAGTTAAAGATTTATTTTTACTGAAATTTTAGTAGTAGTGCAAAGGGCCCATCTATGGTAAATGCCTTAAGTACAAATAGTTAATATTGGCTTATGGTAACTAAAATAAGATATATACATTTTTGACTCGATTGTATTTAAAAATTTATGGAAAACTGCATCTATAGTAGTGGAATTGTTAGTTGTGGGGGTTTGTGGAGAATTGCTCATATGCAAGTGGAAAACGTCAAATACAAATTTTGATAAAGCTTGCGACTGTGGGTTTGCAAAATTTGTATTAAAATCTCCACCCATAATAATTGGCATGAAATGGAGATTGTTACCCAATTGTCGTGCACCAGCTTCAGTGTAAGGCAACAGTACGTAATGAAGATATGTTATAATCTTAATTTATATTGGAATCTAATAGAAATTTTATTAGAATTAACATTACCTCCATTCAGCTTTGATACACTTTGTGTTGTTTTATGTCCTGAGTTATAATTTTTTTGGTGTTTTGTAAATTATTTTATTATTTTGTATGTGTTGCGGTTGACAAGTTATTAATCAGCTGTTTACTGAAATCTAATGTTATTTTACAGCAATGGTTTTCGAAAATTAGTAGCTGCTTATATGCAGCTGTTAAGTATGACTGACAATCTCAAAGATGAAGAAAACTTTTAGTTTTTAGTTTTGCTTATTTTTGACAAGTTTAGTTTTCCTTATTTTGCTTTGTTTTAGTAAATTTTTTATTAAAAGTGCAAAAAATCTTTTTAAAAGTTATTAAAATTAAATGTTTTTGTATTCATTTTATTTATTTGTTTTCATTTGCCTACGATAACATAATGTACGACAATTAGTGAAAATTAGTAGCTACTATTGCACACTAGATGGTGTTGATTACACTAATACACTCATACATAGCTCACACCGATTTGATAACGATTTACGATTGGTTAACGATTACATCGCACATCTTACTCCAAATTTGTGATTGTATTGTGAAAAAGATATTTACCCCCAGCGTATAGATGTTTACACATCAAAAAGTATGTGTTATACTTTCCCGAAATGGTATTTTTTTTTAATGAGAGGTACTTCTTTTATTAAAAGCTAATGTTTTTGTGTAAGAAAAAGCCCAATAGTATGAATTTTTTAACAACGAAATTCCATTTTTAAGAACGGGTACTTTTTAAAGAAGTGGTACTCTTTTTAGGACAAGGTTATTTTTTTAAGAAATTTACTTATTTTCAGGAAGGCTACTTATCTCAAGAAAAGAAACAAAAGGTATTATTTTATTTTTAAAAAAGGGTACTTTTAAGAAAAGGAGTTTTTGTAAGAAAGGGTATTTTTTAAGCTTTTTTTTTTGCGAAAGAACAAGTGCATTTTTAAGAGTAGGTACATATCTCAAGAAAAGTTATTTTGTTGTACAAAAAATGTACTCTTTAAAGAAAATGTAGTTTTTTAAGGAAAGGCAATTTGTTGAAAGATAATGTACTTTTTTAAGAAAAGGTACTTATTTAAAAAATTACTTTTTTTTAAGAAAATGTACTTTTTGTAGAAAAGTTACTTTTTTTAAGCAAAAGTACTGCTTTAAGATAAGGTATTTTGTTAAGTAAATGTACTCTGTTTAAGAATATGAATAGGTATTTTTTTTGTAAAAATTAATTTTTTTTAGAAAACGCAATTATTTAAGAAATTGTTATTTTTTTAAACTTTTTTCACTTTGGCTTTTTTACATTTACTTTTTATTCGTTTCACACTACAATATGTAATAAACAGGCTCCACCTAGAATATTTCCCATCCACCAATCCAAATGTACGAGTGTAAGAGTAAGTGTGCTGCCAAATGTAATTCCATGCTCAGGGTTCTATTTCATGGATTTGCCAGTCTTTCACTTTGGCTTTTCTACATTTACTTTTTATTCGTTTCACACTACAATATGTAATAAACAGGCTCCACCTGGAAAACTTCCCTTTAAACCAAACCAAACCAAAAGTACCCAATATAGTTGATAATAATGGATTGTAATAAAGTAGTTAAAGAAAGTTGTTTAAAATTTTTTCATTTAGCCTCCATCCCGCAACGCGCGATAAGGAACTTCGTTCCAATATTGTGTTCGGAGCCGGTGTTAAGGTGTGGGTCCCAAAATCAGTGAGTCTCAATATAAAAAGCGCACAGCTAACCGATTGCTAGAAGCTCTCCGCAATTCCTTCATGGAATGTAATGTTTTTTTTTTTATTTTCTATGGTATAAGAACAAAGTTGGGTGTCTATTAGGGTAACCATTGAATTAATCATTATTCGGTTAATCGATTAATCGAGCTTTAACATTAACGAAACATTTTAATAATTAAGTTTTTTGATTAACGATTAACTCGAACAAATCGATTAATAAAATATAAGTACGTGTTTATGGTAAGCAGTCCGTCTTGAAATGAATGTGACAACTCATATGCCAACGATTTGCGAACAAATTTCATAACTTTACACACATTTCGAACAGATTTGATAGTTTGTTGAGAGAAAGCGTCGCACAGTGCTTTGGTTCATAGACATACATAAAAAAAAAATTGCCTCAAAATTGGTTCATTAAATTGAATGTAATAGTCTGATGAAATGTCAAGACCCACTGGTCACTTTCTATGGGGGGTATCAAAATACCTGGTACGATTCTGCTCAAACTGTATACAATAAGGATAATAGTCAGAAAATTACGGTTTGCAAAATTGTTGTAAAAATTAATCAATTCAATAGGTTGTTATAGTGTGATATAGTTTCAGAGCGACCCTACCCTTTGTATGGAAGGTGCCGGAAAGTGTGGCACTTTTGGCTTGGCTTGGTACCAAAAGTCACTAATTTTTATGTTGCTGCATCTACGATTTGTGAATTGTACCTACATATATTTTATACTTTATAATGAAGTTGCTGTTGTTACGTTTTCTCTTGTTTTAATAAATGTGCCTAGTACAATGTTTGAACACTGATTTCTTTTTTTTGTTTTATTTTATTCGGACAATCGATTAATCGAATAATTTGTTTGCGTTTTGTTCGGTTAATTGTCAGATTGAAATTTACGATTAACCGATTAATCAAAAACCCCGATTAAATGGGTACCCTAGTGTCTATATCAAATAACGTATGCAAATAAGTCGATTTTCGACATCTACCCTTAAGGAAAGTATTTGCCAGATAGTTGTTTATGGCTTTTGTTACAACTCCAAAAATTTTATTAAAAACCTAACCATCCTTACGAATAGGATTTTTTCAATTACTTAAAAAAAAAGGATGTAGTACTAAATATTAAAAAACAATAAAAAGTGAAATTTGCGGGTAATAATCATTTCCTTTTTCTAATCTATTCAAGTGCATCGACAAAACAAGCACTTTGATCTGATCGAATAGGATAATATCGTATCTAAATCAACACTTTTGTAGGCAGTACGAAGTCTGCCGGTCCAGCTAGTATGTACATATTCTTACAAAAAGGACCTAAAAATATACTGTTCTTTTAAACAAATATTTTCTATAAAAAAATTCTTAAATAAAGTTTATCATTTTTACAAAACGTATCTTTCCTTAAAGATCCATTTACATTATTGTATTTTTCTACGGGCGCCTTGGACGTGTTGAAACTAACTAATACATAATAACGGGTTTTTCAATAAGAGCGCTACAAAAGTTTTTTTAAATAAAACAAACCCGGTTTTAGATACCAATGAAATTCTTTATTCCTGTGAAAGTACGTTCGATGTCATTATGATTTCTTTTGCATGGCCACCAAGGGCACGCGTGCAGAAGTCCAGACGCTGAACCCAATTTTCGACGGTTTTCAAGCATAAATCGGCCGATACTGCTGCAATTTCACGTTCCATATTCGTACGAAGTTCAGCAATCGTCGCTGGCTTGTTGGCATAGACCATAGACTTGACGTAGCCGAACAGGAAATAATTTAACGGCGTCAAATCGCACGACCAAAGCGGCCAATCGACTGGGCCATTTCGTGAGATAACACGTTCACCAAACTTGGTTTCCAATAAATTGATTGTGGCATTCGCTGTGTGGCTTGTGGCGCCGTCCTGTTGGAACCACATGTCCTCCAAGTCCATATTATCCAATTGGGGCCAAAAATATTCGGTTACCATTGAACGGTAGCGATTCGCATTCACAGTAATGTGCCGGTCTTGATCATCACGGAAGAAGTACGGCCCAATGACGCCGCCGGCCCATAAACCGCACCAAACCGTAATTTTTTCGGGATGCTATGATGACTCATGGATTACGTGTGGATTGCTGTCTGACCAATAACGTATAGTTTGCTTATTGGCGAAGCCATTCAGCCAGAAATGAGCCTCATCGCTGAAGATGATTTTCCAATGAAAATTCGAATCATTTTCAAGTTGTTGCTCAGCCCAATTCACGAACATACGATGCTTATGGTGGTCAAGCGGCTTCAGTTCTTGCGTCAATTTGATCTTGTAAGGATGTAGGCCAAGATGTTTTCGCAAAATTCGCCACAACGACGTCACAGATATGCCCAACGCTTGAGAACGACGTGTGAGAGACACATTTGGGCTTTCTTGAACTGAAGCCTCAGCGGCAGCAATATTCTCGTCACTACGGGCACTTCTTTGTCTCACTGGCACGGGAACATTTTGTACTGTGTCTGTGGATTCAAATTTTTCCACTAGACGCTCAATTGTTGATCTGGCAGGACGATTATGACGACCATAAATTGGACGTAGCGCTTTTAAAGTTGAGGCCACTGACTCCAAATTTCGGTAGTAAATTTTAATAATTTCGACTCGTTGTTGGCTCGTATAGCTTTCCATGATGAAATGGCAAACCTTACTATAGACAAATGTCAAAAGAGCGGGAAAAAATATGGCGTCGTTTGCTGTCCCTATCGATTTACCTTTGTAGCGTCTCTGTTGAAAAATCCGTTATATACCGAAAGGAACTTCGTTCCCACCGGGTGTCTTCTGACACCTCATTTGATTTTTTAAATTTGTTTCGTAAATCTTCCAAGAATGTGTAAGAGATGTTCAAAACTCAAATATGTCTAGCCACAACTAAGTAGAAAAAGAAATATCCATTCCAACTATATATAAAATGTGTGGTTTCCCATAACATTACATGAAGGAATTGGGGAGAGCTTCTCACAAGCAGTGAGCTGTGCTCTTTCTAGTTTTATACTCACAGATTGGGACCTACAGTTTTGCACGGGTTCCGAACGGTATTTTTGAGAAGCTTTCTCAAAGCTAAATACTCGACAGTGTTGCCGCTACTAAGCGAGCTGACCGCCGTCGAAAGAAATGTTAGGTAGTCTGAGCAAGGATCGAACCCTTGCACATCTCCAATGTGGTCTTCCTTCACACCCTGTAGCGAAGCGTACGTTAAAGCAGAGTACCTCTAAATACCTCACTCTGAAAGCCCGACTCCTCTCCTATAAATACCATCTACATTCTAAAACAATCAGACCAATAGTTTAGAAGTTCTGATATTTTATCCACTTTTTTTGTAATCGGCTCCACTGTGTGTTGTATTATCCAGATTGTGTCGCATATCTGGATAAGAATCGCATTTAAATAAATCATGAAATATTTTCCAATTCAATACAAACAATGTGTCAAAATGACAAACAGGGGTTTCTCTAAGAATATTCATTATATTTGATTTGGCCTTGTACGTGAATTTCTCTGTTAGTGAAAAAATGTCACTCAAATAAAAATATTTGTTAAGCTAATACGAAATTGATATGTCCTACTCTTCTGGAGTAGGGGATAATAAACCCACCGACAACTGAGGTTACGAAGTGTCATTAGAAGGGGCAGGTCAAAAGGACAATACCTTGCCCTTACCGTACAAAATGTAGCAGGGATGTCATTTATAGTCCATAAAGAGGTATTTTTGGTACTTTGAGAAGGGTCTTTAGTTTTCCATGTATTTTCAAGTGTTTGGATTTTGATTACACCCCAAAACGAACAGATTAAGTTTAGTTTTACAATGAGGGGATGATTGGAACATGGACACAAACACTCTCTCTCACTCATTCCGTTAACCATTCGTTTGATTTGTTGTGTGAAATATAAATTAAACACCTTTAAACAAGTTACCAAAGGATTTGGGCAGGATAAACAACGGAAGGATGTTTATAAACATCCCAGACACTTAATTGTGTTAACAACATAAAATACCATAATCCAACAAACTATTAAAGCTAAGTAAGAGAGAGATATAGGGTGACAGGATACACGCGTTTTTTGTTGTCGGATTTAGCGAAATTTAAAAATGTGTCCTTGTTGCCTGTACCCCGAAATCACCACACAAAAAGAACATAGAAATTGAGCGTTTAGGAACGAAGACAGATTTCAAACATTTGTGGGATGGTGGCGAAAAGTTAAGACAACTTTAAATCTTATTGAAATTGACTAAGGACAATTAAGGATAATCACTCAATTTGTGAAGGGTAATTCCAAAGATTACCTTAGAAACGTTTTTGTTTGAAAGAATTTTATTTTCAATTAAGCATTTTATTATCAATTGCGGGAACACGAAACGAGCTTGGAAGTGTTGAGAGGTAAAACCACCGAAAATTTTTCTGAGAATTGAAAAAGTTTACGAATTACTGGTAGAAAAGTTAAATGACTTCTGACTATGATGTTAAGTAATAAAGCATTTGAATATTCCATGCCGGCGTTCCCGAGAATGACAAAAATACTGTTCCCTATTTAGAGGAATAAATAAATCTTTTCCCATTACAGGGGAGAGGTCCTCACAATCCGTGATCTTCTTGCATTGTAGTTTGACACTGATTGATTGGGACCTAAAATTTTAAACCGTCGCCGAATTTTCTTTGAGGGGCTTTTTCATGGCATATTACTGCATAGCGTTGGCCGCCCTAAGAGAGGGAAGAGTTCTCCAAAGAAATTAAAGGGGTTCAGAGTGGTCATTGAAACCACGTTCTCATGTACAAGATTCGCGCAAACTAGTCATTGCACCTCCGACGCACAGTGGTTTCCATCGGTCAAAATTCAATATATTTTAATGGAGTTGTTGGCAAAGGGTCATGGCATATTTGTAGTTACTAAAATTAGAAATCGGATAATTAAAAAAATATATTAGAAAATTTTTTGAACTACTGTTAACTACTTTTCTTATTTTTCGATCTTAAAGAAAATAAAAAATCTGTTTTCATTTTCTATATTTTTTCAAAATATTTTGACGTATTCGTTCATAATGCGTACATGAAATGCGTATTGAAAAATAGTAAAAAGGGTGTTTCTTGCCTTAAACGCAATGGAAAAATTTTGTTTAAAGCTAATATACGAGGGCGGATCAATAAGTCCGTAACTTTTTGAATGAAACACAGTTTTTATTGCAAACAAATCCAATGAGTGTTCGAACTCACGGGCTATGTGTTAACACCTTTTTGTTACACGGTACCTGTTCGATTTCTATGAACACATTAGTAAATGTTACAGTCGAAATAACAGCGTTCAATCATATGATGACGTTACATTTAAATAATATTAATACTTAAAATTATTTAAAGACCCAGTGCAAGCACAAGCGTCATTATTTTCTTGCTTAATACGTTTTGTTTTATTCCCACAAAAAACAAAGAGAATGCAAAGCAACAGACACCTGAACATACATACATTGTACAAGTTCACACAATTTCCGTTGCTCTCGTGCTATCTCATTATTATAAACGTATAACCACGTCATTATTCTCTTTGCTCTGAGAGTGCTCCGCACCCACACAAGGCAACTATTCGCTGTCTCTACATCAGTGTGTGTGTTTTTTCGCAGTTTCACAATCTGTGTTTCGAAGTCGGGCAAATCTGTGTTCTATATAGGGGTAGGTCACCCTTATGATTTAGGGGCATGAAAAATAGATATTGGGCCGATTCTGAGACCAACCCGATATGCACACAAAATTTCACACAAATCGGTCCAGCCGTTTCGGAGGAGTTTAACGCCTAACAATCTGAGTGACCGCAGTAGGACAATCTGTGTGACCACAGTCGGACAATCTGTGTGATCACAGTCGGACAATCTATGTGACCGCAGTCGGACAAAATGTGTTCGGATGTATTCACTTTGTGAATTTAGTCCCTACCCGCGCCTATAGATATTAACACATCAAACAAATTTATTTTTCAACATAATCTCATTTTAGCTCAATACACTTAGTCCAACGTTTCTCAAATTGTTGTATCCCTTCCAAAAAATAGGATTTTTCGAGGTCCATAAAATAGGCATTTGTTTGATCAATAATTTCATCGTTGAAGCTAAATCTCTTTCCACCGAGCCATTTCTTTAGGTTTGAAAATAGAATATAGTCACTGGGGGCTAAATCCGGAGAATATGGCTGATGAAGTACCAAGTCGTACCCCAATTCATGGAATTTTGCCATTGAGATACACTCGTGTGCACCCGTGCATTATCTGGATGAAATATAATTTTTTCTTGGCCATATGGGGTCGTCTTTTTTTTTAAATCCTCGTTAAATCGATCCAATAAGTTGGCATAATAGTCGCCGTTTATTGTTTTCCCCTTTTGAAAATAATCGATGTGGATTATCCCGTGTGCTTCGCTAAAACCAGGTGCCATCACCTTATTGGCCGACAAACTTACCTTGGCCGTCTTCGGAGCCGGTTCACCCGCAGAAACCCATTGTTTAGACTAATACTTGGTCTCCGTAGTGTTGTAATGGATCCATGTTTCATCCACAGTTACAAATCGCTTCAAAAACTCCTTCGAATTGCGGTTAAATAACTCCACACTGCCATATGAAATGAATATGGCATCAACAATCTCACGCACTTTTACTCTTCGATCGGCCAAACACATATCGTGGATTTTTTCGACATTTTCTGGTGTATTGACCTCAATTGGCCGTCCAGAACGTTCAGCGTCGTACTTGTGCGACCACAGCGAAAGTCAGTAAACTACTTTTTTTTACCATTGAAATCGATGGTTTAGCGTCTCCTTTCCTTGGTTTGATTGACGGCTTTTTTTTCGCAAACAATAATGTTTAAATGAGCACTCGAAATTCACTATTCTCAATTTTTCAATAAATGCACGAGGTTGTATGTTTTGAACAGCTATTAAACACAAAGCAAATGACGGAACTTGTTCAAAATTTGACAGTAGTCTACACTGTCTATACGACTGCACTCGTTAAACAGGTACACTGAAGCTAGAATTTGTTAAAAACAAAACGATTACGTCAGAGTTAGGCCAATGTGCCATATGAATGCGGTACGTTTCTGCGGACATTTTATCCGAAACGGACATTAGTCACGAACTCATAACGAATTCGTTTTCGTATGAAATTCCTCTCGAAAACGCGAATCGTTGTACTTTTTCAGATCTTTCTCGAACTTCAAATGCGAATCCGTTTCAGAGTCGTTTTTTGGAAATAAACTGAATTCGAGACGGATTCGCTTTTATCAATTTTTGCGCATTCGAAACGGATTCGATCTGAGTGCCATTTGCATTAATATGAATTTCTGTCTATTTAATTATATTTATTGAACATATTCGTTTGCACGTGAATTTTATGTAAATTTGAAATTTATTGTATTTGGTATATTTGATTCTTTTAGAAATACGATCGTGAGCGTAACTCGACTTCGTTCATATGGCCACCGCGGGCACGTCGGCAGCGGTCGATTCGTTGGACCCAATTTTCGATGACTCGGTCACACATGTCGGCCATAACGGCCGCTATTTCGCGTTCAATGTTGGCTCTAAGTTCTTCCAACGTCGTCGGCTTGTAGACGTATACCAATGATTTGACGTAGCCCCAAAGAAAAAAGTCTAGAGGCGTTAAAGCGCATGAACGAGGCGGCCAATTGACTGGTCCATTTCTTGAGATAACACGCTCACCAAATCTACTCTTCAATAAATCGTTTGTAACGTGTGCTGTGTGGCTTGTGCATGATCCCGTTGAAACCACATGTCGTCCAAGTCCAAGTTTTCCAATTCGGGCCAAAAACTAATCGGTAATCAGGGCGCGATAACGATCGGCATTCACAGTAACGTTAGGATCGTTATTGTCGACGAAATGCAAACCGCAACAAACTGTTATATTTTGTGGATGAAGTGGTGATTCATGAAGCACATGTAGATTTTCACCAAACCAATAAAGCGTAGTTTGCTAATTGGCGAACCCATTGAGCCAAAAATGAGCTTCGTCACTGAAGATGATTTTGCGATGAAATTCATTATCTTGGCGCATCTTCTTCGGAGCCCAATCGGGGAACGTACGTCGCGCCAAATGGACCATCGGCTTCAATTCTTGAGTCAGCTTGATCTTGTATGGGTGTCAACCAAGATCTTTACGCAAAATTCGCCAGAAAGTGGTCTTGGCGATGACCACTTCTTGAGAACGCCGCGGAATCGACTGATTTGGATCGTTTGTTAGGGACGCCTGAACGTGAGCGATATGTTCATCACTTCGACCAACCCGTAGTCTCCCTGGCACGGCAGCATCACACAATGAATATGTAGATTCAAATGTTTCCACTAAACTTGTTATTGCTTGTCTACCTACTAGGGCGAGAATAACGACCGAAATTTTGAGTTAACACTCTTAAAGTTGTTCGTTCGTGTACTTTACCGTGATGAAAATGTTGAGTTTACTGAAAAAAAAGGAAAGTGACAGTTAGATGGTCAGTGAAATACATGGTGCGTTCATAAATTAAATTCAAAGTTGTCAAGTACCTATTAGAAAACCCATTATAAAAGACAGTTGAAAAGGTGGATGGGAACGTCCAAGGGTAGCTCTTGCCTGCACCAAATTGAACCCTCAGAAGATAGCGTCAATTTAACGAAAAATTTCACAATTTTTCGTTCCACCTGCATGCAATTCACCCACAGTAATTCGATTTATATTCGAAATAGGAAGAGATGTTTGGGCCATAACTCCGGAAATTTACCTCCGATTAATATAATACATACCAAACTGAGAAAGAGAATTTTACCACCACTTTAGCTGAGTGCTAACTTTTTATAATTGATCAGAAAAAAAATTGTTATTCACGTTTTGGGACAAACAGTTGTGACATTTTTCGTTAAATTCCGAGTGTTCAATGTAATGCAGCACAAGTTACCCTAGCAAATTGCGGAACACATCAACCTTTCCAAATGTGTATAATATTGTTACGAATAAGTAAAGGCGTTTGCTTGCTCTTAATGACTCTACTAACAGTAAAGGCGTTTGCTTGCTCTTAATGACTCTACTAACAGTATGTAAACAACAGGCGGTTAGTGCTGAGCCTGAAAGTATGCATTGTAACAACGTACCAGCTCGCTAAACCAGTAGCATGAATTCGCCTCAGTTAAGGTAATTCTCCACCATTCGAGATGATTCTACAAAGATAAGCAACAACAACGACTAGAAGGTTCTTCAATTCGCTGGATATAACTTCATTTGAGTATGGTGAGTTGGTGTAAATAGAGGAGGTCTTTGGAATGGAGAGTTCAGTTTGTGATTCACAGCCGGAAAGTAAGCAACGCGATTTGATAGTAAAACATAACACTTATTGTAAAGTGGTGGAGATAAAGTAAACTGTTGTATTATATAAGAAAAATAAAAGGGAAGTTAAACCGCTGTAATTATCGTAATTTAAAACGAACGTTGTTTTACTATTTGGAATAAAACAACGCAAAAAGGACGAATAAGGAAATTCGTAGCAATATTTATTGAAAGCTTTTGCCCACAAAACTTATCTCAACATTTTTTTTCAAAAACGAAATTTTTCTTAATATTTAGTACAAAAAATTGTATTAGCTATAAACAGAAGATAGTAGTCGTAGTAAAGTCAACAAAGTATTATTTTTAGTGAAGAATATTTGAGGGAAATATCTCCAAAGCAGTAGGAGATACAGTTCATTAAATATGAAAAAAACAAATAAATTTTTTTCGATTTTCAATATTCGAAAAAAGCAAATGCTCGCAATACGAAAAAAAAATTAAATTTTTTGAACGCATTTTGAACAATTACGTCAAAATATTTGTATATAATATATTTAAGAAAAAAAACTGATTTCGTATTTTTTTAAAAAATCGAAAAATAAGACAAGTAGTAAACTTTGGAATATATTTTAAAATAAGTCCAATTATCTGATTTTCATTCATTATATCTGCGCATAATCCCTCAATCCTTACCAAAAGTCGATTTTTTACCGAACTTGAGAATGTTTACTAGATCAAAAGATGTGAGATGGTGCTAATCGTGAAATCGGGTGCATGGCGACCAAGTTTTACGAGCCCAGGAACGAAGTTAGTGAATTTGTAATGTACCTTGCTTCTGCATTTCAAACAAGTGAAATATTCCAGATTTTGAAAATAACACTTCAGCTTCGCCAATGTGGATAAATCAGTGGGTTTGGCTGTGACTTCGCATCAACACTACATTTTATGAAATTAAAGATATTGTAAAAAATCACATAAAAAATAGGATCTCATTTTGTCTCATAAAGGGATTGGGGACACCCATAACTCCATTTCTATCATGGTTGTGGACTTGAATTTGGCAATTGCGTCCAATGTTTCTAAAATCCACATTTTTGATTTCAATAACCATAAGTTTTCGAGGATCTGATTTTGTGATATCATCGAAACGACTGTCACGAATTCAGGCTAAACACTGATTTAAAATAAAACTTTGATTCATATTCCAACTACAGTTAGAAACATATAGTCTCTAAAACTACTCTGACTCAGGCTCCGCTTCTGATACTGAGGTTGACTCTGATACGGACTCTGAAACCGATTTTAACCCTGATTTTGATTCTTACTCTTTTTTTGGAAGCCCTGGATGTTTGTAGTCTTTGGAAGATGCACGCTGAAAAATTTGTCTTTTTTTGTTTTTTGTATTCAAATATAGTATACTTGCGTCCAACCACATTGTGTTTACTAGTCAATATTAAATTTTTGAGACACAATGATTAATGTTTTATAATATATGAGTTTGTGACCCAAGTCTGTCTTTGTTTGTTGAAAACTGTTAAAAACGAAAAAGTGATAGACGAGAAAGAAAGATAAAAGCAGCAGATCTTCAATTCATGAAAACAATTTTCCAAACATATAAAAACGCATAATGCTCTAAGGTGCGTTTTTATCAGCGCGCACATATACCAATGGTGCCTTAGTACTAAACTACACCTTTCACACGTCAACCCCCTTTTCTATTTACATAGAACTATCTATAGCTACTACTCCTCGAAGGCGCCAGCTCTTTGTGTTACTCCACGAAATTTTTCCCTTTGCACTTCTAAAGTCGGAGCGGAGTGTTGCTTTTCCTAGGTTCTATATCGCATGTAGCTTCTAACAAATTCACTTTAGGAAGATACTATGTTTGAGTTATTCTGCAAACTTAGGTTAGGTTGGAGCATACATGGGGCAAATTAATTATATGACAATTATAATTTGTAGTTTAATTTGAATTACCTTTCGAAATGCAAATTCAAAAAAATGTCAATACCATTGGCAATTGTACTTATTTTCAAAGCATTTCCTTCATATCTGGCAATTTTGGTTTTCAAATTTTTATACAATACAGGTTTATGAATTTGAAAGTACTATGAGGCAATTCCTATCAAAGCCACAAACCTCTATATATAAAATACTTTAAAACAGAGTTGCCAGCAGTCAAACAAATTCAATACAATTAAAAGCATTCCCATATTTCATTACTAGAGGCATCCGATTCCACAACCTGCATTTGCATTGCCTGAGCAAATGCAAATTCAAAATATTTTAATTGCCATTGCGAACAATGGTAATTCTTTTGCATTTACATTAGATAAAGTAATGCAAATTAAAATCCAATGCAAATTAAAAAAAACCCATGTATGGGTCGGAGTGACAGCCTGCACGTCAGGCTCACTTAGACCTTGTGTCCATTGTGATACCATTGGGACAAAAGGAAAAATATGAAATTTCCCTAGGCCTTACCGATGAACCAGTTTGATTGCTTTAAAATGCTCAAAAATTGGCGGATGCTAACATCAGTTAGATTTGCTAATTCCCCAAAGAAATGTTAGTCTAGTGTCGCCTGACGCCTTCTGGAAAGAGCGAGCCACAGACACAGAGGCGTTCTATTGACTCCAACTCCCCTTCGTTACCACAGCTTCTGCAAAAGTAATTTCTCAGAGACTTTCAGTATCTCTGCGTATCGTCCATATGAGATAGTGACCCTCATGACAGACATGATATGTGAGATGTCCGGTCTCGATAACAACAGCAGGGCAGTAGTGCGTTCCAACTCTAGGCGGCCTACATCAGCTTCGAATGTACACAGTTCCCTACTAGTGACTATCTACCATTAGTTGCCATAAGTGCACAATTCCCCAAAAGATGCTTTCAAGTTGCACGAGGCATCACAGAAACATTCGGTTGAGGCAGCCGCATTAGCCTTAACCGAATTTAGAGGTTGGCACAACTACACTAGAGGTCATCACAGCTAAATCAGAGATTGTCTCAACCGAACTAGAGGTTGTCACAGCCGAATTACAGGTTGTAACAAACGAATTAGGGGTTTTTCAAACCGAAGTATAGGTTATCGCAACCGAATTAGAGGTTGCCGCAAACGAATTAGGGGTTGTTGTAACCGAATTAGAGGTTGTCGTAACCGAATTAAAATAGTTTCATAACTGAATTTTTTAATGTTCGTCTATAATTTAGTGATGATTTATTCCGGTATTTTCATAAATAATTACAAAGCGAGGAAATAATTTATGTGGCGTAATCTTTAGCGTAACAACTTTATTATCAGGGTCACCGAACCTATTCTGACGATTTGTGTCTGTCGATTCCTAAACCTTTCTATAAAAAGATGATTGCAGATTATCTCAAACGACCGACCTAGAAAAAATTAACTGTTGACATCTGCTTGTAAATGTTGGAATTTTCTGCACGTTATAATTAATTAAAATATTTTTACGTGCCTTTCCTAGTAACCACAAACAAAATCTTGATATCACTGCGACCGCAACAATTGATTGTTTAATATAATATTTTTGATATAAGTAATAGATTGTTTAATATATTTGCTTCTAGAATTTTAACGTGAGATCTAAAATATTTAGAATTACTTTGTGGTAAACACTTAAAAAAATAATTCAGTTGTCCCAACAGAATTCATGAGAAATTCGTTTACAGAAACCGAATTGACGCCACATTCGGTCCTTGCAACCGACTTAGACAAAATTTGAATTCGACCAAATTGATACCAAATTTGATAGTAGCAACGAATCGGTTGCTGCAACGAATTGTATTCGAATTTATTCCAAATTCGATTATTGAACCTACATTTTTTAAAATTTTGTTGACATAACGAAAATAATTGAGGGTTAGCAAAATAATCAGTTATGAAACGAGGTTGGTTTAACCAATTTTCAGTTGTAGAGAAAAAAAACAGTCGTGACAACCTTAATTCGGTTCTGGCAAACGCAATTCGGTGGCAACAGACGAATATATGATTGTTACAACCTCCTTTCAAATAACTAGTTTTCTAAGTGTGTAAGGTAGTCCCGTCTTGCAACCATATCTGGCAACCATATCTGCTTTGCAGTATGTCCCTGTATGCCCCAAATTAGGTGAATATTAACCTGCTCTGTCATCGCATTAAGAGATTTGCCACAGTCGCGGGCAGTTGTCGAATTCAGAAAGATAGTTTACAGGGACTTGCTGGCAGCTTCACTATCACAGAAAATATTGATTACGACCTTAGTCAGAACATTACTGATCAGCCAATCAGCTATTTCCCTAACTGCTACGATTTCTGCCTGGTGGACACTACAGTGATCAGGCAGTCTTTTCGCCATGAATATCCCTAGGTCCTTAGAAAATACAACAAAGCCTACTTTATCATCAAGCTTTAAACCATCTGTATATAAGTTCTCGAATATCCTATGTCCAGGGATGCGACCATTCCATTCTGATCTATCAGATATAAGGGTAGGATACTTATTGTCAAAGAGTGGTTCGGGCAAAGTCTAATCGCTAATAACTGGAAGATCAGCCATAGTGTTGAGAATGACACTGTCTCCGGAGTCAAATTCTGACCCAAATGCCACTTCACTAATTCTAATAGCAGTAGCCCTGGCCGTCGGTGGTGCAATGGTTAGTGTGCGCGGCTCTTGTACATGAGATCCTGGGTTCGAACCCGGCTCTGACCACCTTCAAATTTTCTTTCGGCGGCGGTCACCTCGCATAGTGACGGCGACACTATCGAGTATCTAGCCATGAAAAAGCTTCTCAAATTACCGTTCGGAATCGGTGTAAAACTGTAGGTCCCAATCAGTGAGTGAAAACTGGAAAGCGCACAGCTCAGTGATTGTGAGAAGTTCTCCCCAGTCCCTTCATGGGATGTAATGGGAAACCATTTATTTAGCCCTGGCCTACTGCCTAGGTTCAATGTCCGCAGACTTAGAATCATGTCCATTATATCAGGTTATTTTATCCTCAGGCTCAGTTTATCGTTTCGATTATTTTCCATTTTTTGTACAAAAATGGAAATAATCTGTTTTTTAATATTGGGGATTTTGTGATTGGGGATTTTGATTTTGGGGATTATGTGGCACTCCCTCTAAACTCTTAGTGTGTAAAATAAAGAGTATATTTTAAAAATCCATTCGCCCATCACATTGTTTTGTTGCAATCAGGCGCCACCAACATATTGCAGGAACTATGCATATATTTGTTTGCATAGCTTTCATGAATTGAAAATCTGTTGGGTTTTTATTTCTTTGTTGTCTGTCACAATTTCAGCAGTTTTCAACAAACAAATTCATATTTGCTTCACAAAAATATATATTATAACCTGTTAATCATTGTGTCTCAAACATGTAATATTGAATATCAAACACGATGTGATTGGACGTATACTTGTGTATTTGCAAAATCTATTGTTTAAAAACACGCAGCAAGCATTGTTTACAAGCACAAGAATCGAAGATCTGTTGCTTTGTTGTCTGTCACGTTTTTGTTTTCACTAGTTTTCAACAAATACCAATTAATCATTGTATCTCAAACATGTAATATTGCATGGCAAACACAATGTGATTGGCCACTAGTATACTATATTAGCAAAAAGTTTCAAATGCCCCATATATTTGAATCCAAACCGCAACAAAAATACAGATTTTTCAGTGTGTAGGAGTAGTGAAATCGGTGGTATGGCTGTCAAGATTTTCGAGCCCAGAACCGAAAACAGTTGATCGGTAATGTATCAAGCATCGATTTTTATTATAAATTGAAGAAAAATGGATAAATTTTCGTGGATCCTATTAAATGCAACGAAGAAGATGACTCTAATATCTGACCACTTCCGAAAGTCGAGCAGGAAAATGTGATTCGGGTACATTTTTGCGACAGCTGTGTTGAAAAGGCAGCAAAAAATTAAAATCCTAAAATTGTTTTTTTTAGAAGAATGATTTTCCATTTCCCATGAGCTACACAGATTGGGGGTTTATTTGTTTTTTTATGTTACAAATCATAACTCCAGTCCGCTACCACTACGAAAGCCCTTCTAAGCATACGCGTTGAAAAAAACGGCTCCAGTAACATATTACAGGAAACATGTATATGTTTACAAGCATGGTTTTGAAGAATTGAAGATCTGCCGCTTTTTTGTTTCTTTGTTGTGAGTCACGTTTTTGTTATCACCCACATTTGGGTAAAAAAAAACATATTATAACCAACTAACGATTGTGTCTTAAACATGTACAATTTAATAGCAAACACAATATGTTTGGACACAAGTAAGCTGCAACCACGTTATATTTGCATGCCAACAACTAAGATAAGCGGATTTTTCAGCGTGTAGTTAAAATTCAGAAATCTACAGCTTTCTAAACTAGTGGCTCACAGAAATTTACTTGTACGTCGATTCTACTGTTGAAATTATGATTCCGTCTCCTACTCTAACTCCATTTTTTCTTCTAACTCCCAGTTAACTTTGCATCCGAGTCTGATTTGATATGATTATGTTTTGTATTGATTATGTTATGTATTGATTATGTTATGAATTTTCTTATCTCCCTTTTTAGCACTGTTTTGTCACCATTAATAAAACAAGGTTATTTTTAAAATATGATAGGAATAACAGTTTTCCTTATTCGTCCTTTTTGCGTTGTTATATTCCCAATAATAAAACAAGGTTCGTTTTCAATTACGATAATTACAACGGTACAACAGTTTACTTTATTTTCACCACTTTAATAAGTCTTATATTTTACTATCAAATCGCGTTGCTCACTTTACGGGGTTTAATCACAAACTGAACTCTCCATTCCAAAGACCTCCGCTACTTATACCAACTCACCATACTCAAATGTAGTTATCTCTAGCGAATTCAAGAACCTTTTAGTCGTTGTTGTTATTTATCTTTGTAGCATCATCTCGAATGGTGGAGAATTATCTTAACTGAGGCGAATTCATGCTACTGGTTTAGCGAGCTGGTACGTTGTTACAATGCATACTTTCAGGCGCAGCACTAACCGCCCTGTTATTTACATAATGTTAGTATGGTCATTAAGAGCAAGCAAAAGCTTTTACTTAGTCGTAACAATATTTTACGTTACACTTTACAATAAGTCTTTATTTGATATCACTATTGCCGACGAACTGTATCACGTCAGCTATTTATACGTGTTTTGCCACTAGGTGCCAGCTTCTCTACCTGTTTCTCGATAATTCTGGCAGCGTCTCCAATATTCTGTATCTTGCGTTGCCGTTAGAATCTATGGAAAGCCGTAGACGGTACTGCCGATAAGATTTCTCGAATAGTGGAGACAGATCTTAACCGAATCGGTATTGAACCATGTATGCTGTTAAAGGGCATACTTTTAGGCGCAACATTAACCACCATGTTACTTACATTCGGTCACAAATGTTAGCTAAGCTAAATAAGTAAACCATTCACATTAACATTACTTTGAATTATCCATCAATTATCCATTAATCGTAACAATGACATAAAGATCTTAGATATTGACAACTCATTCTTGAGATGTTTTCTTCCTGTATCAATATAACAATAGAGTGATGTGAAGGATTATGATCTTGTCTGAGGATAATGTAAAGCGTTTAACAATAAAATTAGTATGTATGTATATGTATTCTTGATTATTTCGATATGGGTATATACACGGCCAGCAAATCTTCAGTATACGTATATATTAGGGCGGGTCAAATTGTATGGAACGATTTTTTTTTTGATGAAGCGTATATCAAAAACGTAATCTATAGGTGATTCTGAGAAATTTTGCTCAAGAGACCATAGCTCTAAGTCGGATTTGGAGCCCCCCAAAAGGTATTTTTATCACCTTTCAGAATCTGTATTGATACCTGTAGAATAAGTCGTCAATGGCAGCATTGATTTTTTCAGATCGATTTTCCTACAAAAAGGAGTTCGAAAACATAAAAGTTGATAGTAATAAAAGTTGTTGGAAATTATCTGAACTTTCATAATCTGCAAAAAAAATCTCGAAAAAAAATGGAAGAAAGTTCAGAATTTATTAGTTAAAAGTTAATTTTAGGCTATTTTTCGACAAAAAATTATTAATATCTCTACTAAAAATAAAAAAAAATATAGGTATCATTACATATTCTGAAAGGTGATAAAAATACCTTTCAAACAAGCCCACATTGAGAAATGACGAATGACGAATTTAATTAAATTATTCTATGTATATATGGAAAAATATCTATTTTGAAATTTTGGGGGGCTCCAAATCTGACTTAGAGCTACGGTCGCTTGAACAAAATTTCTCAAAATCCCCTATCGATTACGTTTTAGCTATACGCTTCATCAAAGAAAAATTAACCCGCCCTAGTATGTATATATGTATTTCCTACAGAAAATAACCATATATTTTCCAATAATATACCCTTGATGTCCTTGAGACATAAAATCGAACATGTGATTAAAATAGGCAAGAATAAGCGCCAGCGTCTAGGATAATGAATGAATTTATTAGTTCACATATTGCGATAAGTGTGTTTTCTGTTTTCTTTCACCCCGCGATGGACAACTTCCTCGTGTCCTTTAATTCCTTTGAATCCTGTAAAGAAAATGAAACACTTTACGAGCAAACATATTTTGATGTTTATACCCTGTTTGTTGTAGTTATTATTTTGGGAAACTCATATGTACATACAGCAGAGAAGGAAAGAAAAACATATTTTTTTTGGTCCATTCTTAGAAGCAATCGAGGGATACAAACACAAATACAATATAAAATGTCTCTGAGGCGGATAAACAAGTGAATGAGCGCGAATAACGAAAGACAAGAAACAAACACGAGTGGGAGAATATCTAGGAAGGATATACATAATCCATAAATATTGTTAGAGGCCATTAGGGTGACTTTAGAAAAACAAAACATATCTTCAGTGATGGCGACGCGACAAACACATCCAAAGATACTTAAAGAACATAGACAAGGGCGCAGTATCTGATTCCCTTCACCCCTAATACCAAGTGTAGGAGTGAAGGTTAGACAGACAGACAGAAGTTGTGACGGTTGGAGTGACGTTGCCCTTATGATTAAATGTGGAGGACGATTTTCAGAGAAATAAAGGAAGCGAAACAGATAAAATATTTGTTATATTCAAGGATATTTTTATTTTATTTTTGCCGCCGTCCTGCCCTTTTCATCAAAGTAGTGGTTGTATGAATTTAAAGGTAATATTAGGCGGTTTTAGTGAACAAAGTTTTTAAGCATCTGGAAAACAAATTTTTTTAATTCGTTATTTATATTCTTTATAAACCGTAACACACACATGCCCAATCACGAATATGAGCATCGCTTATAGTTGTATGCATTTAAGCTTGAATTAAAGCGGTTTTAGTGGCAAAACTTTTAGATCTATTACCTCCAAATAAAACAGGAAAATTAAATTTCTTAATTAAAAAATATTAAAATTTTTAATAAAGCGGACCACGCACATGTCGAACATTAGCTTGAGAACTGGTTATCATTTAAAAAACAATATTGTCTTTTTACTTGTCAGTCCCAAAACCAAAAAAGTGTTGAAACACTGTTGTGTCCATTACACCCTTGAGTGGAAAATATTGTTACGATTTTCCTTATCGCCTTTTTAGCGCTGTTTTATCTCCTGTTCATAAAACAATGTTCGTCTTAAATTACGATAAATAGAATAGTTTTAGATATTTTTGTTTTAATCGCTGACTAAACGCAAATTGCTGTCGTCCCGCTATTTAAACTAGTTATATACCTTGGCACAGAGTTATCTGGCAATTTCCACCCGCTACCAGTCTTCAAGCGCAGCAAATCTAATTTCTCGAAAAGTCCAGTAGCACCTACAATATCCGTGATCTGTCGGTGTCGCTATAGTCCTATGCGGAGATTACCCTTTTCCAGAACCAGTGGCATTGCCGTTTTCATTCATTCATCAAACTGACTTGTTTTTAAGGTATACTTTCAGGCGCAGCATTAATCGCCCTGTTATTTACATTATGTCAATTTGGTCATTAACTTAATCGTAACAATATGTTAATAATCTTGATTTAATTGTTAATCTAGATTAAATTGTACCAATCAGACATGTACCAATAAAAATGTGCCAATCACCCTCGAGCCCATGATATAGACGCGGAACACAGACTTGGACGACTTGAGCATTAGGCTCGTTGATAATATGTTTCCGGGCTCATAATAGCGCAAAAAGGTAAACAACATTATTATCAAACATGTCAGTATGCTGACTCATCACCGTAACTGACACGTGAAATGAATCGTGCGTTCGCTGAGAAATCTCATCGGAATCGATAACACTGATGCAACGTGAAGCCAATCCATGACGGGCTCAAAGAACGACGGAAATATGAAGGAAAAAACGGCCTCTGTAACAATATTCAAGAACCATGTATATATTTGGAACATCAATATACATACATGCAAGAATTATTTTCATAAATTTATGGTCTTCTGATTTTTGTTTCTTTGTTGTCTGGCATGTGTTTCTTTCAGCAGTTTTCAACAAACAAATCCATATTTGGGACACAAACTCATAGATTATGACATATAAATCATTGTGTCTCCAACATGTTATATTGAGTAGCAAACACCATGTTTTTGCACACAAGTATACTATATTTGCCATAAGCTACAAACACGTTATATTTGCATCCAAACAACAAATAAAAGACAGTTTTTTCAGCTTGTATATAAATAACAAAACATTTTAGTTTCCATTACTGAAATGTGCCAATTTGTGGAGACTTGTTAAATCTCTTAGCAGATCCGAAAGAGTATTACTCCTTATGCAACACCAATCTGGCTAAACCTATAGATGTACTTCAGCACACTGCTGATAGTGACACAGACGAAGACTAATTTTTCGTGTCCGAGAAGGAACAGGATGTGACAGTGTTTTGAGAGACCAATAAATATTAAGGTTTCTGCACATCAACCTCCATAATAAACAAGTGTCATCTGTCACTTTAAGCTTTTAACTAGCACATGACGAGACAGAGGTGGTCCTAACCCAAGAGCACTGTATTACATAAAACAGTGTTCGTGGGCTGAGGAAGAAGGGCACAAGATAATAGACAAACTAGGCGTTACCATTCCAAGAGCTATCACTGTTGCCAGAAACGAACTGAAAATGTTCCTATTAACGGCATATGACGAGATAAAAAACATTGCGATCAGCGTGGAACAGATGCAACATTTGGCTGGACGCATTGCACATGCCTATTGAGGAAAAGAGACCATAAACATCTGTCCCGCGGGAAAGAAAACAGTTGTCATCAGCACCTTTCAGATGTCTAATAGAGGAGATAAAAAGTACACTGTCCATTATGGGGTAGCACTGCCACCAATGAGAGGGGTGCAGCAGTTGTTCCAGGCAAGAGCTACTAGATGCAGCCTCTGCAAAGGAGAACCTGTATCAGATGATCAAGGAATGTAATGTCCCTGATGATAAATCGTTTATAATCGTTTATAATATATCGGATACCAGTTGGACTGTATCGTGTCTGGAATGTGGGGAAGCCTGACTGGTGCCTTTATAAATAGACCTCCAAGAGTTCCTTGGGAAGAGAAACATCTATTGATATATATATATGATATGGTATATGATAGTAGTGGACCGGAACACGAGCACTCTCAACAAGGCGCTACAAAAACCTCTAGTCTGTGAACGAATCCAAGGTGAAAGAAGAAGCCTCCATTTTATAACAGTTATGGATATAAGGAAGTCATGCCGATGAATTCTTGACACAGCCAAGACTTCGTGAGGCTGGCACGACTGGGATAATTACAAAGTTGGCCCAGTGTTAGGTTAGGTTGGAGTGGGAGCCTGACAATTTCTGACCAAAGTGACAGTACCCAACAGCAGTAGCTGTGGCATGTTGACAAGCTACAATGCCCAGTGGTATTAAATTTAGTATGACATTTAGTGACAATCACACCAGCCATTCGCTGAACTTTATCCAGTATAGAATAGTATAGAGCAGGATTTCCGTAGAGTCGTCCACCAGACAATAACGCAATACAACATTGTAGGTCTTACATCGTACTTACCATCAGGAAGAGAAGTACCAGGTAGTACAACCACCTTGGAATAAGTTAGATTACACAGTCCTGTCAGACATTGGGTTCAATCCAAGTACCATTTTCCGTGTCCGTGGTCGTTCCAGTAAGTTTTGGTATTTGATTTCGTTCTTGTTGGAACCAAGTTTTGGAACGAATTTCCTTATCGCACGTTGCGGGATGGGGGCTAAATGAAAAATTTTTAAACAACTTTTTTAACTACTTTATTACACCCCATTATTATCAACTATATTGGGTACTTTTGGTTTGGTTTGGTTTAAAGGGTAGTTTTCTAGGTGGAGCCTGTGTATTACATATTGTAGTTTTGAACCCAATAAAAAGTGAACTTAGAAAAGCCAAGGTGCAAGACTGGAAAATCCATGAAACACAACCCTCAGCATGTAATTATGTTTGGCAGCACTTTAACACTCGTACTTTTGGTTTATGTCCAGAATAATTATTTCTTGTTTAATGGGAAATTTTCTAGGTGGAGCCTGTTTATTACATATTATAGTTTTGAACCCAATAAAAAGTAAACTTAGAAAAGCCAAAGTGAAAGAAGTTTAAAAAAATAACATCTTAAAGATGTACCTTTGCTTAAAAAAGTAAATTTTCTTACAAAAAGTACCTTTTCTTAAAAAAAGTAATTTTTTAAATAAGTACCTTCTCTTAAAAAAGTACATTATCTTACAACAAATTGCCTTTCCTTAAAAAACTAAATTTTCGTTAAAGAATACCTTTTTTGTAAAACAAAATAACTTTTCTTGAGATAAGTACCAATTCTTAAAATTGTATCTGTTCTTCCTTAAAAAAAAACTTTTCTTCAAAAAAAATACCTTCTCTTACAAAAAATACCTCCTCTTACAAAAATTCCTTTTCTTAAAAGTAGCATTTCTTAAAAATAGAGTGCCATCTTTTCTTTTGTTTTCTTGAGATAAGTAGCCTTCCTGAAGATAAGTAAATTTTCTTTAAAAAGTACCTGTTCTTAAAAAAGTATTCTTTGTAAAACAATGCATACTCTTAGGCTTTTTCTTAGCTTAGTGACGGCGACACTGTCGAGTATTCAGCCATGAAAAACCTTCTCAAAATACCGTTCGGAACCGGTGTAAAACTGTAGGACCCAATCAGTGAGTGTAAAACTAGAACGCGCACAGTTTACTGGTTTCACGGGATGTAACGGGAACAATTTTTTTTATTTTAATAAAAGAGTACCTCTCATCAAAGGAAGGACCTTCTCGGGAAAATATAATACATATTCTTACAAAAGGGCCCTAAAAGTATACTTTTTTTACAAAAAGACATTCAATAAATAAAAAATGTCTTAACAAAAGTTTATCATTTTACAAGATCCATTTAAATTACAGTATTTTTCAACAGGCGCCTTTTGTGTGTTAGAACTAACTAGTACATAATATATAGCGAAAGGAACTTCGTTCCAACCGGGTATCCCCTGACACCTCATGTAATTTTTTTTGTTCCTTGTCATTCAATTTGGTACACCAAAACGGTGTAAGGACTGAGGCGTTGCTGATGCATTCAGGAATCAGTAAAAGCAGCCGTTCAAACACAGTCTCCGGTAACCACTGACTACAAACCGACAATTCCGATGAGCACAGGTCGCTCAACAGTTCGGAATTAGAGAGTTTATTTTCAGTAGAACAACTTAGTTTTCAGATCTAGTTAAGCTTTGTTTCCCAATTTATCTTGCGGAGCTTCCAGCAGTTTAGGACGACAGAGCCTCGTTAGCGAAAACTGGGAACACCAAACTCAGTGAGAACAGTGGGCGAGGTTACTATTTGAGAATCCCCAACGTGAGCTAAGGCTATATAAGAAAATGGGTGCAGAGAAACTTTTTGATAGTCTTCTGTGAATCAATAGAAGATACATCCGAATCGTAGAGACTAAAGAAAACAGTGACATTAGGCAATTCGTCAATAGCTTATCTGAAGAACTTTTCAGGGCCGTGTGCAACCTGTAGTGCTGATTCACCCAATCTTCTTGTGGACACCCATTTCCTTGGCAACTCGCTGAACGAGAAGTTCACTGCAGATAAAAATACTCCACATGGATCGGAAGTTACCTTTGGAGTTGTTACTAAGTCCAGAATTAAATGGATCATCGCTAGCTTCAAACTCTCACGGGTATAAGATGGTGTCCTCAGGCTGTGGCCGATCTATTGATCAATTGTCTGATAAAGTTATACATCGGGAGTATAAACTTCCGATACATACCTAGAGGATGGAGGAATACGAAGTAGTATTTATTAACAAAGCGGGAAAGGCCTCCACCACTGCTCCTACAGATTTAGGCCTATAAGCCTGTCAACGGTCCTACTGAAAACTTTGGATCGCCTAATAGACGTACACTTGCGGGCGAGTATTCATGTTAGATTGATATCTGGTACACGGCAACTGCAAATCTACAGAGCCATCCCGGCATAAATTAGTAGGATATATGAATAAAACGTTGGCTGCTAGGGAGTATGTAAAGGGTGTCTCAGTAAGGTTGTTATTTTTAAATTTAGCGTCACCTCTTTTTTGTGCAAGCGGCAACTCTAAAATGCGGAAGCTGTTACATATGTTTAATATTATTATTACTATTAGAAATGAAGCGCTTTGCGAAAGAACAACGTGTTATCATTGTGAAAACTTGTTACAAAAATCTGGAAAGTTACCACACCAACCATTCGAAGACTGGTCAACAAATTTGAACAAACTGGGTCAGTTACGGACAGTAAGACTCTTGTGCATCAAAGTACCGGTCGGTCTCTTGCAAACATTCCTGCTGTAAACGAGAGATTCGTCGAAAACTCGAAAACATCAATTCGGCATCGTTCTCAACAACGTCAAATTTCACGAAGCACTACGCAGCGAATTTAAACAATATATTACCTTCACCTTCATGCACACAGAATTCAGTTTACTCAAGAGCTCAAACCAGCAGACCATGAAAAACGCCGGCAATTCGTTCAATTGGCTAATGGAGCAAAGTGTAGTCAATGACAATTTAAAAAAAAAAAAAATATTGCCCAATGAAGCGTATTTCCATCTGAATGGCTTCGTGAATACATAAAATTGTGGAATTTGGGGCTCAAAAAATCCTCATGTAATCCAAGAGAAAATAATGCACTCACAACGAGCAACTGTCGGGTGCGGAATTTGGTCAGGCGGTGTGTTTGTTCCTTACTTTTAGCAAGCGGAGGCCGAAATTGCAATGACTGAGAACGGCATTCGCTACAGGAACATGATAACGCAGTTATTGTGGCCTCATCTTTACGGCATGGATCTGGACGACATGTGGTATCAGCAAGACGGCACCACCTGCCACACCGCGCATGAAACAATTGATTTATTGCAGCAACAATTTCCAGAACAAATTATCTCAAGAAATTCTGATGTAAACTGGCCACCAAGATCATGCGATTTAAAGCCGTGCGATTTCTTTTTTTTGGGTTCTGTGAAATCTTGGGATTATGCGAATAAACCAGAAACAGTTCTTGAGCTAAAATTCGAGACCCAACGCGTCATGGGTGAGATACAGTCACATCTCTGTGAAAATTTCATGAAAAGAGTAAAGGTTTGGCATCAGAGCCGTTGGGGCCATTTGGCGGATATTTTATTCCGTACTTGATCGGAACATATCTCCTTTACAATCCCATAAAAAATCACAATAAAAAATGCATTCATACTGAGACACCCTTTATGTATATTAATCATGGTGGTCTCAAATCTGTTCCTGCTCTAAGATTCTTTTATGTTAAATTCGTATGTGTTTTGTTTTTGGACCTTGTAGTCCATTGTGATGTCATACGTTTGATTGCTTTCAAAATACCAAAACTTGGCGGATGCTACTGCACGCTGTAAAATCTGTCGATTTTTGTTGTTTGGATGCAAATATATATGGAGCTTGTCGCAAACATAATATACTTGTGCCCAAACGCATTGTGTTTGCTATTAAATATTACATATTTGAGACACAATGATTAATAGGTTATGAAATATGTGTTTGCGACCCAAATATATCTGTGTTTGTGATACAAATACAGCCATGTTTGTTTCACTGTTTCTGCTCTCTCGTGAGCAAGAGAATAAAGGAGGGGAAACGAGTGTGTGTATCTTGTAAGTGTTTATCTGTATTTTTGCATTATTCTCTCAGTGAGTGATTCATAAATATTCCTGAATGCGCGTGCAAATTGCAGATGAAGTCAGTGTTTCTTATTTTGGCTGTAGTATTGCGTACTAATTTCGAGTATTCAGTCGTCAGTGGTTAATCGGATAGAGGGTATTAAAAGCGCTTGATCAGTGAAAAAAGAATAAACAAACGCTCGGACGGTTAAATGGTTTGTGATGTTGCTTTGGTGTTTGTGTATGTGTTTCGCGTATATTTAGGTGTGCTATCAAAGTGAGAAACGATTTTGAGGAAAGAAACTGGAAAGGGCAACAAAGTGAAGCCCTTTTTCTGCCCGAGCCTCTACTGAAAAAATGGGAATGGCGGACCAATTGTGAAATATAATAAAAAAAAATACAAATAATTAATACACGCTTGTCTTGCATGAACTAGATTAGTATATAAGTATTTTGTTTGTGTACCACCGCATACTAATAACCAAGGCATAGTTGAAACCTTCTGAAAACAAAAACCTGAGTGACAGCAAAGGAGAAGCAACAGAGCAGCAGATTCTTATTTCATAAATAATGTAATGCATTCAATGCAAGTAAATATAAAAAGGGTAATTTTAAATACTTTAATTTTTTGTATTAATTATTTATAAATGTGGATATATATTGATCAAATTGATTATAATAAATAAAGAAAGAACAATTCGTTTCTAAATATTGTGTATTATGTTTGGGAGAAAATACGTATATACTACCACATAAGTATATGGAGGTTTGGGGCAAACATGCGAATGCTTCCACGTAAGTATATGGATGTTTGGGATGAAGCACGCATATGTTTACACGTAAAAGCATACATATTTGTCAATAAACATGCTAATGTTTGCATATAAATACACCTGAGTTTGGGACTTGCAAACATATAAATGTTGGAAGTGTGTTCCAAACATACACATGGTTCCTGCAGAATATGTTTGGGAGAATATGTTACAGAGACCGTTTTTTCAGCGTGTGTATCTAACTCCTCTTTCTTGATTTAATTTCCAATAAGACCATTAAAATAAAGTGCTCAAATTAAGTAAAGGACCTAGACTTGCCAAAATATTCAGCAATTTTGTGACTGTTCTCGGATATGCACAATGTTGCCCTCAATAATCTTGAAGCTGTCCTTGGATGTGCCCAAATATGTGGTTCGACCTTTCCAGCTCACCCCTCTTGTTCTAGATTGATGTTCACAACGACTAGAGCCTGGCTCTTACTGAATTCCCGTAAGAACTTATCAGTCAAGGGTGGTAAATCCCAGCAGCCTCACTATAAATTTTCCAGGAATATATCATACATAAATCCATTAAAATATGATTAGAATATAGTACGTTATATTTTCCAATTTCAAAACTTCCGTAAAAACAATCTTCTTTCTGTTTTGAAAATATTTTTTTCCTGACAAAACAAAAAAAAAACAAATTTGCTGGTTCCTTTTCAATAAACTACAAGCTACACAAAGTATTTTAAAGTGACCTACATGCATCTCACTATGCAATTATCAATATCTAGAGTCATCTTCACAACCTGCGAGAAGTTACTGCAGTATTTTCGAGAATTGGGAAGAAACAGCAACTATGGGTTTGACTGTAACTGCGAACAATATAAAATTAGTGGTTTCACATGCGGAGTTTTCACCCGATTAGAGCAAACGGTGAACGATTATAACCGTTGTACACTCACAACGTGCGCGGCTCTTGTGCATGAGGACGTGGGTTCAGTCCCTACTCTGACCACCTTAAATTTTTTTCGACGGCGGTCACCTCGCTTAGTGACGGCGACACTATCGAGTATTCAGCCATGAAAAAGCTAAATACCGATCGTTACCGGTGTAAAACTGTAGGTCCCAATCATTGAGTGTAGAACTAGAACGCGCACAGATCGCTGGTTGTGCGAAGCTCTCCCTAATCCCCTCGTGGGATGTAACGGGTTGTCACAACCAAACTAGAGGTCATCACAACCGAATCAATGATAGTCTCAACCCAATTAGAGATTGTCACAACCTCAATAGAGGTTGCCACAGCCGAATAAGAGGTTGACACAACCAAATTTAGATACTCGTAGTGTCACAAATTAATTTTGATTTTTTTTACTATTAAGTGATGATTTATTGTCCTGTATTCTTATAAAAATAAAATGTAACGCATAGACGGTCCTCAGTATCCTTGCACGAAATTCGTTTTGGGGCTTTTTAGGATGATTGAGCCATGTCCGTCTGTCTGGTTGGCAGGTCAGTACGATAACTGCAGTAAATCTTTACCGATGACAACGAAATTGTGTCAGTGACCAGTATTTGTCAAATCTTAGTTTGGGATTGAAAATTTGAGTTTTGACCACGCCCCTTCTGGTAACTCCCATACAAATCGACACCTTTTTCTTCTAAAACCTTTTTCTGGTAGATACGATTCGCTTCAACTCAAACATTGGTTAATAATCTGTAAATTTCTACTTAACTGAAGGAAATGCGCGAGGTTTCCACACAAAATTTTGGTACTTCCCATGCAAAAGCTTGGTGGTCGTCCGGGTTGTCAACGCGGTAAGTCACGTAAAACACTTCCGATCTTAATCAAATAAGATATTAGGCTTCATGTTATCAAACCCCAGTAACCGATTAAGAAAAAGGGTCATGTTGCCACACCCATTTTGGTGCCTCCCATACAAAAGTTGTTTGGCCGTCTGGTTGTTCGGCAAGATAACCCCCGTATATCTTTACCGATCACAATGATATTTTTAGGGTTGTCCAAACTTAGTTTGGAATTTAAAATTGACACTTTGACCACGCCCTTTTTGGTACCTCCCATACAAATCGACACATTTAGTACAAAATCATGTTACTTCTAATTTTTTTTTTGTGGTAGATGTGGAGAAGATAACTCGTCGAGATAAATCCCGCAAAGCCGAACTAATCTTTTTGAAATTTGGTATTAGGCACAATTTTGTCGGATATCTCTCTTCTATGGAAAATCAGTGGTTTTGACACAACCATTCTGGTCTCTCCCCCACAAAAGTTTGGCGGATGACCGGTTGATCGCCACGATAACTCTTGTAGACTACAACCGGTCTTAATGAAATTCGGTACTAGGCAATGGTTTCCTAAAAATTAAAAATTAACTACTGCTCTACTCCCATTTTCGTACCTCCCATACAAAAGTTGGGCGGCTTTCCGGTTGGATATCTGGCCGTCGGTTGTGCAGTGATAGTGCGCGCGGCTGTTGTGCATGAGAAAGTGGGTTCGATCCCTGCTCTGACCACCTTAAATTTCTGTCTACGGCGGTCACCTCGCTTAGTGACGGCGACACTATCGAGTATATAGCCATAAAAAATCTTCTCAAAATACCATTCGGAACCGGCGTAAAACTGTAGGTCCCAATCAGTGAGTATAAAAACTGGAACGCACTCAGCTCACTGGTTTGTGAGAAGCTCTCCCTAATCCCCTCGTGGGATGTAATGGGAAACCAAAACTCCTTTTTGAAAACTATGTTTCTATTAATAGAGATATAGAATGGCCTCGAGCTTAACTAATAAAATAGGAAGGTACGAATGAAAAGGCCGAATAAATAAAAATCATCCCTGATGAATTTGGGAAACCATTTTTTTTATTTTTATCTCCCGTAAACCACAACCGATCTTAGCAAAATTTGGTATTGATCCCTATTTTGTCAAAAGCTACTGTGTAATAACAAATGAAGGACTTCGCAATGCCCATTTTTGTAACTCCTATATAAATTTTGGGTAGGCCAATTCGCTAGTAGTTACGAAAAATCCCCAAAATCACTTGGATCACTGTGGAAGTCGTAAAACGAGGCAGTGCAGGAGACGACGTTTTATCCTATTTCGCGATCGAGGAATCGAACTGCATCATTAGTTTTTTGAGTTACAATTACGGTTTCATACAAAATATATGCTAGCTTGCCAGACAAACTGTTTTCAAAAGTACGCGCAACTTTTTTTTTTGTTCATTGTGCTCTTCTGCAGAACCCATAAAAAATAATTTTATAATTGTAAATGTTGATGAATAAATAATGTGAAAGTGAAAGAATTTATCTTATTTGGCGAAAGAATCTGATTACTGGCAAATTGTGAACGGAAAACTCAAAGAAAGTCGAAAAGTTACTTTTCTGCCGATGTTCTGAATCAACGAGCCCCACAAGCCTAAGCTATATTCCCTAAAGTTGAAACCCAAAACGTGTGGAACAACTTTGGCGAAGAAAGTTTACTGGTACACCCAACCAAATAGAAGTTAGTGGCTGTCAAAGGTGAGTCAAAATCGAAAAAAAAATTACATGCGGTGCCAGGGGACACCCAGTTGGAACGAAGTTCCTTTCGCTATACATTTTGTGCTAGTTACGCCTAAGGCGCATGTTGAAACATACTATAATTTAAATGGATCTTTAAGAAAAGATACTTTTGTAAAATGATAATTGTTTTTAAAGAAATTTTTTATTTATTGAATGTATTTTTTAAAAGCAAATGTATATTTTTAGGTCCTTTTTGTACGAATATGTATTATATTTTCCCGAAACGGTCCTTTCTTTAATGAGAGGTACTTCTTTTATTGAAAGATAATGTTTTTTTAGGAAAAAAGGTAAAATTTTTCAGAAGAAGTATAGGGTTTTTCAACAGAGGCGCTACAAAAGTAAATCAATAGGGACAGCAAACGACGCCATATTTTTCCCGCTCTTTTGACATTTCTCTTCAGTAAGGTTTGCCATTTCATCATGGAAAGATATACGAGCCAACAACGAGTCGAAATTATTAAAATTTACTACCGAAATTTGGAGTCAGTGGCCTCAACTTTAATAGCGCTACGATTCGGATTTTCATCGGAAAATCATATTCGGCGATGACGCTCATTTCTGGTGGAATGGCTTCGTCAATAAGCAAAATATGCGTTATTGGTCAGACAGCAATCCACACGTAATCCATGAGTCATCATTGCATCCCGAAAAAATTACGGTTTGGTGCGGTTTATGGGCCGGCGGCGTCATTGGACCGTACTTCTTCCGTGATGATCAAGTCCGGCACATCACTGTGAATGCGAATCGCTACCGTTCAATGATAACCGAATATTTTTGGCCCCAATTAGATAATATGGACTTGGAGGACATGTGGTCCCAACAGGACGGCGCACTATGGGGCCGAATGCCAAATTTGTGGCCAAAAGTCGAAAACGCATTCAATTCAGGTAAATGTTTGTGCTTAAGGGTTTTTGGGGTCGCTGATTACGAATCTGAAGTCAAAAATTGAAAAAACAAAATGGCGGATCCAATATGGATGACTTGTTTGAAAAAAACATTTTATTTATACATACATATATGACAACGATTAGCTTAAAATTGGGTTTAAACAGAAATTAAATTAAAATTATAATGATGGATAGATACTTTAGAAATTATTCATTACATAGGCTAGTTGGTTAAGTACAACTTTAGAAATCTTCGTCAGAAGAATCACTTGATTCACAGTCAGTAGATTCAACCGGAAAAAAGCTTGAGCTTTCCTCACTCGTTGAAATACTTGGCGCAGTTAATAACTGTACTGCTTCTGGCAGCAATGATTTAAACTTTTTACAATGTAATTTGCGCAAGCTAGAAATATATGGGTCAGATGATAATAGAAGCCGTGAAAAAAGGTCTTCCATAGTTTTTACTCGTGAACATTTTCTCGTAAAATCTGTTCTGAACTTTCTAATATACTTATTATTGGACTCTTGAGCATCTTCAGACATTTGTCCGATTGGTAATAGAGCAGAAGTTATTATTTCCTTGCCGTGAATTAAAATCTTATGCATTGAAGTTGGCATATAATACCACGGGTACAAGTGTACGAAGTCGCGAGCTGTTTGTATGGCATAATCTTGAAATGTAATTGGATTAATTTCGTGGCCACTCGAAAGTGCCTGCAGTAAAACATGAAAACGTTTGATAAGATCTTCATTCACCCCTGTGATTGAAGCAGAAGTGGTAGAGTTTTCAAAAAATCGCCGAGCGGTATTCCCATCATTCGAGCTACCAAAAGCAGGCTTCGGTTGATCGACTATCAGCCCCAATCGTAAACGAAAGCCTTTTTGAATGTTTTCTTTTCGGGTTTGAACAGATTCTTTATCATTGGAACTTCGCGCTTGATACTTTTTGATATCAAGTTTGTACCCTACATGCAAACAGCACTCGAAGAATCGAATCCATGCATGCAAACTTGACAAACCAAACTCTAAATGATCACTGTTGATTTCCTTTTCCAGCATCGCATCAATATTGTTAAAGTCTTTTGAAGTTGCTTTACACAAATAGCAACGTTGAGAAGATGTAGTATTTGTGATTGCATTGCAAACTTTACCGTCTATCATTGTAAAAGCAAGTTTGAAAGAAACGGTTATGGGTTTTAGATTTATGTCAGTTTTGTAAGGGACGAGGTTAGTCTCTTGCTTTTTAATGAATTCCATTTCGTTAACAGTGGCTTCAGTATTTTCGTGCAAAAATTGAATCCTGATTGGTCGACAAAAACGGGGAGAAGATGGCCTTGGATTTTTCCATACAATGACTGAATTTTGTTCTTCCTGGTCGGCTGATAAAAGTTGCAATGGAACGAGTGAGGTAACGAAAATGTTTGCATCAGACTGGCTTCCATCATCATCGGTAAATTTTTGCTTGAACGTACTTTGGCCCGAAGTGCCATCACAACCCCACTTACAAATTAAAGTCAAGTTGCGAACTTCTTCGTAAGACATACTGTTAATAACATCCGCTTGAGTTAACAAGATTCTTTTGATTGTGTGATCTAGCAAAGCCTGCAGTTTTACTTCGGCACTACATTCCGTTACAGAAATATCTAATTTCGTTGGGTAACATTTAAGCTTCGCTAGATATATTTTTTTGTACGACGGAAATAAAGTGGAGCAGTTTTTTCTGCCGTCATTACGAATTTTCTGGTACTCTGATTTTGATAAATTCGTTTCGAGTATAAGCGACAAAGCAGCATCAGGAGAAAGAGGTGTTTCCGAAATCGATCCGAAAGATTCTCTATACTGATTGGCTTTAAATGGGCTTACCAGTGTCACATCTTTGACAACTTTTGCAGCATCTAATTTGCCAGATGCTCGAAGGTTCATTTGAGTCGCATAAGACAATTCTTCCGTACTTGTCCCTGCACGCAATTGTTCAGTCTTTCTTCGCTTTGTACGCTCACTAGCTTCGGAAAATTCTAAAGAAGGCCGACCTATTTTGTTGGACTTCTTTGCAACTGCTGGAGATTCTTCTAAGGGAACCAACACATTCAGCCAATCGGAAAACTTCTCTAAAAATTTGTCCTCGTACCTCCAAACGGTTTTCCATTTATTATTTAAACTCACCAACAAAACGCGTATGCGAGATTTCACGTTGTTCGATAGCGTGAAAGGACGTTGTAATTTTTCGGACATGGTTTTTTCAATAGCCTCGTACGCAGTAGCTGCACCATAATTTAATTTATTCTTGATTAGGAGGAAAATATCCTTCCTGGATAAACCAGGTATAGCAGGATCACCGGCAGCCGATTCTGAAATGTAGAATTAGTCATAAAAGCGAATGATGCTTCGTTAAATGAATGGAATAATTATCAAAAGTTTCTGCACATGTTTAAAATATTTAAAATTGAGGAAAATGCACCTTAGTTACAAAAACTTGCACCAATATCGGTGGCGCAAAAAAGCACAAAATATTTTTTTTTTTCCATTAAACAACAGATTAATCTACAACCTAGAACAAGCCCGACCATCGAACAACGGGCAGCAATATAACTTTTCTCCCTGTTTTTACAATTTTCCATTGCAATTTTACGACAAATCATTCCCTTGTTAATATCACATACATAATTATTATAAATTTAGGACATCATGATAATATTGTACTTACTCTTCCCTTTCGAATCCATTTTTTAGATTATTTTTAGTGTAATTTTTGTAGGTTTGGCGTCGTTTTGTTATATGTTATATATTTGTAAGACTGACAACGAAAAAAATGCAGTTGAAACAACCGATTATATGACAGCTGTTTATGCACAAATAGAGTTGCCAACAGTATATTTTTTTTTGCATTTTTCTCCTCAATATGTTGCAAATAAACCACCATAAAAAAATTTTGGGAAAGTTAAAGTTGAAAAATTGACTTTTGGCCGCGAAAACTTAATTTGGCCCCAACGTGCGGCGCCACAAGCCATACAGAGAATGCCACAATCAATTTATTGGAAACCAAGTTTGGTGAACGTCTTATCTCACGAAATGGCCCAGTCGATTGGCCGCCGTTAGATTATTTCCTGTGGGGCTATGTCAAGTCTATGGTCTATGCCAACAAGCCAGCGACGATTGATGAACTTCGTACGAATATCGAACGTGAAATTGCAGCAGTATAGGCCGATTTAGGCTTGAAAACCGTCGAAAATTGGGTTCAGCGTCTGTACTTCTGCAAGCGTGCCCGTGGTGGCCATGCAAAAGAAATCGACTTCCATACATAATGGCATCGAACGTACTTTCACAGGAATAAAGAATTTCATTGGTATCTAAAACAGGATTTGTTTTATTTAAAAAAACTTTTGTAGCGCTCTTATTGAAAACCCCTTTACCTTCTGTACGAAAAAGCCATAATAGTATGAATGTGGAGTAAGAAGTGGTACTCTTTTTAGGAAAAGGTTATTTTTTTAAGAAAATTTACTTATTTTCTTATCTCAAGAAAAGAAAAGGTATTATTTTATTTTTAAAAAAATGTACTTTTAAGAGAAGAAATTTTTGTAAGAAAAGGTATTTTTTAAGAGAAGGTATTTTTTTTTTGAAGAAAAGGTTTTTTTAAGAAATGGGATTTTTTTAGAATTTGTCCTTATTTTCTCAAGGAAAGTTATTTTGTTTAACATAAGGGGGCATCTTTAAAGAAAATTTGGTTTTTTAAGAAAAGACAATTTGTTTATACTTGTTTAAGAAAGGCACTTATTTAATAAAATAAATTTTTTTAAGAAAAGGTACTTTTTGTGAGAAAATTTACTTTTTTAAGCAAAAGTACTTCTTTATGATAAGATATTTTTTTAAGAAAAGAATAGGTATAAGAATATGAATACGTATATTTGTGAGAAAATTAATTTTTTTTAAGAAAACGCAGTTATTGTTACGTTTTAAAGTTCTTTCACTTTGGATTTTCTAAATTTACTTTTTGTTCGGTTCAAAACTACAACATGTATTAAACAGGCTACACCTAGAAAACTTCCCATTAAACCAAACCAAACCAAAAGTACCCAATCTAGTTGATAATAATGGGTTGCAATAAAGTAGTTTAAAAAAAGTTGTTTAACATTTTATCATTTAGCCCCCATTTAGCCCCCAAACAACTAATGATACAGTTCGATTCCTCGTAAAATTCCTAGTAAAAATTATGGTTATACGTGACAGTTAGAGGGTTAACTTGTTCCAAAAAAGTGTTTATCTGAATCTTTTCTATAAAACTTCTGAACATATTTTGTACCTCAGAAGTAAGGAACACACAATTTTGCATGCCGATATGTTGCAAGAAAGTTCCGAGGGGCGGAAACTTTGACCCGCCCGACAAAAAAAATTCTGATCAGATCTGGCTAAACACCGATACACGTATATTTTTGTTCAGACCTTTCTACCAGAATCCGTTGACAGAATCACATCATTTTAAAAAAAAATCAAACTTTGTATCACAGTGTAACGCTCAATCTTAAAATTCTTGAAAGACTATCTGAACAAGTACTAAATGGCCAGTATTGCCAGTAAAATGAAATCTCTGCTTGTAACAGAATTCTACTCGCTGAAAAAATGGGGACCAGCAACATGTTTGCAAGCATAGTTTTTACGAATTGAACATCTGATGCATTTTTGTTTCTTTGTTGCCCGTCACGTTTTTGTTTTCAGCAGTTTTTAACAAATAAAACTTCATTTGGGTCCCAAACACATATACTTTAACCTACAAAATTCCGTTCGGAACCGGTGTAAAACTGTAGGTCCCAATGAGTGAGTGAAAAATTAGAAAGTGCACAGTTCACTGGTTATGCGAAGCTCTCTTCAGAAACCTCTTATGGGCTGTAATGGGAAACGGTTTGTTTTAATCATTGTGTGTCCAACATGTAATACTGAATAACAAACACTATGTGTTTGGACGCAAGTATACTATATTTGAGACAGGCTACAACCACGATGTATTTACCGCCAAACAGCAACAAATACAGATTTTTCAGCGATTAGTGTTTGGTGGGGGAAACACATATCACCGTGTTGCCTTTTTGAATTGATTTAAATTTTCCATCTCCGCAGGGAGTTTCTCAAGCTGCAGCCAACGACCACCCCCAAGGAAAAAGCGGTTTGCTGCATAGGCCACTTAGATCACGATTACGATTTCTTTTGTTTCGTTCATTTCGTTCTCCGGCACAACAACTGAGCTTTGAACGTTTCATACAAAATGAATGTATGCAAAAAAAATTTTAGTAAAAAATAAAAAGCGATTCCCTCCAACACGTTTCCTCTCCAAAGCTTTTGAAAATCTTCTACAGAAACCTAAAGCCTCGAAATTGGTCTCTGTATTAATTTAAATCTGTCATTGGTTACACTAATTAAATTTTTGTCCCTTGGAGTACAATTCGAACCCAACAAGTAGACACTCATTAGATTTTGTTTCCGCAATTAAGGAATGCGGACAACCTTGTCCAAGGAGAGGAGTGGATCGCCAAATCTTAATACTCCTGACGCTGTTTATATATAAAGTTTTTGCACAAAACTGCATATGCGAAGTAGAAGTTATTAAAGAGAACATCATTGAATTGTTACGCTGAGGCTCAAGCAGTTTTCATTGTTAACTAATTATGTCGGTGTAGTTATAAATGTGGGAAAAGGATATTCAAGGGGGTTGAACAAATGCAAATGCATGTAAATGAAAAAGTCATAGGGTAACAATTAGAAGATTCCAAACAAACCAGTTTATAAGTACCACAGACAATCGCCAAAAATTTCTGCCTGCACGACTTTACAATGATCAGTTAGTCAACAAGGAAGACACAACAATAGAGTTCACCCTATACCCTACCTGATCATTCATTTTCCCCCAATTCTTGTTTAAATCAGTCCCTTTTGGTCACATAGTTGTTCGACCTTAAGCTGCGAATTTCATACACAATAAAATGTGCGGGAGAATGAGCAGGAGGCTAGTTGAAAAAAAGTCTGTTCAAATTGTATTATATTGGCACTTATGACCATAGAGTAATCACATACCTAGAGGTGCTATTTGTCTCACCTGACATTCCATTTAACACTTTCGAGGTGAGGTCGATACCATAGAGAGATATTTGACGTAAATTGACTTATACCAGGTGGTGTTACAAGAACTTTTGGCTTAAATTTGTCATGTGGATTTTGTTGGGAACTATGAAATTTAAAATTATTTTGGATCTTTTTGTTATCTTTTATTGTTAGTATATATTTTGTGGTGTATTTACACTAGAATTATAAAGCACATAAAACGAAATGCTCTTGCGGTTTACTTGTTGGTTGGATTGAACTAATGCCTCTATCTGCTATAATTGAAGCAATACTTTTCACCATCCAAAGACCATATGCAACCACACCAAACTTCGTACGTTTACTGAGAGAATTGGCTACTCTAGATGTCATTGCGCTATAGTCATAACTTTTCATATAAAGTTAAATGCTACACTGAGTTTTGATAAAAATGAATACAAAATATTCTTTATAGTTTTATTGAAATTACGTTCGAATTCTGACATCAATTCAAACTGTATCAAAACTCCAACTAGAAAAGTGAGTTTCGCCGAGAAATTGATGGAATTGAAACAGTTATGTACACTCTTTAACACTATTATTCTAGTGTATAAATTAACATATAGTTTATAACAGGAACATGGAATAAATATCCAGAGAAAAAGATCACATGCGGTGTCAGGGGACACCCGGTTGGAATGAAGTTCCTCTAGCTATATATTATGTATTAGTTAGTTCTAATAATAAAAGATACCGATTTTTGTTAGTTTTTGGTTAATGTATGAGAAAATCATACTACAAGTTTATAAACCTATTATTTCCAACAAAGAAAAACCAACCATTTTTCAGTTAGAAAAATGTTCATGACTTTTCTGATACATTAACCAAAAACTGACAAAAATCGGTTAATATTTTTCAATTCAAATAAAGGTAACTGACACTAGTACGGTCTTCCAAATTGATATACCACGGAAAAATACAAGTCTGTGGTATATTCAAAAGTGATGTACAGTTAGAGAAGATAAAAACCCCGCAATTTGGCAACCCTAGTAGAAGAGAACAAAAAAGTCTACGCGATTCACTCAAACGCATTTTTTTCCCGCGTCATAACTTGATTATTTCATACTTTTTTACATACTTTATGTCATTTTATTTAAATATGGTTGCAATGTCTTTAGTTAGATAGAATAATATCATCAGAAAACTGCTCGTGTATTGTAAGAGAGCGAGCAGAGAAACGACACGCTTCACTCGTTTTCTTTGTTGCCATTCCACTCCATGAGTAAATTTTCTTCTCTATAAAATAGTTGTTTTATGGTAGATTGAACCTCACCTCAAAGCACTGCAACAATGCGAGAACGCATGAGGAAAAGAAGAACATGGTGGAAGAAAGCAGTCTGTTACTGTCGTTGGAAACATAGGCATTTCAGTGATGGTGGTACTTAGGGATCTTCGATCGATACTAAAAGGTCCGCCATCTAACGTTTTTTTTTTCAACTACTGCTTACTTCGTGAATGGTAGCACTTAGCTCATGTCTGATTTGACAGATAATTAGTTTTATCCTTCCGCTGAACGAATATGGTTGTGTATACGCTTGAACAACGCTGGGAAATATTGCGACATTACTTTGACATGCGGATTTTCCAAAAAAATCATCTTTTCAGATGAAGCTCATTTTGATCTTGGCGGGTATGTAAACAAGCAAAATTGTCGCATTTGGGGCACAGAAAACCCGCACGCATACATTGAAAATCCGATACACCCAAAACGAGTCACTGTTTGGTGCGGATTTTGGTCCAGAGGCATAATTGGGCCATTTTTCTTCGAAAATGAGCAAGGAGTGGCCGTTACAGTCAATGGCGATCGTTATCGGGACATGTTGAACGATTTTTTGTTCACAAAAATTGAAGAGGAGGATATTGGCAACATTTGGTTTCAACAGGACGGCGCTACGTGCCACACAGCCGAAGCTACACTCGATGTTTTGCGCCCTGTTTTTGAAGATCGCATTATCAGCCGCAGAGCTGATGTCGTTTGGCCACCTCGGAGCTGCGATTTGACACCGTTGGACTATTATTTGTGGGGTGCCCTCAAAGATAAGTGTCACGCCGATCAGCCAGAGACAATTGACGCTTTAAAGGACAATATTCGTGAAGCCATTGGTGATATACAGCTGCACACAATCGATAATGTGCTTAAAAATTGGACCGACCGTGTAGGCTACTGCACGGCCAGCCGAGGCAGCCATTTGAATGAAATTATTATCCTTTATTAACCGGAAGGATTGTACTTTCAAATAAAAAAAGAAATTTGAGAAAATATTCAGTAGTTTTTTATAGCATTTTCAAAAAAAAAGTTATTTGGCGGACCCGTTAATTCGCACATGCGAATTGCAGAATTGAGTTTGTATATAAACGATTGATGATCAACCGATGGTATCAATTCAGCCACAGTAGTTAGGCATCTGATGATGAACTTGACACGAAGTTCGAAACTAGTCATGCCAGTGGGTGTGTGTTGAACTGAATTGACTATTATTTCCAACAAAAACTAACCATTTTTCAATTAGAAAAAAGTTCATGTTATTTTTTGAAGAAAATGTACCTATTTTCAGAGAGGGTACTTATTTCAAGAAAAGAAACGAAAATGTATTATTTTATTTTTAAGAAACGGTACTTTAGAAAATGGATTTTTGTAAGAAAGGTATATTTCTAAGAGAAGGTATTTTTTTTTGAAGAAAATGTTTTTTTTAAGAAATGCGAATTTTTTTTAGAATTGGCCCTTTTTTCAAGAATAGGTAAATTTTTAAGGGTAGGTGCTTATCTCAAGGAAAGTTATTTTGTTTCACAAAAAAAAAATATTCTTTAAAGAAAAGGTAGTAGTTTTTTAAGAAAAGGCAATTTGTTTTAAGAAAATCACTTTTTTAAGAAGAAAATACTTTTTTTAAGAAAAGGTACTTTTTGTCTGAAAATTTACTTTTTTTAGGCAAAGGACTTCTTTATGATACGGTACTTTTTTTAAGAAAATGTACTTTGTTGAAGAATATGAATAGGTATTTTTTTTTGAGAAATTTACTTTTCATAATAAAAGGCACTTATTTAAGAAAATGTTTTTTTTTAAACTTCTCTCACTTTGGCTTTTTAAAATTTACTTTTTGTTGCATTCAAAAGTACAATATATACAAAATATTGGTTACGGAACTTCGTTCCAAAAATATTCACTGATCTGACGTGTCATTTCACACATGCAACATGTTTCCAAACAACCGCTGATGAAGATCTGTGGCTAGATCTGTAATAGCTATACGGTTTACCAGGAATCATAGGGAAGCATTTGCAAATCACCTTTTTAAAAAAAAAAAAACTATATCTCTATTAATAGAGATATAGAATGGCCTCGAGCTTGAACAATAATATTAAAACTAACAGTAAAAAGGCCGAATAAACAAAAATCATCCCTGATGAATTTGAATAAACAAATATAAAGGGTCCGCCAAATAATTTTTTTTTTTGAAAATGCTATAAAAAAAACTACTGAATATTTTCTCAAATTTCTTGTTTTATTTGAAAGTAAAATCCTTCCGGTTAATAATGGAAAATAATTTCATTCAAATGGCTGCCCCGGCTGGCCATGCAGTAGCCTACACGGTCGGTCCAATTTTTAAGCACATTATCGATTGTGTGCAGCTGTATTTCACCAATAAAACAATCGCTCCGAGGTGGCCAAACGACATCAGCTCTGCGGCTGATAATGCGATCTTGAAAAACAGGGCGCAAAACATCGAGTGTAGCTTCGACTGTGTGGCACGTAGCGCCGTCCTGTTGTAACCAAATGTTGCCAATATCCTCCTCTTCAATTTTTGTGAACAAAAAATCGTTCAACATGTCCCGATAACGATCGCCATTGACTGTAACGGCCACTCCTTGCTCATTTTCGAAGAAAAATGGCCCAATTATGTCTCTGGACCAAAATCCGCACCAAACAGTGACTCGTTTTGGGTGTATCGGATTTTCAATGTATGCGTGCGGGTTTTCTGTGCCCCAAATGCGACAATTTTGCTTGTTTACATACCCGCCAAGATCAAAATGAGCTTCATCTGAAAAGATGATTTTTTTTGGAAAATCCGCATGTTCTGTAAGTCGATCGCAGGCAACATTACCATGATTTTCAAAGTAATGTCGCAATATTTCCCAGCGTTGTTCAAGCGTATACACAACCATATTCGTTCAGCGGAAGGATAAAACTAATTATCTGTCAAATCAGACATGAGCTAAGTGTTACCATTCATGAAATAAGCACTAGTTGAAAAAAAAAAAAGTTAGATGGCGGACCCTTTATTATTTTCCTCAAAGGGAGAATGATTAATTTTAGTTACATTTTGAGATAACACAGAGCGCGTCCAAGTTTTTCCGCAGGCTTATGTCAACTGACCTGAATTTGTCAATTGTATGCCTATACACTTGCGCACATTGATCTGTATCCCGTTTGAAATTAAGCCCTTTCCCCGATGGAACGTCAATTATATGCGGCATTTCCTGGAAGAGGCGTCTTGAGTAAATTTTCTTTTCAATCAGAATTTCCACTTCGTCAAAATTTGGTCTGTGTCTAGTTAAAGTACAGTGGGCTGCGAGTGCTGTCTTTTTTTCTATCGGCTTATAATGAGCTTTGTGGTCCGACTTATGAGCAGATATTCTAGTTTTCAATTTATACATTGTAGTGCCAACATATACTTTCTGGCATATGTTGGACTGGTCACCATTACATGGTATTTTGTACTCCACGTTTGGCTTGTCATTTTTGTCAATAATAGACTTTGTTCTGCTAAATAAACTATTCACGGTTAAATTCGATTTCAACGCCAATTCATATTTTCCGTTGTCATATACATTGGAATGTTTCAATATTTCAGAGAAACCCGGAACATACGTTGTGGTTTTATAAATTCTGTCAGATTGATTCTGTCAAGTGCTAGATAAAAGATGAAATATGATCAAATTCATTGTATTATGTGGACTATTTTTAATGGAAACAGCACAATGACAAAATCCATTATTAACCCTTAGAAGGCAGTTAGTTTTTGCTTACTATCTAGCACTTGGGCTAAGATTTGTGTTTTGGAGTGTTCGGACACATATAGTGAAATTTTATGGCGATCATTTTTGTAGAACAGTTTTTTGCGAGTTTTCAAAAAAAAAGTAAAAATTATGTTTATATGTGACGGATATAACGGATATATTGTTCCACAAAAATGTTTTTCTGAATCTTTCCTATAAAACTTCTGAACATAGTTTGTACCTAAGAAGTAAGGAACACACAATTTTGTATGCCGAAATGTTGCAGGAAAGTTCCGAGGGGCGGAAACTGTGACCCGCCCTAAAGAAAAATTCTGATCAGATCTGGCAAAACGCCGATACACGTATATTTTTTTTAGACCTCTCTACCAGAAGCCGTTGAAAAAACCCCATCATTATTTTTTGGTGTCGTATCAAACAATTGTTTTCGTACGAAAAAACTTTGGCGTAACAACCCTGTACTTGATTTTGTTTCCGAAGGAAGATGAAAAGTTAGCGAAACTTTCGGTTTGCCAAGTTGTCGTTAGTATAATACACACACTTTTATGAGATTCACAATGTTTTGATAAACTGCAGACTGGATTGTAATATCTATTGAGATACACCGAAGGAAATTTGTTTTTAGAGAACACAAAGGATTCAAGCTGAACAAAGTTGGAAACAATGTAATGCTACTTTTTGAATAATAAAACATTAAATTTTTCAAAACATGTATTTCAAATTATAATTCATTGAAAGTGTGGTGTTACTTCTGGTTGGTAATATTATCCTAATGCCAAAATTCCGTCCTCAACCAATTATCGAATAACTGTGCCGGAACAGCCCTGTAATTGATTTTGCCTACGAAATTTAAGCCAAGAACACAAACCAAATGAAATGAGAGCAAAAGTTCCGGTTCATGAAATTTTCTTTATATTTTATACTTGTACTTCGTATGGGAACGAAAATTTCATAAAAACCGACTACACGCCTTTACGTTTATTTCGTCCGATGACAAGAACAACAAGAGAGCATACCCTTCGTCGACTCATAGAATCCAATTCATCGTTTTTTTATTTTTCATCTCTGCATCTTTCATCGTACATCTCTTAAACAAAATGTCAGAATTTCTATAAATAACTCTTGTGTGATTCTCGCATATTTAAAAGTTGTCATTCAATGGTAAACAGACTCTACTTCTGAACTTTTGGCATGTGTATCTATTCACTCCCTCTCTATAATACCTTAAAACTTATTTAAATAAATATCGATGCTTTGTGGGCAACCTAATAAGGATTCATATACATTCGCATCTTTGAGTTGCTCAGTTCTTTTGTACAACCCCCTTGAATATCCTTTTAACGCATTTGTAACTACACTCACATAAATGACTAACAAAGAAAACCACCAGTGTCTCTGCGTAAAAATTCAATGATGCTCTATTTAATACCTTCTACTTCGCATATGTAGTTTCGCTCTAAAACTTTGTATATAAAGAGCGTAACGAGCATTAATATTCGGCGATCCACTCCTCTCCTCGGACAAGGTTGTCTGCATCCCTTGATTGCGGAAACAAAATCTAATGGGTGTCAACTTGTTGGGTTCGAATTGTACTCCAAGTGACAAAAATTTAATGAATATCAAGAATGACTGTGTCATACAGATTAAAATTTACAAATATTTATAAGTATATGCTCGTATCACGTGTATATTCTATCTTCATACAGAGGCCAGTTTCGAGGCTTTAGGTTTCTGTGGTAGATTTCCAAAAAGCTTTGGGAGAGGAGTTTGACCTGTTGCTGGTTGATCAGATCGCTTTTTATTTATTTACACTTTGTGTAAATTTTAATACATGTTTTGAAAATATTTAATGTTTTATTTGAATTTTGTTAGTAATTTTACATATAAATTTCTAACTTTGTTCACCTTGAATCCTCTGTATTATCGAAAACCAAATATTTCCTTCAGTGTATCTTAGTAGATATTTAAACCCTGTCTGCAGTTCCTTAAAAAAATTGTCAATCCCATAAAAGTGTGTGTATAAAATAGTGGTAGGCAAAACCGAACGCACTCCGCAACAATATTATGTGCTTGTGTGCGGTAATAAACAGAAGCGATTTCAATGTCGAATCAAACATCCCAGCGGTGGGATTCGCAAGGCCTTCCACAAATAAGGCATGCGAAATGCTCCCTTTGTAATGCCTTCCTAAAATAAGGCCTGCGGAATGGATGAATTTTTTATCAGATATAACCAAGATGAAGACTTTTAAAATTTTGAGAAACTTCTTTTCCGATTCTTTTTAATCGTAATTTAACTGGAAAAATTGATACAACTTTTAAAAATATATGTTTTTTTAATATTTTTCAGGATATTTTTAAAATTTTAGAAGAAACCTACTTTCAAAAAAAAACTTTCTAAGAGAGATATATACATATAAATAAATATGTAGCAGTGAATAACGATTTTGTGATAAAAAATTATTTGAATTTTATTTTTTTTAACAAAAATAAAGTAAAGTAAATTCCTTCTAAGGCCTACCTCTTTGCATGCCTTCTAAGACCTTCTTCTGTGCATGCCTTCTAAGGTGGCATTCTACACATGCGTGCCAGCCTAGCAGAAATATCAAGCTCCGACATAGCTTGGTACAGTTTTTCCCGTATCGGGATATCGAAGGCAGTCTTATAATCTACAAATTCTTTTCGTGTGGTTTTTTTTAGCATTTGTTGTGATGTGAATATCTGGTCGAGAGTTGACTTTCCAGGCCTAAAGCCACACTGATAAGGTCCGATCAGGTCTGCCACAAACGGATTTAGTCTTTCGCACATTACGCTCGAGAGGACCTTCTATGCGAGGGATAAAAGGCTTATTTCACGATAGTTGGTACACTTGCTCGGATCGTCTTTTGTGAAAACAGGAGACAGTATGATAAGACTCCAATTGTCAGACATACATTCGTGCAGCCAGATTTTGCATATGAGCCGATAAATGCATTTTTCTAACTCAAAGCCACCAGCCTTAACCACCCAGCCGGTAATCCACCAACACCATTCTCTTTGTTGCTCTTAAGCCGGGAAATTGGGTTCTAACAACTTCACTTTGGGGTAGACGACACCATCATGTTGTATTTGCTGAACTCCCTCATCTGCATGGAAGTCTTCTGGGACGTCCTGCATGGAAATCTTCTGGGACTTCCACACTTCCAACTTCACATCTGTGACAATGTTCCTGTCATTACCTCTACAAAAGGGGAGGGCCCTGATGCCTTTCCGTTGGTTTGGCTCTGTAATTGTCGGTAGAATTTACGGGCCTCATCATCCTTCTGTAAGATTCAATTTCCTCACTCTCGCGCCTTCTCTACACCCGATTTTTCTTACAAAACAGACGGTTTCGTGGCCACTCTTCTCCTTATACCGCTCTGTCGCTGCTCGCGTTGCAACTAACTGAAGCGTTGCCAGATATGCAGGGTTCTTTTCGTCACGTGAAGCAGTTTTCATAGTGTAAGAATTGTTCTTCCACTGCACTGCAGGATCGTGAGCCGGGGACGTGTTCTGCGCCAGTATCTGAGAGAGATCCTCTACAATATTTGCAGATAGCTAGGTCAACTGGCCAATGTGGTTCTTACTTGGATACCACGCCGCAAGGGTCTGCTTGGGTACGAAAGGGCAGACGAACTAGCCAGGGCAGGATCCTCTTCCACCGAACTCCATATGGTGTTAGTCGCAACCCCTATAGGGTTGGCATTTTCCTTCTTTACCTTGAGCGAGCAAATGCCAGATGGGATTGGACGGAAACGTGCCGCATATCCAGAAACACATGGCCAGAATATACTTCGTAGGAACATAAATACTGTTACTTATATTTTGGGCTATAAAACAAAAACTAATGAACGTTTTTGGACCAAATTTTTTTTATATATTTATTGATATTTATTCACGCACGCCTTAAGTCGCATTGGCCAATCATCAATAGCTGCACGCACTTCATCCATTGGAAAATTGGCTACAGCACAAACCAGAGATGTCTTAAGAGAATCAATGTTGGGGTATCTTTTGTGGCAGACCATGTTCTCTACAACGATCCACAAATTGTAATACAGAGGGTTCAGATCAGGGCTGCCATAGGGCCATTCTTCAGAGCATATAAATGCTAGTAAATTGTTTCGAAGACAGGTTTGTGTCGCTTCAGCCTTATGAGCTGGTGTTGAATCTTAATGGAAAGTCCATGGCTGGTTTTTTAACAGGGAATTGTTAAGCGGCTTCACAACTGCTTCCAAAACGGTTTCTTGGTAAACTTTGACCGATGTTTTGACCCCTTGTTCACATAAATGCAATACAGTTACCCTCTCATAAGGGGGTACCGTTCGGAGCCGGTGTCAAACTGTAGGTCTCCATCAGTTAATGTAAATCTTGACAGCACACAGCTCACTGGGCATGAGAATATCTACCCAACAGTCGGTAAAATGAAGAGTTTCCTGGTCCTAGGACTCATACTATAAATAGTGAAAAATAATAGATAAGGCATGACCGTAGCAAACTATTTTCATTAGGATCTGTCCTGTACAGCTGTCATTTTCATTGACGTTTAGCATAATTCTCACTGGCGTTTATTCAAATCTATGTAAATTTTTCCAACGAAAATGTAAATAAGGGGCATTTAAAACATTTAGACATTTTAGTTTGCAATTGCCTGTAACAAAAACTGTGGGAGTGTATTCTATGGGAGTTGTGTGTCTTTTGTAAACGAATTCCAAGTTTTAGCTCCTTACCGGGGAAATGCATCATCGTCCAGTTTCCTTGAGAGAATATACTTCTCTTGAAAATGATGTTCACAAAACTTGTGGCTTTTGAAAATGTTTCCGAGATTCAATACTAGAATTGTACACCACAGTTCTTTGCTTTCCTCATCCTGTGGGAAACTGGCCATAATTGGAGGAATTTAAAATATTTGGCTTTCATATACTTTTTCGGTTTAAAATTAAATTTAAGTTGCCACATTTTATTAACTGTCATATATATGTATGTAACGGGGTTTTCAATAAATAAAACAAACCCGGTTTTAGATACCAATGAAATTCTTTATTCCTGTGAAAGTACGTTCGATGCCATTATGTATGGAACTCGATTTCTTTTGCATGGCCACCACGGGCACGCTTGCAGAAGTCCAGACGCTGAACCCAATTTTAGACGGTTTTCAAGCATAAATCGGCCGATACTGCTGCAATTTCACGTTCGATATTCGTACGAAGTTCATCAATCGTCGCTGGCTTGTTGGCATAGACCATAGACTTGACGTAGCCCCACAGGAAATAATCTCACCGCGTTAAATTGCACGACCGAGGCGGCCAATCGACTGGGCCATTTCCGAATCATTTTCAAGTTGTTGCTCAGCCCAATTCACGAACATACGACGCTTATGGTGGCCAAGCGACTTCAGTTCTTGCGTCAATTTGATCTTGTAAGGACGTAGGCCAAGATCTTTTCGCAAAATTCGCCACAACGACCTCACAGAGATGCCCAACGCTTGAGAATGACGTGTGAGAGACACGTTCGGGATTTCTTGAACTGAAGCCTCAGCGGCAGCAATATTCTCGACAATACGGGCACTTCTTTGTCGCACTGGCACGGGAACATTTTGTACTGTGCCTGTGGGTTAAAATTTTTCCACTACACGCTCAATTGTTGATCTGGTAGGACGATTATGACGACCATAAATTGGACGTAGCGCTCTTAAAGTTGAGGCCACTGACTCCAAATTTCGGTAGTAAATTTTAATAATTTCGACTCGTTGTTGGCTCGTATATCTTTCCATGATGAAATGGCAAACCTTACTGAAGAGAAATGTCAAAAGAGCGGGGAAAAATATGGCGTCGTTTGCTGTCCCTATCGATTTACTTTTGTAGCGTCTCTGTTGAAACCCCTTTATGTCTTTTTAAAGTTTTTTGGGAAGAAAATGGTCCCGTTTGTTGTTTTCAACGCCACCTACAAAATTACCCATCGCATTAAAAATGTTCCTTCACTTGTGCTTCATCTATTTATTTCCTTTATTATACTGGGAATTATACTGAATCATCAGTTTTTTGAATCTGGCGGCCCGAGAGCCAATAGCCGACGAGTAGAAATTTGAGAGACGGCTCGTGATCTGGTAGCCGTCATGTTAAACATTAGTTCACGATTTTGTGTACGAGTATGTAACAACACAACATGACGCTTCAGTATTTGTCAGTAGAACCTCTCAAACTCGAGCTCGAGGGTTAAAAAGACGAATTAGCTAAAGTCAATATAAAGAAAAGACTTCGAAACCCCAGTTTGTATTAAATCATCATTATCCCTGGAAACCTAATGATATTTTACATTCCTTAAAGCTAGTGTTCGGCGAATCTATGAAGTTTATGTTCAGACGCAGCTTACTGGCGGATAAAATCATATATTGGTTTCAAATTATTATTACTGGTTTGTTTTATTCTTGAGAAGTCGAAACAAGCACAGAGTTTCGACTTAAATATACCTGAAGTTCTGATAATCAAAACAATAAATCGGTTTCTGTCGATTTGACGTAGCTTAGGTCTATTCTGCAGGGGGACACACTTCAAACATTTATATGTTTTCTAGTCCTAAACTCAAGTGTATTTATATGCAAACTTTAGCTTGTTTACTGACAAATATGTATGCTTTTACGTGGAAACATATGCGTGCTTCATCCCAAGCATCCATATACTTACGTGAAAGCATTCGCGTGTTTCCCCCAAACCTCCATATACTTTCGTGGAAACATATGCGTATTTGCTCCTAAACATAATAATATTTAGCAACGAATTATTCTTTCTTTATTTATTATAATTAATTTTATCAATATAAATATATATAAATAAATAATTAATACATAAAATTCAAATATTTAAAATTACCTTTTTTACATTTACTTGCATTGAATGCGTTACTTTTTTTATGAAATGAGAATCTGCTGCTCTTGTGCTTCTCCTTTCTTTGTTGTCTCTCACGTTCTTGTTTTCAGAAGGTTTCAGCTATGACTTGGTTGTCACTATGTAATGGTCCACAAACAATCTACTTATATACAAATCTATGTCATGCAAGACAAGGGTGTATGAATTACATGTGTGTTTTTTTATTATATTCACAAATGGTCCGCCATTCCGATTTCGGCCATTCCGGGGCTCGGGCATAAAAAGGGCTTCACGTTGTTGCCCTTTTCAGTTTCTTTCCTCAAAATCGTTGCTCAGCTTGATATCACACATAAATGTATGCAAAACACATACACAAAAACTAAAGCAACATCACAAACCATTTTACCGTCCGAGCGTTTGTTTATTCTTTTTGCACTGATCAAGCGCTTTTGATATCCTCTGTCCGATAAACCATTGACGACTGAATACGTGAAATTAAAACGCAATACATGAGCCAAAATAAGAAACACTGACTTCATCTCTAATTTACACGCATGTTCCGGAATATTTATAAATCACTCACTGAGAGAATAATGCAAAATTACAAATCTACACTTACAAGATATACATACTCGTTGCCCCTAATTTATTCTCTTGCTCTCGAGAGAGCATAAATAGTTCAACAAACACGGCTGTATTTGTATCACAAACGCAGATATATTTGGGTGGCAAACATATATGTTATAACATATCAATCATTGTGTCTCAAACATGTAATATTGAATAGCAAACACATTGCGTTTGGGCACAAGTATATTATATTTGCGACTACCTCCAAACACCTGTTATAAACGGTTTTTCAACAGAGACGCTACAAAGTAAATCGATAGGGACAGCAAACGACGCCATATTTTTTCCCCCTCTTTTGACATTTCTCTTCAGTAAGGTTTGCCATTTCATCATGGAAAGATATACGAGCCAACAGCAAGTCTAAATTATTAAAATTTACTACCGAAATTTGGAGTCGTCAGAATCGTCCTACCAGATCAACAATTGAGCGTCTAGTGGAAAAATTTGAATCCACAGGCACAATACAAAATTTTCCCGTGCCAGTGAGACAAAGAAGTGCCCGTTGTGTCGAGAATATTGCTGCCGCTAAGGCTTCAGTTCAAGAAAGCCCAAATGTGTCTCTCGTCGTTCTCAAGCGTTGGGCATCTCTGTGACGTCGATGGGTTGAATTTTGCGAAAAGATCTTGGCCTACATCCTTACAAGATCAAATTGACGCAAGAACTGAAGCCACTTGACCACCATAAGCGTCGTCTGTTCGTGAATTGGGCTGAGCAACAACTTGAAAATGATTCGGATTTTCATCGGAAAATCATCTTCAGCGATGAGGCTCATTTCTGGCTGAATGCTTTCGTCAATAAGCAAAATATGCGTTATTGGTCAGACAGCAATCCACACGTAATCCATGAGTCATCATTGCATCCCGAAAAAATTACGGTTTGGTGCGGTTTATGGGCCGGCGGCGTCATTGGGCCGTACTTCTTCCGTGATGATCAAGGCCGGCACATTACTGTGAATGCGAATCGCTACCGTTCAATGAAAATCGAATATTTTTGGCCCCAATTGTATAATATGGACTTGGAGGACATGTGGTTCCAATAGGACGACGGCACAAGCCACACAGCGAATGCCACAATCAATTTATTGGAAACCAAGTTTGGTGAACGTGTTATCTCACGAAATGGCCCAGTCGATTGGCCGCCTCGGTCGTGCGATTTGACGCCGTTAGATTATTTCCTGTGGGGCTACGTCAAGTCTATGGTCTATGCCAACAAATCAGCGACGAAATTGCAGCAGTATCGGCCGATTTATGCTTGAAAACCGTCGAAAATTGGGTTCAGCGTCTGGACTTCTGCAAGCGTGCCCGTGGTGGCCATGCAAAAGAAATCGAGTTCCATACCTAATGGCATCGAACGTACTTTCACAGGAATAAAGAATTTCATTGGTATCTAAAACCGGTTTTGTTTTATTTAAAAAAACTTTTGTAGCGCTCTTATTGAAAACCCCGTTATTTGCATCGAGACAACAACAAAACGAAAGATTTTTCAGCGTGTAGGGTTATACATAACTAGGACAAGAAACTAATGACTACAGGACAGAGTCAGTAAAAATTCCCTTCACGAGCCGAAAAATGCAGCTCCTCCTCAATAGAAAGCTCTCAATCCGGGTTTAAAAAAATTAAAATCTCGCACGAATTTAATTTTTAAAATTTGTGCTAATTTGAATCTGACTCTAGCGAAACCAATATAAAAAATAAAAATTCGATTCGGAGTTTAATTTTTATTTTGCTTGAAGTGAGAGCTTTATTGTGAAGAGGAGCCGGTTTTTTCGACTCGCGAGTGGAATTTTTTCGAATTTGGATATAAATAAGAGGCAACTGCAGCAAAAATCGATTGCTCTGTTGTGGAAGGAGCAGAAAATAATAAACGTCTATCAGAAAGGGCAGAACTATAAACAGACTAAAAAACCGGAAGGAACAATGGGGCATGTACCTATATTAAGTAAATAGTACGACGGCGGATCAATCAGTCCATGACTTTTCGAACTTCCCTCGTAGCTATATGAAGTACCAACTGTTAATATACTGCTGTCAAATTTTGAGCAAGTTCCGTCATTTAACATTATAACAGCTGTTTAACAGCTGTTCAAAACAAACCTCGTGCATTTTTTTTAAAATGGAAAAAAGTGAATTTCGAGTGCTCATTAAAAATTATTTTGCGAAAAAAATCCGTCAATCAAACCAAGGAAAAGCTTGATAAATACTATGGGGACTCTGCACCATCGATTGCAATGGTAAAAAAAGTGATTTACTGACTTTCGTTGTGGCGATGAACGTTCTGGACGGCCAATTGAGGTATTAACCTCGGAAATGTCGAAAAAATCTACGTTAAGGTGTTGGCGGAACTAAGAGTAAAAGTGTGTGAGATTGTTGATGCCTTAGGCATTTCATATGGCAGTGTGGTTTCGATTTTAAATGATCAGTTGGGTTTAAGAAAGCTACCTGCAAGATGGGTGCCGCGTTTGCTCTCAATTGACCATACACGTAATAGTGTGACAACTTCAAAGGATTGTTTGGAGTTGTTTAATTGGGCTATGAGTTGGTACCTCATCCACCATATTCTCCCGATTTAGCCCCCAGTGCCTATTTTCTATTTCCAAACCTAAAAAAATGGATAAAGAAATAGCTCCAACGATGACATTATTGATCAAACAAATGCCTATTTTATGGACCTGGAAAAATGTTTTTTTTTGGATGGGGTACAAAAGTTGGAGAAACATTGGCTTAGTTGTAAGTTGAAAACTAATTTTTTTTTTGGAAAAAAAACCGTGTTTCATTCAAAAAGTCACGGACTTATTGATCCGCCCTCGTATATGTGATAAAAAACTATAAATAATGAGATCAGTAGTATGGAATGCTTGCGTCTAGAGGTCGACTAATAATTGGAATATAAGTTTAAAAAAAGCTATTAAAGGCAGAACAAAGTTTGTTTTGGACAATGACTGGAGATAATTATAGTGGACGTAGTTAAAAGGGGGTAAAATTGGAGAAAAAGAGTTAGACTTCAAAATGCAGTAAAAATCATATGGAATGTTTAACCCTAGTGAGATAACGTACGTCTCTGAGACGTATGACAAATGAGCATTTATTTACATATGTCTTTGATTTTTTAGGGTAATACTGTTCGTCGGTTTTGCTGTCTAAAATTTGAGGTCTTTTCTTTAGATAGCATTTTTTATAGAGCAAGACTTAAACTTATGAATTTGTAACGAAACATTTTGGAACCTTTAGTAATTAGACCTCAAACTAGTATACGTCTTTAAGAAGTACGGTTTGTTATCTTTTATGTATAAAAAAAAAACAAGTTTATCTTGCTAGGGTTAAAAATAGTGTCTGTGAGTAAAAAGGGGGATAAATTGGTAGAAATGGTACTACTTGCAATAACGGCAAAAATATTTAGAAACGAGTAGAAATTTGTTAAAAATAATATATGTGGGTAAAAAGCTATAGAAGGGTCTTAAAACAGTACAACTTCAAAATGCGAGTAAAATCGTTTTGAATGATTTGCAATATGTGTACGTGGACCCAAAATCTATTTTCGGGCATTTTACAATTTTACCTCATCATACAATTTTTCGTTCACAATTTTCCACACGATTTGGTCGCATTTTCAAGTTATACCCTTTTGCTCGTTTTTAACCACATTAACAATTTTGTCCACATTCTTAACTTTTGCAAACAATTTTGCTCGCATTTTGACATTTTCCGCTTTTCGCCCCCCATTTTACCCTTTTTACTTACATTCAATATTTTTGCACATTCCTAAAAGATTACTCCTTTCTAAAAGATTACTGTCGCATTTCCAAGTTTTTCCCTTTTTTACACCCCCCACCCCATTCCTCCTTTCCCTTTTTTTCCAAATGCACAATTTATCCCACATTCCAATATTTCCAATCCATTTTTCACGCAGCTTCAACATTTACTCTTTCGCCCACTTTGTTACTACACTTTGAAGATTTGCGTTCATAATCATTCGACACGCCTTTTGTCGCATTCCTAAGCACCTTCCCACCCTTCCCATTCCCTATCAAACAATTTTCCCGCATCATCAAATTTTCACAATTTATTGCCCGGTTTTCTTTTCTTTCACCCGCATGTACATTTTTCCTATACATTTCATAATTAAAAAAATTACATGAGGTGTCAGGGGACTCCCGGTTGGAACGAAGATCCTTACGCTATGCTATATTATGTACCGTGTACTCTCTCCTAACGGACACCTCTCTTAAACGGACACCTCCCATAAACGGACACTTTTTTTCAGTACCAAAAAAATCCTTAGTGAAATTTAAAATTTTTCCCTCTTGAGCGGACAACCCTCTCATAACAGGACGCGGACACTTTTTTCCACACCAACCGGCATTTAAGTTTCCCATAACCGGACAGTTTACATCACTGTTTTTCCGTTTACTCGTTTCCATATTCGTAGAGCTGTGCATGTATAAAGGGAAATCCCTTTAATACGAACAGCTTGTTGGATTAAAAGTAGTAAACACACATTCATTTATAAATTATTATTGTATAAATACATAATTGAATCGCTATGCCTAAAGCAGTGTTGACTATTAAAGAAAAAGTTAATGCGATTGAAATTCATAAAAATGAAAAACTTAGTGTACGCGAGTTAGCAAGGAAATGTAAGATCAGCAAAACTCAAGCAGCTTGCATCATTAAAAACAAAGACCAAATTTTAAGACTGTGGGACACTGATGTCAATCCGGAGAGAAAAAGGAGTGTGCTGAAGCCCAAAGGCCTTAACATTGATAAATTGTGCTACGAATGGTTTGTGAAGGCTCGAAATAAAGGCATTCCTTTGTCGGACACACTTATAAGGAGCAAGGCTAAAGAAATTGCAGAGAAACTGAACTACGCAGATTTTAGTGCATCATCTGGATGGCTGGAAAGGTTCAAAAAACGGCATAACATAACCTTCCGTGCAATTTCTGGAGAAGCCGCTAATGTAAACCAAGATGTTGTCAAAAGTTTTACCGAAAAAGTTCCGTCTTTGATTAAAGGATATGACCCGCGAGATATTTATAATGCAGATAAGACTGGATTATTTTTTCGTGCTTTGCCCGATAAAACATTTGCATTAAAAGGTGTAAAATGCACTGGTGGAAAAATGGCCAAGGATTGGCTCACGGTTTTGCACTGCGTAAATATGGCTGGAGAAAAGGAACGCCTTTTTGTTATCGGAAAAGTAGCTAAGCCTCGGGCGTTTCGCAACATTAATTTGAACAATTTACCAGTTACGTGGCGAGCAAACAAAAAGGCTTGGATGACGTGTGATTTGATGACTGATTTTCTAGTGCAGTTCGATAAAATAATGCAATTTCAAGAACGGAAAGTCTTGCTATTTTTAGACAATGCAGCTTCTCATCCTCGCGATCTCAAATTGAAAAATGTTAAAGTTATTTTTCTCCCAGCAAACACAACATCATTTTGTCAGCCCCTAGATCAAGGCATCATAAAAAACTTTAAATTTATGTACAGATCGTTATTTTTAAAACATATTTTGATGCAGATGGAAGATACAAATTCTGCTTTGGAGCTATCTAAATCAATAAACTTGTTAGATGTCGTTTATTTCACACACAAAGCGTGGGAGCAAGTGAGTCCACAGACAGTAACAAATTGTTTCAGGAAAGCTGGTTTCAGGGAAGCAGATATCCCCAATGACGATAGCGGTTGGACCGGAGAAGATGAGCTTCCACTTTCAGCGCTTGCTCAGTTCTCCAATGTTATTAGTCGAGTTCAGAGCCAAATCCAAGTTGACGTGGAAGACTATATTAATTTAGATAATGAAGTCTTCATTAATGATGAAGATGTTGAAAACATTAGTACTGAAATGTTAATTGCTTCACAAGAAACGCTGGTCAACTCGTCTGAAGATGAACTAGAAAGTGAAATTGACGACAAGATAACTTCTTATAAAGATGCTTATTTAGCTATAAAAAAACTAAAAGCTTTTTCTTTACATCACAGCGACCTTAAAGGTGTTCAATTGCTTACTGATCTTCAAATACATCTCCAAGATATTGAAATTAAAGGAAAAACTCGCCAAGCAAAAATATCAGATTTTTTTATATGAATAAAATATTTTGTTTTTTTTTCACTTCTCCCAAAAGTTTTAATGAATTTTAAAAAACAGTAAAAACTGTCTAATATTTATAAATTGTTTTGGAAATAAAAATGTTTGAAGATAAATTTATTACAAATAATAAATTACTCTTTATGTTCTTCTCTAATAAGCGGACACCTCTCATAAACGGACAAATGTCAGTCCCTTAGGTGTCCGCTTAAGAGAGAGTACACTGTACTAGTTAGTTCCAACAAGCCTAAGTCGGCCGTTGAATAATACGATAATTTAAATGTATTTTTAAGAAACGATACTTATTGTAAAATGATAAATTTTTTAAGAAATTTGTTATTTATTTAAAGATTTATTTTAAGAAATATACATTTTTAGGTCCTTTTGTAAGAATATGTATGATATTTTCCTGAAAAGGTCCTTTCTTTAATGCGAGGTACTTCTTTTATTAAAGGCTAATGTTTTTTTAGAAAATGTACCATTTTTAATAAGAAGTACTTTCTGTGAGAGAAAGCCTAATAGTATGAATTTTGGAACGAAGTTCCTTATAGCACGTTGCGGGATGGGGCTAAATGAAAAAAATTTAAACAACTTTTTTTAACTACTTTATTACAACCCATTATTATCAACTATATTGGGTACTTTTGGTTTGGTTTAAAGGGAAGTTTTCTAGGTGGAGCCTGTGTATTACATATTGTAGTTTTGAACGCAATAAAAAGTAAATTTAGAAAAGCCAAAGCACAAGACTGGCAAATCCATGAACTACAACCCTGAGCATGGAATTACATTTGGCAGCACACTTACTCTTACACGCGTAGTTTTCGCTTGGTTTGCGTCTAGACTAACATATACATATGGGGGGATATTTCTTGTTTCTTGGAAAATTGTCTAGGTGGAGCCTGTTTATTACATATTATAGTTTAAACCGAATAAAAAGTAAATTTAGAAAAGCCAAAGTGAAAGAAGTTTAAAAAATAAAATTTTCTTAAATAAGTGCGTTTTCTTAAAAAAATTAAATTTTCTCAAAAAAATACCTATGTATTTATAATCTTAAATAGAGTACCTGTACTAAACAAAATACCTTATCTTAGAGAAGTACCTTTGCTTAAAAAATTAAATTTTTTTACACAAAGTACCTTTTCTTTAAAAACTTATTTTTTTAAATAAGTACCTTTTCTTAAAAAATTACATTATCTTACAACAAATTGCCTTTTCTTAAAAAACTTGCATTTTTATAAAGAGTACCTTTTTTGTACAACAAAATAATTTTTTTGAGATAAGTACCTACTCTTAAAATTTTACCTGTTCTTTCGCAAAAAAGAACTTTTCTTCAAAAAAAAATACCTTCTCTTACAAAAAATACCTTTCCTTACAAAAATTCCTTTTCTTAAAAGTACCCTTTCTTAAAAATAAAATAATAACTTTTCTTTTCTTGAGATAAGTAGCCTTTCTGAAAATAAGTAAATTTTCTTAAAAAAATAACTTTAGGATAAAGCTTCTTTAAAAAGTACCTGTTCTTAAAAAAAAGTATTTCTTTGTACATAAAAACATTAGCTTTGAATAAAAGAAGTACCTCTCATCAAAGAAAGGACCTTACCGGGAAAATATAATACATATTCGCACAAAAAGGACCTAAAAATGTACTTTTTTTCCAAAAAATACATTCAATAAATAAAAAATTTCTTAAAAAAAGTTAATCATTTTACAAAAAGTATCTTTTCTTAAAGATCCATTTAAATTACAATATTTTTCAACGGGCGCCTTAGGAAATAACTAGTACATAATACAAGTAGATAGCGAAAGGAATTTCGTTCCAACCGGGTGTCCCCTGACACCTCATGTAATATTTTTTACAAGGAAGTACTATTTTTAAGAACAGGTAAATACTTTTTAAAGAAGTGGTACTCTTTTTAGGAAAAGGTTATTTTTTGAAGAAAATTTACTTATTTTCAGAAAGCAAGAAAAAAAAGAAAAGGTATTATTTTATTTTTAAAAAAGAAAATTTTAAGAAAAGGAATTTTTGTAAGAAAATGTATTTGTTTTAAGGGAAGTTATTATTTTTTTTATAAGAAAATGATTTTTTTTAGAATTGGTCCTATTTCCAATAACAGGTACAATTTTAAGAGTAGGTACTTATCTTAGAAAAAGTTGTTTTGTTTTACATAAAAGGTACTCAAAGTGGTGCAATGGTTAGTGTGCGCGGCTCTTGTACATGAGATCCCGGGTTCGAACCCGGCTCTGACCACCTTCAAATTTTCTTTCGGCGGCGGTCACCTGGCATAGTGAGGGCGACACTATCGAGTATCTAGCCATGAAAAAGCTTCTCAAAATACCGTTCGGAATCGGTGTAAAACTGTAGGTCCCAATCAGTGAGTGAAAACTTGAAAGCGCACAGCTCAGTGATTGTGAGAAGTTCTCCCCAGTCCCTTCATGGGATGTAATGGGAAACCATTTATTTATTTATTCTTTAAAGAAAAGGTAGTTCTATTAGAAAATGCTATTTGCTGTAAGATAATGTACTTAAGAAAATGTACTTTTTTAAGCAAAGGTACTTCTTTAATATAAGGTATTATGTACTATTGTACTATGTTTAAAAATATGAACAGGTATTTAAGAAAACGCAAATGTTATTTTTTAAACTTCTTTCACTTTGGCTTTTCCAAATTTACTTTTTAGGCTCCACCTAGAAAACTTCCAGTTACACAAGAAATTTTCTCGCCATATGTTAGTCTAGACACAAGCCAAACCTAAATTACGAGTATAGATTAATAAAAAAAAACCATAGATGGTGATTGATAAGGGGTGGATTTGAAAGTAAAGGGAAATTTTCTAGATGGCGTCGCAGTGGTGGATATAGACAAATTTCCCTGGAAACAAAAACTATTGAAAAAATTACATAACCCTGGGTTCTTGCCTTTTTCATTGTCCACAACTGTCAAAAGCAGTATGCTTTTCTATTATTTATATTTTATTTTCAAATGTAAATAACAGAATCGAAATAACAATGATATTTGAGTGATTTTTCGTCGCATCCGAGTGATAACTGTTCTCCCGGAAACAGCATGTGCCCTCTGGTGAAAATGGTGATTAAGCAAATGAATCATTTATGGTTTTTATTTATCTATGGTAGGAGTGTAAGAGTAAGGGTGCTGCCAAATGTAATTCCATGCTCAGGGTTGTATTTCATGGATTTGCCCAATCTTGCATTTTGGCTTTTCTAAATTTACCTTTTAGTGGGTTCAAAACAACAATATGTAATACACAGGTTCCACTTAGAAAACTTCCCATTAAACCAAACCTGATGTACCCAATATAGTTGATAATAATGGGTTGTAATAAAGTAGTTAAAGAAAGTTGTTTAAAATTTTTCATGTAGCCCCCATCCCGCAACGTGCGATAAGGAACTTTGTTTCAAAAATGTTATGAAATTTGACTCGCGAATCATTCTTTTTGAATTAAATCGGAAGCGAGCAAGATTTTAAAATCTTTGAAAATAAAATTTCGGTTCCCGAGCTAAAAATAAAACTCGGGAGTTTCAAATATTTAAATCTTCAAAGAGTTAAAAATTAAACTCCCTTTCCGATTTAAAATTTTCGAGCGAATCGAAAATGAATGGCTCGCCTTACTCTGCTAAAGGACACAACCGCTAAAATCGCTCACGTCTTCTTTATGTTGACTTGCACAGTGTTTTTTTTTTGCCAATTGATGCAAAATTTAAAATATTTGCCAAAAATAATGATTAATTTTATAGCTTGTTTTATTTATAGCTTCCAAATCTGATTACAAATCTCTTGTTGTTGAAGTAGAACAAGTGCCCCTAAATTTGCTAACCAGTATAGTTCATTTAAAAATATTCAAAGCAGCATTTAAGGCTTTTAGGTAGAACAAAATTCCCTCCATTGTTTTCACTAAATTAAACCTTGAAGCCATAACTCGTAAAATTTAAAACTTTTCCCATTTAACACAAAAGTACTAATTTGTAAATTCCCCCTTACTTCTTTTCTCCCCCGACAGGTAAACTAATCCATTTTCATCAAACACCATTCCATGAAAAAGGAAATCCCCATCAACAAGGACAAATGACAATTGAAGAGATCCTAAGGTTAAAAGGAAATGGAAATAAATAAAATAGAATTGTATAATAAATCGTAAAATAAAACAAAAATAAAACGTTGCATGTGTAGTGGGGAAATGGAAAAAGGAACAAAAAACAAGAGAAGCAATGACAAAAAATAACAAACAGTAAAAGCTTTAGACCGGAAATTTGTAACCGAAACTCAATAAACCATTGCCAGACCCACATCGAGCAGAACTAACAACAAACAACCCCCTAAACAGCACAGAGGTTAACAGCAAACACAGAATCGAACCGTCCAACACTGACCCTGACAACCACAAAACCATTAGTGACCAAATACAACTGAGGGAGGAAAAGAGCTACCAAGCTAAGGTGATACTGGAAGGAGCTCAAAAGAATCTCAGACTATAACAACAATACAGCAAACACCATCGCCACCTTCTCCGTAAAATAAAAATAAGAGACACCCACATTAGAATAACTACTATCCCTCCATTAGGTAGTCCTTTAAATAATTCATACGTCCAGTCATCCGTTTGCATCCTAAAGGACATTTGCCAAACAAAACAAAGGAATACAAAACCCTTATTTGGCCCGCAACAAAACCAGATAATTGTTTTTATTGTTGTTTTCATTAAGCTGTTCCCCAACAAAATCCGATACAATGGCCTAAGAAGATGTCAGGAAGATGATACAGCAGCAGCCCAATAAACTAAAACGGACGAGGAAGCAGCATTCGAGTGTGATGATGTTATGAGTCCCAAAAACTTTGTAAACTAACACTAACTGTCTCAATTCTTAAGAAGAACACAACGCTTTTCCTTGCTACACCATCTCCTGCTGTTACTCCTGCTTGTACAACTTTAAATTTCCACTTATTCGCTAACTCATTTCCTTCCCTCCCCCAGTTGGCAATTAAAACAGGTTGACAACTTTGTTCCCCACGAGAAATTCCAACCAGACAAGTCGAAAATATGGAAGATGTTGTTACAGCTCAACCAGCAGCCACCGCTCATCATCCGCCCACAATGGTTGTCTGCCCGGCCGTTGCCGCCGCCACTACAACACCAATGGTGGCACCAGCCACACCACCGCCGGTCAAGAAAAGTACCACGACTCTGTCGGTCGATAGGGCTGCATTCTTGTTGTTACGCGTCAAAAAGGCATTCAAAAGGAAACGTCAACATCGTAAAGAAAAACAGTGAGTACCCGTACAATGATACAATGTTAATAATAATTGTTGTTGTTACTCATGTTTCCTATTATCCTTGATTCTTTAGCATTCAGGTGTTGAATTATAAAGGATAATTTAATATCCTTATAGTTTCAGGGTTTCTGGATACATGTAGGGTGGATATTTCCTAAGGAATTTAAATAACTTATAATGAACAAAGGGTATGACAAATGACTTAGGGCTCTTTAATTGGATACTATGAGCCACAGTCAAGATTCTACACTATTTATAGTCCACCTTCGCTCTCAGCATCTAAACGTGATTAAGTTATTAAGGTCAAGTTAAACAATGTGTATACATTGAAGGAAACGAAGGACGAACATTGCTGGTTTAATGGTTATGGAAATATGTTCTCTTAAGGCACTTATAGCTTTGGAAAGATTATCCTTTAGCTTAAACTGCGTTCTCTAGATTACTTAAGCAGTTTGTAACGATTCATATTCATGACAACTAGGATGCTAGCTTCCAAATCTGATCCCAGAGTCCTTCTAAATCTCTTATATTCGAGGAAGAACAAGTGCTCCTAAATTGCATGCTCAGTATAGCTCATTCAATAATATTCAAAGCAACCTTTCCAAATTTTAGATAAAATAATATCCAACTTTTATCTCGAATGATGACGCTCAGTGTGACAACATCCGCCAAACGGCCCCACGGCTCTGATGACAGATCATTATTCCTTTGATCAAATTTTCCATGACAATTTTAGAGAGAGATATGGCTGCATCTCACCGATGACGCGTTGGATCTCGGATTTAGGCTCAGGAATTGTTATGGCCGTCGGAGGTGTAATGGTAGTGTGCGCTGGGCTTGTGCATGAGAACGTGGCTTCTAACCCTGCTCTGACCACCTTGAATTTTTTTCGACGGCGGTCACTTGTGTAGAGACGGCGACGCTATCGAGTATGTAGCCATAATATAACGTTCGGAACCGGTGTAAATCTGTAGGTCCCAATCAGTGAGTGAAAAACTATAAAGCGCACAGCTCGCTGGTTGTGAGAAACTCTCCCCAATCCGGTTTTCGTTTTTGACCTGACAGATATTCTGGAAGTGAAGCTGAATAACCTTAGAATATTTTTGCCGAATACTAATTGGTTCACCAGGAACTAATGAACGTATCTTCTTCAACCACATCCTGGGATATCAGGATGAGGTATCGGGAAGAGATATGGCTTGAATACCCGTTAGCTATACCAGGTAAATTTAGACGTTTAACGTTGGTGGATGGAATACGACGTCCCGTGGTATCATAACGGTCCTCATTGAAGTAAGGATGTCAATAGTGGCAGCTACTTCTACCTAATCTAACATCAAGTGGTCAGAGAATGGTTCGAAGCCACGTTCACATGAGCTGCAAATACTTAACGTTGCAACACCGATGACCACCGAAAGAAGGACTGTCAAACTCTGACAGAAAAAAGTTGTGAATATTTAAAATTATAGATTTCCGTTCTAACTACAAATAAATAATTAAAATATTCTTGCTTAAAATTTTATATTCAAATATTAAATATTATTAATATTTCCACTTTTTTCTCCTAAATAAATATGAAAATATGAAAAAATTAATTTCAAGTAGTCAGCAGAAATATTAAGGTTATTTGGTTTAATTTATATATGATTAGAATATTACAAATTTATTTCTAAATTTAAAAGTAAAATATTTTTTTAGTTCTAGGTTTTTATTTTAATTTCAAAAAAAATCTAATTTATTTGAATAGTAATTAAATAATATTTAACATTTTAATAATATTTAAAAAAATGATTTTTTATCTCCAAACGTTGAATAAAAGTGTACCTTCGCTAACAAAAAAAAATAAATTAAATTTAGTTTGAATGGCCGTCGGTGGTGCAATGGTTAGTGTGCGCGCCTCTTGTACAGGAGATCCTGGGTTCGATCCCTGCTCCGACCACCTTAAAATTTCATTCGACGACGGTCACCTCGCTTAGTGACGACGACACTATCGAGTACTTAGCCATGAAAAAACCTTCTCAAAATACCATTCGGAACCGGTGTAAAACTGTAGGTCCCAATCAGTGAGCGTAAAACTATAAACCGCACAGCTCACTGGTTGTGAGAAGCTCTTCCCAATTCCTTCATGGGATGTAATGGGAAACCATTTATTTATACTAGTTCAAATTTAAAAATAAACTTAAATGATTCTGAATTTTGTTTGATTGAAATTTATTTCCATAGAATGCTGCTTGAAAAATATTGGTATACAATTCTTCAAATAACGGGGTTTTCAATAAGAGCGCTACAAAAGTTTTTTTTTAAATTAAACAAAACCGGTTTTAGATACCAATGAAATTCTTTATTCCTGTGAAAGTACGTTCGATGCCATTATGTATGGAACTCGATTTCTTTTGCATGGCCACCACGGGCACGCTTGCAGAAGTCCAGACGCTGAACCCAATTTTCGACGGTTTTCAAGCATAAATCGGCCGATACTGCTGCAATTTCACGTTCGATATTCGTACGAAGTTCATCAATCGTCGCTTGCTTGTTGGCAGACTTGACGTATCCCCACAGACTAGATGTAGCCCCTCAGGAAATAATCTAACGGCGTCAAATCGCACGACCGAGGCGTCCAATCGACTGGGCCATTTCGTGGGATAACACGTTCACCAAACTTGGTTTCCAATAAATTGATTGTGGCATTCGCTGTGTGGCTTGTGGCGCCGTCCTTTTGGAACCACATGTCCTCCAAATCCATATTATCCAATTGGGGCCAAAAATATTCGGTTATCATTGAACGGTAGCGATTCGCATTCACAGTAATGTGCCGGTCTTGATCATCACCGCCGGCCCAGAAACCGCATCAAACCGTAATTAACCGGATTACGTGTGGATAGATGTCTGACCAATAACGCATATTTTGCTTATTGACGAACCCATTCAGCCAGAAATGAGCCGCATCGCTGAAGATGAATTTCCGATAAAAATCCGAATCATTTTCAAGTTGTTGCTCAGCCCAATTCACGAGGATACGACGCTTATGGTGGCCAAGCGTCTTCAGTTCTTGCGTCAGTTTCATCTTGTAAGGATGTAGGCCAAGATCTTTTCGCAAAATTCGCCACAACGACGTCACATAAATGCCCAACGCTTGAGAACGACGTGTGAGAGACACATTTGGGCTTTCTTGAACTGAAGCCTCAGCGGCAGCAATATTCTCGACACTACGGGCACTTCTTTGTCTTACCGGCTCGGGAACATTTTGTACTGTGCCTGTGGATTCAAATTTTTCCACTAGACGCTCAATTGTTGATCTGGTAGGACGATTATGACGACCATAAATTGGACGTAGCGCTCTTAAAGTTGAGGCCACTGACTCCAAATTTCGGTAGTAAATTTTAATAATTTCGACTCGTTGTTGGCTCGTATATCTTTCCATGATGAAATGGCAAACCTTACTGAAGAGAAGTGTCAAAAGAGCGGGATAAAATATGGCGTCGTTTGCTGTCCCTATCGATTTACTTTTGTAGCTTCTCTGTTGAAAAACCCTTTATATTGAATTATGTGAATCTTGAAATTGTAAACATTCGTTTTATTTCATCACAAAATCTATGAAAGTCTATACACTCTAACCCTTTCCTATGAAGTTGCCAGATTGCACGTGGCAACACTAAATATTTCCTCGGCCGGAAATATAAATGGCAACCTTCGTACGATACGAGAGACATCAGCTAGGCCCTTTTTTGCGTGTCTCGCGGGCCTAAGGAGGGCTTTCGAAATTATTTTAACACGTTATAATATACAACTGTGAGTACTGCAAGGAAATTTTCTCATAATCCGAATTGTGCCTAAAGTTTTATTGAATGACGAGTTAGCAGTCGATGTTCAACCTAAAACCGAGTTTGATAAGTTGTTTAATTTTTGAATCGCAGATATTTTTTCCGGCAAAAAAAAATTGATTTCATACCTTAGTCGCCTTTTATATACTTACTTATCCGGTCTCGGACAACCCCCGAGGGTCAGGGACCTTACAAAACGAAGATAACATATTTCGCCAACCAGTTCGATCTTTTGTTTATTTCTCCAGTTGGCAATACCAAGTGTATGCAGGGATTCGATAACCTGATCCTTCCAGCGGAGACTTAGTCTTGCTGTTTTTCGTCTTCCTTCGAGTTCGGTTTCGAAAATCGTTCGTGCTGGTTCGTCTTCATCCCTTCTACTGACATAACCTAACCAGCGCAATCGCGTTATTTTGATCCCCTTAACTATGTCAATGTCGGAATACAACTCATACAGCTCATGGTTCATGCGTCGCCGATACTCGCCATTGTGCACTATAGGGCCATACATTTTTCTGAGTATTTTTCTCTCGAAGACTCCTACAGATGTTTCATCTGCTTGCGATAACACCCAGGATTCTGCGCCATAAAGCACGACAGGTTGTATGAGAGTCTGGTATAATTCGGCTTTTATTACTACAGAAAGGGCTTTATCTCTAAAGTGCTTGCTTAGCCCAAAATAATATCTATTCGCAAGCATAATTCTCCGCTTGATCTCAAGGCTGACGTTGTTGTTTTTATTTACGGCAGATCCTAGGTATATAAATTCGTCCACCACCTCGAAATTATAACGGTTATCATCGTTCACGCTTTGGTCTAATCGCGAGGAGTCGCTGCCGGTTGAAACCATTTATTTTGTCTTGTCCTCATTTACCGTCAGACCCACTGTTGCTGACTCCTTCTCAATTCTCGAAAAAACCGCAGTAACTTCTCTAATTGTGCGCCCAATGATATCTATATCATCAGCATACGCGAGCAGCATGTGACTTTTGCTGCTGATGGTTTTATTCATGTTGACTGCAGCTTTTCTCATAATGCTCTCCATTAAAATGTTAAAGAGATCGCACGATAGGATGTCGCCTTGCTTGAGGCCTCGCTTGGTTTCGAAAGGTTCGGTAAGATCCTTACCAACTTTCACTGCGGATTTGGTGTTCGTCAAGATCATCCTGCAAAGGCGTATGAGTTTTGCAGGAATACCAAGCTGAGATATTGCTTCGTAGAGTTTCTCCGGTATCGGGCTATCGAAGGCCGCCTTATGATCGAGAAATAGATGATAGGTGTCGATTTGTTTTTCGTGGGTCTTTCCCTGGGTGAACATATGGTCAGTTGTCGATTTTCCAGGCCTATGCCACACTGGTATGGTCCAATCACGTCAGCGATAATCGGCTCTAGTCCTTCGCACATTATGCTTGCTAGAACCATATATGCTATGGATAAAAGGCTTATTCCACGGTAGTTGGCACAGATACTCGGGTCAACTTTTTTAAATATGGGACATAGTACACTGAGACTCCAATCGCCGGGCATGCATTCATCTAACCAAATTTTGCTAATGAGCTGATGCATGCACCTTATCAGCTCCTCGCCGCCAGCCTTAAACAGCTCCGCCGGCAATCCATCGGCTCCTACGGCTTTGTTGTTCTTAAGCCGGGCAATAGCTGTTCTGACCTCGTCTTGGTTAGGAGGGGCAATCGACGTCGTCGTCCATATTGTGATCGATTGTCCCATCGTCATTGGATATCTCAGGTACCAATAGCGCGGAGAAAAGCTCTCTCCATATTCCCAATATGCTCTGCACATCTGCGACGAGATTTCCGTTCTTGTCTTTACAGAAGGAGGCCCTGAACCAAGTCCATTAGTTCCGTTTTTAACTTTTTGGTAGAATTTTCGGGCTTCGTTCTTCCTTCTGTATGTCTCAGTTTTGTCACTCTCGCGCTTTCTCCACTGCCGTTTCTTACGCCTCGCGTTGCAATTGACTGAAGCATTACCATACGTGCAGCATTGTTTTCGTCAATTGCAATGCGACACTCTTCATCGTACCACGGTCTGGTTTAGTACGATTTTCGCTCTATTTAATCTTGTGCGTACGTTTGCTGCTACCAGGTAGAGATAAGAATTACAATTACAATTCAGCCCATAACTGCTGCAGATTTGTTAAAAAGAGGACTAATCCCTACGTGGTTTCGATCCCTGCTCTGACCACCTTACACGTCATTCGACGGCGATCACCTCACCTAGTGACGGTGTCACAATCGAATACTTAGCTATGAAAAATTTTATGAAAATACCGTTGTAAGACTATAAGTCCCAATCAGTCAGTGACAACTGGAAAGCGCCCAGTTCACTGGTTGTGAGAAGCTCTCCCCTATAGCTGCTTGGGATGTAATGGGAAAATATATATAAATGTTTCCCATTACATCTCAAGCAGGGATAGGGGACAGCTTCTCAGAACAAGGGAGCCGTGCACGTTTTATTTTTGGAACCTAAAATTTTACACCGGTTCCAAACGGTATTTTTGTGAAGCTTTTTCAAGACTATAAGTAAGTACTCGATAGTGTCGGCGTCACTAAAGCAGGTGGGAAAATATAGTTAAGCTATACAATATTCCCTAGCTCTGCATGGAAGGGCAGAGGTATCTTCTTGGGATCTGCACACCGGATAAGATGACACGATAATGGACTGCGTACCAATTCCCCTAGCAACTTTTAAGCATATCCAAAGTCACTATTATCCTTTGTGTCCAGCATCAGCCAGCAAGAAGACATCTACTATGGAATCCTTTGTACTTCTTAAGGGCCAGAAAGATTTCTTGGCCTTTTGATTTCCTGGATCAAAGGCCAATGTTAAATAACTTGTTTCATTCATCCTTGCACTTGAGTACCATATCTTTTCTCATCCACACACCCTCATTTTTAATTTGTTCCTTGTTCCTCATTGGTGTTTATTGAAGCAGTTGTTCCAACAACACAACCCATCTAATTATAAATACAAAATTAATGATCGGTGGTCACCTCCCATATACGGAAGTTTTGGCATTTTCCTTTACATTAATTACCAACAGTTTTGTGGCTTTCTACCTTCTATGTGTCAAAGGTCAATTTATAGAAAATGATAATTGTCTCATTTGCTATAATTAGCTCTCGCTGTTGTTGCCTAATCTTTGCCCTACAGTCATGTTAAGTTTTATTTTCAGAATTTTTTCAAAATTGACCTAAGTCTGACGTTTAAACTGACTAGGCAACTCATTTGATAAAGCTGAAGTGTAATTGACTAAATTTTTGACATTTTAAGAATACTAATTGACTGTTCGATTTGTCTTTTCGCATTTGCCCCCATTCAAGGACTTGTCTGAGATGCAAGCGATGATAGTCATTTCGCTGGCAATGGCAGACGATATCAACTTGTTTCCATCTTTCAACCCCCCCCCCCCCCCCCCCTCCATCAAAAATGATGATTGTGCTTGGTTGACATTAAAAATAAAGCACTCACATTTGTGTCCCTTCCACTCTCCCCTCCCCTAAGAACAAAAGTTACAAGTAGACATTTTGAAAATTCAATTTACATTCTTTGGCAAATCAATTTTCTGCAGATTTCTCAGTCATAATATCTCAATACTTGGTGACTCTCTCTCTCTCGCAGAGGAAGGAATGTAAGGAACGTTACTGGATGGGTCTATTTGGTGTGAGATTTTTTGGGTCATTAGAGATTCGAAACAGGCATTCGATATAATTTCTACATTTACGTACGTGTGCGTTTAGTGGTGAAACTTAATAAATCACCAGGGGTACGGTGTGTTGCGGAGAAAATTGATTTCCATCTTCCGTCACAGATGCAGGACGAAAGATTGGAAATTTTTCTAGCAAACGTCCGCTGAAGATATTTAGCAAATGGAAAACTTAATTATATCACCCTCTGACTTTTTCATATTTTATTTAATTTTTCTTGTCCTTCGCAATTTGGCTGTTCGCTCCTTTACTTATATTATCCTTTTCCATTTTATAATTGTGGGTTGTCTCTAGTTCTCTGGCAGTTGGTATTATTTCCATTTGCTGGTAAGGAGAGGGCGACATTGTTTCTGGAATCCAATATGCGGCTAGAAAACCAATAGTATCTGTAAAAACAGAGTGTGTGGTGGCGGAGTATAATGCTTCACACCACACATAAATCAACATCAAACTCTAAGAGAAAATCTTTGTAACATTGGAAAATTGCGTGCCATGACAGTTTTTCCTTATGAACATTTCATTAGGAAGTTTATGCGCTTCCATGAAATCGTAGACATTGTAGACGTTAATTGAGTGAAACTTAATGACGAACAGTGGCCGCACAGTGTATTGAAATATCTAACAAAGCGAATTGGTTAGGATCGCGCTTCGTCTCATGCCCCATTTGAGGGAGTACATCTATGGCAGAAGTTCGTATTGTGTACAGATTTCCTCAGTGTTTTATAAGCCCTTATCTTGTCAGTCTGCAAACTATTTAAGTATTTTACAATTTCGAAACTGATTCAATCATTTCCCTGATTTCCTTGAATTTACTTCAAAATTTTTAAAAAAAAAATTACAAATAACACTGAGCGACACTAAAAAAAATGATGGGGTTCTGTCAACGGATTCTGGTAGAAAGGTCTAAAAAAATATATACGTGTATTGGCGTTTTGCCAAATCTGATCAGATTTTTGAAGCTATGCTTCTTACAGCGGGCTTTGAGAGACGGAGTTAACTGGGAAAAAATGGCATAACGAAAATGCGTGAGGTGATAGTACCGTTATTTTTAACATAACAGAATAAGCTTTATCATATACCAGCGCCACCTCTACAGGACTAGTAGAAATAAAAGTAGCTAACCTGTTATCAATAACATGGATCAAACATAACAGAATAATCTTTATCATATACCAGCGCCACCTCTACAGGACTAGTAGAAATAAAAGTAGCTAACCTGTTATCAATAACATGGATCAATCCAGCACAGATTACAACCATATTAATATTTCAGAAAGCTTTAATCAACATGACTTTAAATACAATGTGCCGGATTTCACTTTTGCAAGCTTTTATATCACCATGTAGTTATTACAATTTGTCAAACTTCACGGAAAATAAAGCTCATCTTTCAACTCTTTCAAAATAACATTAACACTCTCACAACAGGTTTGTAGGCTAGTTGGTTGGAAGCTAGTGCAAACAAAAAACAAATACAAACAGGTACAATGGACACACGCAAACAACTACACATTAATTTGTGTATTTGTGTTATTAGAAGTACGAGAAAGAGAGAAAGAGAAACCTTATGCTCATTAAACGACGAAAAATGTTGTATGTGCTCGCAATTAAGTGTTAATAATAATAGTAATAATAAATAACTATATATATTTTCAATCATTGTGTTTCAAAAATATTAAAAAACAATCGAAAGTAAGTTGGAGCATAGCTTCTGTCGGCAGTCCCCCAACTGCCACGTGTGTTTTTTTTAGAGCGGGTCAAAGTTTCCGCCCCTTGGAACTTTCCTGCAACATATCGGCATGCAAAATTGTGTGTTCCTTACTTCTGAGGTACAAAATATGTTCAGAAGTTTTATAGAAAAGATTCAGATTAACATTTTTGTGGAACAAATTAACCCTCTAAGTATCACGTATAACAACAATTTTTACTTTTTTTTGAAAACTCGTAAAAGCTGCTCCAAAACTGCTCAAAATGTTCTACAAAAATGATCGCCATAAAATTTCACTATATGTGTCCGAACACTCCAAAACACAAATCTTAGCCCAAGTGCTAGATAAAAGCTGAAATATGATAAAATTCATTATATTATGTGGACTATTTTTAATGGAAACAGCACAGTGGCAAAATCCATTATTAACCCTTAGAAGGCAGTTAGTTTTTGCTTATTATCTACCATTTGGGCTAAGATTTGTGTTTTCGTGTGTTCGGACACATATAGTGAAATTTTATGCCGATCATTTTGTAGAACATTTGGACCACGCCCCCCGTCATTTTGGAGCAGTTTTTTACGAGTCTTCAAAAAAAAAGTGAAAATTGTGGTTATACGTGACAGTTAGAGGGTTAATTTGTTCCACATACATGTTTATCTGAATCTTTCCATAACATAGTTTGTACCTCAGAAGTAAGGAACACACAATTTTGCATGCCAATATGTTGCAGGAAAGTTCCGAGGGGCGGAAACTTTGACCCATCCTAAAAAAAAATTCTGATCAGATCTGGCAAAACGCCGATACACGTGTATTTGTTTTTAGACCTTTCTACCAGAATAGGTTGACAGAACCCCATCATTTTGAAAAAAATCTAATTTTGTCTCACAGTGTAATTTACTTCAACAAATCTTTGTACTAAGACAGAGGGAATTGAACTAAATCCTAGGAAATTGTACTTTATCTGAGTGCATATAAATAAAATATTTAGCAAAATAACTAATAAAGTAATACAAAGTAATGGGGACACCAGGTTATGTACTAGTTAGTTCCAAGACGCCTAAGGCGCCCGTTGCAAAATACGATAATGTAAATATTTACATGGATCTTTAAGAAAAGATACTTTTTGTAAAATGATATGCTTTTTTTTAAGAACAATTTTTTTAAAGAATGTAAAAAAAAAGTCTATTTTTATGTCCTTTTTGTAAGAATATGTAGTATACTAGCTGGACCCGGCAAACTTCGTTTTGCCTTCAAAATTTTTGTAATGCCAAAGGTGAACAAAATTATTTTGTTCCATTATGATTTTGCAGTCAATGCATAGATCTGCTGGCGTTCCGACACGGGATAAAACCACGTTCAATTGACAATGGGCAAATAAACCTGTAGCTGACTGGACTTTTATGAAGGAGAATGTAAAATAACTATTTGTTAGAAGTATTTGTTTAGATTTCGATCATGTGCTGAGTTGTTTCAGAATCCCGGATCCCGGGCTTTTACGGGATTGATGAATCCCGAATCCCGGGATTTTAATAAGTAAATACCGGGATTTTTCGGTATTATTATTAATTTTGAAAAATATAAAACTAAAAACAATGACAAAAGTTCAGTGTGGTGTTATTTTTTGGAAGAGTCGAAAGGTGGACCTCAAGAAAAATTCAAATTGTGCAAAAAGGTTTTAAAACCCAATGGCTGCTCTACAAAAGGTTTAATGACACATCTTAACGTAAGCTAATTTTGGCATATGTGTGCCTATTATACGGCTTACTCTCCAAAAATTACAAAATTTATTGCGTCTGGTAGAACATGTTATTTCAAGCGAATAACAAAATCGGGGCAAACGTATAGTTTCGGAGTTATGGGCTCCGAAAGCCGTAAAATACACCTGTTCCCAAAAAAATTTAAAAATAAAATCCGGAAAAATCCCGGAAAATCTCGGGATCCCGAAAAATCCCGAAATCAAGAAAATCCCTGGATTTCGGGATCGGGATTTCAAAAATCCCGAATCCCGGGAATTTTTTGAAATCAATCCAATTTAGCATCCCCAAGCTGTACCCAAGCTGAATGAAACACAATTTTGTTATTTTTTTCCAATTTATTCAAGTGCTCTAGGATATACAATATTTCTAGTTTTGCCATCTCGTGCAAATATACATATATAAGTGTGAAGGTTTACACACACGTGAAAATGCAACATATATTGTGCGTGGGAAAATCACGGATTTGTCAAATTTAAGTCACAGACTTGAAGCGACTGCCCATGCGCTTTATTAGCGGTCATCGCAAATGGCAACGGAATCGGAAACTGCAATCATTTGAAATCGATGGGCATGTCTGTAGATATCGTGGGAATGCGTGGAATCAGAACATCGGTTTCTTTACAATTTCCAGTGATTATAGTAGTCTCTATAAGATTATTCTACATTTTTTAAAAAGAATGCGTTATTGGTATAACGATATTTAGGATGCTCTCGAAAGTGACCTCAATGATATTCATATTAATTCATATCTGTGGTCACTTTCTTACCTTCAAGTCTGACCTTTTTAATAGCCGTATTTCCCCAAAAGGTAATTTGCATCATATCAGTAGTATGTGTACCGAACCTGACATTTCTACACTGTATCCAACAATTATTCGTACACCAAGCAGTTGTGACCATATTTCAATGTAACTCAAACTATACAGGGTGATTCAGGAAGTTCCGGACAAATTTCTCCACCGTATGCCTTGGCTCATTTCATGAAGAAAAGTCCACTAGGACTATGTCCGAAATTGCAAGGGTGCGAAATGACAGCGGGCTCAAAATTTTCGGATTGGCGACCGGGGGGTAGTAGGGTAGAGTTGCTAACTTCTGAGTCAGTGGTCGGTTTTTTTGGGCTTGTTGGAAAGGTCTTTAAGAGGCCTTTCAGAATCAATAAAAAATTAGAAAAAAGTCAAATCGCCGAGATACAGAGCTTTCGGAAAAAAAATCACATAACCTCAATTTGCCCAGCCAGATGGCAGGTAAATTATGTTTCTTTCTGTTGAAAGAGAGCCATACCTCTTACCTTTCCAAAATGACCTAAACGAAGCCCAGAGGTCTTACCGTTCCAAAGTTATGACCATTTCACTGAAATGCAAAAATGTTTGTTTTTGTTTTTAGAAGCGAAATAACAGCACACATTTATTTGTTTTTTGTAAATTAACACGTTTAAGATTTTATTTTATTGAAATTTTTGGCTGAAGAATCAAACACATAAGGAAAAAAAAAACGTTGATGTTAAATGAAGATTTCAATGTGGTTCCCATTTTCTACTAAACACAAAAAACATAAGTTACCTGCCATCTAGCTGAGCAAATTGAGGTTATGTACATTTTCTTTTCCAATTTTTTTTTCCGAAAGCTCTGTATCTCGGCGATTTGACTTTTTTCTAATTTGATTGATTCTGAAAGGCCTCTTAAAGACTTTTCCAACAAGCCCAAAAAATCCGCCCACTGGCTCAGAAGTTAGCAACTTTACCCTACTACCCTCCGACCAACAAACCGAAAATTTTGAACCCGCTGCAATTTCGCACCCTTGCATTTTCGGACATGGTCCTAGTGGACTTTGCTTCATGAAATGAGCCAAGGAATACGTCGGAGAAATTTTTCCGGAACTTCCTGAATCACCGTGTATAGCAAAAATTTCAAGTTGTGTGGGCGGTGCCACGCCTCTTTATCCAAACAGTTCCAAATATAGCCAAGGATTGTCAGCAGGTCATCAGTACTCATTGTAAAATTTTCATAACAATCGGTGTATTAGAACAGCCGTGAGAGCGAGTTTTTAAAAGGAGCGTGGCCCGCCCTCTTACGCCCGGGTTATAATTCGAACTGTACGAACAACTTATATACAAAATCTAATCTCTCATAGTTCATGATATAAACCCCGTTTTAAGTTTCAAGTTGTATGGGCAGTGCCACGCCCCTTTTTCCAATCATTTCCAAGTATAGCCAAGGACTAACAGCAGATCAACAATACCACATTGTGAAATTTTCATAACAATCGGTATATTAGAAATGCATTCAGAGCGATTTTTGAAAAGGAGATGTGGCACCGCCAGTTCACCCTTATCATTAAGGGGTATGACAAAAAGATGTTGGCCGATTCTCAGACCTACCCGATATGCACACAAAATTTCATACAAATCGGTCCAGCCGTTTCGGAGGAGTTTTTTAACTAACACCGCGACACGAGAATTATATATATTAGATTTTTTCCCGAAAAGAGTTTTTACAAAGAAGTACTTTTTTAAGAACAGATACATTTTAAAGAAGTGGTACTCTTTGCAGGAACAGGATATTTTTTTAAAGAAAATTTACTTATTTTCAGAGAGGCTACTTATCCCAAGAAAAGTAATGAAAAAAAATGTATTTTTAAGCGAAGGTATATTTTTGAAGAAAACTGTTTTTTTAAGATATGGGAATTTTTTTTAGAATTGGTTCTGTTTTCAAGAATAGGTAGATTTCAAAGAGTAGGTGCTTATATCAAGTAAAGTTAAATTGTTTCACAAGAAAGGTACTCTTTAAAGAAAGGGTAGATTTTAAGAAAGGGTAATTTGTTGTAAGAAAATTTAACTTTTTTAAGAAAAGCTACTTTTTTTTTTAAAAATTACTATTTTTGAGAAAAGGTACTTTTTGTAAGAAAATTTTAATTTTTTAAGGAAAAGTTGTTCTTCAATATAATCAAATTAGGCCAGTGGCGCTGGCTAGGCCAAGTTAGCAGAATGTATGAAGATGAGCCAGCACGAAAGGTTTTCGATAACATACGCGATGGAAGCAGGAAAAGAGGACGACCATGACTCCGCTGGAAAGACCAGGTAGAAGAATCCTCCGTATCCTTGGTGTTACCAACTGGCGAGAAAAGGCGAATGATAGAGCCAGTTGGAAGAATATGTTAAATTTGTTTGTTTAATTAATATGTGTAAGACATCTGACCTCATGAGGTTGTATAATAGTTAACAAAATACACTCACAGAAAAATTCAGTTGTGACAGCCGAATGAGCCGTAACCGAATTAAAAGGTTGTTTCATCCGAATTATAGGCTGTCACAACCTCATTAGAGGTTGACACAACCTCATGAATGGTTGGCACAACCTCATTAGAGGTTGACACAACCCCATTGCAGGTTCGTACAACCTCAGTAGAGGTTGCCACAGCCGAAATAGAGGTAGTTACAACCGTATTTAGATAGTATCACAAATTAATTATGACAACAAAGTGATGATTTATTTTCCTGCATTCTTATAAAAAGATAGAAAAGCGAGAAAATAACGTCACATACATGGGGTAATCTATAGGGTTGGTTTTCGTGAGTTGGTTGGTTGGTTTTTTTTTGACACCATTTTGCATACCACATCACTCCGGAAGGTCCAAAGTACCGTGTCCATATCCAGCCTGTTAATCGGAGATACCTCATTAGATCCTCTAGATCTATCACGTGTATCTCAGTGAGGATATGCAGGAAGGGACGGCCATAGTCTTCAGGCGTCTATTCATCAGAGCCGGACAACTGCAGAGGATATGCTCCGCCGTCTCCTTTTCTGCATCATCGCAGGCACGGCAGTGGTCACTATATAGGGCAGCTTCAACCAACTTGCGTGATTACCGATTGGCCAGTGCCCGGTCAGCACGTCACTTAGCCTAGATATGTCTCCCCGATTATGACTGATCAGGGAGTTAGTCCGGTGAATGTTATAATCTGGCCATGTGTTTCTGGATATGAGGCACGTTTCCGCCCTATCCCATCTGGTCTTCGCCCATTCAATGTAATGCATGAAAATACCTCTTTTGACTAACCCTATAGGCGTTGCGATTGACACCATATGGAGTTCGGTGGAAGAGGATCCTGCCCTAGCTAGTTCGTCTGCCTTTTCGTTCCCTAGGAGACCCTCATGGCCTGGTATCCAAGTAAGAACCACATTGGCCAGCCGGCCTAGCTCGACAAGTTTTTCCCTACATTCACTAACGAGTATAGATGCAATGTTGTAATATTTGAGTGATAGGAGAGCCGCTTGGCTGTCTACAAATATTCCAATGCGCTCTGTTTTTTACTGTAGTACAAGTGCGGCGCAGGCTTCTTTGATGGCCCGTATCTCCGCTTGGAAAACGCTGCACTTGTCTGGGAGTTTGAATGATCAATTGAGGCCTGCCTCTTCGGAGAAAACACCAGGGTCGGTTCCACATTCCATTTTGGATCCGTCCATAACTACTTTGGTGTCAAAACCCGTAAGTGGCTCCCCTTTATCGCACTCTATTCTCTTGGGAAACCTGACATCGAATAGGTTAGCGAACGTCAATGAGGGGGTGCAGTAATCGGTTGTTATATTGAGTTCTCTTGGGATTGTCTGTAGTATACTCGCATGCCCATATGCGTTGCTTTTCCAGAGTCCAAAAGCGTTTATGTGGCTGGCACTCCTGGCCACACTAGGTGTGATGTGAAGGTCGTGTCTGGTCACCCTAACTTATACTTAAGTCACTCATTACACTTCAATTTCAATTTTTGCTAACTCTCTCATATATTTGCTTATGCTTGCCTTTGTTTACTCTCTAACTCTATGGCCATTGCGATGCATATGCATGTATTCTCGCTCAAACTATCACATATTTGTCAATGCTTTTTATTATAATTCTTGCTAAAGCCAAACATTTGCTCTGTAATAAAATGAGAGTAAGCTGAACTATTCAACGAAGCAGTTGGGTTTTTATTTCTTCGCACGTTTGCTGAAGCAACATATATACACAAAATACACATACAACACCGCCCTGTCCTTCTAGCCACGGTATTTATATTCAAAGTTTCTAAGTTAGCTGACTTTACTTATTCAGCCCGTGGCTCGGATCATCAAATTCTTTGGTCCAACATTTTTGGCGCCCAACGTGGGGCACGTGTTGTATTTGTATGTATAAACTTTATTAAAAACATTAAAGTTGTGTCTATAATCTTCGGTAAGACCTGGAAGCAGTGTGCACGTCATCACTGTGTAAATTGCACAAAATAAGAGTAGAGAATAGCGGTTTCTACATACATTCGTTTGCCGTCTCCCCCGCTTCATCTGTCGATATCATCTTTGACTTTTACAGTCACTGCTTGTTTAGCCCTTCGCTTCAGTCGCTGCAGTCGTCTCATCGTTCGTCTTCTGCTTCATTTGGCGTCGTCACCGCTACATCGATCAACATCAGCAGTTACTTCGCATTCGAGTACGACGTTCATTGGCATTTACTTACATCATCATTCGTCGCTTGCTTCATATATCACAGGCACATACTCTTACTTTCACTCCTGTTATTTGCTCGCAACGTCGCTCTTACGTACGCTTTTCACTGCGCACTCATAGTTCACTCTTGAATCATTCTTTACGCTTAATCTGGTCATCGCTGCAAGCTCTCTTGTTGCAGTCAACGTTCAATTCTCACATCCTTCCTTTCTTGTCTTGTATACTTGTGTCTGGCCGGCAGATACAAAACTAAGAAACATGTCGCTAGACAAGTTGAAGCAACAAATAGCATCTACAAAAAAGAGTATAACGCGCATTAAAAATTTGGTCGAAGCAAGTGGCAGAGGAGAGGGTCCTTCATTACAGTCCACTGAGCTCAGGTGTAGGCATGCAATAGCTGAAGCCTACTTCAAACAACTTCTTTCATTTCAATCACAAATTGAGGTGTTAGACCCTGAGGACGATGCTCGAGCTGACTGCGATAAAAATTGTTGTGCAACAGCAATTTGGTACAGAGCTGCATGAGCATGACACGACAATAAGCAATACAACATTGCAGTTCCCAGCCCATCTTAGCAAACTACCATCGCTCAAGCTTCCTACTTTTTCGGGCAAGTATTCGGAATACAAAAATTTTATGACTTCGTTTACGCAGGTAATTGATCGTGAGCCTGGACTGTCAAACATTGAAAAGTTCAATCATCTTCGCAATTGCCTCCAAGGGCCCACTTTGGACACCATAAACGCATTCCAAATGAACAACGAGAATTATCCAAAGGCTTTGGAAAGACTCAAGGCCAGATTTGATAACGCAACTCTAATTTTTATGGAGAACGTGGTGTCTCTATTCGAATTGCCGTCCATGACAATGCCTGATGGCCAGCAACTGCGAAGCATTGTGGACAACGCCTCCGCGCTCTATTCATCATTGCTTACACTCGGCTCAGAGCGCGACATCTCCAATGTCATGGTCATCAACATCATAATGGCAAAGGTGGATGAGGAGTCTCGCAACAAATGGAGTGAATCTTTGGACTTCGTTAAGTTGCCCACATGGGACGAGTGAACAAATGTACTTGATAGGCGCTGTCAATATTTGCAATCAATGGATGGCGCGCGTGCTATCGAGCCCAAAAGGTCCGTAGATAAGCCAGAAAAGTTTAAGCAGGCTTCTACCTTTGCGTTGGCCAAACGTTCATGCCAACTCTGCAACTCCGGTGATCATATGCTGGGAAACTGCAGGCAATTTAAAACACTGGATGTTCTTAAGCGCTTCGAAAAGGTGAAAGAGCTACGACTTTGCCTGAACTGTCTGTCCGGCAAGCACCAAGTGTCCCAATGTTCGTCGGCCTTTAAATGCAAAATCTTTGCAAAGGCACATCATACGTCCTTACATCGTGGGCAGCCAGTTCAGCAACCTCAACAGCAAGTCATGCCATACGGTTCTGCGCCAGAGCAACAACAATATCAAGGCACATCTCACCCAGATATCACTGCTGCCACACATACACATTTTGAAAGGTCCTCTGCGGAACAGGTAATCCTCGCTACCGCAGTAGTTATGGTACGCAGTGGCTATGGTATATATCGACCAGGCAGGGCATTGTTGGATTCGGGCTCTCAGGTGAACATAATCACGGATGCATTCTCACAAACTCTTCGCCTCCCAAGGAAGAAGCATTGCGTGAAACTTATTGGAATTGGTGAGTCAGAAACAAATACAAAACATATAGTATTACCTACAATAAAGTCTAGACATACAGATTTTCAAATGAGCCTCGATTTTTGCATTACTCCTCATATATCATATCAGCAAGAGCCAGAAATTGATATTTCTGCCTGGAATATACCCCCAAAACACTGCACTAGCTGATGAAACATTTTACAAATCCAGACATATTGATCTATTAATTGGCACATAGGGGTTTTTTGATCTACTGTCAGTCGGTCAAATCAAACTCGAATGCAATATGCCCACATTGCAAAAAACATTATTCGGGTGGGTGGTGTCTGGTCGATATAAGCGTGACCCTTCTACTGCATTGCCGCAAATATGTTTAATGACATTCGAACAAACTTTGGTTGCACACTTGGAACGTGTATGGTTGCTTGAGGAGGTGTCATGCAAATTGAAGACGTAGACTCCAGCACAACAATAATGTGAAACATTTTTTCTGAATACAGTCTCTCGAAACTCTAATGGCAGTGTAATCGTACGTCTACCCTTTAAGGAAGACTCGTCGTCACTTGATCGGTCGAATGACATCGCTATGAGGAGGTTTATTTCACAGGAACGTCAATTGTTGCATCAGGAAGATTTACAATCATAATATATTGGATTTATGTCCGAATTTGAGTCGCTGGGCCACATGAGCTTGGTGCCACACCCAACATTGGATAAACCACATTTTTATATTCCGCACCATTGCGTGTCCACGCCTACTGGCACATCAACCAAATTGCGAGTAGTATTTGACGCGTCCTGCAAAACACTGGACGATCTCTTTAGCTTGCTATTACGCTTTCGAATTTATCGGTACGCAATTTCTGCCGACATTGTCAAAATGTTTCGCCAGGTACTGATTCACAATGAGGACCTACCCTTTCAATACATTCTATGGAGGAGCAAGCCAGATGATAAAATCTGCAACTATCAAATCAACACGGTTGCGTATGGCACCGCCTCCGCTCCGTACCTTGCAGTTAGATCACTTCATTATCTAGCCCGACATTTACGCTAAAGAACTTGCGGTTGTTTCCCAGGCTCTAAAAAATGCTTTCTACTTTGAAGATTTCCTTAGTGGAGCTGACTCAGTACAGGAACTATCACAAATAAAATACGAAGTCACAGAAATTCTGAAGAGGGGTTGCTTTTAATTGGCAAAGTGGCATTCGAATCATTCACAGTTCATGGATGACCGCACTGTGAAAGATATCAACATTGATGACGCCTTTGTAACGAGCGCTCTGGGCATAAATTGGGACGAAAAACGTGATGCGTTTTTATTTTCTTTCAAGACAAAGCCATCAGTATCAACTAAATCAACGAAACGATTAATTTTATCAACTGCGTCGTCACTTTTCGATCCCTGGGGCCTCTTAGCTCCGTTGATTATAAAGGCAAAAATAATCTTGCAGGAGTTGTGGCTCCTTAAAATAAACTGGGACGAATCGGTACCCCAAACTCTACATTCAGCATGGCAAACGTTTCTGAAGGACTTGGATTTGTTATCATTGGTCACAGTTCCCCGTTATTGTTTAGCAGCAAATTCCCACAATCTACAATTACATGGATTTTGCGATTCATCAATCAGAGGCTATGGTTGCTGTTTGTATTTGCGTGTTCAAGACAGTACAGGCAACATCTCATTAAACTTGTTAACGGCCAAATCGAAGGTGGCACCTACGAAAAAGAAATCGCTGCCCAAGCTGGAAATATGTGGCGCTAACCTGTTAGCAACGCTTTATGACACCATCAAATCATTATTGAGTCAGCAACCCATACAAATATTTTTGTGGACAGACTCTCAAATTGTACTCTATTGGATTAAGCAGCACTCTGCTACATTGTCGGCTTTCGTTGGCAATCGAGTAGCCGATATTCAAGAGCTGACAGCAGAATGTCATTGGAGACATGTTCCAACAAAATGTAATCCTGCCGATATTGTGTCACGTGGCTGCACAGTTGAAGAACTCACCATTTTTTTTCCTTCGCCAATCACAGTGGCCAGAAAACAAATATGACTCTCCAAATATTGATGACATCAAGAATGAAAAACGCAAGGCAGTATTTCATTCCTCCATCAAACACAATTACGTAATGCAGATTATCGAAGATATCAGCTCATATACCAAAATGTTATGAATAGTTGGCTGGATGTTTCGTTTCTTAATTTCTACTAAAACTCACGTTAAGGTGGCATTAGATTGTCTCAAGCCTGCTGAATTGGAAATGGCACTATGGTGCATTGTTTGGAATATTCAGCTACATCATTTTGAAGACGAAATCCGTCGTGGACAGAAACACGAATGTGTCGACGGGCCGTTGAAGGGATACAATCCATTATTACAAGGGACATGTGGATTTTCCATACTCAAAGTTGGTGGACGTTTAGAATTGGCCAATATATCTGTCGCTCAAAAACATCCTGCAATTCTACCAAGTAAATGTACCTTCGTCAACCGGCTTGTGCGTCATCTTCATCTCACTAACTTCCATGCAGGTGCTAAAACTTTGGTTGCTTAAACCTTTGGCCCTTTTCAAAAATGTGCTATGGATGTGATGTGGACTAATAGATACCTATTTGCGTATCAGGGGCAAGAGACCATATAAAACATACGTTGCTGTCTTTGTCTGCATGTCATCAAAGGCGGTACATATCGAAGTGGTTTCTGAGTTGTCGACGAATGCTTTCATTGCCGCATTAAAGAGGCTAATCGGACACAGAGGCCTTCCCACTGACATTTTCTGCGACAATGCCATCAATTTTGTTGGGACAAACAACAAACTCGCCGAGTTGAAGACCTTTATTTTCAAAAAGCAAACCCAACAAATTTTAACAAATTTTTGTACGAATGAATTTATTAATTTTCATTTTATTCCCCCCGAGCTCCCCACTTTGGCGGCTTATGGGAAGCCGCGCTGAAGTCCGCTAAGTCCCACTTGAATCGCACCTTCTTGAACACACGTCTGACTTATGAGGAGCTGACTACCGTCTTAGTTAAAATCGAGGCCGTCCTTAACTCACGGCCGATATCACCACTTTCTTCAGACCCAAACGATTTGGTCGCGCTGACACCTGCACATCTACTTATTGGCGACTCCCTAAAGGCATTACCAGAGCATCCTACTACTGGCCAAAAGATCGAACAGCTTGACAGATGGGTACGAATCACGGCCATAAAACAACACTTCTGGCAGCAATGGTCGCGTGACTATTTGAATGAACTCCAATGCCGCACAAAATGGGCAGGAAGTTCTCCTAATGTTACCAGCGGCTTTTTGGTGATTATACATGAAGACAACATGCCACCGCAGAAATGGCAGCTGGGTCGAGTTGTCCACTGTGTGCCTGGACGTGAGGATAAGGTTCGGGTGGTTGATGTACGCACCGCCAAGGCCACAATACGGCGCCCAATAAACAACATTGCAGTACTTCCTGCTTGAAAGATCCTTTCAAGGGGGCCGGGATGTCTGGTCACCCTAACTTATACTTACGTCACTCATTACACTTAAGTCACTCATTACACTTCAATTTCAATTTTTGCTAACTCTCTCATATATTTGCTTATGCTTGCCTTTGTTTACTCTCTAACTCTATGGCCATTGCGATGCATATGCATGTATTCTCGCTCAAACTATCACATATTTGTCAATGCTTTTTATTATAATTCTTGCTAAAGCCAAACATTTGCTCTGTAATAAAATGAGAGTAAGCTGAACTATTCAACGAAGCAGTTGGATTTTTATTTCTTCGCACGTTTGCTGAAGCAACATATATACACAACATACACATACAACACCGCCCTGTCCTTCTAGCCACGGTATTTATATTCAACGTTTCTAAGTTAGCTGACTTTACTTAATCAGCCCGTGACTCGGACCATCAAATTCTTTAGTCCAACAGGTCGATTGGTAAATATGAAGCATTGCATTAAGGGCTTCAGCTGGACACGTCCTCATTACCCCTGTTATGCCGATGCAAGCTGATCTATGTACTCTATTCAACAGTTTCATGGTGGACGTCTTCCCTGCGACAGGCCACCATACCATTGCTCCATAGGAGAGTATTGGTCTGATTATGCTAGTGTACATCCATAGCACCATTTTCGGTCGGAGACCCCACCGGCTTCCGAACATTTTGCGTCAAGCGTAGTACGCAACTGTTGCCTTCTGTGCGCGGTGCTCTATGTTACGCTTCCAGGAAAGTTTAGGGTCTAGAATCACGCCCAAGTACTTGGCGTGAGTTGATAGTGGAATCTCTATTTCACTTAGCCGAGGAGGATTAAACTGTGGTATCTTGGTCTTCGTGGTAAAAAGCAAGACCTCTGTTTTCCCTGGATTCACTATAAGACCACTCCCAGTGGCCCAATCTTTAAGTGATTTCAAAGCCCCATTCACGATTTCGCTCAATACGGATGGGAACAAACAAGACACCATTGATCCTCATATTGTCTCGTTTCAATAGTATTTTGTTGATCACGAGTAACCACAGTAGGGGAGAGAGGACTCCATAATGGGGGGGATGGGGGGGGAGAAATGACTCCCCTATTCACTCATTGTTTCCCATAGAGGCGTTGATAATTCTGCTCTGTAGCATTGTCACTATCCAACTCTTGAGGAATGTTTCCACCCCATAGATCTGCAAGTGATTCTTCTATAGCCGCTGATCTCACGTTATTGAAAGCACCTTCTATATCCAAGAAGGCAGCGAGGGTATATTGTTTGTGTTCCACGGACTTCGTGTAGGGCTGTGTCGGTATGTTGGCTGCGTGATATTTTGGGCGATCCATCCATCCTCTTGCGGATGTGTGCATCGATTAGCCTTTTAAGAGTTTTCAGAAGAAACGATGAGAGGCTGATCGGTCTGAGATCCTTTGCGCTCTCATGACTCCGTCTCCCCGCCTTAGGAATGAATGCGCCATGTAGCAGGATGCCATGTAGAAACTCATACCTTCTGAGGCAGAGAAATATGCTTAAATTGTTTTTTTTTAATTAGATCTTGGCTTACCATTGTCTTTTATATAGAGTGTTTTGTAACCATTACCATTAAGCCCCCTCAGCACAATGTATTGTACGTAGGGTTCCTGGATGATGCCTAGGTCTAGATCCTCCTCAGCTGGAAGGATTCGCAGATTATCTGAGGCGATGCGGGAGTGTTTCAGATTAATCTGCACGAATTTCTGCATGTGGGTAATTTTGGAGATGAAGTCACTCGCCATCGGGGCCAGGTGAGTCGTCTGGGCCAGAAGCGTCTAATATTTTCACCTTGGCTTCTCTCATGCCAAAGAATAGCTTCTCTCCAGCTGATTTCAAAGCGGCGGCGCCCGCTTCCGTAATGGCAACGATTAAACTCATGCTCTTGTCGTTGGGTGGCTCTTTACGGATGACGGTCCAGTCGTCCATCGGGATCGTCGGGTTCATGGCTTCATATTGGGTAACCAAATCCGTGCACGAGGCCTCAAAGGGCTGATATCTTCCCAGGCATCGCTCAATGAAGCGATCGACTTCTTCCGGAAATCCTTTGAGAACTCGTCCATACATTTGATCACGCTATAGCCTCGGTGGATCTCGCTAGAGTCGTAATGAGGTACCGGGAGCCCTTGTTTGCCAGTACGTGTTCCATCACGATTTCTGACAACTTGGACTCCACTGTACTCCATTCCGAGACTGTGGTAGGGGTTAGCTTAGCGGTCTTCGTATTGGCCAGGGCAACCATTAGGTTGTCCTTCACTACCTCATTGAAGGGCCTTTCGTGGATGTGGTCGTCTTTGACAGCTCCATGACCTTCCTTCGCTTTGCGGGTTCAACGCCCTCTACTCGAGAACGTTCCCGCTTAGAGGTAGTGGGTCTGTCTCTTTGTAGGGAGGCCTTCTTCTGGACGAATGCCATTGGCTTCATTCTTGGCAATCTTTTTTTTTTTTTTTTTTTTTTTAAGACCAGCACTCAGGTGGTGCCCCCTATAAATGCAATGCATTGTGCTGGCGACGGAAATTTAGGTAGAGGAGGGTGGAATGATGGAGTAGTGCTTATTTACATTTGCCTTGAATCGCAGTATGTCACAATTGGCGGGAAATACACTTGCGGGAAGTTTATTCCACATACGGACCGTACGACTGAAGAACGAATTTTCTCTGTAGTGTGTTGTGCGATCGACTGGCCAATAGATAGTAAACGGATGGGAGTTCCTTGAAAGCCGCGTACTTCTGCCAAATGTCCTCACATCTGGTATAAGTTGACGGATGTCCGAGGAACAGGCACCGTGAAAATGCCGATAGAACAGTGTCACGCAACCCACATTACGCCGATGCTCAAGGGAGGCAATAGAGCTGGACACCCTACTGGCCCCTATCAACACCTTTGTTCTGCTTTGTACACGGTCCAGCAACTCCAAAGATGACTTTGGAGCACCTGCCCATATATGGGAGTTATATTCCATTCGCGGCCTGATGTAGGTGGTGTAGATATTAAGGAGATCAGATGGAGTGAAGTACTTCTTGCACCTGATTCCTCAATATCCACACCATCCATAGATAATGACGATACGACTGGGTCAGCTGTCCGCTTGTGCGAAAGCTGACAGCACTGGGTCTTCCCCGCATTAAAACTTACTCTATTCAATCGACCCGACTCAACAATGGCCTCGAGATCGCGGTTGAGTGTTTCATTCATTAATTGACGTTTATCACTAATTTCCTGAAGATTTGGCCTGTGGTCGAATGAATATGAATGACAGAGATTACTGTCATCCGCAAAAGAGTAGATTTGGTTCACAGTCAGACCCAGGAGATCGTCAATGAAAATAAGAAAAAGAGAAGGAGAGGATGAACTACGCCTTTTGGTACAGTGTCCTTCGAGCATCAGCAGAACATCTGCGTATTTAAAGACCGTCGCGTCAGACTTGACGGACTGGTATAATTTTTTTTCTGTGGATGTTGATTGTGTAGACGGGGGATCGCTTTTGACGACATTCGCCGCGCTCTTGGGGCTGGCTTCCGAATCCTGACTGGATGCCAAAAGATCCTCCTCTGATGGGTTGCCCAGAACCATCGAGTAATTTTGTTCGGTTTGGTTTTAAATGGTGATATTTTGGTCCCAGGAGTGTATCGTAAGGGGATGGACCGTAGTGTGCAGTTACGACTAGGCAATTAAATTACAACCGAACTGCGCCTTGCAATCGGAGGGGAGAAGTTAACGACCAATTTCCTTAAAGCACTTGCTGGCCATACAGATCCTCGGCACAACTCCTCCACCTTGATCTTAAAAGTGCAGATCCAGGTAGAGACATGACCTACAAGGATCGGAAAGAATTGCTGCCTATTACAGGACAGATGCTGACCACGGATCCGCCTAATGTAGGACAGACGCTGGTGGGTTTGACTGGTAGCCGCCCTATTATTACTAGTGCCTTTCTGGCATGGATGGCCCTATGTGAGTTCCGTGCACGACAAGAAGTACTCCCTCCAGCATGGCCACTATAAGTACACTTAAGCCCCTGCATCGCGTCAAGATGACTACCCAGCACAGAGGAATCTATAGGGTAATACATTTGTTTCAGATGCCTCTTCTGGCGTTTTTTGAAGTCCCGGCCATCATGAGACACCGCACCAATTCTGACGTGTTGCATCAGTCATTTTGCAGCTATATCATTTATGTATCAAAAAGTTTGTGGAAAGCAATTTGATGTTTGAACGCATGACATGTTCTGATAAGTGAAATTACACAAAAATGTCGTTATCCAAAAAATGTTCAAAAAGTTTGAATATGTCCCATTTTTTGGAAAGTTATCCAGACAGTGGCAACTCTGCTTTATTCAATTAAGTATTTCTTTATGTTTTAAGTGTCAAGGCCGCATACAATTAATACGCTTCAGCGATGAGCGCTCTGTCGTGTGTTATCGCTGCGCTCTGAGGAAAATAGGTGAAACCTGGCCGGGTGCGGCGCTGGATGTTATCAGCGGCCTCCCGTCTCGGCCCAGGTTCCAAGCAAGGATTCCGGCAATACCATCCCATCACAAAGCTGCTACAAGACTACAAGCCCGGTCTTTCAACCAAAAACTGAAAGATCGGTCGATTGGGCGATGTATATGGGCACCGCAAGAATGCCGTTTGTATAGTGAATGTCGAGTTTCTGACCCATCTCGTCAAATCAGGAGACCGGGTCTCAGGCTGCATATAATTTCCAGTTGAGGCTAATTAGAGCTAGTCGATTATCGTAAACAGAATTCAAAGATCGGTTTTTGGATATAATCTTATCGTACAGTTCTTCTTTCCAAGCTAACAAGACCGAAATGTTTTGATAGAAATATGACGGTCAAATAATTCATCCTCAATTACATGATTATGGCCGTCGGTGGTGCAATGATAGTGTGAGTGGCTCTTGTACATGAAAATGTGCTTTCGATCCTTGATCTGACCATCGTACATTTCTTTCAACAGCGGTCACCGTGCTTACTGACTGCAACACTATCGAGAATGTAGCCATGAAAAAGCTTCTCAAAATACCGTTCGGAACCGGTGTAAAACTGTAGGTCCCAATCAGTGAGTGTAAACTTTAAACCGCACAACTCACTGTTTGTAACAAGCTGACAACAAATCCATGCACGGGAGTAAAGAGAGATAATTTTTTTAGCTTGGGATTGAAAAAGAGCATTGTGACTATGCTCCTTATGGTGCCTCCCATACAAATCGATACATTTAATACAAAATCATGTACCTTTTAAAACTATATTCCTGGTTTATGTGATTATTATGTATTAATCTGTAAAATGTGACTTAACTGTAAAAAATTGGTGAAGTTGCCACGCCCATTGTGGTAACTCCCATACAAAAGCTGGGGCCATCCGGTTTGCCTATACTATAAATCAGGTAAAACATTTCCGATCATAATGGAATTTGGTACTAGACTTCGTTTTGCCATAAGCCAGTCAACTACTAAAGCAAAGTGAATTTTGCCACATCCATTTTGGTACCTCGCATACAAATTTTGAGTGGGCGGCTAGTTGGTCGACAAGATAATTTATGAAATTTAGTAACGCCACTATACTGTGCAAAATGGGTGATTTTTTTACTCCCAATCAGGTAAAATCTCCCAATCTCCCCAAAAAAATGGGCGCCTCTCCTAGTTGTTGATGCGCCTTCTTCCAGCAACCACAACCAAAATTAATGAACTTTTGTCCAAAAACCCGGTATTTTTTAAAAAACCGGTTTGTTTGAAAAATCAGTTTTTCAGAAACCGAGTTTCGGTTTCCAATTTCGGCAAAAACCGTTAGAACCGGTTTTTTGAGTTTTTCGGTTTTGTTTGTTGTAAATTAAATTACACATGTAGCACTTCCAATTAGAGTATCCAAAGAACAGGCATTTTTTAAAAACCGGTTTTCGGTTTGTTCGAAAAATCAGTTTTTGAAATAACCGGGTTTTCTCTTGTTTGAAAAATCAATTTTTCAATAAAAACAATGGTTGGAAATATCATTTACAATTTATTGAAGCATAAAATCAGATTTGAAAATAGAAATCATGTTTCTTAGTTCCAAAATATCGTTAAAATTCGAAAATCATATCATTTATTATTTTTTTTTAAGGTAATTTATAAAATTGAGAAAACCGACGCCCAATAGCCGTTTTCCGGTTTGTTCGAAAATTACGTTTTAATCGGTTAACCGACGTCAAATAACCGGTTTACGGTTTGATCGCAAATTAGGTTTTTTACAAATCTGGCACACTGTTAATGGCAAAAAAACCCCAGATAATCTATTTCACTGGTTTTTCGGTTTTGGACACTCTACTCGTAACTCAAAAATTAACAAGTATGGCACGCCCTTTTATTAACTCTTAGACAAATGTTGGGAGGCAGTTCTGTTGGTCGACGAAATATTTCCCGTAAGTAACAACCGCTCTTAATGAAATTGGGTACTGGGTAAAGCTGCTTCGTAATTAAAAGTGGACAACTTTTCCACATCCGTTTTCGTACCGAACATGTTAAAAAAGTGGGAGACTGCCCGGTTGATTACATTTACAACTGAGGACGTACTTTCTTACTTATCCGGTCTCGAAAACCTCGGGAGGCCAGGAACCTTCTAAAACGAAGATAAGATATTTTGCCAACCAGTTCGATATTCCGCCCTATCTCTCCCGTTGGCAATACCAAGTGTACGCAGGAATTCGACATCCTGATCCATCTAGTGGAGTATTGGTCTTCCTATTTTCCTCTTCCTTCGAGTTCGGTTTCGAAAACCCTTCGTGCTGGTTCATCTTCACCCATTCTACCGTCATGGTCTAGTCAGCGCAATCGCGCCATTAGAATTCGCTTAACTATGTCAATGTCGGAATATAGCTCATACAGCTAGCTCATGGCCCACGCGTCGCCGATATTCGCCGTTGTGCACTATAGGGCCATAAATTGTTCGGAGCATTTTTCCCCCGAAGACTAATACAGATATTTCGTCTGCTTGCGATAAGACCCACGATTCTACGTCATAAAGCAAGACAGGTTGTATGAGGGTCTTGTATAACTGGACTTTTGTTACTCGAGAGAGGGCTTTATATCTAAAGTGCTTGCTTAACCCAAAATGACATCTATACGCAAGCACAATTCTCCGGTTGATCTGAAAGGTTGACCCCGTTTACGGCAGATCCCAGGTATATAAATTCGCCCACCACCTCGAAATTATAACGGTTAGCTATGTCCACGGTTTGGTCTAATCGCGTGGAGGCCCTTCTTGTTGAAACCAAAAATTTTGTCCTGTTCTCATTTACTGTCAGACCCACTTTTACTGACCCCTTCTCAATTCTCGAAATCACCACCGTAACTTCTCTAATTGTGCGCCCATACAAATGTTGGGCGGACAATTAGCTGGCAGCACGATAAATCCCAAAGAATTCAACATATCTTAATTAAATTGGGAATTTGATAGTATTTTGCACAACGCCAATCTCGCTAATATGGGAAAATTTACCATGAACATTCGGGTAACTAAAGGTTGATGGGCTCCAAAACCTATGAAAATATATAATGGAGCTGATACCGAATGGACGACTTAGGGTGAGGATTGATTTAAGTCTGTTCAACCTATGTCTTCTATGTTCTTCTAACGAATTTTTATTACAAGTTTTGTGCCTCTCATTTTTATCTTCTACGACACTGTGCATACTTCCTCTGGTATTTTTTTCTACCCTGGTACGTAACAGTACAGCCTTATGCAGTAACTCTGGCCATTAGACAAATTATAATAGCAAATTCTTAAAGTGTGAACGTTATAGCTGATAAAACTGGCAGGAAAAATATTTTACCTTTAAGCTTGAAATTAAGTCAGTCGTTAATTTTGTGATTTTCTAATGATTTCACATTCTTCGGTTTTTGGCCATAGTGGCATTACAACGTTAATTGATTGTCAAACACCTCATTAGGATCCAACAAAATTTTTAGGTGCTCTTTGGTAGAAACTTTAAGTGGCATTCGAAATCACTTTAACTTTTCACCCAAACCCCCTGACAAACGTTGCGTGCGATAAAGTGGAAATCGTTAATTTTAATACGGCTTAAGATAAATGTCCATGATGGTGAAAATTTGCAGGAAACGGAATCTGATGAGACAGTCGCCATAAAAGGAAAATCGTGCAGCAGGAAATGAAAATTAATGTGAATTTTTGATGATAAGCAGATGATATCGCATGGTTTACAATACGATATCTATAGGTAATCGATATTAAATTTGTGTTATTTAAAAACTGATTTTTGTTTCGATTATAAAAAATTAAAAATTTACATGGAAATGATTTACTTTGAGTGATTAAAATTATATACACATGTATTACAATTAGTTAGTAGAATTTGCTGTCAGTTAATTACATTAAATACCAAAATATCAATCATCTTTCTTTCAATATTTAATTCAATTCTCATAACCTTGAATTGTAACAAATGGATTGAATTTAGAGATAACATTGTATTTGAAGTTAGATGGATTTAATGAAACTCCATTGCGGCTACAATGGTTTCTAAAACACCTCACTCTGAGGCTAATTACCAGAGTTCGTATTTACCCCTCCCCCCCCCCCCCCCCCCCTCCCAATTGGTAACCCATACACATCGTCTTGGGGAATGTGTAATGAACGTATATACCCATTACCCACAGGGTATGTGGAAACTAATGGGTAGCTACCCACGAAAATGGGGAATTACTCATCACGATTACCCATTATCCTCGGAGAAATGGGGAAAATAATGGGTTACACGACGATTGGTAGTGGGTTACTCAGGGTAACCGAACCCCATTTTTGATCGAAAATATGACAAAGTTAGAAAAAATGTCTATATCTCGGAAACGGAGCCTCCAATCGAAAAAATAATCAATTTTTGCAGATTCCTAAGGGTTCACTAAAAATCGCCAAAATAAGGAAAACGCTAAAATAAAAAGGTGGTTTTTGTTTGAAAAATTTTATTTTTAGCGACTTTAAAAAAAAAGGGATGCCATATTGCAGACACCAATTAATGAAAAACCCTTAGGAACTTGCAAAAATTGGTTATTTTTTCGATTGGACGCTCCGTTTCAGAAATAAAATCATGCGGACGTTTTAGCGATTTTTTGTTAGAAAAATTTTATTTTTAGCGATTTTTTTAACAAAAAAAGTGATACCATATTGAAGACACCCATTGGTTAAAGCCTCTTATGGAGGTAACATTTTTATTATTTTTTCTATTGGACGCACCGTTTTCGAGTTGTAGCCAATTTTTTATTTTAGCGATTTTCTTATTTTGGCGATTTGTGGAAAAGAAATTCTTCCAGACGAATTGGACCACTTTATTAAACCCTTAGAAACTCGCAAAAATTGGTTATTTTTTCGATTGGACGCTCCGTTTCCGAGATATAGATTTTTTTTTAACTTTTTTCCGACATAAAATCATGTGGGCGTTTTAGCGATTTTCTGTTTGAAAAATTTTATTTTTAGCGATTTTTTAAAAAAAAAAAGTGATACCATATTGAAGATACCCATTGGTTAAAGCCTCTTATGGAGGTAACATTTTTATTATTTTTTCGATTGGACGCACCGTTTTCGAGTTGTAACTAATTTTTTATTTTAGCGATTTTCTTATTTTGGCGGTTTTTGGAAAAAAAATTCTTCCAGACGAATTGGACCACTTTACTAAACCCTTAGAAACTCGCAAAAATTGGTTATTTTTTCGATTGGACACTCCGTTTCCGAGATATAGAAATTTGTTTTAACTTTTTCATATTTTCGATCAAAAATGAGGATGGGTTACCCTGGGGTACTGGGTAATCGTGATGAGTAATTCCCCATTGTCGTGGGTAGCTACCCTTTATTTTCCCCATTACCCTGTGGGAAATGGGTAATCGTGATGGGTAATACCCTACTGTCGTGGCTACCTATTATTTTCCCCATACCCTGTGGGTAATGGGTAAACGATCGCTACTCATTCCCCATGGCAATAATAATGGCTTATGCTGGGTAACCCACGAAAATACGAACCCTGCTAGTTACATATACATTGATATACTTTGAGAAAATGAGATAGGAATGTTTCTATATTAGCACCTTAGGTACTTCTGTGGCAACACTATCGGTTATTTAGCCACACGTTAAAAAATCGGTCTATTTTTATTGTTTGGCTGCAAATACTATAGGTTTGTAACTTGTCGCAAAAATATTATATTTGTGTCCAAACACATTATGTTTGTTATTCAATATTACATGTTGAAGACACAATGATTAATAGGTTTATAATATATGATTTTGTGATCCAAATGTGTCCTTGTTTGTTGAAAACTACTGAAAACAAAAACGTGACAGACATCAAAGAATAAAAAGTAGCAAATCTTCAAATCATGAAAGCAATGCTTGCAAGCATATAAGCAGTGTCTCAGTAAGAACGCACTTTTTAATTTTAAAACAAAGACACGTATTTTCTGCGATTGTTGTGATTTTTGTAATAGATTGTGAAGAATACATGTTCCGATTAAGAATACAATGAAACACCCGTCAAATGGCCCCTACGGCTCCGATGACAGGCTCTCGGAATTTTCCATGACGTTTCCACAGAGATGTGGCTGTATCCCACCGATGGCGCATTGGATCTCGGATTTGAGCTCAGGAATTGTTTCTGGTTTATTCGGATAAGCCCGAGATTTCACAAAACCCCAAAGAAAAAAATAGCAAGGCTTTAAATCGCATGATCTTGGTGGCCAGTTGACATCAGAAATTCTTGAGATAATTTGTTCGGGAAATCGTTGCAGCAATAATTCGATTGTTTCATGCGCGGTGTGGCAGATGGCGCCGTTTTGCTGAAACCACATGTCGTGAAGATCCATGGCGTCTAGTTGAGGCCAGAAGAACTCCGTTTTGACGTTCCTGTAACGAATGCCGTTCACAGTCACTGCAATTTCGGTCTCATCTTAAAAAAAGTAAAACCCAATCATGCCCCCTGACCGTAATCCTTACCAAACAGCTGCTCATTGTGGGTGCATTTGTGTCTCATGGATTGCATGAGTATTTTCTGAGCCCCAAATTCGACAATTTGTTATACTCACGTAGTCATTCAGATGGAAACGCCTTTTTTTTGAATTGGCATTGCCTTCATTTTGCTCCATTACCCGTTGAACGAATTCTCAAAGCTTTCCATAGTCTGCCGGTTTGAGCTCTTGAGTAGCTGAGTTTTGTACGAATGAAGGTGTCTGACCAATAACGCATATTTTGCTTATTGACGAAGCCATTCAGCCAGAAATGAGCCTCAACGCTGAAGATGATTTTCCGATGAAAATCCGAATCCTTTTCAAGTTGTTGCTCACCCCAATTCACGATCATACGGCTTCAGTTCTTGCGTCAATTTGATCTTGTAAGGATGTAGGCCAAGATCTTTTCGCAAAATTCGCCACAACGACGTCACAGAGATGCCCAACGCTTGAGAATGACATGTGAGAGACACATTTGCGCTTTTTTGAACTGAAGCCTCAGCGGCAGCAATATTCTTGACACTACGGGCACTTCTTTGTCTCACTGGCACGGGATCATTTTGTACTGTACCTGTGCATTCAAATTGTTCCACTAGACGCTCAATTGTTGATCTGGTAGGACGATTATGACGACCATAAATTGGGCGTAGCGCTCTTAAAGTTGAGGCCACTGACACCAAATCTCGGTAGTAAATTTTAATAATTTCGACTCGTTGTTGGCTCGTATATCTTTCCATGATGAAATGGCAAACCTTACTGAAGAGAAATGTCAAAAGAGCGGGAAAAAATATGGCGTCGTTTGCTGTCCCTATCCATTTACTTTTGTAGCGTCTCTGTTGAAAACCCCTTATGTACACTAAAACTGGGATTAGGTTAGGTTGGAGTGGCAGGCTACATGTCAGACTCACATATACCTTGTGGCCCATGGTGGTTTCATATAGACAAACGGAAAAATATGAGATTTTCCCAGTCCATCCCGTTGAAACACTTTGATTGCTTCTAAAAGTTCAAGAGTTAGCGGATGATAAACTAAGCCAGAGTTGCTAACACCCGAAAGAGCGGGCCACAGATTGACTCTATTGACTCCACGTTCTCCTCGTCACTGAAGATTCTGCAAAAGTAACTTGTGAAGACTTGCAGTCTCTCTGCGTGTCGTCCAATGAGACAGAGACCAGTCATTATAGACACGTTAACTGAGACAATCGGTCTTGGTAACAACACTGGGGCGAGGCGGGGCCACATCAGCTTGGAAAGTACATAGTTAACTAGTTACTACTGACCACCAAGGAAACAATAGTTTCAGTAAGGAAACATTTCCTCTGGAGGAGGATGCAAGTTGCTGGAGGCATTAGCACATATTCCAGTTCCCCCGAAGTATGTAAAATCTTGCTGACAGGTATATGGTAAATTTGATTGAATGTTTGACCATCAGGCGATTTCCATGTATACTTGACTATATTTCTATGGGGGAATTACGTTCCGCTGATAAACAGTTTATGGCAAGTACAAAAATCTATGAGCCTGTCACCATTGCATGTTTTGGGAGTTCCTACACCACGTTTTCCCATATCTTCCTGTAGGTTGTTGTTGTCGTTGCCCACTTTAGTGTTGAAATGTCCCACAAATATTTTAACGTCACTAACTGACAAGGAGTTTACACTAAAAATGCAGTTGGCTATAGAACTCGTCCTTAATACTTTCCTCATCCGGCTCGTAGGTTGCATACGCCTGTACCACAGAAATCATGCGGAATTTCGTAGTCAAACTCGCAACGACAATGCCATCAAATATAGTCTCGTATGATATTAGAGCATTTCTAGCCCCAAGTAAAAGAAGAAGGCCCACTCCGTTTCAACGTTGCATATCATTGCCGGAGTATATAAAGCATGACCACATGATAATTGCGATTTGACACTATTAAGCCAACGTACTTCGCTTTGGCCTCGGATGTCCACATTCTCGATTGTTTGGAGAGAAATGTTACATTCTGTTTCATCCTTCAGGTTCCGATTATAAACCCTTGTTTAAAGCCAAATATCGTTATCGAGGGGGAGGGGAATTTTTCATTGAATTGATTGACGTTTCTATAATGATTGCAATTACAGACGAGTGATTCCTAAGACTACCACATCCGAACCTAGTGCTGGGGCTAGGCAGGTATACACCCTGTATAGGGGAGGTATGTGTTTCCAGTCTAGATCCGTAGTGTTCAGTAAACAGCAGGGGCACCTCAAACAGGATTCCCTACCTATGGGGTCTTGAACTTAGCACCTGCTTTTCCCCTGGTTCGAGCTACAAACTCCCTGCCTGTATGGTATTGTATTTGGTACTAACCTTTGCCATGGTTCAAGGTCGACATTCCCTGCCTGTGGGGTTTCGACCTTGTTGTCTACTTCACCCGCTGTTTCAAGCCAGAGATTCCAATGGGGAGACCAATAGGGTCTTGAACTTGGTACCTACTTCTCTTCTGGCAGTCTTTTATTTGCCCTGGTTCAAGACACGAATTTCCTTCCTGTGGGGGGTCTTGAACTTGGTATCTGCCTATCCCGTTGTTTCCACGGATTCCCTTCCTGTGGGGGCTTGAACTTGGTACCTGCCTTTCTCGTTTTTTCCTTTTGCGACCCCTGGTTCAAGCCAGAGATGGCCTGACTTGGTACTTTTCCCCATAGTTACCTTTCTGTTTTCCCTTGGTCAAGCCAGAGAATTTCTGCCTGTGGGGTCTCGACTTTTGTGCCTAAGTGCCCTTGGTTCCAACCAGACATTCCCTGCTTGTGTGGTCCTGAAGTTTTTACCTGCCTTCTCCTGGTTCAAGCTAGACATACCCTGCCTGTCGGTTCTCGACGTTGTTACCTACTTCGACCTCTGGTTCAAGCCAAACATTCCCCGACTTTGGGTTCTTGGACATGGTGCATGCTTCTCTCCTGGTTGCCTTTTGATTTCCCTAGTTCAAGCCGTCGGTGGTGCAATGGGTAGTGTGCGCGCCTCTTGTACATGAGATCCTGGATTCTGACCACCTTAAAAAAATAAAAAAAAATAAATTTCTTTCGGCGGCGGTCACCTCACATAGTGACGGCGACACTATCGAGTATTTAGCCATGAAAAAGCTTCTCAAAATACCGTTCGGAATCGGTGTAAAAACTGTAGGTCCCAATCAGTGAGTGAAAAATTAGAAAGCGCACAGCTCACTGGTTGTGAGAAGCTATCCCCAATCCCTTCATGGGATGTAATGGGAAACGGGGTTTTTTTTTTTTTTTAGTTCAAGCCAGAGATTTATCGTCTGTGGGTTCTTGAACTTGGTAGCTGTCTTCCTCCTGGTACAAGTCAGATATTTCCTGCCTTTGGGGCTCGAACTTGGTACATGGTTTTGCCTTTTGTTTCCCCTGGTTCAAGCTAGACATACCCTGTCTGTCGGGTCTCGACGTTGTTACCTACTTCGACCTCTGGTTCAAGCCAAACATTCCCTGCCTGTGGCATGTAGAACTTGGTACCTGACTTTCCTCTTATTCAAGGTGGAGAATCCCTGCCTGTGGGGTCTTGAACTTGGTACCTGTCTTTGCCTGTTGTTTCCCCTGGCACAACCCAGATAATCTCTTCCTATGGGAACTAGTACTTGGTATCAGTCGTTTTCCTGGTTTCGTTTGTTTTTTTTAGTTGAAGCCATAGATTCCCTGCCATTGTGGTCTCGACCTTGGTGCCTACCTGTTCCTTGGTTCAAGCCAGAGATTTCCTGCCTGTGGGGTCTCAACCTTGTTGCCTACTTCTCTCGCTGGTTCAAGCCAGAGATTCCCTGCTTGTGGGGTCTTGAACTTGGTACATCCCTTTCCCCTAGTTCTTTTGTTTCAAGCCAAACATTTCCTGCCAGTGACATCAAAGGATCACACAACAACACTTAATATTATTTGATAATTAAAACAGCATGCAGACGGTCCCCTTGCGAAATTAAGTCCTTGTTCACTTAAATGTTGAAACAGTTAAAAATAAATGAAATCACATGTTGATGCCAATCAACTTTTTTCACAGAAATTCAAATAATAAAGAATATTCTACGAACTGACACATTTTTCAATATTCAGCAACAGTGATTCTTCTGAAAAATGCTCAAATATTTGATTAAATATTTTGCTGAACGAAAGTGTGTGTAGTGAATGTCATTTCGTTGGGAGTACTAGGAGCCAAAGTACCCAACAGGAAGATTGACATATATGCACATGAATGGGTGCATTTCTTTCAACTACATGGCAAAATATTCGATAATAATTTTATCAAGAAACTGACATGAAATTGTATTGAATGGAAATTGTACCGAAAGGAAATTATATTTGAATTTATTTCAGAACTGCTTATATAAGTACATATGTAGAAACATTGGCACATATCTGTGCAGTTTTTGGGAAAGTACTTATCTCAGAATATCCTCGAAAAACTACTAAGGAACAAACTCTATTTGTGAATATATTTGACAGTTTTTTTCTTAAAAGTATTCAATTTGGCTGATTGTGACATAAGCTGTTTTGTTAAAACTCCACACACACACATATATATGCAAATCCAATATGACTGCCTGTGTTTGGCACTAATATCATGGCAAATGCTGACAAAAACCACAAATCCATACATATTTGCATATTTATTTAGACACTAGCAGGATAAAGGAGCAAACAGCCAAGTACAACAATGTAGACAATTGGATTATTTGTTAGCGAAAAGGGAATCCTTTGGTGAAAACAGAAAACATCAGCGTGATTCAATATAGAAATATGTATATGCGTCTGAAAAAATACATTCATGTGCCAGTCATTGTCTAATCTGATAGAGAAACTGGAAATTCTATTTCAGTTCCTCCCAAAAACGCACTATGGGTCAAATGAATGGTTTTTGAGGCAAGAAATCAATTTTTAAAGTGTACTATTTCAAAAAAGTGATAATGGCATTTTGTAATAAACATTTTTAAATACCCAAAAATACAAAAATGAGAGTCAGGTGGCAAGATGCCGTGCTATAAGGCCATAGGCAATAAAGCCATATGGCCTTATTTCTCATCACTTTGAGAAATAAGATCATATGACGTTATTACCGACACCAGAGTGTAATAACACCATATGAGTTTAACAATCGAAGTGGAAATAACGCCATACCCGTACAATCCATTGTTAAAATTGCATATTGTCCACGTAACGAATGAGTTGTCAGATTCAACCGTTGAAGAGATATGGATCAAGCGAGGGAGTGGGGCGCCCGCCTGCGTCTTTCCGCGCCCGCGCGCGGCGCTCTACTCTTGCGCCCCGTAGGAAGCTTCCAAAGCATGGTAATTTTTTTTACGGATTTCTTCTGCATTTCTTATGCATTTAGAAGCGACCAAATCAAGTGATTTCCTTAAAGCAATTTCCGGATGCACATCTGTATACACTGCCAGAAGTTCTTACGGAAAAAAACGAAGTATTTTCATACAAAATCGATATCGACTTTTAAGGGAGAAGAAAATAACCCTGAGTACTGTACTCGCACAGTTCTCCGAAATGAAGAACTGTATGCTTGAGGAAGATTTTATAAATACAATTGACAGCGCTGACGACATTGAATCAGATGCAAATAGCAGCGAAGAAGAAGGCACTGACGCAGAAATGCAACAGCAAACATTATCTGTCATGTATTGTTTGTTGCGAAAACGACAGACAAATACTGTTTGATCCATGCAAACATTTTAAAGTTTGTCAGCCATGCTACCAACAAATAAAAGGAAGAGCTGAGAAAAACGGAACGCATACATTGAGTCCTATTTGTCGTGCCATCATTACGGATGCCACATTTATATATTGTTAATTATTGTAGAAAGAAAATACATATGTATGCAAATACTTCAATTTTCTGTTAACTGAATTAAATTTTTTTTGCCAATAAAAGAAATCAAATACACTACATAAGTAGCACATAGAAAATTATCAAAGGTGAAGTAATACCATAATGGCTTTATTGCACTTGCTCTGTGGTAATAAAGCCATATGGTATTATTTCCCATAGTGATGAGAAATAAGGCCATATGGCTTTATTGCCTATGGCCTTATAGCACGGCATCAGGTGGCAACCCATGTCTTGAAGCCAAGCTGTCAAAGTTGTATTTTTTTTTTTGGTTTGTTTTGTTCTCTGACATTCAGCTTTATAGTGCCTAACATTTAACCCATTGTGTAACAAAATATTATAATTGTATACAATTTTTATAAAATGGAAAATATTAATTCAGGTATGTAAAAAATATTTTATTAATAAGTTTCATAAAAATGTTGTTGTAAATTTCAAATCTTCGTACAACTTTAATGGATTCATGTTATCTGCTTGAAAAAGTTTGTTTAACTGAGTAATGGACTTCAAAACATCGTTCAGAAAAATGAAATATGTATAACTTTTTTTGGTCATTAAACAAATTTAATAAAATCTGGGCTTTGTGACATCTTTCCCGCGTAGATGCCAATCTAAAATGAAGCTGCAATGCAGTCCATTGCTCCAAAATTTTTTGAATTGCTTCATACCTTGCTAACCATCGAATACCACTCAGTCTGTCGATTTTAAGTGGATCTTTATTAGCGATTAAACGATAAATGGCTGCATATTCAATTTGTCTTTTAGAACTCCAACAAAACCAAGCATTAGTTTCATGTATATTGAACCCTATTTCTGTAGGTAAAGCAGACATTGCATACTCCGAAGCAAGGTGAAGTGAATGGCAAACTCATTTAACTGTAACAAGATTTGGTACTATCGCCATTAGCCTACTGATCACAGAATCATATTTTCCTACCATAGAGTTCGCTCCATCTACTCCAATGCCCAACAATTTTTTAAAGTCTATACCATCAGTAGTTAAACAGTTTGTTATTGCGTTTACAATTGATTCCGCTTTTCCACTTTGAACTTCCAGCAATCGATATAAAGTTGTCGTAATTAATCCTTTAACCATGCTGAAGAACTTTATCATAACACGTAATATTTTCCTCCTGTCAATCGAGTGTGCTTTCATCTATAATTAGTGAGTAAAAGCTGTCTCCAAAATCCTCTAGCAGTACTTCCAAAAAAGACGGAGCTAAAACATTTTTTATAAGAGCAGTGCATTTTGTTCTATGCAGTCGAATATCCCTTAAAGTTGTTGAATCTGCTCCCAATTGTTGAATCAATTCTCCCAGATGATCAACACTTCTAACAGAGCAATGCTCCGCTACGTACGCTGCAATTTTCAATTCAGCGATTTTCCGAGATTGTGATACAGCAGGTTTGAAAAAGTTTGTCACAGGTTGCAGATCATTCTTATTGGTAATAGAATCGATATGTTTATTTGTGTTTTTATGAGCAGTCAGGTCTTTTATGTGTGCTACAAGAATGCACAAAAGGCCTTGTGGTCATCTCCCAAACATGGTGGAAGCCAATCTACACACATATTGAAAATTCATTAATAAACAGAATAAATTCAATAAGTCATTTCTTCATTACCTTTAAATTCTTTTTTTTTCTCCCATTCTTTCTTATATTTTTGATTATACCTCTTTTCTTTCGACATGTTTCAAAAAATTATATGATTTAGTTTGCTTTATTGTTCTTGTTTGATATTCTGTTCTTCTCAATACACAAACATTTAGATAAATACATCAGAAACGGTAAATTGTGTTTTTTTTTTTTTATATGACCAGCACTCAGGGGATGCCCCCTATAAATGCAATGCATTGTGCTGGCGACGGAAATTTAGGTAGAGGAGGGTGGAAAGAGGGAGTAGTGCTTATTTGCATTTGCCTTGAATCGCTGTATGTCACAATTGGCGGGAAATACACTTGCGGGAAGTTTATTCCACATACGGGCCGTACGACTGAAGAACGAATTTTCTCTGTAGTGTGTTGTGCGATCGACTGGCCAATAGATAGTAAACGGATGGGAGTTCCTTGAAAGCCGCGTACTTCTGCCAAATGTCCTCACATCTGGTATAAGTTGACGGATGTCCGAGGAACACGCACCGTGAAAATACCGATAGAACAGTGTCACGCAACCCACATTACGCCGATGCTCAAGGGAGGCAATAGAGCTGGACACCCTACTGTCCCCTATCAACACCTTTGCTCTCCTTTGTACACGGTCCAGCAACTCCAAAGATGACTTTGGAGCACCTGCCCATATATGGGAGTTATATTCCATTCGCGGCCTGATGTAGGTGGTGTAGATATTAAGGAGATCAGATGGAGTGAAGTACTTCTTGCACCGCTTTAAAAAACCTAGGCACTTCGATGCATCTTTCGACACTTCAAATACATGTTTTGCCCAGCGAGCATCACATTGTATTTTCATGCCCAGAACATCAAGAGCGTCTGATTCCTCAATATCCACACCATCCATAGATAATGACGATACGACTGGGTCAGCTGTCCGCTTGTGCGAAAGCAGACAGCACTGGGTCTTCCCCGCATTAAAACTTACTCTATTCAATCGACCCGACTCAACAATGGCCTCGAGATCGCGGTTGAGTGTTTCATTCATTAATTGACGTTTATCACTAATTTCCTGAAGATTTGGCCTGTGGTCGAATGAATATGAATGAGAGAGATTACTGTCATCTGCAAAAGAGTAGATTTGGTTCACAGTCCGACCCAGGAGATCGTCAATGGAAATAAGAAAAAGAGAAGGAGAGAGAACAGAGCCCTGTGGTACCCCTGCCGTTAATTTATGTTCATCGGAAGAGATGCCATCTATAACAACTCTTATAGTGCGATCTCTGAGAAAACTCGATATAAATCGAGTGAAATTATCACCAACACCAAAAGCAGCCAGCTTCGACAAGAGTGCCTCATGCCAAACTCTGTCGAAGGCCTTGGAAATATCTAGAGCCACCACCTTACACTCACCAAGCCTGTGGATGGATCGACTCCACTGTTCCGAGAGGAACGCCATCAGGTCTCCCGTAGATCTTCTCTTACGGAAGCCATACTGTCGATCATTAAGCTGGTAATTTGACTCGAGATACTTCACAAGATGGTGGTTAACCATGCTCTCCATAACTTTCGAGAGCGCAGAACAAATAGCAATTGGGCGGTAATTGGCGGGGTCACTTGCATCACCTTTTTTGGGAATAGGCTGGACGTTGGCTACCTTCCAACACGCCGGGTAAACCCCAGCGCGGTATGCCAGATTGAAAACGTTGCGCAGTGGGCGTGCCAGCGTTGAAGAGCACTTACTTAGAACCAGTGCTGATATACCATCCGGACCCGGGGATTTACCTACGTCGAGATTCGCGAGAACCTTTTTAACTCCTCGTGTTCGAAAAAATATTTCAGGCATGAAGCCAGATACGTTATCTACTACGGGGAGTGGTTGATTGCTTTCCGACAAGGAAGAATTCCTTGCAAACATTTCAGCCAAAAGATTTGCTTTATCAACCGGTTCAGTGAATAAGTGGTCATCTTTGACAAGAGTTGGAATAGAAGAAGAACTATTCTTTATTCTTCTCGCAAATGACCAAAAGTTCTTACTTCCCTAGGGAAAGAGAGGACATTAGCACGAATACGCTGTTCGTAAAGAAATTGTTCGCGTAGAAGTACTTTGGCACATTCTGATCTTGCCTGCTTGCGCAGCATTTCAGTGTGGACGTTTTTATTTCGACACCATTCACTGAATGCTTCCTCTTTAGATCTGACAGCATTCTTGCATGTCTGGTTAAACCAGCATTTTTCATATGGTTTAACCGAAATGTTTTTTGTCGGAATGAATGACTTCATTCCGATTAAAATTATCTTTACAATCATTTCAGCAGCAGCATCAATGTCATTATCTAGAAAGCAAAGCTTCCAGTTGAAATGCTGATAAAAACTGTTGAGCTCAGCCCAACGTGCCCTTTCGTAGGAAAAAGTTGTTCGCTTCGGGGCTGAGTTTGAAACGAGTCGAAGAGCTGAATACGAGAAGGATGCCGAAATGACACAGTGATCCGAATTACCAAGAGGTGCAAGAGTGATAACTTCATACTTTTCAGGGTGTGAAGTTAAGAATAGGTCAAGTAAATTACGGTAGTGCCCCTGAACGCACGGAATGTGCGTCGGTTCATTCACTAATTGCGCCAGGTTGTTGTGCGCGGCGAAGAGCTCAGCGTATTCGCCCTCTGGAGTTGTATGGTTCGAATGGGTTAGCCAGGCGGAGTTATGGACATTAAAATCACCTGCGACAGCAATTTCACTGTCCGGATATTTCTCCAAAATTTTGGATATGGAGTCAGAAAGGGCGTCGAAGCCATTAAAGGATGCCTCCCTTTCCGCATTGGGACTTCTATAAGTGAAGGACATGTGTTCCGATCCTAAATTTAACCCAAAGGGAGTTAAATTCCGGATCTTGGGAGTCCAAATGACGCTGACTCTGAAACACTATGCCATTTTTTATATAAACCACAAGGCCTCTGTGGGAAACGAAAAGAGAAAGAACGTGATACCCAGGAACGTGAAAATCCTGTGGATCAGAATCCTCACACACCTGGGTCTCACAAAGAGCTAGAATATCAGGCCGGTGAACATTAATATGGGAGTAAACACTAAAAAAATTCGTTCGCAGCCCTCGTATGTTGGCAAAGTGAAGAGAAAACTTACCTACCATTGCAACACACAAACAAAAATCAAAGCAATGCCAATGCTATGCGCTTTTGACCGTATGAATTGACTTTACTACTGATCAAATCAACCATTTTTCACATAAAAACCAAAGATGATTCAATTATTGTAGTCATACGTTATTTTCCGACTTTGACTACTAGATGCTAGATGGGGCCACCGGCATGATGCGCCTGCTAATATACTTATGTTATCTTTAATACTTAAATGGTCTTTGTCTATGATAAGAGTTTTGGAATGGTTGTATATTTTAGGAAATGTGCTAAATATACACAGTTACTGTAAGTGGCCAGACATTCATTTCCCCCCCCAAAAAACCTCCTTACCAATTCTTCCCCCCAGAAACCCCATAGTCCCAAAAAAACCCCTAGATCTAGGGGGAAAACCCCTAACCAGGCAACACTGGTTGGCATAGACCATAGACTTGACGTAGCCCCACAGGAAATAATCTAACGGCGTCAAATCGCACGACCGAGGCGGCCAATCGACTGGGCTATTTCGTGAGATAACACGTTCACCAAACTTGGTTTCCAATAAATTGATTGTGGCATTCGCTGTGTGGCTTGTGGCGCCGTCCTGTTGGAACCACATGTCCTCCAAGTCCATATTATTCAATTGGGGCCAAAAATATTCGCTTATCATTGAACGGTAGCGATTCGCATTCACAGTAATGTGCCGGTCTTGATCATCACGGAAGAAGTACGGCCCAATGACGCCGCCGGCCCATAAACCGCACTAAACCGTAATTTTTTCGGGATGCAATGACGACTCATGGATTACGTGTGGATTGCTTGCTGACCAATAACGCATATTTTGCTTATTGACGAAGCCATTCAGCCAGAAATGAGCCTCATCGCTGAAGATGATTATCCGACGAAAATCCGTATCATTTTCAAGTTGTTGCTCAGCCCAATTCACGAACATACGACGCTTATGGTGGTCAAGCGGCTTCAGTTCTTGCGTCAATTTGATCTTGTAAGAATGTAGGCCAAGATGTTTTCGCAAAATTCGAGACAAAGACGTCACAGAGATGCCCAACGCTTGAGAACGACGTGTGAGAGACACATTTGAGCTTTCTTGAACTGAAGCCTCAGCGGCAACAATATTCTCGACACTACGGGCACTTCTTTGTCTCTCTGGCACGGGAACATTTTGTACTGTGCCTGTGGATTCAAACTTTTCCACTAGACGCTCAATTGTTGATCTGGTAGGACGATTATGACGACCATAAATTGGGCGTAGCGCTCTTAAAGTTGAGGCCACTGACTCCAAATTTCGGTAGTAAATTTTAATAATTTCGGCTCGTTGTTGGCTCGTATATCTTTCCATGCTGAAATGGCAAACCTTACTGAAGAGAAATGTCAAAAGAGCGGGAACAAATATGGCGTCGTTGGCTGTCCCTATCGATTTACTTTTGTAGCGTCTCTGTTGAAAAACCCTTTATGTGGAGAAAGGTAATGATGTGTACTTCCATGTGGTTGTCATTTCAATTGCAGCCAACTGCAGCCCAACTGCTCTAAATTATTTATATTTTCCTTTAATAATTTTTATATTTTCCTTTAATAATAATAATAATCGAAATGCTACAACTGTTGTCAACTAGGTTTTCACGAAATTTAATAGAAGTGTGGATGACGAATGTATGGATCGCATCAATCAAAAAGAAAATTGACAATTTTTGTGCAAATGCTACCCAAAAGTGGAACAAGAACGAAAAGATGTGCGAAGAGATTTGAGAATAACGAAAGTTTATGGTTATCAAATGTGACGGAATTTAAAATTTCTGAAAGTGATGTCGCAAACAAAAGAGGTCGCCCTCATGTTGGCTACAGCGAGGGAAGTGCGAGGCAAAAACGAAAACTTGCTTCCGAAGTATCGTCCGTACAGGGCCACGATACCAAATTATTGGATCATGCTGCTTCAATATCAGCTCATGCATCAAACGCAAATGATTTAAACTTTGTTTTAAAGGAAGCAGCTTCATCTCCATCTAGGGCTACAAAAATGAGAAATGTTTTAACCTTCAATGACAAAAAACCATTACCACTATCCCCCGAGGAAGCATTACTACTTTTTGATAGAAAATAATTTAATAAAGCGACAGTACATAAACATTCGGGAAATGAGCAAGTCACGACACTGTGATATTTATCCACATTGCAATGCCGACCTGATGGACTATCGGTAACGGAATCATCAGCAAAAATTCCTTTGCAGAGCTTGGTTAACCATACAGCAAAAAGAATTTTGTCATAGCAAGAAGAAGTTTTGATGCAAATAGATGAGCTGAATGATGTCACATTGGTTTTCAGTTATGGTTTCGACGGTTCCACAGGACAAAGTTCTTTTAAACAAATATTCAGCAGCAATACCCCAGAAAGTTTAGATAACTCGCTATTTGTGACATCAATTATACCACTAAAATTAATCACGTCGCATCTTGAAACCGTTTGAATTAATCGTACACCTCACTCTGTTCGTTTTTGCGACCAATTAAAATTGAATTTATTAAGGAAACGAAGGAACATATTTTGAAAGAAAAAAACAATCTGGATATGGGCATTTACACAGGAAGGTCCACCTTTTGTCACATCACGTCACCCTCGTTAATTGCTTATATTTTAGGGCCAGTCTCATTGATTGTTTCCTCATCTGTTATTAAATATAGACCTTCTTCCATTCTGTATTTAGTAAAAGAATAGAAAACAATCGAACTTCATGGTCCTAAAATATAAACAAATAACGAGGGTGACGTGATGTGACATAGGGTGGCAATTTCTGTGGAAATGCCCATATGCAAATAAAAAACCTTGAGTCCTTGGAATATTTTTTAAATGGTAGAAAACTATCAGTAAAGTATGAACTTATAATGACTTTAATTGATGGAAATGTTTTGAACGTACTTACGGAAACAAAGTCTTCTCAGTCGTGCCCAATATTTGGTGGAAATCCGAAGCAGTTTTTGTCAATAAAAGATTTAAGGTCATTAGTGTTTCAGCCAAAACCAAATTCATTAAAATATGGCACAAGCCCATTACACGCTTGGATTCGATGCTTAGAATTTGTTCTGAATCTTTCATATAGACTTCATATTAAAAAATGGCAAATTCGAAATGCTGAGGACAAATTACTAATGCAACAGAGAAAAAGTGAAATTCAAAAACAATTCTGGGAGAAAATGGGTCTTCATGTCCATAAGCCGAAAACTAATGGAAGTGGATCAACAAACGACGGCAATACGGCGCGAAGAGCATTTTCCGGAATTATTTGCGTCAATAACAAACGTTAACATCGAGTTTTTAAAACACTTACAAGTCATACTAATTGCAATTTCTTGTAGTTTTGAGTTAAGTGTCGAAAACTTGAAGAGTTTTTGTTATAGAACTGCCGAAATGCATTTTCAATATTACGAATGGTACCCAGTGACAAATAGTACAAGCCTCAATCGTGCCTCTTGCATGCGCTGCACAGAAAAAAAATTGTTTTGGTTCGATAAAGAAATTCAAAGATTTGAATCCATTCTTTATCGAATTTCCTGTGATAAATAAATTCACATATTCGACAAAAATATCGTATAGCAGTTTATCGCAAGACAACTCTTAAATTTTTCGATAAAGAAGTTTGTAATATTGATAAAGTTGTTTGTCAACGTTTGTCAAATCATTTTAATTTCTATTCGATAAAAAAATTCACATATTGACAAACCCTGTTTATCAAAAAATTTTCTGATTTCATCGATAAAAAATTTCACTTATTGACTAAAAATTTTGTCGATTGGTATCAAAATTATTTAATTTTATCGATAAATGACTTCATTTATTAACGATTGTTTAATTTGCCAAAACATACCAAAATTGAAATTTTTTTTAAAAAATAAAACAATTTTAAATGTTTGAATACAAAAGGTGGTAGTTTTATTATCTGTTCTTCCTTCTTAGTTTTAAGTAATAACAAACATAAATATTAATAATTCAATTATTCAGAAAATATAGAAGTGTTAAATCAATAGGATTTAATTTAAGAAAATAAAAGTAAATACGCAGTTCGATTTAACTAATAGGTTTAAATTAAGAATTTCGTCTTTCATCACAGACATATTGAGATCTTTCTCTGAATTCGTTTCATAAAAGAAACTAAACACAAATAAGTTTTATAAAATACTTTCTTAGTTTGGAGTAATAAAAAACATAAATACTTATATATAATACAGAAAATCTGGAAGTGGTAATTCAATATGGTTTACTTCAAAACACAAAAAGTAAATACATAGTTACATTTAAATTAAAGCTTTAAATTAAGAATTTTGTCTTTCATCATACAGTTTTGAGATCTTTCTTTGAATTAAATTCATAAAAGAAACATTGCAGAAAATAGAAAATGTCAGAGTTCAGTAGGGGATTGTGAACTAAACACAAAAAACTTTGACAAAATACTTTCTTGTTAGTTTGGCATAAAAAAACATAAATACTAATAATTCAATTATACAGTAAAAAAAAGAAGTAGTAATTCAATGTGATTTAATTTAAGACACAAAAAGTAAATACATAAAAACATTTAAATTATAGCTTTAAATTCAGAATTTCATCTTTTATCATTGACACTTTTGTGAATTTTTGTTCCGAATTCATTTCATAAAATAAACATTGCAAAAAAGTAAAAAATGCAAGAGATTCACTAGGGAATTTTAAATGAAATACAAAAAACGTTTTATAAAGCAAGTCTACAGCTGTTAAAACTTTAAGCACTGGGTATCTTATTCCATCGAAATAAATGTAAATTTGTTTTACACAGCGTACATGTCCAATTACTAGTAATAATGGTTGAATATTGTTATTCTGCATCTTAAGCAGTTCGAGTTTCAGATCTAATTCCTTATTACTCTCGCCAATTAAAAAAAATGAACTCTGTGAGTCAGATATGGAGTACTTTCGTCTACATTTTGCACCAGTTTTATCTGTTATTAACTTTTGTTGCGGCGGAAATAAGTTGTGCAGATGGTAAAACATAGAAAAAATTATTGATTCTGAAAAAAAATTGAGAAAACTGTTATTATTTTGTTCGCGGGTATAGTTTTTTAAAAGTTTTACCTTCGTCGCACTTTTCCAAATCACTCAGCTCTTTGGAAGGCACTTTAGACTTGATGATGTGCAAAATTTTTGCCTGATATAAGGGCCATTTTAATATCAGGCTATTTGCCTTAGGATGCTTCAGTGTAAAATCTATATTAATCTTTAAGAAATTCAAATTTGAAACAGATCATGGTCCTTAACTTAAAATGTGTATTACCAGTTCCATTCCGTAAGGTTTGGAAAATTCCGGCCAAGTTTGCAAAATTTCGCCTGTAGATTTCGCATTTTCCATTTGGGAAAAGCGTAGCCGATAGCATTTTCTCCAATACAGGTCAAACTCATCTGCAGAAACTTCTTTATCTCGGATACATTCAATAGCATATGTAGCATCAGACTCTGGAACTACAAATACAAACTAATTTGTAAATATTAAAAACATAAAATTTTATAATTATAATTACCATAGTTTTGGCTTGTGTTAGCTTGTTCTTCGCTTGGATCATTTTCTTTGTCATTAGTAAGACTTTTAGAAAGTCGCTTTAAATTATAAATTTTATTGTACACTTTGCCCCTTTTTCCAGATGTATAATAATCCTAAAAATAAGATTTGAAACATGGTTTTTAGTAATGAAAATTACTTAAGCAGAAAATATAAAGTGTACACTATAGTGTACCCTATAGGGTGCTTCAAATTTATATGGGCCAGGAAAAAGTCATGCTAGGAGTTGTTTCTCTCCCTAGAAATATTGGATTTAGTATCAATAAAAAATATAAGCTTTCTGGGATATCGCTAACCTTTTTTAACTTGCTTTACGAAAATGGGCTGTTATTTGTATGGGTACCTAAAAGTAACATTTTGACATATTTGTAAATTTTATTAAAGACAATTTTGAAAAACTAAAATCGCTCTCTACTTATTTGTTAAAGATATCATAGATATACTAAATGAAAAATATTATATATGTATATCCGTTCAGTGCTTGTTTTTGTAGAGCGATTTGAATTTAACGGATTTAAAGGAAATTACATTTTTTAAATAATTAATTTTAAAAACAACCACTGAACGGATATATGATATCTTTAACAAAATAGTAGAGAGCGATTTTAATTTTTCAAAAGTTTCTTTAATTAATTTTACAAATATGTCAAAATGTTACTTTTAGGTACCTATACAAATAACAGCCCATTTTCGTAAAGCAAGTTAAAATAGGTTAGCGATATCCCAGAAAGCTTATATTTTTTACCTGAGTAGTTGTCATCAACCTTTTCTCAAAAAATTTTGTTTTTGCGAAATTTAAAAAAAAAAAAAAACAAATTTTGTTTTAATGATGCTTAAATTTAATATATGTACTTCTCTATATTTCGTTTGCGGCACGGCTTCTCCTTATGCGATCACCATAACTTTTGGCATAGTGTATTTTGATACTAAATCCAATATTTCTAGGGTGAGAAATTGTATCAAATCGAAAGATGAAATTTTTGGCTCACCTTAGTGCACACTGTTCAACCAAAGTTTTATTTTGATTTTTTTTCTTACCTTTGATTCCGTTGGAAACAATGCACAAATTTGATTTTCTATTTCGGAACAGCAAACATATCCCTTTGACTCAACGTATTTTGCAATTGTACTAATTAAAAGATTTCTTTGTTGTTCATGCAGAATGTTGTACTAATACCTAAGTAAAAGTCGTCCATTTTGCGTATCAGAAAGCATATCCTTAACAGAACAAATAGGGGTCTTAACAAAATTTTGTATCTCCTCACATACTGTCGTTGTTGAGTGTTCTGGTGACTTATGAATAAGTTCGTTATCCTTTGACTTTGATCTCCATTTTTGCAATTTATATTCAAAAAGTACCATATCACCCACCGGCAAGCCATTAAATAAAATTTCAACATGCCTAGGGGTCAATATCTTCAAAACCTCTACAGAAATATGGTGATCTCACATAAATATGAACAAATATAATAAAAAAGAAATTATTCATTTATTTATTTACAGTATATTTTAAAAAGAAATTAATATACAAAAAAAAAAATTACCAAGAAAATGTTTTCGTAAATGCTGCAAATTCCACTGCCAAATACCCCCAAATCTCAGCTTCAGTGTACATTGAAAAGTTATTTTGTTTTATTTTTTGATATATTTCTTGTCGAAAGTTGTTATCCCAAATTCTATTTTTTAAAACTTTACTTTGTTCAAATCCACTGCTCAATAAAAAGTTGGCGAATTTCATTTGATGCTTAAATGCAAAAGATTTTGGAATATTTCTGCGAGAAGTAATGACATGGGAATACACTTTAAATTCTCTATGTTTGCCTTCATATTTAAAGTTCCACAAATTTCTTAGTGGACCAGATTTCTTAATAATTGTGGGGTAGTGAGTAAGCATATGAAATTTTGGAGTTAGTGGCTTTTTAAACAAAATTACGAAATCTTTGTTTATTGTTTGAACGTCATTTTTTATTTTTGATATTAAGTTGTCGTTAACCTCGAAACATAAAATTTCATCTATTAACCTCAAAAAGGTTAAGACGAACTCATATACTACATCATTTTGTGGTATATACTCTCCAAATAACACTGGAAAGTAATAACAAAACGACATCATTTGTCTTGCAGATAATTTTAATTTACCATTCTCGATTTCTTTGAGCGTCATTTGGGTTTTTTCTGTTCCCCTATCATTCTTAAAATAGACAAATGACTTAATTCGGGAATTGATTTGGGCTATACTTATATATTGCATCGTTTTTATGAAATAAAGTAATGAATGACACAATATAAGGTGGGCTACACCTTCATATATGTCATGCATCACATCAATTGCATAATTTTCCGTGGCGTGGAAAGATGGAATGTCGTTTAAAGAACAATATGTCGTTAATCCCGACTCGTGCAATTCATTTTCTTCAAACGCTAATGCATAATTTCTTCTATTTCTCATGATATCTGACATTTCTTTTTCAGCGTACTGTGCATCTGGTTTTTTTATTAAACAAAAACGACAATAATTGTTTGCCGAAAAAGATTTTGAAAACCCAAGTGTTATATTTAGACCTAAATTGTCCCCTAAAACAAGGCCTAATATGAAATGTACTCTTTTACTGCCATCCCGTGTAACTATGTCTATGCCGTCTATTTCTAAGGATTTTATTTTTTCAATGAGTGAAGTGTAGCACTTATTTCCATGTTTTTTTATATCTGCTGAAAGCATTGATGAGGCTAAAAATATTTCATTAAACTTTGATGATTTTTTTGGCAAACATGGAAAGCTGTAGTAAAAGTTGCATACCGAATTTTTCGCTGACTTCGACCCAAGGGAATTATTTATACCAAAATCGTCTAGATATAAAAAAAAAGGAATTAAAATTTTGTTTGGGTATAAAAGATTTTTCTGTTTCCATAAATCACACTGAACAAAATTTTCAATTTGTTGTCTTTTTTCAGTAATTTCGATATGCTTTAGAACTTTTTGTAGAAAATCGTCCTTCTCATAAATTTTTGCAAATTGGAAATCTATTGGCATGGTCATGCCTTTAGAATTGGGATCACTGTCAGTCGTAAAAAACTGTGGTTCTGCAATAAGGCCCATACTTTTGGCGTTTTTATTTAGTTTATGTTCCGTATTGGTACTTTTTAGAATGTCCTTAATATCGTTTAAAATTTCACTTATATTATTTTGTTGTATCCCTTCACTATTTAAAGAACGTTGAATGAAGTTGAGAAGTGGTTCCAACAGAAGCTCTTCAATTAATTTCTGTATTGATGTAATGTTTGAACGAGAAAGATTGTTAAATGAATGTAAATGTATAAGAAATTTGTGAACCGAACGATAAACACACAGTCCAAATGTTCCTTGTAATTAAGTTCACTTTCTCCATTCACAGCATTACTGCACAAATGTTCACTCATTGTTGCTAATTGAAGTGCACTTCCAATATCTTTTTGAACACTTTGGTGGCATAAACTATGTTCTGGACTGTTTTCTACATTAATACCAACTTTGTTTTTATTTTCTTTGATATGCCTCAGTACATGGTTTTTATAATTCCATTTTAAATGGAATTTTTGGAAACACTGTTCGTAATAGCACATAAATATTGTCCCGGGCGGAGTATAATGTGATTTAATGTGGTTAAACAAAATATCAGATATATTAAGAACTTCTTCACAGAGAGGACACTTAATATCACTCACTTCTTCCATTTTTTTTTAACAAAATCACTTTTTAAACAATAGCACAATATCAACAAAACCGCGGTATATTTTCCACTTCTAATCTTTTTTATCAATTGTCTTGCGCAAACTGACGCCATCAATTAGAAACAAGTGTAATACATGCAAAATTATTTTTTGGTTGCCCTTGAATGAATTGCAGAGTTGCCAAGTTTAGTAAAAACAATATGTGCGTGGTAATAACTCCAAATTTATTTTGCGGTTTTTCATATTTATTTTTAATTTAAACTTTTTATAACATCCACAACGTTTTCACAAAAAGTCTTTATTGTGCTTTAGCAATACAATAATTAGTATTAGAAACTCAGAAAAGAATTCTGTATTTAAAAAAATATATTTTGAATTCACATTACATATGGGCAAATCCCAGGAAAGACGGAACATTTTGAAACGTCCGAACGCCTTTTAATTGCATTTATTTTGGGACCATGATGTTTGATTGCGTTCATTTTTTTTGCTAAAAAAGTGCCTTTAATACTTCTTTATTTAGCAAAAAAATTAACGCAATCAAACATCATGGTCCCAAAATAAATACAATTAAAAAGCGTTCGGACGTTTCAAAAAGTTCCGTCTTCCTGGGATTTGTCCATATATGAAAATTTAAGCTTCATTTTCTAAAACGCATTTATTGTTAATAAACTTGATGATTGTTTTGTGCAGAAAATATGTTGGTTCGTATATTTTAATGTGTAAAATTTTGTCATTAAAGTAGTCAAATTGAATACCTATGTTAAAGCCTCTTTTATTGATTTAAAAATATAACTTATATATTTTACAAATAAAAATATTATGTTTAAAGATTGATTTAAGGCCAACAGTATTACAAAGTTATGACTGAGTATTATTTTTAAAAAATTGTATATTAATAAGAATTACCACTTGAATTGTTTATTGCAAGTGATGGTAACTCTATTTCTTGGTAGCTGTGACACATGCGTATGTGACAGGGAAAATACAAATTCACAGCGTTGTTGCGTGCTTACACGATGCAATTAATGGCATGCAATTGTGCCTATTATGCTTGAATAGGAACAATAACATTTTCATATTCTGAAGAATTACTTTAAAAAAATAAAGTATCGAAAGTAAGTCGTGTAAAATAACTTCAATTGGAGTCACAGTCAAATCACTTGCGATATAATTAAGTAATTCTTCAGAATATGAAAAAATTCACATTGATGGAGAATTGACACAATTGCATGCCATTAATGGCATCGTGTAAACACGCTATTTGGGAACTGAAAGAAGAATATTTGTATGTATACTGAAAGCTGGGACGTTAATATGTGAGTAAGAATGTATATGTTTACCCAGGCAAATTCGATAAAGTATTTTGTCGAAATCATTTATCGATTTTCATTTTCATGTGTGATAATTTTTTTTAACAAATCAATAAAATGTTTCGTTGAAACTACTGAATATTCACCTACCAAATATTTTATCGAAATTTTTCGGTTGACTTTTTTTTCTGTGTGGAGAAAGTGCTTCTGAGGCGAGAAACAAATTTTATAAAAACGATCGCATTGAGCATGCACGAAAAGACTTTAGAGAACACAATATATCTGATGTTTTTAACAGAGCCATGGATTCTTCTGACCCATTCTTATCCAGTATATGTCTGAAGAACCGTCATTCAGCAAAAAAAAAATTGCAGCTTCCAAGAGAAGTTATTTCTATTTTAAAGATTCCAGATGTTCCTGAATATCAATTGCCGACTACGTCAAGTGCTATCGCAAATGACAATTTTTCTGATTTCGAATGGGAGGCAGAGTATCTATCTCATTTTAATATAGAGTTAGAAGTTGATGAAACATGGGACAATTTTGAAGTAAGACTTATTTAAAATATACTAACTTTTATAAAATTTAATGTTCTCATTGGAAGCACAAATTAATTTGTAACCGATCACTACCAAAGAATCCCACCCGCGGCATTTACATTTTTTTCACTAACCGGAGAAAACATGATCTCTTACAGTCTTAAAGGAAATTACAACTTTAAACATAACGAGGATCTAAAAACAACTAAATTTGAAACATATGGTAGGGCCAAACCAAAAACAGAACGAGACAACTACAATGAGAATAGTTCGTTCTATAAATAGAACTTTCAAAAACTTCTTTCTGCATCAGTGCGTGTAAGTAGGAAAGCAATGTGTAAGTAGCGACAACAATCGCTCTACACACAATCAATAAATGTCTTCGGTTAGTGACTTGTGTAAATACACACCGAAGTAGCTTAACGGGCTAGACGCTGCTGAAGAATGATGCTTCACAAACATCGACACGATCGTTCAGCGAATGTGAGTTCGAATCCCACCCGCGGCATTTATATTTTTTTCACTAACCGGAGAAAACATGATCTCTTAAAGCCTTAAAGGAAATTACAACTTTGAACACTTATTTAATTTTATGGTTTTATGTTACTAATTTTATTAGTAAATAAATGTTATTTCTAGCAGAATGCTCCATTATCCAAGGGCCGTGTTTTCTATTAACTCTCCCACCGCTAAGCTTACTTTTTCGGTCAATGCAAGTGTGCATTATAATAATTTTAACGTGGTAAATAATATACAGGGTGATTCAGGAAGTTCCGGACAAATTTCTCCAGCGTATTCCTTGGCTCATTTCATGAAGAAAAGTCCACTAGAACCATGTCCGAAAATGCAAGGGTGCGAAATGGCAGCGGGTTAAAAATTTTTGGATTTGCGGTCGGAGAGTAGTAGGGTAAAGTTGCTAACTTCTGAGCCAGACGCCTTTCAGAATCAATAATCGCCGATCAATCAAATCGCCGAGATACAGAGCTTTAGGAAAAAATATGGAAAACAAAAATTCACATAACCTCAATTTGCTCACCCAGATGACGGGTAACTTATGGTTTTTTTTCTGTTGACAGATAGCCATACCTCTTACCTTTCCAAAATGACTTAAACGAAGGCCAGAGGTCTTAACGTTCCAAAGTTATGACCATTTTTATACCATATTATGACCATATTTATACCTATAAATTCTACTTAAAAGCTTAAACGTGTTAATTTACAAAAACGCTGTTATTTCGCTTCCAAAAAACAAAAACAAACATTTTTGCATTTCAGATTCTGAAAGGCCTCTTAAAGACCTTTCCAACAAGCCCAAAAACAAAAAAATCCGACCACTGGCTCAAAAGTTAGCAACTTTACCCTATTACCCTCCGACCACCAACCCGAAAATTTTGAACCCGCTGCCATTTCGCACCCTTGCATTTCCAGACATGGTCCCAGTGGACTTTTCTTCATGAAATGAGCCAAGGAATACGCTAGAGAAATTTGTCCGGAACTTCCTGAATCACCCTGTAGTTACTAGAAGTGGGCGTGGTTAGGGAGGATCGACTTGAAATTTTTATCGAAGAATAAGATACCCATCGTAGTCACCTGTACTAAATTTTGAAGCTCTAGCTGCTTCCTGTGATTTCTTACCTCAAAAACCATTCATTTGACCCATAGTGCAACAGCACAACCAACACCAAAGCAGTAAAATGATAAATTACATTGAGAGACCCGAAAATAAACAATCTATCGGAAGGGAAAATATGTTCGCGTGAGCAGAAGAGTTATACAAATTTTGAAGTTTGGATTTCCGAACAATAAAGTGAATTTTTTAATGAATAGAATTTTTGATTTGCGATTCTTCTCAGCTTGTCATTACACTCCACGAAGAGATATGTAGGGAAAGCCGCCACACAGTCGTTGAGGTGTGGGCTTTCTGGTTTTTAGATTGATAAGGACCTACAGATTTACACCGAATCCGAACAGCTAAACTTTGCGATTCTATTTCATGATGCTAGTGTCGCCATCACTAAATAACTTACCGTTACATCCCATGAAGCGATTAGGGAGAGCTTCTCACAACCTGTGAGCTGGGACCTACAGTTTTTACACCGATTCCGAACGGTATTTTGAGAAGCTTCTTCATTGCTAAACACTCCATAGTGTCGCCATCACTATGCGAGGTGACCGCCGCCGAAAGGAATTTTAAGGTGGTCAGAGCAGGGATCGAACCCAGGATCTCATTTGCAAGAGGCGTGCACACTAACCATTGCACCACCGACGATCATCAATAAGTAAGTGTGAAGAAATTAAGTGTGGTCAGAGTGGGAATTAAGCAACGGCCACGCCATCACTAAGTGTGAAAAAATTAAGTGTGGTCAGAGTTGGAATTGAACCCACGTTCTTATGTACCAAATTATGACAAACGCAAAGAACAATAAGCCGAGAGAAAAATTAAGAATTAAGCAGAGCTTAGATACCTAAAGCCCACTGAGATCCTAGTCGGAGATTATACTAGCTGTTGCTGAGGTTGTTGCCAAATTCGAAACACTCCATTTTATTACAAAACCATGTAAAATTCTTATGTTCATACGGAAATTGTTCACCACCATTTTCTGAATACTTGTGGAGAATATTCTGGTGATGGATACAAAAGGTTTTGTTTTGGCTCGTAGTGAGAGTGCCTACGAAATCTTCAGCAGGCCATCCCGGTACCCGGGATGTGCATATCAAAGATCAAATTTATTGTGGGAGTATATGCTCAAATTCATATTGGTTTCCTACGTTCCCCATCCTCGCTCAAGATAAGAGGTTCGGCTTTTCATCAACATCATCCCCTATATAAAATGATTTGACATTACATCCCAACATCCCACGAAGGGATTAGGGAGAGCTTCTCATGAACCAGTGAGCTGTGCGCGTTCTAGTTTTCCACTCACGCATTTGGGACCTACAGTTTTACACCGGTTCCGAAAGGTACTTTGAGAAGCGTCCCCAATATATTCTCCAAAATTAGCATTAGCAGTGCTCTCTGGTGACAATATAGTGTTTAGCTTGCTGCTAATAACCGTGTACTTTCGAAGATATGCCCCAAGGACTCTCAATGGCCCTTTTACACGAATACAGGGCCAATGTGGCTCTACTTTCTGTTGAGAATCACACCTAGATATCTCGCACTATCCTTTAAGCAAATTTCTCTACCACATATATATGAATATGCGGAATCTTTTGGTTCCTGGTAAAGAGTACGAGCTCGGTGTTGTTTTGATTTACACCCAGTCCATTCCCCGTGCCGCACTTAGCGAGTCCCGGATTATGTTCTGCAGCACATCTCTGAATGTGTAGGGGTATTTTCCCTGCACTACAATTGCCAGGTCGTCAGCATAGGCTACGACTGTGCAGCCGTATCCCTCCAACTCTAGCAAAATACTAGTCAGTGCTAAATTTCAGCGAAGTGGAGATAAGACTCCCCCTTCAAGTTCAAGTTAAGGTCGTATGTCACAGGGACGAGGTTATGTGTGACGAATATTAGATTATTCCCATCGTTGTTACGTTTGGCCAGTCGGTAAATATTGCGTGCGTCCTTTAAAATAAGATTACGTGCTTTTAATAACAGCAACTTTGATATGAGAATTTGAGGAAAATTCTACTAAAAAGGCTCACTATCAAATATATTTTCAATTTGTGGAATGCTTCTAAGAATGATTGCTTCTTAAGTGAAAATCATATTTATACTTATACTTACTTTGATTGCTAGGTGATTGGGGTCCGGGTTGTCAACATAATTGATTGCTAGCTGATCACTTATTATCCTTTCTCTAATAAATCGCATCGAAATGATGATAAGAATAAGACAAAATATTATAAAATTTTGTCGCCGTGTCTTTAAATAATTTGTTTTAAACAGTAAGCAAGCGGGATTTTTTGAGTTTTCTGTACCTCCCTACTAGCGATGTGCGCGGAAGTGAATTTTGAATCACGAAGGCTTAGGAGCTCCAAAAAACTTGACACACTCGATCGCTCACGACAATCTGTCGACTTTTCAGAATACAGAGTCGTGCTGACGAAATACGCTTCCACGTGCAGAGATGTGCCTCAGGGCTTACCACGGGGATACCCTAGGTGGCCACGCACAATGCGCTGAGTGTATATCCGTAAAACATCGAGCTTGTAGTTTTTACCACTAAGCCAAAGGTTCCTTTCTCTCTATGTGGTAGGGAAAATATCTAGGTGTGATTGTTGGCGGAACCATTTGATTAACGCCAAACACTATGGATATAATCAGTTCGATTTCATCCTCTTCAACCTCCATTTCCAACCGCCATTTTTGATCGTGATATGTCCTTAACAAATTTTTATTCAAACAGCTTTGTCATGTGCATTCAGTTGAAACATCCAAACTATATACGTTACAAATATCCCTGTGTACTCCTGCGGCTTTTTTGCCTTTTTGGAAATAAAAGAGCCAAATATGACGAAAACGCTTATTTCGATCATCCATATTCACAGTACGATTTAAAAGAAAACTGACCTCTGAAAATAATGTGACATATCTCAAATTTAAGCTTGAAATGTCAGCTGTGTAACTAAGAATTTACTCAGCTAATCAAAAGCATTTCAAATACAACAAAAGCATCATCTGTATGAGAAAACCGAAGTTACTTTCGTGCCAACCCAATATATGACCGATCCAAGTCCTTTTTCTTCTACGTGTATCCACTGCAATAGGACAGTTGCATGTACGTTCCCAGAGTACTTGATCATAAACTATCCTGGGACAATTCAATTCAATTCAATTAAACTCAAATCAATTCAATTTAATTAAATTTAATTCACTTCAACTCAACCCAATTCTATTCACCTCAATGCAGTTCAATTCCATTTAATTCAATTCAATTTAATTGAAGTTAATTCAATTCAATTCAATTGAATCCAATTTAATTAAAGTCAATTCAATTGAATTCAATTCAATTCAATTCAATTCAGCTCAATTTAATTCAATTCAATTCAATGCAATCAAATTCAGTTCAATTCAATTCAAGTCACTTCAACTCAATTCAATTCAGTTCAATTCAATTCAATTCAATTGAATTCAATTCAATTCAATTCAGCTCAATTTAATTCAATTCAATTGAATGCAATCAAATTCAGTTCAATTCAATTCAAGTCACTTCAACTCAATTCAATTCAGTTCAATTCAATTCAATTCAATTTAGTTCACTTCCATCCAATTCAATTCAATTCAGTGCAGTTCAATTCTATTCAACTCAATTCAATTCAGTTCACTTCAATTCAATTCAGCTCAATTTAATTCAATTCAATTCAATGCAATCAAATTCAGTTCAATTCAATTCAAGTTACATCAACTCAATTCAATTCAGTTCAATTCAATTCAATACAATTTAGTTCACTTCCATCCAATTCAATTCAATTCAGTGCAGTTCAATTCTATTCAATTCAATTCAGTTCTATTCAATTCAATTCAATTCAATTCAATTCAATTCAACTCAATTCAGTTCACTTCCATCCAATTCATTCAATTCAGTGCAGTTTAATTCTATTCAACTCAATTCAATTCAGTTCACTTCCATCCAATTCATTCAATTCAGTGCAGTTTAATTCTATTCAACTCAATTCAATGCAATTCAATTCAATTCAGTTCACTTGCATCCAATTCAATTCAGTGCAGTTCAATTCTATTCAATTCAATTCAATTCAATTCAGCTCAATTTAATTCAATTCAATTCAATGCAATCAAATTCAGTTCAATTCAATTCAAGTCACTTCAACTCAATTCAATTCAATTCAATTCAATTCAATTCAATTTAGTTCACTTCCATCCAATTCAATTCAATTCAGTGCAGTTCAATTCTATTCAACTCAATTCAATTCAGTTCACTTCCATCCAATTCATTCAATTCAGTGCAGTTTAATTCTATTCAACTCAATTCAATGCAATTCAATTCAATTCAGTTCACTTCCATCCAATTCAATTCAGTGTATTTCAATTCTATTCAACTCAATTCAATGCAATTCAATTCAATACAATTCAATTCAATGCAATTCAATGAAGTCAAGTCAATTCAAATCAATTCCATTCAATTCAATTCAGTTCTATTCAATTCAATTCAATTCAATTCAATTCAATTCAATTCAATTCAATTCAATTCAATTCAACTCAATTCAGTTCACTTCCATCCAATTCAATTCAGTGCAGTTCAATTCTATTCAACCCAATTCAATGCAATTCAATTTAATTCAATTCAATTCAATACAATTCAATTCAATTCAATTCAACTCAGTTCAGTTCAGTTCAATTTAATTCAATTAATTTCAGTTCAGTTCAATTCAATTCGAGTCAATTCAATCCAATTCAAGTCAATTCAACTCAATTCAACTCAATTCAACTCAATTCAACTCAATTCAATTCAATTCAATTCAATTCAATTTAATTAAATTTAATTAAGTTCTATTCACTTCAATTCAAATCAATTCAAATCAATTCAATTCAGTTAGTAATTTTCTTTTTTTTTTCTTCAAATATGATACGATATGCTTGATTTTTCTTTTATTTTTGGGTTTTACTTCTTTTTTATATTTTTGAGGGATCTTAAATTTTTAATTGGGCAAATTTGTTTTGAACTAATTTTAATAATTTTTGGTAATTTTCCTGCCACTAAAATTCAAAATATGAATCATCTAAGCTTTCAAACACCAAGACGCCCCAAGCAACAAATCTCCGAATTTGTTGTAGAGCTGATTCCAGCCTGCAGAACCTGCAATAAAGACAGCTTCCTTTCCATTATTATATATTCACCACACATATCGTGTACCATTGTGCGATATTGGATTAGTTATTTTTTAATTCAAGGAAAAGATCAGGTATATAGATTGAATTTAGAGCGACATATATACATAGGTATGTTTTTTTTTTTATATTTAATTATCTTTACTGTTTTATATTTCATGTTTGTGTATTCTCCATTGTATTTTAAATTCTTAAAATTTACTATTTTAAATTCATGTGTTTTAATACTTTAAATTCATTGCATGCTTAAAAAGTGATTCTTAATCATTTTGTTTCTTCTATATTTTTCCTTTATGTTCATTATAAGTGTTGGTATAGAGTTGAAAATCTTTGGTAGTGTTACGTCCAGTGTTTTACGCCCGTATTCATTGTGAAAGCTTCCTTCTTTGAATCTCCCTGCTGCATTACGCCTTGTGTTGTGGGCATGGTCGATTGGCTGGAGAAATCTCGAGTCGTTGAAGAATTCATTCGCTAGAGTTGTGTGGTAGATGCTTTTAACGTTTAGGACGTTCAGCTCTTTTGCTATGTTGTTAGTGTTGCAAGTATTGTGTGCGATTATGTTGTTGATATGGGTATTGTTATGGTTTATGTTGTTGTTACTGGCCAGGTAGTTGTTTTCATTGTTGATATCATTCCGGTTGTTATTGTCGTTGTTTCTGTCGGTTTCGTTATTATTGGCGTTGTTTAGAGCGGAGTTGTTGTCGTCGTTGAGGGTATTGCGTATGTTGCTATCTGTGGTGTTGATGAGCGTATTATTTAATGCGACCGTGCTGTGTGTGATGTTGTCTTCCACTGTGTAGTTGTACGTCATCATGTTTTCGTTGTTGTAATCAGTTATATTATGGATGATGTTTATGTTGCTGGAGGCTATAGTGTTGTTAGCGTTAGGTGTTAGCGTTGGTTGTCTGGTGTAGCTGCTCACAAAAAAGTTATTGTTGTTGTATGCGCCTGTGTTTCTGTTGTTGTTTGCGATACCATTGTCGTCGTATCTGTTATTGCCATAGTGGTTTAGTGGTGTGTTTCTGTTATCGTTTGGATATTGGTGGTTGGTTGCATCGAATTGTTTAGTTTTCCATGGGATTTTGAGAAGTTGGTTCTGAGTGTTTTGCAGCGTTCTGTAATATGTTGCGCTACCCCAAGCAGCTATTCCGTGGCGGATATATGACTCGGCTAAAGAAAAATAAGCCTGTCTAAGAACGCTTTCAGTCGCATAGTTACTTAAGTGGAATAGAGCATATGCCGATTTCCTAAGCTTCCTCTGTAGGTTCTCAACATGAGTATTCCATTTAAAGTTACTGTCTACATGAACGCCAAGATATTTATATGTCTGTACCAGTTCGATGACTGTAGTACAGGTATCAATTGGATTGTTTTGTCTATGTAGACATGCATTATCGTGGAACTTTATTTCAGGAGATATGTTGTTAAGATGTGGCGGTTTTATATGCATAATTTTTGTCTTCGTTGCGTTTATAACAAGGCCATTATCATGACACCATTTCGTTGCTATGTCAAATTGATGTTGCATAGTTTTTGTTGCATTACCGATGTTTTTGTCAGCTACAATTATGGCTGTATCATCTGCGTAGGCAAATGTTACGCTCTCTCGCAGAGAGCTTAGCATATCATTAGCGTATATAATATATAGAATGGGTCCGAGTTTGGAACCTTGCGGAACTCCATATTTTGAGGGTGTTTCATTGCTATGTTTGTTATTTATTTTTACACGGTATGATCTGTTTTCAAGATAATTTTTAAACCAATTCAACGTGCTACCTCTTATTCCTATTTTTTCTAGCATTTGGATGATTTTGCTGTGTGACAAGGTGTCAAATGCTTTGCTAAAGTCAATATATAAAACCAAGCAGTGCATTTGTTGACTAAGGCATTTGTTTATATGATTGGAGAAGTTTCCGAGGAGTTTATTTATATTTTGACCTTTTTGAAATCCGAACTGGTTTTTATTAATGACTCTGTATTTTCTTAAATATTCGGTGAGCCTTTTTACTACCACTTCTTCTAGAATTTTTTCAATAATTGGCAGGATTGCAATTGGTCTATAGTTATTGTAATTCGATTTGGTCCCACTTTTATATATTGGCCTTATTACCGATGTTTTCAGCATTTTTGGCACAGTGCCGTTTTCCAGGCTTAGATTTACTAATTTCGTTAGTATTGGTGTAAGAAACCTTGCATTATTTTTCAGGTCTTTTGGCCTAATACCGTCCGCACCGGCACCTTTTTTCGTATTTATTTTAGTCAAAATATTGAATATTTCTTCTTCATTGCTATAAGAAAGATAAATTGAATTTTGGAGCGATGTTTCGATGTTGTTGAGAGTTTTGATGTCACATCTATGAAGAATTTTTTCGACATTTTCGTTGAAGTTTTTCGAAAAGTTGTGTAAAATATTATTAATGTTATCATTTTTAAAGTTTTTTGTTATTGTTTCATCAATGTTGCTTGTTTTTTTACCGATAATTTCATTTATGAGTTGCCATGTTGCCCGAATATCATGTCTATTTTCTATGAATTTTTTTCTGTAGTAATTATTCTTAGCCCATTTTATCTTTTTATTTAGTGAGTTTCGAAACCTTTTGTATTCGTATTCGTATTTTTCGTTTGTTTTATTGTTTAGCCACTTTCTATAGAGTGTATCCCGTATAACGCAATACTTTACTAGTTCTTCGCTAATCCAGGGATTAGGCGATCTCTTTTTATATGGTGTTTTTTCTTTTGTTGATGTTTTGTAAATATCGCAAAATTTATTGTTGATTTTATTATATAGATTATCAGCATTTGTTTCGCGACTTGCCATTTCAGTCCAGTTTGTTTTTATAATTTTTCTGTTGACCTCAAAATTGTTAAGATTTGGCCCCTGAGAGGCACGTGGTTTCCCATCCTGGTTGTTTACTTCTTTGTTAACACAGCAGAATATGGAATAATGATCTGAAATAGTTGTTGTTATTATTGTTGCGTACGGATGGGAGCTTGTTTTGTTGGTTTTTATGAACACATGATCGATGCAAGAGCTTGTGTTTCTTTCTACATCTTCACGAGTGCTCTCATTAACTATACTCTGCATGCCATTGGAGAGAGTCATAGCTAGATATGCTGTTGTTGTGATATTTTCTTTTATTATGTCTATGTTCATATCTCCAACTATTATCATCTCTTGTTTTTTCTTAACGTTGTTGATAATTGTATCAAGTTCAGATGTAAACTCATTTACTTTGAGATGTGGTGGGCGATAGACTGAGAGAAGGGAGAACGCTGTGTTATTTATGATCATTTCCAACTGTATTAGTTCGAATGACTTAGTGTTTGTGGATATATGGTTGAAATTGATGTTCTCTTTCACATAAACGGCGATACCCCCGCCTCTGCCTTCTCTGTTAAAGAAGGTTGCATTGAAACCAGCAATGTTGTAAAAATTGTTCTCATTGTCAGTGATATTAGTTTCAACAAGTACAATTACTTCGTTTATTATCTGTTCTATCGTCGCCAGAAAGGGAGTGAAGTTTAGCCGTAACGACCGAATATTCATATATATAAGCGATATTGGGTACTTTAAGTACTTTTTATCAATCTCGTGAAAGTGATTTATTGTTTGTTTGTTGTTGGTATTCATTTTGTTATTATAAAAATAAATTGTTTAAAGTTTATAAAAGTTTATAAGGAAAATTGTTTTTATTTATTTATGAAAGAAAGAAAAACAAAATACAAAATCATTTTTTTTTTTTATATTGCGTTTACGATTGATTCAATATCTGCAGCATTACTAATGAGGATTGGTGGTGAATTTTCATTTCTTTTGGCGAAGATATTTCCGCTTCGTACCCATACGAATTTCCAGTTGGATTCCTTGGCTTTAGTTTTGGCTAACCATAATAATTTGCGATTATTGAATGTTAGCTGGTCGTTGATGTAAATGTATTTGTTGTTGCTGCGATTGGTTTCCTCTTCTTTGTTAATTATCGCCGCATCCACTCTATGCCGTTCAATATTTGTCATAAATTCTCTCTTCTTGTCTAGACTAGAGAATTCGATCACAATTTTATCAGCTTTCTTTTTCAATCGATACGCGTTACTTATGTCGGAAACATTAATATCTACATTTATTGAGCCGGCAATTGTTTTTACAGCGTCGTAGGCGGTTATACTTGTATTTGTTATGTTCGATATTTCTATATTTTTGCTAATTTGCTGTTGTTCTAATTTATTAATTCGTGTTTCTAATGTTGATATTTGCTCTTCTCTTTTTTTATCCTTCTCACTCAGTTCACTCACTTGGGCTACCAGTGTCGCTATTGTATTTGTGATGCTTAAGAGAGCATTTTGTATTTCCTCTTTTATTTGTAGGTTTGAGGTGTTTACATTTGTAGCCACTTGTTCTATGCTTATTTTTATTTCTTTCAGGTCTGTTTTTAGTTCTGAAACATCGGACTGCACAGAGCACAGTTTGTTGTTTACAGAATTAAGAGATAAATTCCCTTTAAACTTTTTGGTGCGGTCATTGACATCCGAATCGTCATCATCGGTTCGTTGCTGTTTTGACAGAGTATTTTCACTTAGAGCCGCAGCCTGATACGCGGTGTTGGAAGTTTTATTTCGTGGCTTACATATATGGCATTTCCAGCTCGTCTTTCTATCACCATACATATTAGAGTAAGTGCTCTCTGATAGAGGAGAGCACGTAGAAAAGTGATAATTGCAATTGCAGTTATAGCATTTCACGAATGTTGGTGTTGTAATTTCCTTCTTGCATTCGTCACACACAACACTCATATTGCAGATTATTCTCTTTTTTCTCAAATTTCTGACTTTTTTGGTGTTTTGTGCGAGAATTAGTAATTTTGTATTATGTTTAATTAAATTTTGGAGAAAGGAAAACTCTTTTAACTTGTTATTTGTGGCACGATTTTGGCTGTTTTTTTCACTATAATATTAAATATTTGTTGCGCTATATTTCAGTTATTTTCTGATTAGCTAGTATAACATTAACTGGAGATATTTCACTTTTTCTAGAGCGTAGATAAAAACACGACAGCTTGCAATGGATGCTGTTGTGGAATTGTACTTATATTTATATTTATAAACTAATTAAGGTGTGTGTGAAGAGGACCACACACTAGTCATTCTTGAGCATATAAAATATAAATATTTGTATATAAATATTTGTTCTTATTTACTTAAGGAAAATAAATACCAATTTCTTTGTCAAATCTGACACTGAATTCACTGATTACGCTCATCGCTGATTCACTGACTCTGTCACACTTTTGTGTCACTCTTTTTGAACACTTATAATAGAGGGTTTTTCATCAGAGACGCTACAAAAGTAAATCGATAGGGACAGCAAACGACGACGCTCATCGCTGATTCACTGACTCTGTCACACTTTTGTGTCACACTTTTTGAACACTTATAATAAAGGGTTTTTCATCAGAGACGCTACAAAAGTAAATCGATAGGGACAGCAAACGACGCCATATTTTTCCCCGCTCTTTTGACATTTCTCTTCAGCAAGGTTTGCCATTTCATCATGGAAAGATACACGAAAGATTATTAAAATTTACTACCGAAATTTGGAGTCATGGGCCTCAACTTTAAGAGCGCTACGTCCAATTTATGGTCTTCAGCGATGAGGCTCATTTCTGGCTGAAGGGCTTCGTCAATAAGCAAAATATGCGTTATTAGTCAGACAGCAATCCACACGTAATCCATGAGTCATCATTGCATCCCAAAAAAATTACGGTTTGGTGCGGTTTATGAGCCGGCGGCGTCATTGGGCCGTTCTTCTTCCGTGATGATCAAGACCTGCACATTACTGTGAATGCGAATCGCTACCGTTCAATGATAACCGAATATTTTTGGCCCCAATTGAATAATATGGACTTGGAGGACATGTGGTGCCAACAGGACGGCGCCACAAGCCACACAGCGAATGCCACAATCAATTTATTGGAAACCAAGTTTGGTGAACGTGTTATCTCACGAAATGGCCCAGTCGATTGGCCGCCTCGGTCGTGCGATTTGACAACGTTAGATTATTTCCTGTGGGGCTACGTCAAGTCTATGGTCTATGCCAACAAGCCAGCGACGATTGATGAACTTCGTACGAATATCGAGCGTGAAACTGCAGCAGTATCGGCCGATTTATGCTTGAAAACCGTCGAAAATTGGGTTCAGCGTCTGGACTTCTGCAAGCATGCCCGTGGTGGCCATGCAAAAGAAATCGAGTTCCATACACGTACTTCCACAGGAATAGAGAATTGCATTGGTATCTAAAACCGGTTTTGTTTTATTTAAAAAAAAACTTTTGTAGAGCTCTTATTGAAAACCCCGTTATATACACACACAAAAAGGAAAAAAAAACGAAAAAACGGAAAGAACCAAAAAAAAATGGAAAAAAACGAAAAAACGAAAATAAAACGAAAAAAACCAAAAAAAAACAAAAAATTTTATAGATTGTTGTGCCACTCTTAGTTGGAAGATCCAATTGAGCTGCTTATTCTCTGTGCATGAATACATACATATAAGGTACAAGCTGACAAACGTGTAAATCATTTACACGTTTGTTGTAATAACAAACAACAACTATGTCTCTCTCATCTTACAGAATTACCTTTTATTAAAAATCGATTAAAATTCAAACATGTTTCGACGAGCGCCATAGACGCGTTCCAATCCACTAGTTTATTTATAGTTTTTGAATAACACACAACTTTATTCTAAAGGGTTGCCATATTTATTCTAAAGCGTTGCCAGATAAGAATAGAGAACCCATTTCTCTCGTCTGAGGTTTAATTACACACTCTTCGTCATGGGTTTGTGGAAATGAGAGATGTTCAACTTACACCAGGTGGAGGTACAAGAACTGTTGACTTAACTTTTTCATGTCGTTTTTGTGTAAAACTGGGAAATTTAAATGTTTTTTTTTAAATTGTTGTTCACTTTTTTTGTTGGTATACCGTTGTGTTGTATTTGGAACAACTATTTTACCACACAACCACGAAATGCCGTTGGTTTTGTCTTGTTGGATGTTTTGTAGTAATGTCACTATCTGGTATTATTGAACCCATGAATTCCACCATCCAACGTTTACCCGCAACCACACCTATGAAGTTAATATTATTGAGAAAATAAGCGTCTTTATTCTATATTTCTCCTCTATTGTTTTTACATTGAGCCTGTTTTTTTATTCCCTGCTAAACTCATTTTTCGACAACTTTGAATGGGGAGCTAAGCGATATTAACCGATTTTAAGCGTCTCCCCATACAAAGCCGTCGAAAAATGAGTTTAGCAGGAATAAAAAAAACAAGGTTATTATATCAATAGAGCCAGCATTGCCATGATGGAGAATGATTCTTCTGGGTACGTTCGTTTCCTTACTTTCGGGTAAACAAATTCTTGTGTTCCATTCAGAATTGACCGTCCTACGGTGCTCTAAAGGAACTGCTGCCACATGACAAGTTATGCCACCATTTTTTAAGTGTTTCGTGCGTGAACAAATTTTGTTGGATTTTGCTCGTTCCATATAGTCATATTGCTGTTTAGTCTCAAGTTCATATACATAGATCCATGATTCGTTGCCTGTCGTATGCATATATGTACGTCTTTAGAAGCACCGCCATTAAAGTTTTTCGACATTTCTCAGCACCAATCGAGACGAGCCATTTCTTAAGCGATTGACAAAATATGCGGCAACTACTGCAAACAAATTTTTTGATGTGTAAACATCTATCGGCGCTGGTAGGGACTAAATTCACAAAGCGAATATATCGAGACACATTTTGTCCGACTGCGATCACACAGATTGTCCGACTGCGATCACAGATTGCTTGGTGTAAAACTCCTCCGAAACGGCTGGACCGATTTGTATGAATGATAAGGGTGACCCACCCCTATGTAGAACACAGATTTGTCCGACTGCGAAACACAGATTGTCAAACTGTGAAAAGAAACACACACTGATTTAGCGGCATTGAATAGGTGTATTGCGTGGGTGCGGAGCACTCTCAGAGCAAAGAGAATAATGACGTGGTTATACGTATATGAAAATGAGATAGCAAGGGAGCAACCAAAATTGTGTGAACTTGTGTAGCGTATGTGCGAACATTACAATGTATGTATGTATGGACATGTGTCTGTTGCTTTGCATTCTCTTTGTTTTTTGTGGAATAAAACGAAAAATATTTAGCAAGAAAGTAATGACACATGTGCTTGCACTGGTCTTTAAATAATTTTAAGTATTAATATTATTTGAATGAAACGTCATCAAATGATTGAACGCTGTTTTTTATTTTCCAATGTATCATTTAATAATGTGTTCATAGAAATCGAACAGGTATCGTGTAACAAATCGTGTAACACGTAGCAACTCTAAAATTTGGCAGTTGTCACTTATGTTTATTCTGACTATTAAAAATTGAGCGCTTTACTAAAGAACAACGCGTTATAATTGTGAAAACTTATTAAAAAAAGCTTCGAAGAATTTTCGGTCGAGAAAACTATTCAAAGAATGGTCACAACTATTCAAAGAATGGTCACAAATTTTGAAGAAACTGGGTCGGTTATGGCAGTAAGACTCTTGTGGGTCAACGTAGAGGTCGGTGTCTTGAAAACATTTCTGCTGTAAACGAGACTGTCGCCGAACCCCCGAAAACATCAATTCGGCATCGTTCTCAGCAACTTCATATTCCACGAAGCACTACGTAGCGAATTTTGCCAAAAGACCGTCACCTTCATGCGTTTAATATTCAGCCTACTCAGGAGCTCAAACCAGCAGACCATGGAAAGTGACGGCAAAACGTTCAATGGGCAATGGAGCAAAGTGAAGTCAATGCCAATTTTCAAAAGAAAATAAGTCATCTTCATCGATGAAGCGCATTTCCATCTGAAAGGCTTCGCGAATACACAAAATTGTCGAATTTGGGGCTCAGAAAATCCCCATGCAATCGATGAGAAACCAATGCATCCACCACGATCAACTGTCTGGTGCGGATTTTGGTCAGACGGCGTGATTGGCCCTACATTTTTGGAAGATGAGGCCGAAGTTACAGTGAATGTGACCGGCATTCGTCAAAGGAATATGATGGATGGAGTTCTTGTGACCTCACCTGGACGGCATGGATATGGACGACATGTGGTTTCAGCAAGACGGCTCCACATGCCTTACCGCGCATGAAAGAATCGATTTATTGCAGAAACGATTTCCAGAATAAAAAAACTTAAGAAATTCTGATGTCAACTGGCCACCCAGATCATGCGATTTAACGCCGTGCGATTTCTTTTTTTAGGGTTTTGTGAAATCTCGGGTTTATGCGAATAAATCAGAAACAATTCCTGAGCTGAAATCCGATATCCAACGCATCATCAGTGAGATACAGCCATATCTCTGCGAAAAAGTCATGGAAAATTTCATGAAAAGAGTACTGGCCTGTCATCAGAGCCACGGGGGCCAATTGACGGATATTTTACTCCATACTTATTCGGAACATGTCTTCTTTATAATTCAATAAAAACATCTCAACTATCTCAAAAAGACCGTGTTTTACTGTAAAATGACAAAGTGCATTCTTACTGAGATACCCATTACTAGTTTTCATAGTACTCTTGGATATTCAAGCATTTAAGTTCCTCAACGCATTTTTCTCAGAATGTTACTGCATTGCCAAGGAACTGCTCCCTATTCCTCAAAAGAGTTCACATTTTGCCTGTGTGTTCGAGTTTGACTCCTACTTGGCTTTATATTGTTAAACTTTTATCCATGTTTCCTTCTTCATTTACAAATAACGAGTGAAATTGCAAATAAATAAACAATTTCAATTTGAAATAAACGCCAAAGAAAAGGAATGTAGAAGAAAATTTAGCTTTTTGAATGGCAACACTTTGAGCTAACCACGACACAGTGTCAGCTTGTAAAAGAACAATGTGTTCAAGTTACCGACGCTCATGTTTAAGAATGTCTAGTGTGTGGGTCGCTTAAGTAAATACAGTTCTTGAGTAAATCGCTAATACGGCAACAATACTTCAAAATGATTAACTAAATCTAAATAATCATCTAAATAAATAATCTAAATAAACAGCCATATCACGCATCTACCAGTCAATGTTTCGGGTAATATTTGATATTACATACTGAGCAACATTTTGTTCTGCTCTTGCACTGCTCAGAAATTTTGCGTCCATGATTGGAACCCCCTGGATTTTATTAAACTGTTTATTTCCTAGTTACTTTGGTGTCACAAACACCACAGCGTATGTACTTTGTACTGTGTATGTGATGCAAATACTTATGAATAAAGTCCTTACAAAAGGATGTTCCTCATGTATACGATGATGTTTGCTGTACGCTCAGCAGGTTGTTTGTACAGTAGAAGCTGTACATGACATACTTCGGAAGGGAGTTCCCTTAAGGCCACTCCATTTTAACATTCTTAGTGACGACAATTTTGTCGAGAGAGGTTTTGTTATTTTCTTGCTGCGCACATATCCGGATGGTGGATAGGAGAACGCCTTTGAGATATGTCGGTGATTATATATACATGTCCTTTGTTTATTTAAACAGAATATAAATATGTAAAACAATATTCCAATACAAAGTTTAAATAAAAGGTTCACGAAGAATAATGGGGCGTCAACGAATTCTCTTCACCGACTTCTGTCTCTGGCATGTGAATTAATTCGGTTCCATGAAAAACGAGTCTGTTTGTATTCCTTTTCCAGGCACCGCTTCCATATATTTGGTGATCTTCATGGTCTTTTACACCCCTGCGGGTTCCATTTTAATTTTATTTACTAGGTTCAGCCCATACAAAAGAATTGCATTCTTATATAAAGTATGGGAGTCGCATTTGTTACAATTTTAGTGTTATACGATATAATTTAATAAATAAGTGTAAAAGTAATATAAAATACAATAATAAAATAAAACTAAAATTAATACATACATATATACATATGTAGTTCAATTTGTTTAAAAAAAAATAGTAAAATGCATTCATAGAGATTACAGATTATTGCAGACATAATAACAAAAGGACATAAGGAACAAAATATTGAAATTAAATAACGGGGTTTTCAATAAGAGCGCTACAAAAGTTTTTTTAAATAAAACAAAACCGGTTTTAGATACCAATGAAATTCTTCATTCCTGTGAAAGTACGTTCGATGCCATTATGTATGGAACTCGATTTCTTTTGCATGGCCACCACGGGCACGCTTGCCGAAGTCCAGACGCTGAACCCAATTTTCGACGGTTTTCAAGCATAAATCGGTCGATACTGCTGCAATTTCACGTTCGATATTCGTATGAAGTTCATCAATCGTCGCTGGCTTGTTGGCATAGGGCATAGACTTCATGTAGCCCCACAGGAAATAATCTAACGGCGTCAAATCGCACGACCAAGACGGCCAATCGACTGGGCCATTTCGTGAGATAACACGTTCACCAAACTTGGTTTCCAATAAATTGATTGTGGCATTCGCTGTGTGGCTTGTGGCGCCGTTCTGTTGGAACCACATGACCTCCAAGTCCATATTATGCAATTGCGGCCAAAAATATTCGGTTATCATTGAACGGTAGCGATTCGCATTCACAGTAATGTGCCGGTCTTGATCATCACGGAAGAAGTGCGGCCCAATGACGCCGCCGGCCCATAAACCGCACCAAACCGTAATTTTTTCGGGATGCAATGATGACTCATGGATTACGTGTGGATTGCTGTCTGACCAATAACGCATATTTTGCTTATTGACGAAGCCATTCAGCCACAAATGAGCCTCATCGCTGAGGATGATTTTCCGATGAAAATCCAAATCATTTTCAAGTTGTTGCTCAGCCCAATTCACGAACATGCGACGCTTATGGTGGTCAAGCGGCTTCAGTTCTTGCGTCAATTTGATCTTCTAAGGATGTAGGCCAAGATATTTTCCCAAAATTCGCCACAACGACGTCACAGAGATGCCCAACGCTTGAGAACGACGTGTGAGAGACACATTTGGGCTTTCTTGAACTGAAGCCTCAGCGGCAGCAATATTCTCGACACTACGGGCACTTATTTGTCTTACCGGCTCGGGAACATTTTGAACTGTACCTGTGGATTCAAATTTTTCCACTAGACGCTCAATTATTGATCTGGTAGGACGATTATGACGACCATAAATTGGACGTAGCGCTCTTAAAGTTGAGGCCACTGACTTCAAATTTCGGTTGTAAATTTTAATAATTTCGACTCGTTGTTGGCTCGTATATCTTTCCATGATGAAATGGCAAACCTTACTGAAGAGAAATGTCAAAAGAGCGGGAAAAAATATGGCGTCGTTTGCTGTCCCTATCGATTTACTTTTGTAGCGTCGCTGTTGAAAACCCCTTTATATGTAGTTCAATTTGTTTAAAAAAATATAGCATTCATAGAGATTACAGATTATTGCAGACATAATAATAAAAGAACATAAAGAACAAAATATTGAAATTAAATACAATAAAATAAAATAAAAACAAAATAAAATTGTAGGAACAAATATTGTTGTTAGCAAAATAATTACGAAGGGTATGTTAAATTATAAATATTGCAATAGATTTTACTCTTTTGCTATTAATATTGAAGCTAGTGAAAATTTTGATAAGTATTGGATTTAACCTTCATCGCACCCTTGTGTGCAAAACCACACAAACTGAATCTTTTTATATTTACATTTTTAAAGAAAATTGTTAAGCCATGTTCATGAAATTTCTTGACATTTTCTGCCGCAACAACTTAGCACATAAAATGCATTAATTGATTCAAAAATACTTTTTGCTAACGATATATTCAAAAAGTTACGTCGCTTACCCTGGTGTGTGGTTTTCCACACATGTGTAATTTCTCTATATGCTGCACTAGAAACAGCACTTCTTGTCGAAAAATATTATTTTCAATGTTTCTGATGATGATGGTTTTTCGGCCGATGACGATTTTCCCAATTCGCCGCAAGAAAATGATGAATCGGAAGAAAGTTAACCTGCTTCTGAATTTAATGCAACGGAACAAAATTAAGATTTCAGCTCAATAGGGATTTCATACGTATGAACAGACATCAAATAAGCTTTACGGACAAATTTGCTCCAATTCGCGAAATATTTGACAAATGGTGTGATTGTGTTGTCTGACTGTGTTACTATTGACGAGCAATTGCTTGGTTTCTGTGGAAGATGCAAGTTTCGACAATATATGCCTTATAAGCCTATATAATGTGGAATTAAATTTTGGCTGTTAGTTTGCTCTGAAATTTGTTACGTATGGAAATTTCAACCATATTTGGGAAAAATCAAGGGAAAAATCAAATCAAGGTGAACGTGTAGTTTTAGATTAGTTTCATGGACTGAAGGGTCACAATATAATAATGGACAACGTTTTCTCTTCTTACGAACAATGCGCAAAAACAAAAGAAGCATCCCACCAAAACTTTTAGAATGCAAAAAATTCCGATGTTGCAATCAACATTTGCTTTCACCGAAAATATTTATAACACTCGTATCATACATAGGGCGAAAAGATAATTGCATAGTACTGCAGAGTAGTGGTGGGTAACGCAGGCAATTTTGATGCGCTGATACACTAACGCAAGCGCAGTGTTGCGTATCAACGCAATGCGCTAGCGCAATTGCGCATTTGCTTCAATGATACCCTCAATGATCGATGTAATCAAATCCGTGCAATTTTTCTTGTGCGCGCCGTCAATAGCGAATCGCATGCTTCATATAATTTTTTATGTATAATATTTTAAACGAAAGAATTAAAAGATTGTTGACTGAAATGAAAAATAAATTATTTAAAGTTTTTTATGATTCACTATATTAAAATTTAAGAAAACGAGTACACTCTTCATGAAAAGTAAATACTAAAATATAATTTTAAAATAATAATAATAATATAATTAATACTTCTTTTTTTTAATTAAAATTATGAAATATTAATTTTTTAAATATATTTTTCAAAATTTATTAAAATAATAATAATATTATTAATTTTTTTTTTAATTAAAAAAAAAACAATATTGTTTTTATTGAATTTATTTGATAACTGAAAATTATTCAATTGAATAAATTTCCACGGCTAGAAATTCAATAAGGAATTTCGTTTATTTTTTCATTTTGTTCTTGCCTGGCGCTGATCGACTTTAGAGGCGCAAATCAAATCCAAATATAAGGGTGGGTTGTTGTGATCGTTATGGCTGGAACACAATTGGCGCGAACGATACGAGCCATACGAGCGTTAATATAAAGAACTTGCGTTACTACTACTTTTCTTAGTGTATCAGCGCAGGTAACGCAACCATGGGTATCAGCGCAACGAAGCGCTGCGTTACCCACCCCTACTGCAGAGCACAATACATGATTCGAATGATTTAGCACGTTATGGAAAAAAGTTGCGAAAAATCTTTCAATACTATTTTATAATAAAAGCAAAGGTTCGTTTGAATACTTTTTATTTTGATGTCGTGGTGTGGATACAGTTGAAAAAATGTTGTCTTGTTACAGTTGTAAAAGAAAGTCAAACCGATAGCTGTTGGCGTTTTTTGCAAATATGATCGACATATCAGCTGGAAACTCAAACCAAATTGGAAAACAAAGCAACATTGCGACGAGTTTTCTTGCGTGAGCTTGGAATATCACTTGCACAATCATACATGCGAATGAGAAAAGGTGTGCCAGGAACAGAATCAGCGGCGTCTTTGCTTTCTGGAATTAGCAACAATTCAATAATTGAATCAGTGGGAGAGCCAAGTAGCTCAATAATCCAGTCCACATCTTCACTGGTCCGCGAGCCTTCTGAAACTTCGTCCCGATCATTGAACAATAAATCCAAAAGTGTTCCTCCGAATACCGAATGTTTGTACCAACTGTGTTGAAGAAAAACTGATTCAATGTAACAGACAATAAAATATAAATATGTTAAAATAAAAGTAAATGGTTTCCCGTTACATCCCATGGAGGGATTAGGGAGAGCTTCTCACAAACCATCGAGCTGTGTGCGTTCTAGTTTTGTACTCACTGATTGGGACCTACAGATTTACACCGGTTCGGAACGGTATTTGTGAGGAGCTTTTTCATGGCCATATACTCAATAGTTTCGCCGACACTAAGCGAGGTGACCGCCGTCGAAAGAAATTTAAGGGGGTCAGAGCAGGGATCGAACCCACGTTCTCATGCACAAGAGCCGCGCACTAGAATGTGTTATTAAATGTGTTATTGACGGTAAATCATGATTTTGATTACAAACAAATTATGTTTCTAGTGCAAAATACGTAGACATGCCGAATGTGTGGAAAACCACACACCAGGGAAGACAAGGTAAGTTTTTTTGAGGGTGAGATGAAGGTTAAATTGACTGTCATTTCTTATTGTTTGATTCCCAAGTCGAATTGCACTTATGACGTGATGTGACAAAAGTTGGACCTTTCTGTGGAAATGCCCATATATAGTGTGAATACAGTCTGAAACGTGTTCATGTCGAGATAGTCCAAAAATATATCTTGTGATGTTGTTAAAGGTCGTATTTAATTTTCGGACTATATCACGGTACAGCTAGAAAAAATTTCACTGGCATATATTAGTTTCGGTACGAGATCAGTTTTCGCTAATAAAAGTCTAATACGAACTGGTGTAAATTTTTGGCATACATAGAGGATTCTTAAGGCTGAGATTGTGTTACCAATAGCTGACACAATGTGGTCCCTCCAGTTTAGTTTATTGTCAAAAATTACTACCAAGTTTTGACGTAGAATACGTCTTACCTTACGGTATGAGGAGTCATGTCAGGTTTTTATTGTTGTAATCTTTATTTCATTGAATTTGAGGAAACGGCTAGATGAATTTTTTTTTAAATTTTTTTTGTAGGTAAATGAAGATGTTATCTTTCGTTTGATATACATTTCATATTGGTTGATATATTTCTAGTATTTTAATTTCTCAAATGAAAATTGTTTAAACACATACACTCAAAAACATATGTGTGGTGTTTGGTTGAGTGTTTTTGGTTGCTCAACATTGCTTAGGAACATGTATGTAGTAAAAAGTGAAACGAACAGCAAGCTAATGTTGCTTGGCAACATGTATCTAGTAAAAAGTGAAACAAACAGTGAGCTAACGTAATAAAGCTTTTTTGCGAAAGCTTCAATAAAGCTGTTGTAACATTAATTTTGAATTGTAAAGCGTAAAGCTTTCACACAACGCTCGAATGCTAATGCGAAGACTCGATAAGGTAAACCTTTTTTAATATTAGGGCGGCCCTCTCAACATTCGCAGAACTTATTTCAATAAAAATATTAATTAAAATACATAAATTAAATTAAGTTTAAAAAAATTGAACATAATATTTTTTTTTTTAAACGGACTTGAATCAAATGCCGTTGGTAAATATAAAAATTACAGCAGACAGTTGTCCGAGGCCTTCGGCCACGGACTGTCCCTGCAGGCTGTGTCAGAGACACGGCCATTAAGTTTAACGTAGAATACGCCATCCGATAAGACAGAAAACATATATAACAATAAATTCATTTGCTTATATTATTTATCATTTATTGTTATATATGTTTTCTGTCTTATCGGATGGCGTATTCTACGTTAAACTTAATGGCCGTGTCTCTGACACAGCCTGCAGGGACAGTCCGTGGCCGAAGGCCTCGGACAACTGTCTGCTGTAATTTTTTAGACTTCGTCACAACTTCTGTCGGAGTAGTCTTAATATTTATGGATATACTTTCTGGAATAGTAAAGGTTATTTTGCTTATTTTAATACATTTTGATTTGAAAACGTTGAGAGTCAATCGAATGGCTTCTGCCTAATTTGCAATTTTACCTACATAAATCAACGTTCATTAATTTCACGCAATTTTCAAAGTTAGATTTTATTGAGCCTAGGTACACCTGTATATCATCTGCATACATGCGAATATTACAGTTTGCAATACATGAAGGCAGATCGCTACTGTACATACTATTCAGCAGTACTCCAATTATGGAACCCTGGGGCACATCTCTGGAAACATTAAAAGAGTTTGACTGTTGTGTACCAATCAGCACAAACTGTGATCTAGACGACAGATATGATCTAATAAGATTAGTCAAATGCATGGAAAAATTAAAAAACTTTTTAAGTTTTATGCACATGATGTCATGATCGACACTATCAAAGGGTTTAGAGCAGTGATGGCCACAGAGAGAAATGAGAATGTATTAGTTATGTTACAAATAAAAGGTATGGGTACTATGCACTGAACAAAATCACTTGAAATGAAAAATGAAATGAAAAAATTCTTTTTTTTAAATCAGTTGAAGAAAATTTAATATCTTCACACATAATTATTTTCTTCAAACATTTTTCAAATATACATATTTAAATTCCAATACATATATATATCTAAATTACATATTTAAAATATAAAAATTACAAAAACAAAAAAAAGTTTTTCCCACTCTACTTTCCACAATAAACGAAAAATATTCCAAGTGTACTGAAAATATTTTGTTTTCTCATTAAAGCTAGAGAGCTGGCATACAAAATTAATGTGTTTTGTTTTTGTTTTTACAAACACATAGCGACACCGACCTGCTTTATTGAAAGCTATCATACAACTGAACAGTGTTGCCAACATTTAGTGAGCTAAAGGCGTAATTAAAAACCAGAAAAGCGTAAAAAAGGGTAAAAATTTCCTTAAAAAAGCGTAAAAAGCGTTTGGCTTTATTTCTACTCAAAATGACTAAATTTTCAATAGAACACATTTTTTAAAACTAAATACTGTTTTATTAAACAATTGAGATCGTATCTTTTATAAACAAGTTTTCAAGTGCATACATATTTTTGAGAAATATGGTATATTAGGACCATTTTAAATGAGGTTAAAACTAACATACAATAAGATGAAATATCTGCATCATTTTCTTCATCTTGCCATAAAACGGTTTTTAAAAAATAGTTTGACTTTTTGTAAACTTCTTGCGTAGAAATTTTATTGCAGACATTTGACGGCAGGTCATATTTGTCACAGCACATATTCTCTCGACGAACTCCATATTTAATGTGTAAAATAGAATTAACGGAATTTAAGGACAACCTGTTTCTTATTTTCGATTTACATACATAAATTCATAGCACTGAAAGCTCTTTCTACTTCTGCATTTCAGTATGGGAAGCTTAATAGTCTTATAACGAATTCTGATAAATCTCGAAATGGATTTTGGCCTACGGAATCTTTGAACTCATTTACTTTTATATTACTTTTATCCAAAAAAGATCTGTTCGATATTTGTTCTTCCATACACAGTTTCTAATATTATCAATACTTAGTTCCATATTAGAAATGACATCCGCTTCTCTAATATATGATTTAATAAATGCCAGTATTTCGTCTCTATTGCTGTTATAGAGAATGGTATTTACACTAAACAATGATATTTTTTGTAGTGTTCCAAAGTTGGTTGGAAGTTTACATCGGATTTCGTATATAAGATGTTTAGTGAATATAATAAATTTTTCTTCAATTCCTTTCTTTTCGTGTTCTGAAATCAGTGAATCCTTGCACGCTTTTTCAAAACTATGCCCAAGATAGCAAAATTCGTCTAAACAATTTTCAATAGGATCTTTTAAATAATTAAAACTTTTTCTCATTTGTTCTTTCGGTGCAAAGAGCATTCATAAAAGCACAAGAGAATGACATTTCGTCAGTGCTGTTAAAACAACAAACATGTATACAAATTACAACAACTCGTCTTATACCATATAAATAATTATACCATAGCAGTAGCAGTACGAGTATATGGGGTGATTTCAACATATTCTTGCTTAGGTGTTACTCTTATGTCAAATTCACATGCATTTTGTTTGTGTACTTTTTTGTTTACTTTTACAGTAGACACACATAAAGAAAATTTGTCAGATTATGGACACCAAACAAAAACAAAATGCCTGTGTTTGTTGTAACAATTCCTAGTGCGTTTACCTTACTTATTTTACCATGAGACAGACTGAAGGAATGAAAGAGACTTACATACATATGTATGTATGTAAAAACTTGCAATAGCAATAAATATTCGAATGTATACACGTTGCCACATTTGAAAAGCCAAAAAGCGCTAAAAGCACCAACGGAAAACATGAAAAGCGTACGCATAGCGCTTTTTTTCCTTTTGGCACTATGGACCCTATTTTCGCGTTTTGGAGGGTCTAAAAAGCACCATAAATAGTGCGAAAAGCACCAAGTTGGCATCGCTGCAACTGAATGAAAATTATAGTTTTTACGCTCTTTGCACAGAGTTTCGTCAACAGTCGTGTTGTGTACGTGTAAAAAGCCGATCGCGTTCGGCCCCTGGGGCAATAGCATGATCACCACTGGTTTATAGTGATCTAGAAGTACCAATATTGAAATGTGACCGTTATCCTTATTATTTCTCAAGTCTTCGGAAACATTTTGTACAGCAGTCACACAACTATGATCAGGTCTGAAATCAGATTGAAACTTTGACAAAAGAGAGTTTGTTTGGAGATGCTCTCTCATCTGTTTATTAATCAAGTGTTCAAAAACCTTAGATAAATAAGGCAAAATTGCTATTGAGCGATACTGATTACCCCCTTTGGGCAGCGATACAATTTTAGCTTCTTTCCATATTTTAGGATACTGAGAATTTAAAATAATAGTGTTAAATATGTGTGTTACATGCGTCAGAAGAAATGGAAAACTAATTTAAAAAATTTTGAGTCTATACCATCAGGTCCCATTGTATTCGATTTGACGTGCATTATACTCTCACATACGTCACCTTGATCAACACAAAAGAATTCGAATAAAGTTGGGTGTATAGCGTCATCAAGATTTGTGTAAAAATCATACCTTGGACTGGCCATTGGAATATTCACAAAATTTTCATTTAATTCATCGGAATTCATATGGCTACTACTGACAGGTTCTCTCTTCCCTATTCCAATCTTCCTAATACATCGCCACGTCTGACCAGTGTTAACTGCATCCTCATAATTATTACTAAAATATAATGATTTTTTGGATGTGACTAGGCTGTTGACCCTATTCCTTAACTGTTTATAATTTTCATGTAATTCAGGAATTTTAAACCTCTTCCAAAATTTCGACCTCATTACACTGTGCGACACCAAAAAAAATTATGGGGTTGTGTCAACGGATTCTGGTAGACTGGTCTAAAAAAAATATACGTGTATCGGCGTTTTGCCAGATCTGATCATAATTTTTTTTTAGGGCGGGTCAAAGTTTCCGCCCCTCGGAACTTTCCTGCAAAATTGTGTGTTCCTTACTTCTGAGGTACAAAATATATCCAGAAGTTGTATAGAAAAGATTCAGATAAACATTTTAACCCTCTAACTGTCACGTATAACCATAATTTTAACTTTTTTTTTTAACACTTGCAAAAAACTGCTCCAAAATGACGGGGGGCATGGTCAAAATGTTCTACAAAAATGATCGGCATAAAATTTCACTATACGTGATAAAATTCATTATTAACCGTTAGAAGGCAGTTTTTGCTTATTATCTACCACTTGGGCTAAGATTTGTGTTTTGGAATGTTCGGACACCATATAGTGAAATTTTATGGCGATTATTTTTGTAGAACATTTTCACCACGCCCCCCGTCATTTTCGAGCAGTTTTTTGCGAGTTTTCAAAAAATACTTAAAAATTGCATGAGGTGTCAGGGTACTCCCGGTTGGAACGAAGTTCCTTTCGCTCTATATTATTGACTAGTTAGTTCCAACACACCTAAGGCGCCTGTTGAAAAATACTGTAATTTGAATGGATCTTGTAAAATGATAAACTTTTGTTAAGAAATTTTTTATTTATTGAATGTACTTTTTTAAAAATTAGTATATTTTTAGTCCCCTTTTGTAAGAATATGTATTATATTTTCCCGAAAAGGTCCTTTCTTTGATGAGAGGTATTTCTTTTATTAAAATAAAAAAAAATGGTCATCCCGTGAAAGGATTAGGGAGAGCTTCTCACAAACCAGTAATCTGTGCGCATTCTAGTTTTACACTCACTGATTGGGTCCTACAGTTTTACGCCGGTTCCGAATGGTATTTTGAGAAGCTTTTCATGGCTGAATATGATTGTAATTTAAGTGACTCATTTGACCACCGCATCCGGTCCTAGTGCTATGGCTGTCAAAAAACCTCTAGGCAGTGGTACACCCTGCAATAGGGAGATATTTTTTTTTCTTGACTTACCAGTATAGATCCGTATTGTGTAGTAAACAGCAGGGGCATCTCGAGTACGTTGTGGTTCTACATCACGTACTACGGTCTTGGCAGAAGCATTTCCTGTCCCTGAGCACTACGAACTTTGCACTCACGCCTATGTCGGGGATTCCAAAAGTAAAATATTCGAGGTGAACCAAATAACACTGTGCGACACCAAAAAAATTATGGGGTTCTGTCAACGGATCCTGGTAGAAAGGTCTAAAAAAATATACGTGTATCGGCGTTTTGCCAGATCTGATCAGAATTTTTTTTTTAGGGCGGGTCAAAGTTTCCGCCCCACGGAACTTTCCTGCAAAATTGTGTGTTCCTTACTTCTGAGGTACAAAATATATTCAGAAGTTTTATAGAAAAGATTCAGATAAACATTTTAACCCTCTAACTGTCACGTATAACCATAATTTTAACTTTTTTTTTTAACACTTGCAAAAAACTGCTCCAAAATGACGGGGGGCATGGTCAAAATGTTCTACAAAAATGATCGGCATAAAATTTCACTATACGTGTCCGAACACTCCAAAAATCAAATCTTAGCGCAAGTGCTAGATAATAAGCAAAAACTAACTGCCTTCTAAGGGTTAATAATGAATTTTGTCAATTTGCTGTTTCCATTAAAAAATACTCGTAGTCCACATAATATAATGAATTTTGTCATATTTCATCTTTTATCTAGCACTTGGTCTAAGATTTGTATTTTGGAGTGTTCGGACGCATATAGTGAAATTTTATGGCGATAATGTTAGGAACGAGTTTTTTCTTTACGTGTAGTGGCCGTCGGTGGAGCAATGGGTAGTGTGCGCGCCTCTTGTACTTGAGATCCCGGGTTCGATCCCTGCTCTGACCACCTTAAAAAAAAAAAAAAAAAAAATTCTTTCGGCGGCGGTCACCTCGCATAGTGAAGGTGACACTATCGAGTATTTAGCCATGAAAAAGCTTCTCAAAATACCGTTCGGAATCGGTGTAAAAACTGTAGGTCCCAATCAGTGAGTGAAAAATTAGAAAGCGCACAGCTCACTGGTTGTGAGAAGCTCTCCCCAATCCCTTCATGGGATGTAATGGGAAACGGGTTTACGGGGTAGTCAAAAATTGGACTGATCTAATAGCCGAGGTGGACGTATGACAGAAATTTTATTTAAAAAAGAAACATGTCATGAAACTATGTATTAGATTATAACAAAAAAATGTCATTCTAACAATATATATGTCTGTCTTTTATCATAATTTCAAAGTTCTTATGCAGCTAAATAAAACGCCCGTTATATACAAATTATAAATTCCCTTTCATTCCCGGTTACATATGTATCGCAATTCCGCCTGGACTATTTAAACTCTCCAACAAGAATTTAGTTGGAACTAAAACATTTGTAGAATTTTAAATGGCCACTTTGGAAAGATTTAATAACATTTGAAAATTGCCGGCAGGAAGTAACGCAACGCAAACAACTCCTTGAAATTTATATCCAAATGTACCTCGCTTATAAAGTATGCATGTATGTGTTGACACACATACTTGAAATGAATAGTTGTGACGTACTTACGCAAGTATTTAAGGCTTGAAATGGCAAAACGATGTCAGAACACCGGAAAGGTTAAAAATAAATGTTCACTCTTTAACGCAATTTAAATGGGTAAGTAAACACGGGCAAGGCGACATGTACAATGTCACATGTGAATGTATGCATTTTAGAGTGTCCCGAAAAAAAAACATTTTGGAATATCTCAAGCAATGAATATTGAAAGGCTTAGAATGTGTATACTTATATACAAATTTTACTTGCAGGATTTGTTTTGACTGGCTACGGGAGATTGCGGAATCTACAAATGCCATTCAGCTCTATCGTACCAAAATAAATAGATCTTATCTTCGACGAGTCGCTAAGAATTCTGTACGATGTGGGAAACAATTTTCGGACGAGTCCAGAACATGTACAGACATGTTGCATAATGTTGGGTAATTTGATTATCTCAGATACCAGTAGCGCGGATCTCTCCATATTCCCGTCCTTGTCAATGCCCTGAGCCATGCCCATTAGTTCCGTTTCTGACTTTTTGGTAGAATTTTCTGGAAATAGTTGGGATTAGGCCGTGCAAAGAGGCTACCAGACCATTGTGGTATCTTTCAGGCAAAAGTTATGGCGAATGGAGGGGATATCCTTTGACTCGGACTCGACGTCATCACTGCCTGGGGTATCAATATCTAGTCTGACAGCCGGGCTGCAATAAAATCTCTGCAATCTGTATTCATGACTTCAATAAATGCCCATAAGTAGCGCGCATGCATCTCTAAATAAGATGTCCAAGCAGTTCGATATTCATCTTCTATGGATGCAGAGGCACAAGAACATTCAAGGGAATCATAAAGCAGATGAGCTGGCAATATTAGAGACTACCTTAACTGTTCCCTTGGGTATCCTTAAAGTCGGAGCTTTTAGACATGCGAATGAGAGATGGTCGCGTGGCACAAATTACAGGATCACCAGACAAGTATGTCCAAGTTATGCCCTAAATCGTTCGCTGGACTTGATATCCATTCCCAGACAAGATATCTCTTTACTAATAGCTATGATGTCTGGACACTGTTTAATAGACCGTCGTACATCTCATATGTTACCGCCCGGTTTCTTGTATAAGTAGGAGGAAATATCTAGGATCTTACTTAATGTTAGATCTAACAGATATTCAGGAATTTAAACTGAATGATCTTAGGATCTTTCAGGAGGGTACTAATTGGTTTACTTACTTATCCGGTCTCGAACAACCCCGCGGGGTCAGGGACCTTACAAAACGACGATAACATATTTCGCCAACCAGTTCGATCTGTTGCCTTATCCTCCAGTTGGCAATACCAAGTGTACGCAGGGCTTCGTCAACCTAATCCCTCCAGCATAGTCTTGGTCTTCCTAGTTTTCGTCTTCCTTCGAATTTGGTTTCGAAAACCCTTCGTGCTGGTTCGTCTTCATCCATTCTACTGACATGGCCTAGCCAGCGCAATCGCGTTATTTTGATCCGCTTAACTATAACAATGTCGGGATATAGCTCATACAGCTCATGGTTCATGCGTCGCCGATGCTCGCCATTGTGCACTATAGGGTCATACATTTTTCGGAGTATTTTTCTCTCGAAGTCTCCTACAGATGTTTCGTCTACTTGCAATAGGACCCAGGATTCTGCACCATAAAGCATGACAGGCTGAATGCGAGGCTGGTATATCTAGGCCTTTGTTGCTCGAGAGAGGGATTTATCTCTAAAGTGCTTGCTTAGGCCAAAATAACATCTATTCGCAAGGACAATTCTCCGCTTGATTTCAAGGCTGACGTTGTTCCTTTTGTTTGCGGCAGATCCGAGGTATATAAATTCGTCCACCAACTCGAAATTATAACGGTTATCAACGTTCACACTTTGGCCTAATTAATGAAACCATTAATTTTGTCTTGTCCTCATTTGCCGTCAGACCCACTTTTCCTGACTTTTTCTCAATTCTCGAAAACACCGCAGTAACTTCTCTAACTGTGCGTCCAATGATATCTATATCATCAGCAGCATGTGTCTTTAGCTGCTGATGGTTTTATTCATGTTGACAGCAGTTTTTCTCATAATGATCTCCATTAAGATGTTAAAGAGATCGCAAGGGTGTCGCCTTGCCTAAGGCCTCACTTGGTTTCGAAAGGTTCGGTAACATCCCCTTACCAACCTTCACTGCGGATTTGGTGTTCGTCAGGGTCATCCTGCAAAGGCGTATGAGTTTTGCATCTATACCAAGCTCAGACATTGCTTCGTAGATTCTCCCCCGTATCGGGCTATCGAAGGCCGCATTATAATCGACAAATAGATGATAGGTGTCAATTTGTTTTCCATGGGTCTTCTCCAGGATTTGGCGTAGCCTTAAAATCTGGTCGGTTGTCGATTTTCCAGGCCCAAAACCACACTGGTATGGTCCAATCAGGTCAGCGCTAATCGGCTCTAGTCCTTCGCACATTCTGCTTGATATAACCTTATATGCTATGGATAAAAGGCTTATTCCACGGTAGTTGGCACCGAGACTCGGGTCACCTTTTTAAATATGGGACATAGTACACTGAGACTGCAATCGCCGGGCATGCATTCATCTAACCAAATTTTGCTAATGAGCTGATGCATGCACCTTATCAGCTCATCGCCAGCCTTAAACAGCTCCGCCGGTAATCCATCGGCTCCTGCGGCTTTGTTGTCCTTAAGCCGAGCAATAGCTGTTCTGACCTCGTCTTGGTTAGGAGGGGGGCAATCGACGCCGTCGTCCAAATTTTCATCGAATGTCTCGTCATTGGATATCTCAGGTACCAATAGCGTAGAGAAATGATCTGGCTATATTCCCAACATACTGTGCACATCTGCGATGAGATTTCCGTCCTTGTCTTTACAGATGGGGGCCCTGAACCTTGTCCATTAGTTCCGTTTTTGACCTTCTGGTAGAATTTTCGGGCTTCGTTCTTCCTTCTGGATGACTCAATTTCCTCACTCTCGCGCTTTCTCCACTGTCGTTTCATTCGCCTAAAGAGACGGTTTACCTCCTTTCTTTTCCCCTATACCGCTCAGTTGCAGCTCGCGTTGCAACTGACTGAAGCATTGCCATGCGTGCAGCGATCTTTTCATCATTTGCAATGCGACACTCTTCATCGAACCATGGTTTGTTGCGGCAGTTTTTATTGATTGGGAAATGGGTTTCCACTGTGCTTCAGGATCGTTATCGGGAGGGGGTAGGTTCTGTGGCAAAACTTGCGAGAGCTTCCTTGAGTACGCTGTGGCTACCTCTGGTAATTGCAGCTTTCCGATGTCCAGCTTTCTCTGCTTCGGGTTTCGTACGATTTTCGCTCTACTTAATCTTGTGCGAACCTTTGCTGCTACCAGGTAGTGATCAGTATCAATGTTAGCTCCTCTGGTCACTCGTACGTCCATTACACTGGATGAGTGCCTTCCATCAACTACCACGTGATCAATTTGGTTCTTCGTTCGTTGATCAGGGGATTTCCAAGTAGGTTTGTGCAGGTCTAATGCACCACTAATGACGATGTTTTTTCCGCGGCAAAGTCAATCAATCTCATACCGTTCTCGGAACTGCCAGCATGTAGACTGAAATTGCCAATAGTTGGATGAAACACATTCTCCCTTCCAACTTTGCCATTAAAATCTCCTAGTTCAATCTTAATGTCATGGTCATGGCCAGGGCAGGCGCTCGTAGAATATGTCTTTGACATCATCATCTCTCCCTTCTGTCGGGGCATGCACACAAATGAGGGAGATATAAAAATAAATAATCAATATTCTCCGAGCTTGAGGACAGATTTGCTGTTCTTGTAATAAAAGGTCGAACAACAGAATAAAAATACTAAAATATATAATTATTTCGCTTTTATGCGGATTGTGGCTATACGTTCAATCACAGGATTGAACCTAGAGACTAGATGTCGCAGTCAAATCCGCAATAAAATTCATGCTTCTTCTCATGGCAACTGTAGTCTAAATCGCAGTTTCTTTTTCTTGTGCAGCCATGTCCTGTCCATGGCTTTTCCTGGAAAGCGGTAATGTCATACATATAACTTTCGAGGACATCTGCCAGTTGGATACTTGCACCGGATCTATATAGAGTTCTCACATTCCAGGTGCATATCCCTAAATCGTGGTCCTTATAACGTTTGCGGGGGTCGTCAAAAAATAGGGGTTGTTAATGTTTTCTTGTTCGTTTCTGGCAGTGAAATTATGAACGGTGGCGGGAGGCAAACCCAGTCCACCGGGTTTTTGCATTTTACCTACTGCCAGGATATTTGATTTTAGCCGCCCATTATGGATCAGACGCTGACCAGAATGCAATATGACGAACCTGTATTTGCTTGTTTTGGTTTTTTCCGCCGTTGGCCCATATGTTTGACTCATCCGCTTTCTAAAGGACAAAAGAATATGCCCGATAGCTTGATGAGCTTCAGTGACAGCAGTCACCTACTAAGCCTGAGACACATCAGTGATCGCTTAACCAATCAGGCTACTAATTTGGTTTGCCAGGGACTAATGCACTAATTGGTTTACCAGTGACTGATGGACGTCTCTTCTTCAGCTGCATCTTGGAATGTTATATGGCTTGAACGGCCCATAATTATAACGGGTCAATTTACAAGTTCAACGATTGGGACGTAATATGGCGTACCGTGGTATCACAATGGTTCTCATTGAACTAAGTGTGTTAATAGTCACAGCCACTTCTGCCTAACCCTAACCTCACAGTTATAATTAGTAAGTTCCAAACAAACTGACAGCTAAAACGTTTAGTTGTGTTTAACTGAATGATGACTGGACATGGTGATAATGGGGGTTAAAATATTGTTTGTCATACTTCCTGGTAGTTTGTAGATTTTTTTTTTCAAATTTCTTGTGAATTGTTAACAAATTCAATGTTTAATGATTAAGTCGAGTCACGCTAGTGTACATGCATGCAATATGAATTTATATGTATATTTATTTATATGTTTATATTTATATCATACACGTATTATATATCATATGCAAAATAATCACCGGTCTGTTGATGTTTATCGTGTCATACATCATGATGTAACTGAAGCTTCTGCTCTCCTCAGCCTGTCGCTATGTCGAACCAAGCAAATGTCCTTTGCGTTGACATCTTTCACACATTGCACACACTACTGATGCATTTATGTAAATGACACAACGTATACTGGCTACCTGTATACAGTGTACGATGTAGTCAATAAATTATGAATATATTTTTTTTTTAAATTATAACCAATGCGATTATATGGATTTATATCCCGAACAGAACAGTATTTATTGCCGACTAAATGACCTTAAGGGTCAACTGAAATCAGATAAATGAAAGAATTTAAAAAAAAACATTAAAAAAACCTTGAACTTTAATGGAAGGGGAAAATAAATCTATATATGTGACCCTGCTGTGAAAACCCACTTTAGTGTGTCAAATTTCATGAATTCCCTTTTTTTGGATTTGAATGTAAAAACCTTAAATTTTCATATGACCCCGCTCGCAAGTCTCAAAAACATCAGCAAGTAATGTAAAAAATGCAGCACACACACACGCACGGTATGAAATTGCAACCCAGAGGCGGAAACTTTAGTTGCGTTTTACACATAAACTTGTTTTGACACACTAGGTGGGTTTTCCTATGTAGGGTCACAATTGGTGTATTAAAAACCGAAACAGTGTACCCGAATTCCCGTCGTTTAACCGTACTTCGGTTTTTTAAAACCGGTTCACCGGTTATTTCAAGTCAATTAACCGGTTCAAATGAGTACGTTCAAATGAATATTTACTCAACGATGATTTTGCCTAACTGGGGAAGACAAATAGTAGAACAGGCAGGATGAATAAAATAAATAATGTAACATTTTGAAGTTGAACACCCCGTTATATCGAAGCAGATGGTCAATTTGACATTTATGAAGTGACAGATTATTAGGTACATAAAGGTTAGAAATTTACGAAATGGGTCGCTTCACGCTTGAACAAAATTGGGAAATATTAAAAACTTTAATTCAAATTTCTGAGCCTTCAACACAAACTGCAAGAAATCTACGAAATAAATTCGATAGGAATATAAGTACAGTTCCATCAAGGCCCTTTGTGGATCAATTTCTGAAGTAAGTTTGTCAATCCGGGTCCTTATTGAACAAAAGCGGAAAGTGTGCTGGAACCAGCGTTATTATATTAGCAGATTTATCTGTATTTCACCGATTTTTTTAGGTGTTAAAGAGATTTCCAGTTTTTTTCTTGTAAAAACAGATTTTTCGCAATGAGGTATTTGATAATTTGTATATAACATTAAAATTATAAAACAATCAAGAAATGACGTGAAACAGAAAAGTTTGAATGAAACGTATCGTATCGATACAATGGTTACTGTCTCACGGACCCAAGTATGCGATGCCAAATGCAATGACAACATTCCCTTTATTCAAATGCATCGCCGAAGGGGACGAGTGCATGCAGACAATTTGTAACAGGAGAAGAGTGAAGTTCGTTGGTTTGATCGATGATCACCAGGTCAAAATTGGACATAAAGGATAAGATTATTTTAGGCACAGTGGGTCGAATGCGACAAGTTTTGGAAGAAAATAATGACATTCTCATCATAAGTGGTGACAAAAGGGGAAAGACAGTTTATGATTATAAGATATATGATGAAGATGGGAAATTTTCTGGGCGATACAACACGTATAGACGACTCATGAGAGATCCGACGTTAATTCTACAGGAGAAAATTAACAAACTAGTGGATAAATTATTCAGCGAAAAGTTAATTGCCGCGCCCACGGGGAAGAAATTAAGCACGAGAACATCTACAGCCCCCAGCATCTATGGTTTGTTGAAAATTCATAAAGAGGGGAATCCTTTAAGACCTATTTGCTCATCCATAAATGATCTTGGTTATGCACTTTGCAAATTTGTGGTTGAAATTCTCAAAAATGTGACGAGAACCTCTGAATATAATGTTAAGGACGTAGTTGATTGCAAATCCCGGATACAAAACTTCAAAATAGACCAAGACAAAATATTAGTATCGTTTGATGTGGTCAATCGGTTTCATAAATTCGGCATTAAGGAACATAGAGGAAAATAGAGGAAAATAGAGTAAAATTGCCGATTACACGGTACACAGGGTATTTTTACGGAATTACTGTCGTTTTGTATCAAGCATACACGTTATTTTAAACATGAGGACAGATTTTATGGATTAAGAAAGAGCATGCCTATGGGTTCTCCAGCGTCACCGATAATGGTGGACATTCTAATGGAAAGATTAATTGACACGACGCTCAATACATTAACGAGGAGACCGAAAATTAAAACTAAATATGTGAACGATATATTTGTAGCCATTGGGAAATTCGAGGTGGAGGACATGATGAAGGCGCTAAATTCTTTTAACCGACAATTTCAATTTACAGTTGAAGAGGAAAGGGGCCAACAATTACCATATCTTGATTGCCTAGTTATAAGATAAGATGGAAATTTAAAAGTTGACTGGTATCAAAAGCCTACAGGACTCTCGGAAAGAATCAAACATTCAAATATTTATGATGGGAAGAACCACCATTTAGCTCCAAAGTCTAAATCGCCATTTTAGTAGGACTAAATCGAGAATCGATACGGATGACAAGCCAAATGTGGTGTAAGAAATCAAGTGCTACGGAGACAAAGCCAACATATGCCGTACGGAGACAAAGCCCACATAAGCCAACATATGCCAACATATACATACCTTGTATATGTTGGTACTTACTTTTAATCAATTATTTTTATCTGTGATTGTAACATTAACTTGTTTTGTTTGATATGAAAATTAAGAAATAAATATTTGCAACTTATTTGTAATAAAATGGAAGGAGTTAAGGATATTCCGGTAAGTACTGATTTTGGCGTTTTACGTCTTTACCAGACGATAAAATAACGGGGTCCCCACAAGTGATGTATTTCTCTTCAAATATGAGTTCATGACTTATGACTTTAAGACACCCTGCGAATACCCTAAATATATTTAAAATTATAAAACCTTAATATGGAAAAAGGATTTTAATTCTGAGGTTGTGTTGATTGAATGAAAAAGACGTTAACTAAGAAACTATTTTGATATGCATCGAAAAGACAAGTGATTAACAAATATTGACCAAATATGCCTAAGTGCACTGAATGGAAAAGCTTCATTACACGGATGAAAATGTTCATCGCCCCAACAACTTTTGTCATCGACAGTGAGCTAACGTAACGTTTCATACCCGCTATGAAAATGTGTTCATCAACTGCAAATTGTTCGTTACTGTGGTGAAAGTATGGTTGTTGCTGCAATGAATTTGCTTCATTATTGCAACGAATTTGTTTCGTTGCTGCAATGAATTTGTTTCATTGTTGCAATGAATAGGTTTCGTTCTTGCAAGGAATTTGCTTCATTGCTGCAATGAATTTGTTCATTGCTGCTAAGAATTTGTTTCATTGGTGCAACGAATTTGAATCATTGTTGTAATGAATATGTTTCATTGCTGCAATGATTTTGTTTCATTGCCGTAATGAATGTGTTGGAGTGTTTGCAATTATTTATTGTTAATTGTACATAAATACACTGTTAGTATTACATTGCCGGTGTTGTGATAAAAAAAATTTTGAATTTTTGTTTCGAAAATGGTCTGAATTTGTTAAATATATTATATCTGGAGAAAGATTATGGTAGTTGAGGGGTTGAGTGTTATTGTGGCCGTCATATTCAGATCATGCAATTAAAAAACATATACGAGGAATTTATTGTTAAGATTTTTATTTAAGAGACGTACATATCTATGTCTGTACTTAGCAGGAACATAAGTTCTACTCCCCTATGCTATACTCCTTTAGCATAGAACCACATCATTGTTTTGTTAAATCATGCAATTGTTGTTGTGTTGAGGGTTTTGATATTCAATTGTAGCGCCAAATATGCCTGTCATTAAGCCAGTGAACGCTCTGTAAGCATTTTCTTCAACTGTTATTTTATTTATTTTAACCAATTTCGTTAAAATTTCGATTGCATTCATTTGATTGTACGTTGAATTGTTACTTATGTTCGTCGTACTTGAAACACTTTGTTTCGTTGACTTCTTCGTTTTCATTGACTTCGACTGGCCGCACAAATGTATGTATGTTTTTCGTTTTTTTTCTGAATCCAAATACCAACACAATGAAACAGGCGCTACCGAATTATGTTTAAACCACGAACATTTTGTTGCGACTTGTACCGTCACGCGCATACACACACACAAAAGTTCAGTTACATATTTCGGGGTAGTTTTTCTGCTATCGACGAGTCACTTTCTTTGCTGTCGTGTTGCTCCTGGCATCCTGTTCATTTATCTATTTGATTTATAGATTTGCAAGTTACACACACGATCACATCACAGCAAACACATAAATTCACACAACTTAGTATTCACAATGGAAGATTTTTACTAAGTATAACTAATTAGTCTTGTTTGTATGTCTACCACTTTCGATTGCTGCAATGGAACTGATCGAAGATGTGTACGTGACCCACCACTCATGCTCACCATTTTCTCTTGCTGGTATCTTTTTACGCTCGCTCACTTTTCGACTGCTTCTCTCTCTATACCATCACAAAAATTAGTTTCGTTACAATAACGAAATTGTTTCGTCAACTAAAAATGTTGACAAACCTCCAAAAGAAATAAATAATTAATATAAACTACAAAAGTAAGAGATAAACCAAGTATCAGTAGTTTAAAACTCATGCCTGCACTTTTTTAAATTTTCAATTGTTGCAGGAACAACAAAACAAGTAAGTTGTTGCAGCAACGAAATGAAAAATTGTCAAAGAAGTCAAGTATGAAATTTTTCGTTGCAGCGACTACCAAATTATCGGATATACGACACTTTTGACTATAACAACGTAAAAACATTAACGAAAATGTTTCATCCATGCGACGAAGCATTTTTCTTTCAGTGTAGATGTATGAAAGTAATGTCGACTAAGGAATGATTTTTGGATTTCGAAATATGGCACTATAACAGTGAATAACTTTTCCGGGTGAAGACATGTTAATAGTAAATTCTGTGAATTTTAAAGGAAAATTGATAATAATGGCGAGGGGAATTTATTGTTCGAATATGAGACCATAATATAGTAAAATTTCACTAGATACGTCTATATATAGTACTGTATTTTCTAGGTTAACATAAAATTGTTTAAAAAAAAGAATTATTTGAAATTTAAAAAAAAAAAAGTGGCGATCACTACACAACTTCTCTCCTCACAGCTTTCGAAAGTCTAATACTGGTTGGTTAAAGCCTGAAACAACCAACCGTACGTAGGAATACTCCATTCATATATGTTGATGGTTTATCATTTATTGATTTTTGCTTTAGGGGAAAATTGTTTGTATGTGAGAATTACATTTTCTTGTGTTTCTTCGAGCGAAACTAGTCATGTGTATCAGAAAGATTCGCAATTGAGGGATGCGAACAACCGTTTCAGTGGAGAGAACTGGATCGCCGGAGTTAAGCACATATCCAATTCTACTTATACAAACTTTTGCGGCAAAATCGTATATGCGAATTATAAAGTGTTAGACACACGCTGTGTTACATTCAAAGAAAGCTTTAACCACTTTAGTGGTTAGATATGTTGAACTACCCTTAAAAGTAGCGGATGGAAGAGGATGAAGTCGCAATAATGAGTGTTTGAACGACATTTATGATTTGCATAACCGGCTTTTTGATTAAGTTTTGTGGGTTCCCACTATTGAAAGTCTGTGTTCTCTTTGTATTTGCAGTCGAGTCGACATCAATTTTAACATTTCGCACTGCTGTCAAATAAATACACAGGATCGACTCCAAGGACACATTTTTAAATTGATTTTTAAATACGTAGTCATTTGATTTCGGATCATGTTCGATCTGTCGTTTAATTCAACAAACAACACAAGATCTTGTTCGTCTTTATAGATCGAATGACTAAATTTTGCTGTAAAAGAACGTTTCGTCTAAGATTGTGAAATATTTTGCTTAGCGTGCTCTCACGATCACGTGATTTAATTTAATATCACTCACGACACGTGGCTGACGCGTAACACAACACATTCGTATCACGTGCATACCTCTAGAATATATTCAAATGGAGCACTTTGTGAGATGACTTCGAATTTCACGCCAAACGAGGGTCACAGCAAATGGCATTGATTTGCAGGGTTCGTATTTCGTGGGTAACCCACGGTCAACCATTATTATTGCCGTGGGGAAAGGGTAGCAATCGTTTACCCATTACACACAAAGTAATGGAGAAAAAAAGGGTAGCTACCATGACGATGGGGAATTACCCATCACGATTACACATTACCCACAGGGTAATGGGGAAAATAATGGGTAGTTAGCCACGGCGATGGGTAATGGGTTACCCAGGCTAACCCTTCTCCATTTGTTATCAAAAATATGAACAAATTAGAAAAAAATTCTATATCTCAGAAACAGAGCATCCAATCGAAAAAATAACCAGTTTTCGGATTTCGAATGGTTTTTCATAAACTGCTCCAATTCGCATGGAAGTATTTTTGTTCAAAAAATCGACAAAATAAAAAAATCGCTAAAATAAATAAGTGGCTATAACTCGGAAACGGTGTCTCTAATCGAAAAAATTATACAAATTTTGCCTGCATTGGAGGTTTTAACCAGTGGATGTCTCCAATATGGCATCACTTTTTTTAAATCGCTAAAACTAAAATTTGTCCTATTAAAAATCGCTAAAGCGCCCTCATGTCTATATCTCGGGACTGTAGCGTCCAATCGAAAAAATAACCATTTTTTCATAAGCTGCTCCAATTCGTCTGGAAGAATTTTTATTCAAAAAATCGACAAAATAAAAAAATCGCTAAAATAAAAAAGTGGCTATAACTCGGAAACGGTGAGTCCAATCGAAAAAATAATAAAAATTTTTACTCCTTTCAAAAAAAAAATTTACTCCTTTCGCCTTCAATATGGCATCACTTTTTTAAATCGCTAAAACTTGTATGTATATTTCTCGGAAACGTAGCGTCCAATCGAAAAAATAAACAATTTTTCCGTGTTTTTAATGGGTTTTTATAAACTGGTCCAATTCGATGGAACGATTTTTTATTCAAAAAATCGCCTAAATAAAAAAATCGCTAAAATAAAAAAGTGGCAATAAATCGGAAACCGTGCGCCCAATCACAAAAATAATACATTTTTTACCACCGCTGGAAACTTCAACCACTATATGTCTTCAATTTGGCATCAATTTTGTTTTAAAACAAATCGCTAAAACTGAAATGTTTTTTAATAAAAAATCGCTAAATCGCGTGTTAGTGATTTTTGGAAAAAAGTGCTGGTATATTGAAAACATTCATTTGTTAAAGGCTCCTATGGGGGTAGTTTTTATAATTTTTTAGATTCGACGCACCGTTTCCGAGTTATAGCCACTATTTTATTTTAGCGATTTTCTTATTTTGACGATTTTTTGAGAAAAAACTCTTCCTTACGAATTGGAGACCACTTTATGAAAACCCCTTAGAAACTCTCAAAAATTGGTAATTTTTCCGAGTGCACGCTCCTTTTCCAAGATATAGAAATAATCGCGTTTTAGCGATTCTTTTATTGCAAAAATTTCAGTTTTAGCGATATTTAAAAAAAAAGTGATGCCATATTGAAGACTGATTGATTGAAGATGGAAGAAGGTTGAAGATTGGTTAAAGCCTCTGAGTCCTGTAAAACTGTTATCATTTTTTCGATTGGACGCACCATTTTGGAGGTTTTACCCACTTTTTTATTTTATCGATTTTCATATTTTGGCGATTTTTTGAAAAAAAAATTCTTACATACGAATTGGACCTCTTGTGGAAACCTGTATTTTTATTGGAAAATTTTAATTTTAACGATTTTTTTAAAGTGATGCCATATTGAAGATATCCTTTACTTGAAGCCTCTTACTCCTGTAAAATTTTTATAACCACTTTTTCATATTTTCTTATTTTGGCTATTTTTTGGAAAATAAAATTCTTACATACGAATTGGACAACTTTATGGAAAACACTTAGAAACCCTCAATAATTGGTTATTTTTCCGATTGGACGGTCGATTTACGAGATATATAAATTTTTTCTAATTTTTTCATATTTTCGATCAAAAATGGGGATGGGTTACCCCGGGTAACCCACTACCCATCACCGTTATTTTCCTCATTACCCTGAGGGTAATGTGTAATCGTGATGGGTAATTCCCCATCGTCATGGGTAGCTACCCAATATTTTCGCCATTCCCTGTGGGTAAGGGGTAATCGTGATGGATAATACCCCATCGTCATGAGTTGCTGCCCATTATTTTCCCCATTACCTTGTGGGTAATGGGTAATCGTGAGATGTAACTCCCCATTTTCGTGGGTAGCTACCCATTATTTTCCACATGCCGTGTGGTAAATGTTACACATGGGGAGGTAATGACGAACTTTGTTGATTTGGTCAAACTACTTGAGCCCAATCCTTGCACTTTTATTCGTAATTCTCCACAGACACAGCTGAAGATATCGGGATTCTGGTTCCAATCCCGTGGCATAATAAAGTCAATACCTCGATATAAATCACATCTCACACTCACGTACTCCATAAATAACTTGATAGAAGCCGGAGTAAAAAATGTTCGACCGTGCTACATAAATTAACCAACTTGGAAACACACACACACAAAAATTGTCTGAGGACAGATAGGGAATGTGGCGTGTTGTATTGAGGAAAATTTGCGGAAATTCTTAAAAAATTGCTCTATTTATTTATTAGTGTTTCCTTTTAATCGGTAAACTTTGCCAAATCTACCATATCTATAAATCTATTCACATTTTAGAACTTTTCGCATCTTTAGCCCCTCAGAATAGTTTTCCTCCCTCCAAATAAACCATATGACCATTAAATGATCCAAAAGGGATAAAAACTTTGGATTTCTATGCGAGCCAGTGCAATTGAACGATTACACTATGCAACAAAATTTAGGTTTTTACTTTGGGGGTGGACGATTCCTGCGCCAACTGATCACACTAGATGAGTATAGTCAAACCCCAAAAATTTAGACCGCTGTGTAGCTACACTATTTTTTATGGGCGTGGCAAGTTTGAATTTTTGTATCTGATACTGTCCGAGATAAATTTAAAAATCAAGTATAAATATTGAATTGAGCGAATTCGTGTGATCACATGCCTGCATTGGAATTTGACAGGGATTATTTTCGTAGAATATTCAAATGCTTTATTTCAAAGTTTAAAGGATCCTTTTCATCCTTTGTTCAAAAAGAACCAACAATTTACACTAAAATGACCAGCTACGGATTCAGAATGTTCCTAAGAATGAATTTATTCCTCATTAAATTACATTGTGGGTCGTCATAGACAAAAATTCTTTATCTCCATTTCCAGACGTCCTTTTTGTCCTGTTTCGAAATAAGGTCAAGAAAACTGCACCAAAATATCCGGCAAAATATCAAAATGTTTTGCCAATTTATTGTGGAATAGATTTCACTAGTAGATTTTACTCTGGCCGTCGGTGGTGCAATGGGAAGTGGGTGCGCCTCTTGTACATGAGATAATGGTTCCGATCCCTGCTCTGACCACCTTAAATTTATTTGGACGCCGGTCACCTCGCATAGTGACGGCGACACTATCGAGTATTTAGCCATGAAAAAGCTTCTCAAATTACAATTTTCCAAATACATTTTCGGGGGGGGTTAACCCCAAAACCACCTGCGCACGGGCCTGGGGGTAGAACATGCGGGAAGTAATACAAATATCACCAAAATCAAAAATACAGTAATCACATTATTTCCGACACCACCAGTTATGAAATAATGGAGGGTGTAGGTCGACTTCATGAGTTTTGAAAGTTTTTGACTTTGGCCCATATACTGTTGTTAATGCAATACCTTTTCCAAAATAAATATTGATTGCTCTTCAGTTTGCCTACATATTCTCATATAAATAAATGAAGTCCCGTTACATCCCATAAAAGGATTAGGGAGTGCTTCTCACAAACCAGTGATTGAGACCTACAATTTTACACCGGTTCCGAACGGTATTTTGAGCAGCTTTTTCATGGCTAACTACTCGATGGTGTCGCCGTCACTAAGCGAGGTGACCGCCGTCGTAAGAAATTTAAGGTGGTCACAGCAGGGATCGAACCAACGTTCCCATGCACAAGAGCCACGCACACTACCATTGCACCACCGACGACATATCCTCAAACAACTGGAAAAAAGAAGACAAAATTTTGGCAAAAAAATATTTTCGCAAATATCTCGAGTACCATATGGGAAAATCTACACAAAAACCAAATTCAAAGATTTATAAGGGCCAAGTTGGAAAATTTTTCTTGAAGACATAGTCAGTAGAATTACCTTAGGACAGCGTCAGCAGGTGCTGACACATTATAGAAGACATGGTCATGACATGTCACTAGGTGATATAAGTTGTGAACGGCCTGACAATCTATGTAAGACCGTCCTATTGACTCGTCAGCATTATGTCATGACTGACTCTTACTAATGCCAATGCTGAATATTAATAAAGGACCGGCCTCTGTAACATATTCTCCCAAATATATTCTGCAGGAACCATGTATATGTTTGGAACATACCGCAAAAACGCATATATTTGTAAGTCCTAAACACAGCTATATTTAAATGCAAATATTAGCATGATTACTTGCAAAGATTCATACTGTCACGTGGAGCCATATGCGTGTTTCATCTCAAACAGCCATATATAAGTACTTACGTCGGAGTATTCGTGTGTTTTCGTCAACATAACAAAGACTTAATACATTTACACACGCATTCAGAAATATTTATGAGTCACTGACTGAAAAAATAATGCTAAAATACAGTTATACACTTGCAATGACATTAACTTAACCTGATAACAATCTGTTTTCGTGTCCTTTTTATTATATTGCTCTCGCGAGAGAATAACGCCAAAAAAATTATGTAAACAGTGCACCAAACACAGCTGTAATTGTATCACAAACAAAGCTGTATTTGGATCACAAACACATATAATATTATAACATATTAATCGTTGTGTCTCAAACATGTGACATTGAATTGCTGACCGATTTTCAGGGTGTATACATTAGTGTGGCCCTTATTTATTATTTATTATGTGCGAAAAATTTGGTGGAAGTTGGAGATCAATATATGTCATATATCATGTATGCAGGGATTCAGACATGTCACTTCTTAGTTACTGATGAAGTCTTTAGGTAATTTTCTACTAGGGGTTGAATTTTTTTGATGGCCGAGGTAGTCAAATTTAGGCTCCCACTGTGTGCTCCAATGGGATCAATGACTAGCTATAATTCATGGCAATGTTCAAGACAATGGCTAGTGGAGACCGCTAATTTTGATTAGGGTGTATTGAAAAACCTTTTTTTGGAGGTCTGGGGTCTTAAACGACGCGTGTTAAAGGGTTGATTACGGGAGCGTAAAACTGTTTTTATACGAGGGTTTTATAGTCTCCTACCGGACGTTGAAGTTTCGATACCTCGTAAATTTTCGAAAAAAAAGAAATTATTTGTTTTGGACAATATGGCGCTCAGACGACATATCATGATGGACATATATAGAAAAAAAATTTCAAAATTTTGACAGAACATTTTTATTACGACATCATTTTGAAATCTTTATTATGCATATTTAGTCTTCCCAACTTTGCTGTATTTTACATAAATATTCTAATCATTCTCCATCATGACAATGGGCGCTCTCACATACTTCGTTAAACAGGTGAAGTTTTGAGGAGTCAAAACATCGAATTGATGGCTCATCCTCCGTACCGTCCTGATTTGGCACCCAGTGACTTCTTCTTGTTCCTGAACATCAAAGGTAAACTGCGTGATCAACCATTTACGTGCGCCGAAGAAGTAGTTGAACTGTTCAAAAATCATGTTTTTGGGTTGTCTCAAGAGGAATGGCAAAACTGGTATGACAACTGATTTGAATGAATCCAAATGTATATTGATGATCAAGGAGAATATCATGGCAAAATAAGAAAGGTAAAAGCAGTAGGAATTGAAAGCATTTTGTTGTTATTTCAGGAGCCGACCTTGTCAAATTCAGCTGATCAGGAGGAATTGTTGTAATTTTGTGCCAACAACAACAAGGACAAGAAAAAATATAATCTGCTGTTTTAACGCCAACACCTGTACTAGATACATCTTGGTATTGGTAAAAACAACATTTGACAAGGTCGAACCACAACGACAAGAAAAAATTGAAATCAGCTGTTCTAACGCTTCCACCTGTAATATATACATCTTGGGGAATATTTTGAAAAACAGTAAAGCCATTTTCATTTAAAAATTATTGTTATTATTTGCTATTCCCGAAATATAATTAGCAACCCTATTATCCTTAAGGACAATTGGAGCGCCATTTAAAATGGGCTGCCCCGGTATACTTTGATGTTCTCAGGGAATTGCCGGGATCATCTCCCGACGCTGACGAAGCAGGTGGATATTTACGCGGGTAGGTAATAATGCAATAAAATTAATGAACTTGTTCGATGAGCGTTCTGTCGAGTGCTATAGCTGCACTGTGAGGAAAATAGTTGAAATCGGGGCCGGGTGCGGCACTGAATATTGTCAAAAAATACGGCATCGCTTATCGACCCAAACCTCACGCATATATTCCGGCAATAACATCCGATATGAATTCGATCATAAAGCGGTTATAAGACTGCAATCCGAGTCTTCCCACAGAAAACTGGAAAGTCGGTCGATTGGATGATGAAGATGGGAACCATAGGCTGCAGTTGTTATACTGAATGCCGAAACAGAGTCGTTGCCACCGAATTGAATTTAAATTCGGTTAATCCAAACGAAACATTGAAAAATTTTGTTAATACTACGAAAATAACTGGAAGTTCAGCTGGAACTGCTGAATGAATTACACTGTGTGTAATATTTTAAGTCATGGAAATATAACCATATACAGACACCACTACGTGATAAAAGACCAAAAAAAAAGACCCGTGTTTCCCAGATTTGCCAACAGTCAAGCACTTTTTTATGGGCCCCCAAAGATTTGGTACCTCAGTGTAATTTTTGCAAAAAAGTGATCAATTTGTCAGGCGCATATCTTGCAAACCGTTCGGAATTTTGATTTACTCTCTGAGGGAAAGTTGTAGCTTTTGTCGATTTACGAGAGCTCGATTTGCTTAAGAGACTTAAGAGAGTTCGATTTGCCAGTCCAGGGCCATCAACATTATAAACATAATATGAATATTTTTTTTATTTATTTTTTTTGTAATAGATATGATAGTATCTCAATATTGAAGTAAAGAAAAAACAACTGAATTTAAAAAATGTTCGGGAAATTTTTCACTTTTGCGGCTACCTAAACGCTACTCAAGCGCTACCTAAACGGTCTTAAGAATCATTCCTAGGAAGTTCATATGTTCTAGAAAGTTGTTTATTGAGATCTTAGGTACATTTTTGTAGTTGATTGTTTTCTTGAATTTTGAACGATTTAATTTTGATTTTGACCTTGAAGATGAAGTTTTTCTAATTTTACATGTTCATAATTTTTGTTCGTTCTATCAGGAGCTATAACTTTCCCTCAGAGAGTAAATCAAAATTCGGAACGGTTTGGAAGATATGCGCCTGACAAATTGATCACTTTTTTGCCAAAATTACATCGATGTCCCAAATCTTTGGGGTACCATAAAAAAAAAGTGCATGACTTTGGGCAAAACTGGGAGACACGGGTCTGTCTTTTTTGTCTTTTATATCGTAGTGGTGTCCGTATATGATTATATTTTTTCGTGTTGCACTGTGTTATGGGACGAGGCTATAAATAAATGGTTTCCCATTACATCCCTAGAAGGAATCGGGGGCAGCTTCTCACATCCACTGACCTGTGCGCTTTCTATTTTTATACTCAGTGATTGGGACCTACAGTTTTACACCGGTTCCGAACGGTGTTTTTGAGAAGCATTTTCATGGCTAAATACTCGATAGTGTCGCCGTCACTATGCGAGGTGACCGCCGTCGAAAGAAATTTTAGGAATTTAAGAAATTCACTCAATTCGTTCGTTCAATTTAATTCGTTCTTTGAGTGGGAGCATCAATTTTCATATTTTCTTTTCTGGAAAAAAATGCCAGCAAATTTCATCAAAATATCCCAATGTACCTCAATTATACTTAGCACGGGTTTTCACTAGGATGCTTATATAATTATGTCCTTTGTAAAGTTCATATCTTTAAAATGTGTAACATTTTATTATGTTTCCTTTGGCAGCCATTTCGATATCCTTTCGTGACTAACTTCGATTTTCTTTGAAGATGGCCACTACCCTTCGTCATCCTTAGAGAGTTGCGTTTCGCAATCTATTATTCTGATCTAATGCTGATGCCATGAAAATGTTTAAAGTCAGCCCATTAAAATGTCGTAACATTCCGTGTATCGGTGACAAACTTTTAATTTTTAATATAGCAGTACATTTTAATATATTAAATATTTAAAACCTTTTAAGAGAAGGATTAAATATTGAGAAGAAAGAGACTGTCATTAAGGATATTTTAATATTTTAAAACACACAAATAAACAGGGTCAAACGTTTCAAAAAGAATCATAAATAACTCCAAAATTGCTGGAACAGTTCGTGTAATACCAACACAACGCCATACAAAATATTCTATGTTTTAAGGACATAAAGGATATAGTTATGTATTTTCAAAAGCGATGAGCTGTACTCTCTCATGCCATTTAGTTACCATTTTATTGCAGTTTGAACATTCCACCAGAGGAAAACATTAAATATTTTCAAAAGTTTATGAATAATTTGTGTGTCAAAATTAAATTGCTGGCAACGTCAATAGATATTTAATACGCGTCTGTAGTTACATGGTGTACTAACTATGTGTGTAGGTGCAAAGTGACATAAGAACAAACGTGTGTGTGTTTAAAAAATGCATATGAATTTGTATATAGATGCATCGTGCACCAGTTATGTTAATATGTGTGTGTAATAGTTAAGTCAATATGTCACTTTAAATTAATTAAAATAAACAGCAGAGAATTGCACAGGACCTTATGGTGCTCAACGCATATCCACACATTTAAATATTCAAATATGCATGTGAAGTTATTGGGTTGGCATTTTTTCAACAGATAATTTAATTTTCAAAATAAAATTTATAATAAAGTGAGAATTTTTTTTAAACATTACAAAAATTTGTGACAAATATAAAACTTGACATACAGGGTGCTTCAGGGTGTTCCGGACAATTTTCTTCAGCGTATTCCTTGGCTCATTTCATGAAGAAAAGTCCACTAGGACCATGTTCGAAAACGCTAGGGTGCGAAATGGCAGCGGTTTCAAAATTTTCGGATTTGTGGTCGGAGGGTAGTAGGGTAAAGTTGCTAACTTCTGAGCCAGTATTCGGATTTTTTTGTTTTTGGGCTTCCAAAAACAAAAACAAACATTTTTGCATTTCAGTAAAATGGTCATAACTTTGGAACGCTAAGACCTTTGAGCTTCGCTTAGGCCATTTTGGAAAGGTAAGAGGTATGGCTATCTTTCAAAAAACATGAGTTACCTGCCATCTGGCTGAGCAAATTGAGGTTATGTGAATGTTTTTTTTCCATTTTTTCCCGAAAGCTCTGTATCTCGGCGATTTGACTTGTTTCTACTTTTTTTATTGATTCTGAAATGCCTCTTAAAGACCTTTCAAAGAAGCTAAATACCTTTCAAATCCGACCACTGGCTCAGAAGTTACCCTCCGACCGCCAATCCGAAAATTTTGAACCCGCTGCCATTTCGCACCCTTGCATTTTCGGACATGGTCCTAGTGGACTTTTCTTCATGAAATGAGCCAAGGAATACGCTGGAGAAATTTGTCCGGAACTTCCTGAATCGCCCTGTATATAAAACTAAATTAAGAATTTGGTTTCACTAAAATTTCAGTTAATTAATGCGCCTTACTGCAATGTGGTTCAGGGTGAGTTACATTGGATGTCGTCAACTTCAATAGCATTTGCCCAAATATGTCTATATGCTAATTTTCTTCAGACATTGCACCAAGTCCAGACAGATATCGTGGGTACTACGGCAAAACCATCTATATCGCATATAGTTGTTATGGAGATGTATGAATTTGAATGTTTGACCTGTTCTGAAAAATCAATTTTTGCAGTTGGAATAGTGTATTCGTGAATATTATCGCATCAAATGATCGTGGTTTTCTGTCAAAATCATAAAATGATGCAGACGGTTTTGCTAAAAGTGCAAAATAATTGGTGATGCACGAAAGACGGTTATTACACTTGATGATGCCAATAATAAAACGAGTCATTTACTTCAAAATTTATTCAGTCAAAAAAACAGTAGCGAAAAAACTGAATGCTATCATTAATCTTCGTCGCACAAATCCATATCACTCGAGTCGTCCAATAGCTGTTGATCATTTTCGTCTGCCAGCGATCTAAAGAAGAGATAAGTATATGGGTCGGTAATTGTAATTAATAGTTGAATACCCACTCGAACCATAGATGATACTCGCGCGGAATCAGTCGACCATTGCAAAGTGATATCAAATCAGTTTTTTTGGCCTTCGATATAGCCAACGGTGCAGCAAATAACTGCTGCGTTTTTTACGAGGCTCTGGCAGTAAGCTTTGAAATATGAAATGATAGGGTGAAATCGTTTAAAAATTAAATAAGTTGGGCAACAAAACACCTTCCAATCATTGTCATCATGCGAACATTTGAATTTGATCGTGCCAACTCTATTTTTCTCAAAGCGAATACGTTTGACTTTGAGCCATCCAATTTTTTCAATGTCAGTGTCCGTCGTTGATCGATTCATCAAATGCGAATATGCGTCCTTCAAATCGATGAAATCGTTGTGTTGCATCCGAATGACTTTGTACGGTGTCGTCTTCGTTTTTTCGTTCTCGGCTCGAGCTTTTTTGATAACGTTACACCATTCATTTGGGGTGTTGATTGATATGTGTGTTTGCGGCCCTTTCAATCGCCGAATGTATGGAGTCGACATTCATTTGAGTGAGACCAGTTTCTAAATAGTTGTCTTCGATCGAAACAAAAGGCAACGACTTGATCAGCTCCATGTGCATTGCCAGAAGGTACTTATTGCGATTCAGCCCTCCACAATTATCAGACCAAATGTTCACGTTTTTTCGACCATGCTGCACTTGGTCTGAAAATTAGCAATTAATTACATTGTGTATAGCAAACTTTTCAAAAAGTGTGTGTATTCACCATCTAAAAACTTCCTGAGACACGAACCTATTTCGGAGCTGCCACGTCCACCGTCTACCTCGCTCCAAACAAAACAATATCCAGTTTTGTCGTTTTCGACGTAAAAAGTCAAGTTGTAGAAACACAGTTTCCTTTTGTAGTAAAATTGACTTTCGTCGGCATAGGGTATTTGGAGAACAGATTGCAAATCCATTGTAGCAACTAGTAGCGTTGAATCCGATTTGGCTGCTTCTACGTCACGATGCATGGCCGCACGACAAAGGTCTTTTCGGCGAATGTGGCTTTCATGTTCTTCTTTAACCTTTTCATATTCAGGATCTGTCGAAGGCGTATTCGCGAATTTGCAACAATTTGAACACTTGTCTTTTTTTGGCACATGGAAGGAAATATTGTAATTCTGACAGAAAATTTCCTGATACAATGGCAAGGACACTTTCGCGTTTGGGTTTGCTTCCATAAATAGACGATGCATTTTTGAAATACTGAGCCTCGGGTCTTCTAGGCATTCACGCTTGCTGTCTTTCCGACAATAATGATACGGGGCTTTTGGGAAAGACTCAATATTGTTGCGTATTGCTGTCAAAACTACTGGTTTCGTTTTATTCGCCGGAGCGTGTGATCCCCTCGCATCTTTATGGTGAAAAGATTTGGCTTCATCCGCGTGTTCGTGCGCATGTATGACTCTTTCAAAATTGATGTCCAGTGTTTTTAGGAAAAAGTCATTACAAACTTTGACTTTTTGTCCATTGATGGGCATGAAGTAAAAATAGCTGTATTGCTTTCGAGACGACGATTCTGTCGATTGATGTACTTTTCTGGGTCTTTTAGCTTTGACTTTGTCCGTGAATCGTAAAAGGAACTCTTTTTTTTAGCTTTATAGTTCTCGCCATGGCTCCAAAAACCGTCGAATTTGCAACACAAATATCCACTTTTGTCGTTGTGGTGCGGATTTACTATGGGCTTAACTTGCTTGGCGGCATAACTTTTTCCGGTATGAGTGGTGTAAGGCTTTCCTGTATTCCGAGCCATTTTGATTGTTTTACGTTTGTGCTTCTTGGGATTTGTTTACCGCCAACGGGTATTGCTGCTGGTTCCAGGTTTTTCGTTTTCCTGAATAAAATTGAGATTTCAGCTAATAATACCTACATATATGTCAGAAAACGCTACTCACTGCCGTATCATTCGTCGATTCGTCATCAGTTGATAGTTCGGCATCAGATGATAATTCCTCCGTTTCTGAGAAGTTAAACTCCGCAATACGTTCTTCGGCAGATTTTTTAGACATAGTTTATATTCGAATATGTTAAATGCTGAAAATAATTAGTGAAAACGATTAATAAGTAGTCAGTAATAGCAGCGATTTTGTGATATAGATGTTTTTGCCACACCGTTTATTTAATACAAACAGATGAGAAATATTCGAGCAAAACCAAATATAGACGGTTCTGCTTAAACGACGAATTGGTATCAGGTATTTAGACGCTATATAAATACGGCATAACTCAATGAATACATATGCGTGGATATAGACGCTTTTGCCATCTTATAGTACTTGACCTAACACGCTTGAAAAAGTCGAAAAGTCCAAAAATTCAAAAATGTGATATAGACAGTTTTGCCGTAGTACCGACGATATTGTGTATATTATAAGTATATGTATACCCTCATTAATAGGGATCGAGATATATATCATTTAATACTAAAAAACAAACAATATTTGGACGAAATTCATTTTAGGACTTATTAAGGTATTTGAGCCATGTCTGTCTGTCTTTGTATTCATTGCCAAACCCATTTTGAATTTTATAGAAAAAAGGTAAAAAAAAAAATATTTTTTATTTTTTTTTATTATTATTTTTAACCAGGGTTCGTATTTCGTGCCCATTTTTGATAGAAAATATAAAAAAATTTCAATATCTCGATATCGAATCGAAAAATAACAAATTATGAGTTTGTAAGCGATTCTCACATAGTGTTATAATTTTTTCAAAAAATCGCAAAATAAGAAAATCGCTAAATAAAAAAATGGCTATAACTCGGAAACGGTGAGTCCAATCGCAAAAATAATAAATTTTTTAGCTCCGGCGGAGACTATAACCAATGGATGTATTAACCACGGCATTACTTTTTTTATACAAATTGCTAAAACTGAATTTTTTTGAATAAAAAATCGCTAAACCGCCATTATGTATATATTTCGCAAACGGAGCGTTCAATCGAAATATAACTAATTTTTTCGGCTTTCTAAGGGTTTTTCATAAAGTGGTCCACTTCGTATGGACTGTTTTTTCAAAAATCGCCAAAATAAGTAAATCGCTAAAATAAAAAAACAGCTTTGACTCAGAAACGGTGCGTCCAACTGCAAAAACAATAAATTTTTTACCTCCATAGGACGCGTTAACCAATGGTTGGCTCTCATACGGCATCACTTAAAATTCATTAAACCAAAAATTTTCACATAAAAAATCGCTAAAAACTCACATATGTATGTATGTCCGAGTTATAGACATTTTTTATTTCAGCGTTTTTCATATTCTGATGATTTTTTGAACAAAATATTTTCCATACGATGGAACACCTTATGAAAAATCCCTAGAAACTCCTAAAAAGTAGTTTTGTCTTCGATTGAACGCTCCGTTTCCGTGATGTTGGCATAGGGGCGTTTTAGCGATTTTTGATTTCAGAAATTTTAGTTTTAGCGATTTTTGAGGACATATATTTTTTGAAGCCATATTGAAGACATCCATAGATGAAAACCTCCTAAAGAGGTAAAAAAATTGTTATTTTCGCGATATATAGCCATTTTTTATTTTAGCGATTTTTTTATTTTAGCGATTTTTTGAAAAAAAAATTATTTCATGCGAATTGGAACACTTTGTGGGAAACCCTTAGAAACCCGTAAAAATTTGTAATTTTTTCGATTGAACGCTTTGTTTTCCTGATACAGACAGTTTTTCTAAATTTTTCATGTTTTCGACCAAAAATGGGAATGGCTTACCCTGGGCATCATATGTATGTTTAAGTTAATTTGTGTCATCCAGAGTAATAGTTCCTCCTGCCAAGTGTCCACAATTATTTGCATGTGTTTGTGAAGGCGTCAATTGTGGCGTCATATTCAACGATTATGTTTAAAAGTCTCACATCACCTCAATTTATGATAATATGTAGGGCAACCAAAAATATGCCCTTAAAAATCGTTTTAGGCGCTCTAAAATTAATCAAATATGCTGATATATATGCTTTAACAAATTAAAAAACCAATAGATTTTATGCAGTAAAAAAGTTCAAATTTATTCAAATATTGAGGCTGAAACAAAACAAAGTAAAAATTCAATTACGATTAAAGCATTAAAAAAATAACTTAAATATAACAATAACAAAAACATTAACATACAATAGTACGATATTTAAGTACAAAAGTATATACATACATACATATGTATGCATTTCGTAAAATGATTTTATAAACCATTCGAATAAAAATAAAATTAAAGGTAAAAATTCAATCTTGTACCTCTCGTCTTATTTTCCTTTCCCCCGCTTTAATTGCTATTGCAGTACACAACAAAATTCTGTGGCAAATTTTCGAATAGAAAGCTGCGCCTATTATCCCGATACAAGTATTTAAACATAGAAAATGATCTTTCGACATCAACTGACGTTATCGGTGCATATTTAAATGCAAGAATTTCAGCCTTGACTATTGCAGACTGTTCTCCATTTTTGGAAATTTGAGAAGAAATATGTTTCAGCACTGAAAACCCAGTATTTTTTTCTAAAACTGTATTTAATTTGTTTTTCACTCCTGCACATTCAGATTTTTCAATATACACTTGGCCATCATTTACAATTTTTATTTGGTCTGCAAGGGTTAGACCGCCGCCTTCAAGTTTTTTGATTCAGTTTTCTAAACAATAGAAGTTTGATTGAATATAAATTAGTTGAAGGCGTAGGTTGTTGTCGTTCAGCAACTCTTGTGTAATTTTAATAGCCGATGATTCTTCAGAGCTCAACTCATTTACAATGCGATTAATTTTTTCGAAATTTTTCGCGTAATAATCTGCTGCTTCCAACCAAGTTCCCCACCTAGTAACAACTGGTTGGGGGGGAAGGGGAAGGTGTTTTGAAAACTATAACCCGTAAAGGTGCTTTCAGGAAAACTTTCTTTGCATTCGCAATTTATTTGTCGACCAATGAATAATCATCGCGAATTTTTTCGCATACCCGATGTAAGCCATGGGCAAGGCATGTAACGTGTGTTACTTTGGGGTAGAAGACTGCTATAGCTTTTGCGGCCTTTGTCATACACGGTGCGGCATCCGTCAAAAACAACAATATAGTGTCTGTATTGAAGTCTTCACCGAATAAATGTACTGCTTCGTCGAATAATCTGGCAATTGTTCAGTGATCTGATTTCTGCAGTAAAGCACAATGTATAAGAAATTTTCGGCCCATAACAATAGAAACTAAAAGAAGAAAATCCTGGTTCAATATATCGCATCCTGGTCAGCGCCTGATCCATAATGGGCGGCTGCAATCAAATATCCTGGCAGTAGGTAAAATGCAAAAACACGGTAGTGAAAATACGTAAACGAACAAGAAAACATAAACAACCCCTCTTTGTTGACGACCCTTGCAAACGTTATAAGGACCACGATTTACGGATACGCACTTGGAATGTAAGAACTCTATATGGATCCGGTGCAAGTATCCAACTGGCAGATGTCCTCGAAAGTTATAAGGCTGACATTACCGCTATCCAGGAAATGCGATGGACAGGACTTGGCTGCACAAGGGAAGGGAACTGCGATATATACTACAGTTGCCATGAGGAAAAACATGAATTTGGTTGTGGATTTGTAGTTGGCAAAAGACTGCGACATCTAGTCTCTAGGTTCAATCCTGTGAGTGAACGAATTTGTGTGCTTGCCCCGACAGAAGAGAAAGATGATGATGCCAAAGACATATTCTATGAGCTCCTAGAGGATACGTATGACCGCTGCCCTGGCCATGACATTAAGATTGTACTAGGAGATTTTAATGCCAAAGTAGGAAGGGAGAATGTGTTTAATCCAACTATTGGCAATTTCAGTCTACATGCTGATACAAGGTGGCGCAAAAGTAATCCTCCTATCAGAAAATGCTATAAATTTTGCGATTGGCCCCTAATGTCAGTTCTGTTTTGACATTTGTGTAGTAAACACATGCGAAATACACGTGAATATACAATGTTACGCTACACTGCTCCAGAACGCGGAATATTGCTGACTATTTATTTGACCAATAATCGGTCGGTGACTTTGGCACAACGTGAATTTCGTCGCAGATTTCCTGGCCGTCCAACGCCTACTGGTGAAACACTGCGACGTTTAGCCGCTCGCCTCGAAGAGACTGGCACAACACGAGATGCTGCCAGGCGTGGCAGACCCCGGAGTAGCCGTTCTGCAGAGAATATTGCTGCTGTAGCCGAGGATGTCATGGAAGCGCCGTTGATGTCATGGAAGCGCCGTGAGCGCTACAGAGCAATGATCAACGAGTTCTTTTTGCCGCAACTTGATGAATTGGGATTGGAAAACAGGTGGTTCCAACAGGACGGTGCAACGGCACACACTGCACGTGCCACAACCGATATGCTGAAGGATGCATTTCCCGGGCGCCTAATCTCCCGTTTTGGCGATTTGCACTGGCCAGCAAGATCGCCTGATTTGACCGCTCCAGACTTCTTTTTATGGGGCTTTTTGAAGTCGCGGGTTTATGTCAACAAGCCTCAGACTCTTGCAGCTCTTAAAGACAATATCCGTCAAGAATGTGAGGACGTATCGCCGGAAGTTTTGGCCAAAGTGATGGAAAATGCCATAAAAAGGGCTCAAATGACAATCAACTGTGGCGGCGGCCATTTATATGACATCATATTCTCGACTTGATGTAAAAAAAATTAAAAGACCAAATAAAAATAATCCACAAGAAGAATCAAAGTTTTTCATTTTTTTTTTAAATTACAGCCAAAAAACATCGGAAGTTTACTTTTGCGCCACCTTGTAGTTCCGAAAACGGTATGACACTGATTGACTTGGCCGCGGCAAAAAACATGGTCATTAGTGGTACAAGATTCCAGAATAAAGACATCCACAAGGCTACTTAGGTATCCCCTGATCAAAGAACGAAAAACCAAATTGATCACGTGGTAATTGATGGAAGGCAATCATCCACTGTAATGGACGTACGAGTGACCAGAGGAGCTAACGTCGATTTTGATCACTACCTGGTAGCAGCAAAGGTTCGCACAAGATTGAGTAGAGCGAAAATCGTACAAAACCAGACGCAGAGAAAGCTAGACATCGGAAAGCTGCAATTACCAGAGGTAGCCGCAGCCTACTCAAGGAAGCGCTCGCAACTTTTGGCACATAACTCACCCCTCCCGATGACGATCCTGAAGCACCATTTCCGACTCTATAAAAACTGCCGCAACAACCGTACTTGGGTTTGAAAAACCGCTTCGCAACAAACCATGGTACGGTGAAGAGTATCGCATTGCAAATGACGAAAAGAACACTGCACGTATGGTAATGCATCAGTCAATTGCAACGCGAGCTGCAACTGAGCGGTATAGGGAGAAAAGAAAGGAGGTAAACCGTCTCTTTAGGCGTAAGAAACGGCAGTGGAGAAAGCGCGAGAGTCAGAAAATTGAGACATACAGAAGGAAGAACGAAGCCCGAAAATTCTACCAAAAAGTTAAAAACGGAACTAATGGACATGGTTCAGGGCCCCCCTTCTGTAAAGACAAGGATGGAAATCTCGTCGCAGATGTGCAGAGCATGTTGGGAATATGGAGAGAGCATTTCTCCGCGCTACTAGTACCTGAGATATCCAATGACGGTGAGACAATCGATCACAATATGGACGACGACGTCGATTGCCCCCCTCCTAACCAAGACGAGGTCAGAACAGCTATTGCCCGGCTTAAGAACAACAAAGGCGCAGGAGCCGATGGATTACCGGCGGAGCTGTTTAAGGCTGGCGGCGATGAGCTGATAAGGTGCATGCATCAGCTCATTAGCAAAATTTGGTTAGATGACTGCATTGCCGGCGATTGGAGTCTCAGAGTACTATATCCCATATTTAAGAAAGGTGACCCGAGTATCTGTGCCAACTACCGCGGAATAAGCCTTTTAGCTATAGCATATAAGGTTCTATCAAGTATAATATGCGAAGGACTAGAGCCGATTATCGCTGACCTGATTGGACCATACCAGTGTGGCTTTACGCCTGGAAAATCGACAACTGACCAGATTATCACGCTACGCCAAATCCTAGAGAAGACACACGAAAACAAATCGACACCTATCATCTATTTATCGATTATAAAGCGGCCTTCGAAGCAATGTCTGAGCTTGGTATTCCTGCAAAACTCATACGCCTTTGCAGGATGACCTTGACGAACACCAAATCCGCAGTGAAAGTTGATAAGGATCTTACCGAACCTTTCGAAACTAAGCGAGGCCTCAGGCAAGGCGACACCCTATCGTGCGATCTCTTTAACATCGTAATGGATATCATTATGAGAAAAGCTGCAGTCAACATGAATACAACCATCAGCAGCAAAAGTCACATGCTGCTCGCGTATGCTGATGATATAGATATCAGTGGGCGCACAATTAGAGAAGTTACTGCGGTTTTTTCGAGAATCGAGAAGGAGACAGCAAAAGTGGGTCTGACGGTAAATGAGGACAAGACAAAATGAATGGTTTCAACGAGCAGGGTCTCCACGCGATAAGACCAAAGCGTGAACGTTGATATTCGTTATAACTTCGAGGTAGTGGACGAATTTATATACCTCGGATCTGCCGTGAACAAGAACAACAACGTCAGCCTTGAAATCAAGCGGAGAATTGTGGATGCGAATAGATGTTATTTTGGGCTAAGCAAGCACTTTAGAGATAAAGCCCTCTCTCGAGTAACAAAAGTCCAGCTGTACCAGACTCTCATTCAACCTGTCTTACTTTATAGCGCAGAATCCTGGGTCCTATCGCGAGCAGACGAAACATCTGTATGAGTCTTCGAGAGAAAAATACTCCGAAAAATTTATGGCCCTATAGTGCACAACGGCGAGTATCGGCGACGCATGAATCATGAGCTGTATGAGCTTTATCAAGATAACGCGATTGCGCTGGCTAGGCCATGTCAGTAGAATGGATGAAGACGAATCAGCACGAAGGGTTTTCGAAACCGAACTCGAAGGAAGACGAAAAATAGGAAGACCGAGACTCCGCTGGAGGGATCAGGTTGACGAATCCCTGCGTGCTCTTGGTATAGCCAACTGGAGAGATAATGTAAAACATCGAATTGGTTAGCGACATATGTTATCTTCGTTTTGTAAGGTCCCTTACCCCCCGGGTTGTTCGAGACCGGATAAGTAAGTAAGTATAAAGTTGACTGGTAAAGTGTTTTAACAGCTGGGCGCAAAGTACTTTATGAAGGTAAAGTATGTTCCATGTACTTTTCTAAAAATGTGTTTAATGGAGCACTTCGAATTTTATAGAGAGGTATGTCACTGCCAACAAACGCTTCACATAAGTCTCTTACAAACGTCTGGCTTCTAGTATAATGTTCAGTGCTCTCCATTAAAAATAGTTGAGTTTTCGCTTTATGCTGATTCTGCTTCTGTACATGCCCCGCGCCTTGTATATGTTGCTTTATACTGAAAAGCTTCTCATAGGAAACTTCCTTACTGCACAACTTGCAAAGCAGAATTTCCCCATCACTTTTGAAATCAGGGTATTCTGAACAAATTTTGCCCAACCGGGCAGATCTTTCCTGCTTGGGTTTTGCCATATTCTGAAAAACTACATTCATGAGTATTTCGATAAATTAATAGAAAAATTAGGCATAAATACGGGTTACCGACAACTCTCTGATCTACACCAAAGTTTCACCATCGACAAAGCTTTTTGTGCTGATAATAATAGAAAAAAAATGTTGTCCGTCGGCCCAACTTTTTGAGATATGATCGTTGTCGGCAAACCGAATTTGCTGTAAAAATTATTTTAGCTTTCAGCTCATCCAACGCGCTTGAAAGCAGTATGATGAACACTAAACTGATATCAGGTGGACGCAGTAGTAATCTAATTGATCACCGGTGCTTTTCCATTCGCAGTTCTCTTATGCTTGATGTGCGGTGGTGGATTTTCGTGCCAATGGCTTCTGTGAGATGTTATGTTTTGTGTAGTCAGGGGATGATTTATACCAAAGGCGCCAACGGAGCCAAAAATAACACAAAAGAAACACGTCTGTCGATGGTAGAGGTATTAAGGTTTTTAATGCACAATTTTATTTCCTTTTTTTCTTTTTACAATTGTAATTCTTAACTTCTGCACCCGAGATTAAACACGATAAAGTAAGAAAACGTTTACTAAAGCAAGCAATTTGGCTCGCTCACAGTTGATATTTTTGGTATTCGCTACGTTGTAGATACCACTCCTCGCTACAGGGCAGCACGTTCATATCAATAATGAAATTCGCCATCAGAGATGGCATATAAGAACACTAATGTTCCAGAAAAATAATAGCGATTTTTAAGACCGAATAAGCAAAAATATGCATTTCTGACCAGATATGTAAAAACAAGCATTGAGGACAAAATATGCAAAAATATGCAAAACATGCAAATGCATATAATTGGTTGCCCTAATAATATGACCAGATATGTAAAAACAAGCATTGAGGACAAAATATGCAAAAATATGCAAAACATGCAAATGCATATAATTGGTTGCCCTAATAATATGTATTCTACGCTGGCTGATATTTAGACACTTTATTGTTTTTTCACAACTTTGTTTATCACTTTCTGTTTAAAATAATAGTTTTTCTGTAAAGTCCTCCTGTAACATTCACCTATATGTAGTTTCTCTTTAACAGCAAAGCCTCTTGTGAAAAATAGAATACATAACTTTTTAACAAGTGTTTTTGTGACAGAAGCTAAATTATGATTACAGAGACTAATATTTGAACACGAATTCTAATATTGTACTTTTTATTAGTTGTATCTTCCATTTAAGATGGATGAGGTTTTGGAATTACTCAAATTGGTTAACGCAACTAAAATTCGGTAGTAGCAACTTGTATTTAGCACGGAATTTCCAATGCCTGAATTGAATTCCAACTAATTTTTTCCCTGCGTGTAGGGCAAGTAAATTATATGACAATTGTAATTTGTAGTTTAAAATTAATTTCCTCTACAAAGGTAAATTCAAAAAAAAAATTAAATAACATTTTCAATTGTACTTTATTTTCTAAACACTTCCTTCATATCTGGCAGTTTTGGGTTTGCAAATTTTTTATAATATCTACAGATTTATGAATTTGAAAGCATTACGAGGCAACACCAATCGAAGACACAAACCTCTACATAAAGGGTGTCGCAGTAATAATGCAGCTTTTAATTTTACAATAAAAACATGTATTTTTTGAGACAGTTGGGATTTGTATATTGAATTGTAAAGAAGACACGTTCCGATTAAATATGGAGTAAAATATCCTGTATCTTACCAATGGTGCGTTGGATCTTGGATTTGAACTCAGGAATTGTGTTTGGTTTATTCGCATAATGCCGAAATTTTACAAAAATCCCAAACAAAGAAATCGCACAGCGTTAAATTGCATGATCTTGGTCGCGAGTTGACATCAGAATTTCTTGAGATAATTTGTTGTGGATATCGTTGCTGCAATGTATCGATTGTTTCATGCGCAGTGCGGCAGGTGGCGCCGTCTTGCTGAAACCATATGGAATCCAGATCCATGCCATCCAGTTGAGGCCACAAGAACTCCGTCATCATGTTCCTGTAACGAATGCCGTTCACAGTCACTGCAATTTCGGCCTCATCTTCAAAAATGTAAGGCCCAATCACGACGCCTAACTAAAATCCGCACCAGACAGTTGCTCGCTGTGGGTGCTATTATCTCTCATGGATTGCATGAGGATTTACTGAATCACAAATTCGAAAACATTGTATATTCACGAAGCCTTTCAGATGGAAATGCGCTTTATCGGAGAAGATAACTGTTTTTGAAAATGAGGAAATGCATGAGGATTTTCTGAGCCCCAAATTCGACAGTTTCAAGAAGCCATTCATATGAAAATGCTCCATTACCCATTGAACGAATTGCTAGCGCTTTCCATGGACTGCTGGTTTGAGCTCCTGAGTCAGCTGAATTTTGTACGCATGAAGGTGGAGGTCTTTTGTCAAAATTCGCTGCGTAGTGCTTCGTGTTGAAAACCAAGCTGAATTGATGTTTTCGGTGATACTCTCCTTTTCAGCAGCATTGCTTTCAAGAGATCGACCGGTACATTGACGCACAGGAGTCTTAGTCCATTACCGACCCAGTTACTTCAACTTCTTTGAACACTCTTCGAATGGGTGACACATTAGAAAGACTTTCTCTATTGAAAATTCTTCGAGGTTTGCGAGCGGCCTCAGCATAACTTTCTAAATTTTTGTAATAAGTTTTCACAATTATAACGCGTTGTTCTGTCGTAAAGCGCTCCATTTTTAATAATCGAAATAAACGTATATGGCAGCTGGCAAACTTCGGAGTTGCCAATTACACAAAAAAAATGACACTAAATATTAAAATTGCAATCTTACTGAGACACCCTTTATAAAATACTTTAAAAACAGAGTTGCCACCAGCCAAACAAATCCAAAATAATTAAAAGCATTCACATTCATTTCATCATAGATAATGTAAACTAATAGATGAGTCACAAGTGTTGGGAAAATTTTAGTGTAATTTTCTAGATGTCGTTGAAAGCAATAAATGGGATTTTTTTTGTTCCCAAAAAAAAGTACAAAAATATGACATTAAAGTTCTAAAATTTCGTATCAAATGAAAAATTATTTTCAACAAATATGTTACTTCGAAACAAGATTACAACACGTTACTTAAAGTAGAATATCTGATGGCCATCGAATTGCAAAGCCATGTCACCACCGTCTTCTATGTCCATAAATTGGTTCTTCCTCCGGTTCAGCTACATTCCTTGTTGAGAGTTCTCAGACACTCTAACGGTTTTGGGATCTGCGACCACAGAAGTTGCTACAGTTTTTGGGCAGGGAAGTTTTTAATTCAAAAAGGCATTCCGGCAAGTTCATCGTTGGGTGATCTTACGGGGTTTCCCCTATTGATATCACAACACCGGCTTCGTGACTTTGAAATAGTTTTTTATATAAGACACAAATGCTAGTATGTAAAATTATTTAATTTTTGTCACATTTTCCATTGTTTAAATTATTTTCACAAAAATTTCTCAAAATTTTGAATAAACGTCAATGAGAATTATGGCAAACGTCAATGAAAGTGACAGTTGTACAGGACAGCACCTAGTGAACAAAGTAGGCAATGGTTTCGCTATATGTATTATTTCCTTTATCTATGCATTTCATTACTTTACAATCGGCATCCGATTCCACAACCAGCATTTGCATTTTCCTAATTTCTAAATTTTATTCTATTAAAATTTTTTATTCTTATTCTAAATTTTTTATTTGTCAAAGCGAACAATGGTAATTCTTTTCAATTTGCATTTGATAATGTAATGCAAATTAAAATCCAATGCAAATAAAAAAATCCCATCACTGGCTGGTCGATACGTTAACTGTCGTAAATCCTCACCTATCACAATGAAACTAAATCAGTGACTACTTTTTGGCCGTCGGTGGTGCAATGTTAGTGTGCGCGGCTCTTGTGCATGATCCCTGCTCTGACCACCTTAAATTTGTTTCCGAGGCGGTCACCTCGCATAGTGACGGTGACACTATCTAGTATTTAGCCATGAAAAAGCTTCTCAAAATACCGTTAGGAACCAGTGTAAAACTGTAGGTCCCAATCACTAAGTATAAAACTAGAAAGCGCACAGCTCACTGGTTTTGAAAAGTTCTCCCCAATTAATTAGTGGGATGTAATAGGAAACCATTTATATTAATTTTCGAATAAACCGAAAATCGGTTGTTTTATGTCAACCATTTATACTCCATTTGCGTCAAATATCCTTAAAAAATTAAATAGTGAAAGATATAATTTCAAAATGTTTATGAAATTTTCCAATTAAGAAACATGATTACCGTTTTCTTGGTTTTAATAAAAATTACTGTGTTGTTGTTGGAACACAAAAAGAACAATTACCCATTTCTTTTTAATGAATGACCAAAGAACAAAGAAACGCAGTGCGTCTTAATACTTAGGCTAATTTTGATCTTGACACCCTATATCCGCAATTGAATTCTTATTCATATATCAATTAATGAAAACATCCTCTTTGGATCCTCTTTAATACTTGCCTCTTTATCTCTTACTTACTTACTTACTTATCCGGTCTCGAACAGCCCCAGGGGTTAAGGGACCTTAGAAACGAAGATAACATATTTCGCAAACCAGTTCGATCTTTTGCTTCATCTCTCCAGTTGGCAACACAATGTATGCGCAGGGTTCGTCAACTTGATTTCTTGGTCTTCCTATTTTTAGACTTCCATCAAGTTCGGCTTCGAAAACCCATCGTGGTGGTTCGTCTTCATCCATTCTACTAACCTGTCCTAGCCAGCGCAATCGCGTTATTTTGATCCGCTTAACTATGTCAATGTCGGGATAAAGCTCATACAGCTCATGGTTCATGCATACATTTTTCGGAGAATTTTTTTCTCGAAGATATTTCGTCTGCTTGCGATAAGACCCAGGATTCTGCGCCATAAAGCAAGACAGCAGCGTGTATGAGAGTCTGGTATAGTTGGACGTTTGTTACTCCAGAGAGGGCTTTATCTCTAAAGTGCTTGCTTAGCCCAAAATAACATCTATTCGCAAGCACAATTCTCCGCTTGATTTCAGGGATGACGTTGTTGTTTTTGTTTACGGCAGATCCGAGTTATAAAAATTCGTCCACCACCTCGAAATTATAGCGGTTATCAACGTTCACGCTTTGGTCTAATCGCGTGGAGGCCCTGTTCGTTGAACCCATTAATTGTGTCTTGTCCTCATTTACCGTCAGACCCACTTTTGCTGACTCCTTCTCTAATTGTGCGCCCAATGATATCTATATCATCAGCATACGCGAGCAGCATGTGACTTTTGCTGCTGATGGTTGTATTCATGTTGACTGCAGCTTTTCTCATAATTTGAAATTTGAATTTGAAATTTAAAATTTATTTATTTATTTAGTCAGTTAAAAACAGCTGGAAAAATTTAATTTTACATATCTTCAGTTACAAACTAAATACAAAACTAAAGTATATTAATTAAATTAAAACAGTAATCAGGAACAAAATTAAAAAACAAATAGTAATAAATTCATGCAGGATGTAATAGATTGAACATGGACGATTTTAAAAAGATAAATGTTTTCCCATTACATCCCATGAAGGAATCGGGGAGAGCTTCTCACAACCAGTGAGATGTGCGATTTCTAGTTTTATACTCACTGATTGGGACCTACAGTTTTACACCGGTTCCGAACGGTATTTTTGAGAAGCACTATGCGAGGTGACTGCCGTCGAAAGAAATTTTAAGGTGGTCAGAGCAGGGGTCGAACCCAGCATCTCAAGTACAAGAGGCGCGCATACTACCCACTGCACCACCGACGGGCACATGGACGATATTAACAGAATTATTATATAAGTACAAAAAGACCTACTATGAAGATAAGAATGATATGAATGGAACAGGAATGCAAAAAAAAACAGTAACAAATAAAGTTGCAACAGATGCAGCAGGATAGAAAGAGTATGAACTGGTGAAGTATGTGGAGCAGGAACAAATGAAGTATAAACATATGAGACAGGAACAGGTAAAGTAGGAACAGATGGAGCTGGAACAGTTGTAGCAGGACTGAGGAAGCAGGAACTGATGAGGCAGGAGCAGATGAAGCACGAACAGAAGACACGGAAACAGATGAAGGTGGAATAGATAGAGTAAGAACATATGAAGCAGGAATATGATGCAAGAGAAACAAGAACAGATGTAGCAGGACAGATGAAGTAGGAACTGATGAAGCAGGAACAAATGAAGCGGGAACAGATGATAGAGAAACAGAATTAGCAGGAACAGATGAATAAGGACAGAATAAGCAGGATCTGATGAAAGGTGTGAAACAGGAACAGATAAAGCAAGAACAGTGTCACAGCAACAGATGAAGCACGACCAGATGAAGCAGGAACAGATACAGCAGGATATCAATGAAGCAGGAACACATGCAGCAGGACATATGAAGGAGAAACTGATGATTTAGATGGAGCAAGAACAGATGATACAGGAACAGATAAAGCCGGAACAGATGAATAAGGACAGATGAAGCAGAATAAACAGATACATCAAGATGAGAATGAAGCAGGAACAGATGAAGCAGGAAATTTAGTTCGGAACCAAAATTCGTTCACATGATTTCTCGAATGAAATCTAAAATCTGGCAATTCTAAGCATTAACAGTCATTAAAAAAAATAATCGCTCGTTTAATTACATGTGAAACAAATTCTAACAAATTAGTAACAGTTGGTCTACCTTTTGTAAACCCATGTTGTTGAGGTGAAATACTACTCTTTAGCAAATGCACAATTTTAGCCGCAACTAATTTTTCGAAAAGCTTAGGAATTGCACTTAACTTAGCAATACCCCTATAATTTTTGACGTTTGACCTAGAACCATTTTTATGCAACGGAGTAATGAAGCTTTGCTTCCAAAGAGAAGGAAACACACAAGAGGAAGTGAGCGATTAAACATCCTCGTCAAGGGAATATACAATGCCTCAGCACAATTCTTAAGAACAATATGCGGTACTCGGGGGGGGCCAGGGAAATAATTGGATTTAAGGGATAGAAGACCACCATTAAGATGGTAAAGAGATCGCAAGGGTGTCGCCTTGCCTGAGGTCTGTCTTAGTTTCAAAAGGTCTGGTAGGATCCTTACCAACTTTCACAGCGGATTTGGTGTTCGTCAAGCTCATCCTGCAAAAGCGTATGAGCTTTGCTCGAATACCAAGCTCAGCCATTGTGTCGTAGAGATTCTCCCGTATCGGGCTATCGAAGGCCGGCTTAAAATCGACAAATAGATGATAGGTGTCGATTTTTTTTCCGTGGGTCTTCTCCAGGATTTGGCGTAGCGTGAAAATCTGGTCAGTTGTCGATTTTCCAGGCCTAAAGCCACACTGGTATGGTCCAATCAGGTCAGCGATAATTGGTTTTAGTCTTTCGCACATTATACTTGATAGAACCTTATATGCTATGGATAAAAGGCTTATTCCACGGTAGTTGGCACAGAGACTCGGGTCACCTTTTTTAAATATGGGACATAGTACACTGAGACTCCAATCGCAGGACATGCATTCATCTAACCAAATTTTGCTAATGAGCTGATGCATGCACCTTATCAGCTCATCGCCGCCGGCCTTAAACAGCTCCCCAGGTAATCCATCGGCTCATGCGGCTTTATTGTTCTTAAGCCGGGCAATAACTGTTCTGACCTCGTCTTGGTTAGGAGGGGGCACTCGGCGTCGCCGTCCAACTTTAGATCAATTGTCTCGTCATTGGATATCTCAGTTACCAGTAGCGCAGAGAAATGATCTCCCCATGTTCCCACTTTACTCTGTACATCTGCGATGAGATTTCCGTTCTTGCCTTTACAGAAGGCGTGCCCTGAACCATGTCCATCAGTCCCGATTTCGACCCTTTGGCAGAATTTTCGGGCTTCGTTGCTCCTTCCGTATGATTCAATTTTCTCACACTCGCGCTTCCCCAACTGCCGTTTCCCAAGCCTAAAGAGACGGTTAGCCTCCTTTCTTTTCTCCCTATACCGCTCAGTTGCAGCTCGCGTTGCAATTGACTGAAGCATTGCCATGTGTGCAGCGTTCTTTTAATAATTTGCAGTGCGAGACTCTTCGTCGTGCCATGGTTTGTTGCGAAGCGGTTTTTCAAAACCAAGTACGGTTGTTGCGGCAGTTTTTATAGAGCCGGAAATGGGTTTCCACTGCGCTTCAGGATCAACATCGAGAGGGGGTGGGTTTTGTGCCAAAAGTTGCGAGAGCTTCCTTGAGTAGGCTGGGGCTACCTCTGGTAATTGCAGCTTTCCGATGTCCTGTTTCCCCCACTCAACCCTGTGCGATCCTCTGCCTCCACCAGGTAGTGATCAGAATCAATGTCAGCCCCTCTGATGACTCGTACGTCCATTACACTGGATGAGTGCCTTCCATCAATTACCACGTGATCAATTTGGTTCTTCGTTCTTTGATCTGCGGATACCCACGTAGCCTTGTAGATGTCTTCTATAAAAAAAAACTACTGAATATTTTCTCAAATTTCCTTTTTTATTTGAAAGTCCAATCCTTCCGGTTAATAATGGATAATAATTTCATTCAAATGGCTGCCTCAGCTGGCCATGCAGTAGCCTACACGATCGGTCCAATTTTTAAGCACATTATCGATTGTGTGCAGCTGTATTTCACCAATGGCTTCACAAATATTGTCCTTTAAAGCGTCAATTGTCTCTGGCTTGTCGGCGTAACACTTATCTTTGAGGGAACCCCACAAATAATAGTCCAACGGTGTCAAATCGCAGTTCCGAGGTGGCCAAACGACATCAGCTCTGCGGCTGATAATGCGATCTTCAAAAACAGGGCGCAAAACATCGAGTGTAGCTTCGGCTGTGTGTCACATAGCGCCGTCCTGTTGAAACCAAATGTTGCCAATATCCTCCTCTTCAATTTTTGTAAACAAAAATTCGTTCAGCATGGCCCGATTTCGAAGAAAAATGGCCCAATTATGCCTCTGGACCAAAATCCGCACCAAACAGTGACTCGTTTTGGGTGCATCGGCTTTTCAATGTATGCATGCGGGTTTTTTTCTGTGCCCCAAATGCGAGAATTTTGCTTGTTTACATACCCGCCAAGATCAAAATGAGCTTCATCTGAAAAGATGATTTTTTTTGGCAAAATCGGCATCTTCAGTAAGTCGATCGCAGGCCCAGCTTTCCCATATTTCCCAGCGTTGTTCAAGCGTATACACAACCACATTCGTTCAGCGGAAGGATAAAACTAATTATCTGTCAAATCAGACATGTGCTAAGTGTTACCATTCACGAAATAAGCACTAGTTGAAAAAAAAAAAAACGTCAGATGGCGGACCCGTTATTATATCCTTGAAAATGATCAACGAAGTTGATCGAAATATTGGAAACTAAATAAATTGTGATAAATGGAAATTTAGACAACTTCGTTTTCTTCCATACGATAATCATAATAATAGGAAAGGTTAACTATAATTACACTTACACTATAATTACATTAAAACAGTTTTTTTTCAGAAAAAAAAGAATTTTTTTCAAAATTGTACAGATTTTTTTGGAAATAATATAATAACACTGCCTACAACTAAAGTCATATTTCTATGGACATCAACACCTGTTTTCCCCGCTATCGAGTTGCATTCTCTCAAATCGTGTTGCCTATAATAACTGCAGGATTCATTGGTCTTATTTCACTGCTACCAGCAGAGTCATTTGCTTTAAATCAGACACATTTTAATCTAAACTAAACTAAAACATAATTATTTATCTGTCTGGCACTCCAGCGAATACGGGCGCCCCCGCGTATACTTAATGTAAAACTTCTCTTGTAAACTGGCGTTACTCATTCGGCACCGGGTAAAATACGCATGCATTTCATATCAATCCAACCGTGTCACTTGGTTCTTCCTTCTTCATCTTCTTTCTCTATTGCTTCCACTGTTCTTATCATAATACAATATCGCCCTCTATTTGTCGTGGGAAATACGAGTGTAATTGTATGTGTTTTCTCTTCATGCTTCTATTGTTTAATTAGTGAACATCATAGAATACATGAGAACAGATATAGTGTGTGTATGTGTGTGTGTATGCGGTAGTGAGTGCATTAGTGTGTAAAGATAAGTTGTGTTCTGTGGTTGATGAATTCCGCTTCAGTTTACTTTGATTGTCCCATACAATTTTCATACTTTACAATTCAAAATAATTAGATTTCCTCGTACTTTCATTAACTCAACCACAAATGAATGACTGCTGGAAAGCTACTAACGTAGGGTAGGGATAGGAGTAGCGTCGCCTATCAGAGTTATGTGTGCAATAAAGCGAGTAAGATGTATGTGTCTTAGCCATAAAATCGCCTGCTTAGTAGAATTCTTGAGCTGCATTTCGAAACTTTAAAGTTTAAAGTTCATATTCATAATACTAATGAGAGATTTATAAGATGACAATTTTGTTCATTATTTAAGTTCAATATGCAAATGTTGTATTTATGCCAGAATATTTTCAAAGTTTACGTGGTAAACAACAACAATCCAAAAACATATTTATTATGGTTTAAAGAATTTCCATTGTATTTCAAATTGTTATTAAATTTACGCGATTGTACGCATGTTTGTGTCATCGTAATTGCCTCACGTGTCAGCGACAATTCAATTACAATTGTAGTTTATTGAATTACTGTCCGTCGACTGTGGCTTCCAACAATTTGTCACCCAAGTTTCCCAACTTTATCTCTTAATAGAAAAAAATATATAGAAAGACAAGTATTGTATCTGACATTACCAATTATTCGAGCAAAAAGCGACAGAGAATAGACATGTAAAATCATTTACAATTCAATAATTCCATTTATCACATTTATCCAAACGATGACAATGTAATTGTGTGTGTCTATATAAATACATATGTATGTATTAATGTATATTTTTATGTATACAAGCTTAAGGACTTGACATTTTGAATTGATTTAACAGTTGGCAGAAAAAATCTACGTACAGTTAAATCGTAAATCGTGAATAAATTAAATTTTTAATTGTGTAATCCTGCCAAAAAGAACAAGATATATTCAACCATTTGATCTAAGAAAACAGGTCTGAATCCCCTTATTTATTCTACCAGATACAGGGTTTTGTATAAGGGCTTTCAATGATGGAGTTACCTGCATCTCAATTCTTAGGGCGGAGCGCACTTCCACCCTATGATCCTGACGCGCAGTGAAAATGCAATTTCCACTCTATGAAAACTAGGGCGTTTTCGGAAATGCATCACTGCATCACTGTAAATGTAATTAACATAGCGTATGATGCGCAAATAAGTCGCAAAATGCACAGTAGCAAAATGGCTGATGCAATGAATGAGTAAGTACGGAATTTGATATTATTTTTTTTTTATAAAAGTCGAGGTGGGTGCTAGGGATAATAACCTTGTAGTAATCCAAAACTTTTGGAATTCTCCGTATTTTTTTTGGCACATAAATTGTAATAACAAATTCCTTTTTTTATTCTTTAAAAGTTTTCTTTGTTGCAAAATACATGACGTCAATTCACTTGGCTTATCATCAAATTCATAAATTAAATTTATTAAAATTTTTCCATTGAAATATTTTCGTGATCGGAATTGCAACTCAAAATAAGCAACAATCAAGCATCTGCATCAGCTGATTGGCATCAGCAGTTGCGCATCAGATGCTCTGCAGTGATGCATTTCCAAAAACGCCCATATTACTGACCTTGCTTATAAAAGTTGCTTAAAGACAAACCATGGTACAATGAACAGTGACGCAAGGCAAGTTATGAGACATGGCAATGCTCCAGTCACTTGAAACGCGAACCTCGACGGAGCGGTATAGGCAGAAAAGAAGAGAATAAATCGATTTGTGTAATTTAAAAAAAAAGGGGAAATGGGGAATCCGCGGTCTCCGTAACATATTTACCCAAACATATTCTGCAGGAACTATGTATATATTTGGAATACACTTCAAACATTTATATGTTTGCAAATCCCAAAATTGTTCGTGGAGGTGGAAAGTTTCTGATAGCCATTCACTTGGGAGTGAGTGGCCAGAAATGATTCCTTTGTTGGGCAGTCCAAGCAGCTCACTACTTTCACGCAGTATGTCCTGGGCAATGGCTTATCGGAAACCTCAGTTAGCTAGCTAAAGTAAGAAGGCGAAACAAGGGAGCACCCCGATTTGGCTATGCGACCACTGATGTGTTTCAGGCTTAGTAGGTGACTGATGTCACTGAAGCTCATCAAGCTACGGGCATATTATTTTGTCCTTTCGAAGGCGGATGAGCCAAACATTTGGGCCAACGGCGGATAAAAAACGAAAAGAAAAAAATCCAGGTTCGACATATTGCATCCTGGTCAGCGTCTTATCCATAATGGGCGGCTGCAATCAAATACCCAGGCAGTAGGTAAACTGCAAAAACCCGGTAGACAGGGTTTGCCTCCCGCCACCGTTCATAATGGCTGTGAAAATACAACAACGAACAAGAAAACACAAACGACCCCTATTTGTTGACGACCCCCGCAAACGTTATAAGGACCACGATTTACGGCTACGCACCTGGAATGTGAGAACTCTAAATAACGGGTTTTTCAAAAAGAGCGCTACAAAAGTTTTTTTTTAAATAAAATAAAACCGGTTTTAGATACCAATGAAATTCTTTATTCCTGAGAAAGTACGTTCGATGCCATTATGTATGGAACTCGATTTCTTTTGCATGGCCACCACGGGCACGCTTGCAGAAGTCCAGACGCTGAACCCGAATTTCAACGGTTTTCAAGCATAAATCTGCCGACACTGCTGCAATTTCACGTTCGATATTCGTACGAAGTTCACCAATCGTCACTGGTTTGTTGGCATAGACCATAGACTTGACGTAGCCCCACAGGAAATAATCTAACGGCGTCAAATCGCACGACCGATGCGGCCAACCGACTGGGCCATTTCGCGCGATAACACGTTCACCAAACTTGGTTTCCAATAAATTGATTATGGCATTCGCTGTGTGGCTTGTGGCGCCGTCCTGTTGGAACCACATGCCCCCCAAGTCCATATTATCCAATTGGCGCCAAAAGTATTCGGATATCATTGAACGGTAACTATTCGCATTCACAGTAATGTGCCGGTCTTGATCATCACGGAAGAAGAACGGCCCAATGACGCCGCCGGCCCATAAACCGCACCAAACCGTAATTTTTTCGGGATGCAATGATGACTCATGGATTACGTGTGGATTGCTGTTTGACCAATAACGCATATTTTGCTTATTGACGAAGCCATTCCGCCAGAAATGAGCCTCATCGCTGATTTTTGAGGCCTCTTAAAGTTGGCCTCTTAAAGTTGAGGCCACTGACTCCAAATTTCGGTAGTAAATTTTAATAATTTCGACTCGCTGTTGGCTCGTATATCTCTCCATGATGAACTGCCAAACCTTACTGAAGAGAAATGTCAAAAGACCGGGGGAAAAATGGCGTCGTTTGCCGTCCCTATCAATTTACTTTTGTAGCGTCTCTGTTGAAAAACCCTTTAGATCCGGTGCAAGTATCCAATTGGCAGTTGTCCTCGAAAGTTATAAGGTTGACTTTACCGCAATCCAGGAAATGCGATGGACAGGCACGACTGCACACGAAAAAGAAACTGCGACATATACTACAGTTGCCATGAGAAAAAACATGAATTTGGTTGCGGATTTGTAGTTGGCAAAAGACTGCGGCATCTATATTCCCTAATTTCTGTGCATGCCCCGACAGAGGGGGAAAATGATGATGCCAAATACATATTCTATGAGCTCCTAGAGGAAACGTATGACCTCTGCCCTGGCCATGACATTAAGATTGTACTAGGAGATTTTAATGCCAAAGTAGGAAGGGAGAATGTGTTTAATCCAACTATTGGCAATTTCAGTCTACATGCTGACAGTTCCGACAACGTTATGAGACTGATTGACTTTGCCGCGGCAAAAAACATGGTCATTAGTGGTACAAGATTCCAGCATAAAGACATCCACAAGGCTACTTAGGTATCCCCTGATCAAAGAACGAACAATCAAATTGATCACGTGGTAATTGATGGAAGGTAATGGACGCACGAGTGATCAGAGGAGCTAACATTGATTCTGATCACTACCTGGTAGCAGCAAACGTTCGCACAAGATTGAGTAGAGCGAAAATCGTACGAAACCAGAAGCAGAGAAAGCTAGACATCGGAAAGCTGCAATTACCAGAGGTAGCCAAAGCCTACTCATGAAAGCTCTCGCAAGTTTTGGCACAGATCCCACCTCCTCCCGATGACGATCCTGATGGGCAGTGGAAACCCATTTCCGACTCTACAAAAACTGCCTCAACAACCGTACTTGGGTTTGAAAAACCGCTTCGCAATAAACCGTGGTACGATGAAGAGTGTCGCATTGCAAATGATGAAAATAACTCTGCACGTGTGGTAATGCTTCAGTCAATTGCAACGCGAGCTGCAACTGAGCGGTATATTGAGAAAAGGAAGGAGGTAAACCGTCTCTTTAGGTGTAAGAAAGAAAGGTGGAGAAAGCGCGAGAGTGATAAAATTGAGACATACAGAAGGAAGAACGAAGCCCGAAAATTCTACCAAAAAGTTAAAAACGGAACTAATGGACATTGTTCAGGGCCCCCCCCCCCCTTCTGTAAAGACAAGGACGGAAATCTCGTCGCAGATGTGCAGAGCATGTTAGGAATATGGAGAGAGCATTTCTCCGCGCTGCTAGTACCTGAGATATCCAATGACGATGGGACAATCGATTACAATATGGACGACGACGTCGATTGCCCCCCTCCTAACCAAGATGAGGTCAGAACAGCTATTGCCCGGCTTAAAAATAACAAAGCCGCAGGAGCCCATGAATTACCGGCGGAACTGTTTAAGGCCGGCGGTGAAGAGCTGAGAAGGCGTATGCATCAACTCATTCGGAAAATTTCCTTAGATGAATGCATGCCCGTCGATTGGTCTAATTGTACTATGTTCCATATTTAAAAAAGGTGCCATGAGTCTCTGTGCCAACTATTGTGGAATAGGCCTTTCTATCAAGTATAATGTGCGAAAGACTAAAACCAAGTATCGCTGATCTGATTGGACCATACCAGTGTGGCTTTAGGCCTTGAAAATCGACAACTGACCATATTTTCACGCCACGCCAAGTCCTGGAGTAGACCCACGAAAAACAAATCGACACTTATCATATATTTGTCGATTATAAGGCGGACTTCAAAAGCCCGATACGGGAGAACCTCTATGAAGCAATGTCAGAGCTTGGTATTCCTGCAAAACTCATACCCCCTTGCAGGATGACCTTGACGAACACCAAATCCTTTCGAAAAAAGCCTTTCGATACCAAGCGAGGCCTCAGGCAAAGCGACACCCTATCATGCGATCTGTTTAACGTCTTAATGGAGATCATTATGAGAAAAGCTGCAGTCAATATGAAAATATCCACCAGCAGTAAAAGTCACATGCTGCTCGCGTATGCTGATTATATAGATATCATTGGGCGCACAATTAGAAAAGTTACTGCAGTTTTTTTCGTGAATTGAGAAGGAGTCAGGAAAAGTGGGTCTGACGGTAAATGAGGACAAGACAAAATTAATGGTTTCAACGAACAGGGCCTCTTCGCGATTAGATCAAAGCGTGAACGCTGATAGCCGTTATAATTTCGAGGTGGTGGACGAATTTATATACCTCGCATCTGCCGTAATCAAAACCAACAACGTCAGCCTTGAGATCAAGCCGAGAATTGTGCTTGCGAATAGATGTTATTTTGGGCTGAGCAAACACTTTAGAGATAAAGCCCTCTCTCGGGTAACAAAAGTCCAACTATACCAGACTCTCATACAACCTGTCTTGCTTTATGGTCCTGAATCCTGCAACTTTTTGCAAGCAGACGAAACATCGTTAGGAGTCTTCGAGAGAAAATACTCCGAAAAATGTATGGCCCTATAGTGCACAACGGCGAGTATCGGCGACGCATGAACCATGAGCTGTATGAGCTATATCCCGACATTGTCATAGTTAAGGGGATCAAAATAACGCGATTGCGCTGGCTAGGCCATGTCAGTAGAATGGATGAAGACGAACCAGCACAAAGGGTTTTCGATACCGAATTCGAAGAAAGACGAAAAATAGAAAGACCAAGACTCCGCTGGAGGAATCAGGTTGACGAATCCTATAATAAGCATAAAGATCGGGCTGGGTTGCGAAATATGTTATCTTCGTTTTTGTAAGGTTTCCCTGACCTACCGAGGTTGTTCGAGACGGGATAAGTAAGTAAGAAAAGCTTCTTAAAATTCGGTTCGCAACCGGCGTGAAATCCCTCCCAATCCATGAGTGTAAAACTAGAAAGCACGCAGCTCAGTAGCTGGAAGAAACTCTCCCCAATCCCTTCATGGGATGTAATGGGAAACCATTTTTATTTTTTTTGCTTTTTTTTAGGTAAAAGTGACTGTCATGGCTGACACACTTTGTCCAATGAGGGCCGTTGTACTACCATGGGTCGTCAAATTCCGTCCCCATCGTTGAACCTGTAAATTGACCCGACATGTCGTTCAATCTATATGAAACGTCATCCCGATTCTCCAGGATGTGGATAAAGCACAGACGAACTTTGATCCCCGGTGAACCAATCAGTTCTGAGCAGACAGTTCCTCAGACCATTTAGTGTAACTTTCTGAATGTCTGTTAGATCCAACATGAAGTACGATCCTAGAAATTTCATCCTACTCATACAAAAGACCGGGCAGTAGCATATGAGATGTTCGACGCTCTCGACCTACTCCTCATGCTCACATCTTCCGCAGTAATCATGAGCTGAGATACCAAGTGTAGTTGCGTTTATGTCTGTCTGTTAAAGTGTCTCCAGAGATCACGCCTACTAGCATAGAGGCATCTTATTTTGAATGGATATCAGGTTTAGCGTACGGTTTATACCACTTGACCAGTGATCCTGGAACTCCTGTCATCTATCAACCGCATGTCTGAGCGCTTCGGTTTAAAGAATGGAATTGCATGCAGAAAGGGGCATACACACATGCTCCATATTCCATTCCACGGGAAAGGTAGTCCCTAATCTTGTCAGCTCATCTGCTCCACGGTTCCGTGGAATGTTCCTGTGCCCCGAAACCATATATATAAATTGAATATAGAACTGCTTCTGTTCGAACTATTAGAGTAGATATTGGTACCCCATTCGGCGATGACGTTACGTCCCAGCCAAAGGGCAACTTCTCCGATTGCCATGACATCTGCCTGAAAGATACTCCAATGGCCTGGTAGCCTTTTTGCAAGTCCTAGTCCCAACTCTTCACAATAGACTGCAAACCCTACCTTGCCAGCAAGTTTGGAGCCATCGGTGTAGAAGCCTAAATACTTTCTATAACCTGGTATGCGTCCCATCCAATCCTAGCGGTACGGTATATGAATTGAGACGTTTCTCTGAAAGTTTGAAATGGCAGTCATTCTTATATAGTAGACTTTTATTGTGGATTGTCGCAGATCCCATAAAATCGACCCATGCCCATATGTCCTGGTGATCCGTTGCGAGGAATGCCTTAGGCTAATTGCTGGCGTTGCAGCCATTTGTCTTCCAATCAAATCTAGTGGTAACAAGTGGAGGATATCCCTCAAACCCTCGGTAGGGATTGTATAAAGAGCACCCTTGCTACACACCATTGCCATTCTCTGGGCTTATGTAAGTATTTTTTTGTAGGTGGTTTTTGTTGGGGATAAGGAGAGACCATTTCTCTATTTTACCTGCCCCTGGAGAAACAAAGCAGAAACGGGATTGCAAGAAATATACACCAATGATGTCCATTGCCCTCTTCCTAAAGGCCGTGTTATTCTATCAGTATAAATAAAACGATTAGCGGAGAGAGAAATGGAATGAAACAATGCGATTATGTAAGAGGAAAAGAAGAACGTGGAGGAAAAAAACGAAAATGAGAGTTCGAACTCAAGGGCGATGTATTAACACCTTATTGTTACACGGTACCTGTTCGATTTCTAAGAACACATTAGTAAATGCCACATTGCAAAATATAAAACACCGTTCAATCAAATGATGGCGGTTAATTTAAATAATACTAATAATTACTTAATATTATTTAAAGACAAGTGCAAGCGTATGTGCCATTATTTTCATGCTTAATAGTTTTAGTTTTATTTCCACAAAAAGTACAGATAATGCAAAGCAACAGACACATGTACATATATTGTGTTATGTTCGTAAGCTTACGAGTAGCAAGACTTCGTCTTTTAAGACAACTATTTGCTGCAGCTACATCAATACCATCATACCTATTTCCAGGCAGAGACTATTATTGTACCTCAACCACATATTATTTTCAATGCTAACTCTGCATAGCTTCGACGTAGATATCGCTGTGTGCTAACGCTGTGTGTTGTTTGCATGTGTTGACTTTGTTAGATTATACCCTACCCATGCCTATAGATGTTAACACGTCAAAAAAGCAATATTTAGATCACTGAAATAATTATTTTTGTTTTGTCATAAACAGAGCGACGACAAAAAGTATTGAATAGTATAGAGAACTTATTGCACTCTTTTTCCGCTCTCAAGTAGAGAGTCTGAGTAAAAGAGCATAAACGAGTCTTTTACTCTTTATAGAATATTGCAATATAAATGCACCATTTCGACAAAGTTATTGCATAAAACAATACAAAAAGCCTAAATGTTTCAAAAGGCATCAATGTTTCACATCAAAATTATGAATGGACCAAGTTATGACAAAAAGAGAGTAATACGTTTTGAATCATTCGCCAGATTTTTAAGAAAATTTTCGTTTTACATGTAGAATGTATTTTTTTTAAATAAATGTATTTTTGGGTTCTTTTTGTAGGAATATGTATTATATTTTCCCGAAAAGGTCCTTTTTTGAAGAGAGGTACTTCTTTTATTAAAAGCTGATGTTTTTTTTAAAAAGCTACTATTTTTAAGAAGAAGTACTCTCTGTAAGAAAAAGCTATATGGGTATGATTTTTTTTTTACAAAGAAGTACTTTTTTTAAGAACGGGTACTATTTAAAGAAGTGGTACTCTTTTTAGGAAAAGGTTATTTTTTAAGAAAATTTAATTATTTTCAGAAAGGCTACTTATCTCAAGAAAATACAAGAAAAGGTATTATTTTATTTTTAACACAAGGAATTTTTCTTTTTTTTTTTTTTTTTTTATCAAACCAACACTCAGGGGATGCCCCCATAAATGCAGTGCATTGTGTTGGCGACGGAAAATTGAGGTAGTAGAGGGTGGAAAGAGGGAGTAGTGTCTGTTGATATTTGCCTTGAATCTTTGTATGTCACGATTGGTGGGAAAAACACTAGCCGGAAGTTTATTCCACATACGGACTGTACGGCTGAAGAACGAATTTTCTCTGTAGTGCGGTCAATCGGCCACTCGATAAAAAACGGATGAGAGTTCCTGGAAAGCCGCGTACTTCGGCTAAATATCCTCACGTCCGGCATAAGTTAACGGATGTCCGAGGAACACATACCGTGGAAATATCGATAGAACAGTGACACGCAACCCACATTTCGACGATGCTCAAGGGAGGCAATAGAGTTGGATACCCTACTGTCCCCTATTAACACCGTCGTTCTCCTCTGGACACGGTCGAGAAGCTCCAAAGAAGTCCTAGGAGCACCTGCCCATATATGGGAGTTATACTCCATCTTTGGCCTGATGTAGGTGGTGTAGATATTGAGAAGATCAGATGGAGTGAAGTATTTCTTGCACCGCTTCAAAAAGCCTAGACACTTGAATGCATCTTTCGACACTTCAAATACATGTTTTGCCCAACCGACATAACATTGTATTTTCATGCCCAGAACATCAAGAGCGTCTGATTCATCAATATCCACACCGTCCATAGACAATGACGACACACCTGGGTCAGCAATACGTTTATGCGACAACAAACAACACTGGGTCTTACTCGCATTAAAATCTACTCTATTCCTTCGACCCCATTCAACAATGGACACCAGATCGCGGTCGAGTGTTTCATTCATTGTCCGGCGTTTGACTTCAATCTCTTGAAGACTTGGCCTACGATCGAAGATTACTGTCATCGGCAAAAGAGTAGATTGGATTCACAGTCTGACCCAGGAGATCGTCAATGAAAATACGGAAAAGAGAAGGAGAAAGAACAGAGCCCTGTGGTGCACCTGCAGTCAATTTATGCTCGTCGGATGAAACCCCATCTACAACAACTCGTATAGTGCGATCGCTGAGAAAACTCGATACAAATCGAGTGAAGTTATCACCGACACCAAAAGCAGCGAGCTTTCACAAGAGTGCATCGTGCCATACTCTGTCAAAGGCCTTGGAAATATCAAGAGCCACTACCTTACTCTCACCAAGCCGGTGGATGGATCGACTCCACTGTTCCGAAAGGAACGCCATCAGGTCTCCAGTAGATCTCATTCTACGGAAGCCATACTGCCGATCATTAAGAAGGTCATTGGACTCAAGATACTTCACTAGATGGTGGTTAACCATACTCTCCATAACCTTCGAGAGCGCAGAACAAATTGCAATTGGGCGGTAATTTGCAGGGTTACTTGCATCACCTTTTTTAGGGATTGGCTGGACATTAGCAATCTCCCAACGCGCCGGGAAGACTCCGGCACGGTATGCAAGGTTGAAAAGATTGCGCAGTGGACACGCCAGTGTCGAAGAGCACCTACTCAAGACCAGTGCAGATATGCCATCCGGGCCCGGGGATTTACCTACGACGAGATTCGCAAGAACCTTTTTAACTCCTCGCGTTCGAAAAAATATCTTCGGCATGGAACAAGATACGTAATTGATCACGGGGAGTGGTTGATTGCTATCCGGCAAGGAAGAGTTCCTTGCAAACATTTCAGCCAAGAGGTTAGCTTTATCAACTGGTTCAGTGAATGTTATGTCATCTTTAAGAAGAGTTGGGATAGAGGAAGAACTATCCTTTATTCTTCTTGCAAATGACCAAAAGTTCTTACTTCCACTAGGGAAAGAAAGAACTTTAGTACGAATACGCTGTTCGTGAAGAAACTTTTCGCGTCGAAGTACTTTGGCACACTCGATATACTCAACGTTTTTATTAGAACGCCAGTCTCTGAACGCGTCCTCTTTGGATCTGACAGTATTCTTGCATGTCTGGTTACACCATCTTTTTTCCGATGGTTTAACCGAAATAATTTTCGTCGGAATGAATGAATTCATACCAATCAAAATTATCTTCTCGATCATTTCAGCAGCAGCATCTATGTCATTGTCCAGAAAACAAAGCTTCCAGTTAAAATGCTGATAAAAATTGTTGAGCTCACCCCAACGTGCCTCTTCGTAGATAAAAATTGTTCGCTTCGGGACTGTGTTTGAAGCGAGACGAAGAGCTGAATACGAAAAGGACGCTGAAATGATACAGTGATCCGAATTACCCAGAGGCGCAAGCGTGTTAACTTCGTACTTTTCAGGGTGCGAAGTTAAGAAGAGGTCAAGTAAATTTTGGTTGTGCCCTTGAACACACGGAATGTGCGTCGGTTCGTTCACCATTCACCATTTTGTAAGGAAATGCATTTTTTTTAAGAGAAGGCATTTGTATGGTAATTTTTGTTAGAGTTGGTGCTTTTTTCGAGAATAAGTAAATTTTTAAGTGTTGGTACTTATCTCAAGAAAAGTTATTTTGTTTCTCAAAACGGAAATTTTTTAAGAAAAGGCATATTGTTGTAAGAAAATGTATTGTTTTACTTAAATGTACTTATTTTTAAAAAATTACGTTTTTTAAGAAAAGGTACTTTTTGTATGAAAATTTACTGTTTTTAAGCAACGGTACTTCTTTAAGATAAGGCATTTTTTTTAAAGAAAAAGTACTTTTTTCAAGAATAGGAATAGATATTTTTTTAGAGAATTTACGTTTCTTAAGAAAATGTTATTTTTTAGACTTCTTTCACTTTGGCTTTTCTAAATTTACTTTTTCTTGGGTTCGAAACCATAATATATACTAAATATTAGTTACGGACTCCACCTAGAAAACTTCCCAACATATGTTAGTCTAGACACAAACCAAAGCAAAAGTATCCAATATAGATGATAATACTGGGTGTAGGATAATAGTGTTAAAAAAACATGTTTAATTATTGTTCCTTTAGCCCCATCCCGCAATATGCGATAAGGAAGTTTGTTCCAAAAGTAAGTGCATGAAATTTATACTACTGATATTTGGTTTATCTGAACCAATTTAAATGCTGTAATGAAACCCACTCATGGCAGCAATGAAATAAATTCATTGCAAGAACGGTACGCATTCACTGCAACAATGAAACAAATAATCAAAATCATTGGAATAATGAATCAAATTCATTGCAGCAACAATCATGCTTTCATCGCAGTGACGAACTATTTGCAGTTGACGAACACATTTTCGTATCGGGAATAAAACTGTACGTGAGCTCACTTTAATAAAGTTGTTGGTGTCATGAACATTTTCATCCCTGTGGCAATGCTTTTCCGTTCAGTGTGGAAATCTGGTAAATTTTGAAATCTTTCGAAATCGAAAATTTTCACAGTCCGATGCATAACACATAATTTTGTTTTTAAGTTAAGACTCATAATATTGGTACTTTTTGATGTGTTAACATCTATAGCCGGCGTATAGGGACTACATCTATCAAAGTCAAAATCTGCTAAAACCAGATTTTATGCTGCTGCTAAAACCAAATTTTCTGCGACTTCGGAAGAGAATAATGACGTGTTAAACAAAAATGAGCAAGAAAGAGAGCAATGAAAGAGTGTTGTGGCAGGGCTGAGGCAAACATAATAATGTATGTATGTACATGTGTCTGTTGCTGTTGTTGAACGGAGATATAAAGCATAGCCACGCAAAATTTCATTTGCAAATTTCATTTTGCGCAGTCGACGTTATGGTGACATACTAATACGTCAGCTACTTCGGACAAAGTATGTGTGATGTGGTGTGTTTGGTTGTTTCGTTGTTGTTGCTATGGCCAAACAAAGCGAGTCATTTGATGTTCAGCATTGCCCGGTGTATACAAAAACAAGTAGAAACCGTGTTAAGTTCGGCCGGGCTGAAGCTTATATACCCCCCACCATGACAATTTACACTCACACTCTCCACTCTTTGCATTCCCTTAACAGTTTTTATTGTTATTGTTAATTAAACTACAAAATAACTGAGTTGTGGTTTTAGCTGTAGTTTACAAAACACAAGCTCTTGTGCATGCAATGTGCATCCAATGTTCAGAGAGAATAAACAAAAACATTTCAAATATGTAAAAGAAAAAGCAGGTACCCATTCATTTGCTAATGTTTGTTGTTGCCTCCCTGATTCTCTGTGTTCGTTGTAATCTACACGATATACATAATATTTTTTACTCGTACGCAGTGTGCAAACTATCGTCAACTATTGCATGTTTTCTCTGAGTTTGCTTTTTGTGTGTCGATACATTTGAGCGCATCGGTCAGTGTCGGTCTTGTAATTGAGTCTTTTCTCTGAGGGAACGTTAATTATGTGCAACATTTCGATAGTGAGTCGTCGTGAGTAATGTGTCTCCTCCGCTAAAATGTCAACGTCGTCAAAGTTAGGTTTATACGTGACCCTTAAATCTGATTTGTTGGAAGACAGTCTTGTCTTCAATTTCGTCATCGTGATGTCAACGTATACCTTTTGGCATACGTCAGTCTTATCCTCATTGCATTTTATTTGATATACAATATTAGTCTTATACCTTTCCGTCACTTTGGACTTTGTCCGGCTAAATAACCTGCTCAGGGTATTGTTTGATTTCAACGCCAACTCATATGACCCTTTGTCATAGATATAGGAATGCTTCAGTCTCACGGAATAACCAGGTATATACGTCAGGGATTTGTAAATTTTCGGTGGGGTTTCGTCTGGTTGATCTTGTGCTCGTTCCGTAAATTCTCCTGTGTGTCCATTCCGATCCAGTAGACCAATTACTGTTCTGGCCGGGAAATCATTTTTGCGAAGAATTTCCTTTGTTCTACTTTTATTCTCCACATGAAACTCCTTGTCGCTGATCTTCAGAATTCTATTCACGAAATGTGTCCCAGTATTGATAATAATTCTTCAGGGTGCTTAGAATTGAAGTTAATTAGTCTTCCGGACGCTGCAGTCTTCTGGTACCAATCTAGTTTGAGCAGGTTGCCTTGCCGAATTACGACACAGTCCAGATATGGTAATCTTTTGTTCTTTTCCTCTTCCATCGTGAATTTTATTTGTCCGTTGTATGTGTCTGGAGCCTTGAGTGCGTTATCCACTTCATTCCTCTTTATCACAACAAATAAGTCGTCAACGTACTTTGTCAAGATGTTGGGCTTCAATTCCAACCTCGTCAAAGTTTCTTCAAGTAGCTCCCCAATTATTATGTCAGCTATCACTGGTGAAGCTTGTGATCCCATAGGCATACATTTGCTCATAAAATTTGTCCTCGTTTTTGAAATATTTCGTCTTTTTTATGCAACATTTCAGCAATTCAATGAATAAGTCTTGTGTATTTGTGTACATTTTTCCAGTATACTCCATTGCTTCTCTACCGTCTCAATGGCCAAATGTATCGGTATACTTGTGAACAGGAACACCACGTCGAATGCCACCAATATTTCGTCATCATCTATTCTGATATTCTCAATTCTCGATTTAAAATCAATCGCATCTTTGACATTATATCTGGAGTCCTTCGTCAAATTATTAAGTATACTGATCATATACTTACAAGGCCCTTAGCCTGGTTAGTTGATTGCTGAGCATACTGGTCTAAGGGGGTTTCCATCTTTATGAATTTTGGGGAGACCGTATATCCTGGGTGGTGCGGCAACCCTGCTGGTCAGTCTATTCTTTTGTCATAACTTGGTCCATTCATAATTTTTATGTGAAACATTGATGCCTTTGGAAACATTTGTGCTTTTTGTATTGTTTTATGTGATAACATTGTCGAAATGGTGCATTTATAGAGAAATATTCTATAAAGAGATTAAGACCGGTTTATGCACTTTTACTCAGACTCTCTACATTAGAGCGGGAATAAGAGTGCAATAAGTTCTCTATACTATTCAATAATTTTGTCGTCGCTCTGTGTATGACAAAACAAAAACAATTATTTCAGTGAGCTAAATGTTGCTTTATTTATTTTTACAATATTATATCTAATGTTAAAGCAGATGTAAGAAAAAAGAAAGTGTAATAGCAAGAGTCTTCAGCACAAAAACAATTTCGATGTTCGAACTCACGAGCGATGTGTTAGCACCTTTTTGTTACACAGTACCTGTTCGATTTCTATGAACACATTCATAAATGTTACATTGGAAAATTACAGCGTTCAATCATATGATGACGTTATATTTAAATAATATTAATACTTAAAATTATTTAAAGACCAGTGCAAGCACATGAGTCATTACTTTCTTGCTTAATACTTTTTGTTTTATTCCCACAAAAAACAAAGAGAATGCAAACAATTGACACATGTAACGGGTTTTTCAACAGAGACGCTACAAAAGTAAATCGATAGGGACAGCAAACGACGCCATATTTTTTCCCGCTCTTTTGATATTTCTCTTCAGTAAGGTTTGCCATTTCATCATGGAGAGATATACGAGCCAACAACGAGTAGAAATTATTAAAATTTACTACCGAAATTTGGAGTCAGTGGCCTCAACTTTAAGAGCGCTACGTCCAATTTATGGTCGTCATAATCGTCCTACCAGATCAACAATTGAGCGTCTAGTGGAAAAACTTGAATCCTCAGGCACAGTACAAAATGTTCTCGTGCCAGTGAGACAAAGAAGTGCCCGTAGTGTCGAGAATATTGCTGCCGCTGAGGCTTCAGTTCAAGAAAGCCCAAATGTGTCTCTCTCACGTCGTTCTCAAGTGTTGGGCATCTCCGTGACGTTGTTGTGGCGAATTTTGCGAAAAGATCTTGGCCTACATCCTTACAAGATCAAATTGATGCAAGAACTGAAGCCGCTTGACCAACATAAGCGTCGTATGTTCGTGAATTGCGCTGAGCAACAACTTGAAACTGATTCGGATTATCATCAGAAAATCATCTTCAGCGATGAGGCTCATTTCTGGCTGAATGGCTTCGTCAATAAGCAAAATATGCGTTATTGGTCAGACAGCATTCCACACGTAATCCATGAGTCATCATTGCATCCCGAAAAAATTACGGTTTGGTGCGGTTTATGGGCCGGCGGCGTCATTGGGCCGCACTTCTTCCGTGATGATCAAGACCGGCACATTACTGTGAATGCGAATCGCTACCGTTCAATGATAACCGAATATTTTTGGCCCCAATTGGATAATATGGACTTGGAGGACATGTGGTTCCAACAGGACGGCCCGGCAAGCCACACAGCGAATGCCACAATCAATTTATTGGAAACCAAGTTTGGTGAACGTGTTCTGTCACGAAATGGCCCAGTCGATTCGCCGCCTCGGTCATGCGATTTGACGCCGTTAGATTATTTCCTGTGGGGCTACGTCAAGTCTATGGTATATGCCAACAAGCCAGCGGCGATTGATGAACTTGGTACGAATATCGAACGTGAAATTGCAGCAGTATCGGCGAATTTATGCTTGAAAACCGTCGTCTGGACTTCTGCAAGCGTGCCCGTGGTGGCCATGCAAAAGAAATCGAGTTCCATACATAATGGCATCGAACGTACTTTCACAGGAATAAAGAATTTCATTGGTATCTAAAACCGGTTTTGTTTTATTTAAAAAAACTTTTGTAGCGCTCTTATTGAAAAACCCGTTACATACATAGTACATTGTTATGTTCGTACATATCAGTGATGCCAACTGTGCAGCAACGAAACGCGCCGTCGAAGTACCCAAAAAAGCGTAAAAAAAAAACGAATCTCAAAAGTGCTACAACGCGCTTAATAAATAAGGGGATGTCCAATAGATACAGGCAGATTTTAACAGTTCTAGTAGGTTGTGTTATTTTTTTTTATTTTCCTGTTAATTATATTTCCGACAATAGAGACAAATCACCATGGCAAGTTGCAGTGTAGAGCAACTGGTGCGAATGATAAAACTTTATTATCAAAATGAGTGTCCTCATCTGGCAACGCTGCGCGCGGTCTCGTTTCAATAATCAACAATCTCGCATCAACAAGCATTGCCGGATTTAGGACGATACCAATCATTACCAAGTGGCAATGCATGTACAGAATATCATTGTTTGATCTGTATTGTAGTCCGGCGACATCGTCGGTCCGTACTTCTTCGAAGACGATGATGGCATTGGTACCACCGTCAGTGGAGAGCGCTACCGATCTGTGGTTTCATCAGGACGTCGCTACGTGCTACGCAGCCGATGCCATAATGGGAATTCTTTACGACCGATTTAAGAATTATCTCACGAAGAGGCGACGTGAACTGGCTACAAACACCGTGCGATTTGACCAACTTAGACTTTTTCTTTTGAGATTTCCTTAAGTCGCAGATCTATGCCAATATGCCACAAACACCAGTGCCCTCAGACAGCATAGCCATTCTCATTGTTCGAATTTAGCCTGATATACACCGAAGTCGCGGCAGTCATTTGAATGATGGCATATTCCCCACGTAATGTTCTTGACAGCGCTTTCAAATAAAACAAAAAATTCGATGACATCTTACATGCAACTTGTTTTAACTTCCTCTCTTGGAAAATCCTTTCAGATGTTCACCCGAAGAAAACGAAGTTTTTAGTGCAGATTTGATTAATGCCAGCATTGCCTGAAAAATTTTTTTTTCCATCTATCTCTGGTTGTACTCAACTGAATTCAGTCAATCCAGCCAAGTTGGCATTATTATTATTTGTGATCGAGCCAAGTTGGCATCACTGGTACATACACTACACACGTTCACACAATTTTCGTTGCTCTCTTGCTATCAGTATTCTCTTTGCCCTGAGAGTGCTTTGCACCCACATTTTATTTTACTTATCTTTCACAATAATAAAAAAAGGAGTTAAATTATATGATGACGTTTGATTTGAATAATATTAATACTTCATAACACTTACAGCCTGTTTCTCTATCTCGAACGAATAGCTAAGCGGACGCTAGCGTGACACTGCATACATACTACATACTACGTTCATAACACGTTCCATTGCTTTAAACAAAACTATAAACTTCAGATTGCACTTATCACTCTAAGTGTAAGCTCAATATCAAATAGCGCGGAATTCATTGAACTCCAAATTCCACAATAAATTATTATTATCGTAATAGTTTCGCTGTCCGTCATAAAATATTTAAACTCAAGTATCGATATCAAATTGCATCGACACTTGATTATTTGAGTTTGTCACGTCCACCCTTCCTCGTACGTATTCTTTTTAGTAGAGAATAAAATTTAATGGTGTAACGGTATTCAAATCGAGTGGTCGGTCGCGATTCTGACCGAATGAAATAAAGTTAATAACATACTAATAACCAACTCGAAGACTTTTATTTATTTTATCAGAACAAAATCAGTCACTCACATTCGACTCAAATTTGGTTTCTCTAAGTTGAAATTTGCGGTGGCCTGATTTCGTGTTTTTGTTCCTAAGTGACAGGCCATTCGAAATAGAGAAACCAAAATTTGTACGGAAAAATTTTATGTTTTCATTCGACTTGAAACGCCAAGATTGTGAAACCCAAACCAACTTTCTTTCGTATAGAACACTTTCATTCGAGATAGAGAAACAGGCTTTTGAAAATATTAAAAGCCAAGTATCACTATTTTCTTGCTTAATACTTTTTATTTTATTCCCCCAAACAACAAAGAGAATGCAAAGTAACAGACAAATGTACATATATACAATGTTATTATGTTCGTACATACGCTACACAAGTTCACACAATTTTCGTTGCTCTCTTGCTGTCTAATTTTTGTTTACGTATAAACCCGTCACTATTCTCGTTGCTCTGAGAGTGCTCCGCAACCACACAAGTTCGCTGCCGCTACATCAGCGTGTGTTTTTTTTCCAGTCTGACAATCTGTGTTTCGCAGTCGGCCAAATCAGTGTTCTATATAGGGGTGGGTCACCCTTATCATTTAGGGGTATGGAAAATAGATGTTGGCCGATTCTGTGACCTACTCGATATGCATACAAAATTTCATACAAATCGGTCCAGCCATTTCGGAGGGGTTTAATGCCAAAAAATCTGTATGATCGCAGTCGGACAAACTGTGTTTGGATGTGTTCACTTTTTGAGTTAAGTCCCTAACTTAGTCCCTTTTGTCTAAGGTCCTTGTACGCAGACTTTTTGAAACCAACTGTACTTTTATACACATGTGTGTTTTTATGTAAATACCTTGTGGTTCATTGTGGGTTTTAATCATTAATTTACACTTTTACAAATTAAATCATGGATTGTTATAGTTTTCTGTAATTTCTCAAAGGACAATGCAAGTTCTTACAAATTTTATCATTTTGTAATATCTCATGGCAACTTTTGTGTCGGTTAAGTGGTCAAGAATAAAGGGAATTGATTGAATTGTTGCGGGTGAGTTCAATTGCATATCTTTAGACAACTGCTATTTACTCTTAACTAAAGCTGACGTCCAACAAAACGTTCTCTTATCTCATATCACACAGTAACTTATAGTATTACAAGTTTAAATCTATATTATCCTATATTTAGCATAATTTGTATTAAATATATACTACACAAAGTTAGTGCTGCTTATTAAGTCTAATACAGATTTTAACTTTTAATATTATAAGCTGTTCTGTAATTATAGTTGTCATTAACTAGATTTTTCCTATTTACTCCTGAGAAACTTTTACTTGATTACAAATGAAAATACAACAATTGAACTCTGGCAAAGTGTATTTTCATTTCTCTTTCCCTCACTTCCTTAATCTTATTGAATCCTATTGATTTTATAACTTGTGATTTTTTGCTTTGTTATTGTTTCCTTACAGAGCTCAAGCCTTAAATGCTTCACTGAACAATCAGCAAGGAAGGACGAATCGCGGCAAAGCCCCTCCTCCGCTTTTACGTTCACGTACATTACCGGCGATTATTGTTCCTGGTATACCGGTCGTATCGTTGCACACCGATAAATCACAATTTCATTGGGGTAAGTAAAAAGAGAAACAGAACGACTGAAGTTGAGGACCACATCATCATAAGCATTACACAGTTGCTCCATTACATCAAAGGCATTAGGAAATTTCATTAGGGGATGGAGCTAAATAAAATCCTGTTGCCCACTCAATACAGGAACAACTTCTCTTTCGCCACAAAATAACTGTCGATATTGTGTTTACCTGTTCTGTCACCTTTCTGCACTGGCACCTCCCGACAAACTAAACAGTAAATTGTTTAACAAATTTATTTTATTTCAACATTGAAATGCATTGAAGTGTTAAAAACTTTCCCGCACCGTTTCAATTTTCAATACGAAAATATTGTTGTTGCATCAGTTCTGTCATGATTCCCTCAATGTCGTTACGCTGCAGCAAAAGTCAACACTAATATCGGGAGTAGCAATAAAGGTGGCAACACCAAACTTGTTATTTCGGTAATTGTATTAAAAGCCATTTGGTCGCAACCTGCTAAATGCTATTAGCATTACGTTTTCCAAACAATCTGTGAACACATTAGGCATGCTGCACAGTGGTTCGAAGTGCCTAGAAGTGAAAAGACTTCCCCAAACAGCTGCCACAATATAAAAGAAGGCCAGTAAGGTGGTTTTCCTTAACAGTTTGCTCCATGGTACAATAATAACTACATGGTAATAGCAGCACGCGTTGTAGGCAGCAACAACAGGCATTTTGTTTTTGTTCTATTCGCTTCAGCTGTCAAACTCTACACAAATTCATACCAACAACACAACAATGCAAAAGTGTACAAAAAGAAATTACATGTGAGTGTGACAACCGAAGCGAAGAACCTTATGAAAAAAATGAAAACAGCTGTTCTTACGACTTTACGACTTTATTGTACCATGGTTTGCTCTAAACAAAGTGTTTTTCCGTTGATGAGTCTTTAATTTTGAAACCCGGTATTTAGTTGTTATGGTACTTTTGTTGCACTCAGAAGTATGTGTTTGGAAAATAACGAAAATTTCAAGAATCCAAAATTTCGCTCACTTTTCATTTGCTTGGTACTCAGCACATTGCGAAAATTCCGTAAGCAAAATCAATTACAGAGTTGTTACGCCAAAGCTATTTCGTACGAAAACAATTCTTTAATAACACAGTGCAACACGAAGAAATGTAACTATATACGAACACCACTACTTGATAAAAGACCCCAAAAAAGACCCGTGTCTCCCAGTTTTGCCCAAAATCATGCACTTTTTTCTTTATTAACCCCCAAAGATTTGGGGCCTCGGTGTCATTTTTGCAAAAAAAAGTGATCATTTTGTCAGGCTCATATCTGGCAAACCGTTCGGAATTTTGATTTAATCCCTAAGGGAAGGGTGTAGCTCCTCTCATAAAGAACAAAAATTGTGAACATATAAAATCAAAAAAACTTCATCTTCAAGGTTAAAGATTGGATTTTTTTTACCTTTTTCCCCCTGTTCAGGTCCATAGGTAGCAAATCATTAAAAATTCAAGGAAACAATCAACTACAAGAATGTACCTAAGGTCTCAATAAACAACATTCTGGAACATATGAACTTCCTAGGAATGATTCTTAACACCGTTTAGGTAGCGTTTAGGTAACCGCAAAAGTGAACAATTTCCCGAAAATTTTTTTGTCAACAGTGGAGGTGGAAGACGATGATGCTGCAGAGACACTGATCAAAATCGACATAATTGTGTGGGCTTCTATAGATATTCGCAATGCAAATCGCCAGGCCCTGATGGAATACTTCGGATTATGTTACAGTAGGTAATAAAGTTAATTTCTCCCTGGTTCCTAGCATTACACACGGCCAGCCTACTATTAAGTCACATCCCAGAAAGTTGGAGAAGGTTGAAAGTCATATTTATCTCCAGGGCTGGGAAGAGCAGCCACGAATCTGCGATGGATTTCAGACCAATAATCATGTCATACGTCGGTGATGAAATGGTTACTGTGCGCGGCTCTTGGTAATGAGAACGTGGGTTCGATCCCTGCTCAGACCACCTTACATTTCTTTCGACGACGGTCACCTCGCTTAATGATGGCGAGACTATCGAGTACTTAGCCATGAAAAGCTTCTCAAAATACCATTCGGAACCGGTGTAAGACTGTAGTTCCCAATCAGTGAGTGTAAAAGACTAGAAAACGCACATCTCATTGATTGTGAGAAGCTCTCCCCAAGTCCTAGACGCTAGAAACTTTAGCAAGAATTTTGTATGAACATGTCAGATCGCTAGTCACTCATAACCTATCGAACAGCCACACGCTTAAAATCTGTATTTTTGTTGTTGTTTGGATGCAAATATAACGTGTATGTAATATACTACACTTGTGCCCAAGCACAGTGTGTTTGCTGTTCAATGTAAAATGTTTGAGACACAATGATATATAGGCTATAATATATGTTTTTGAGACTCAAATATAGCTTTGTTTGTAGAAAACTGCTAAAAACAAAAACGAGACTGACAGACAAGAAACAAAAAAGGCAGCAGAACTTCAATTCGTGAAAACAATGCTTGCAAACATGCAGATGTTTCCGGTAATATGTTGTTGGGGCCGATATTTTGAAGGGAAAGTCGATGGAGACAGTGCCACACGAAATAGTTAGCACGGCCGAAAGAGGTCTCTTCTATAAACAATATAAAATTGCAGCCTTCCTGCATATAGAGTACGTTTTCCACAAAGTCAAAACTGGCAGTATCATACACGCCCTAACAGATGTCGGCAAAAGTATTGTGAGTTCGATAGACTTAATGCCGCGGACCAGATGAATTAGCGCTCAATGGTGGTGAGGGGCGACTAGATTTCACCCTCTCCCTCTTTTTTTCTTATTTTCATCAACGACCTTCTGGATCGGACTACAAATCCCATGTACTCCTTCGCTGATGATAGTAATTTATGTCACTCATATTCGTTCGATCGTCGACTCAATCTTTCCGCAGTGCAAGGAAAGAGACGAACAATGAATGACACGCTTAACCATGACTTGCATCTGATTAGTGAGTAGGGCAGGGAAAACCGAGACGAATTTAATGTACGCAAAATAGAGTGTTGCACAATATCGCACCAGGACAGTGGTGACTCGGTCCTGCCAATGATTTCAATGGGTGGTTTAGATGTTGGTGAATCGGAAATTCTTGATGTTCTGGGCATGAAGATACAATATAACATTCGTTGGTATAAGCACATTTTCATCGTGTCGAAAGAAGCATTCAAGTGCCTGGGCTTTTTAAAGCGGTGTAAAAGATTTTTCACCCCACCCGATCTCCTCAATATTTGCACCAATTATATTCGCTAAAACCCTCATATTTGGGCTGGGGCTCCAGCGTCCACCTTGGAGCTTCTAGACCGCGTGCAAAAGAGAGCGATGAAGCTGATAGGCGACAGCAGTGTATCCAGCACTGTTGCCTTCTTGGAGCATCGAAGAAATGTTAGCTGTGTCTCCCTATTTTATAGGTATTTTCATGAAAAGTGTTCCGCCGAGTTACATGGCCTCATTCCAGAAGTTAGGGTATTTAACCGTACGACGCCGTTTTCCAGTGAAACTCATCCCTTTTCTGTTTCCTGGCCATTCGATCGAACTGCGCATTACAGAGACAATTCGTTCTTCAGCCGAACAGTCTGTATGTGGAATAAGCTTCCAGCAAGTGTATTCCCCACTTGTTACAACATCGGGAAGTTTAAGTCAAACATTAACAAGCACTTCTCTCTCTATCCCTCTACTCCTATCCCCTTTTCCTAAGTCCAATGTTATGCACTCCAGCGCTGAACTTCCAGAAATATTCCAGAATAATCCTACCGCATAGAGAAGATTAGAAGAACCACTCACTATTGCAGGTTGTTTGCATAGACATTTTTACAGATGGATCTAAGACGGATAGTGGATTGAAAGCTGGGGTTTACTCAACGTCGTTGCACGCGGAAAAATATCGATTACAGCAACATGTTGCAGGAACCAAGTACATGTTTGCAAGCATTTCTTTCGTGAATTGAACATCTGCTGCTTTTTGTTTCTTTGCAATGACAGACAGCAGTGTTTTCAGCTGTTTTCAACAAACAAAAGCATATTTGGGTAATAACCTATTAATCATTGTATCCCTAACATGTTATATTGAATAGCAAACATAATGTGTTAGGACACAACTACACTATATTTGCGACAATCTACAAACACGTTATTTGCACCCAAATAAAAAAAAAAGAAATATTTCTCAGCGTGTGGGTATAACACTAACAACAGGTCTCCTTAATTTTAGCAGTATCTTTCAACCTGAAGTAGTTGCAATATCGGAGGCTTATCGTCAGCTTCGAAATCATGTTATAGTAGGGAATACTATGTTCTCGGACAGCCAATCGGCGATAAGGGCGCTCTCCTTAGATGAGAATAGTTCGTGAATACAGGAGTCTGCTAGACGAGATCGGCGCCATGACAAGACTTTCCCTATTGTGGATTCCGGTTCCTGATAAACTATTCATGAAAGGTTCTAGTGGAAATGCGGATGGACGAAACGCATATAAATCAAATGCCTGTAAGAGTAATTCGCCTCTTCCTGCATGAGGCAAACAGAAACTGGAGAGAACTCACTACCTGTCGCATATCTCAGGGTCTATGGTAGTGGTGATGGTCTATGGTAGTGGTGAACCGGTTCCGGTTCTCTGCAAATTGCTGCCCCAAAGAAACTTAAGTGAAATATCTTATTATAAGGATATAAAGTTATATAAAAATACACATTTTTATACCCTCACCCCCATAGATTAACCCTTTTAGTTCCTTTGGAAATGAGTCCCTTTATTCAGAAACCGTTTTATGATTCTTTTCAACCCGTTTTCAAGTTCCTGTAGAATCATTTTTCCGTCTTTTTGGAACCTTTGGAATCCGCTTTTCGGTCCTCAAAGCACCGTTTTCGCTTCATTTGGACCCGTCTTTCGGTTCTTGTAAGCCACGGTCCGGTCGGTCGGTTACTGTAAAGAACCGACCGAACCAGTTCCTCGATTCTGTGCATCACTAGTATATGGCCTAGATATGACAGTAAGAGAAGCCAGTTGCTGATGGCTCTGAACAAGAACACAATACACTGAACCATTGGTAAACATCCTTCTAGCATTGGAATACAATACAGGTGTTATTGCCGTAGTTGCGACGGCGAACTTTTGGCGGAAACCCCTGAACACTGTCTCCTACAGTGTCCAGCATTGGCAATTATAAAGAGGACAGCTCTGGTAAAACCTTTTTGACGAAATACAGAAATTCGGGAGTATTGAACTCAGCAGTACTGATTGGGTATAAGTGGGTAACCTCCATTTATTACTGGCACATTATTTTCAGTTCTTTATTTTCAGTACAGGGTAACGTGGCTATCCAAAATGGAATCATTGCTACTTGGGTGAGTTTCCCTGGCAGGAATCTATCCTGACCTTACCTAAGCCATAGGGTTTAAAATGTCATTAACCTCCGAGTCAAGAACATTGACCTGGCGATTTTATTAACTTACCTACATGACAATATCATTGCTCTCTGGGTCAAGTTCTTTGGCGTGTGGTCGGAACTTATTTTCATCCAATCCCAAGCCGTTAGCCTCTAGAACAAGCATACTAAACTTCAGAAATCTGGCTTATGCTAATTGACCTGTGCGTTTAGATTGTGGTAGTTTAAAGTCATTGACCTCAGGATTCGCGTCGTTAACCCTGGTAACAAACAAATTATAAATGGGTTAAAGCCGTTGACTTTTGAATCGCAAATGGTGTTTGTCACAGTCATTGGCATATATGTAATGTGAAGAGATCACTTTTCAGCACTACTCCACTTAGATTCTTCCACTGAAGATCAGGAGCTAATGATTGTGAACCATATTACAGATTGTAACCCCCCCCCCCCCCCTCCCTTAGGCGAGATTAGAACGGCAATCTCCCGGCTTGAGAATAATAATGCCGCTGGTGTCGATGAGCTACCCGCTGAGCCTTTTAAGGCCGGTGGAGTAAGACTGCTAGCCCACATGCATCAACGTCTTGTCTTGTCGAGCGTATTATGTGAAAGACTAAAGCCAATTATTGCAAACCTGATTGGACCTCATCAGTGGGGTTTTAGACCACGCTACGCCAAATCTTGGAGAAGACACACAAAAAGCAGATCGATACAGACCATCTTTTTGTTGATTTCAAAGTTGCTCTCGATAACCCCATACGGGGAAGATTGTACGAAGCTATGTCTGAACTTGCGATTCCGGCAAAACTGATCCGCCTCTGTAGAATGACGCTGACCAACACCACATTAGCAGTGAAGGTGGGAAGACCTCAACGAACACTGCTGTTCCAAGCGGGGACTGAGACAACGCGACACACTTTCGTGCAATCTCTTCAACATCTTAATGGAGATAATAATGAGAAAAACTTCAGTCAATACGAACAAGACCATCAACACAAAAAGCCATATGTTGCTGGTGTATGCTGACGACATAGACATCATTGGGCGAAATTTGCGAGAGGTTACTGCAGTGTTTTCAAGAATCGAAAAGAAATCAGAGAGGTGGGTCTTGCTGTTAATGAGGGCAAGACAAAATTAATGGTGTCAACGACTAGACAAACGTACTTCGTCCGCACTTGAACGTCGACAGCCGATTTAATTTTGAGTTGGTGTGGCCGTCGGTGGTGCAATGGTAAGTGTGCGCGGCTCTTGTACATGAGATCCTGGGTTCGAACCCTGCTCTGACCACCTTCAAATTTCTTTCGGCGGCGGTCACCTCGCATAATGACGGCGACACTATCGAGTATATAGCCATGAAAAAACCCGTTCTCAAAATACCGTTCGGAATCGGTTTAAAACTGTAGGTCCCAATCAGTGAGTGAAAACTGGAAAGCGCACAGCTCAGTGATTGTGAGAAGTTCTCCCCGGTCCCTTCATGGGATGTAATGGGAAACCATTTATTTTTATTTATTTTTTCCTTGTATCCGCCATGGACATGGACAGCAACGCCAGCCTGAGCTATTTTGGGCTCATCAAACAGTTAAAGATCAAAGCACTCTCTCGACAGACAAAAGTCCAGCTATACCAGATTCTAATTTTACCTGTCCTGGCATATCGCTCCGAAACTTAGGTCATATCGCAAGCGCATGATAAACACCTGGGAGTATTCGAGAGAAAAATTCTCCGTAAAATATATATGGTCCTGTTAAAGAAAATGGCGAGTGCCGACGTCATTGGAACCAAGAGCTATATAATTTGTATTCTGACGTGGACATACCTAGGCGAAACAAATAAGGCGTTGGCTAGGCCATGTTATCAGAATTGATTAAGATGAGCCAGCGCGAAAGGTTTTCGATAACGTACTCGATGAAAACAAGAAAAGAAGACGACCTAGACTCCACTGGAAAGACTAGACCGAAGAATCCCTCCGTATACTTGGTGTTACCAACTGGCGAGAAAAGACGGAGCATAGAACCAGTTGGAGAAATATGGTAAAGTTTGATTAATTAATTTATTTGTTTGTTTAATTATTATGTGTAACGCATTTGACCTCAAGAGGTTGCAAAATATCCAATAAGAGTAAAGAAAAAAGTAAAGATCATCATAAGCGTGGTTCTCGCCAATTGGGCTCTAAAGGAGTTGGAAACTGACCCGATGTTTTATCGCAAAATTGTGTTCAGCGATGAGGCTCATTTTGGGTTTAACAGATTTGTTATTAAACAAAATTTCCGTATATGGAGTGAGACCTTTTTTAAAAACAAACTTTAAGGGTAAAACCAAAATTATAAAAGTTGGAAATTTAAACAAAAAAGAGCATGTGGAGGCCATAAATAATAACCGAAAGAACAGTTGGTCGAACCGTTTTTCGTTTCACGCAAACGTTTTTTCAGCACGAATTTTTCATAACACGTTTAATGCAAACGTTTTTCAGTTCTCGCAAATGATTTTTTAGTTTGGAGCAACTACAACTCGGTTGCTATAACCGAAGGAACAGTTGGTGGAACCATTTTTCGTTTCTCGCAAACGTTTTGTTTTAAGCTTATATTTTTCACAACTCGTTTGCTGCAAAAATTGTTCGGTTCTCCCAAGCGAAATGACATGTATGGCTTAACAGAAGTTCGTTTCACCCAAGTACAGTCCCCAAACGAACTTCAGTTATCTGAGTTTTCGTTTCGGAGGAACGAGTTATTGATATTTTGAATAAAAATGTTGTATTGCTTAATATTTAGTTTTTTGTGTTATTTTTACAATTTCAATTTCTATCGCACTTAAAATGACACCCCTTACAAACACCATTCCTCTCTCTGAAGCATATAATACCGCTGACGTTGACAATCATAGCGATTCTCTCATCTTAGCGCTTAAAATATCACTTGATTCCCCAGGCCCCTCCGGTTCCTAACGAGGTAACAAGAACCTCCGTGGTACGACAAGGATCTGCAAAACCTGAGAAAGTCGGAGCGAGACTGGAATGTGTATAAAGCATTTAAATATGTAAAATGTATTAAATTCTCTAAGGACGAGTTTTTGGAAAAATTTCTACGACGGTATTGAAAACTTGAGATTGAGACTTCCACACCGCACAAAGTCCTCAAAATGACTGTCACCTCTCTGGGATATCTGAAAGAATAAAACGGCCGGTGGGAGACATCGAGTGATGAATTGTTAGACCTCCTGCATAACATACATTTACTAGGAAGCTGGTTCGAAGACATACGTCCGAACTTATCGACCAACCACATCTCGCATTTTGGGGGAAATATGGTGACAGAAGAAACACCACACTGGGCAATAGGAAGTCTTAAGCCCTACAAATCAGCTGATCCTGACGGCTTAGCACCAGTGGAATCACAAATTTAGCACTGGATTTTAGCATTGGATTAGAGTTTTGCTCGTCCTGGAGAGTTCAGTTAATACAGTCGTAACATATGCTGATGACCTGTCAATTATAGTACAGCACATTCCCTTACACATGTAGATATGTTTCCCAGAATTTAATCACGGAAACTTCCTCATACTACGCTTATACGAAAGATTTTATTGTGATGTTTATTGTGATCGTCAAGTACAAGTCAAACAAGTTGATGTTATTTGCACATTCTTTGTTGACATATCGCGACATGACATTATCTCTCACGCTGAAAATTTTGTATTTTTTGTTTTTTGGATGCAAATATAGCGTGTTTGTAGCTTGTCGCAAATATAGTACACTTGTGTCAAAACACTTTATGTTTGCTATTTAATATAACGTGCATAGGATACATTGATTAATAGGTTATAATATATGTATTTGTAACCCAAATGTGTTTTTGTTTGTTGAAAACTGCTGAAAACTAAAACGTGACAGACAATAGCGAAACAAGAAGCAGCAGATCTTTCATTCACAAAACCTACTTGTGCAAACATGTACATGGTTCCTGCAATATGTATCTGAGGCCGTTATTTTTCAGAATGTATAAACGTATTATCAGTGGGCCACGAAGAATGGTTTGGGTGTATATCAGGAACATCTGACCCCGTACTCTTTACCAGTAAGCAGAAGGTTTCGTATATGCAGCCACTTCCTCCATGCACAATAGAATTTGCCCATGGGATAATGTAAGATATCTAGGTGTGATTCTCGACAAAAGACTTAGTTTCAAGCCAAACACTATGAAGAGGATCAGTAGAACCACAGTGGCCATATGATCGTAGAAAGCGGCATCGGAGGATCCCCAAAAATAGACTACTTGATATATACGGCTTGTATCCGCCCGATATCGCTCTACGACATTGTCGCTTGGTGGAAATTGGTATCTCGGCGATTTGACTTTTTTCTACTTTTTTTATTGATTCTGAAGGGCCTTTCCAACAAGGCCAAAAACAAAAATATCCTACCACTGGCTCAGAAGTTAGCAACTTTACCCTACTACCCTCCGACCAGCAATCCGAAAATTTTGAACCCGCTGCCATTTCGCACCCTTGCATTTTCGGACATGGTCCTAGTGGATTTTTCTTCATGAAATGAGCCAAGGAGTACGCTGGAGAAATTTTTCCGGAACTTCCTGAATCACCCTATATATATAATCAAACCCATATGGACATACGGAATTCAGCTTAGGGCACGACCTCAAACTCCAATATGGAAATTTTGCAGCGGTTTCAATCAAAAACTCTTTGAAAGATCACAAACGCCCCATGGTTGTAACCAACAAACAATTACACACTGACCTCCAACTTCCCACAGTAAAAGAAGAAATTAATTCCAGGATTCTCAGATAAAAAAAACTCGAATCGATGCTCATCCAAATCGCCTAGCAGTAAATCTGATGGCAAATACCATAACATTCAGAAGGCTTAGGAGAACAGCTCCCCAGGATCTCTTAACGTAAAGACGAACAGTTCTCACTACTAATCTTAAAATCAGTAGCAAATTTGTCAGCAGTTGAATACTTTCTATAATTACCTATAAAATAAGATATAAAATCTAGAATAGAATGATCCATTCGATATACAAAATCGCCCCAACTAATGCTAAATATTATATATCTGTGGTCACAAACAATATCAGCCTAAGTCGATTCTAAAATTGTTCAGGGAGAGCAGTTTAAAGTTTAATATCTTTACTGGAAATCCGGAGTCGGAGTTTTTATGCTAACTTTGTTACAGATAACAAGGAAACGAATTCTTTTACTTACTTCTTAACAAAAAAGAGTTGCTTATTTGAGCACGGTGACTTCTCAAAAAAAAATTTTAAATTTTGTCCTAACTCGAGTTAGGCTGTTATTGTTTGTGACCACGGATATAAGGAATAAGATTGCATTAATAAAGTATACATGAAGAAAAGAAAATATGTGTTATATTACTATATTTCAATTTGAATTGAAATTGGTTTAACCCAAAAGTTTTCCACATGTTACCCATTATTTAGTGGCACGTCACGAATCGTGTTCAATAGTTCTTTTCCGTCATTTGACTTGAAAATTCAGTATCTTAATTGGCGAAGATTTTACATCAAACCCATTTTCTTCGACACTTCGTTTAAAATTAACCATAATTGCAACTAATGTTTATAATGAATAGCATGTGTCTCTACGTATATCCTTACAACTTGATTCACACTATTACCTTTTCTCTTTCCTTTCACGCTCTCTTGTGTGGTCTCTCTCTCTTACACACGCCCTACCTTGTGGATTAATTTGTCACACGCGGCACCACACCACACAGATGAACGCTTTAGCACTGCGAGAGCCTCGACATGTTCCGGAAATCGTTGGTCCTTATTGTCCCGCAATGCAACGACATCAACCACACCTACTTCAGCGACAACGGCTGTCTGGAATAACAACAATAATACTAATATCAATAATAACAACAACAACAACAGTAGCAATTTCAATAACAATAACAATAAGTTGAGTATAAAATCACTAAACCTACCCAAGGACGATGGATCTCTGGTCTATCGTCGCAAATCCTCTGGCAGTACACCCAATGGCAGTGCCGGTAACATGGCTGCCGCATCCAGCAGTGGCGGTGCGGATGGTGCCAGTGGTAGTGGCAGCGGAAGCGGAAGTGCTCAACAAACACCCGATGCCTCGTCGGCACCCCACTATGCCCCATCGGGGGCAACCGATGACTTTGAGTGTTATGCCGCAGATGGTTCTGTGTTGTTAAGGTAAGTTGCAATCCATGTTGATGAAGTCCAGTCACTGCATGAGTGTATGTTTGTGTGTATGTGTTGTGTGCAGGAAATCAAATCCTTGAGTAGTTGCTGTGTCCTCGTAACACTTGTCTGTGTTACACTTTATCTCTTTAGCACTTCATCTGTCACATTTATTCATATGTCTGTTAATTGTCACCATATATTGCCATTTGTCATCTAGAATACCCGCACCACATGTGGTGGCTGCACGTGCCTATCGATTGGCCTCCAAGAAACGTTCCACATCCATATTTGGCAGTGGGGCGTCGTCATCATCTTCAACGGCATTTGTGTCGACAGGGGATACTGGAAATTCACGTTGTTCGGCCGGCAACACACCCACAATGGACAGTGGCTGTCAAATTCCTGGCTTTGGCGGATGCGGAAGTAGCGGTTTCTCCGACCAATCCACTAATTCTGCCAGCAATTCAATATCCGGTTTCTCCACAGGAGCAGCAGCTGGTGCCTATAATTACAACAACACCGCGTCCACATCATCATCATCATCATCTACATCGAATATCGCTTTGACAAGGCGTTTAGTGAAACTACTCCATCAATCAGGCACCAGCATCTCATCAAAGTCCCAGCAGCAGCAGCAACAGCAACAGCAACAACTACTCCAGCAACAGCAATATTTGCAGTACGACAGTGGAGCTTTAGCAGCCTTCGAAGATGCCCCTCGTCGTCTCTCTTGGGAAAGGTATGTGAGTTTTTTGATATGTTAGCTTGTGTTGCATCACTGTTGACAGATATCGCCCAGCACATAAATCTAATATCCAGACACGGGGATAAATGTACCCTACTACCAGCACAAGTCCATACAAATCATACATATGTACTTACCCTTGCACGTGCAATGAAACTGAAATTTGAAGTGTAGACAGCTCTGTAAGGACATGCGATCCTGTGTTGCAGTTTGTGAAATTACAGAAAAGTTACATTCGTTCAATGAATTGTATTAGTGAACAAATTTATGTAGTTTTTTAAGATTTCATTGCAATAAAATGTATTTTCGGCACAACAAAGAACTCGGATTTTGAAATGATTTAAACTCGAGTTCTGAAATTGTTTATATCACTGTGTGTCATTTTTTAAAAGTCATGGAATTATAACCACACACGGACACCACTATGTGATAAAAGACCAAAAAAAAAACCAGTGTCTCACAGTTTTGCCCAAAGTCATGCACTTTTTTATGGGACCCCAAATATTTGGGGCATCAGCGTAATTTTTGCAAAAAAGTGATCATTTTGTCAGGCTCATATCTCGCAATTCGTTCGAAATTTTGATTTACCTTCTGAGGGAAAGTTGTAGCTCTTGCCACAAAGAACAAAAATTGTGAATGTATAAAATCAAAAGAACTTCATCTTCAAAATCGCAAAAAAACCTTATTGTATCTTTTTCAGGTCCATAGGTTGCAAACCGTTCAAGATTCAAGGAAACAATCAACTACAAAAATGTACCTAAGATCTCAATAAACAAATTTCTAGAACATATGAACTTCCTAGGAATGATTCTTATATTGTGTGCTGCGTCCCTTGTTGCGTGATCTGAGCTTACTGCATTGCCTGTGCTGCTGCGGTCGGTGAGATAGCATAGTATCTCAATGTGGAAGTCAACGGGGTCAAGAATCATTCCTAGGAAGTTGATATGTTCTAGAAAGTTGTTTAGTCTAGTTGATTGTTTCCTTTAATTTTGAACGATTTGCTACCTATGGACCTGAACAGGATTAAAAAGGTAAAAAATCGAATTTTTTAAAGTTTTTTGCGATTTTGACCCTGAAGATGAAGTTTTTTCGATTTTATATGTTGCCAATTTTTATTTCCTATGACAAGAGCTACAACTCTTCCTCAGAGAGTAAATCAAAATTCCGAACCAATTGCAAGATATGAGCCTGACAAAATTATCACTTTTTTGCAAAAATGACACCGAGGCCCCAAATCTTTGGGGGCCCATAAAAAAAGTGCATGACTTTGGGCAAAACTGGATTTTTATTACGTAGTGGTGTCCGTATATGGTTATATTTTTTCGTGGTGCACTGTGTAATCTATTTGTGATATTAAATTTGTTCGTAATGAGGCAAAGAGAGGAATTTGTTCTTAGCCAGCCTTGAGCAAACTCCTAGTTTCCGAGTTTTGAGTGAGTTCTTTAAAATTTAAAAAGATGTTAAAAAATCGAGAGCTGTAACCCAAAACTTTAGACCTATCCCACTGCTATATGCCACAGGCTTTTTCATTCGATTGAACCGAGAATGATCGAATGTAATATTTGGGGTCCAATTTAAACTTTGCTTGTTAAAAACATTCTGCGACCTTAGATTCTTCTGAATTTGTTAACCTAGAACATTATACTCGTAATGCAACTAATCCGACTCCGGGCAGTTTCGATCACTTTTGTTTGCAAAAATGAGACCGAGGCCCCAAATCTTTGGGGGTCCATAAAAAAAGTGCATGACTTTGGGCAAAACTGGGAGACACGGGTCTTTTTTTTTCTCTTATCACGTAGTGGTGTCCGTACATGGTTATATTACCATGACTTAAAAATTATACACAGTGTTATTTAAGAAAATGTTCTTTTTTAAACTTCTCCCACTCTAGCTTTTCTAAGTATACTTTTTATTGGGTTCAAAACTACAATATATACTAAATATTGGTTGGAGGCTCCACCTAGAAAACTTTCCATTAAACAAGAAATTTCCCAACATATGTGAGACATCTAGTTAGTCTAGACACAAACCAAAGCAAACGGAAACAATATTGTTGATAATAGCGGGATGTAGCATAATAGTGTTAATACAAATGTTGTTTAATTTTTTTCATTTAGCCCCCATCCCGCAACGTGAGATAAGGAACTTCGTTCCAAAAAAATCCCTTAAACTAAAATTTTTCGAATAAAAACTCGGTAACACTCCCTTAGGTGTCACCAATTTTTTTTTAATTGAGTTCGTATTAATGACATCCGTTGGTTAAAGCCTCCTAAGGAAGTAAAAAATATATTATTTTTGCGATTGGGGTTATAGCTATTTAGTTATAGCTATTTATTTATTTTAGAGAGTTTATTATCTTGGCGATTTAAAAATCAATATCGAATCGTATCGGCCTTTATAAATGTAAATGCCGCTTACCCATTCCCCATATTTAATGGATAATCGTGATGGGTAATTTCCCATTGTCGTGGGTGGCTACCCATTATTTTCCTCATACCCTGTGGGTAGTGTTCATTACCCATTCCCCACGGCGATGTGTATGGGTGACACAAGCGAGGTGGTGAGTACGAATTCTGGGCACGAGTGCCTGAACTTTGGCACATGATCAGCTGATAATACGAGAGCCGTGCTCCGATTTTAAAGCCACGACAGAAAAACACTGACTCTTGGCGGCCCAACCGAATCAGAGCTGGGAGCTGTGACTAAAACATATAGTCTCTCGGCTACAAGCTACCAATCGCCGGAAGTCGCAAGTCCTTCCCCAAATAAGGCATGCTGACTGGTTCTTTTGTAATGCCTTCCTAATATAAGTCCTGCGGAATGCATGAATTTTTTCATCAGAGATAAGCAAGAAGAAGATTTTTTTACAATTTTGAGAAATTTCTTTTCCGATTCCTTTTAACCGTAATTTAATTGGAAATTTCATACAAATTTTAAAATTATGGTTTTTATTTAATATTTTTCAGGGTATTTTTTAAAATTTTCAATTTGAAGTTGGGCGTGGTACAACTTTCTAAGCTAGATACATAAATACTTATAAATAAATATGTAGAGGTGAATAATAATTTTGTGATAAAATAAATTATTTTAATTTTATATCTGTTTAACAAAAATAAATTAAAGTAAATGCCTTCTTTTGGCTATGGGCAAGGAAGGCCTTGCCTCCCATTCCCACGCAATATTAAAAAGAAAGGAGGAGGTAATGTGTAGATTTCAGGCCTTCCCGGTCATGACTTCCGCCGCTGGGTAGCTCCGAGTCGTGGCTCAGTGTAAAATTCAGACTAAGGCAATAGAAAATGTACAAACACAATGAAATTATCGCTAAAATTGCTTGGTGCCTCACTGACTTACTGGAAGATCCATCAGCGCCCTAATCGGCTCAAGACAGGATGATTAAGTTTAGGGTGGATATTTTTTTTGTTGAGTAGACATCAACTAAGAAGGGATCCTTTGAAATTCGAATTGCGGAAGGTAGAAATGATCGTGGCACCAAATGTGAGAAATTACAGTTTTGACCAAACGCTATTTTTTAAATCATGAACGCTGGTACGAATGTTCCTCTTAGGAGAAAAATAGTAACTTCAGGATTTAGTGAAATTCCAACTGGGGCAGTAGAAATAGGCGTGACACTAAATTAGATGAATTGGCACTTTGACCGAACACGTTGTCCTTTGATTATGCAATTTGGTGTGACTGTTCCCGTTAGATAATGCACAGTAATAAGTTCAGGATTTTTCGAAATTCCAAATAGGCGCGGTACTAAAGTACATAAACTGGTGTTCTAACCAAACTCGCCGTCGAGTAATTATGGAATTTGCTGTGGATGTTCCCCATAGATAATGGAAAATAATAAATCCAGTATTTTTGGAAGATATAATCAGTGGCGGAAGAAATGGACGGGGCACTAAATAAAATAAATCAGCGCATACACCAAACGTGTAATTTTAGAATAATGAAATTGGATAGGATGTTGCTTTTAGAGAAGAAAAGATAATAGACTGGCGATTTTACGAAATTCAAAATCGAGGTGGAGGAAACGGGCGTGTCAGAGAAATAAGAGTTATGACCAAAAGTGTCTTCCTGAATTTTTGAAATTCAAGATTTTCAAAATATAAATTTGGGTCTCTACCGCCCTTTCACTTAACCTGAGAAATTTGAACTATGAACAAAAGTGTCTTCCTGTAGTTTTGAAATTTGGTGTAGATATTCCTCTGGAATAAGAAAATTGCAAATTAAGGAGTTTTTAAAATTTAAATTACGGGTGGTAGAAATGGATGCGTAACTAAATCAGAGAAATTGTTGTTTTGACCAAGTGCTTCACTTTAGAATCATAAAAGTTAGATAGTATGGTCCTCTTATGAGGCAAAAAATAACCAATTAGTAATTTTTTTTTTTTTATATTCCAAATACGGGCGCTGAAATCGGGGGCGTGGTACTACATTGAATTAATAAGTGTCCAGATCAAACGGCTCAAGTTGGGACTATTACAATTTGGGGTCGATGTTCCCCAAATGCAGTTGACATCAGTAGAGAAAGGATTTTGAAAATTCCGAATTGGGCAGCGGATGTAATGGGATTACGGATTCATAGAATTACGGATTATGTATAAACGGATGCTCGTAAAATCATAAAATTTGTTGTGGGTGTTCCCATAACAGATCATAGTTTAGTAATAAAGTCGTTTTCGACATTTGAGTTAATCGACGTTCTGACGTTTGAGATATTTGAGGGAATTTTATAGATTAGCAAGATAAGAAAATGAAACCTCCTTTGCATATATTGTCCTGTTGTTGGTTGCTTTCTTTCCACCGACTTTGAACAAATCAATCCACCCAAATATAAGTCTTGCTTTTTTTTGATCCCTTTTCATTAAAGAAGTGAGAATAGAAAATAATGCCTCATTAATTTCGTCAAAACATTTCAGCCGGCAAGTACAAGGCGTTCCGACGGTTATTTTGGCAACAACTTTTTTCACTGAATTTGCATGCTCCTCCCCACAGGCTTTCAACTTTTTCCTCACATTTCTTTGCCATCCACTTTGATTTCTTACTCGTTATCTACCTCTTTTTTTCTGCCATCGTCGCCCCACTCAAACTTCTACGAACACGTTCCTTTTTTGTCCTAATCGGTCGTTCTTCCGATTCTCAAATTGTACTAGGTTGGTCCAAATCACTAGGAACATGTTCACTCCCTGAATCTTGAAAGGACTCATGTAAATTTCGGTGCTAAAATGGTGTTACTTGTGGAGTTGCCAGACTATTTCACAGCAAAGGTTATCGGATTATTGGATTTGTCTAATTCTTGCACCAAAAGATGCGCAATATCAAATTCTATATGTTAAATACAAGAGCTGACTTTCGATATGAAAGGGAGTTGCACCGAGGTCTGCAATTACATTGCACAAACCTCCCCCTCAGGGGCTCTGGGTGTGTTGACAAAAACCTTATCTGAGGGTGGATCAATAAGTCCGTGACTTTTCGAACTTCCCTCGTAGATATATGAAATGCAACACTGCTCCCATCAAGTACCACCTATTAATAGACTAAATTAAAATTTTGTCAAAATTTGTGCAAGTTTCGTCATCTACTTTGTGTTTAACAGCTGTATAAAACATACAGCCCCGTGCATTTTTTAAAAATGGAAAAAAGTGAATGTCGAGTTCTCATGAAACATTATTTTTTGCGAAAAACAAAACCATCAATCAAACCAAGGAAAAGCTGGATAAATACTATGGGGACTCTGCACCATCGATTTCAGTGCTAAAAAAGTGGTTTACTGACTTTCGTTGTGGTCGCACAAGTACAAATGACGCTGAACGTTCTGGACGCCCAATTGAAGTCAATACACCCGGAAATGTCGAAAAAAATCCACGAAATGGTGTTGGCCGATCGAAGAGTAAAAGTGCGTGAGATTGTTGATGCCATAGCTATTTCACATGGCAGTGTTGTTTCGATTTTAAGTGATCAGTTGGGTTTAAGAAAGCTGTCTGCAAGATGGGTGCCGCGTTTGCTCTCAATTGACCATAAACGTAATCGTGTGACAACTTCAAAAGATTGTTTGGAGTTGTTTAATTGTGCTACGAATTGGTACTCAGTGACTATTTCTTATTTCTAAACCTAAAGCTCGGTGGAAAGAGATTTAGCTTCAACGATGAAATTATTGATCAAACAAATGCCTCGAAAAATCCTATTTTTTGTAAGAGATACAAAAATTGGAGTAAACGCTGAAAGGAGATCATGTTGAAAAATAAATTTTTGTTTTTAAAAAAACAACTGTGTTTCATTCAAAAAGTCACGGACTTATTGATCCGCCTCGTATATTTTTAAAATGAATATAAGACGCATTAAAATAATTATTTTTTTGAAAATGTATTACTTTCTTACATGGGGCAAATTAATTTAATGCCAATTATAATTTGTTGTTTAATTTTAATTTCCTGTCCAAATGCAAATTCAAGAAACTTTCAATACCATTGGCAATTGTACTTATTTTCAAATCATTTCCTTCAAATCTGGCAATTGTGGGTTTCAAATATTTTATACTGTACAAGTTTACGAAATTGAAAGTACTACGAGGCAATACCTATCGAAGCCACAAGCCTCTACATACAAAATGCTTTAAAAACAGAATTGCCAGCTGTCAAACAAATTAAAAATAATTAAAAGCATTCCCATATTTCATTACAATTGGCATCGGCTTCCACAACCTGCATTTGCATTGCCTGAGAAAATGCAAATTCAAAAGTTTTTAATTGCCATTGCGAACAATGGCAATTCTTTTACATTTGCATTAGATAAATTCATGGCAATTAAAAAAACCCATGTATGATTACTTTTAAACATAAAGCTACAAATATGTTTTTGTTGAAGTACCAGATGCCTCCGGTGGGAAACAACAATTTTCGGGTCGTTCAAATGGCCACTATCGGTGATACCAGCCGATATCGGTGAAACTATATGAGATAACGCAATTATGACGACGGATTTGAGTTCAGTGGACCCTAATTACCATAGATAATTACAAAATAAACTCCTAAACGCTGCTGATCTGCAATCAGTCAGTCCCAAACCTAGCCGACCTAACAAAGAAGATACAAAAAAGTTGGGAAAATTTTTCTTTATTTTTCAACATAATCTCCTTTTAGCTCGATACACTTTTTCCAGCGATATTCAATAGCTTCGATACCCTGTTTGTAGTAAGAACTGTGAAACTCCTTAAAAGCCATCCATCGCAGACTCCACCTTTTCATTTTTGGCAAATCTTTTACCACCGAGCCATTTTATCAAGTTTGGAAATAGAAAATAGTCCAAGGGAGCTAAATCTGGCGAATAAGGTGCGTGATGAAGCAATTCGTACATTAATTCATTAATTTTGGCCATCGCAATAGTGCAGGTATGAACTGGAGCATAGTTTTGATGAAAGAGAACACAATTTTTTCACAATTTCATCACTTAAACGCTGCAATAAATTAGCTAAATATTCCCCGTTGCTGTTTTTGCCATTCTGAAGATAATCAATAAAAATTATCCCATGCGCATCCCAAAAGACAGACGCCATGAACTTGCCTGCAGATGGAACCTTCGTCGCCTTCTTTGGACACGATTCTCAAATTCCAGCCCACTGCTTGGGCTGTTCCTTTGTATCAGGTGTGAAGTTTGTGGACCCATGTCTGATCCGTGGTATTAAATCGACGCAAACATTCGGCATTGTTGCGGTGAAATATCGCCAAACACTCCACTGAAACATCTTGATGCCTCGGTTTTTGCTCTATTGGCAGCAAACGTGGCACCCATCTTGCGCACTGCTTTCTCATCTTCAAATCTTCGGTTACTAAACGATGTATAGCACTTTTTTAAATGCCTATCATTTCAGCTAGCTCACGTACCTACAGCCAACGATCATCCAGTACCATTTTGTGGATTTTCTTAACCATGCCTGGCGTGGACACCTCAATTGGTCGACCACTACGGCGTTCGTCTTGGCAGCTCATACGGTCTCGTTTAAGTTCTGTTACCCAATATTTTATAGTCGTAAACGAAAGAGCAGACTCCCCCAGAGTAGAATCTAGCTCGGCTTTAATATTGCTTGGACTGGCGCCTTTCAAATGGAAATGTTGAATTACATAACGGTTAGCCACTTTTTCCCTGTTTGTAAAATTCACTGAGGTCGTTTACTTTTGATGGATCAAATAAAAATATTAAAAAAAACAACGTGACGCCTTGAAACTTAAAACATATTGTTACGATTAAGTAAAAGCTTTTACTTACTCTTAATGACCACACTAACAATATGTAAATAACAGGGGGATAACTGCTGCGCCTGAAAGTATGCATTGTAACAACATACCAGCTCGCTAAACCAGAATTCGACTCAGTTAAGATAATTCTCCACTATTCGAGGTTGTTCTACATTATTCCAGAGGTTGATTCATTAATTAGTAGAAAGATAACCAACAACGTCTAGAAGGTTCTTGAATTCGCTAGAGATAACTACATTTGAGTATGGTGAGTTCGTATAAATACCTGAGGTTTTTGGAACGGAGAGGTCAGTTTGTGATTAACCGCCGGAAAGTAAGTGAACTGTTGTACTATATAACTAAATTTAAAGAAAGTTAAACTGTTGTAATTATCGTAATTTAAAACTAACCTTGTTTTATTATTGGGAATAAACCAGCGCAAAAAGGACGAATAAGGAAATTCGTAACAATATGATTTATAAGGTCGGCGCTTTTGGCAAAATATTTTTTTCCAAACTTCTGGCACCATCTATACGTAATGTCGGTTACTTTTGGGACCGCCCTCTATATGAGTTCTGTTACTGGGCCCCAAGTTCGCTACCAGTTTCTCGATACTTTTGCCGATGTCTCCACAACTCGTTATCTATCGTTTCGTTATACTCGTTATATGGAAATTTCCACCCGTGGTTTTATCGCCTCTTAAGTAGAGTGTTCAATATACTGGTTTACAGGTTTTTATCGAAGATATACTGTTCTTGTTGCAAAGCAATGGGTAAATTAATTTATTTGGGTAAATTATTATATTTGATTAAAACCGATAAACCGTCACTATTGACAGTCTAGTCTTATTTGAAATAACGTGGAATGTGTTTTTTATGCAAAGTACATTTCCCAAAAATCCGATAAACCAGTATTGTGGACACTCTACTCTTAAGAGAAATCTTAACCGAATTTTATCGGTTTGAAGTGAATTCATGATAATGGTTTGGCGAGCTTGTATGTTGTTGCAAAGCATACTTTTAGGCGCAACATTAATCGCCCTTCTATTTGCATTCGGCCACAAATGTTAACTAAACCAAATGGATTGTCCATTAAGCATAAGTAAAGCTTTTAATCGTAGCTATACTCGTATAAGCCTTTGCCTATTTGGTACATTATTCATTTATAACTTAATAAATTGGACATTGACAGACCATTTAGGTTAGGGGCCTGGACAAATTTCACCAGCGTATTCCTTGGCTCATTTCATGCAAACATGTCCATCTACGACCATCCCCAACAATGCAAGGGGTGAAATGGCAGCGGTTTGGGAAAAAAAAATTCCATCTCAGTCAAATAGTCATAACTTTGGAACGGTAAGACCTCTGGGCTTCGGTTAGGTAATTTTGGAAACGTAAGAGGTTGGGCTATCTTTTAGGAGTTGTTACCTGCCGTCTGTGTGAGAAAATTTAGGTTATGTGCACGTTCTTATGTATTTTTCCCAATTTTTTTTTTGAAAGCTCTGTATATCGGCGATTTCACTTTTTTTAATTTTCTGAAGGGTCTCTTAAAGGCTTTTCCAACAAGCCCAAAAACTCCGACCACTGGTTCAGAACTTAGCAAGTTTACCCTAGTACCCTCCGACCACCAATCCGAAAAGTTAAAAAACCGCTGCCATTTCGCCTCCTTGCATTGGTCGTAGATGGACTTACTTTCATGAAATGGGCCAAGGAATACGCTGGTGAAATTTGTCCAGTCGTGACTGAACCACCCTGTATGTATCTCCAACCAGCTAGAACCTTTGAATTTACTTTCCACATGGTAAAACTCAGAATTCACTGAGAATTTTCCACCTACTACTTCAAGCAGAGTCTTGGTGGTGCTATTTTATGGGTTCCTTCTTCAAATGAATTTCGCACATGTTTATCCTTTTCCTAGAAACTAGAAAGTGCATAGATCTCTAACTGTGGGAAGCTCTCCCCTGTCCCTCCACGTAATGTAATGGGAAAATATTTATTTCAATATTAATTAACTTCTCGTAGGGTTCTCCCTATAATGTTGCCTATATCCTCAGCATTAAGGTGGACCTTGAAATGACATTTTTGCGATATTTTGGTAGATGAGGGCTCTATTCCGTGCCTTTTTGAAAAAAAATGGCAATGCCGAAAAAAAAAATTAAAAAAAAAAAACATTAGGGGTTGCGCACGAGCCGAGAAAAAGGTCCACTTTGCCAAAATTAGGGGGGAAATTGCCATAGGTCATCAGGGGTCACCCGTAGGGGGGAAGAATGTATGGCCGACCACCATTAGCTTTTTACCGCCAACATTTTCCCCCAAGACACCCACCCCCTATCTCCTCCCCTTAGGGGGGTCACCATACAAAAATGGAGGTTGCTCAGTATTTTCGAAAAACACCATAGTTCATCAGGGGTCACCCCTAGGGGGGCAAAATATATGACCGACCCCCAACATCTTTTCCGAACAAACTTACCCTCTATCTCCACTCCTTGAGGGACTCCCCATACAAAAATACTGAAAATCTATGTATTTACAGTTGCACAATATCGAGATTTTTTTGATTTTTTTTGATTTTTTTACAGAAATTCCACCAATATTCAAGAGTGGTCATTGTTTGGAAAGTCTTGAAAAATTTGAAACGCACACGTGCTGAATCAGGTACATAGGCACCCTTAGCAGATGCCCCCATTCATCAGTACCTGGCAGTAAAATATTGCAAAATACGTAGTAGTTATAAATAGCAGTTCATTCATCGATTGTTGTCATTCAACAAGTGCCGACGACCGCGAAAAGTAAATTGATTTTTCTCCCGTTTTTTAAAAGTTAAGATGACAACACGACTTAGATCGCGCGACGATATTTTTTTGATTGGTTATCCAAGCATGAATATTACAGGGAACAAATTACCGTCGAAGAAGCAAGTGCTAAGAATGCATTTCTTCAACATTCGCAAACGAAACATGTCGAAGAAAAATAGTGCGGTTATAGTCGCGGACGCAGTGATGATTTTTTGGCACCAAGTAGCTATTCCGACGAAAGCCAGAGGAGATGTTACAAGAAAAATAGCTGCGCTGCACGATGAGTGGGATGCTTTAAGAAAGTCATCTCACAGAAAGACTGAGTCCACTAGAAAAAAAGAGAATACGTTTTCTGATAGCTTGGATAATCTTTTCGACATCGCACACGCCAACGCCCTTTCTGCTAAAGCAAAGAGAAGATGGCCGGCCAGGAACTATGGGAGGTGTGGACGCTACTGATACTCGAACGAGGAAAAGAAAAGCTGAGCGCGAAGAACAAGAAGAGTTGCGACGCAAACGTGCAACGGAATCTAGTAGAGATCGGTTCGCTAAAGGCGGTAAGCTATTTCGCGCTTTGTGTTTTCGTCCAATGTTTATATTCAAATGAAATTCGTTCAATTGCAGTGGTTAAATTTTCAAGCAGTGATTCAAGCGATGATAATGGGAGACAGGACGAAAACTTTCCGACAGAAGCTGGCCCGTCAAATGTTGGTGACAGAAGAGGTTACTAACAATGTTTTACTGAACGAGTCCTATCAGCTTTGGACAAGTGCAAAGTGACTGACCGAGACGCGGTCGGCATTATGATAGCGGCGGCAGAAGCATTTGGACGCGATCCTCAACAATACACAATAAACCGTACGTCGCTTCGGAGATGTCGGCGTTCAAATCGAGAGAACATGCTGAGTTACGTGAAAGACCATCCGGAAGTAAGATCGCATAGATTTATTTGCTCTCATTCAGAATTCTTATTCTTCAACGCGTTTCATTCATCTCCAGCTTGTCCCAGCTAAATCCTTCGTAGTCCATTGGGATGGCAAAATGCTTTTGGATTTTGTGGGTACAAAGAAGGTGGACCGTCTACCGGTAATTGTCTCGTACGGAGAAAAAGAACAACTTCTTGGAGTTCCCAAAGTAGAAGATGGGAAAGGAAAAGGCCGGAGAATAGCACATGCCGTTTATCAACTGTTGGCATCTTGGCATATGACACATCGAATACAAGGACTTTCTTTCGACACGACATCAACGAACAGTGGCCCATTCTCCGGAGCCGCAGTTGCTCTTGAGCGGCTGTTGGAGAGAGAAATCTTATATTTACCTTGCAGACACCACGTATACGAACTGGTGCTAAGGGAAGTTTTTGAGACAAAAATGGGAAAGACCAGTGCACCAGGCGTTCCTTGCTTTGACCGTTTCAAACAGGAATGGGACGCTGTAAAGGTTAAACCATTCCATTCTGGCTTGATAGACGATCAAGTCGTCAGAAAAATTCCTGTGGCAAGGCAAGTCGGCATAAAGAAGTTTTGCTTAGATCAATTGAAGGAGAAACACCCTCGCGATGACTACAAAGAAATGCTACAATTAATTCTTTTGTTTCTGGGTGAAAAACTTGAGAATTACCATTTCCGACCTCCAGGACCCGTTTCCCATGCTCGATGGATGGCAAAAGCCATTTACAGCCTCAAGATGTTTTTGTTTCGGAGAACTTTTCACTTATCTGTATGTGAATTGAATGGTATTCGACACGTTTGTATTTTTGTGGTGCGACTTTACGTCAAGGCATGGTTTGGTTCTTCTCGAGCAGCTGAGGCGCCGAATCAAGATTGGAAGTTTTTGAAGGACATCGTCGAGTACAAGTCCGTTGACCAGGATTTATCTCGGGTAATGATAAAGAAATTTATCGGTCACCTATGGTATCTCGCCGATGAGCGAATGAGTTGACGGCCAAATGGCCCAAGCATTGCTAGAAAATGAGAATGACGAAGGTGAAGAAGATGAAGAAGACGAAAAAGGTGAAGAAGATGAAGAAGACGAAGAAGATGAAGAAGACGAAGAAGGTGAAGAAGATGAAGAAGACGACCCGGTTCCCCCAGCTCCTCGCGTCGTAATCAAAAGCACCAGCGTTAAAAAAATCGAGGTGAAATTCAAAGATGTGAATGAGGAATTCTTGGCTAAAGACTTGAGCAACTTCGTCTCTCATAATACCAAAAATTTATTTGTACGATTTGGAATATCGCAAGATTTCATTCTTGAAAATCCAGCAACCTGGAAATCTCGCGCAGACTATCAAGAAGGTCGTAGAATTGTAAATAACTTGCGCGTTGTGAACGACACTGCCGAAAGAGGAGTAAAAATGATACAAGATTATAATAGAATACTGTGTCAAGGCGAAGAAGAGAAACAGTATTTACTACATGTTATCGATTCTTACCGCAAGAAATACCCATCAGCGAACAAAAATATGTTAATTTGACTATATTATATTAAGAGTGCTTAGTAGTACTACTCAATTACAGCTTCTTTTATTTTTGTATGGGGAGTCCCTCAAGGAGTGGAGATAGAGGGTAAGTTTGTTCGGAAAAGATGTTGGGGATGAAAAGTTAATGGGGGTCGGTCATATATTTTGTAGGGGTGACCCCTGATGACCTATGGTGTTTTTCGAAAATACTGAGCAACCTCCATTTTTGTATGGTGACCCCCATAAGGGGAGGAGATAGGGGGTGGGTGTCTTGGGGGAAAATGTTGGCGGTAAAAAGTTAATGGGGGTCGGCCATACATTCTTCCCCCCTACGGGTGACCCCTGATGACCTATGGCAATTTCCCCCCTAATTTTGGCAAAGTGGACCTTTTTCTCGGCTCGTGCGCAACCCCTAATGTTTTTTTTTTTTAATTTTTGTTTTCGGCATTGTCATTTTTTTTCAAAAAGGCACGGAATAGAGCCCTCATCTACCAAAATATCGACACAAGGTCCACCCTACTCAGCATACGCGAGTAGCATGCAAATTTTGCTGATGACGGTTTAATTTGCAATGTCTGCAAATTTTCTCGTTCTGATTTTCATTTAGATTCATTAAGTTGCCGGTGACATTTTCCATTGGTTCGATGTGAATGTCGCCGACAGGTTATCACCTTGGCTACCAGTTGCCGGTGACATTTTACATTGGTTCGATGTGAAAGTCGCCGCCGTCTTAGCCGTATACAACATATCTGATGAATTGGAATTGCTGACGTTTCAAGGATAATGGGTACGACTCCCGCTGAATCCTAACTTAATATAATTCTCCTCTATTTCTACCCAACATGTCCTCCGTCAAGTTACATGTTCACTTTTCTGCAGATATTCGATTTACAAGAGTATTTTACTTGCAGTCCGTTCAACTGATGCCTTTCAGATATAGCTCGCGTTGCAGCTGAATTCAGTGTCACTATGTACCACCATGTAAACAGTTGCAATAGTTTTCTGGTCGTGGCTCTACATTCTACACAAGTATCATACAATGTTATCCTACATAGTGCGTCACGATAAAGCAATATAAATTTATCGAAAGTGCGCATCACCAACATAGGGTGCTTCAGATGGGTTTTGAACCATTAAAGAACTGCTTCCTATGTGGGTACTTTTCCTCCCATCAGTTTTTACACTTAAGTCGCTTTACATCATCGGTGGAAATTGTTTGCAGCAATTAGTTAATTTCATATCCTCTTTAAGGACGTGTTCATGTTGACACGAACTAAACACCGGCTGGCTGGTTCATTATCAGAGGATGTGTTGCAGTTGGAGTTTCGGTTAAATGGCTAGCAAGATAGGAATGATACGTGTAGTAACAACATTTGCTGAAATGGGTTGTGGACACGATGATTTGTTAACTGCGTCGATAACATTAAGGCATTCGAATCTATTTGTAACACGTGCTGGTATGAACAATACATGACTTGATAGATGAATGGATTAAAGCACCTCAGACATTTTCTCCATATCTTGGTATTCTCAGTAACATGTCACGTATGAGTATTTTATCAAGAATAAGCTCATGAGAAAATTGTTCTTAATACACCTTCGATTTAATGGAAATTCCAATTGGGTAGTAAATGTTTGTTTATTTGCATGTAGTACACTGAACGCAAAAACTTCGCAACAGGAATAAAAATAGGAAATACGAACAGGAAATTTTTGTCACAGAAAGTGAGCTAACGCCCAGTTGTACCACCGCAACGAAACTGTGTTCATTAACTGAAAGTGTTTAGTCACTGGAACGAAAGTTTAATCAATTCGTTTCATGACGCTAAATATTGTTGAGACGAATGCGTCAATTTCTTACTTACTCATAGTTTCAACTGAAAACTATGGAAAGACTAGTTGACCTTCATGTAAGGGGGAAGTTGACGCCAGACATCTTTAGTACGGCACAACGCGCCTACCTGAAAGGCAAATCAGTGGAAACGGCCTTGTATGAAGTGGTAGGTGTTATCGAGGACTCCATTCATTATAAGGATTACACCATGGCAGCTTTCCTAGGCGTGGAAGGAGCCTTCAACAATGCGAATATAGCATCCATACTAAACGCACGTGAAGGCATAGACTCACACCCTGGAATAACGAAGTGGACAGGAAATATGCTTAAGAGCAGAATCACAAACTCATATATGGGCAACGGTTCAGCAAGGAAACGAGTGACAAGAAGAACTCCACAAGGGGGAGTGAAATCATGGAAAGGGAAGTAAAACCATTGGCTCGTAGGGCTAGGAGTCAACCTGACGAAACCAGAACTAGTCCTTTTTACGAGAAGATACAAAATGCCGAATTTCCAACTCCTAACACTACAGGGAAAGATACTTAAACTGTCGAAAGAATCAAAGAACTTAGGCATTACCCTTGACTCTAAGCTGTCCTGGAAAAGGAATATGGAGAAAGGGGTAAGAATGCGTTATGCGCCTTCTATACCTGTAAGAAAATGTCCGGACGTAAATGGGGGTTACAACCGAAAATGATACACTGGAGTAGACAGCGATTATAAGACCGATACTCTCCTACTGATCAGTGGTATGGTGGGAACCGGTAAATAAGAATTCACACCTCTCACACCTGGCCAAGGTGCAGAGACTGACATGCGTCGCTATTACCGGCGCTCTCAGATCTGCCCCTCAAGTGGCACTGGAGACGATGCTGAATCTCCAACCGATCAGACGAATGCGCCAGAACGGGTTTCTGTGTGCGGGAAGACACTGCGACCCTGGACGTGAATATTCCGTTCGTGGATCTGAGGAACCAAGTCGACGAACTCAGAATAGCGTTAACCAAGTCGAGATGGGAATCGGTACAGAACTGTAGGATAGCTCGATCTCTTTGGCCGACCATTGATGGAATACGTACCAAAGGGCTGCTCTCTGTCTTGGGAACAACACACTCAGCAATCTCACAGGAGTCATAACTGAACACTGCGTGGTAGGGCACATGGCTGCACGTATGAAACTTCCATATGACGACTTTTGCAGAAGATGCTTAGATGAAGAAGAGGAGGAGTCAGTGCAGCCCTTGCTTTATTCATGTAGAGGACTGCAAGGGTATCGTCTAACCTTCCTGGGGGGCAGGCTCTTCCAAAGCCTCAATGACCTAGCAGACGCTCCAATTAAACCCCTCGTTAAATTCATTAAAAAATCTCGCTGGTTCAACAGAGCACAAGAGGAGCTCCTTTGAATTCTTTATGAGGGAACCACAATGGGCCGACATTACGGCCTCGGCTGAAATCGTTATTTGTTTCTAACTCCAATGATGGGCTTACCTTTCAACCTAGCCTAACCTACTTACTTCGGTGGCCTCAATCAACCCAGAAGGGTCAAGGCCTTACAAACTGAGGGTAAAATGTTTCTCCAACCGGCTCGATCTTCAGCTTTTCTCCTGCAGTTGGAAACAGCTAGCTATAGCAGGCAATATTCCAGCTGGTCTTTCCAGCGTAGTCTTGGTCATCCCATTTGTCGATGTCCTTCGAGTACGTCTTGGAATGCCTTTCGTAGTGGTTCATTCTGATCCATTCTACGATATGGCCTAGCCAGTGTAATCGCGCTATTCTGATACACATAACTACGTCGATGTCGGGATACAAATTATACAGATAGTGGTTCATCCGTCGTCGATACTATTTTTCGGAGCATTTTTCTCTCGAAGACACCCAGTGATGATTCATCAGCATGCGACATGATTCAGGATTCTGAGCAATAAAGCAAGACAAGTCTGATATAGTTAGATCTTCGAATACCGAATACCTGAGATAAGGGTTAAGGCGAATTGCGTGACTTTAACGCCAACTAGAGAAGCCTGGCAGAATGGGACCCTGGCACAAATATCAAATGGGACTCGCTACTACACGGATGGCTCACAGCTAGGGGAGAGAACGGGTCTAGGATTCTTCATCGAAAATCCAGCAACCGAATCCCATCTACGCCTCCCGGATCATAATACAAACTTTCAGGCGGAAGTTCGGGCGATTACGGAGTGTATCAAATGGCTCGGCCATAATACAAACCTAGCCGAGGCAAATATCTTCACGGATAGCCAAATTGCAATCAAGGCAATATCATCGGAAACTGTCACATCTAGAACGGTCCTTGACTGTAAGAAGGTTATAAACGATTATTCAACATCATCAACGAACGAGCGAACCTCCTAGCAACGAAAGCCAGGAAACTCCAAACAATGAGCCTAGAGGGAGCGAAACCCTTTGGGATGACGAAGGCTGAGTTGAGTAAATGGGCGGAGTAGGCACATAGAGTCCAGTGGAACCCGGAATCAATAGGCAGGATGACAAAGATCCTATGGGGAGAACCAGATGGATTGACAACAGATTGCTGAAACTGGAAAATCTGAAATGAGCAAGATGATGGGAGTCTTAACGGGGCATTTGGGATTACAGGTCCACCTGAACCGTATTGGACTAGTGGCGAATAGTGAGTGCAGGGCATGCATGGAGGACGATGCGACGATGGAGCTATTCTTGTGCTACTGTCCGGCCTTCACACAAGCTGGATCCAGCTATCTTTCGGACAGTACGATACCGGACATGACCAAACTTTTGGGTATGGACTGCAACAACTTAAGGAATTTTGTGAATATCACCGAATTCCTATTAGAGATATAGTAAATTAGTGGGGTAAACTTAGAGCGCACAACAGGTCTAATCAGCGGCTTAAGTGTATGTCTACTGACATTGGAAGGTTTAACACTCAACATCCCACCTCTCTTTTCAAACTAACTAACCTGAAGTCCTTGCTTTTCCCGAAGTAACACCTGTATGCAAGCACAAATTTACATCCGATGTCCAGGCTTACGTTATTCCTTCTGTTTCCGGTAGATCCGAAGTAAATAAATTCGACCACTACTTCCATATTATAACCCTTTCATCCAATCGGGTGGATGTTTTCCTGTTCGAAACCTTAAAGTTTGCTTTGTTCTCGTTTACTGCCAAATCCACTTTCTCGAACCCCTTTTTAATTTCTCGAAATCTCGCAGATTTCGCCGAATGATGTCTAACTCATCAGCATACGCGAGCAACATGTGACCTTTGCTGCTGATATTTGTATTGACTACAGCATTTCTCACGATGATCTCAGTAAATACGTTGAAGAGATCGCATGATAGGGTGTCGCCCTGCCTGAGGCGTGGTGTCATGCTAAGAGGTTCGGTGCGATCTTTACCAACATCTACTGACGATTTCGTGAAAAATTTCAATTGATGTATTTCAAATTTCAAATAGAATTTTCAAATTTCAATTGATGTATTTCAAATTCTAAATAGAATTTTTAAATTTTAATTGAGTTTTTTCAAATTTCAATTGGAAATGTTGTAGTGATTTCCATTGAATTGAAATTTTGATGAAGTACATTATCGATTTTTGTCTGCGACTGTCGAGAGATGTAAATCGAGGCAAAGATATAAATGAAAAATATAATGTCTGCCTTCAAATTCGTCCTTTTTGCGCTACCGTTAATTAAACAAGGCTCTTTTTAAATTACGATAAGTACAACAGTTTTACTTCTCACTATTTTACTCATCACTGTACAACAAGGCTCAAACTTGATATTACTAGTGCCGATGAACTATATCGTTAACCGTTTATTATTACTTTAAACACAGATACCATAACTCCTATTCGATGGTCGCGGGCTGTTTATATCAGTTGCATTTATTGCCACCTGGTTCTCCAGTTCATTGTGGTGGTATCTCCACCAGTTGTTATCTTTCGTTGTCATTATACTCGTTATCTCTAGATTTGCATCTATTTCCACAACCAGGGGTAGTCCAGCCTTTTCGAGATTAGTGGAGATTTATCGTGACCGAATTTAATCGCTATTGCAGCGAATTCATGATTTGGGTTTGGCGAGCTGGTAGTATGTTGCTGCAAGGCCTACTTTTAGGCGCTACCTTACTTTTACACTCGGCTGCAAATGTTAGCTAACCTGGCGTTTACACGGGATAGTTTTGCTCCGACAGTAGCAATACATTCACACAGTTTTACTACGCCATTACACTGTCTCTGATTTTTCACCGACAGTAACTTCGGCAAGAGATTTGACATAAGCGGCCAGACAATGGCTGAACTAGTAAAGGTTGGCGCAATAGAACAACTGATTTTACTTTCTTATGACTCCATCTGTTAAATTCAGTGTATTTTGTTGTTGTACTTTTTTGTTTACTGTGTTCTCTCATATGGACCTGTGTTGAATTTGATGATTAGTCATGAAACAAAAAACAAATGCCTGTTGTTGGTTCACACAATTACAACAAATCCTACTGCGTCAACCTTTACCAGTTCAGCCATCGGCCATATCGGTGACGTTTCGTAGTAATTTGATAAAAAAAGCAAAACATCGCAAACGACTTTACAAATTGGAAAATATATTTGTATTTGAAAATGTTGATAATTTTTATTGAAATATTGTTTGACAATACAAACATGTAAACATGAATACATGTCTAATTTTGCAGAGTACATCAGTTCCATTGTAATTTGAAGAAGTAAGACAAAACACAATGGCAAAAGAGCGAAGAAATAATAAAATCAGAGCACGAAATTTAACGAATCGACGCTGTCGGCGGTTGCTTAAAACTGTACTGCCTTTATAACTGGCTGGACTCGTACGTCACACAAACAATTTTTGTCTTTTGTGACAACTAATACATATTCTCAACTATCTTGTCTCAAACTGTCCCGTGTAAACGCACCGTAAGCCAACTAAGTTAGGCTTTCACATTAACATTATTTTGAATTATCCAAACTGATCTAGTAGAGGTTAACGCATTATAACAGCAGATTTTGCATTCTTATGACCCTAGCTGTCAAATTCAGTGTATTTTGTTACTGTACTTTTTTGTTTACTTTGTTTGGTCATATGAATTTGTGTTGAATTTGACATTTATAGCCTGTTTCTCGATGTTGAAAGAATGCATTCCCAACATTTGTAAGCGAAAGAAATCTGATTTGGGTTTCACTAATTCAACTTTATGCGAACGACGACTCGAACGACAAGCCGAAAGAAAATTTCGAATACGTAAAGGTTTTCATACAAAATTAGGTGTCTCTATTTCGAATGGGTTGTCAACACTGCGAATAGAAGTGTCAAATTCAGTCAAATTAAAATGTATGGCAAATTATAGTCTGAAAAGGTCATCGATGCAGCAGCTGCAGGCACTGGTCCACCATATGGAAAAACAACCCAGAGTTTGCTAGGGAAGTGCTGGTTTTTCGGAACCAGCAAATTTTCGGTGGTGGAGGAAAGGGGAAACGTTTGGTTTTAATTTTTTTAAATTTGTTAGAATACTTTTGATTTTTTACTTTGTTTTGGTTTGCTTTCCACTGACAGTCGGTATCAACAGATCGGCAGGGTTGTATTCAAGACTATACAATAAAGTAGTACTTTTTAAGGAAACTGTAATCAAATGAAAAATGTCGATCTGGCAATTCATAAATGCGCAATTACGTAACACATACAAATTGGCAGACGCAAGTGCATGAGATCGAAAACTTAAGAGATAGAGAAACCGAAATTGAATCGAATTCGAGTGACTGTCTTTCGTTTGCTTATGTTTTCATTCGACATCGAGAAACAGGCTATTAGAGTCATAGAAGAAAAAAAATCCCTGTTGTTGGTGCCCACAAGTACAACAAATCCTACTGCGTTAACCTCTACTATATCAGCCTTGGAATTATCCATTAAGCAGAAGTAAAGCATTTAACTGTAAAAATACGTATTCAAAACCATAGATACCAGATATTGCAACCAGGAGACTTAAAGAGATTGCAGATGCCATGGTGAACTTGATGCAACTTTAATGGCATATTTGAAAAAAAAAAAGTATTTCGAGTTTATTCGCATCATATTAAACCTCAAATTTTGTGAAAATTCAATTCCAATATCATAAGATTTAATTTCAACATCTTAAGACTTAAAATATTGTTTACACCTTGCCGTCCTTCAACGTCTACATGCTTGCGTTTCACAAAAGTTCTGACGTCTGTCTCGTAATAACACAAGAAACTTTTCACATTATAAATCAAGGGATCAAATTTTAATTACAATTATCTACCCAAATGAAGTTATAAATTACAGGGAATGACCAACATTAATTAAAATTCAACAGGTGGTTATGTAAATACGTGTCGAGCGAAGAGAAATGACGTTCTGAAGGATACTGTTGGTTAACGATAGGATGTAGGAGAAACTTAATTTGCAAAAAATTATTGAGATATTCGTACATTGTTCAAAATATATTTAAAGATAAATAATATTCGAAATGGTTATGAAGTAGTAAAACAAAATCTAAATTTTCTTGTGACTTTCTCACCTCAATCTAAATAATTATAATTATATAATTCTAATTACTTTATATATTTTAACAAACACAAACAGTGATGTGCTCGAAAGACATTAGCAATCATATCACCAACTACACGATGAAAAATTTGTGTTTTTTTGTTGTTTGGATGCAAATGTAAGTATAACATGTTTGTAGCTTGTCGCAAATATTGTATACTTGTGTCCAAACACATTGTGTTTGCTATTCAACATTACATGTTGGAGAAACAATGATTAATATGTTATTTTTTGTCTACCAAATATGGCTTTGTTTGTTGAAAAAGTATGAAATCAAAAACATGATAGACAACAAAAAACACCTGATCTTTAGTTCATAAAATCAATGTTCCAAACATATACATGTTACAGGGTTCGTTTTTCAGCGTGTAGCGAACAGTGCAGTTAAATAGTTTTAAACTTATTGATCAGAACTTTTTCGTTTATTTTGAATGAGCTTTCTTCCAAACAGTGAAGAGATAGTAAAATAGTCTGTCGCCTTATCTAAAGCACACTTTGGACACAAATAGTCCGGTGACTAATATCGAAAGAGGAGATAAAGCGGGAGATGACTGTTTCGCCCTAACTCAAGTATGAGGAATCGAACTGCATCATTAGTTTTTTAAGTCATAATTACGGCTTCATGCAAAATATATTTAGCCTCGCTTTTCAACACTACGCGTATTTTTTTTCGTTGTACTGTTTTCTGCGTAACCCATCAAAAAGTAGACGAGAGTACATTTTTTCAACCATTGTACAATTTTTGTATTTTTTGATGTTTTTCTTTTGTTCAAAACCCAATTAAACAAAGTGGCTTCTATCCAAAAATTGTTTCAGTGTAGAAAAAGTAAAATTAATTAAAATTGATAATTAAGTGGAATTTGAAATGAAGATAAGCAAATAAATATAGAGAAAGGCCTTCTCTTATTTGGCGAAAGAATCTGATTACAGGCAATTTGCGAACAGAAAAGTCAAAGAAAGTCAGAAAGTTACTTTTCTGTGGTTGTTCTGAATCAAAGACCTCCAAAAACATGGTTTTAGAGGTAAGCTTTGTTCCCAAAGGTTAAAGCCCAAAATGTTTGGAACAACTGTGTTAAAGAAAGTTTACCGGTACAACCAACCAAATAGAAGTTAGTGGCTGTCAAAGTGAATCAAAATCGAAAAATCAAAAAAAAATGCACTTTATTAGTCAAAATAAAAAAAGAAATTTGTATGAAACTAATGATGGAGTTTGATTCCTCGTACCCGAATTAGGGAAAACCCGTTCCCTCACGCCTTGCCCTGGAAAATTGTTGCCTAAAACTATCTCAGTGTGTTTAGGGTTACTCCACCAAGATGTTAATGAGATCGCACAATAGCCCATAGCTTGGCCCAACATCCATGGACCTAGCCCAACATCCATGGACTTCGTCAAGGTTTTATCCAAGCTTAATTCACGATTTGGTTTTAAGTACTTGGCACCATTTGACAGAAACTGTAACAAGGTTTCGTCGAAAGCAGAGGTATGCCATAGAGTAATACTTAAGAGTTTCCATTACTCTCTTCATGACGACGAGGTAGTAGGCCATTTCATAGAGGTTTATTTGCTGCGGTATTTTACCAATTTTACACTTTCGTTGGACATAAAACGGACAAAAATCAAAGGGAATGCGTATTTTCTTTTAATACAAACAACATAGAACTTCGTTTAGCTGTCATTAGCATCAATAAACACTATTTAGAATTAGTTCCTGTCTTCTTTGCTCTCTCATTCTCCATCATCGGCCTAGTACCTTTTCGATCAGCTGTGCCATAGAAACCCCCTGGCCCAGTCCTGTCCGGGGTCTTTCGTTAGGATCCACTAATCCTTTCGAAACAAGAACAAAATGGTTTATTACCCTCTCTGGGGTTAAATTCAGTTGATTTATTAATTTTCTTTAGATACAAATTAGTAGAGTTGAGTACTTCACGAACGAACTAGTTCAATTGAACGAACGATTCACTCTTGTGAACTAGATGAACCAGTTCACACTGTTCCGCTCGTTTGTTTCAATAGTTCCCTCTCTGGGGTTAAATTCAGTTGATTCATTAATTTTCTTTAGATACAAATTAGTAGAGTTGAGTACTTCACGAACGAACTAGTTCAATTGAACGAACGATTCACTCTTGTGAACTAGATGAACCAGTTCACACTGTTCCGCTCGTTTGTTTCAGTAGTTCGCTTGTTTCAGCAATTTTTTCTATTTCAGCCACCGAGCAATAGAGAAGAGTTTCTATGCCTCTCTTCGCGTTCTCTTAATGACGACGAGTTGCTTTGGTAATTTACTGTTTGGTTGGACATAAAACGGACAGAAACAAAAAGGATTGCGTATTTTCGTTCGATTCAAACAACATAAAACATAATTTAGATGTCATTAGTATCAATCAAACACTATTTAAACTTAGTTTGTTGCATGTTGCATGGTCTATAATCTGTATTAAACCATTGCATGGAAACCATTTGTTGGTATTCGAGAAAATAGACACACATTCAACAACTTCACTGCACTTACTCAACGTGTTTTAAATAGAAAACTGAAGTTCCACTACTTTCTTGGGTGAGAGAAAATCAGAGTAAAAACAAACACCAGCGCACTGAAATGTTTGGTTTAAGTGGAACGGTCAAAGTAAAACAAACGACTTGTAAGAGAGAAGTAATCGGCAACAAAAGACTCTAAAACAGTGTACCCGTTAAAGCAGACAGCGAGTGAAGTAAAAATGCAATTGTTATCTTTCAAAATTCATCTATATTTACCCTTGTACATTGGTAGTTCAATTTAAATAAAATTCAATTAAGATTACAATGTTCTTATGATTATTGCAAAGCAAAAAATAGCAACAATTATAACTGTATACACCGAACAAATCATAACTTTTCGAAAACTTGCTCACTTTTGGAAGACTTGCTCGCTTTTCGAAAACCTGCTCACTTCTCGTAACAAGTCCCTAAAACCATAAAAAAGCGAATCAGTGAAATTGTGATTTGACAGATCCGTCTCGAACTCGTTACGAGTCCGTAAAAACATAATAAAGCGAATCAGTCAAATTGTGATTTGGCGGATCCGCCTCGAACCCGTTACAAGTCCGTAAAACATAAAAAAGCGAATCAGTGAAATTGTGATTTGGCGGATCCGTTTCGAACCCGATACGAGTCCGTAAAAAAAGAAAAAAAGGAGAACAGTGAAATTGCGATTTACAACGGTAATATTTATAAGGACCAGTCAATATCAACAGTGGTGGACTTCGCTAAGAAGTTTTTCCACTACGCTCATGATCGTATTTCTAAAAGAATTACTAAATAAGTTAAATTTCAAATTTAGATAAAATTCACGTGCAAAACTTAACGAATATGTCCAATAAATAGTATTAAATATACAGAAATTCCTATTAATGCAAATGGCACTCAGATTGTATCCGTTTCGAATGCGCAAAAATTGATAAAAGCGAATCCGTCTCGAATTCATTTTATGTACAAAAAACGAATCCGAAACGGATTCGAAAATGAAGTTCGTTACGAGTTCGAGACGAATCCGAGAAAGTACAAATACGATTCACGTTTTCGAGAGGAATACGAATTCGTTTCGAATCCGCAAAAATGTACCAAAAGGAATCCGTCTTGAATTCATTTTATTTCCACAAAACGAATCCGAAACGGATTCGCATATGAAGTTCGTTACGAGTTCGAGGCGGATCCGAAAAAGTACAAAAAACGATTCGCGTTTTCGAGAGGAATTTCATACGAAATCGAATTCGTATGAGTACGTGACGAATGTTCGTTTCGGATAAAATGTCGGCAGAAACGTACCGCATTCATATGGCACATTGGGCTAACACTGACGTTATCGTTTTGTATTTAACAAATTCTCGCTTCACTGCACCCGTTTAATGAGTGCAGTCGTATAGACAGTGTTTTGCAAATGTATTTGTGCAATACTTCCCAGCAGCGGAATTCATGTCTTTCTAAATTCCTTTCCTTTCTAAATTATATGCAGTGAGATTGGTGAGGAAGGCCTTGCTCTCTCCTTCCTATGAGAAGGCCTACAATAAGGCCTTTAAAATAAAGGCATTCAGTAGTTGTGTATAATAAAGGCCTACCAGAAGGCCTGTAGAATATTTAATTGTTGTTCACTGTGATCAAAATTATTTCTGTTTTCTTCTATTATATTATTCGACATATCTTTATTGCTGCCTCTTAACTTCTTTAGTATACATATTTTCTTTTTCAAATTTTAAATGTCTTTTTATTGCACTTCGGTTTGTAATTTTGCTATTGACACTCATACAATATTTTCGTAGACAATTTAATGTATATTTTCTTTCGCGACTAAAACACAACTAAACCCTCTATTGACAAATGACGTCGTTACAAACGTTTCTGGAATTTTAACTAAAGGGACTAATTCGATTTTTTTACTATACTTTTTCAAAAATCTTCGCTTGCACATAACATTCTTTGAGCACGGAATATCAATGTCTTGCATACACACACTTATATATTTTCGAAATATTCGCTAGCATCAGACATTCAACAGGAATGGAAAGGCAACGTCTAACAAACATAAACACCTTCTAAATTGCCTTCTATAATCAAGCAGTATTTCATGCCTTCGGAACGACTGTTGACTCAAGGTTGAGGGGAATGAAAAAGCAAGGCCTTCCTTTTTGTATAAGGCGTGTAGCGTAATTTGGAGAACGTCTAAGAAGGCCTTCTCAGAGTAAGGCATTGACAGTTTCGCTGCTGGGTTTAATCTGTATGTCTTCTTTGGTCTCTCATTCTACATCATTTCCCTACTAACTTTTCGAACAGCTGTGTTATAGAAACCCCTGGTTGAACCAGAAAGAGCGCTCACTTGAATGAACTAAAATTCCCAACTCGACAAAATAGATTAATTTGCAGAAGCAACATCAACAGTTTCACCCATTTAGAAGACTTGTGTTGGCTTGAGAACACTCGCCTCGGCGTGGAAATCGCAGCTGCGAGGCCAAGACGTTAATAACAAATGATCGATTGTTTGATGGGCCGTGTGACATGGTGCGACATCCTGCTCAAACCAAAGATTATCCAAGTTCATATCTTCCATTCCAGCCCACAAAAAGTCCGTAATCATGGCAGCATTTTCGAAAAAAAGCGAATGATGCCACCATTCCAAAATCCACACCAAACTGTCTCTCTGGGGATGCATTGGCCAATGAAGTTTGAAGACATCCATTGTTTAAAGCCTCCTCCGGAGGTATAAAATTTTAATATTTCTGCAATTGGACGCACCGTTTCCGAGTTATTGCCATTTTTGCATTTCTGCGATTTTCTTATCTTGAAAATTTTTTGAAGAAAAATTCCTCCATACAAATTGGACCACTTTATAAAAAACACTTAGAAGCCCTCAAAAATTAGTTCTCTCTTCGATTCGACACTCCGTTCCCGAGATATAGTCTTTTTCCTAACTTTTTCATATTTTCGATCAGGGTAACCCATTACCATTACCCATCGCCGTGGGTAATGAGTAAAGACCGCTTACTCATTCTCCATGTGTAATGGGTAATTCCTCATTGTCGTGGGTAGCTACCCACTATTTACCCCATTACCCTATGGGTAGTCGTGAAGGGTAATTCCACAATTTCGTGGGTAGCTACCAATTATTAGCTACACACATTTCCACGGTGATGTTTATGGGTTACACATGGGGTAAATAAGAACTCTGCTGGAAAGTAGAAGTGTCCACTGGCAGGGTTCGTATTTCGCGGGTAATCGGTCCCCATTTTTGATCGAAAATATGAAACGTTAGAATATCTTGGAAACGGAGCGCCCAATCGAAAAAAATAACCAATTTTTGTGGTTTCTAAGGGTTTTTCATAAAGTCGTCCAATTCGAATGGTAGCACTTTTTTTTGAAAAATCGCCAAAATAAGAAAATCGCTAAAATAATAATCGAAAAAATAATAATAATAATTTTACCTGTATAGGAGGCTTTAACCAATGGGTAATGGGTTTAATCGCTAAAACTAAAATTTTTCAAACAAATAATCGCTAAAACGCCCTCATGTTTATATCATAAACTGCTCCAATTTGTATGGAAGAATTTTTTTTCGAAAAATCGCCAAAATAAGAAACTTGCTAAACTAAAACAGTGACTACAACTGGAAGCGGTGCTTCGATTTAAAAAAAAATACAAATTTTACATCCATAGGAGGCTTTAACCAATGGGTATCTTCAATATGGCATCACTATTTTAAAAGAAATCTCTAAAACTAAAATTTTTCAAACAAAAAATAGGTAAAACCCCAGGGTTTTTCATAAACTGCTCCAATTTGTATGAAAGAATTTTTTTTTCCAAAAATCGTCAAAATAAGAAAATCGCTAAAATAAAAAAGTGGCTATAACTGGAAACGGTGCGTCCAATCGAACAAAATAATAAAAGTTTACATCAATAGAAGGCATTAACCTCTTCAATGGCATCACTTTTTTTAAATCGCTAAAACTAAAATATTTCAAACAAAAAATCTCTAAACCGCCCTCATGTTTTTATCTCGGAAACGGAGCGTCCAATCGAAAAAATAACCAATTTTTGCTGTTTCTAAGGGTTTTTCATAAAGTGGTCCAATTCGTCTGGAAGAATTTTTTTTACGAAAAATCGCCAAAATAAGAAATTCGCTAAAATAAAAAAGGGACTATAACTGGCAATGGTGCCTCCAACAGAAATAATAAAAATTGTACCTCCATAAGAGGCTTTAACCCATGGGTATCTTCAATATGGCATCACTCTTTTTTTTTAGTCGCTAAAGCGAAAATTTTTCAAACAAAAAATCGCTAAACCGCCCTCATGTTTATATCTCGGAAACGGAGCGTCTAATCAAAAAATCACAAATTTTTGGCGGTTTCGAAGGGTTTTTCATAAACTGCTCCAAATTGCATGAAAGAATTTTTTTTCTAAAATCGCCAAAATAAGAAAATCGCTAAAATAACAAATTGGCTATAACTCGGAAATGAAAATTCGAATCGCAAAACTAATAATTTTTTTTTAATTACAGAGGAGGTTTTAGCCAATGGATGCCTCCAATATGGCATCACTTTTTTTAAAAAAATCGCTGAAACTAAAATATTTCACACAAAAAATCGCTGAAACGCACTCGTATTTATATCTCGGAAATTGAGCGTCCAATCGAAAAATATCCAATTTTTGCCGGTTTCGATGGGGTTTTCTTAAACTGCTCCAATTTGAATGGAAGAATTTTTTCTCAGAAAATCGGCAAAATAAGAAAATTGCTAAAACTGGCTATAATAAAAGTGTCGAATCGCAAAAATAAAAAAATTCTTTAACTCCAAAGGACGTTTTAACCAATGGATGCCTTCAGTATGGCATCACTTTTTTAAATCGCAAAAACGAAAATTTTTCAAATAAAAAAATCGCTACAACGCCCTCATGTCCGTATGTCGCAAGCGGAGCGTCCAATAGGGAAAATAACCCATCTTTGCAGGTTGTCCATAAAGGTTGTTCATAAGGTGGCCCAATTCGTATGGAAGAATTTGTTTTTCGAAAAATCGCCAAACTAAGAAAATCGATAAAATAAAAAAGCGGCTATAAATCAAAAAACAATGATGCCATATTGAAGACATCCATTGGTTGACACCTCCTTTAGAGATAATAAATTTATTATTTTTGCGATCCGACACCTCCAATGGACGTAAATTTGTTATTATTTCTTCGATTTTATTTTAGCGATTTTCTTACTTTTGCGATTTTTCTAAAAAAAATCTCCCATAAGAATTGGACCAGTTGTTGAAAACCCTTAGAAACTGTAAAAATTGGTTATTTTTTCGATTGGATGCTGCGTTTCCGAGATATAGAAACTTTTTCATATTTTCAATCAAAAATTGGGATTACCCATTGTCATGGGTGGCTACTAGTACCCTGCATGAATGCACTCTCTTTTAGAATACATTCATTATCTCACTGTACCATTACCAACGGTCCGAATAGTGTAAACAACGAAATGAAACGATACGTTCCTGTGTGCTCTTGGTACGAATGTTGTATGAATCTCTGCTCAGTTAACTACTCTGTTCGTCTCAATTCTGTTACGACAACACAACATTTTACTCAATAAATGTTCGTGAATGTAAAAAAACATTCGAATACATAAGAACTATTCGAATGAAAAAACGGTAAATTATGAGTGGTTATGGTTCTCATTTGCTTTTTGGTCAATGAAAAGATCAGCAACATTGCGTCAAGACTAAAGAAATAAATATTCGTTTTTTATGAGTCTAAATATAAATCGATGAAGTAAATTATTTTAAAAATAATTTATTAAACATTAACAATATGTAGTCCTCAACTCAGTCGGCCGCTGTGGGTGAAGAAAATAGTATTGTTTCTTGAATTTCAAGGGGTGAACTCGTTTTGAAGGAGAAAATTGGGTTGGGAAGTTTTTTCCTTAATTGTGGGTGGAAACGGGAAAGAAATGAAATATGTCAGTTGCAATAACAGCAAACAAATTTTGAAACATTCAACTTCGACATCAAACCTAGTGAGGCATAAGTGCTACATTTTTAAAATTTACTTAATTTTAATCATATTCTTTATTCCAAAGAAATTAGAACTTCAAATTAGGGCTGCGACATCGACCTCAAAACATCGATGTTTTTCAACATCGATGTTTCAAATGAGAAACATCGATGTCGATAAAACATCGGTTAAAAACATCGATGTTTCCAAACATCGATGTTTCTGCGCACGTATTCTTTTCCCTCTGACATTGACTAAAAAAAAAAATGTCGTCAAGTGAGAAACATCGATGTTGATCCAACATCGGTTACAAATGTTTCTGCGTGTTTTGTTTTCCCTGAAGTGCAGTTTTATATATGTCATGTCGACGATATTAAGCAAAAACATACAAAAGTTGATTAGTACTGGTTTTTTATTTTTATTGCTAAAAAACTTTAATAAAAAACATCGATGTTTTCAAAATAAAAAATTTATAGAAAAAACATCGATGTTTTCGAATTGCTAACAAAATTATATAAAAAAAACATTAATATTTTCAAACATCGATGTTTGGATTTCGCTTTTATATATGACGTGCCGGCGTATATATCACCCTATTGGTCGATATAAAGCAGAAACATACAAAAGTTGATTAGTACTGTTTTTTTATTTTTATTGCTAAAAAACTTTAATAAAAAACATCGATGTTTTTTCTATAAATTTTTTATTTTGAAAACATCGATGTTTTTTATTAAAGTTTTTTAGCAATAAAAATAAAAAAACAGTACTAATCAACTTTTGTATGTTTTTGCTTTATATCGACCAATAGGGTGATATATACGCCGGCACGTCATCTATAAAAGCGAAATCCAAACATCGATGTTTGAAAATATTAATGTTTTTTTTATATAATTTTGTTAGCAATTCGAAAACATCGATGTTTTTTCTATAAATTTTGTTAATTTGAAAAACATCGATATAAAAGGCAGCACTAATAAAGTTTTGTATATACTATTTGCCTTTATATCGACGAATAGGGTGATTTGTATATTGACAACACATATCTACAAGAGAATTTCAGCAAAAACAAAACAACGATGTTTTTATTTAGTTTGTTAACAATTCGAAAACATCGATGTTTCTCATTTTATTTCTGCAAAATTAAGACACCCCCAAAAACATCGATGTTTTTGAATATTTTAAGCATAAAATAACTCCAGTATACATAAAATAACTCCAGTATAAATAAAGTTTTGTATATCGTTTTGTAAACATCGATGTCGGTAAAAACTTCTACGCCGATCGTTTGTTACTTCAGCCGCGCCATTGAATCGATGTAACATCGGTCAAAAACATCGATGTTTTCGCTCACGCCGCCGATGAGTTTGTGACTAAAAAAAAAAAAAGGTCCTCAAATGAAACACATGCGAAGCCGACAATTTAATTTTGCCTCGGCTCACAACCAGTCCGAAAGCAAAAACATCGATGCAAACATCGATACAAAACATCGATGTTGGAAAAACATCGGCACTAAGACATCGATGTTAAAAGTACTCGATGTTTTAGAAAAACATCGATGTCGATGTCAAATCATACCAAAACAGCATTTGCTTTAGTTACTCTTTTTTTTAATACATATGTATGTATGACTCATGAATACATCTCATTATTCGAATAGTTCTGCTTGTCTCTAAAGACCTTTTACTCAATCTAGTTAATACTCCTTCATACAAGAACTCTATGCTCGGTTTCATTGTGTTTCGTACCCGATGCAATACGCTGAGAAGAATGGTTGTATGTACCGTACTCTAACCGCTAGAATGAGAACATTAAAACATTCAAAAAACATGAATGTATTTGAATGTTTGAAAATCTATACTCATGCAGCTCTCTAGTAGCTACCCATTATTTTCCCCATACCCTGTGGGTAATGGGTAAACGTTCATTACACATTCCCCACGGCGAGGTGTATGGGTTACACATGGAGGGATAAATACGAACTATGTCTGTCCACTGGTGTTATAGTTTAAAATATTTATTATACAAAAATCGCTTAAAAGTTATGCGAAAGTAACTTAACTGTAAAATTCTTCGATTTTGTTATATGTAATAAAAAAATTCATATTTTTAAAATAAATATATTTTACGAAAATTGTTTAAATGTTATGCAAAAGTAACATTCTACGATTTTTTTTTTATAAAAAAAAGCGACCACAATTTTTTTTTATAAAAAAAAAGCGACCACAAATTGTACTCTCTTACGGCTTTGTGAAACTACTACAGGAACCTGAAGCTCGAAAATCAGTCTGTATGAAAATTTAGATTCATGCGACGGATCTTTAAACCCGTACGAACACAAACATCTTTATCCATTCGTTTATTTTTAATTCGTCTCTTGGAGCAACAACAATTTGTACCCGACAAGCAGACAACCATTATTCAATTGTGACCCGCAATTAAGGGATGCGATCAACCTTTCAGCGGAGAGTACAAGATCGCCGAGTTCCTAACCTCACAACATTGTATATACAATAAGCTTTGGCACAAAATTACATATGAGAAGTAGTAAGTACATGAAATGAAGAAACTCACTCAGTGAAGGTCATCATTAGCAGGCCACTAGAATGGTATGTTTGGGTTGTGACACATCCATATGTACATAACTTCATACATACTTGTGCATTCATGCTTTGTGGAGAAGGAGCGTGTTTTGGTTTTTTGCAGTTTGGTGGAGGGTAAGAAGTGGTGTCATAACTTTTTTGTGATGAGACAATTGGCGACGTGACAATTGATTTGTTATTGCTGTTGTTTTGAAGGCGCAAACTATTTTGTTTACATAAAACTTAAATGTGTATTTTATTTTAATAAATCAACTAGAGGGATGCCAACCCTTTTGGTTTTATGCAAACTCCGGGGTTCTCAAAACGTTGTGGGATGATTGCAAATTCGTAGATTTTGTGCTTTAATAACAATTTAAAAACAAGTCTAAACCAAATAGAGGTTTGCAATTATGTACTTTACAAAAGAAGTAAAAAAATTGTTTGTGCATTTCGTCCTACTCTTGTGTAAACTTTGAAAAATAGTAATTTGCAAAAAATGTATGGGTTCGCTTTTTTTTTAAATATTTGTTTAAATTTTTAAAATTTGACACAATACATAGAAATAAATATTTTTTTTTTTTGCAAAACAAAAAAAAAATATGATCACGTAAAAATCAGACAAACTAAAAGAAAAACGAAACAGAATTTGTTTAACAGTTAAATGTAACAGTTATCCGACATTATACACTGTAGGTATAAGTAAGCATGTACCACAATTTAATTTTTTGGAACGAAGTACCTTATCCTAAGTTGAGGTATGGGGGCTAAATGGAAAAAAAATTAAACAACTTTTGGTTAACAATAGAGGGGGCTAACAAAAGTTCGCTTAGTTGCTGTCATATTATAAGTTTTTAATAAACCAAAAATTACATACTGTTTGTTATAATCTTACAATATATCACTCTAATTTTCAGAAAGATCGTTTAAAATGGAGACCAGAAAACGTAAAATTAGTGAAGCAGTGTCAGTGGATATCCCTGTGCCAACGCAGCAAGAAATTCGGTTTGCTATTCCTTTTGGATTTCGGCGTAATCTCAAGCCTGTGGAAATATTTAGTGAATGTCAAACAGCGTTTGGAGTGTATGCTCCATCCCTTGTGACGATTTCAAAGTGGTTTCGGAGATTCCACACCGGTTATTTTTCTGTGGAGGACGAACCTCGGGAAGGCCGTCCCAAATCTGCGACTGACGATGTAAATGTAGCGCTGGTGAAGTCTAAAATTGCCGCAAATCCAAGATTGACCCAGGAAATGATTGCTGAAGAACTGGGCTTGAATGACATGGCTGTATCGCGAATTTTAAAAAATTATCTTGCATACACGTAAAAATATGCACGATGGGTTCCTGGAATTTTAACTGAAGCTCAAAAAGAGGCACGTGTGCCTTTTGCTCAATATTTTGTTGACAAATTCAAAAACGGAAAGTCTTCCACTTTTCAGAAAATTGTAATAGGTGATGAAGCATGGTTTTACAAGTGCGATCCTGAAACCAAACAACAAAGCATGGTATGGAGCCCAGAAGGTGGAAATTTGTAGATTTTGAAGACTGTTTTTCAAGGTGGATTTAACGACTTCCAGAATGTATCCCAATAAATGGCGATTACGTTGAAAAAATACAAAGAGATGAAGAATAAAGATATAAAATCAAAACATTTTTTGTTTAGTTTTTTCTACTCTATTAAGCGATCTTTTGTTACCCCCTCGTATTATGCTAGAGCCCAGTATTATCAACCATATTTTGTACTTTTGCTTTGGTTTGTGTCGAGACTAACATATGTTGGGAAATTTCTTGTTTAATGGGAAGTTTTCTGGGTGGAGCCTGTAACCAATATTTACTATATAGGGTGGTTCAGTCACGACTGGACAAATTTCACCAGTGTATTCCTTGGCTCATTTCATCAAAATATGTCCATCTACGACCACCCCGCAAATGCAAGAGGGCGAAATGGCAGCGGATTGAACATTTTCGGATTGGTGGTCGGAGGGTACTAGTATAAAACTGCAAAGTTCTGAACCAGTGGTCGAATTTTTTTGTTTTTGGGCTTGTTGGTCATTAAAAAAAGTGAAATCGTCGAGATACGGAGCTTGAAAAAAAAATTTGGGAAAAGGACATAAGAACGTGCACATAACCTCAATTTGCTCATCCAGTTGGCAGATAACTTATAGTTTTTTGCTCTTAAAAAATATACCTACCTCTTACCTTTCCAGAATTACCTAAACGAAGCCCAGAGGTCTTACCATTCCAAAGTTATGACTATTTTAAGGATGTTGCGAATGTTAGTCTAGCGAATAAAAATTATTTTGTTTTGCGAATGCGAATAATACTTACTTAGGTTCATTAAAAGACAAATTAGCTCGTGTATAAAAAGACATCGTTGTTTTATTTAAATTCAGTACGATATAATGTTATAATAGATTTAAATATACACACAGAGAAGAGATTCGTTGGCACGAATATTTTTACAGTGAACTAAAATTTGGCGGTTCCTTGGACTATATCTAGCAATATGTCAAAAAAAGTGGTTTTTCCAATTTAAAGATATATGTACCAAATTGTATGTACTGATTTGGGGATACATTCGGCTATCTGAAATGCTCATTAGTGTGGCCCTCAATTACATGATATGTGAATTATAGGGTGTTCTTGTTGTCATTGATTTTTCAACTGATTACGAATTTTTTCCTGTAATTTTATTAATATCCGAAAAACTGGAACTTTTTAATTTTTTACAATAAACTGGGTTAGTAGCCTTTCATTTAAGATGAATATTTCATTCGTACACTGAGAGAAAAAAAATTATTGTAATAATAAGTGGTAAAGGTAGATTTACGACTTTTTCATTTAAAATGGCACAAAAACGGCTAAAGATTTTTGGCCAAAATTTTCTATTTCTCGTTTAGAACCTTAAAATCTTAAATTCTACCAAGGCGCTTCGCAGTACAATGTTTCGTTTGGAAAAAAAATTGAAAAAACTTCAAGAAAAATTTAAAAAATCCAAAATTTTTAGCTTTTTTACCTTCCTCAACTCATAACGTCCAAACTAAGCTTTGTGACGTGAAGCGCCTTGGTGGAATTTTAGATTTTAAGGTTCTAAACGAGAAATAGAAAATTTTGGCCAAAAATCTTTAGCCGTTTTTGTGCCATTTTAAATGAAAAAGTCGTAAATCTACCTTTACCACTTATTATTATAATAATTTTTTTTCTCTCAGTGTACGAATGAAATATTCATCTTAAATGAAAGGCTACTAACCCAGTTTATTGTAAAAAATTAAAAAATTCCAGTTTTTTTTTTTTTTAATTTAATTTTTTAATTTTTAAGCCCACGAAAATGGTTAAACTGTGTTATATTTTGAAATACAACTCATTTTAAAAAAAAAACTCGTGGAATAAATATTGTTTCTGAGTCCCCAAAGATTCATATTCAACAATAAAAAAGTTCTTTTTCGCAAAAAGTCGTTTTTGACATATTGCTAAATATATCACAATATTCGGTTGTGATTACCAATAATTGTGTTCTTTATCCCCAAATGTTGTGCATATCAATTGATTTGTAATTCAGTTTTTGGTTGCAAGAACTGAAATATTTAGTTGAATCCACAGCAACAATAAATAAATGTGATCTGTCGATCGAGATGTAGTTGTAGCAATCACCTTGTATTGTAGTGGTGAATATTCTATTAGTTGGATGAACGGAAAATTTAAAAACTAATTCGGTTATACCAAATAATATATTGGTATGCTCACCTAAAGTAATAATTTGAATTTGATGGCTATCACAACCATTTAGTGATGCTTTGACCCATTATGAATTTATAGAAAAACGTAGAAAAAATATTTTTTATTAAAATTGTGTATTTTACATTTAAATATAAACAAAATTATTATTATTTATAACCAGGGTTCGTATTTCGTGCCCATTTTTGATCGAAAATATAGAAACAATTGTTTGAATGCGTTTGTGAAGGCGTCAATACGGGCGTCATATTCAACGATTATGTTTAAAAGTCTCACTTCACCTCAATTTATGATAATATGTATTCTTTCGCTGGCTGATATCTATAAGTATACACTTTATTGTTTTTTCACAACTTTGTTTATCAGTTTCTGTTTAAAATATTAGTTTTTCTGTAAAGTCCTCCTGCAATAAAGGGTTTTTCAACAGAGACGCTACAAAAGTAAATCGATAGGGACAGCAAACGACGCCATATTTTTTCCCGTTCTTTTGACATTTCTCTTCAGTAAGGTTTGCCATTTCATCATGGAAAGATATACGAGCCAACAACGAGTCGAAATTATTAAAATTTACTACCGAAATTTGGAGTCAGTGGCCTCAACTTTAAGAGCGCTACGTCCAATTTATGGTCGTCATAATCGTCATACCAGATCAACAATTGAGCGTCTAGTGGAAAAATTTGAATCCACAGGTACAGTACAAAATGTTCCCGTGAGCAGTGAGACAAAGAAGTGCCCGTAGTGTCGAGAATATTGCTGCCGCTGAGGTTTCACTTCAGGAAAGCCCAAATGTGTCTCTCACACGTCGTTCTCAAGCGTTGGGCATCTCTGTGACGTCGTTGTGGCGAATTTTGCGAAAAGATCTTGGCCTACGTCCTTACAAGATCAAATTGACGCAAGAACTGAAGCCGCTTGACCACCATAAGCGTCGTATGTTCGTGAATTGGGCTGAGCAACAACTTGAAAATGATTCGGATTTTCATCGGAAAATCATCTTCAGCGATGAGGCTCATTTCTGGCTGAATGGCTTCGTCAATAAGTAAAATATGCGTTATTGGTCAGACAGCAATCCACACGTAATCCATGAGTCATCATTGCATCCCGAAAAAAATACGGTTTGGTGCGGTTTATGGGCCGGCGGCGTCATTGGGCCGTACTTCTTCCGTGATGATCAAGACCGGCACATTACTGTGAATGCGAATCGGTACCGTTCAATGATAACCGAATATTTTTGGCCCCAATTCGATAATATGGATTTGGAGGACATGTGGTTCCAACAGGACGGCGGCACAAGCCACACAGCGAATGCCACAATCAATTTATTGGTAACCAAGTTTGGTGAACGTGTTATCTCACGATATGGCCCAGTCGATTGACCGCCTCGGTCATGCGATTTGACGCCGTTAGATTATTTCCTGTGGGGCTACGTCAAGTCTATGGTCTATGCCAACAAGCCAGCGACGATTGATGAACTTCGTACGAATATCGAACGTGGAATTGCAGCAGTATCGGCCGATTTATGCTTGAAAACCGTCGAAAATTGGGTTCAGCGTCTGGACTTCGGCAAGCGTGCCCGTGGTGGCCATGCAAAAGAAGTCGAGTTCCATACATAATGGCATCGAACGTACTTTCACAGGAATAAAGAATTTCATTGGTATCTAAAACCGGTTTTGTTTTATTTAATAAAACTTTTGTAGCGCTCTTATTGAAAACCCGTTATTTAAATATAAGTTGTTTCACTTTAACAACAAAGCCTCTTGTGAAAACACGAATACATATCTTTGTAACAAGTGTGTTCGTGACAGAAACTAAATTATGATTACAGTAACTAATATTTGAACACGAATTCTAATATTGTACTTTTTATTAGTTGTACATATCTTCCATTTCAGATGAATGAGGTTTTAGAAATACTCAAATTGGTTAATACAACTAAAATTCGATAGTAGCAACGTGTATTTAGTAAGACCGATTTTCAATCTATCAACAACATCGACAAATAATTCTGATGTTTGACAATTACGAATTCTGATCAAAATATAGACTTTAGCATGGAATTTCCAATGCCTGAATTGATTTCCAACTAATATTTTCCCTGTAACAATTCCCATAAAACAATCCAAAACCTTAAAAAATATATCAAATAATTGTATTCATCTAATGACATGTTTCAATGTACGTGTACAGATAGATCCTGTTCTTTATAAATAAACCCTTTAAAAACAAATGTGAATTCTACTTTAGAAAATTTAATATTCGAAGTCCAGTCGGTTCAAATTGTATTTTATAAAGAGTAATTTTTCGGCCTTGTCCCTTTTAAGATTGGTGCGAAGCGGATTATAAATTAATCAAGCTCCATTAAATAATTGTGCACTGGGAACACTTCCAGGTGGTGCGGCTAGAAATTGACGCACTATGGGAATTAAATGATTGTATTTGAAACAATTTATCTTGCACCATAACAACGGGTCATCTGCAATGTGAATTCTTCTTTCCTTATCGTATTCGGCTAATAATTCGTTTGCTTCAAAATATGTCAAAGATCTAAATCCCTGTGTTTCAAGCGGATCCTCTTCAAGATCCCTGTGGCTTCCATTTAAAAAATGCTCCATATCTTTTTGAATCTGAGATGATACGTTTTTTGGCCACGTATTACAAAAGCTTTTACGGGACGTTGACATTTCTTTCCTCTGTTTCTTTAATGTATTAACTTCAGAATGTAAATATTCTTGGTCGGATGTGCTAAAAAACTTAAATTTATATCGAGGATCTAAATACGTTGGTACTGCAAATACTGGTATTTGATGTAGATCTCCAAATCTCTATGTCAACTCGTAAATGACATTCATTATATAAGATGGAACATTTTCTTTTGATTTTTCGTGAGTCAAATTTGATTTAAGGATGTGAAATAATGATATTACAGTTATATGCGTGAAATTTAGCAGATTCATAGCTCGTACCATATTAGAACCTTTATCGTGGACGACGCAGTGGACTTTATCAGCGATTTCCCATTCATTAATCATACTTTCTATGGCTAATTGAATAACATCTCTCCTCTATACTTGTACGTCTCATTATTAAATTTATTCTTTGGAAATCCGCTGATATTCCGTGGGCTGCCAAGCTTAAAGCCGGAATCACAATGCAAGCAACCTTTTGTAAAAGGCGTTCACAATGCAAGCAACAGTTTACTTCGAATCGAGATGTTTGTTCTAACAGGTGATACCAGTATTACGGCCAATATATCAAGGCAACAATACAATATATTTTGTTTTCATGTCAAAGTTAACACAAATGCTTGTCAAGAATAAAGGTAAGCATTTTTTAATATTCGAAATACAACCCTGGATGTGACATTTGCATCATGATGCAACTAATAGAGGTTGTGTTATAAGAACAACTTAAATGATTTGCTTTTCCTTCTGTTCATTATATGAAGAATCAAATTCAAATGTATTTGGTTTTTTAATTTCTGGCTTAGTTTTATTCTTGACAAACATTTGTGTTAACTTTGACATCAAAACAAAATATATTGTATTGTTGCCTTGATATATTGGGCGTAATACTGGTATGACCTGTTAGGACAAACATCTCGATTCGAAGTAAACTGTTGCTTGCATTGTGAACGCCTTTTAAAAAAGGTTGCTTGCATTGTGATTCCGGCTTAAAAGATACACTCCAGCGCTAGGTTTCCAATGTTTTTTCGTTGCCTAAAATTACAACAATTCCTATTACCTTACTTGTTCACTTTGCTGACGTTTCTTGCTGAACATGCTATTTTTGTTGAAAATTTTCGGTAAATCTTTCGTTTATTTTAGCGAATGCGAACACTAAAAATTAAGCGAATAATTCGCATATGCGAATACGAACGTTCGTTACATCCCTAGACTACTTGACTGAAATGCTAATTTTTTTTGGAAGCGAAATAACAGCACGCTTTTGTTTGTTTTTGCAAATTAACACGTTTAAGATTTTAATTTATTGAAATTTTGGGTCTAAGAATCAAAGACAAAGGAAAAAATAACATTTGATGTTAAAGGAAGTTTTCAATGTGGTTCCTTTGGAACGGTAAGACTTCTGGGCTTCGTTTAGGTAATCCGCCAAATTGCTTTTTTATGTACTTACGGCCTCGTAACGAGTTCGAGAGGGATCCGCCAAATCATAATTTTGCTGATTCGCGTTTTTATGTTTTTACGGATCCGTAACGAGTTCGAGAGGGATCTGCCAAATCGCAATTTCACTATTGCGATTTTTAGGAGAACCCATATTTCGATTTTTTTATGATTTTACGGACTCGTAACGAGTTCGAAACGGATCCGCAATCGTTTTTTTGCACTGTCTGTACTGGAACTGTCTAATAGCAACATTTACATTCTATCCTTGTATTGAAATCCTTACTGTTGCACCAGTTTTATTTTGTAATTGTATGCGATTTCATAAACTAGTTAACTTGTTAGAGGTAATTGTCTAAAACGTGTCATCCTATCGTACTTAGCATGCGGTTTAACATTAAGTAGAAATACTTTTATTAGCCATATGGCAAATTTCACAAACAGAAAAGGAAAACACATGATATTTTCCCCCATGAAAAGTCATAAAAATATACCATAAGGTTATATGCTGGGCATGAACTGAACACATCAAAACAGAGGGGTAGACGATTGTCAAAATTGTCATCGGGAATAAAATCGGGATTAGGGGTTAAAAATATCAAAAGCATTAAATAGAATTTGGAACTTAAATTGTACTTATTGACCATTCAGTTCGGACCCTCTAGGAGCACCGCTCCTGCCGTTATTCGTTGTAGGTTACTATCGTAAATTTATGTTAACTTAGCAACTCGAGCCTCAAAACTGCTTTTGTTGTCCTGTGCGAATGTTTGTTTGCCCACATTCAGTGTTGGCGTTGCTGGTGGGTCTGGTTGCACTCGTAAATAGCCACAAATATGTACATACATATGTTCCTATATGGTCTACATGTTATGGCCATGATTACAACCGTCATTGTTATGGCTGAATATTTTTTTATACACGCTCGCTTGAAGTCGAAAATGTTTTTATCGTTTCAATTTGAAACGGCTTAAACTGGTATGAAATTGTATCTAATAAACTATTTAATACATGCACATGATATGCAACAACACGAACTATCAATATTGACAGGGGTTTATAACTTATGCAATTTCAACATAAAATGCTTAAAGCTAAATTTTAGTATAACAAGGGAATCTCTTTAAATTAGAGAAATATAAATTGCAAGAAGTCAACTGAGATGGCTCTCCACTCTATAGTCAGCATAATAGAGAACTATCTTGAGAATAAGGTCTCCGCTCTAGGGACCTTCCTGGACATCGAGGGAACCTTCAATAACATTCAACCTTCGGCGATTTTTAGGTCGTTACAGAATCTAGGAGTCGACAGCTTAGCGACACGCCTAATTGGGAAGCTTCTGGTGGATAGATCCGTCAAAGCTGAATGGGGTGGTGTTACAATTGCTAGGAACGTTAACATAGCGACGCCGCAGGGTGGATTTCTGTCTCCAATATTATGGTTAACTTCTGTCAATGAACTGCTTCTTGAATTGGACAGGGCCGAATGATAGGTCTTTGCCTATGCCGATAATATTGCTATCATCTGTACGGGTAGAAACCTCAATTTACTTAGCATTCGTACAACCAGCCTACTTAGTCTAATTTCGAACTGGACCGCAAACAACGGACTATCACTTAACCCACTTAAAACCGAGCCTACCTTGCTCTCTGGAAAATATAAAATACCCGCATTTGAACAGCCGTCAATTAATGGGGTGCAATTACAGTTGACGGGATAGGTCAAGTATCTGGGGATAATTCTCGACAGAAAACTATCTTGGAAACCGAATGTGGTGGAGAGGGTGAAAAAGGCGTCTGTTGCTCTTTACTGCTGTAAAGGGGCGATAGGAAAGCGCTGGGGACTGTCTCCTAAGATCACCATGTGGATTTTTACGACAATAGTCAGACCAATACTTCTCTATGGCATCGTAGTTTGGTGGAAATATATTCTGAATTTCTTGATGAAAATTCAAAGATCAGCACTGATTAGCGTTAGTGGGGTAATGGGCACGACGTCAGGTACTGCACTTAGTGCTATCCGGAACATCTGTACTCCTTATATCATGGCCCAATCGGCAGCCGCAACATCCCTGGTGAGAATCAGAGATTGTGGCGTTTTGATATCGGGGCATTCCGGACACGCTGAATTACTACACCGGATCAACTCTATTCCGGACTACTATATATCCCCTTCCTTCTACCAGCGACAAATCTAAGGACTTCTATTCCGAACAGGAATACCTGGGAAAGTCACTGGAAGCGGATCCCAGTAGTATCGGATTTTTCACGGATGGATCAAAGTTGGACGAGCAAGTAGGCTATGGGGTCCATTCACCGCGCCTAAATATAAATATCTCCTTCAAGGTGCCTGATCACTGTAGTGTATTTCAGGTGGAAATTACCGTTATACTGGAGGTTGCTGAACTACTGAGAAGTAGTGTCACAACCCTCCGGAGAATATGTATCTACACAGACAGCCAGGCTGCCATAAAATCCCTTGAAGCCATGTTTGCTACGTCCCTGACGGTGAAAGAATGCCACTCATCACTTAGGGTGATGGCAGAGTATTTTGACATCAGGCTTATCTGGGTACCGGGACTCAGCGACATTCCAGGCAATTGAGTAGCGGATGCGTTAGATAGACAGGGCACTACGGCACAGGTTCTTCCGACAAAAGAATGTGTTAGTATGCCAATCTCTACCTGCCGTTTGCAGATCAGACAGTGGGCCGATAATATGTTCAAGGACAAGTGGAGACTTACTTCAAATTGCAAACAAGCCAGGGTTCTCTGGCCACAGGTGGACTACTGGGCAACTACTTAACTTGCCGAGAGTTATCCACAATGATAGGAACACTTACCAAAATGATAGGAACACTTACGGGACATTGTCTTATAGGAAACGCGTTTGGGACATAGAAACTCCACTCTTTATAGATGCTGCATGGAAGAGGACGACGAAATACCTTCTCTTGGATTGCCCTGCTCTGGCAGGACTGAGAAGTAGGATATTCGGAACACATCTAGTTAGCGGCGTAGCCCTACAGGATATTCCTGTAGGTCTTATTGACAAATTTATTGAAAGGGCAAATTGGCTCGACGACTAGTCAATAGTTGCTATGGAGGAAACTGCAGGTATCACAATGGGCTTCTTTAGTCTAAGTGTGCTAGACAGCGTGCTGTCTTGCAGCCTTTTTAACCAACCAACCAACCAAATTGCAAGAAAATGATTTGGTTGAAACTTATCTACCTTATAGCGCTGATTATAACTTCCATCCTATAAAAGAGTTGATAAAATTGTATTTATCTACATAAGTACTTACTTAATTAGGTCGTCCTATTTTTCAATGTCCTTCGAGTACGACTTCGAACACCTTTCACTCTCATTCATTCCGACTCATTCTACTGACATGGCCTAGCCAGCGTTAACGCACTATTTGGATACGCATAACTACGTCGATGTTGGGATACAGATTATACAGCTCGTGGTTGATCGGTCGTCCACACTCACCTTTTTCTATTATAGGACCATATACTTTTAGGAGCATTTTTCTCTCGATGTCTCCCAGTGCTGTTTCAGCAGTATGCGATATGACCCAGGCTTATGCACTATAAAGCAAGGCAGGTTGTATGAAAGCCTGATATAGTTGGATCTTCGTTTCTCGAGAACGGGTCTTATCTCTGATGTACTCGCTTAGCCCGAAATAACACCTGTTTGAAAGCACAATTCTCCGTTTGATTTCTAGCTAAATTCAGTCGTCCACAACCTCGGAACTATACGAGGGCGGATCAATAAGTCCGTGACTTTTCGAACTTCCCTCGTACTTATATGAAATGCAGCACTGCTCCCATCAAGTACCACCGGTTAATAGTTCCGTCATTTACTTTGCGTTTAACATCTGTCCAAAACATAGTTACAACCTCGTGCATTTTTTAAAAATGAAAAATGTGAATTTCGAGTGCTCATTAAACATTATTTTTTGCGAAAAAAACCCGTCAATCAATCCAAGGGAAAGCTTGATAAATACTATGGGGACTCTGCACTATCGATTTCAATGGTAAAAAAGTGGTTTTCTGACTTTCGTTGTGGTCGCACAAGTAATACAAATGACGCTAAACGTTCTGGACGGCTAATTGAGGTCAATACACGCGAAAATGTCGAAAAAGTCCACGATATGGTGTTGGCCGACCGAAGAGTAAAAGTGCATGAGATTGTTGATGCTATAGGCATTTCATATGGCACTGTGGTTTCGATTTTAAATGATCAGTTGGGTTTAAGAAAGCTGTCTGCAAGATAGGTGCCGCGTTTGCTCTCAATTGACCATAAACGTACGGGTGCACAAGTGTGTAGTCTCAATGGCAAAATTCCATGAATTTGCTACGAATTTGTACCTCATGCGCCATATTCTCCGGATTTAGCCCCCAGTGACTATTTCCTATTCCCAAACCTAAACAAATGGCTCGGTGGAAAGAGATTTAACTCCAACGATGAAATTATTGATCAAACAAATGCCTATTTTATGGATCTCGAAAAATCCTATTGTTTGGAAGGGATACAAAAATTGGAGAAACATTGGACTAAGTGTATTGAGCTAAAGGGAGATTATGTTGAAAAATAATTTTTTTTGTATTTCAATTAAAAAGTCACGGATTTATTGATCCGCCCTCGTAATAATAATCTACGTTCACCCTTTCATCCGACCGGGTGGAGGTTCTGCTTGTCGAAACTATTAATTGTGTCTTGTCCTCTTTTACGTCAAACCCATTTTTACTGATTCCTTCTAAATTCTCGAAAATACTGCAGTAACTTCTCACAGATTTCGCCGAATGATGTCTAAATCAACAGCATACGCGAGCAGCATGTGACTTTTGCTGTTGATAGTTTTATCCGAGTTGACTGCAGTTTTTTCACAATGACTTTAATTAATATGTTGAAGAGATCGCATGATAGGGGACAGGGCCTCGCCTCGTAATAAATGGTTCAGTGAGACCTTTACCGATCTTTACTGACGACTACGTGTCGGTCAGTGTCATTCTACAAAGTTGTGTCAGCTTAGCAGGAATATTAAGCTCCGACATAGCTTGATACAGTTTTCCCCGTATCGGGCTACAAAGAGGAGGTAGGTGTCGATTTGTCTGAAAGATAATGTCTAACGGGCTTAAATCGCAGGTTGCGAAGCGGCCAATGGACTTCCGAGTTTCGGTTGATTATGCGGTTTTCGAACACAGTGCGCGAAAGATCAATTGTACCACAGAGCAATACTAAAGAGCCTCCATTACTCTCTTCGTTGCCTCTTCCGGACTACGACGTAGTAGACCATTTCATCGACTTCGAGTTGCTGCATGGTCTATAATCTGTATGTTTTCTTTGGTCTCTCACTCTACATCATTTCCCCAGTGGCTTTTCGATCAGCTGTGCCATAGAAACCCCCTGATTGTACCGTCGGCTGTGTGCCACGTAACGCCGTCCTGTGAAAACCATACGCCGTCCATGTCATCCCCATCAACTTTTGGAGACAAAAAATTGCTGGCCATGGCACGGTAATGCTCGCCATTAACGGTAACGGCGGTTCGTTGATTATATTCGAAGAAAGAGGGCCTCTGAAAACGTCATGCCAAAAACCGGTCGGAAGAGTGACTAGGTGTGGATGCCTCGAGTTCTCCTCAACCACGTCCCAAATGCGACAACTTTGTTTGCTAACGTGGCCCTCTAGGTGAACATAAGCTCCATCGAAAAATATGATTTTTCGGTAAAAATTCTCATCTTCCGCTAAACGATATTCAGTCCATTCAGCGAAGCGAAATGCATCGGATGGTCACGAGGCTTCGGTTCTTCGATTAATTTCACAACAATTAACACGTTTCAGTCGGTGTGGTCTGCAATAGGAAGATACAGACAAACAACCCTGTTGAAGACGGCCCTGTAACCTATTCAGTGTTGCCAGTTTGGCACAATTAATTCTTTTTAGCATATTTTTTTTTTGGCTACAGCATAATTTTTTTTGAAACATGATGGCTATATGCTTTTTACCACAATTTTCACAAAATTTTTCCCAATTTTGATATTTTTCGTTAAATTTGTAGTAATTTATTTAGTAATTAAAACAATAAAATCCGCAAATTACAAAAATTAAATTGCAAATCAATGCAGATACTTCCCAATAAATGTTCCGTTTGATTTTTTTGGTTTGATGGAGAAAATATTTTTTTGAAAATAAAGAAAAGCATTCATGTGGTTTTGCGCACTTCCAATTTAATATCGAAGTAAATGCAAAACAGAAGTGTGAAAGGGTAATATTTGTCCCAAATATCGTACAGTTAATGCTTAAAAAAATATATAGGATACGTTTTTTTTATCAAATGTACTACACTCCACTTCGACTACAGTTTCTGACCAAATTAAATGAAATTTGGGGGTTTTCTGGATTAGCTCGTATTCGGATTTTACCGAATCGTGAATATTTTGGCTTGATTGATTAAACTTAATTTTGAGTATTTAAGAAAAAACAAATTTTCTTACGGCTACATCTAGTTAACCGATTGGAACTTTGTTTCCCAGCCCTCGGCATAATTTTAGGTACTGACCAGGGGGGAAATTTAAAGGGTTTTTCAATAAGAGCGCTACAAAAAATAAGATACCAATGAAATTCTTTATTCCTGTGAAAGTACGTTCGATGCCATTATGTATGGAACTCGATTTCTTTTGCATGGCCACCACGGGTACGCTTGCAGAAGTCCAGACTCTGAACCCAATTTTCGGCGGTTTTCAAGCATAAATCGGCCGATACTGCTGCAATTTCATGTTCGATATTCGTACGAAGTTCATCAATCGTCGCTGCTTTGTTGGCATAACTAGACCATAGACTTCACGTAGCCCCACAGTAAATAATCTAACGGCGTCAAATCGCACGACCGAGGTGTCCAATCGACTGGGCCATTTCGTGAGATAACACGTTCACCAAACTTGGTTTCCAATAAATTGATTGTGGCATTCGCTGTGTGGCTTGTGGCGCCGTCCTGTTGGAACCACATGTCTTCCAAGTCCATATTATTCAATTGGGGCCAAAAATATTCGGGTATCATTGAACGGTAGCGATTCGCATTCACAGTAATGTAACGGTCTTGATCATCACGGAAGAAGTACGGCCCAATGACGCCGCCGGCCCATAAACCGCACCAAACCGTAATTTTTTCGGGATGCAATGATGACTCATATTTTGCTTATTGACGAAGCCATTCAGCCAGAAATGAGCCTCATCGCTGAAGATGATTTTCCGATGAAAATCCGAATCATTTTCAAGTTGTTGCTTTGCCCAATTCACGAACATATGACGCTTATGGTGGTCAAGCGGCTTCAGTTCTTGCGTCAATTTGATCTTGTAAGGATGTAGGCCAAGATTCGCCACAACGACGTCACAGAGATGCCCAACTAGGGATGCCAGACTTGAAATCAACAAAAAAAGTACATCGAGGAAAAAAAGTCAGTACAATTAAGAAAATAAAAGTACACTTTCTGTTATTAACAAATCATAAAGTTCAGTACAGAAAAATAACATTTTAAGTTAAGAAATAAAACAAAATCAGTACATAACAGTAACAATGTATAAATTAAGGAACTAAGAGACCACAAATGTTTTTTTAAATAAAACTAGTCTAAACATTTTTTAATACGGAATATAACCTTCTTGTTTTAATTATTTAATAACACTGGGACACAAATGAAAGGAATTTGTTTCAGGCCTCAACCAAACCAAACAATCGTGAAAGTACTTGGACGAGGTATCACAAAACCCCGCTCGGTTTTGCCTCTATACGTAACAATTTTTTTTTACAGGCGGAAGAAAATTTTGGAGGTGGACCAGGGCCCTATTTCAGATTTTACTTCAATAACTCCTAAAAAGCTTGAAATATTGCATTACAACCTTTGACAATATTGTAGCTATTATCCTATATCACAATTCCCTCTAATATATCTCTAAGGAAAAGTACACTGTTAATCAATTAATTCACGAAACGTCAAGAAAAATTTCACATATTTTTTATGTTTTGAGATCATATATGACATTTTAGGACATTGATGTATTTGACAATTTTGTCGAATGCCTTATGTTGTACAACAACTCTTGCGATCCAAGCCAGTACATTTGATTGGATACAATTCAATTACGCCATGAATGAAATGAAATATTTGAATTAAGGTTAAAAATGCAAAGATTTTCAAATTTGTTATTTATTAAAGTAAAACGGTATTCTATGTAAATACTTATATACGAGTTTAGGTATGAATAAGAAGTAACATTTTCGTATGTGATGAATTTCATTTAAAAATCGAGATAAAAGTGAAACTTTGAACCCGACCACCTCAGATATCGATGAAATTTTGTTCATAGCACTGTAAAAAATTGTATAACAAAAAAAAATTTTAACTAACGAAAAAACCAAAAAGATCAAGGGTTTTTTTTACAGTGTATTATTTTTTTAGAAAGGTTCATCCTTCACCTATACCATATCAAAAAATAAAAATGGGTTCTTTTTTAGTTTTTTTATATAATTTTTTAAGTAGTGTCACTTCTAGTAATACGTACCGAAAGTTTTCGAAATAATTCGAATAACAGCGAAAATATCAGGTCACATTCTTACACATTTACAATATAGTTCAACAATTCTAACATTTTTTGAATGTTTACAAATAAAAAACCATCAACAATTGTTTATATTATTTGCCATATTTTTATAAAATTGTGTTTTATTTTATTTACATTTTTTTTAAGTTAATTATTTGTAAGAAATTTTGCGCTGCTCAAATGAATGTTGGCGACAGCTGGAAAATATTCAATTATATTTGCAGCCTCGTTTTCACTTAATTTACGAAGCGAAGCGCAACACTTATTAGATATTTTTATGCATCTGTACTTATTGTTTGAATTCATATTCACTCAAATTTTTAAAATATAAGCGTAAAACTTGTAATGGGATATCTTGCCTTCTCGGAACTGTTTATAATTATGAATTTCGGTACCTTCATCAGGTGCATTTATATAGCAATTTTTTAGGCAAGCAAGAACTTTTTGGGGTTAAAACATATTCATAATTTTCCTGGGACAATGTTTATTTATTTTACCTGTAAATATGAAATATAAGGGCAATTACTAGAAGTGACACTACTTAAAAAATTATATAAAAAAAACTAAAAAAGAACCCATTTTTATTTTTTGATATGGTATAGGTGAAGGAAAAACCTTTCTAAAAAAATAATACACTGTAAAAAAAACCCTTGATCTTTTTGGATTTTTCGTTAGTTAAAATTTTTTTTGTTCTAAAATTTTTTACAGTGTATTTTTTTATTTTTTTTAAACGTGTCATAAAGCCTTTTAAACGTGTCATAAAACCTCATGGAAATCGGTTCAGTCGATTCTGAGTTATTGTAGTTCAAATGGAGCTCTTTTCGACCATTTTCGCGTTTTTTCGAAAACTTTCCCACTGTGCCACGCCCAAAAAATCGCAAAACAGTCATTTCTAAAAATGAGGGTTTGTTTGTATTGATCAAATTTAGCTATAAACGAAATTTCATCGATATCTCGGGTCGGGTTCAATTCATCTCGATTTTTACATGAAATTCATCATGTATTGTTGGCATAACAAAAAAAGTATAAAAAGAAGTACCGAGGCTAAAAAGAAGTACTTGTCCGTACTTCTTTAGGTGCTATGCAGTCAGAAGTACAATTAGTAAAAAAAAGTACGCGTACTGCTGAAAACAGTACGTCTGGCAACCCTATGCCCAACGCTTGAGAACGACGTGTGGGAGACACATTTGGGTTTTCTTGAACTGAAGCCTCAGCGGCAGCAATATTCTCGACACTACGAGCACTTCTTTGTCTCACTGGCACGGGAACATTTTGTACTGTGGCTGTGGATTCAAATTTTTCCACTAGACGCTCAATTGTTGATCTGGTAGGACGATTATGACGACCATAAATTGGACGTAGCGCTCTTAAAGTTGAGGCCACTGACTCCAAACTTCGATAGTAAATTTTAATAATTTCGACTCGTTGTTGGCTCGTATAGCTTTCCATGATGAAATGGCAAACCTTACTGAAGAGAAATGTCAAAAGAGCGGGATAAAATATGGCGTCGTTTGCTTTTGTAGCGTCTCTGTTGAAAAACCTGTTACTAAAATATAGTATAGTATAGTAAGTACTAAATAATATTATGTACAATAACAAAAATTTAAAAAAAATAGTTTGTTTTAATTTTAGCATAATTTCTTTCAATTTTGCACAATTTTTTTGGTCATTTGGCATAATTTTTTTGACGGCTTCTGACAACACTGAACCTGTTTAAGTAAACGTGTAAATTAAACAAAACATATGCGAATTATAAAGTACAACAACTTTCAACTGCATTTAACTGCGCACAGAAATATGAAGAGAAGTGTCAGGGTCACCCAACACACTTTCTAAATTATGCGAAAAACGGGGATATTTGAGAGATTTTTGTTGTCGTGTTTGAAAATTTTGTAATAAGCGATACTGCAATTGTACAGTAGGGTGTACCATCAATATTTGAAAGCTTATAGGGTAAAGTATTTTTGAGAATCTTTTCAGATCTTTCGGAAGTGGTTTAGAGGTCGCACAAGTCGAATTTCCCTCAAAAATCGGGTATTCCGGACGTTTTTTGAATTTTACTTAAAAGTCGGTCAATAACCACAATTTTCTTAGTTTGTAAGTCAAAATTTTGAAAGCAAAATGTTCAAACTTTTATTGCATAGACCACCAGTTTTGGCAATGATTTTGCTCAATAATGTACAACGTATTACGTTTTTTCGTAAATTTTGGATAAATTTTGTTGGTAACGCTATATATCTTTTAAAATATCTATGAAAATGTAAATAACTAACGACGCATTCTAAAAGACGGATATATTCTAAGCAATTTTGTAGAAATTGCGGTTACTGTTCCAGAGTTATACCATTTTAAAGTCTTTTACCCATTGTATGAAACAAATAATATAAATTGTTTGCTAATTTTGCATCGGATTACATTTAAATTTCTATGAAATTTTAAAATACTAGTGATGAACTTTAAAAGACGGGTAAATTCCAAGCAATTTTGTAAAAAAAAAGTTTTAATTTGCAGTTAGTGTTCCAGAGTTATGCCACTTTAAAACTCGTTACCCATTGTATGAACCTAATAATATTATAAACTGTTTGTCTTTTTTCATCGGATTTGCTTGTATTATTGTATTATTGAAAAAATCTACCTGCGCTAAGTAACGACAAAGAATTATATGGCAGGGACCAAATATATATATCAGGAACCATATATATGATTGCTTGCAAACATATATATGTTTCCTGCAGTATGTTGCTGGGGCCGTTTTTTCTGCGTCTAACTCTTTCTCGTTACTTAGCGTATGAAGATTTTTTCATGACTACAGTGTTTAAAGCAAATCCGATGAAAAATTGGCAAATACTTTGTAGTATTATTAGTTTCGTACAATGGGTAAACAGTTTAAAAATGGCATAACTCTGGAACAGTACCAGCAAATTAAAATGTGTTTTCCACAAAATTGTTTAAGTGCCATCCGTCTTTTAAAGTGCGTCATTAGTGTTTTAAATTTTCATAGAAATTTAGAGCAAATCCACTGCAAACATGGCAAACAGTTTATAATATTTTTAGGTTCATACAATGGGTAAAAGGATTTAAAATGGTATAACTCTGTTAGATGAAATTCGAAACCATTCTAATTTCAATGTACGTCTGTCTAGGTGAGGTTTGTGCGGTTTCAAAAATATATAAAATGCAGAACTTTCTCAATGATTTCATGGTGAGGTGGTGGGTCAAATTTGGGTATATTGGAGAAAAATCATGTAGATTGCCTAATATGGATACTATTGTAGATCATTACTAAGTCGAAAACTCAAACCGGTTAAAAAGAATCTTGTTTTACAAAAATCATGTTCAAGACCCGGGTATAAAACCCGGTGTCAAGACCCGCTTTTGAAAATTCGGTTAAAAATTCAGACAATTATAATCAATAAAGACGATTTAAATAAACCCAACCGATGTTAAACCTATTTGTTTGAGCATATTTTCAATGTTCCGGATCCGCTTTCTAAAATCGGGCCCTTGAAAATAAGTTATGAAAACCGGTGCAAAAAACGTGTTAATTTTTTTTAATAACAGACCAGACCAGCCATCAGACCAGCGTTCGGACGAAACACAAAATCGTGCACAAAAAGTATGATACACGCTGTTGTGTGGAGTGTTTGTGCTTCATTGCTGCACACTCTGCGATGGTGCGTGTTCGCAAGCTGACACTCTCTGTTGGGTGTCTATTGGCCGCGTCGCACGGTTGCTTTGCTCTGTCAGTGTTGAGCTGACACCAAGAGAAACACTTAATTGTACAAAGCATGTGTGTACACCATAGTTCAATGTGTAGCTTGTGTGTTTTGTGGGCACAGTATAATCGTGCGTGTTTTCATGGGTGGCGATAAATGGTGCGGCTCTGCGTCGGCATGTATTGTTTTCGTTCAGCTTGTGTATTGTCCCTGCAAACATTTGGACGAGTTTTGGAAGATTAATATGCTGCGCGAAGAATACGCGATTCTTCCTGGCGATCATTAAAAAGCAATTCAGTTAGGGAGATGATTTTGCGAAGAATCTGCGATTCTTCCTGGCGATCATTACAAATTCATCTCTTTGCAGATGATTTTGCGAAGAATCAGCGATTCTTCCTGGTGATCAATTCAAATTCATCGCCTAGGCAGATGATTTTGCGAAGAATCAGCGATTCTTCCTGGCGATCATAACAAAATGAACGCTTAGGCAGATGATTATGCGAAGAGTCCGCGATTCTTCCTGGCGATCAGTACAAATTCATCGCTTAGGCAGATGATTTTGCGAAGAATCAGCGATTCTTCCTGGCGATCAATACAAAGTCATCGCTTAGGCAGATGATGAATACCCTAGTTGTAATATATTGTTATTGTCATCGCTTGGGCAGAAGAATCCGCGATACACCCGCGATGTATGCGCGATGCATCCGCGATTCATTGCGGCGATGTATTATAACGGGATATTATTAAGAAGAAAAGTTGAAAAATTGTCATTTAAGTTTTTGAAGTGATCAGTGAATGTTGTGATATTGTGTTGTGGCAAGTTTCTTTTCTATTGTGTTGTGGCAAGGGTGATTAATACATATTTTAAACATTTTAATAATAAACAGTAACATGTACAATAATACAATCCGAAAACGAAGTATGAGGGAAAGTGCAAGGCGATTCACTTGGAAATCAACAAGGCGATTCGCTTGTAAATCAACAAGGCGGTTCGCTTGCAAATCAGCTAGGCGATTCGCTTGTAAATCAACAAGGCGATTCGCATTTCACCGGACATTTTCTCACGACTCAGCATTCGCCGATGCATCGCAGATGATGATCGCCGCGATTAAGTTCATCTTCCACACGATTCGCAGATTATTCTTCCGCGATCGAAAATGTTTGCAGGGGTGTGGATAATGTATGATCGTGTGTGTGATTATGGGTAACGATAAATGGTGATGCTCTCTTTCTGTCATATTTTGTATTGCCATTATGCTATATTTTATACTTTACGTTTTATATTGTTATTTTGTTGTAAATGTTAAGTTTTATATTTTGTGTTTAATATTTTATATATAGTTGACGGTCGAAAATTAGAATTCTCCTAAATTCGAATCTTTCGGAAATTAGAACTAGCGTTTTTTTCCTGCTTCTAACGCTGAAAATTTGATTTATAGAAGAAGTAATTCCCTCATTACTCTCCCCCCTCATCAGAAGAATAACAAAATTTTTGTTTGCGATCTAACATCCTTGGCAAAAGCCAAGCAATCGACGCGCCATGCCTATGACTCATAGCCTAAGACTGTTGAAGTGCAAACACGACACCGAACCGTGTATTTCGTACTTGTGTGCACGATTTGGTGTAGTGTCGGAACCGTCGATCGCACTCGGGCTGCCGTGTTTGTCACATACTTGTGCACAGTTTGGTGTATGATATAGTAAGTGCTGCACTGAGTTGTGTGCCCACAAAAGCGTTTTGTTTTTGTGTTGACTGCGTACAAGTGCTTCCTGGTTTAAACACTTGTGTAGCGTGATCATTTACAGCACATGCACGCAACGTAAAATGTTCGGTGTTGAGTGTTTGGGTGTTATTTTGAACGCTGCATCAGACTAGACGCAAAACTTTCCAGTCAGTTAATTTTATTCATAAACAGTTAGGACGATGAATTCGGGGAGTCGCAGGACTAAAATGTGAACACCACGTCTTTTAAAAGAACAAAGATTTAAAACGAGCGAAATGTATTACATTTTTAAAGTAAATATCTCCGGTCTTTCAAAGGATATTGGTGACTACTATACCCTTAAAAATGCTAAGGTCTTGTCTATTATTGGAACCTTTCAAAAAATAAGTATAATAGTGAAATGAAAAAAAAATGTTTTTAGTAGAAAAATGAGGTTGAAAAATGTTTTTCTAATTAGCTCCCCTATGGGTTAATAAAAGTAAATATGTTTATGCAGTGATTTATAGAGCTCAGAAAGACCTTTGTACTGATACCCATTTCAATCAGATCGGATTATAAATACCAGAGATACGAACGATTATATACTCAAGCTTTAAAGGCCTATATCTCAAGAAGTTGGGTCGACCGCGGGGGGAAAAACAACTTTTTGAACTCAGCGCAGAAGTTTTTGTCGGTGGTGAAATTTAGATGTAGATCAGAGAGTTTGCGCTAAAGTAAATTTTTTCTTTTATTTGGCGCGGATGTGCAGGTGAAGTCTATCCGCTTGGCATCTCTAGATGTTCCTGGAGGAAGGCAATATAGCATTCCAGCTGTGTCTTTGCGGTGCGCTCAAAATCCCTAAATATTAATATATTAATTTTAAGTCAATAAAACATAAGTGTATTAAATACTTGTTTTGCCTTTTTTGCTGCGTTCATTTTGTGCAGAAAACCATAAGTTTTTGTTTTGTTGTCCCTGCTTTTGACAACCTGTTATTGTGAGGTGAATTATTTGTTACGAGGTGAATTTTTCGCTGTCACCGTTTTGCCAGAATACCAGATACAAACAATGGTGACAGCTTTGTAACAATTTTGTGGTTACAAATTGATTGTTACCACAAACACAGAATAGGGGTGTAAATGGAGTAAACAATGAGCCTTGACTTTTGAACTGTAAAATATTTCTGTAATTGTTTTTATTTTCTTGTAAAGTCAAAGTTCCTAGATGTTGTCAAAACAAACAACTTCGCGTGCCATAGTTTTGTCATACCAGACACTTGCACTACTGTCCTTTAACAAATCTTGAAATTCATTTACTAAAATCATGTTTGATATATAAACAAAGTTTAAAATAATATCTGATTTGTTAGAGTCAACATTGATGCAAATGAAAGAACAGCATCCTGGAAAGGATATGCATACTACATGTGTACTTGCAACAACCACACATGATGTAATGTAATTTGCCAAATTTACAACATTTGTTTAAGAAGTTAAATTTCTCAAGGATCAACTTTTCACAGCTACCCAGCAAACTGTGTACTGATTTTTAAATAGTTTCCAGGACGCATATTTCCTTTTGTTCGAAATTATTAACTTAGGAATCGATTTCAAGACACATTTTATTGAGCACAATCTCGATCTACAGAATCAGTTATAAAAACGCATTATTTTATATGAAATTGTTAATATACTGAAAGAATATTATTTGAAAAATTCACGAAATCCTTCAAATTCAAATCCTCAATTCATTCATTAATTTTCAGAAAAAACAAATATTTCATAGCATCAGTAAAACATGTCCATAGATTCAATGTAACGAAATCTATGACTTTTGTCCAAAAGAGCTATACAACCATTTCATAGATTCTTTACAAATAAATCTCTGAAATGTGTTCATAACATCTACGAGGGCGGATCAATAAGTCCGTGACTTTTTGAATGAAACACAGTTTTTTTTGGAAAAAAAATCATTTTTCAAAATAATCTCCTTTTAGCTCAATACACTTAGTCCAACGTTTCTCCAATTTTTGTATCCCTTCCAAAAAACAGGCATTTGTTTGATGAATAATTTCATCGTTGGAGCTAAATCTCTTTTCACCGAGGCATTTCTTTAGGTTTGGAAATAGGAAATAGTCACTAGGGGCTAAATCCGGAGAATATGGTGGATGAGGTACCAATTCTAAGCCCAATTCATGGAATTTTGCCATTGAGACTACACACGTGGTGCACCCGTGTGTTTTTGGTCAATTGAGAGCAAACGCGGCACCCATCTTGCAGACAGCTTTCTTAAACGTTTTTAAAGATTCTACGAAATGAAGTATGAGTATATGGTGTGATATATATGGAATTTTTTTTAAAAAATTTAATAGATTTTATGAAAAAGTATTACGCTTCGCTATGACTGCTGATAAACCGTAAAACAATTGCAGATCTAGCCCCATAACGTCATCAACGATGGTTCTGTATTATAGCGTAGACAGACGACAGCGTTAATTTACATTAAAAGCTCACTAATGTGAATTAACATTTTGGCATGACAGACGACAGTTTTTGCATTTAGTAAACAGCTGTTTCTTTGTAAACAACTGTTTGTTTGTCCAGTAATTTTTTGGACTTTTACATCAGATGCAGAACCTCCGCATCTCCATCACACCACACGCTTCGCTCTTCCCGTTGGAAATCTTAAAATGGAAAAAATGCGTTTCGATTTTAAATATTTCTCACTTTTTTTGCAAAAAAAAACAATTAAAATAACTCACCTTTGCTGACTTTGAATCCATTTTCAATTGACGATAGCAACAATTTGACAACAGCTGATTCAAGATGTATCAAATACATGGTGATAGCAGGTGGTGTTGTTGCAATAACAGCCACTTCAACGGTGTCAAGCATCAGTACATAAAATCAACAAAGCAAACAACAAACACAAGAAAGTTCCACTTCCACTGTGTTCCGGCTATCACCTCTATGTATAGATACATTTTGAGCTGATTGATTGTCGACGGTGTTGTCATATTGAATTACCTAAATGCAGTATAAATGCACCCTGATTTCATGCATTTACGCCAAAGCTAATACACTACACATTGGGACGGGGATAATTCACAAGTTAATTTGAATTAAGACTGCTAATGCAAACTAACGCTGTCGTCTGTCTACGCTATTACAAAATTCATCACGCTATATGCACCGAACCATAGATTAATACTTATAGTAGATCTACTGGTTCTCCCACCAAATTTATGACATTTGGCCTGGTGTGATATTTACGTTTGATGTTGAAAAGAATTGCTTTACTAATACCAGATAGAGGCAATGGTTCAAAACAACGAACAAAATAACAACAACGGCATTTCGTTTTGTGTGTTAAAATTATTGTGTTAAATACAACACAAATGCATGCTAACAATAACAGGCAATAAAAAAGTTTAAAACACATTTAAATTTCACAGTTTTTCACCAAAATGGCATGAAAAATTAAAGCAAGAAGTTATTGTAATTCCACCTGGTGTATATCACTTTTCGTCAAACATCTCTCTATCACACCGACCGCATCACGAAGAGTGTGAAAGGAAACGTCAGATGAGCCAAATATTCTCTCTAGTCTGAGATTACTCTATGCACCGAACTCTCTAAATGCAATGAGAATTCTTTATTATAGAAATTTCTCGAAAAATAATGTTGGCTCCTAACACAAAACACCGGAAATTAAAAATTTCCCTTCAATCAATGACAATATTTTACATATTGACAAAATATTCGTAAATTCGGAAAGCTTCTATGAATGTTGTCATAATCAGCCTTATTACGAATGTCGTTCTTGCATTTCAACTACGACAGTATATAAGATCAAAAACCTTCTGGGTCAAAAATTTTTTTTTTTGAGTTTATATTTTCACAATTGAAGCCCTTTGTGGAAGATGTTAACTCACTTTTTTTCCAAAACAATATTTTCCTTCTTTTAATGTTTTGGTGTTTAATGTAATGGTGTCTGATTTTAAAAAAAATTTAAAAAAAAATTGTAAAATTTAATTTTAATAATTTAAATATCAGATGTTGACTTTTTTCTTATCTAAAGCAAAATCAGATACCATGGAAACATTAACAGAAGGACAATATTGTTTTTGAAAAACAGTGAGTTAACACCTTCTTCCACCAAGGGCTTCAATTGTTGGTCCTTTATGACAAGAGCTACAACTTTCCCTCAGAGAGTAAATCAAAATTCCGAACGGTTTGCAAGATACGAGCTTGAGAAAATGATCACTTTTTTTTGCAAAAGTGACACCGAGGCCCCAAAAAAAGTGCATGACTTTGGGCAAAACTGGGAGACACGGTTCTTTTTTTGTTGGTCTTTTATCACGTAGTGGTGTTCGTATATGTTTATATTTTTCATGTTGCACTGTGTTATTCAACACACAATTTGATGGATATATTTGTATAATTAATACTACACTGAAACGATACAAATATTACGAAATCCTGCAAAGATTTTATCAACGCCTTCATTAATTTAAACAATTCGTACTATCTATAAAACATTTTCATAAATTTTATTAAACAAAATCCAGGAAATTTTAATTGATTCTCTGATCTGCATAGACATTTTAATAGATTCGGCAAAATTTTACCACCTTGGAGGCACGCGCTGGAAAAAAAACCAAAAATGGCATCCTCTTTTGAATTGTTCACAGAGTACAGTACAAGTGGTCCGAAATTGCCCCTAAGGCCCAAAAAAACGGGCCCCTGAATTTACAGTTAAGTGTTGGTACTCATATGAAAGGAAATCGTCTTATGATTTCATTGGTGCCACTACTTTTCACATCCGATAGCTGTGAGTCGCCAAAAAATTGCTCAAAGATAGAATTCGTGAGGCTATCGAGGACATACGGCAGCCACTTTGGATTTGGTTATGGCTGCTGTTGTTTTTCATTATTAACGTTTTCCATATATACCTTCCTCTTTATTATGAAATAAACATCCGATCATTTATCTCAAAAAATTGCATTTTGCTCTGAATACCAAAATAACACCTCTTATTGGAAAACCCTTTATTTCCAAACCTAAAGAAATGGCTCGGTGGAAAGAGATTTAGCTCCAATGATGAAATTATTGATCAAACAAATGCCTATTTTATGGACCTCGAAAAATCCTGTTTTTTGGAAGGGATACTAAAATTGGAGAAACGTTGGACTAAGTGTATTGAGTCGTAAGACGATTACCTATCATTTGAGTACCAACCCTTAGCTGTAAGTTCAGGGGCCGGTTTTTTCGATTTTTTGAACCTTAGGGGCAATTTCCCCCTTTCTAACAACTTGCTTATTCAGTTTTTTTCCAGCGCGTGGCTCCAAGGTCGTAATTCAGCCGTAGATTCTTTGAAACGAAATATAGGATATTTTTCATAACATGTTTCAAGCACGTTCATAGAATCTATTAAATCACAGGGTAAACGACATAAGCTTAGAGGGCGGATCAATAAGTCCGTGACTTTTTGAATAAAACACAGATTTTTTTGAAAAAAAAATTTTTATTTTTCAACATAATCTCCTTTTAGCTTCCATAAAATAGGATTTGTTCGAGGTCCATAAAATGGGCATTTGTTTGATCAATAATTTCATCATTGGAGCTAAATCTCTTTTCACCGAGCCATTTCTTTAGGTTTGGAAATAAAGGGTTTTCCAATAAGAGGTGATATTTTGGTATTCAGAGAAAAATTCAATGTTTTGAGATAAATGATCGGATGTTTATTTCATAGATATGAAAAACGTTAATAATGAAAAGCAACAGCAGCCAAATGGCCACCACGACCACGCTTACAGGGCCATATCCTTTTCATGAAATTTTCCATAACCAAATCCAAAGTGGCTGCCGTATGTCCTCGATAGCCTGACGAATTCTATCTTTGAGGTCTTGAGTCGACGCTGGGCTGTTGGCTTTGACCTTATCTTTCACGTGGCCCCAAAGGTAGAAGTCGCAAGGTGTTAAATCACAAGATCTCTGTGGCCAATTGTGATCACCTCTTCGAGAGATAACACGGTCCGCAAACTTTTCCCGTAAAAGAGCAGTGGTTTCGTTGCTTGTGTGGCACGTAGCGCCGTCTTGTTGAAAGTAAACGTTGTCCAGATCAATACCATCCAACTCCGACCATAAAAAATCATTAATGATCTCTCCATAGCGCAATCCATTCACCGTAACTGTTGATCCAACCTCATTTTCGAAAAAGTAAGGTCCAGTGACCCCGCCGGGGCATAAACCGCACCAAACAGTCACACGTTGAGGAAGGAGAGGCTTCTCAACAATAACTCTTGGGTTTTCCGAGCCCCAGATGCGGCAATTTTGCTTGTTGACGTAGCCACCGAGGTGGAAATGGGCCTCATCAGTCAAGATAATTTTTCGATGGAATTCCGGATCATTTTCATGCATTTCAAAGATCCAATTTTAATAATTTCAATGCGTTGTTGAAGCGTGTATCGTTCCATTTTTAGTAATGGCGTAGTTTCTACTTGTCAAATGTCAAAGAATAAAAGCTTCAAAAGTGACAGTTACCGAAATACAGGGTGATTAAAAATAACACCTCTTGTTGGAAATATAGCAAATAGTCACTGGGGGCTAAATCTGGGGGCTAATATGGCGGATGAGGTACTAATTCGTAGGACAATTCATGTAATTTTGACATTGAGATTACACACGTGTGCACCCGTGCATTATCTAGATAAAAAATATCTTTTTTCTTGGCCATATGGGGTCGTTAAATCGGTCCAATAAGTTGGCATAATATTCGCCGTTTATAGTTTTTCCCTTTTGAAGGTAATCGATGTGGATTATCCAGCGTGCATCCCAAAAAACTTGCCATCACCTTATTTGACGACAAACTTACCTTGGCCTTCTTCGGTGCCAGTTCACCCGGAGAACCCATTATTTGGTCTCCAGAGTGTTGTAATGGATCCATGTTTCATCCACAGTTACAAAACGCCGCATAAACTCCTTGGAATTCCAGTTAAACAACTCCAAACAATCCTTTGAAGTTGTCACAAGATTACGTTAATGGTCAATTGAGAGCAAACGCGGCACAGGGTGATTCTTGCAGACAGCTTTCGTAAACCCAAATGATCATTTAAAAGCGAAACCACACTGCCATATGAAATGCCTATGGCATCTACAATCACTCGCACTTTTGCTTTTCGATCGGTCAACACTATATCGTGCATTTTTCGACATTTACGGTTGTATTGACCTCAATTGGCCGTCCAAAACGTTCAGCGTCCTTTGTACTTGTGCGACCACAACGAGAGTCAGTAACCCACTTTTTTACTATTGAAATCGATGGTGCAGTGTCCCCATAGTATTTATCAAGCTTTTCCTTGGTTTGATTGACGGTTTTTTTTCGCAAAAAATAATGTTTAATGAGAACTCGAAATTCACTTTTTTCATTTTTAAAAAAATGCACGAGGTTGTATGTTTTGAACAGCTGTTAAACGCAAAGTAAATGACTGAACTTGCTCAAAATTTGACAGTAATATATCAACTGGTGGTACTTGATGGGAGCAGTGTTGCATTTCATATAACTACGAGGGAAGTTCGAAAAGTCACGGATATATTGATCATCAGCTGTTTTGCGTTATTTTCCCATTTTTTTTGTAAAGTTCATCGATTTCGAGTTACTGTTGTATGTAACTGTATGGTTGGACACTAAATGAACAGAACTAAAGGAGAATGCGTATTTGCGTTCGATGCAACCAGCATAAAACATAATTTAGCGGTCATTAGTATCAATCAAACACCATTCAAATTTAGATCTCTGCTTGGTTTGCATTTAGTTGATTATCGCCCATTCTTCCATCCCCTCTATTCTCTATCAAACTGCAACCACCATTTCGATCAACTGTGACATGGATGCAGCCTCATTTGAAATTGGAAAGTCATGGAGTAGAAAGTGGATTTAGGAATCAGCGATCGGCAAATTATGTTTGATTTATTCTTTATGAGTTTAAATTAGGTTCGATTGACAGTCAAGTCTTTTTTTAACTATGTTTGATCGCTGTTAATGGTTTTTAAATCATGTTCGATGCTAGTTCAGGGGTGTTCAATGCCTCAGCTGATCAACTTAGTAGTTGGAATTGTGATACAGATACAGCTTAAAAAGATAAAGCGATAGGTGATGGAAAGGTTGCGCTGTGCGATTTTCATAAATTTGCAGGAACTGAGAATATTGATATTGAAAATTTTGCCCATTAATTCGAGGAAAACAAGGGACAACAAGTGACAAAATGAAAATGTAATGAAAGGTAAAATTATATCTGTAGATTTCAATTGAATCGCAAATTGGTTAAATTAAACATTTCTCCCTTTGAATTTTTCGCATTCGCTAAAAGTTTTCCAACTGATTTTTGGTAAAAGTAAAACTACAGTTCTACACTCTTAGGCCCCATTTTTGACTGGTTGTTTAAATTGGTAATCAGTTGATTTTGATTTTTGTTTCATTTGATTTTAAATACGAAAAGAGTTTTTCAGTGCTTTGTCAAATAATCTTACTATCATGTGGCAACAGTGGCAAATGCTACGAAAAATAACCGGTTTTCGTACATTTATCGGCTAATCGTTACATCGTCAAAATGACACCATTTGCAAAACAAAAGTGAAGTGATAAAATACAGAAGATTTGAAGAAATTTGAGAATATTTGAGCTGAAATAAAGTTCTAACTGCACTACGAGTTAAATGATACGTTTTTATTGTTATTCCAACTAGGATAGTGATTATAATTGTTCACATTAACAATTAAAGAAGCTTTGTGTTTGGTCTTCTTGTTGTTTTCTGTCAAAATTATATAGTCACTTGATCATAGTTTAACTGCCCGACTTTGGCTGTTTAAACAGCAATCAACTATTAATCTAAAAAATGAATTCAGAGTTTAGTTAATGTTTGATCGTTGATCAAAGATGATTGACCAGTTAACAATTGGGCCTAAATGCGCTAAAGAAAAAAATTTAAAAATTTAGTACTTTTTGGTAGCTTTTTTGAAAAATTCTGGTAATTAAAAAATTACCCTGTGGCAACCGTGCTTGTAGCTCTGGTCATCATTTATTTGTAAACAAAACAAAGAAAGGCGATGAAATTTGGTAGCAATTTGGATGGAATTTTCTAGCGATTTGGAAGAAATTTTTCAGAATGAAAATATTTATGTATTGTATAGATAGTATTCGCAAAAGAATTGAAAAAAATAATGGAAAATATTTTCTACAAATATTTATTGCCCAAAATTATATTTCAATTGCGTCTGAAGTCCACTTCTTATGATGAAGCGGTCAAAATTTTCTATTGTCGAAAAAGATATCGATTGGCACAGCAAAAAGGTGAATATTTCTCACCATAACAAATTTTTTTTTTCACCATTGTACTTTGATTCCGATTGACACAGGCTCTTTGTAACAATTTTGTGGTTTCAATTTGATTGATACCACATACACAGAATAGGAGTGTAAATGTATCTAAAGCATATAATCGGTACAAAAAGACTATATCAAATGCACCAGGAGTATACCAAAAAGTACTCAAAGTGTACTAGAAAGTACTAAAAAGTGCAACAAACCATACACAAAATATTACACACATTAGCGGCATTCATGCAAACGTGAAAGCCGAGAACTTTTGCTCAGCGCAAGTTTCCCTCGCACCGTTTCATGAGGCACCAGGTAAAGTTGCTCAGCGTAGTTGTGCTCAAAACCATATCAGCTGACTAAGATGGTAGCAGTAGCAATTGCATGTATTATGTATGTGTACTTTTTCTACTGTTCTAGTGCTATCACCTTATTTATCCATCCTAGTCAGATGACAACGACATGTCAAAAGTTTACACGTTTCTCCATCCCACGTTTGCGCAGCAAATTTGCCTCGAAAACTTTCCACTTCTGAGCAAGTCGCTTTGTATGGGAAATTTGTTTGTTTTGACGTTTGCTGTGCAATTTTACGATGTTTTCGAGCTTACGAGGTTCTTTCGAGCTTTCATGAAGACCACTATTGTATCAATACAAGGAGTTGGTGGTACCTAAAAGAAAATAAAATGTAGCAAAAAACCTGCTGTGTTATGCCATAATGCATATTAAATTTACCAAAATGTACGTATGAAATGTATGGAAAAATAAATGTATCAAACAAACACAGTTTAATCAATTTTATATAGAACACTGTATGTAGTTTTTAGTATACTGTAAGTACGTTTTGGTACAATTTCTACACTTGTTGGTGAAATTTATGTACCTTTTGGTACACATTCGTACTTTCTAGCGCACATTATAATTCCTTTGATACAATATATGTACAAGTTGGTACACTTTATGCACTTATTGGTTCTATTTATGTACTTTACATTTTACGGACATTGTTGTTGCACATTATGTACATTTTTGGTATAGTCTATGCACTTTGTTTTACGTTGTTACGTACTTCTATGAACTGTTTGGTACAATTCATGTGCTTTTTTGGTATAATGTTTGGTACCTTTTATGTACTTTGTGACATATTTTTGTGGATTTTGTGAACTTATTGTTTGATTTTATATTTTTTGGTACACTTTATGTACTTTTAATGCATTTTTTTGTACACTGTTTGTACGTTTGAAATTTTCTCCATTTTTATAAATTTTGCGTACTATCTGCCAGTTGCAATATGAGGTATTCAAGGCGAATGCGAGCAGTGAGGTGTTGCTCAAAGCGAGCGCACGCGAACCACAGTTAATTTTTCGAACCTAATAAAGGGCGTGCGCGTTATGTTTTAATTTTGAAAGTACTTCAGAAGTCGTGACTTGCTTACAACTAGAATGTCCGAAACTTACCGGGTTTTTTTTTGCTATTAACCGTGTGCCGGTTTTTTAAAAAAAGTAATTTTCGAACAAACCGGAAACCGGTTTCTTTCAAAATTGATTTTTCGAACAAACCGAAAACCGGTTTCTAAAAAATGCCGGTGTTTTTGGGCACTCTACTTACAACTAACGACTTATACCCCTGACACACATGTAGTATAGAAACCTTGGTATGAATATTATGGTTTAACATAAAGAGGCCCTTAGACCTGTGGATAAGTTGCAGCTACTTCAAGTTGACATCAACTTATCCATGGTGTAAGGTGAAGTTGGTGGTTTGTACAAACTAGTTGATGTAAAATCAAAGCGATTTTGATTTTTTATACCCTCCACTGTAAGTGATAGAGGGTATATATCAGTTTGTCATTCTGACTGTAACATATAGAAATAAGGCTTTGCGACCCCATAAAGTAAATATATTCTTGATCCTTATAACCACCGGAGTCGATATAGCCATGTCCGTCTGTCCGTCTGTTGAAAACATTCTCACGACTTCAATCGGCGATAAAGCGGTTTGGTTTTTGGCCAGAATGTTCCACGTATTCCTGAGCAGTTTGGTATTGAAAATCAGCGAAATTGCTCCAATGGAAAAAATTTTATGATTGGAAACGTAAAAAAACTCATAAAATTTTCACATTAATGTTTGTAGTTTTATACTAAACTACTCCCTTTGCCGTGTGGTGAATTTCCATGTTGAAAATCTTTGTTGTTCTCTATAATAGGTAAGTACTTTAGAATGTTTAGATGTGTTTCATGTGTTCATACATATATATGAATTTTGTCACACTTGACTTAAGGTCGGTGTGGCCTGATGGGTAAAGGGCTGCGCTTTCGAGTCTGGGGGTTCTTGGTTCAACCCTCGTTCCAGCTTGTTTTTTTTTTTAACAGTTCTTCAAAAAATGCTTTTTTATTTTTAAAAAATGCTTTTTTACTTTACTTTACTCCTTTTGCCGCGTGGTGAATTTCCATGTTGAAAATCTTTGTTATTCTTTATAATAGGTAAGTACTTTAGAATGTTTACATGTGTTTAATGTGTTCATACATTTATATGAATTTTGTCACAATTGATCTAAGGTCGCTTTGGCCTGATGGATAAAGGGTTGCGCGTTGGACTCTGAGGGTTGTTGGTTCAACTCTGGCCCAGCTTGTTTTTTGTTTTTTTTTTACAGTTCTTCAAAAAATGATTTTTTATTTTTAAAAAATGCTTTGCAGCTTGTTTTTTTTTTTTAACAGTTCTTCAAAAACTGCTTCTTTATTTTTAAAAAATGCTTTTTTATTTTACTTGTGAACAAGTAACTTATTTTTATTGTTTTTAAAAAAGTACATTTTCTTAAGAAAAAGTACATTGCTTAATTACATTAAGTACATTTCATTAAGTACATTTCTTAAGTACATTTCTTAAGTACATTTCTTAAGTACATTTCTTTCTTAAGTATATTTCTTAAGTACATTTATTTTTAAGTACATTTCTTAAGTACATTTCTTCTCAAGTACATTTCTTCTTAAGTACTTACGAAATGTACATTTCTTAAGTACATTTGAAAGTACATTTCAAAGTACATTAAGAACATTTCAAAGTACATTTCAAAGTACATTTTCTTAAGTACATTTTCAATGTGAGCATTGTGAGCAATGCATTTGTGAGCATTGTGAGCATCCTGCATTTGTGAGCATTTGTGAACAAGTAATTGCATTTGTGAACAAGTAACTTTTTTTTTTTTTTTAAAAAAAGTACATTTTCGTAAAAAAGGTCCTTTTTTAAATTTAATATTTTGCTGGTTAACACTAAGGTGGAGGGTATCAAAGATTCGGCGCAGCCGAATTTAACACTTTTACTTGTTGAAGTTGATATCAACTTATCCATCAGTGTAAGGGGGAGTTGCATTAACTTTCATACGCATTTCGATGAGAAACGTTCATGGGGAAACATTACCGGCAAAATGTAAATAAATGAACCAAAAAATAAATTAAACATTATCGGAAATTTATAAACTAAATAAATATGATTTGTAGTGTTATTTATAAATATTTAAAGAAAATAAAAATAGCGTTTTTTCGTAAAATTTGTGATATGTTCGCAGTGCGCTCACCACCTTTCATTTCGACATCTGGCAAGAAAATGAAGTTACCACAACTAGTTTGAGGGTGTAAGGTCAAAATTGAAGTTGATGTCTAGTTATCGAAGTTGATGTCAACTTGAAGTCGAGCAACTTATCCACAGGTCTAAGGGCCCCTTAAAACAATATAGTGACACACATGTACATTGTGGTTTCATTTGATGTTTGATCATATGGTCAACTGACATTTCATCATATGGTAAGAAAGAAAAAAATTTTGCTTCCGTGCACATATTGGAGTATACGTGAATGTTGCGGTGGACTCCTCTTAAATTTTCGATGTTGTCCCTCCAGACATCAATAATAATATTAATATCTTTTGTCCCGAGGACATTTCTTTTCACCGGTTTCGATATTTTAATTAATAACAAATAAATGATTAACATCTGATCAAATTACATTTGATTGAGCTGTGCTTAAGTGTTTTCTGGCTAGTGTTAGAAAGCGTTTTGGTTTTGGAGCTATGTTTAGCTTTATTTATTACAATACTACATTTATGTTACGTTCGGGAACGTAGTATATGAACTATAATTAAACGCCCCATAAACTAGTTTGTTCAATGGTTTAATGATGGTATAGGTTGACACATGTGGTATTGAATGCTAGTATGGTCTGTAGACCGCATGTGTGTCAGGGGTATTACGAGCCGCATTTTGCGTTCTCGAATATCGGTAGATGTGTTTTGAGCAGTCAGAGGGATTTTCTATGCTCGTTACATTTCAGGAACAGCTAAAATACGAAAATAATTTTGTATTTACTTAGTAGGGACATAAATACAGTTACTTATATTTTGGGCTATAAAACATAAACTAATGAACGTTTTTGGAACAAATTTCTTTTATATATTTATATTTACGCATTCCCTTTGATTTCTGTCCGTTTTATGTCCAACGAAAGTGTAAAATTTGTGAAATACAGAAGCAAATAAATATCTATGAAATGGCCCACTACGTCGCACAGAGGGATTTTGCCGGCAAAAATACCCTTTTTCGAGTGTCAAATATCAAAAATGTAATGACGCAGTTTTGTAGCGAATTGTTTAAGAGAAAGAGAAATAAATCATTAGTTTTTTTCAACAAATTTTGTTTTTGTACAAAAAAACGCGGCAAAGTCAACAAAATGAAACTCTGCAGTAACCTACCTCAGATTTTCATGCATTTCAATGGGCTGGAAACATAACTTCTTTTTGTCGTGTCGATTTGGAATATGTATATTTGAAAAATATGGTATTTCTACATTAAGTTTTAAGAAAAAATAATTGAATAACAATAACAGATTAAAATATATTCATGCTTTTATGATGACACTCAAAAAACTAAGTGTTTTTAGTTATTCTTGGACTAAAAAAAGGTGGTCGTTATCGATCGTTGTGGTCTGGTTGCTAAAATGTGAAAGGTGGGAGTGTATTCTTTTGATTTCATAAATAAAATTCCCATAATTTTTAATACTGTTGAACAAAGTTATAAATTTTATAAAACAAGTGCCATGAAATTTCATTACAAAAATGGATGAAAACATCATATAAAATGAAAACATCATAAAACATCAATTAATGCTGTCGATAATAGAAACGTTAGTTAAAGTTTTTTTTACAGCGGTGTGTTTTATATATCATATCCCTAAAAGTATGCACTGAGAAATGCTAAAAAATTAATAAATTTCGATAATTTTATAGTACAAATTTGACTTTTATTTGGAATGATTGGTTAATTAAAGAAAAAACGGTAAACTATGGCCCCCTAATTTTTTTTGCAAATATTCAGCTAACATATTAGGCTTTAGTTATTTATATAGATGTAAGTGCTGATTTACATCTATCACAAACTACAAAGAATTATATCTGTGTTTTCGAAAATTTTGAAAAATGAAAATTTGTATATGGGCGTTGGGCGTGACACTTAAATTTTTAATATTATTGAGGACCCAAATGCAAGCACTGGCAGTAATTTTTATTGACATAGATATGAAAATGAGGAAAATACAACGATATTTTATTTACGTTATATGGGAGGTAGGCGTGGTTGTGGGCGGATTTGAACAAAAACTTGTTTTTTTTCTAATTTAGCAATATGAGAGATGTGTGCGAAATTTCAAAGCTCTAGCTCGATTCCTTCTAATGTTTGCCGCGGCTTGTATGAAGAAATCCCACTGTGCGTCGTCATGAATATGCATCGAAGAGAGTACTGCAAACTCTTAAGTATTACTCTATGGCATAGTTTGCTTACAGCTGATTCCTACATCCATCCGTGAGTTTTCCTGTCAAAAGCTGACATCAACACCCCTATTCTGTGTATGTGGTAACAATCAAATTGTAACCACAAAATTGTTACAAAGTTGTCACCAATGTTTGTATCTGGTATTCTGTCAACACAGTGACAACAAAACATTCACCTCGTAACAAATAATTCACCTCACAACAACAGGTTGACAAAAGCAGGGACATCAAATATAACCCTTACGGTTTTCTGCACAAAATGAACACAGCAAAAAAGGAAAAACAAGTATTTAATACACTTATGTTTTATTGAATTAAAATCAATATATTAAAATTAATGGATTTGAGCGCACCGCAAAGGCACAGCTGGAATGCTACATTGCCTTCCTGCAGGAACATCCAGAGATGCTAAGCGGAAAGAATACTCCTGCACATCCGCGCCAAATAGAAGAATATATTTACTTTAGCGCCATCTCTCTGATCTACATCAAAATTACTCTACCGACTAAAGCTTCTGCGCTGAGTTCAAAAAGCTGCTTTCCCCCCCGCGGTCGGTCCAACTTCTTGAGATATAGTCCTTTAAAGCTTGAGTATATAATCGTTCGTATCTCCGGGATTTATAATCCGATCTTGTTGAAATTGGAACCATTACAAAGGTCTTTCTAAGCTCTATAAATCACTGCATAAACATATTTATTTTTATTAGCCCATAAGGGAGCTAATTAAAAAAAAAACGTTTTTTAACCCCACTTTTCTGCTAAAAATTTATTTATTTTTTCAAAAAACTGCTCTATTATACGATAATATTCGATAATACACAAGACCTTAGCCATTTTTAAAGATATATTACTCAATATCCCTCGAAAGACCGGAGATATTTACGTTAAAATTTTGTAATACTTTTCGCGCTTTTTCAATCTTTCTAACACAAAATCAAGGTCTTTCTCCATTTCCATAGGACAAAGTAAAAAAAGTCCTTCCTTCATTTAATTATGCCCTCTTGTCGTTTTGGTACAAAATATATTATTATTTTTTCCCATATACAGTTTTATTGTTTACTTGCAGAATTTATAAAATGATTTTGTATCAACTTTCCGGCAAATAAAACAGCTGTCACGCGCTGTTACCTCCTATTTGAAAGGTAAAAATTTTTGTTACTTTTGTCACCAAAAAAGTGTGTCACAATACCGATTTGTGACAATTGTCACATTGCTGTCAAATAGTAACCGTGGTGACTTTTGTAACCCTGCCAGAATAGGGCTGCAAGAGAACGCAACACAGCCGATGGGAACCAATTGACAAGAGTTTCTATCCCTCTCTTTACGTTCCCTCGCTGACAACGAGGTAGTAGGCCATTTCGTCGAGTTCGGGTTGCTGTTGAATTCTACTCTTTGGTTGGACAGAAATAAATGGGAATGCGTAGTTTCGTTCGATGCAACCAACATAAAACATAATTTAGCTGTCATTAGAATCAATCAAACACTATTTCAACGTAGTTTGCTTCATGGTTTGCTTCTGGTTGCTTACCGCTGTCTCGCCTACCCACTCTGTTTTCTATCAATTTCCCACTTCATAGTCGATCAGCTGTGGCATGGATAGCCCCTGATCATAACGCTGCCGTTTTATGACACCAAAGTTATAAACCGGACAACTTTCAGTATCGCTGTCAAATTATGAGCTGATTTCTAATTTATGAAACATGACAACAAATGGAAGGTAAGCGGAATTTTTTAAAAAATTACATGGGGTGTCAGAGGTTGGAACGAAGTTCCGTTCGCTATATATTCTGTACTAGTTAGTCCCAAACACGCCTAAGGCGCCCATTGAAAAATACGATAATACTTATTTTGTAAAATGATAAACTTTTTATAAGAAATTTTTTTTTATGGAATGTCTTTTTTTTAAGTATGTATATTTTTATGTGCTTTTTGTAAGAATATGTATTATATTTTCCCGAAAAGGCCTTTTTTAAAGTGCAAATGTTTTTTTTTAAGAAAATGTACTATCTTTAAGAAGAAGTAGTTTCTGTAAGAAAAAGTCATAAAAGTATGATTTTTGTTTACAAAGAAGTACTTTTTTTAAGAACAAGTACTTTTTAAAGAAGTGGTACTCTTTTTTGAGAAAGGTTATTTTTTAAGAAAATTTGCTTATTTCAGAAAGGCTACTTATCTCAAGAAAAGAAAAAAAAGGTATTATTTTATTTTTAAGAAAAGGTACTTTTAAGAAAAGAAATTGTTTTAATACAGGGTTTTTTTTTAGAGAAGGTATTTTGTTGAAGAAAATGTTTTTTTTATGAAATGGAATTTTGTTTTTGAGTTTCTCCTTTTTTCAAGAATAGGTAAAGAAAAGTTATTTTGTTTCATAAAAATTGTACTCTTTAAAAAAAATTAGTTTTTAAGAAAAGGTACTTATGTTAAAAAATGTACTTTTTTTAAGAAGATTTACTTTTTGTAAGAAAATTAACTTTTTTTAAGCAAAGGTACTTTGTTTAAGAATATGAATAGGTAGTTTTTTTTTTTAGAAAATTTACCTGTTTCAAGAAAATGCACTTATTTAAGAAAATGTTCTTTGCTTAAACTTTTTACTTTGGCTTTTCTAAATTTACGTTTTATTGGGTTCAAAACTACAATATATAGTGTAAGTATAATATACACTCCGTTTCACTTATTTAAAGGCACTTAAAATTTCATATTCATGTATTTTTTGCATTTTGTAACCGAAACCGAAAAAAACATGATAATAGGGGTTTTTTAACTAAATAACTTTTTGTGAGCGATGTATAAAAAAAGTCGAAAAATTTGATTTTTTTTTTTTGGTTCACTTGAATAAAGGCACTTTAACTAATTTTAATGAAAAACAGTTTTTCTTGTTTTTTATATTTATTTTACTTTATTTAAGAACTGTTACTAATGGTTACAACCCCCTTTGTTTTGGCGTAGAATACGTCGTACCTTACGGTATAGGGAGTCATGTCAGATTGTTATTGTTGTAATCTTTATTTCATTGATTATGACGAAACGGTGAGATAACTTTTTTTAAAAATTTGTTTGTAGGTAAATGAAGATGTTATCTTTCGTTTGATATACATTTCATATTGGTTGATATCTTCCTAATATTTAAATTTCTCAAATGAAAATTGTTTAAACACATACACTCAAACATATGTGTGGTGTTTGAGTTTATAGCGTGAACACAAACTATGCTGCTGTTTCAGTGCGGACACAAACCTTCGGCTGTTGTTTTGATTGATGAAATATTGAAATTTCGTATATTTATTTATGTATTTAAGTGAAGCAAAATGTTAAATGTGAATTTGAATTTAACATGGATATATAATTATAAAAAATATATGAAAAAATTAATTCATACATTTTTATGTTAAATGAAAGTGCTGCCAAGTAAGCAAAATAACAATGCTGCTTGATGCTGTTTGACTGCAGTTGACAGTTGACGTTTAGTAAATTAAAATAAAAACTACTAATCAAAATGGCACCTACACGAAATACAAGAAAGCAACGTGTGGTTGTTAATTTAAAAACATATTTATCCTATTTTATTATATATTATCAAAAGTAACTATCAAATAAATAAATTCATTTGCTTATGTTATTTATCATTTATTGTTATATATGTTTTCTGTCTTATCGTATGGAGTATTCTACGTTAAACTTAATGGCCGTGTCTCTGACACAGCCTGCAGGGACAGTCCGTGGCCAAAGGCCTCGGACAACTGTCTGCTGTTTTTTTTTTAATAACTTCAAATATACGGGTTTTCATTGAGAGATAAAGAGAATTTATGTAATGCAGCGAAATTTGATTCCAAGCATCCTTAATGGCCTGAATTACTGACTGCTTGTCATCAAATTGTATACCTCCTTCATAGACCTTACGAGATAACCAACCCCAGACATTTTCGATAATGTTTAGATCTGGCGAATAGGGTGGCCAGTCAAGTATATTAACATTTTGGCTTGCAATGAACTCCTTTACTACTCTGGCGTTATTATAGGGGCATTATCCTGTTGCAATATCCAAGATATGGGACCAAATAGTTCACAGAACTTCAGAAAAGCCGATTGCAATAACGTTTTATAGCTTGCACCAGTCATTTTTGCACTTTGAAATTCAAGATCGATGGTGCCATAGTACGTAATAGAACACCTCCACATAACGCCGCCCTCTCGGCTGTGATGGCGGTTTAAAAAACGCTTTTCTTTGCGCAGAGCATGCAAATAAAAGTTGTAGCCATCAGGCCCATCCAAATTAAACTTCTTCTCATCCGTAATTACAACGGTTCTCCAGTCATTTACATGACTTCTTGGCTGCACATCCCATACCATGTAGTCTCTTGCAAATTGAAGACGTTTTTCCTTACGAGGAGCATTAAGTGGCGGCTGCTTTTGTAATTTCGGGTATTTAAGATACTAACAGCTCTTAATTACTCTCCGTACTGATGACTTGATCCCTTCCACTCCAGCTTGATCTCTTATTTTTGACAAGGATAAGGCAGAATTAGAAGCAATTCTGATGATTTTTCTTTTCTCATACGCAGATAAAGACAATGAAACCCTTCCTTTAAAATTTTGTCCATACCCCTCGGGGTCCTTGATGTAATTGTCGACAACTGTTGGGCTCCGTCCAATTTTTTTAGCTATTGCGCGGTTAGAATAAACATAGATTTTAGATTTTTCCGATAGATTTAAAATTTTTTGTTTTGCCATTTTGACTCGTAGAATGATTAAGATGTAATAAATTGTAATAAACAAACGCTCCCTACAAAAAATCATCTCTTACTTTAAAAATAATAAAAAAAATAATAAAGTGCCTTTATTCAAGTGATCCAAAAAAAAATAGCACATTTTTGGACTTTTTTGTTATAAATTGCTCCAAAAAGTTCTTCAGTTACGAAACCACTATTGTCATGATTGTTTTTTTATATTTCAAGTTGTCTAGCTTCCATTTCCATTTTAAAATTCGGCAATCGGTTACAAATTACAAAAGATACAGGCTGCTGAATATGAAATTTTTAGTGTCTTTAAATAAGTGAACCGGAGTGTATATAATATTTACAGGCTTCACCTAGAAAACAATAATTTTCCCAACATACGTTAGTCTAGACACAAACCAAAGCAAAAGTATCCAACATAGTTGATAATACTGGGTTGTAGCATAATAGTGTTAAAAAAAGTTGTTTCAGTTGTTTGCATTCAGCCCCCATCCCGCAACGTGCGATAAGCAACTTCGTTCCAATTGTAGGTGATAATTTTGTATTCGTACATAAAATTTGACCGAATCACATGTGATTGCAAAATATTTCATGACCAACAACCGGCACAACAATTTTAATCTGTGTGTGAAGAAATCAGAAATTCAGGTCTTTACAAAACAGTTGGTCTTGGTATCGATCTTATTAGAACTTTGAACAATATTCTTTGTCTTAATTTTTTTATTAACTGCATTTTAAATCACATACACTTTTTCTTCGGCTGAAAAATACATTAAATTTATTTCACTCGCGTTGAATTTTTTGTTTGATACCAATAAATTATATTTTTTCTGGCCAATCAAACCAATTTTTTTTAGTAATTTTCTTGACTACAGTCTGGAAAATATAAAATTTTTTGATGCATTTCATCTGGTATTGAGTAGTATAAATCGAAAATAGGGTTTAAAACATGCATACAGTTATTGTGGTTGAACATTCAAAGCCTTCCTCGATAAGTCAAGATCGGTTCCATTTCCGGGAGTTAGAAAAAATTTTAGCAAACTTGTTAAAGTAAAAATTTCAAGGAAGGAAATACAAACTGTGACACAAACAAAATTAGGACGATCACTAAGGGAGACTCCGGGGGCTTAGTAGGAGCCCTTATCAACTCCTTGCTAGCTTTCAATGTATGAAACCACCCAGGCTATATTGTCGACCAACGCATGAAAATGGCCGACAATACTGATAGCGCACACAAATAGAAAAGCAGACATTTAAAGCACGAATCTGTCCGTGTGTCCAGCAATTGAAGGATGCAGACAACCCTGTCTGCGAGGAATTGAATACCGCCCTGCACCACAGTCTTCACTAACCTGCTTAAGTAAATACGTAAGTTAAACAAAACATTTGCGAATTGTAAAGTACAAAAACTTTCAAATGCATTTAACAGCGCATAAGAATATAAAGCGAAAGTGTCAGGGTCGCCTACTACACTTTCTAGATTATGTGAAAAATGGGGAAATTTTAGATTTTTTTAAATTAATGTATGAGTAATATATAGGGTGGTTTCAGCGTATTCCTTGGCTCATTTCATCAAAATATGTCCATCTACGACCACCCCGAAAATGCAAGGGTGCGAAATGGCAGCGGTTTGAAAATTTTCGGTTTGGTTGTCGGAGGGTAGTGGGGAAAAATTGCCAAGTTCTGAACCAGTGGTCGGATTTTTTTTGTTTTTGGGCTTGTTGGAAAGGCCTTTAAGAAATCTTTCAGAATCATTTAAAAAAAGTGAAATCGCCGAGATACGGAGCTTTAAAAAAAAAAAAGTGGGAAAAAAGACAAGAACGTGCACTAGGGCGGGCCAATTTGTAAATAAATAAATGGTTTCCCATTACATCCCATGAAGGGACAGGGGAGAGCTTCTCACAATCACTAAGCTGTGCGCTTTAAAGTTTTCACTCACTAATTGGGACCTACAGTTTTACACCGATTCCGAACGGTATTTTGAGAAGCTTTTTCATGGCTAAGTACTCAATAGTGTCGCCGTAACTATGCGAGGTGACCGCCGCCGAAAGAAATTTTTCTTTTAAGGTGGTCAGAGCAGGGTTTGAACCAAGGATCTCATGTACAAGAGGCACGCACACTACCATTGCACCACCGACGGCCACTGGGCCAATTTGTATGGAGCCGAAAAATTCGATTAGAGCCGCCCCCTAGGATGATTCTATTGACAATTCTAAGCAACTTTAGTGAAGGTCTATCTCGATTTTCGAGTCTCCCACTTTTCAAAAAATGATTTTTTCCCTATAACATCATTTTGATTCAAAATTCGGTTTTTTATTCATCGTTATATTATCTTTTTTATGTGTATATGGGGGGTTTTAGTGTCGAGAAATTCATTTCTGATCTTTATTTTTACCTATGGCCACCGCCAGAGGGCGTTTCATGCATATTTTAACTATTTTTCGTCTATTTTCCAAGAAAAATTACAAGTTTTTCGTAAAATTGATCTTTATTTTATTTTTTTCAACAGAAATTCAACCTAAAAAATAAGAACATGTGTAAAAAAAATGGATTTAGTGGAAGAAAAGCGAAATAAGTTATTTTTCAAAGTCTTTCTTGTTTTCAAGTCTGGGGTATTTTGCACGGTTTTCTGATCTAACTGCCATAACACTGTGTCGACTTTTTTCTAAAACACGTTTAGAAACGCTAGCCAGCAATTAAACATGTCTTTCCATTGCTTGTATGTGTACCGGAATTCTTGGATCAGGCAATGGTGGATCATCGTATTCTAAATATTGTTCCAAATGATCATACGGAATGGTATGCGTAAACGGTGGTTCGAATAAGACATCATCTTTATTTAAATCAATCATATTTGTATAATCTGTACAATTGAAGTTTATCAAATGTTTTGGATAAACTCTAAGATGTGCCGGGTCGTATAGAATTCTTCGGTAGTGTAACATTTTCTTGATTGCGATGTTTCGTGTCTCTTTTTTATCATCAAATAACATCGCTAACAAAATATTTTCGGAATGTGCGTAATATGAATTTTCTTTAATGACATTATTCACAACTCCGCGTAGATTTGTATTCAAATAGTGTGACCAACGAATGAATTTGTAAAATAATACACTACCGCAGACCACCCAATTATAGTACTTGATGTTGAAGTGCATCGGCACATACACTTTCATTATGTATGTTGCCAGAATTTTCAAATTCCTTGATGGATTTTCAGTTGACACATACAACCGCAACAATCTATTCGCCTTGGTGAGCCAACGTGAATGTGCTATTGGTCCTGGTTTAATGTGAGACAAATCCGCAGGAACAACACCATACGAAATTGCATTGGCCATTTTGTATAGGTACTTTGAATAGGTGGATAATTCAAATGGATCTAAATCAGGTGGCATGTTCTCTAGCACGATTATCTCGAATTCATCTACAAGCTGAAAAAAAAATTACAGCAGACAGTTGTCCGAGGCCTTCGGCCACGGACTGTCCCTGCAGGCTGTGTCAGAGACACGGCCATTAAGTCTAACGTAGAATACGCCATCCGATAAGACAGAAAACATATATGTATAACAGTAAATTCATTTGCTTATATTATTTATCATTTATTGTTATATATGTTTTCTGTCTTATCGGATGGCGTATTCTACGTTAAACTTAATGGCCGTGTCTCTGACACAGCCTGCAGGGACAGTCCGTGGCCGACGGCCTCGGAAAACTGTCTGCTGTAATTTTTATATTTACCAACGGCATTTGATTCAAGTCCGTTTAAAAAAAAATATTATGTTCAATTTTTTTAAACTTAATTTAATTTATGTATTTTAATTAGTATTTTTATTGAAATAAGTTCTGCGTATGTTGAGAGGGCCGCCCTAATATTAAAAAAGGTTTACCTTCTCGAGTCTTCGCATTAACATTCGATCGTTGTGTGAAAGCTTTACGCTTTACAATTCAAAATTAATGTTACAACAGCTTTATTGAAGCTTTCGCAAAAAGCTTACTGTTTGTTTCACTTTTTACTAGATACATGTTGCCAAGCAACATTAGCTTGCTGTTCGTTTCACTTTTTACTAGATACATGTTCCTAAGCAATGTTGAGCAACCAAAAACACTCAACCAAACACCACACATATGTTTGAGTGTATGTGTTTAAACAATTTTCATTTGAGAAATTAAAATACTAGAAATATATCAACCAATATGAAATGTATATCATACGAAAGATAACATCTTCATTTACCTACAAAAAAAATTTAAAAAAAATTCATCTAGCCGTTTCCTCAAATTCAATGAAATAAAGATTACAACAATAAAAACCTGACATGACTCCTCATACCGTAAGGTAAGACGTATTCTACGTCAAAAATGAAATTAGATGAATTAAATGCAATTTTACGTTCCGGTTGTTGTTCGTGGTCCAGTGGTCGATGATCTGTCCAAAGTGTTAAACAAATGACGAAATGGCAGCTCGTTGAAGTGCAGAAGGCAGACAAACCAATGCAGCGGTCTATTCAAATGCAATTCATATTGACGCAAAATCCCATTTCTTATGCCATATGCCGATTAATGCATCGAGAGCAATTTCTTTTTCGACGAAGAATGCATTCAATGTCATCAATTTGTGTTTAGCATCTTCATATTCGACTTTTGTGTAGCCTATCAATTGAGAATTTGGTTTCTTCAAAACAACTAGATAAGGTTCTTTCACCAACCTTTGATGCAACTTGGATGCAACTGAAATTAGTATATTTTAAAACATTTGGATCGAATATATTTCTTCCACCTACACAGTGGTAAAAATGGTGAGAATTTTATTTATATTCAAATATCAAATTTTGATTTGAAACGAAAAACGAAAAAAAAACTGTTTTTAATTGACTTACTTAAAATTAACAACAATAAATGTCAGACATAAAAAGTCCGCAAAGCAGCAGAAACAATTTTGGTTGAAATTAAAATATGCATGAAACGCCCTCTGGCGGTGGTCATAGGTAAAACTAAAGATCAGAAATGAATTTCTCTACCCCAAAAACCCCCCATATACACTTAAAAAATATAATATAACGATGAATAAACAATCCAATTTTGAATCAAAATGATGTTATAGGGAAAAAATCATTTTTTGAAAAGTGGGAGACTCGAAAATCGAGATAGACCTATGGTTCCTTCACCAAAGTTGCTTAGAATTGTCCATAGAATCATCATAGGGGGCGGCTCTAAACAACAAAAAATTTGGCCCGCCCTATTTTTTTCTCTTAAAAAATATCCCTACCTCTTACCTTTCCAAAATTACCTAAACGAAGCCCCGAAGTCTGATCCTTCCGAAGTTATGACTAGGGCGAGAAATTTCATGCATTAAAACATTAAAAATATGCGCATATAATATGCACCATAAGTGCACAAGTGCACATAACTTATGTTTGTCCCTACCTCTTACCTAAACGAAGCCCAGAAAGCTCCGTATCTCGGCTATTTCACTTTTTTCAATGATTCTGAAAGGTCTCTTAAAGGCCTTTCCAACAAGCCCAAAAACAAAAAAATCCGACCACTGGTTCTGAACTTAGCAATTTTACCTTAGTACCGTCCGACAGCCAATTCGAAAATTTTCAAACCGCTGCCATTTTGCCCCCTTGCATTTTCGGGTATGATCGTAAATGGACATATTTTCATGAAATGAACCAAGGATTACGCTGGTGAATTTTGTCCAGTCGTGATTCATACATACAATAATTTAAAAAAAATATATGTATATATAAAATTTCCCCATTTTTCACATAATTTAGAAAGTGTAGTAGGCGACCCTGACACTTTCTCTTCATATTCTTATGCACCGTTAAATGCATTTGAAAGTGTTTATACTTTATAATTCGCACATGTTTTGTTCAATTTACTTGTTTACTTAAACAGGTTAGTGAAGACTTAGGAGCAGGGCGGTCTTCAACTCCTCGCGGAAAGGGTTGTCTGCATCCCATCCAATTGCTGGACACACCGACTGAAACGTGTTAAATGTCTGCTTTCCTATCTGTGTGCGCTATTGGTATTGTCGGCGAGTTTTCTGCTTTGGTCGACAATGCTAACCTAGGTGTTTTCTTACATTAAAAGCTAGCAAGGAGTTGATAAGGGAAGGTGCCAGTCGAATCTCAAGTATCGAGGCTCATACTAAGATTCGAGTCTCCCTTTGTGATCGTCCTATTTTTTTGCGTAACAGTTTGTTTTCCTTCCTTGAAATTGTTACTTTAACAAGTTTGCTAAAAATTTTTCTAACTCCCGGAAATTGAACCAAATCTTGACTGATCGAGGAAGGCTTTGAATGTGCAATCACAATAACTGTATGAATTTTTTAAGCCCTATTTTCGGTTTATTTTTGAAATTAATTTTTAAAAAAAGCGGTTTTGGCTTTTCAATTTCCTCACCCATAGGGATTAAGGTATATAGCATTTGAAATGGAAAAAGGTGTAATGCATGGAAGGAGTCATCTTGGACAATATGTGTAAAGGGTGTTTTTTTAAAGTGTGATTTCTATCTATCTATCTCTATAAATTATAAAAAATAACATGAAAAAATTTAATTTTAATCAAAACTTTTCTTTATTCGAATAAGCAATACACCGCATTAACATTTGAAAATGATTTCGGTCACATGGCCAGCGCTTCTGTTCATGACGAAGCGCATGTGCGCACGTTCAATACACGAAAAGTTGTGGCCTCCAGGACGTCAATTGTTACTGGTATATCAGCCAGTGATTTCACGTAGCCAGCTACACAGGAAGTTAATAAGAGGCGTCAAATCCCACGACTTTGGCGGCCAATTGACACGTCCTAGGTAAATCGACTTTCGACTACTCGACATTTTGTGGGAAAAAGTCGAAGTCGACTTTCATGTTGTACAAAAGTCGACTATGTGCTTTCGACTATTGCCGACTGTCCGTGTTTTTGCTGCCAGATCTATGTTACACAGCCTTTACACGATGCCATTTTTTAACCATGCAATTTGCGTTTGTTGATAAGGGGGGTAGAGAAGCAAGAAGGGAGGAAACAATGGCACGAAGCGCCACCGCATCGGGTTTCATGAAATTTTATTGCAATTCTCTTTGTGCTCTTTCAGCATTTGTTATGATTTTGACATTTCATGTTATTGTTTCTTTCATTCTAGTTTTTCGTGTGTTGTGCTACATTGTTAGAGATTACGTCAAATAATTTAACAGAAGTTAAAAAAAAAGAAAAAGAAAGTTAAACATGAAAATTAATTAAAAATAATAAAGACAAATTTCATTTCTTCCTTCGAAAAACAATTTTTAAACTTATGTAGAACAAAATTTCGTCGATGGTACAATGGCTAGTGTGCGCGGCTCTTGTGCATGAGAACGTGGGTTCAATCCCTGCTCAAACCACCTTACATTTCTTTCTACGACGGTCACCTCGCTTAGTGATGGCGACACTATCGAGTACTTAGCCATGAAAATGCTTCTCAAAATAACGTTCGGAACCGGTGTAAAACTGTAGGTCCCAATCAGTAAATGTAAAACTAGAAAGCGCACATCTCACTGATTGTGAGAAGCTCTCCCCAATCCCTTCATGGGATGTTAAGGGACACCATAGAACAAAATTTTACCGCTTACAAAAATGAACAACACACACAAGAACACTCACTAAAGAGAAATGTCAGAAAAAATGGCAAGCACTAATATGATGAGATGGCAACGTGTAAAGGCACGAAGATTTGCGCTGCAATTTCAAAAGAGAATTGATAAAAATGGCAGCTAAAAATGGCATCGTGTAAAGATGGTGTTATTTGAATTTTCTTTAAGAAAGGGTTTCTTAGCAGTGACAACATCCAGAAATAGTACCAGTATAAATCTAGAGCTGTAAAAGTTGCGATTTCTACTACTCAATGCTAGACGAAATGCATCAAAAATTTCACATTTTCCAGACTGTAGTCAAGAAAATTACGAAACAAATTGCTTTGATTGGCCAGAAAAAATACAATTTATCGCTATGAAACAACAAATTCAACACGAGTGAAATAAATTTAATGTATTTTTGATGTATTATTAATTTTGTATTATTTATTTTTGAAAAGTTTATGTGATTTATGGTGATAATTTAAAATGCAGTTAATAAAAAAATTAAGACAAAGAATATTGCTCAAAGTTCTAATAAGATCGATACCAAGACCAACTGTTTTGTAAAAACCTAACGTTCAATTTCTGATTTCTTCACACACAGATTAACATGTTTGTGCCGGTTGTTGGTCATGAAATCTACTACAATCACATGTGATTCGGTCAAATTTTGTGTACGAATACAAAATTATCACCTACAATTGGGACGCAGTTCCTTGTCGCACGTTGCGGGATGGGGGCTAAATGAAAAAAATTAAACAACTTCTTTTAACACTATTATGCTACAACCCAGTATTATCAACTATATTGGTAAACTTTTGCTTTGGTTTGTGGCTAGACTAACGTATGTTGGGAAAATTCTTGTTTAATTGGAAGTTTTCTAGATGGAGCCTTTAACCAAAATCTAGTATATATTGCAGTTTTGAACCCAATAAAACATAAATTTAGAAAAGCCAAAATGAAAGAAGTTAAAAAAGAAAATTTTCTTAAATAAGTGCCTTTTGTTAAAAAAAAGTTTGTTTTCTAAAAAAAAAAAATACAAAGTACTTTTTCATTTTAAAAAAAATCCAATGAGTGTTCGAACTCACGAGCGATGTGTTAACACCTTTTTATTACACGGTACCTGCTCGATTTCTATGAACACATTAGTAAATGTTACATTGGAAAATAAAAAACAACATTCAATCACATTTCAATGTCAATATTTTTGTATTGAACAAAAGAGAGGGTTTTTGATTTATGTGAAAAAAATAAAATAATGGCATTTACTTTTACTTTGTTTATATACTCTATCAGCATTTTTTGACAATTGCTGCATAGATACACTGAGCAACTTTATTTGGTGCCTCATGAAACGCTTCGGGGCAAAGGTACGCTGAGCAAAAGATCTAGGTTTTCTTGTTTGCATGAATAGCACTAATGAAAAATATATGACATTTTCGAATTCAAAAATTGTTATGTTATCTCCACGTATGTGCAAATACTACGTATATTAATCATGAAAGAAAGCGTATTTATTTGTATTATTTTAACAACTTTATTGGAAATTTAAAAAAAATAAATAAATTCTAATCATAAACTTAAACATTAATTAATTTTTAAATTTCAGTACTCCATTGAACAGTAATTGTTATAAACTAAAATATTTATAAAAACCAAAATATAAAGACAAATTTGTATCACTCGAACACAAGTTTTCATTATGAAAATTCGGCTGAATGTAAATAGTAACAAAAAAATTAAAAAAAAAACTTTTCCTCTTATTAACCGGATGTCGGTGGTGCAATGGCTCGTGTGCGCGGCTCTTGTGCATGAGAACGTGGGTTCGATCCCTGCTCTGACCACCTTACAGTTCCTTCGACGACGGCCACCTCGCTTAGTGATGGCGACACTATCGAGTACTTAGCCATGAAAAAGCCTTTCAAAATACCGTTCGGAACCGGCGTAAAACTGTGGAACCCAATGAGTGAGTGAAAAATTAGAAAGCCCACAGCTCAATGGTTGTGAGAAGCTCTCCCTAATCCTTCATGGGATGTAACGGGAAGCCATTTATTTTATTTATTTTTAACCAGATATTAAGTTAGAAAAGTATTTAACATCTTGCGGAAGATAAATATACAGACTTTCAATAGCGGCATTCATGCAAACGTGAAAGCCGAGAACTTTTGCTCAGCGCAAGTTTCCCTCGCACCGTTGCATGAGGCACCAGGTAAAGTTGCTCAGCGTAATTGTGCTCAAAACCATATCAGCTGACTAAGATGGATACATAAGATGGTAGCAGTAGCATGTATTATGTATGTGTACTTTTTCTACTGTTCTAGTGCTATCACCTTATTTATCCATCCTACTCAGATGACAACGAAATGTCAGAATTTTACACGTTTCTCCATCCCACGTTTGCGCAGCAAATTTACCTCGAAAACTTTCCACTTTTGTATGGGAAATTTGTTTGTTTTGACGTTTGCTGTGCAAGTTTACGATGTTTTCGAGTTTACGAGGCTCTTTCGAGCTTTCATGAAGACCACTAATGTCTTTTTTTCCCTGATGAAATTTTATTTCGGACTGAATTATCCAACTCAATTTCAAAAAGATTGTTTGGTGTTTGGTTGGTAATTTTTCAGCAATATAATATATTGATTTTTATTTATTATTTTTAAATACACATTTTTGAAATAATATTATTAAAAATCATAGAATAATACATACCATAGAAGTTTTTATTCGCTCAATAAATTAAACGTCATAGGTACGATGGAAAGTAAACATTGGATGGTGGAAAGGTAATTTTAAATTTAATTGCTCTCATTTCCACAAACCTACGATGAAGAGTGTGAAATGAAACGTCAGATGAGAGAATAAGTTTATCTATGTATGTAATATTCTATGTTAAAAATGTATGAATTATTCTACATCTGAACTTTTTAACTCTAACCATAAATTCAGTAATGTTTAGTAAGATTCTACTACTGGGTCATATCTTACCCAAAGCACTGTAACGTCAGTAACACTAAATACCTAAAGAGGGTTAATTACGAATAATAAAACAAATGAAATAGCACCAATATTAATATGAATCTTAGTGTTTTTAACACACAAATGTTAAAGTAACCATTTTTTAACATGTTTCTTTTAGTTCATTGCCACGTATATCCCACATTTTGAACAATTTCTCATAAAAAGTGACGTATACGATTGAATGACAAAATTTTTCTGGAGGAAAGAATTGCCATAACTCGAAAATTTTTCTCCATCACCATTGATATTTTTCCATATAGCAATGAAGAATCCCCAATATTAAATTTAAAAAAAATATTTTTGGACCATTTTTTTCATACCATTTTTTTAATATACCTTTCTGAAACTTTAAATTCAATTTCCCAAAAAAAAATTGTTTTTGGATGTACGTGCAGATAACTCCGGTAAGACGATATGACGACGTTTCATTTAAATAATATTAATACTTAATAACACTTACATCCTGTTTCTCTATCGCAAACGAATAGCTAAGCGAACGAAAATCAGCCACTCACATTCGACTCAAATTGGGTTTCTCTTAGTCGAAATTTTCCTTCGCCTGACTTCAGGTTTGTTCCTAAGTGACTAAGTGACAGCACATCCGAAAAAGTGAAACCAAAATTTGAACTGAAAAATTTTATGTTTTCCAACTTTTTTTCGTATAGAACTTACTAATTTAAAATATATTAAGAATGTCTACAACAACAACGAAAGCCAAACTATGGACGATTTTCAGCTCCAATCAGTTTCATATTTTTTTTAAATAAAACTTAACAAAATTAAATTATAACGTTGTTTCAAATCCATTGCTTTTATTCTTTCAATCATCTTAGAATAGAATTTCCCAAATTTTGGATAATTTTATTTTGAAATCCGTTCCCCTTATCCTAGAGAAGAGTGATCAAATCGTCTCTACTTTCGGATTTAGAGCATTTTACAATGCACTGTGCGGTCCAAAACGACTTATTGGAAGTTTGTTAATAACACAGTGCGACAAATGAGCAATTTTTGTTTAGGGCCTCAACGAAACCAAAAAATTATGAAAGTCCATTGGTGAAGTATCAGAAAACCCACTCGGTTTTAGCCCTGATCATCACAATTTTTTTTATAGTCCAAAGAAGATTTCAGATGGTGATCAAAGCTGTACTTCTGATTATACTTCATTCACATACTTCACAACTATTTTTGTTGGTGTGTTTCGTTTTCAATAATATTGAAAATAATTTTATCGAAAACTCTGGACAATATACTTGTGGATGTGAAAAATTAAAAATCTTTAATTGATATATGTAATTATTGTAATGCTTTAAATGACAATTTTGTTGGTTAGTATTTTAACCGTATGGTAAAGAATCTTAAACACTACAACTTTGTAGAATATGGCCATATCTATTTGATTATATTTGGTAACTTATAAGCGAAAAAACGAAAAAATTATAAAATATTACATTTCTACACCAATTTTAGAGAACTAACTATAAGCACAACTTTTGTTAATTAGTGTATTCTGGAAAGTTATCAAGAATTTTGTGGGCTATAATTCCGTCGGTGGTGCAATGGGTAGTGTTGCGCGCCTCTTCTACTGGAGATCCTGGGTTCGATCCCTGCTCTGACCACCTTAAAATTTCTTTCGATGGCGGTCACCTCGCATAGTGACGGCGACACTATCGAGTATTTAGCCATGAAAATGTTTCTCAAAAAAAAACCGTTCGGAACCGGTGTAAAAGTGTAGGTCCCAATCAGTGAGTATAAAACCAGAAAGCGCACAGCTCGCTGGTTGTGAGAAGTTCTCCGCGATTCCTTCTAGGAATGTAATGGGAAACCATTTATGTTTTTATAATTCCTTCTAAACCAGTTACCCCAAATTATTTACCGTGTGCTGGAAAATTACAAGAAATCAAAAATATATCAAATTTGGTTTGACGTTTCATCATTTGACGAAGTGACGGTGTATTTTTTACAAAATGTATATTAGCCAACGTTATGCAACGATGAATGACCTACAATTTTGTAGAAGGTTGTAATAAAAAATAAGTAACGGTTTAGAATATATTGAGGTAAAATCAGAAGTACAGCTTTGTTCACCAGCTGAAATCTTTTTTGGACTATAAAATAAATTATGATGATCAGGGATAAAACCAAGAGTGGTTTTCTGATACCTTCGTTGAGGTCCTAATTTCACTGTCGCACAGTGTAATGGTCCATTTTTTTACTCCACGTACAAAAAGTACGTTTTACATCGGCATTTTGACAATTTATAATGAATTTTGCCATTTATCTCTATACAGAAATTTTTGAAATGGTTAAGCTATTTATGATATTTCATGAATTACATTTTTGGTTTTACGCATGTAGAGTCACTTTGGTTGCCAAAGTAGTCGGAATATAAAATTTTCTGTACCAACCAATGGATTTCAGATGAAATTACTTTAGCATAACAACCCTGTAATTGATTTTGTTCACGACATTTTTGCAAAGAGGTTAGTGAGTACCAGGCAAATATACCAATAAGATTTTTCAGATAAATTAAAGGGAGAAACTTTCAATACGAAAAATTGTGCCGCTTTGAAAAAAATTGTGCTAAAAAACTGCACTAAAATTAAAAAAATTGGAAAAATGTTGCAAAAATATTTTCAAAAAACAAATACCAAAAAAATTGTACCAAAACGGCATAAATTATGCCAACATGGTAGCACTGACGTATAAACACGTCACAAGGCGAATTGATATTAGGTGGTGTTAAGTGACCAGCTGATCCTAAATTTGAACAGCTGATTTCGTGGATGAAATGTCAAACCAATTGTTTTTGTTTACATGTTAATGTGCATGTGTTTTCTTATTGCCAAAGCGAAATTTTGTGAAAAGTGTTTTTTGTGTGTGTTAAAGTTTCAAATTTGTAAAAAATTAAAAAGTGATCTTGCTATAAGATGCTGTGTGATTTAAACAAGTGAAACGAGGAACCGGGCCGTTTTTCCGAGTTCCAAGCGACGATAGCAAACGCTTGTTGTGGGGTAGTAGTAGTAGTAGTAGTACTTTGATAATGGCCTCAAAGTTGTATAAGTATATTGTTATAAAACAAACACTTTCACGATGGATGTATGGTCTTTTTAATTTTTTGCCAAATTTAAGCAAAAATCACATCCAAACAGCCACTAGCACAAACGTAAATACATCAAAATAAACATATGCAAACAAAATACAAATGTCACTTTCACAACAGGCGAACTCAAGGCAAATTCATATTTTGACATTTCATCCACGAAAAGCAAAAACAAAATACATTAGACTTCAAGGCGAATTCTAGTGCTTCCACCTTGTTTAAATTCGCCTTGACATGTCATTATTCTCTTTGCTCTGAGAGTGTTCCGCACCCATACAAGACAACTATTCGCCGCCGCTACATCAGTCTGTGGGTTTTAGCAGCCTTACTATCTGTGTTGCGAAGTCGGACAAATCTGTGTTCTATACAGGGTGATTCAGGAAGTTCCAGACAAATTACTCCAGCGTATTCCTTGGCTCATTTCATGAAGAAAAGCCCACTAGCACCATTTCCGAAAATGCAAGGGTGCGAAATGGCAGCGGGTTGAAAATTTTCGGATTGGTGGTCGGAGGGTAGTAGGATAAAGCTGCTAACTTCTGAGCCAGTGGTCGGATTGGAAAGGTCTTTAAGTGGCCTTTCAGAATCAATAAAAAAAAGTAGAAAAAGTCAAATCGCCGACATACAGAGCTTTCGGGAAAAAAATTCACATAACCTCAATTTGCTCAGCCAGATGGCTGGTAATTTATGTTTTTGAAAGATAGCCATACCTCTTACCTTTCCAAAATGACCTAAACGAAGCCCAGAGGTCGTACCGTCCCAAAGTTATGACCCTTTTACTGATTTTTCAGCCAAAAATTTCAATAAAATAAAATCTTACACATGTTAATTTACAAAAACAAATAAATGTGTGCTGTTATTTCGCTTCCAAAAACAAAAACAAACATTTTTGCATTTCAGTAAAATGTTCATAACTTTGGAACGGTAAGACCTCTGGGCTTCATTTTGGAAAGGTAAGAAGTATGGCTATCTTTCAACAGAGTTTCAAACATAAGTTACCTGCCATCTGGCTGAGCAAATTGAGGTTATGTGAATTTTTTTTGTATCTGTATCTCGGCGATTTGACTTGAACCCGCTGCCATTTCGCACCCTTGCATTTTCGTACATGGTCCTAGTGGACTTTTCTTCATGGAATGAGCCAAGGAATACTCTAGAGAAATTTGTCAGGAACATCCTGAATCACCCTGTATAGGCGTGGCTCACCCTTATCATTTAGGGGTATGAAAAATAGATGTTGGCCGATTCTCAGACCTGAATACAAATCGGTCCAGCCGTTTCGGAGGAGTTTAACGGCAAACAATATGTGATCGCAGTTGGACAATCTGTGTGATCGCAGTCTAACAATCTGTGTGATCGCAGTCGGACAAATTGTGTTTGGATGTATTCACTTTGTGAATTTAGGCCGTATCCGCGCCTATAGATGTTAACACATCAAAAATACCTTACCTTAAAGAAGTACCTTTGCTTAACAAAAGTACATTTTCTTACAAAAAGTACCTTTTCGTAAAACAAGTAATTTTTTTTAAAATAAGTATCTTGTAGATCTTTATTTTTAAATAATTAGGCTCGAGGTCAATGTTGTTGTATATATTTTAATTTATTTTTCAATATTTCGTCTATCGTCGAAAGACATCATCAGGAATACTGAAATATATTATATGTCATACATTACATATAGACGATACCGAACGTTACATATAAACAATAAAAAACTCGCAACACAAAAAATACTTTCAAGTCTGACTTACGAAAAAACTTGAGTACAACAGAACATGTAAGTAAAGTAGCGCAGCGACCGCTACCCTCTGTCATCGGTTTGTCACTGAACTAATCCACTGTCATTGAACTCTGTTTACCTTTCCCGTTAGAAAGATGTAACTTCTCGCCAAGTTCCCGACGTCCGTTTTACGGGTTATACCTAACACAGATTTCGCACTCTAAACAGATTTTCTCACGGTATCTACGAAACCTGTACTGGTGCACTGGTCTTTGGTCCTTCAAGCCTTATATCGGGTTTTTCAATAAGAACGCTACAAAAGTTTTTCTAAATAAAATAAAACCGCTTTTAGATACCAATGAAATTCTTTATTCCTGTGAAAGTACGTTCGATGCGATTATGTATGGAACTCGATTTCTTTTGCATGGCCACCACCGACACGCTTGCAGAAGTACAGACGCTGAACTCAATTTTCGACGGTTTTCAAGCATAAATCGGCCGATACTGCTGCAATTTCACGTTCGATATTCGTACGAAGTTCATCAATCGTCGCTGCCTTATTGGCATAGACCATAGACTTGACGTAGCCCCACAGGAAATAATCTAACGGCGTCAAATCGCACGACCGAGGCGGCCCATCGACTGGGTAATTTCGTGACAGAACACGTTCACCAAACTTGGTTTCCAATAAATTGATTGTGGCATTCGCTGTGTGGCTTGTGGCGCCGTCCTGTTGGAACCACATGTCCTCCAAGTCCATATTATTCAATTGGGGCCAAAAATATTCGGTTATCATTGAAGGGTAGCGATTCGCATTCACAGTAATGTGCCGGTCTTGATCATCACGGAAGAAGTACGGCCCAATGACGCCGCCGGCCCATAAACCGCACTAAACCGTAATTTTTTCGAGATGCAATGATGACTCATGGATTACGTGTGGATTGCTGTCTGACCAATAACGCATATTTTGCTTATTGACGAAGCCATTCAGCCAGAAATGAGCCTCATCGCTGAAGATGATTTTCCGATGAGAATCCGAATCATTTTCAAGTTGTTGCTCAGCCCAATTCACGAACATACGACGCTTGTGGTGGTCAAGCGGCTTCAGTTCTTGCGTCAATTTGATCTTGTTAGGATGTAGGCCAAGATCTTTTCGCAAAATTCGCCACAACGACGTCACAGAGATGCCAAATGCTTGAGAACGACATGTGAGAGACACATTTGGGCTTTCTTGAACTGAAGCCTCAGCGGCAGCAATATTCTCGACACTACGGGCACTTCTTTATCTCACTGGCACGGGAACATTTTGTACTGTGCCTGTGGATTCAAATTTTTCCACTAGACGCTCAATTGTTGATCTGGTAGGACGATTATGATGACCATAAATTGGACGTAGCGCTCTTAAAGTTGAGGCCACTGACTCCAAATTTCGGTAGTAAATTTTAATAATTTCGACTCGTTGTTGGCTCGTATATCTTTCCATGATTAAATGGCAAACCTTACTGAAGGAAATGTCAAAAGAGCGGAAAAAAATATGGCGTCGTTTGCTGTCCCTATCGATTTACTCTGTTGAAAAACCCTTTACAATTATAATACAATTTGAGGCTGTAGAAATATTTCATCAACAACGACAGTTTGAGTGATCTTTAAATGTAGCGAACCCTAACTATTGATTTTTACTTTTGAAAATGTGCCCAAAAAACGGTTCCTTGCATAAATTTATATTAAATTAACTTTGGTCCTTTGCCTTCCGTCCCTTTCAAACCCCTTTGATGTGGCCATAAAACACTTGTGTCTCTATTAAGTAGTTAGTTTTGAAAAGAAATTTGATATTTTTATATATCAATAACTTAAGGCTCAAAGTGAAACCCTCAGCAAGAACAATTGATTTTCATAAAATATCCTTCAAGTTCAATGTCAACTAGAACAAGCGGAATCTTTTATAAATGGTCTTGGTAAAATTTCTCTATATCCATATGAGTATATTGCTGTCGGGGAGCGCTTAGATAATAATACACACTGTTATCAAATATATGCATGTTGTGGGTGTGGATGATGTGAGACGTTAGGATATTAATAATATCTACAACATGGAAAGACATTGTCTGTTAAAAGCTTTAAGGATTTTCACAGAAGCCAAAACATAACCCCCCCAAACAACCATCTATATATGAAATGTTAGATTAAATTGAATATCTTTAGTACGAGTAACTAGATAAGTACACTGTGTGTAAGTACTGCATGTTTAAGAATTTGAAATGACAAAGAAGACATACTAGATGTTCAAGGATATAAAGGACACATCATATTCATACATACATGCATATGCATATCGATGCATTTAACATGCTCCTGCAGTCATGTGAATAGAGAAATAAGATGAGTAAATATTCAAACCAAAGAAAACGACACTAGATAGACGGAGACTTGAATGACACAGGATCTACTACATGTAGAGTTAAATAAATGACTGTGTGTGTGTTTTTAAATGTTAGTCGGTTTATTGTCTTCTTCTTTGCCTCACCCATTGTTACACCAGCTGGAGCATCTCCATTTGCCGCATCAACAGCCACACCATTGTCGGGTGTGCTGGCAATGGAGTTCTAACATCATCAGTACAACGGCAGTATCATCATTGTCCGTATTAACTTTAACAATTTATCAGCAGCTCGGGCAAATTATGGCATCATACAAAAAAACCTAGCAGTTGTTTCTGTTGCGTTTTTATTGTAGCCAGCAGCTGGAAGGATACATGTTTTTTCTCTTTTGTTATTACAACAAAGAAGTGACTGTTTTTCTAAACTTTTAATTTTTACAGTCGCTTTTTTAGTATGAATGAAGTCTGTTTGCTGTAGAAGGAAACAGAAAAAACTAACAAATATCCTGCCAGAAACGAATTTCTATAACTCTCTTGTAAGAAGGAAATCCTAGCACACATTCAAACCAAAAATTTCTTCCACAGAGCTCAAAGTAGCTGCTCTACACTGAAAAAAATTAACCATCATCTATACAACAAAATCTATGGAAAATTTTGTAAGAAAAATTTCTTCTTCCATATATTTTATTTTGCTCGGCTGTTTGTTGCATCAACAAATTTAAAACTAATTCTCAATTCAAATATGATTTTGTGTGCAAACGAGCGCTGATAAAGATCTGTGGCTAAATCTGAAATAGCTATACGGTTTGCCAGGAACCATAAGGTACATAACTGCATTTATTAACATTTCGAGTAAATTGAGGTTGAATGTTCAAGTCTTTCCCGTTTTTGTTAAAATTAAAATTTCAAATTGATTTTTTTTATCTAAAAACGTAGTTAATCTTCATCTTTTCATGTAAATAATTTTTCGATCGAAACTTTTCATTGCTTAGTCAGAGTTTACACGAGCAATTTTCATTGCAGCAATTATTGTCGATTCTCTTTTGGAGTTGCCATTTGTGTTTACACGAGCAATTCGTTCGCCATTGAATTGCTGCAATTCTTGTTTTTTATTTTGTTGCTTCTGACATTCTTATAAATTTGAGACATATGTTTCAACCATCAAAAACAAACAAACGTCAAATTATTTTGCATCCAACTTCATTGCGAATGAAAACAAAAGGAATTGCAGAGCACTCGATAGTTTTTTCCCCGTGCAGTTCTTCTTCCCTCTCTCTCCTAACAACGTAAGAATTGCAGCAGAATTGCATTCTCAAAACTGCACGTGTAAACTCTGACTTAACCCATTAGAAGTCACTGTACTCAACTGAGTACAGCTGACATCTTACCAGTTGCCAAGCAAAGACAAATAATTTGCAAGCATTGTGCCGTTATTTAGTTTCACAACAACAACAACAAAAGCTTCTGAGAACAAATTTGTGTGTGGTTTTTACTTTGCGTGCAATGTTATCAGTTTGATTTGTGTCGCGAAAGCAGTGAGTAGGTATGTTAACTAGTTTGCTAAAATATAAAACAATATTTAAAATTTTGTAGTAATTTTACATAATTATTATAAAAAACGTGTCAGAATAACTCACAGATAAAAACAAAATTACTTATATAAAACACTAATAAAAGTAGAAAAGTATTAAATTGACTGTACTCATTTGAGTACAATGACAACATGCATAAGTAAAAAATATTTTGTGAGTGGAAAACGTTTTACGGCCCAAAAGTGCTTGCAGGGGCTTCAAGAAGCTGTTGATAGCATATTATGCGATAGTGATGACGAAGAAATTGAAATGGTAATCATTCCACCTGATCCAAGCGTACTTACTGATGAAGAAGAAGGTGTTGAGGAAGATATGACTCTATCAAACCTACCGAAAGACATAGCTGGTACTATTGAAGTTTTCGTAAACCCAGAAATCATTGACAACGATAGTAGCGACGATAGTGATGATGAACCGTTGGCATCAAAGAAATCTCGACAAGACTGTACAAAGAAAAGAAACCCAATCTGGCGCAACTGCATTCCATCGCAGAGCTCAACCTCTCAGCAGAACTCTGAAGTTTGTGAAAGAATAAATCGTGTACGTGAAGAAATGAGGGATCTCAATCCAGTGCAAATATTTGAAAAAATCTTTGATCAAAGTGTCTTTGACCTGATAATCTCCAATTCGATTATCTATGCAAAACAGAACAACAGGCACGATTTTCATTTGGATATCTCTGATTTGAAAAAGTTCTTAGGAGTTTTAATATTATCCGGCTATAATAAGTTACCAAGAGAGCCGATGTATTCGTCTTTGGATGAAGACATTGGAGTGGAATTAGTAGCTAAAGCTCTCTCAAGACATAGATTTCGTGAAATAAAGAGAAACATTCATCTCGTGGACAATAATATTGCAGCGACGACTAACGACAAAATGTTCAATGTTAGACCATTGGGAGATTTACTACAAAAAAATTTTTTGCAATGGGGAGTATTTCATGAGAATATATCTATAGACGAGTCAATGGTAAAATATTTTGGCCACCATCCCGCTAAACAATTTATTCGAGGAAAGCCAGTTCGATTCGGCTACAAAAATTGGGTTGCGGCTAGTTCTACAGGCTATTGCTACTCGTTTGACGTGTACTCCGGAAAATCGCAGGTGGAATCATCGGATCCGCTAGGTTCACGTGTTGTCAAAAATTTGTTGAAGAAGCTAAATTGTACTGCTGGAAATCATCGAGTTTTTTTTGACAACTTCTTCACCAGTTACGACCTTCTTGTTGATCTTAGGAATTTGGGGTACCGTGCTACTGGAACAGTCAGAGACAACAGAACAAAAAAGTGTCCTTTGACTAACCCGAAGGACATGAAAAAAAAGGATCGTGGTTCCTACGACTACAGATTCGAAAAAGAAATTGAGCTGTTATTTGTAAGATGGAAAGATAGCAGTATTTGTACAATGGGTACCAACTATGATACAATTGAACCACTAGGAACGGCTAAGCGATGGTGCTCAAGCAAGCGTCAGAAAACTGACGTGCCTATACCCCACTTATTTCAAAATTATAATAAAAACATGGGTGGTGTTGATGAGCTCGATCAGTCAATCTCGTTATATAGGATGGCTGTTCATGGTAAGAAGTGGTGGTGGGTATTATTCACATATATGCTGGATCTGTCTATTGCTAACGCTTGGCGGTTGCACGTGATAAGCACTGAGGACCCCATGGATCAACTAATGTTTCGCCGTCATATTGCACGTTATTATCTACGCCAAGGTGGACAGAAAAAATCGCGACAGTCTGGGTCAACGGTTCAAGGTTTGTCTCAAGATGGAGCTGGACACTATCCCGCTAAAATACAAAACCAGCTACGTCTAGACTGCAATGAATGAAGTGCCTGTGGTCGCTTTAAGTAGTGCTTCCAAGTGGGACAGCCCTTACAAAAATCATGCCTTATTTCAGCAGGTTTGTAAGCGATTACCACCATGTTTTCGCCTTACAATTCCGCTTCCGGGTAAGCAGTGTTTTTTGCTGGGAAGTGACATCCAAAAAATGAAAATTGTCTGATTTTTGTATTTTGACGTGGTTTCATGATGAAATCACATTAATATCGCATATTTTAGGTGTGAATACAATTACTTTTTCAAAAATAATAATTAAATTTAGGAAAGAAACAATTTTTGGTCGACATTTTTATTGCATTTGAACATTTTTAACATGCTTGGGGGTAAATATAGTAAGGTTAATTACAAAAAACACGGATCAACTAGTCTGCATGTGGTAGATTCTTAGAAAATCCATGACGACTCTTTGGCATCAGGGGTAGCAATGTTTTTTTTTATCATGTTTTCCTTCACTTCTCGAGTAACTCCGCATGGTTCTTGAAGTTTGTTCACTGCTTGTCCATGTTTTGAACAAATTTTTTATTCAAAAAGTCTAGTTTACATGATACGCCGTCGAAAGAGGTTTTGTACTCAAGATTTGTACTTTTCCGAGTTGCGGTAATTTGAACCATTGCCGCAAGATAAGGTTTTGGATTGTTAATTTTAACATTGTTTGTTCGTTGTACTGAGTGACCGTCCTTCCACTCGTGAAAATCGGAGACTTCCATAGGTTTAGCAAACGTGCGTGTATTGGCCTTTCCGACAGCATCAATAAAATCTGAAAAATCATAAAGAGTCTTCATTTTCTTTATTGACACTTCCACTTGATGGTGAAAACTATCTGCACTCATAAACGTATGTCCGCTTTCGAAATAATTGATTTCTATACGTTCAGCTGCTACACTTGTCGAATTAAAAATGTAGACGAGATACGATAAGAAGCACCAATTCTTATTTTCCGCCTTCTTTAAGTCTGCCAGTAATAGCTGCGTGCCAGAGAACTGCGAATGTTGGGTAGCTTCGCTTTGAACCAACAGGTGCGAAAGTCTTATTGTAAAGTGACATTCGTTTTGCAAATAAGACTGTTTTGAACGTGTCCATTCTGGGAAGCATGATTACTTTTTGCAAGTCAACAGACACGCAAATTTCATCATCTTCGAACTTCGTTTCAGCGTGTTCGCAATATAGTTTTCGACTTAAATCAGCATTCTTGATGTGTGATTGCCAGCGAAGGCAATCGGCACACTCAGGATCCAAATTTTGCTGACCATGTTGTGGGTGGTGTAACTCGACCATTTCACATTGTTCACACTCTTCATGGCCCAATTTTGTGAAATGAATTTTCATTTTCTTCACACAATCTCGATAAAGATCATACGAAACCGGTAGCAGCGTGTACTTGGCAGCAAAATCTTCAGGCATGAATTGTATCGTGACGTCACTCGGTAAGTAGTGGACATTAGGAGCATGTTCACGTCTGTAATGTGAAATTGTGGAATGAAAGCTTTCGACATGTTCAGCGATAATATCTCGGTCAATCTTGTTGTACGCAGCTTGCCTTCCGCGTCCATCTTTGACGGGTGAAACGCTGTTTTTATCTGCTGAATTGACAACTCGTCGAATGATTTTATCGTTTGTGGCTTGGTATCCGAGTGTAGTCAAAAAGAATGCTCTGCAAATTCGTTGCTGCTTTCCTGTATGTATAAACGAAAGTGATACTTGATTGTCGTCGTACGATTGTACTTTGCCGTTTCATTTGTCCTTCGCGGGTTTTCTCGAACGCACATACTTTTAACGCAGGCACTTCTCTTTTCGTAATTCATACTCCAGTACTTCTGATTGATAAGATGTCGCTCGTCGTCTGTAAAATTTTCCGTGCATTCCCAATGACAAGTTCGTAGGCATGGAGCAAAAAGAGGGTGCTTTTCAGCCAGCTTTTGGTTTTTTTCGTCTGAAGTTTCCTTTGGTTGTTTCATTTTTCTTTTGCGTAAGTCCCTTTTTTGTGTACTCTATATAAAATTATTTATATGTTACAGAAAGATAAAAAAATCATCAAATATTTCTGAACAATTTATGAAATTTACTTGTCAAATCAAGCGGAGGAATATCATTTTCTGTAGATTTTGTTGAATTCTCCATATTGATTGCTTCAACTTGTTGATCTTCTTTGGGTACATTGATCTCGGAGTGAGCAGAATCTGAAATTGTTAAATTTATAAATAATATCTATGCAATTTTTCAAATAAAATTAGGAACTTGAAAGAAAGAAAAAATACCATTGCTACAACCAGGTTCTGAGTTCGCGTCTTGCTGAATTGTCAAAAATCCATTTTTATCAACGTAGAAATTAACAATTCCTGATTGTGCCATGTTTGGCATAGGTTGAAACTTCATGATTCTAAGACTGCTGATTAGACGTACATACACTCTTTGTTAAATTGGAAATAGTCTGCGGTTACAGTCACAAACAATCGACAATCAAATAGAAAGCCATGAACAAAGCGCAAACACAAACGAAAATGGAAACAGCACAAAGAGAAATTCAAAATAGTTGCCCCATTTTTGCTTAGTACATGTCAGCTACGCCCTTTTTGCTTATTGATTGGCATTAAATGCCAAATATCGTAACTGCAAATCTATTAACTGCAACTTTCTCGTAAATTATATCGAAAAACGGAGTGCATTTTCGGAAAGAGCAGAAAAAAATACATAGGAATATCACCATAACTAAAATTTGATCATTTATGCAGTTATGTACCTTTTTGCTTAGGAGGGCAGTATAACCCTATAACTTTTCAAAATGGCGCCATTTGTGAAGTAACCAAACGCAGAATACAAAGCGATAAGGCTTGAATTGGTTTACGCCGCAAGAACCCGGAATAATTGTTTCCATTCATTTGCGCAACAATTCGTCGGTTATGTTGGCGCAGCGTGAATTTCGTCGCAGATTTCCTGGCCGTCCGACACCAACTGGACAAACGCTGCGGGGTTTGGCCGCTCGCCTTGAATAGACTGAGACAGGCCCAAGGCTGGCCGGCCCCAGACTAGTCGTTCTGCTGACAATATCGCTACTGTTGCCCAAGACGTCGAAGAGGAACCCGTAACATCGACCAGACGACATGCCACGCAATTGGGCATTTGCCGGCGGTCCCTACGCAGAATTTTGGTGAAAGATTTGAAGATGTTCACTTACAAAGACGCGTGTTACCTACGCTCAAGCCATCCTGAATCTCAACGAAAACGTGGACGATTTTTCATCGAAATTATCATGAGCGATGAGGCCCATTTCCATCTTAAGCCCCGTATTCAGTTCTTGCGAAATTTTCGTAAGAAATTTTGTCATTTGTCTCTAAACGGAAAATGTTGTTACAGAGATTTACCACATATCTCTGATTTACCTTGGAAATATTTCATTAATAATTAATTTTTACTTTTGTTTACTACCATTATCAAACTGTCAAAATTCCGGTCCCCAACAACCCTGTGATTGATTTTGGCTACGAAATTTTCGCAGAGCTGAGTACCAAGCAAATGAAAAGTGAGCGGAATTTTCGGTTCATGAAAATTTCGTTATATGTAAAAATACACGTACTTCTTATGGCAACGAAAATTTTCTAAAAACTGAACACCGGGCTTTAGCAGTTACGTGAATAAACAAAATAATCATTTCTGAGGCACCGAATCCGAGTATCATCCAAGAAGAACCAGTACACCTGTTCAAAGTTACATCGTGGTGTGCTGTTAACGCTGGAGGAGTCATCGGCCCATTTTTTGAGAACGTTGCGGGCCAAACGACGACTGTGGACGGCGCACGCTTCAGAGCCATGATTTTTTCTTCCTCAGTTGGATTGAATTGCGCACACTGCTCGAGTCACAACCGATATTCTGAAGGAAGCATTGCCGGGTCGCTTAAGCTCTCGTTTTGGCGATTTGCACTGTCCGGCCAGATCCCCCGATTTAACCGTTCCAGACTTCTTCTTATGTTTTTTTTTTTGTAAGCCGCGGGTTTACGTCAACAAGCCTCAGACTCTTGAAGCCCTTAAGGAGAATATTCGCCAAGAATGCGAGAACCTGTCGCCCGAAGTTCTGGCAAGAGTGATGGATAATGCCCTAAAACGAGCCCATACGGTCATCAACTCTGGCGGCGGTCACTTGGCCGATATCATTGTCTCAACTTGACGGAATAAATTCTAATGGATTAAATAAACAAATTTCACAAACAGAATAAAGTTTTTCATTTAAAAAAATCACAGCAAAAGAACATTAGGTGATTACGTTTGCCCCACCTTGTATTATAAATCAGACCGAGTATAGAAACTACTTCTCCACTATAAGATTTAAATATGACACCCGCCTATCGTGAGTGCTTGCGGGCCTGTTATACGAACAACTGGACATGGTGGTGTACAGAGTGGATGGCATAATAAGAGTGCAACTAATGTCTAATGACTTTTAACGGACGTCACAGAGGAAGTTGAAATTTCATAGAGTTCGAGTTGCAGATGACAGACAAATATAATTTAAAAGCCATTATCAGCAATCAAACCATAGAGTAATAGACAAGAGTGTATAGCCTTCTCTTTATGTTCTCTCGATGTCGACACCGTAGTAGGGCATTTCATTGAGTTCGAGTTGCTTTTGTAGTTTACTCTTCGGTTGGATTTAAAACGGACAGAAATAAAGCACTTTCGTTCGATGCAACCAATATAAAACATAATTTAGCTGTCATTAGTATTAAGCATGCCACAGACGTCATACATGCGCGTTGGATCGTTGTGAAATGAAGCAATGTATGAAGTCTGTGGTATGGTATGCACACTGGGCGTAAGAAATTGAAATTTTTTAATTTTTCGTTGTGGTTCGCGTACAAGTATGAAGTCTGTGGCGTGGTGTGTGGATTTTTTCTCAACCATCAGCAAAAAATTGCTGGAAGAATTTTTATTATATTTTGTATATTATAGTATATTTATTTATATTGATCTATTTATTTAAATTTATTGCAGCTCGCATTCAAGTGTCCTGCTTTTCTATTATCGGTACTTAGTAGTTCATGCAAAGTAAATTTTTGAAATCACTTGAAGCAGTCACCTCAAGGTCTTTAAGCAAATGTACGTGGGAAGACACAGATCTTTTTGTTGCCACTCTTTCATCCACATAGTTCGCTTCTTCTTTTTTCTCTCAATCTTCTTTGTACAGGCATGTATCACCATTAAAACTAATAAAGTTGTGTCGTCACTATCGCTGTCCATTTCACGCCTTGAAAACACATACGGAATGAAGTTTTGTGGATCGGTATGACGTGTGTTGCGTAAAAGCTTCACACCGATCGAAAGCGCATGTATGATGTCTGTGGCATGCTTTAATCAAACAGTATTTAAACTTAGTTTGCTGCATGGTTGGCTTCTGGTTGCTTATCGCTCTCTCGTCTATCCATATCAGTTTCCTACTACATATTCGATCAAACAGAATTTCAAAGTCATTAGTATCAATCGAACGTAATTTAAAAGGCATTAGTAACTTATACATAGTCTACCTATCTGTCATTCCTCCTTCCTGGCTTCGAATCCCCCTAACCAAGATGCTAACTAAGTTTAAATAGTGTTTTATTGATCCTAACGCCTGCTGAATTATGTTTGCATCGAACGAAAATACGCATTCTCTTTTGTTTCTGTTCATTTTACGCCCAACTTCTAACAACAACTCGAACCCTACCAAATCTCCAACTACACATAGAGTAATACGATAGACAAGACTTTCCATCTTTCATCGAGTTCGAGTTGCTGTTGTATGTTACTCTACGGTCACGGATACTCTATGGACATAAAACGAACTGAAATAAAACAGAATGCGTATTTTCGTTCGATGGAACCAGCATCAAACATAATTTAGCTGTCACTAAATCTAAATCGTCTACATGATCAAGAAGTAGACGACCAGAAGTAGTGCGAAATTTTGCAACCCTCGTAAAAGAGAACCAAAAAGTCGACATGATTCACTCAAACGCATTTCTCTCGCGGTGCACCTTGATTATTTCATATTTTGTTACATACTTTATATAATTTTAATTATACATGGTTGGAGTTTATATAAGTATAGATACATAACTATAGTTATAGGAAGAGAGAAAAATGTAACGCTTTACTCGTTTTCTTTGTTGGCAATTTTGACTGTAACTTTTGTAAACGTAATTTGCTTCATAGTCTGGTTTTAGCAGGGGGTATCCATGACGCAGCTGATCAACTATAAAGTAGAGAATTTGATAGAAAACAGAGTAGACAGGTGAACGATCGATAAGTAACCAAGCAAAGAGTATCATACTACAGCAACTCAAACTCGATGAAATCTCCTACTAGCTCGACTATTGGAAGAGAATGCTAAATGGGGGATGGCGACTCTTCTATATTGCTCTATTGTTCTAATTACTTATCGGCCATTCTCCCATCCCCTATCTATCAGTTCGATCAGCTGTGGCTTGGATACCTTGTATAAATGAAAAACTATACCACGTGGTGGGACCCCCAAATAGAGCTACTTCCAGTTTTGACCTCCTTTCATACATGGGACAGAACTACCCACACAAGAGAGTCGACAATCAACCCACAATCATACGACTCCGTTTCAATATTGATGCATAGCCAATCGTTATATACAGATATATGTCAATCTATAACCCTGACCCTGATCACACTCCTCCAGGACCGACTGTTCTGTAAACTTCAATACAAAAGAACAAAGTGTACATTGCGGAAACATGTAGCAACATTGTCCGGCTGGTAATAGTAATCACTATTAACTTGATGAATATGAATATACCAACACAGAGCAACTGCTTTCTTTGCCATTGTAGAGTTTCAAGTAACACAGGATCAAAGGATTTAGTCATGTATGTTACAATGTATGTGTAAATTTCCATAGACTTCATATACAAGTTCACATATGGGTTGATAGGATATCCTATGGAGGCTGCTGGGAATAAGCAACGTTACCACTCGAATGTAGAAATTTCCGCATTTTTAATTCGATTTGGCGTAAACTTAGAGTATCATAAGTTCTATGGGAAACTATTGGTTTTCATCCATTTAACTCGTAACCATAGAAATATGAATGGCATAATGACATAGTAGCGTAGAACTATTTGAAGACCATACATATGGGATATAATTTCTGAAATGTCCTTGTGAAAAATTATATGAATTTTCAAATTCATATAACGACGATGTTACAACAAGTCAATTAGCTTGATCGTCCAATTTTCAGCTTTGCATAGATTTGTTTTTCGTGGGTCTTTTCCAGGATCTGGCGTAGCGTGAATATTTGGTCAGTCGTGGACTTGCCTGGTCTAAAACCACACTGATAAGGTCCAATCAGGTTTTAGGATAAAAGACTGATACCGCGATAGTTGGCACAGACACACGGATCACCCTTTTTGAATACGGGACATAATACACTGAGACTCTAATCGTCATGCATAGATTGCCCCAGCTATATACCGCATATAAGTCGATGCATGTGGGCAGTCCTTCTCCACCTGCCTTAAAAAGTTCAGCGGGTAGCCCACCTCACCTCCAGTGGCTTTATTATTCTTAAGCCGGGAGATCTCCTGAGCAGTGTTACCATATTGGCATAATTTGTGCCGTTTTGGCATAATTTTTTTGGTTTTGGCACTTGTTTTTTGAAAAATTATGCCAAATGCAGTTTAGCACAATTTACCCAAAAATTATCCAATTTTTTTAATTTTGGTATAATTTTGACGTGACAACGTCTTAAATTAGGTTGCGGCTGGGAGTCACTTATGAAAAAGTGTAACGCCCGGTAACGTTACGATGAGTCACCGAACACAAGTAAACGCAATGTGTTTACTTGTGTGCCAGAAACGATTTGCTTTGCTGGCTTCTAGTGGCTGTTGGTCGGTGGTGTGAGTGTTTTTGTTTTTTGGCACATCATATATATGACGACTGAGCAAGTATGTATGTGCGTATATATGTGCGTGTGTATGAATATTGATTTAGATCAGTCTGCATTGGATAAGGTATTATTTTTTGTTTTTTTTTTGTTTTTTGTTTTTTGGCTTTATGATATGTGTAGTGTATGTTTGTGTGTAGAAATTTTCATATGAATTAGGTAGCCAAAACGAAACAGAGAGCTGCGGTCGGCTTTAAAAACGATATGCGAATATGATGAATTGAAATACTTTTTGGTTAGTAAATTATTTTCTTTTGTTTTTAATAAAAGAAATGTTTATTTTTTATAATAAAAGAAATGTTTATATTTTATAATAAAGGATATGTTTATTGTTTATAATGTCACATTTGATAATGTGTTCATAGAAATCGCACAGGTACCTAGATGGTGTTGAAATTACTTCTATTTTCCTAAACCATAAGTTTCAATAAATGTTAAAACATCGCCCGTGAGTTCTAACACTCATTGGGCAAGTGAGTTCATTGCACTCCTATTGTGCAATTTAATTATATTCATATCAATAAATATTCTACCGAGAAAAAGACGTTGTCACGTAAAATCTTCGCCCGTAAAACCGACTTTACAGGCAACAATTTTTTTAGCACAATTGTTTCGCAAACTGAAAAATTTTTGGTATTGAAATTTTCTCGCTTTAATTTATCTGAAAATATAATTTTTACAGCATGAATCTTGTGGTACAATACCACATTTTAGGTTCGTACACATTTCGCCGAAGCGTCGACTTTACAATATAGGGCACACTTTTTCTTAAACGTCTTGATGTCTAATATTTGATGCATCAACGTGTTTGCATCAAAATAGTACAATACAACTACAATTCCTCCTGGTTCCTTATGAGAGAAATGTCCGGCATTTGTCTTTTAATGTTGCAGAAATTCTGAAAATATTTTTTAAGTTTTTTTTTGTATGAAATTAACGTGTATAATTTGGAATTTGAGCTCCCGTTATTTTGAAGTAGATGGCCAATTTGGCATTTATGAAGCAAAAGATTTTTAGTTAAAGGTAAGAAGTTTACGCTTGAAGACAATTGGGAAATATAAAAAACTTTCTTCCCAACTTCTGAGTCTTCAACTCAAACTATAAGAAATCTACGAAATAAATTCGATAGAAAAGGAGAGCTATCATCGCAGTTTGTAGATCAATTTGCGATCAAAATTCGAGTTCGCCAATCCGGGTCCTTATTGTAGAAAAGAACTCGTATACGTGGTCGTCCAGTGCGTTCAGGAGGAAATATTTTCGATGTAGCTGATAGTCTGGTCGAACAGTCATCAACTCGCCACAGTTCGCAGCAATTGAATATTTCTCGCACTTCTTAGTCAAAGAATTGCAGCCTCGTGACCATCCGATGCGTTTTCGCTTCGCTGAATCGGCTGAAAATGTATACCAAAACATCATATTTTTCAATGAAGCTCATTTTCACCCCGGGGGCCACGTTAACAAACAAAATAGTCGCATTTGGGGCTCGGAAATCCACATGTCGTCGAAAAGAAGCCGTTGCATCCACAACGAGTGACTGTTTGCCGCGGTTTGTGGAATGGCGGACAATTTTTTTTTTGCTCAAAATCAGCTGAAACTCGGAAGCTCCTCACCGATTTACACCAAAGTTTCACTATCGGTAGAACTTTTTATATCTCTCAAGTATTTATGGTCCGTATTTATGGTCCGATCTGGGTCTGAGTATCATTAGAAAGCTCATACAAAATTCTCTAAATTACATTATGTACATTTTTTCATTTTTATTAACCCATTGGCGGAAAATTAACAGAAAGAATATTTTAACCTCACTTTTTTGATAGAAACCTATTTTTATCAAAAAATGGAAGTCGTAAAGTTAGTCTTTTTTATTGATTTAATGAGCAGACAACACTTCAACTTTTTTTTTAAAGGATAGTACTCCTTATTAACCTTTCAAAGACCGGAGATATTCACGTTCAAAAAGCCTAAAATGCCCAGAGAGAAAGTTTGATAGCAAAATTCGGGCCGGAAGGGGTTTTTCGGTTTGTTTACAAAGTAAATTAATAACAAGAGAGTCTCAAGTCGGGTATCCCCTATTTTCAATGTCCTATGTTATTATGTTACTGATCACTGTGACATGATAAATTTTTTTCATTTTTATAACTTTGATATCTCTTGACCCAGATCCATGGTGTTACTGCAGAGTATTATACCTTAAAAAAAGCTTGAAGTGTTGTAACTTTACGACTTCCATTTTTTGAGAAAAATAGGTTTCAATCAAAAAGTGAGGTTAAAAAATCCTTTTTGTTAATTTTCCGCCAATGGGATAATGAAAGTGAAACAATGTGTATAATGTAATTTATAGAATTTTGTATGAGCTTTCTAATGATACTCACTTGACCAAGATCGGACAATACATACCTGAGATATAGCTTTGAAGGCCTATATATCAAAAAGTTGGACCGACCGCCAAAAAAATTGTCGGTCATTTCTAATTGTTTAAATAATTCTATGAAATCGGTGAGGAGCAACTAAAGTGTAGGTATGCCAAATTATTAATCAAAATGGCAAAGAAATTGAAACCATAACAAGTACGAAAAAATCAACATATTGGCAACACTTACACTTCTCAACAATATTTGTCTATTTGGCACTTGCATTTTTCTTCAAGTGGCAAATCAGAAATTTGGCCATTGTCGTAAATTTGATTTGGCTTCTGTGGCAGCATTGCGTTCCACACGATTTGGCATTTATGGTTGTTTTTGATTTGTCACAAGAAGCCAAATATTTGACATTTCTGATAAATGACAAATGCAATTTAGAGATCACACGATTTGTCTATGAATATGACAAATTTTTAGCCAAATGTACAAATCGTGTGATCCCAGCTTAAGTTTAAACAGTCTTTTATTGATACTAATGACAAATAAATTATGTTTTAAGTTGGTTGCATCGAACGAAAATACGCATTCCCTTTTATTTCAGTCTGTTTTATGTCTAACCAAAGAGTAACATACAACAGCAACTCGAACTCGAGTACCTTGTCGTTAAGGAGAAAACGTAAAGATATGGATATAGACTCTTGTCTATTGCTTTGTAGTTTAGGCGTTAGTCCATAGATTCTGCAGTTTAATAAAACCTATAATCTTTGTTGTTGTTGTGCTAGTCCCTTCTTCTCATTGAATTATTAAGCTTGTTTTTTTATTTCCCGCTAACCCAATGTTTCGAAAACTTTGTATAAGGAGCCGCTTAATATCGTTTAGCTCCCCATACAACGGGGTCGAAAAATTTGTTTAGCATGGATTAAAACACCAGGCCTATTGTTTCTTCGAATCAATTTTTGTGATATATGTTTTAAATAATCCTTTCCTGGAGTCGTAGGTTGTTGTTGTTTACGTGTGACGTTACGTGGCGTGTAAACGGGACAGGTTTGCTCCCACTATAGCAAACCATTCACACATTTTTACTACGCACTTACACTTCTCCCACTTGTCTCGCTCATAGACTTATACTTATAGTAGACTTAATAGTTCTCTCACCAAATTTATGACATTTGGCCTGGTGTGATATTTACGTTTGATGTTGAAAAGAATTGCTTTACTAATACCAGATAGAGGCTATGGTTCAAAACAACGAACAAAATACCAACAACAGCATTTCGTTTTGTGTGTTAAAATTATTGTGTTAAATACTACACAAATGTATGGTAACAATAACAGTCAATAAAAAAGTTTAAAAGACATTAAATTTCACAGTTTTTCACCAAAACGACATGAAAAGTTAAAGCAAGAAGTTATTGTAATTCCACCTGGTGTATGTCACTTTTCGTCAAACATCTCTCTATCACACCGACCACATCAAGAAGAGTGTGAAAGGAAGCGTCAGATGAGCCAAATATTCTCTCCAGTATGAGATTACTCTATGGCCTCGCCACTGTCTCTGATATTTCGACGACTGTAACTTCGGCAAGAGATTTGACGCCCAGATCGTGGCTAAACTAGTAGAGGTTGACGCAGTAGAACAGCCGATATTGCTTTCTTATGACCCCATCTGTCAAATTCAGTGTATTTTGACGTTGAACTTTTTTGTTTACTGTGTTTGTTCATATGTATTTGTGTTATTGTGAATTGACAGTTAGAATAATGAAACAAAAATAAAATGACTGTTGTTGGTGCCCCACAATAACAACAACTCCCACTGCGTCAACCTCTACTAGTTCAGCCATGGTCCACATCGTTGAAGTTTCGTGGTTATTTGAGAAAAAAGCAAAACATCGCAAAAGACCGCACAAATTGGGAAATATAATTTTATATAGATGTTGGTAAGTTTTATTGAAATATTGTTTGACAAAACAAGCGTAAAAACATTACAAATTTTGCAGAGTACATTGGGTACATCCACAGAGCAATACTAAAGAGCCTCCATTACTCCCTTCGATACCTCTTCATGACGACGAGGTAGTAGGCCATTTCATCGAGTTCGAGTTGCTTTGGTAATTTACTCTTAGGTTATTATAATACGGACAGAAATAAAAGGGAATGCATATTTTCGTTCGATGTAAACGTAATTTAGCTGTCATCTTTGGTCCCTCATTATACATAATTTCCCTAGTGGCTTTTCGATCAGCTGTGCCATAGAAACCCCCTGGTACATCAGTTTCATTGCAATTTGGAGACGTAAGACAAAATCATAGAGTAATTCTTATATAGAACGCAATTTGTCTTATCTGACGCTTCCTTCAACACTCTTATGGCCAGTTTTTCAGTTTCTTAGTTAAATTGTGGTTAAACATCGAATTGTGTTTTCTAGTCTTTGTTTAATTATGATTTAACCACCCAATATTGGTCGCTTAACTTATAGTTAACTGACTGTCAAAGTGAGAAATGAAGATTGTATAAAATACATGTTTCAGATTTGCGTATTTGTACACATACGTTGAGTCTAGATCAATAAATTGTTGCGCCTATATAGTTTTTTACACATTTTTGTTAAAATGACTTCGATTTTATGCATCTATTTCTTATTTTACATTATCCCATTTTGTTTGTTCCCCTTTGTTGTTTTGGTATTTATCCCAAACCAGTTGTTTTTTCCAATAAGAATACAAGGGTTGCCATAATCGTTAACAATATGGCGACTTACATTAACTCACCACTGAAAAACAAAATGCAAAGTTAACCTCTAATTAACTTAGAATTAAGATTAAGTAATCCGGTAGTTAACTACCCATTTAAAAACTGGCCATTAGGTCGGTGCGATAGGAGCTGGCCGGTTTACACCAGGTGGAGTTACAAGAACTGTTGACTTAAATTTGTCATGTCGTTTTGGTTGAGAAGCGGGTAATGAAAACGGATTTTTGACTTTTTTGTTATCTTTTATTGCTAGTGTACATTTGTGTTGTATTTAACACAATAATTTTAACACCCAAAAAAGAAATGCAGTGGTTGTTTTCTGTTTGGTTGGTTTGAACCATTGCCTCTATCTGGTATTATTAAAGCAATTCTTTCCAACATCCAACTTTCATATCACACCAGGCTAATGTCAGTAATTTGCTGAGCGAGATATTTTTTCTATATATGTAGTATGTATGTATTTCTCTATGGGCCATACACAATGAAAAAAGAGCGTGGAAAATAAACAAAATCAGAACACGAAATTTACACAAAACGACACCGTCGGCGGTTGCTTAAATCTGTAATATCTTTATAACTGGCAGGACGCCTACGTCGTGGTAGCAACTAATACATATTCTCAATTGCCTTGTCTCGAACTGTCCCGTGTAAACGCACTGTGCAAGTCAAAAAAAAAAACAAGTGGACTCAAAGGATTTACACTAATTCGGGTCCTACGAATCGAACTACTTCATTAGTTGTTTACCCTATAATGATGGGCATTATAAAAATTTTTCATACACAATTTTAATTTTTTAAGGAAAAAAATATTATTTTTTCTTAATTTTTTCTTAATTATAAGAATCTAGTAATCTACACGTATACTATCTTGGGAAATAGTATACGTGTAGATTAAAGGTATTGTAATTGGTAAATTTTCTAAATTTGTTTGAACAAAATCGGATGAGTCGTTCTCGAGTAATGGTGACATATGTATAAACTTATCTCAAAAAATGAGCTCTAAATCGCAGCTTCTGAGTAAGAAATTAAAAAAAAAATCTGTTGGAAACCATCATTATAGGCCAAAAAACTAATGATGCTGTTGCCGAATTAGTGTAAATCCGTTGAGTCCGCATATGTTTTTCGAAATTCAAAAACTTGCACAGTGTTATTAGTCAATGTTTTTTCCGGCAGGCTTTCCGACATTTTCTATTCGATTTATTGTCTTTTTATTATTCATATATGATTCGATATATAATTATTTCTTAGAAAAAAATTTTCCATTTCCTATGATTTATTCAGATAAAGGTTTTTTTTTTTGCAATTAGAAAAAAATGTAATCAGTCGGTAACAGGATTTGAACTCAAGTTGGCAGACTCGGAGTTTGTGACTCTTCTCATCAGCACCTTAGCGTTCTAAGCCAGTGACCGTCTTGATCGCACTGTAACTAATTGCACTTGACATCGTAGGGATTTCTCTTCTCTTTCTATCTCTCGTGTGAAAGGCGTTATTCCATTGCAAACACGTTTTCTTTCTTACTTAAGCCCCGTATTCAGTTCTTGCGAAATTCTCGTAAGAAATTTTGTCATTTATCTCAAAACGGCAAATTGGATTTACCATGCAAATATTTCATTTATAATCACCCCTATTCTGCATTGCAATTAGGTTCCCGCATTACGGTACGTTACAATCGTAAAATGGTATTCCAACTAAAAACGTAATTGGAAGAAAAAGAGGAAGACAAAGAGTGTAATCACAACCAGCTGTTTTGTTGTGAAACGTATGAGATTGAAACAAAAAAATTGTCAATTTTGTAAACATTTTAATAAAATGTTGAATTTAGTGCAAATAAAATAGTGATTCAGTGATAAAACAGATAATAATTTAATATTGTTGATACTTTAACTAATTAAACACATCAGTGAGTACCGAAAGACAACAAAAAAAAGGCAGAACATAAGTAAAAGGTATTTGTGGCCAAACTATCCCAGTGTGGAGCAGACTGTCGTGCCGGAGGTGATATTTGCATATTTTTAACATCATTGTAGTACAAATTAAAGTTAGGAGAAATGGAATTGATAGCAGCGGCTTTTTTGTTGGATGAGGAGAACACCGTTCTCCAGAATACAGAGTCCAGACTTGAAAAGCGAAAATTGAGAGACAGTTGCAATCCATTCCTGATGAGTGATCAATTGTAAAGTATAAAAATGTTTTAAAAGTGTTGATGTATGAAATAATCGGTTTACTTTTACAGATTTAAAAAAAAAACTCGCCTAAATAAAGACGCCTTTAAGTATGTATTGGACACATTTGCAGCAGAAGCATCCACATGTCCTTCAAGTCCATATTATCCAATTTGGGCCAAAAATATTCGGTTATCGTTGAGCAGTAGCGATTCGCATTTACAGTAATGTGCCGGTCTTGATCATCACGGAAGAAGTACGGCCCAATGACGCCGCCGGCCCATAAACCGCACCAAACCGTAATTTTTTCGGGATGCAATGATGACTCCTGGATTACGTGTGGATTGCTGTCTGACCAATAACGCATATTTTGCTTATTGACTAAGCCATTCAGCCAGAAATGAGCCTCATCGCTGAAGATGATTTTCCGATGAAAATCCGAATCATTTTCAAGTTGTTGCTCAGCCCAATTGACGAACATACGACGCTTATGGTGGTCAAGCGGCTTCAGTTCTTGCGTCAATTTGATCTTGTAAGGATGTAGGCCAAGATCTTTTCGCAAAATTCGCTACAACGACGTCACAGAAATGCCCAACGCTCGAGAACGATGTGTGAGAGACACATTTGGGCTTTCTTGAACTGAAGCCTCAGCGGCAGCAATATTCTCGACACTACGGGCACTTCTTTGTCTCACTGGCACGGGAAAATTTTGTACTGTGCCTGTGGATTTAAATTTTCCACTAGACACTCAATTGTTGATCTGGTAGGACGATTATGACGACCATAAATTAGACGTAGCGCTCTTAAAGTTGAGGCCACTGACTCCAAATTTCGGTAGTAAATTTTAATAATTTCGACTCGTTGTTGGCTCGTATATCTTTCCATGATGAAATGGCAAACCTTGCCGAAGAGAAATGTCAAAAGAGCGGGGAAAAATATGGCGTCGTTTGCTGTCCCTATCGATTTACTTTTGTAGCGTCTCTGTTGCTTAATTTCCCTAACTTTTCGTCTATATTTGTAGACTTCTTCAGGGAAATTTCATTACTTTACTTTACTTTTCTTGACTATTTTACAACCTCATGAGGTCAGATGTCTTAAACATATTAATTAAACAAACAAATTTCAATACATTTCTTTAACTGGTTCTATCCTTCGCCTTTTCACGCCAGTTGGTAACACCAGGGACGCGGGGGGATTTTTCTGCCTGATATTTCCAGCGCTCGTCCTCTTGTCCTGCTTCCATCGGGTACGTTATCGAAAAGCTTTCACCGCTGGTTCATCTTCATCCGGACCATCTTTTTTGAATACAGGACATAATACACGTGCGACTCCAATCGTCGTGCATAGATTCGCTCAACCATATACGGCATATACGTTGATGCATGTGGGCTAGCAGTCCTTCGCGACCTGCCTTAAAAAGTTCAGTTGGTAGCTCATCCGCACCAGCGGCCATGTTATTCTTGAGCCGAGAGATTGCCGTTTTAATCTCTACACTATCTGCCACTATCATTACCTCCTGATCTTCAGTGGAAGAATCCGAGTGGAGTAGTGCTGAAAAGTGGTCTCTCCACATTTTGAGCACACACTGCTTCTCAGTAACCAGATTTCCATTCTCGTCCTTGCACGAGGGCAGCCCATTATAAGGCCCGTTATTGAATCTTCTTACCCTCTGGAACAACTTTCGGGATACACCATTCATCCTGCATATTTCGGTTTTTTCACTCTCTCTCTGCATCCACTGCAATTTGTCCGCATAACTAGTTGGTTTTCCTACCTTCTCAGCTTCTTGTACCGCTCCCTCGCAGCTGGCGTTGTAACTGACTGCTTCGTTGCCATACGTGCAGCATCTGTTTTATCATTTGCAATGCGACATTCTTCGTCGTACCATGGCTTATCCTTCTGCGGTTTTCGATAGCCAAGTTCAGTCATTGCAGCGATTTCCAAAGAATGGGAGATGTGCTTCCACTGCGCATCTGGGTCCCCGGAAGGAGGGTGTGTTCTGCCCTAGCAGGACGGAGAGCTTTTGCTGAAAGTATATTGACATCTTCGGTATTTGTAGCTTGTCGATATCTAGCTTTTATCGTGGTCGGCTTCGTACGTTTTTCGCCCTGCTCAGTCTTGTGCGAACTTTCGCAGCCACCAGGTAACGTCGATATTGGCACCTCGAAACGCACGTACATCCAGTACACTAGAAGAGTGCCTCCCATATATTACCAAGTGATCAATCTGGTTCTTCGTCCGCTGATCAGGTGATATCCAGGTCGCCTTATGAATGTCCTTATGCTGGAATCGTGTGCTACTAACTACCATGTTCTTTGCAGCGGCGAAGTCTATCAGTCTTATTCCATTATCGGAGGTGGTATCATGTAGACTGTGATTGCCGATGGTTGGTGGAAAGACACTTTCCTTTCCCAATTTGGCATTAAAATCGCCTTGAATAATCTTAATATCGTGGTCAGGGCAGCGTTCATATACTTCCTTCAGACACTCATAAAATGTGTCTTTGACCTCATCATCTGTATCCTCTGTCGGCGCGTGCACACAAATTAACGAGATGTTGGAGATGTTGAAATATTTCGCTTTGATGTGAATTGTGGCTATGCGTTAACTCACTGGGTTGAACCTTGAAACTAGGTGTCGCAGTCTCTTGCCAACTATAAATCCGCAACCGATTTCGTGACTTCGTTGATGGCAGCTGTAGTAAATATCGCAGCTTTGGTGCAACCATATCCTGTCCATCGCAGTTCCTGGATAACTGTGATGTCAGCTTTATATTCTTCGAGGACATCCTCCAGTTGGAAAGTGGCACTCGTCCTGTAAAGTGTTCGCACATTCCACGTACATATCCTTAAATCGTGGTCCTTATAACGTTTGCGAAGGTCGTCAACAGTTAGGCGTTTTCTTCGTTTATTATATTTTCCGGAATATTTGAGATAATGTTGGAATTAGCGAGCTTCTTGGGAAATTCGACAAAGAAATCGCTGCTGGTTGCTCATTCCGAACACAATAACATCCGCAGACTTTGGACATAATGAAAATAATTCACCTCAACGAGGGTGGCTGTTACCCTAGTGAGTGTCTGGTGGGGTGTATTTTAACCCGTCAAAAACATTTTTGTTGGAATTATATTTACAAAGCAATGAGTCGCTGCCTCGGAACTTTAACTACACCTTCGCGTAGCCAAATTTCTGTCTACAATTCCTTTGTAGGTTGTGATGAGAAAAAATTATTCTCTCAATCTAGAACCTTTGAATATGGGCACTTAAGAAATAGTTTCCCATACTTATAAATCTGTTCTATAATGAATTATATCCTGACTAAGAACTAACCTACTTTGACCTTTGTTGCCTTTGGGCTATGACCACATCTAACCAACAACTAGTGATGGCATCCATTCACACTTGCCCACTCATATCGCAGTGTTGTTGGCTCCCGTTTCAGCTTAAGGAGTCTGCAGGAATTCATATGGTTAAGTTTTGCTGGCCTGTCAATCCTTTTCTGTGTCCTGCATCCTGCTAGCAAATGCCACAGTGAGTGTAGTTGTGTGCCTGTATGAGTGTGTGCGCATTCACTTTATTGTTGGTTTATAGTCTCATTTCAAACCAACTTAGTTTCCGTTTGTCAATATCAATAAACTTCCAGTGTTCCACTGAGACACCACCACCACGACGATTCGAACAACCCCAGCGGCGGAAATCAGGAGCTGGAAGGCCTGAAATCATGACCAAGAAGGCATTCTATAGAATACGGCAGGTCTTCCCTACACATTACCTCCTCCTTTATTTTTAACATTGCGTGAGATTTGGAGGCAAGGCCTTCCATCCCTCTCTACTTGAAGGCCTTATGAAGCGCTGCAAAAAGAGTCGATTTAGAAGGACTTACGTAAAAATAGAAAAATATATATGGAAATTAGCTTCATATTTCAGCTTTAGACTTTAACAAATTGTAATTCTTATTAATGATTTTTTTTAAATTCTGCAGCCACAGGAATCGAACACACGACCTTAGAACTTACAATCGGACGCTTTATCTACTGGGCTATCGGATGTTATGATTTTGCAGCGACGAATTGCGAACATGTGGAAAGACAGGGTTTCATGAACAACAGCGTCTACTGGCATTCTTTGAACAGGCCTGTGGAAGCGTTATAAAATCATGCATTTCGCAAGCATTATTAAAGTAGGCATTACCAAAGAATGATTCCGCATGCCTTATTCGTGGAAGGCCTCGCAAATTCCGGCGCTGGGACGACAACATATGGTTTCAAGCATCCATCGCCATGTGTTTCTCTGGTACTCGAGGTCTTCTTTCGTTACCAAAGTGCAGGAGAGACAAAGAAAGATAGAGAGCAGAAGTGGTGCTAACATTACGCACGATGTCATATTTGTGTCACTTTCATCATAAATTCATAAAATTTATTTATCTTAAGGACTTATTGCCTGACATTTCTCCGGCTAAAGGAGGGATTTGAAATGTCAACAATATGTATAATTGTAATTCTCCACTGATAGAAGGAATTATCGTTAAATGTCCTTAGTAATAAAGATCATATGGAATTTTATTAATTCTGTGAAAACTTAAAGGGAAAAGAAATAGATAAGTGAGGAAATGATAAATGAGGAAAAAACAAACGAATGAATGTTACAAATACAATACTTAGTTAAATGAAATATAAAAATAAAATTATGAATAAATTTAAGTAGCTCGTCTCCAATATCTAAAACTCTCTCCGAGTTTTCAAAAATTCAAATCTAGAACGAATAAAATTTTTAAAATTTTTGTTAATTTGAATACCGAGCGAGACAAACCACGTGGTATCCATGACATAGTTGATCGCATTGATTGTTTTATACATAGATTTGTTAATTCGCTCATCGATTTAATTATTGAAGTGAAGACGCAATTGGGACAAAAATTCGATTGGAATGTTGTGCATAGGTAAAATTCATACCTAGAGGAACGACTTCTCTCAGGAAACTAACTATGTGGTTGCATATGGAAGTTGCATATTGAAAAGTATTGCTTAACACCAGATAGAGGCAATGGTTCAAAACAACCAACAAGGAAACAACAACGGCTATTAATTTTGTGTGTTAACATGTTCTTGTTAAATCAAAGAGAAATATACAAGAGTCGCTATCTTGATAATGCTTCTCTTGATGGCGACGAAGTATTAGGCGATTTCATTGAGTTCGGGTTGCTTATGTAATATAGTCTTTGGATGATTATTTTCGTTCGATGCAAACAATATAAAACATAATTGATGTGCCATTATAAGTAGTATCAATCAAACACTTTTAAACTCAGTTTGCTGCATGGCCTATAATCTGTATGTCTTTTTGGTCTCTCATTCTACATCATTTCCCTAGTATGTTTTCGGTCAGCTGTGTCATAGAAACCCCCTATAGCAATGCGGCATTCATCGTCGTACCATGGCGCGAACAAAACCACATTAGTCCCGTTAACCGGTTTAACTGAACTACTTAGATAGAGACTAGCAAGTATTTTTCTTTCTTTTCACAGGAAAATTTTATCAAAGGTAGGATCGAACTGGTTTTCAATGACAATATTTCGTGACTTCAGAGATGCATACTTGGAGAGCTGGAAAAAAAAATTTAAAATCATTTGCTGAGGCCATGTCTAGTTTTGTTCGTCAACTCCTCAACTATATTCTGAAATTTTGAGTCGCGAATCGTTCCTTTTAACGTAAATCGGGAGCGAACAATATTTTAAAAAATGAAAAATTGACAAATAGTTTATAGTATTATTAGTTTCATACAATGGGTAAAGAGTTTTAAAATGGCATAACTCTGGAACAGTAACTGCAAATTCATAATTTTTTTCTACAAAATTACTTGGAATTTATCCGTTTTTTAAAGTGCATCATTAGAATTTTAAATTTTCATAGAAATTTAAAGCAAATCCGATGCAAAATGGTTCATACGGTAAATGGCTTTAAGGCTTTAACATGGTTTAACTCTGGAACAGTAACAGCAAATTAAAAATTTTTTTCTAGAAAATTACTTGGAATTTATCCGTCTTTTAGCATGCATCATTAGTTTTTTAAATTTGCATAGGAATGTTACAAGATATAAATCGTTATTTACAAAATGTATCCAAAATTTACGAAAAAACGTAATACGTTGTACCTTATTGAGCAAAATCATTGCCAAAACTGGTGGTTTATGCATATACAATAAAACTTTGAACGTTTTGCTTTAAAAATGTTGACTTACAAACTAAGAAAATCGTGGCTATTGACCGAGTTTTAAGTAAAATTCAAAAAACTCCCGGAATACCCGATTTTTGGGGGAAGTTCGACTTGTACGACCTCTAAACCTCTTCAGAAAAATCTGAAACAAATCTCAAAAATACTTTACCCTGTAAGCTTTCCAATCAAGCTTGAGCAACCATGAAAATCGAAAAAGAAACATTTTTTGGGACACCCTAATGTACAGGTGACCTGCAATAGGTTGCTGGGGCCGTTATTTTTCAGCGTGTATGGTGCAATGGCTGGTGTGCGTGGCTCTTGTACATGATAACGTGGGTTCGATCCCTGCTCTTACCACCTTACATTTCCTTCGACGACGGCCACCTCGCTTAGTGATGGCAACCCTGCCTAGTACTTAGCCATGAAATAACTACCCCAACTACCATTCGGAACCGGTGTAAAAATGTAGTACCCAATCAGTGAGTGAAAAATTAGAAAACGCACAGCTCACTGGTTGTGAGAAGCTGTCCCCAATCCCTTCATGGGATGTAAGGGGGAAACAGTTTTTTTATCTAGTGACCAGAGCTACTCGCGTAGATATATCCTTCTAGCACTGGATATCTCGGTTTAGAGTACGATTCAGGTTATCACTTACCGCGCGGTCCTCCATTTTTTGCCTCCAGACCATCTATCACTCGCATATCTGAGAGCTTCGTCTTTAAGAATGGGGTATACCCACATGTTCCATATCCAGTACGATAAGTAAGGTACTAATATAGTAACATGGTCAGTCATTTCTTCTGCTACAGGACCTCGCCATTTTGTAAATTTTTCGCTTTTCAAAACGCCATTTTGTACCGTTTTGTCGTTAACTGCTTTGCTTCATCGCCAAGACGTACTGCTGCGTATTTCTTTAATTAATGTCCTGTATTTCTTTAATTAATGTCCTGTATTTCTCGAAGCACTATGGTTCATATATGCACGGTCTTAGCACCATATGTGGAATGGAATATACAGTGCCTATATCTATAGTGGGTAGATCCGCGTTATCTCTTTTTAGGATACGTGTATTTCCTGCTTTGCGAACTAAACTCGTCCCTGCAAAAGATTTATTATATTTCTAAATCCTTAAATATAATACATTTTACAATACTTTTTAATCTCTGGAGGATGCAGGGAAAAATGTTAAATCTGTCATCACGTTTATTTGACATGACTCTTCTCTTCTTCCCCCAATAACAAGGGCTGTGCTCGGTTTGCAAAAGTACAAATAATCAGAAAAAAAAATGCTGACAAGCATCATTCCAATCCGGAGTGACAAATATTGAGATTGTCAGTCAGTTGCAAATCAAAAGATATAACGTCACCCCCAGCGACGCACTCGTTCGTTTTAATAAAGAACGACGAATGAGATTTAGATTTGACTTCTGACATGGCGCAGTCATTGTGAAAGCTATTAGGTGAAGAAGTTACAAATATTTAACAAAAAGGAAGGGGATAGGTCCAAAGATGAATATGCGTTAATTAACCCATTAACGGTCAAATTATTTATTTATTTTAATTTAGAAAAATGTTTGAAACCTATAAAACTTCGACGTTACAGTGGGCTGTTTAAATGCAAAAAAGTGGAAATTGATCCAACACGTTTGTTAAAGAAGAGTGTCAAACAAATGGTTAAATTAAGTTAGGTTAGGTTGAGAACGAGGTTTCGACGCAATCATGCCTCAATACCTGACCCATTGCTGGGCATACACTTAAGTCAATGGCATGCCTGTTATGCACTTTTCCCGTTTTCGAGAGTCATAGATTTATTTATAAAGGGTTTTTCAACAGAGACGCTACAAAAGTAAATCGATAGCGACAGCAAACGACGCCATATTTGTTCCCGCTCTTTTGACATTTCTCTTCAGTAAGGTTTGCCATTTCATCATGGAAAGATATACGAGCCAACAACGAGTCCAAATTATTAAAATTTACTACCGAAATTTAGAGTGATGAGGCTCATTTCTGGCTGAATGGCTTCGTCAATAAGCAAAATATGCGTTATTGGTCAGACAGCAATCCACACGTAATCCATGAGTCATCATTGCATCCCGAAAAAATTACGGTTTGGTGCGGTTTATGGGCCGGCGGCGTCATTGGGCCGTACTTCTTCCGTGATGATCAAGACCGGCACATTACTGTGAATGCGAATCGCTACCGTTCAATGATAACCGAATATTTTTGGCCCCAATTGGATAATATGGACTTGGAGGACATGTGGTTCCAACAGCACGGCGCCACAAGCCACACAGCGAATGCCACAATCAATTTATTGGAAACCAAGTTTGGTGAACGTGTTATCTCACGAAATGGCCCAGTCGATAGGCCGCCTCGGTCGTGCGATTTGACGCCGTTAGATTATTTCCTGTGGGGCTTCCTGTGGGGCTTGCTCATCGGTTTATTGACTGCAGGGAAGCGAACTTATGGAAGTTGCAAGTGTTGACGTCAAGAGAAGAATTCTTACGCTGAGGTTTGATAAACACAGCTGAAATTGTTACTGTGAATGTTCAAAATATTGAAATATATGAGCATCGTGAATGTACAAAATTAAAAACGGAGGGTTTTGTTCGATGTTCGCACAATTTGTTGCAATTAAACAGCTGACAGAAGTTCGATTCCTCATGGAAAAAGCTGAAAGTGAAACGTCAAATGAGACAAATAAATGTAAAGGATGATTTGATTGTGTTGACATTAATTTACTTCTCTAGAGTAAAAAGTTCTAAGTACAGTGAATACATTGGATTGAATTATAGCAACAGCAGATTCTAAAATTAATAAAGTAATTTGAATAATAAGTAATAATCTTATTAAAATAAATGATAATGAAGAATTGGTATTTCCTAATAAAGATATTAATTAAAACTAATGGTTATAATTTTAGTTATAAATTTGTCAAAAATTTTGTTTATAATAGGGATTTTTTCTTTTGTTTTAAATCGCAAACATATATTATTAATATTATTAAGTTTAGAATATATTGTTTTAAGTTTATTTTTTTTATTATTTATTTGGTTATTTAGCAAATATATTCTAAATTAATCTATGCTGAGAGCAACCTGAAATTTTCTTTAAGAAAGTCATACTCTGTACAAATTTCCTCAGTGTTCTCAATCTACAAACTAGCTACTGTACTGGCTGAGAGGTGTTGGTGCCTTAATCCTGCACAAGCGGGGCAATGACAAAGATGTGTTTCTTCATTTCGCTGTCCTCCACGCCAGCCCTACAATAATTTGTATTAGTCCGCTCAATTTTATACAGGGTGATTCCGGAAGTTCCGGACAAATTTCTCCAGCGTATTCCTTGGCTCATTTCATGAAGAAAAGTCCACTAGGACCAAGTCCGAAAATGCAAGGGTGCGATATGGCAGCGGGTTCAAAATTTTCGGGTTGTGGCCGGAGGGTAGTAGGGTAAAGTTGCTAACTTCTGAGTCAAATCGCCGAGATACAGAGCTTTCGGGAAAAAAATGAAAAAAAAAATCACATTACCTCAGTTTGCTCAGCCAGATGGCAGGTAACTTGTGTTTTTTTCTGTTGAAAGATAGCCATACCTCTTACCTTTCCAAAATGACCTAAACGAAGCCCAGAGGTCTTACCGTTCCAAAGTTATAAGCGAAATAACAGCACACATTTATTTGGTTTTATAAATTAATACGTTTAAGATTTTATTTTATTAAAATTTTCAGAAATGGTCATTACTTTGGAAGGGTAAGACCTCTGGGCTTCGTTTAGGTCATTTTTGAAAGGTAAGAGGTATGGCTATCTTTCAAAAATAAGTTACCTGCCATCTGGCTTAGCAAATTGAGGTTATGTGATTTTTTTTTCCATTTTTTCCCGAAAACTCTGTATCTCGGCGATTTGACGTTTTTCTACTTTTTTTATTGATTCTGAAAGGCCTCTTAAAGACCTTTCCGACCACTGGCTCAGAAGTTAGCAGCTTTACCCTACTACCCTCCGACCACCAATCCGAAAATTTTGAACCCCCTGCCATTTCGCACCCTAGCATTTTCGGACATGGACCACTGGCTCAGAAGTTAGCAGCTTTACCCTACTACCCTCCGACCGCCAATCCGAAAATTTTGAACCCGCTGCTATTTCGCACCCTAGCTTTTCGGACATGGTCCTAGTGGACTTTTCTTCATGAAATGAGCCAAGGAATACGCTGGAAAAATTTTTCCGCAACTTCCTGAATCACCCCAGATGTACCCTAGCCCAACTCTTCTTAAAGATGACATAATATTCACTGAACCGGTTGATAAAGTTAAACTTCTGGTTGAAAAGTTAGCAAGGAACTCTTCCTTGCCGGCTAGCAATCAACCACTCCCCGTGATCAATTACGTATTCCATGCCAAGATATTTTTTCCGAACGCGAGGAGTTAAAAGGTTCTTGCGAATCTCGTCGCAAATAAATCCCCGGGCCCAGATGGCATATCTGCCTTGGTCTTGAGTAGGTGCTCTTCGACGCTGGCACGTCCACTGCGCAACCTTTTTAAACTTGCATACCGTACGGGGTCTTCCCGGCACGTTCGAAGGTTGCTAATGCCCAGCCAATCCCTAAAAAAGGTGATGCAAGTAACCTTGCAAATTACCTTCCAATTGCAATTTGTTCTGCGCTCTCGAAGGTTATGGAGAGCATGGTTAACCACCATCTTGTGAAATATCTTGAGTCCAATGACCTTCTTAATGATCGGCAGTATGGCTTGCGTAGAATGAGATCTTCTGGAGACCTGATGGCGTTCCTTTCGGAACAGTGGAGTCGATCCATCAACCGGCTTGGTGAGAGTAAGGTAGTGGCTCTTGATATTTGACAGGGCTTTGACAGAGTATGGCACGATGCACTCTTATCAAAGCTCGTTGCCTTTAGTATCGGTGATAACTTCACTAGATGTATATCGCGTTTCTCAGAGATCGCACTATAAGAGTTGTTGTAGATGGGCTTTCATCCGACGAGCATAAATTGACCGCAGGTGTACAGAGCCCTGCTGTTCTTTCTCCTTCTCCTTTTCTTATTTTCATTGACGATCTCCTTGGTCAGACTGTGAATCCAATCTACTCTTTTGCGGATGACAGTAATCTCTGTCGTTCTTATTCATTCGATCATAGGCCAAGTTTTCAAGAGATTTAATTCAAACGCCGGACGATGAATGAAACCCTCGGCCGGGGTCTGGTGTCCATTGTTGAATGGGGTCGAATGAATAGAGTAGATTTTAATGCAGGTAAGACCCAGTGTTGTTTGTTGACGCATAAGCGGATTGCTGACCCAGGTGTGTCGTTATTGTCTATGGACGGTGTGGATATTGATAAATCAGACGCTCTTGACTTTCTGGGCATGAAAATACAATTCGATGTCCGTTGTGCAAAATATGTATTTGAAGTGTCGAAAGATGCATTCAAGTGTCTGGGCTTTTTAAAGCTGTGCAAGAAATACTTCACTTCGTCTGATCTTGTCAATATCTACACCACCTACATCAGGCCAAAGCTGGAATATAACTCCCATATATGGGTAGGTGCTCCTAGGACATCTTTGGGTCTTCTCGACCGTGTCCAGAGGAGAGCGACGGTCTTGATAGGGGACAGTAGGGTATCCAATTCCATTGTCTCCCTTGAGCATCGTCGAAATGTGGGTTGCGTGTCGCTGTTCTATCGATAATTCCACGGTATGTGTTCCTCGGACATCCGTCAACTTATGCCAGACGTGAGGATATTTAACCGAAGCACGCGCCTTTCCAGGAACTCTCATTCGTTTTTTATCGAGTGGCCGGTTGACCGCACTACACACTATAGAGAAAATTCGTTCTTCAGCCGTATGTGGAATAAACTTCCGGCTAGTGTATTTCCCAACAATTGTGACATACATACAAAGATTCAAGACAAATGTCAACAGTCACTATTCCCGCTTTCCACCCTCCACTACCTCTATTTGCCTTCGCCAACACAATGCACAGCATTTATAGGGGACAATTCCTGAGTGTTGGTTTGATAAAAAAAAGAAAAGAATGAATTATTAAAAATAAGAATGAAGTATTCAGCTAGGACACCCCTGACTCGTCTCAGTTCAAGTTTGTCAAGTTATATCAGCTCTCTGGCTCTGTTCACATCCAGATCGCCCCACACGATCCTTTGCGTTCTGCTTCCGTCTGATACATTTCATAATCTTATGCGGAAATCTCTTGCCTATTTTTGAAGTTCAGTTTTTATGATCTTTAAAGGACTCGTGTTTTGCATACTCACAGTTTGCCGATTGAAATCCATGCAAGTGAATTCATCTGCACTTTCATTTCCCAAGATACCGCGTTGCCCTGGAGACCATATGATACCAAAGGTGCCAGTGATAGGGGATTTTTATATCTCCGCCTTGCTCTTGAGTACCTCAAACGATCCAACACTGTGAGACTGACTATATTGCATTAATTGTCACTTGAATCATAGACCAATAGACAACAGTCTCTATCCCTGTCTTCACGTTCTCTTGATAACGACGAGGTAGTGGACCATTTCATTGAGTTCGAGTTGCTGTTGTATTTTACTCCTTGGTTGGACATAAAACAAACAGAAATAAAAGGGAATGTGTATTTTCGTTCGATGCAACCAACACAAAATATAATTTAGCTGGGATTAGTATCTACACGCAGAGAAGGATTATGGTTGTGGCAACCATATTCGAAGAGCATAATATAATGATTGGGATATGGTTGCAGCAACCATAACGCATTATTATGGCAACCATTGTATATAGTCAACATATTAACCATAGTATTATCTTAGTTAACCATAGTATGGTTAAGAGAGTAACCATGTTATGGTCCTAAGGTATCATACTATTATCGTCGTTGACCATGATATGGTTGACAATGTAACCATATTATGGTCGTAGCAACCATGATATTGTCCAAGATGACCATTATATTGTCGTAGGTGACCATAATATGGTCCACAGGGTAACCATATTATGGTCGTAGTAACCATAATGTTGTCGTAGCAACCATAATATTGTCCTAGTGAACCATAATATGGTTAATAGAATAACCATATTATAGTCGTAGCAACCATATCATTGTCGTAGAAACCATAATATTATCGTAGTTGACCATGTTATGGTTGACATAGTAACCATATTATGTTCGCAGTAACCATATTATGTTCGTAGCTACCATATTATGGTCGTAGGAACCATAATATTATCGTAGTTGACCATGATATGGTTGATGTAGTAACCATATTATGGTTGCAGCAACCATATTATGGTCGTAGTAAGCATAATATTGTCTTAGTTAATCATAATATGGTTGCCACTGTAACCATATTATGGTCGTAGCAACCATAATAATAATATTGTCGTAGATGCCCATAATATGGTCCACAGAGTATCCATAATATGGTCGCAGCAACCATAATATTCTCTTAGTTAAACATAATATGGTTGTATTTCGACTGATGTGATTCAATTATAAAGATATTATATAATCAATATATTTACCATATTGTCACACCTATAATTAAAAATATTAATTGTTTGGTTTAATTGAAATAGATTTTTATTATTATTTTAGTTATTAAAGCAACAAGGCATTGATGATATGTTTCGATGGCGTTTTCTTAAATGGGAAATAAACTTATTAACATTAGTAAACTGTTGAATACAAGAAAAACAGGTAATATTATTCATTGTGTGAGATGATGGATCTATTAAACCGATCCTATATGAGAGACAAACCACGAAACAATTGCGGTTAAATCGCAAATAATTTTAAAGATAAGTACAAATAATTTTAAAGATAAATACGTACTGAATTTTTTTTATAAATATACCTTACAATGTGTTCGACTGCAGATCGTTGATAAGCGTGCTTACTGCCGGAGTTGTGGTATCCCAAGTCGTCTCGATTTCAAAAATAATTTTTTGAAGAAAAGTCCATACATGCTCGCAATAGTATTTAGGGAATTTAATGTTCATTGCCATAAAGCAATGAAAACATACCTCTACAGCTTTCAATGGATTTTGAAACTTTAATCTCGTCCCTGAGATATCTACATAAGCCACTGAAATTGTTTTTGTGGAATCTCCGACAAAATTAATTTTGGGTTGGCTTTCAGTTTTTAACCTTTTCAAGCGGTGTCTGGTTTCGTCATCTGCCTGGAGAATGTTCTACAAAATATCAAAAAATTATTTAGTTATTAAATTACACCATTTTCAATTGTATTTTAGAAATTATCAATTGTATTTTAGAAATTATTAATTGTATTTCAGAAATTATGAATTGTATTTCAGAAATTATCCATTGTATTTCAGAAATTATGAATTGTTTTTTAGATACCTTGCAATAGTAAATAAACGATTCTTGTATTTCCAATTTAGAGTGCTTTCTACTGTTCGGCAAAATATAGGCAACTAACATCAATGATAGCGCAAGTTTTGAATCTGTAATAATTCAAAAATAATATAAAATCGATTTATTTAAAACTGCACTAATTACTTACCTTCCTCATCTGTTTTATAAATTAACGATAATATTTCCTGGGTGCTATTATCTTTTAGTTTTTCGGCCTTGGCAATTCTATTTCAAACTTAAGATGAAAATAAAAAAATATTTGCTTTGGTTGTAAGAATTATTTTCCAAACTATAAATTTTAAAATAAAAATAGTCGAAATTGTTTGCTCTAAAACATGAATAATTTTGTGTGCTCTAACAAATGAATGACTGTTTTTTAAGAAGTTTGAAAAACTAAATGAAAAGACAATAAATAACTGCATCCAAAGAACTCTAGAAATAAATGTAAATTATTTTGCTTACCAGCTTGTATTTTTTTTCATCCAGTAGAACCTTGTATTTATTCAAATAGTCAACGGTGGCTAAATCGCTATTTTTCAATTCCTTTTGTCGGAGAATATGGGATTTTTGCCAAACTTCCAATTGTCCCATTCAAATCCTTCCGTTTGTAACACTTTCAACTCCTCTGCATCGGCTGGATATTCTCCATATTCAAGGCTGATATTTTCACTTGCTTGTTATTATTGTTTATTATTGTTATTATTTTGTAGGACAGTTATAAAATAATTTAGAAAATATTTTTATTGCCTTAAACATTCAATGGTTGCTGTGAAAATAGCATTATGCCGTGCAAAATAATATTGTTGGTTTTCACCGAATACACACGAAATGTAGGAAAATTATAAAATAATTTAGAAAATATTATTATTGCTTGCATCATTCAATGGTTACAGTCAAAATAACTTTATGGCTGGGAACATAATATTGTTGTTTTTCACCGAATACACACAAAATGTAAGAAAAAGCTAAAACTGTTTTAGAAAATAATATTATTGCATTCAACGTTCAATGGTTGCAGTCAAAATAGCATTATGACGTGCGAAAATAATATTGTTGGATTCGCCGAATGCACACGAAACGCAGTAAAATGTCAAAACAAATTTTGGAAAATAATATTATTGCTTCAAACATTCAATGGTTTCAGTCAAAATAACATTATTACGTTCGAAAATAATATTTTACAGTTTTATCAAATACACACAAATGTGGAGAAAAACAAAAACAATTTTAGTTGTTTTATCACGGAATCATGATTTTTTTGCTTTAATTACAAATGTATTTGTGAGTTTGTTGTAAAACATATAACACGAAATTTTATTTATTAACAACTTACCTTCTTTAAAAACAACCAACACTTTATTTGTGAAATAATATCAAACTTTTAAAACACAAATAATTTATATTACGCGGAGCACTACACCCGATGTGGCTGCTTGTTGATGAAACACTAAATAAAAAGCCTGTATGACTTACAATTCTGATCAATTGACAATATTATTATGACTTTTTATTATATAATAGTAAATCCTGATATAATACTGACAATAATATTTTTGAATATATGAATTCACAATAACATTATTACTTGTAAAAATAATATTTTCCAAAAACTAAAAATATTTTTTTGGCACAAAAAAATATTATTCTTATAATCATTAAATGTTTGTCGTGATAATATTCCCATTTTTAAAACCAACCATATTATAATTTTTTAGTGTGTCAACTAAGATTTAACAATAATCTTATTGCAAAGAAAATATTATGTTCAAAACTAATAAATATATGCTTACGAGAACAATTAAATGGTTTTGGTAAACATTGAATGGTTGCCACAATAATGTACAACCATATTTTTTCTCTGCGTGTATCAAACACTATATAAACTTATTTTCCGCATCGTTTGCTTCTGGTTGCTTGACACTCTCTCGCCCATTCACTCTGCTTTTTTTTTCAATTTTCCTACTACCAGATCACCTGTGTCATGGATACCCCCTGGTTATATATGCGATGGAGATTCCGGCCAAATGATCAAAAATCAACTCCAATCCATGTTGTAATATGGCTGGAAGTATATCAACTGGCCCCACCATCTTCAGAGGGGCAACACTCTTCAGCACACCAATTACCATACACCAGAATATTTTCGATAGTTTCCGTGTTTTGCCTTCAGCATCAAAAGCAAATTTTTTTAATCTTGGTGACATGGTCACCCCTTGTTGACTTTGTCCTTTCCGACGTGCTCTATTATAGATTTCGCGGGTACTTCACCCATAGTTTGTAGTCTCCCTGCCATTCTGCCGTCACACAGTGGGGCTGATTGGAATATACACGGTAATAATGTCACAACTTTTAAATTATTGCTGCCATCATTTTGGAATGTACCAGACATTTGTAGAGCAGGAGCCATGTTTTCGTAATATTGCAGATACAGGCACCCTGTAACAACACAGTCGGTGCTAAAGGGTGTCAAAGTTGCTCCCTTTGGTGCTGTTACAAGTTTTAAAGGCTGAGATTTTAGAGATTTTTACTTTTTTTTTAGAATCTACTATTTAAGACAAATAAAAAGTATGCTTAGTGTTGCGCGATATATTTTATCTTTATTAAGATATTCACTATCAAATTTTAAAGTTGCAATTTTTTCCTAGACTTTTTTCAGTTTTTTGTTAATAACTAGGTCATTTGAGGGATATTTCTTAAAACACCACTAAATTGGAAACATCTCAGTAAAGAATACTCAGTAAAGAATACTCAGTAAAGAATAATTTTTTAAGTTATCTCAAGGCGTTTGGAAATGTCGACTTCCAAAAATTGAAATTTTTTTTCAACCTTTAACAAACACAATACTTTTCCCGAAAAGGTACCATGATTCACTCCGTATTTTCTTTAGTTTTTTCCCAGAAACGTATAAAAAATTTGAATTTTTCTGAAAGACAAGGCATTGGCAGATATATTCAAAGTAAAATTATAATCAGCTGAAAATTCACCCTACAGTCAGCATTCTCTGAAAATGTGAAATTTTTTAACATATTTTTCACCTTCGATGTTTGACAACAATTTCGCTCGGGCCTTTTTCTACGCTTTTTCCTGTCCACCTGTGGCCAGAGGACCCTGGCTTGTTTGCAGGTTGAAGTAAGTCTCCACTTCTCCTCGAACATATTACCGGCCCACTTCCTAATCTGCAAACGGCAGGTAGAGATTGGCATACTAACACCTTATTTTGCCGGAAGAACCTGTGCCGTATTGCCCTGTCTAGCTAACGCATCCGCTACGCAATTGCCTGGAATGTCGCTGTGTCCCGGTACCCAGATGAGCCTGATGTCAAAATACTCGCCATCACCCTAAGTGATGAGTGGCATTCTTTCACCGTCAGGGACGTAGCAAACATGGCTTCCAGGGATTTTATGGCAGCATGGCTGTCTGTGAAGATACATATTCTCCGGAGGGTTGTGACACTTCTTTTCAGTAGTTCAGCAACCTCCAGTATGGCGGTAACTTCCGCCTGAAATACACTACAGTGATCAGGCAACTTGAACTTTGAGCCATCCGTGAAAAATCCGATACTACTGGTATCCCCTTCCAGTGACTTTTCCCAGGTATTCCTGTTCGGACTATAAGTCCTTAGATTTGTCGCTGGTAGAAGGAAGGATACAGTAGTCCGTTTTTACGGGAATACAGTTGATCCGGTGTAGTAATTCAGCGTGTCCGGAATGCCCCGATAACAAACCGCCACAATCTCTGATCCACCAGGGATGTAGCGGCTGCCGATTCGGCCATGATATCAGGAGTACAGATGTTCAGGATAGCACTAACTGCAGTACCTGACGTCGTACCCATTGCCCCACTAACGCTAATCAGTGCTGATCTTTGAATTTTCATCAAGGAATTCAGAATATATTTCTTTTGGAGGGACCTCAACCAAACTAGGATGCCATAGAGAAGTATTGGTCTGACTATTGCCGTATAAATCCACATGGTGATCTTAGGAGACAGTCCCCAGCGCTTTCTTATCACCCCTTTGCAGCAGTAAAGAGCAACAGACGCCTTTTTCACCCTCTCCTCCACATTCGGTTTCCAAGACAGCTTTCTGTCGAGAATTATTCCCAGAAACTTGACCTGTTCCGTTATCTGTAATTGCACCCCATTAACTGACGGCAGTTCAAATGCGGGTATTTTATATTTCCGAGAGAACAAGATAAGCTCGGTTGTAAGAGGCTTAAGTGATAGTCCGTTGTTAGCTGTGCATTTCGAAATCAGACTAAGTAGGCTGGTTGTACGAATGCTAGGCAAATTGAGGTTTCCACCCGTACAGATGATAGCATTATCATTGGCATAGGCAAAGGCCTGGCATTCGGCTCTGTCCAATTCAAGAAGCAGTTCATTGACCGAAGTTAACCATAATAGTGGAGACAGAACTCTCCCCAGCGGTGTCCCCCTGTTAACGTTCAAAGCTTAATATGTAAAAAAGTCGAATTTTCGTATAAGATGTGTTTGGGATTAAAAATCTCGAAGACAAATACTGAATTGGATTTAATTGACCGTTCATTGGTACATAATATATTAAAAAAATTACTAAGATGCCATCAATATGTATTATATAATTTAAATCTCATTTTTAAAAGGTTTTTTTCATATTCTTTCAAAAGTGTTAAAATTTTTTTTTAAATTTTGGTATTTCTGACCATAGTTTTATAGAAGAGGACTTTACCTTTTCAATTAGGCTTGCCACCTATACGTTTTTGGAGCGTATAATACGTTTTTTCTATCAAAAAGATTTGTGAATACGCTATACGTACGTTTTTTATAAATATTAAAAATTATACGCTTTTTGGTTATAAAAGGTTTTTTTATATATATGTATATCTCTGTCTATTGCAGTTACTTACTTACTTACTTATTCGGTCTCGGACAACCCCGGGGGGTCAGGGACCGTACAAAACGAAGATAACATATTTCGCCAACCAGTTCGATCTTTTGCTTTATTTCTCCAGTTGGCAATACCAAGTGTACGCAGGGATTCGTCAACCTGATCCCTCCAACGAAGTCTTGGTCTTCCTATTTTTCGTCTTCCTTCGAGTTCGGTTTCGAAAACCGTTCGTGCTGGTTCGTCTTCATCCATTCTACTGACAAGGCCAAGCCAGCGCAATCGCGTTATCTTGATCCGCTTAACTATGTCAATGTCAGGATTAAGCTCATACAGCTCATGGGTCATACGACGCCGATACTCGCCGTTGTGCACTATAGGGCCATAAATCTTCCTGAGTATTTTTCTCTCGAAGACTCCTACAGATGTTTCGTCTGCTCGCGATAGGACCCAGGATTCTGCAAGCAAGACAGGTTGAATGAGAGTCAGGTACAGCTGGACTTTTGTTTATCTCTAAAGTGCTTCCTTAGCCCAAAATAACATCTATTCGCACGCACAATTCTCCGCTTGATCTCAAGTCCGACGATCGAACCATCCCCAATATTATTTCTGTACGCAATATGTCAAATGTCATGTCATTTGCAAATTGCGCGTCTAAAATCGCTCTTTTCACATTGCTACATCTCATATTGCCAACACTTTTTGTAACGGTAATTCGTTTTTCTTTTATGTTTAGCTTTTTCTTGTCTTCAACGACAACTCATTCATTGTTGTGTTGTTGTTTAACATGGTTGTGTAGTAATTATATATTAGTTTAGTTCTGTTGCATTGGAATTGGAAACGATCGGATGATAATTTAGCATTCATTAAATTTTGGGTGCGTTTTTTTACAAAAATATCTGTTGTTAGTTACTATATTTAACCATACGTATAACAATATTTTTATAGATATTCCCTCTAAACATGACATTTTTCGACAAAGAAAATTATAAAAATTTAAGCGTCCTTAAAAGAAGCTCAGATACTGATGGCGATGAATATGAAAGCAACAAGCCACCGATAAAAAAAAACAAACAAAATCCAAGAGGCGAATACAAATTTAATGATTCTTGGCTTCAGGATGATAATTTTAAACTTTGGATTGGTAAAGTTAAGGACGAAACAGACTGCGTGCTTTGTAGAATTTGCAATATAAAATTTACAATTCAATACAGAGGTGTTTATGCAGTAAAAGGCCACATGCAGGGTGAACGACATAAAAATCGCATGCAAAACCCTTCAAAATCCAAAGTTTTGTCAAGTTTTTTTATAAATTCGAACGCAATCCATGATGAAGTAACGATTTCAGAGTTCATATTGACTTATCATGGTGTTAAACACCACCATAGTTATTTGTCGCAAGATTGTGGAAACAAATTACATTCCGTAGTTTATCAGGATACAAATAATGCCAAAAAGGTTAGATGCGGACGAACAAAGGCCGAAGCTCTTGTCGAATTAGTGTTAGCACCACATTCTTTAGAACTAATTTTAAAAATGCTACAAAATAGTCCATATGCCATTTGTACTGATGCCTCCAACAAAGGCAACAGAACGATGTTTCCGATATCTATCCGATTCTTTGACATAGAAAAGGGAACTATAGATGCAATTTTAGATTCTTACGAAGATAGAAAGTGTATACAAAACTCTGGAATAAGATCGAACCAATTAGTATCATACGGAGCAGATAATACAGCCGTAAATTTTGGTAAGCACAATTCGGTATTCGTTCATATAAAAAATCTATTTTAGTTTGCCCAACTTAATTGCTGGACATTCGCACGCAATGTCCACATTCTTCACAACACAGCTAAATTTGGATTCGCATCACTTAGCTACGATGTAGAGAATTTAGTGTTAAAAGTATATGCAGTATTTTCGTCATCAGCCAGGGAAGTTGAAAACTTGAAAAAAATTGTCGAATTTGTAGAGTGTGAACACTCCGCTATACTTCGTCGTGTACCGACCAGATTTTTGTCATTGTATGCATTACAGGCTTTTAAAAACTGGAATGCCCTAAAAAGTTATTTCATCAGTAAAGGTGTGGAAAATGTAAATAAGGGAATATGGATATTTATAGAATATCATAAAGATGGTATCCAAAATGATTATTCATTGGCAGAATTATACATTTTTTTCGTACATAACGTCATGCATCTTTTTCAAAATGTAATGAAAACTGTTGAAAGCAATTATATTCAATCGCCTCAAATATTTAAAATTTTTAATGATTTAAAAACAAAATTAGTTTATCGTAAGGAAACACTATTTTTCGGATTTAAAGTAAACAACAAATAAAAAAATTTAATTACTCCGATAGGTATATATTGGAACAAGAGGGGGCCCAAATCTATAGTAGAATGTTATCCGATTTCATTTCAGCGAAAATTAATTTTATTTTATTTGCAGCCCATTTAACCTTAGTGATCAAATAACTCTAGAACAAGCCTGTAAAGTAGCAAATTTATTTGGAATAGTGTTTGACGGCGATCAGTTATTTTCAGAAATACGTACTCTAAATGAAGTTTTACCCTTATTAACAGGAAGTAATTGCACAGAAAAATAGATTGAGCATTTTAAAATCAACACAAACGCACCTGAATTAATTAAGCTTTGCACATTTGTTTTTACAGTACCAACTAATAATTGTTTTGTTGAACGCATTTTTAGCGCGATGAGAAATATTTGGACTAACGAACGCAATAGGCTTCATACCGATATGATCAAATCAGAATTATGTATGCATTTTAATTATAAGATGAGTTGCACTGAATTTGCAAATTGTATTAAGCAAAAAAACGATTCAAACAAAAAATTGATCGAAGCAGCAAAATCGAACAAAAAACATAAATATAAAGGTTTACATTAAGTATTTGGCTATTTCTATTTTGTTAATTTTTTATTAAAATTTGAATTATGTTATTAAGTGTGACTTTTTTCAATTAATTTTATTTTATTATGATTGTTATCGTTTTTCTAATTAGCTCATGTAAAATGAATAAAAATATATGACTAAAAAAAATTTTTTTTTTATTTATTTTACTTCAAAATATATGTATACGCTTTTGGACATATTCTAAGGTGATAAGCCTATTTTCAATGATATATAATATGTCGGAGTTCGGTATTACAACAAGTATAGGCATCACTCGCAAATCTATCACTTTGACTTGATTTTGCTATTTTTGTACCGTGTCGATTACATCGTTCAGGAGGACAACCACACTATGGCATTGGCAAACCCTTCAAATTTTTAACTGATGTCATTATGAAACTATGCAATTTTTATGAATCTATGGGTAGGGATCCTTAAATACGTCGAACTTGCCTAATTTTGGCGAAGACCTCTTCAAATTCTACCGGTAGTGGCACGTTATGAGCACTTGTTTTAAGTGTCGCAAACTTATACGAATCCATTCGGGTTTTCACCCGTTATAATGATGGTTCGGGATATTTTATATAAATGGTTTTTATTTTATTTAATATATGTACATGTCCATGAAGTATTATTTTCAAGAAGATGTGGTTGATAAATGCTTGCACTAGTTTCATCAACATATATTTCGGACGGAAAAATATTGGCTCTGGTAGCTTGCAATACTTTCGTGTATGGCAAAAAGCCCCAAAATTGTTCAATAAGCACTTTCCTTTTTCTCGATAAAGCTGCAGTAACTTCTCTACATCATCAGCATACGCGACCAGCATGTGACTTTTGCTGCTGATGGTTTCATTCATGTTGACTGCAGATTTCCTCATAATGATCTCCATTATGATGTTAAAGAGATCGCACGATAAGGTGTCGCCTTGCCTGAGGCTTCGCTTAGTTTCGAAAGGTTCGGTAATATCCTTGCCAACTTTTACTGCGGATTTCGTGTTCTTCAACGTCGTCCTGAAAAGGCCTAGAAGTTTTTCAGACATGCCAAGATTAGTCATTGTTTCGTAGTTTCTCCCTTATCGGGCTATCGAAGGTCGCCTTATAATCGACAAATAGATGACAGGTGTCGATTTGTTTTTCATCGGTCTTCTCCAGTATTTGGCGTAGCGTGAAAATTTGGTCAGCTGACGATTTTCCCGGTCGAAAGCCACATTGGTATGGTCCAATCAGGTCAGCGATAATCGGTTTTAGTCTTCCGCATATTATACTTGATAGAACCTTATATGCTATGGATAAAACGCTTATTCCACGGTAGTTGAAACAGAGACTCGAGTCACCTTTTTCAAATATGGGACATAGTGCACTGAGACTGCAATCGCCGGGCGTGCATCTAACCAAATTTTGCTAATAAGCTGATGCATGCACCTTATCAGCTCATCGCCGCTAGCCTGCGGCTTTGTTGTTCTTAAGCCGGGCAATAGCTGTTCGGCGCCAATTGGGTTCCAATCAGTATGTGTAAAAACAAAGTGTACAGCTCACTGGTTGTGGGAAGCTCTCCCAATCCCTTCATGGGAAATACTTTTTTTACACCCATATTTAAAGGTTGTAAAGAAATACAAAAAAAATGGTTTCCCGTTACATCCCATGTGGGATTTGGGGAGAGCTTCTACAACCAGTGAGTTGTGCGCTTTCTAGTTATCCACTCACTGATTGGAACCTACAGTTTGACACCGCCTGCGAAAGGTATTTTTGAGAAGATTTTTCATGGCTAAATACTCGATAGTGTCGCCGCCAATAAGCGAGGTGACTGCCGCCGAAAGAAATGTAAGGTGGTCAGAGCAGGGATCGAACCTCGTTCTCATGCACAAGAGCGGCGCACCACTGACGGCTAAATAAATATATTATCATATATTCGTTGTTTTCGATTAATATTCGGCCATTATCATGGCTTTGTTCAAGGATTCAGAACAGAATACACCACATCTTGATCATTTGGTTTTCATAGCCAGTGCTTTAAGATGCTTGCCGTTGCCGCAATGAGGTCCACTTCCCGAATCGTATTTAATAATGCCAGTTCTCACTGTTTTCTCCATATTTAGATGTTGAAGAGATCGCCAGATATACAGAGACATTGTTTGGTAAAGATCCAGGAAGGTGTGCTGGCTATCAAATAAAAAAAGACGGTTAATTTTTAACCTAATTTTAAACTGGTGTACAATTTGATGCAACTCTGTCATTTACCAAAACAAATGCAACCATACTAAAAACATACACAAAAACTTAACTGTTTGACAGACGGAAGCCGATCAAAAAAATTTCCGACGCGTCGTCGCCTTCAAGACTTTGTTGAAATTCACGCCGTCGTCGATGTTGTTGTATTTAAAATGTATGCCGATTTTACCAACTAGCCCGATTTGGCCGACTGATCTAATTTTAAAGGTTCAGTTATTTCAAATATATCCCAAATTTGTACAAAACTGACAAAACCAAGAGCCGCTAATATAATTTTTCTGTGGTGCCGTCGTCTTCAAAAATTTGGTCTCGGCACGAAGTTGCTCCAAAAACGATGTATAAGTAGACAGTCAAAATTTCTCTTCACTCAAATGCCAACAAACAAAACGAGTGAAACCCTAGCAATTCTCTGCCCTCTCTCTTACTCTCTTCATTAAATATTTCAATACACGAGCAGATTTTTGATAGTGTTATTGTATATAACAATAAAATGTTGAAGTAAAATTACATAAACAATGCAACAAGTATGAATTAATCAAGATATAAAGCGAGAGAGAAATGTGTTTGAGTGAATTTCTAACACTTTTTAGTTCTCTTTACCAGGGTTGCCAAATTGCGCATATTGTGTAATTTTCATCGTCTTTGGGTTGCTCTAAAGTAGTTTATGCAAAGACGATCAAGAATTAGACGAGCAGAAGATGTGCTCAATTTGGCAACCCTCGTAAAAGAGAACCAAAAGTGGTAACAATTCACTCAAACGTATTTCCCTCTCGCGTCATATCTTGACGGGCAAAAATTAGGGAACATGGTTAACGCTTACATGGCCGCGATAAACTGCGGTCTAAATGATCTAAAATATATGTTCCAAGATCTGATTAAATTTCGCAAAAAGGTGGCGATTACAATTTTCCCGGCCTCTTACATTTTTGTTCGAATTGGAATTTTGCTTAACTTTTTCAAGTTTTCAAATTTAAGCGCACAATTTTTGGAGAATTTGAATCGTTTGAATGTTTGTTTAATTCTTGCGAGAGAGCGAAAGTGTGAAATTTCTAGTGAAAGGATTACGAATTTTCGCGTTTTCTGGAGTGTGTGTAGGTGTGAGAGTGAGAATGTTTGAGAGTGTGTGATTTTGAGAGTGTGAAGAATTTTGGTTATATTTTGGTGTTGTTTGATTTTGACGAGGGACTTTGTGTGTCGTTAAGACCCTTTTGAGTGAGTGTGTGTGTGTGAGTTTTTGAGAGTTCATATGTGTATGAGTGTGTCTGAATGTGAATAGGGAGAGAGCGAGAGTGAGATTGAAATGATTGAGAGAGAGATAGAGAAGGGTAATTGAATTGGCGTTCCATACTTCCAATTGTGAATTTTGTCGCAATTTGAAGGGGATGCGATCAACCCTTTCAATGAAGAGGCTTTCGAACCGCCGATGGTCAATGCAATAAATTCTCTATTTAAGCAAAACTTTTTGAAAAAAATGTGTATGAGAATTATAATACGAATATGATCATCTAATATTGTTTAAAAACAAATTGCTATCTTAAGAAGTTCTAAGAAGAAGACTGTAGCAAAAAGGATACGCAAGGATCACAGGGGAAACAGGTTTGCGAAATAGGGAACAGTATGTTGTCTATTGTAATCATAATGTTATTTATAGAATTCTAAGGATATGTAGTGTCTTGTTGAATGACAACTTAGATCCTTTCAAATTGTTGAAGGACATACGAACATACAATTTAACAAAAGCTTAAGAAACATGAGAAATAACACAAAGACTACAACTGTTTGTTATGTACTTATTATGGTACGAGGGTTGTTAAATAGCATTCCAACATAAAGGCTCCCTAAATCTCAATTTCTCTTATATTTTGTAACCTTTTAAACAGTAGCATTTCCAAGCTAATCAGTTGATTTAAAATTCATTTGGATAAGACAGAGGTCAAAGTGGTTTAAATTTAATTCATTCACAATTAGAAAATTTATTTCAGCACTTTCATCGTAGAAGTTGCCCGAATGTAGCCGGTGCGTTGGGTTTGGAAGGACATATTCATCAGTAAAAATATGTGGGTTTTCTTGTCTACGCCAACGCGGATAAAGCATCATTACGTTTAATTGGTTCAAGGCTATATGGCAGCGAATGTCCCTTGCATGGTCCTTTGGAATTTAATGCACTACACATATGGCAAAGCTGCTGTTGGATATAACGAGTGATGCGAAGTAGAGTCAATACGTCTTACTTAATGTCTTACACGTGGGTTAAACAAACATTTAAATTACAACCGACAGTGGTCTGAACTGGTGGACTGGGTTTGTCACCCGCCACGAATGGTGGATGAGAAAACAAAAACGAAAGAGAAAACATAAACAACCCCTATTTGCTGACGACCCCCGCAAACATTATAAGGACCACGATATACGGATATGCACTTGGAATGTGAGAACTCTATATAGATCCGGTGCAAGTATCTAACTGGCAGATGCCGTCGAAAGTTATAAGGCTGACATTACCGCTATCCAGGAAATGCGATGGACAGGACATGGCTGCACAAGATAAAGAAACTGCGACATTTACTACAGTTGCCACGGGAAAAACATGAATTTGTTGGAGGATTTGTAGTTGGTAAAAGACTGCGACTAGATGTTCAATCACTCCTGTTCAATCCTGTGAGTGAACGTATAGCCACAATCCGCATAAAAGCGAAATATTTTTATATTTCCCTAATTTGTGTACATGCCCCGACAGAAGAGAAAGATGATGATGCCAAAGGCATATCTTATGAGCTACTAGAGGAAACGTATGACCGCTGCACTGGCCATGACATTAAGATTGTACTAGGAGATTTTAATACCAAGGTAGGCTGGGAGAATGTGTTTCATCCAACTATTGGCAATTTCAGACTACATGCTGACAATTCCGACAACGATATGAGACTGATTGGCTTTGGCGCGGCAAAAAACAGGGTCATTAGTGGTACAAGATTCCAGCATAAAGACATCCCCTGTATAAAGATATCCCCTGATCAAAGAATGAAGAACCAAATTCCATCGTAATTGATGGAAGGCACTCATCCAGTGTAATGGACATACGTGCATACGTGTGATCAGAGAAGCTAACATCGATTCACTAGCTGGTAGCAGCAAAGGGTCGCACAAGATTAAGTCGTGCGAAAATCGTACGAAACCAGACGCAGAGAAAGCTAGACGTCGAAAAACTGCAATTACCAGAGGTAGCCAAACGCTACGGTAAACCGTCTCTTTAGGCGTAAGAAATGGCATTGGAGATAGCGCGAGAGTGAGAAAATTGAGTCACACAGAAGGAAGAACGAAGCCCGAAAATTCTACCAAAAAGTCAAAAACGGAGCTAATAGACATGGCTCAGGGCCCCCGTCTGTAAAGACAATGACGGAAATCTGATCGCAGATGTGCAGAGTATGTTGGGAATATGGAGAGTCAGAACAGCTATTGCCCGGAGACGCAGGAGCCGATGAATGAGCTGATAAGGTGCATGAAGAATGCATGTCCGGCGATAGGAGTCTCAGTGTACTATGTCCCATATTTAAAAAAGGTGACCCGAGTCACTGATCCAACTACCATGGAATAAGCCTTTTATCCATAGGATATAAGGTTTTATCAAGCATAATGTGCAAAAGACTAAAACCAATTATCGCTGACCTGATTGGACTATTCCACTGTGGCTTTAGGCCTGGAAAATCGACAACCGACCATATTTTCACGCTACGCCAAATCCTGGAGAAGACCCACGGAAAACAAATCGACACCTATCATCTATTTGCCGATTATAAGGAGAAGACCCACGAAAAACAAACCGACACCTATTTGTCGATTATAGGCGTCCTTCGATAACCCGATACGGGAGAAACTCTACGAAGCAATGTCTGAGCTTGGTATTCCTGCAAAACTCATACACCAGGATGACCTTGACGAACACCAAATCCGCAGTGAAAGTTGGTAAGGATCTTACCAAACCATTCGAAACTAAGCGAGGCCTCAGACAAGGTGCGATCTCATTAACATCTTAATAGAGATTATTCTGAGAAAAGGTGCTGTCAACATGAACAAAACCATCAGCAGCAAAAGTCACATGCTGCTCGCGTATGCTGATGATATAGATATCATTGGACGCAGAGTTAGAGAAGTTACTGCGGTGTTTTCGAGAATTGAGAAGGAATCAGAAAAAGTGGGGCTTACGGTAAATGAGGACAAGACAAAATTAATGGGTTCAACGAGCAGGGCCCCCACGCGATTAGACCAAAGCGTTAACGTTGATAACCCTTATAATTTCGAGGTGGTGGACGAATTTATATACTTACCTCGGATCTGGCGTAAACAAAAAGAACAACGTCAGCCTTGAGATCAAGCGGATAATTGTGCTTGCGATTAGATGTTATTTTGGGCTGAGCAAGCTCTTTAGAGATAAAGCTCTCTCTCGAGTAACAAAAGTCCAGCTGTACCAAACTCTCATTCAGCCTTTCTTGCTTTATGGCGCAGAATTCTGGGCCTTATCGCAAGCAGACGAACCATCACTAGGAGTCTTCGATAGAAAAATGCTCCGAAAATGTATGGCCCTATAGTGCACAACGGCGAGTATCAGCGACGCATGAACCATGAGCTGTATGAGCTTTATCCCGACATTGACATAGTTAAGCGGATCAAGATAACGCGATTGCGCTGGCTAGGCCATGTCAGTAGAATGGATGAAGACGAACCAGCACGAAAGGTTTTCGAAACCGAACTGGAAGGAAAACGAAAATAGGAAGATCCGCTGGAGGGATCAGGTTGACGAATCCCTGCGTACACTTGGTATTGCCAACTGGAGAGATAAAGCAAAAGATCGAACTTGTTGGTGAAACATGTTATCTTCGATTTGTAAGGTCCCTGACCAGATAAGTAAGTAAGTAAGTGGTCTGAACTGCTTTGTCCTAATCATAATCTTTGCATATTTTTGATAGTAACGCATTCATCCCACCACCGTTATACTGGCAATAAAAATACAAAATGAGACTGAGCATGTTTCTCCCTTCTCCCAACCGGCAGCTGCCCTTGACAATTATAGGGCTGACATTAGTTCTATCCAGGAGATGCGATGGACAGGTCATGGATATACAAGGAAGAAGAACTGTTACATATACTACAGCTGCCATGAGAACCAGTACGTAAATTTCAGTCGGGTGAACCGACTTAATCTAAACCCTCACCCTAAGTCATCCATTGCGTGGGATTAAAAAGTGACCATATTCAATAGCAGATTGACATTGCGCTAAATATTATTTAATACCCAAATTAGTTTGGATCCTAAGTGGATTTTGGGAATTTTTTTGAGTACCAACCAATTACCCTCCCATTATTTATATGGTAGGTACAAAAATGGGCATGGCAAGTTGTGATTTATTGGAGATATCGAGTCGGCAAAGGGAAAATAGTGGTGTCCCATAACATTCAATGAAGGGATTGGGGAGAACTTCGCGCAATCAGTGAGTTGTGCGCGTTCTAGTTTTGCACTCACTGATTGCGACCTACAGTATTACACCGGTTCCGAGCGGTATTTTGAGAATCAGCAATGGATCGAACCCACGTTCTCATGCACAAGAGCAGGGTACACTACCTTTGCATCACCGATTTTTACTGCAGGTATTGCGCTGCAACTTTCAACATTCGATTTCGCAAGCCCAAATCAGTAACTTGCGATGTGTTCCCACCAAACTGAAATCAACAAGTTTGTCCACAGAAGATCGAGCCAAACTTTGTCAAGATAAGGACGAGCACCAAGATTCGACGGCCTCCTTTTTCCAAGATCTGAAAGATAAATTTCCAACAGAATTATGTGGAGGCTATTTGCTCCGACAGAATTATGTGGAGGCTATTTGCTCCGACTTACTTACATACTTCCTTATCCGGTCTCGAACAACCCTGGGGGGGGGGGGAGTCAGGGACCTTACAAAACGAAGATAACATATGTCGCTAACCAATTCGATCTTTTACATTATCTCTCCAGTTGGCTATACCAAGTGTACGTAGGGCTTCGTCAATCTGATTCCTCCAACGGAGTCTTGGTCTTCCTATTTTTCGTCTTCCTTCCAGTTCGGTTTCGAAAACCCTTCGTGCTGGTTCGTCTTCGTCCATTCTACTGACATGACCTAGCCAGCGCAATCGCGTTATTTTGATCCACTTAACTATGTCAATGTCGGGATATAATTCATGCAGCTCATGGTTCGTGCGTGGCTGATACTCGCCGTTGTGCACTATAGGGCCATACATTTTTCGGAGTATTTTTCTCTCGAAGACTCCTACAGACGTTTCATCTGCTTGCGATATGAACCAGGATTCTGCGCCATAAAGCAAGACATGTTGTATGAGAGTCTAGTATAGCTGGATTTGTGTTACTCGAGAGAGGACATTATCTTTAAAGTGATTGCCTAGCCCAAAATAACGTCTAATCGCAAGCACAATTCTCCGCTTGATCTCAAGGCTGACGTTGTTGTTTTTGTTTACGGCAGATCCGAGGTATATAAATTCGTCCACCCCCTCGAAATTATAACGGTTATCAACGTTCACGCTTTGATCTAATCGCGAAGAGGCCCTGTTCGTTGAAACCATTAATTTTGTCTTACCCTCATTTTGTGTCAGACCCACTTTTGCTGACCCTTCTCAATTCTCGAAGAACCCGCACTAACTTCTGTCATTATGCGCCCAATGATATCTATATCATCAGCATACGTGAGGATCATGTAACTTTTGCTCCTGATGGTTTTATTCACGTTGACTGCATCTTTTCTCATAATGATGCTCATAACTTGATAGGGTGTCGCCTTGCCCGCGGATTTGGTGTTCGTCAAGCTCATCCTGCAAAGGCGTATGAGTTTTGCTGGAATACCAAGCTCAGACATTGCTTCGTAGAGTTTCTCCCGTATCGGGCTATCGAAGGCCGCTTTATAATCGCTAAATAGGTGATATGTGTCTATTTGTTTTTCGTGGGTCTTCTCCAGGATTTGGCGTAGCGTGAAATCTGGTTAGTTGTCGATTTTTCAGGCCTAACGCCACACTGGTATGGCCCCATCAGGTCAGCGATAATTTATTTAAGTCTTTCGCACATTATACTTTATGGAACCTTATATGCTATGGATAAAAGGCTTATTCCACGGTAGTTGAAACAGAGACTCGGGTCGCCTTTTTTAAATATGGGGCAAAGTACTCTGAGACTCAATCGCAGGGCATACATTCATCTAACCAAATTTTGCTAATGAGCTGATTCATGCAACTAATCATCTGATCGCTGCCAGAATTAAAGAGCTCCGCCGGCAATCAATCGGCTCCTGCGGCTTTGTTGTTCTTAAGCCGGGCAATAGCTGTTTTGATCTCGTCTTGGTTAAGAGGGGCGCAATCGACTTCGTCGTCAATATTGTGATCGACTGTGCCAACGTCATTGGATATCTCAGGTACCAGTAGCACGGATAAATTGTCCCTCCACATTTCCAACATGCTCTGCACTTCTGCGATGTGATTTACGTCCTTGTCTTTACAGAAGGGGGGCCCTGAACCAAGTCCATTAGTCCCGTTTTAAACTGTTTGGTAGAATTTTCGGGCTTCGTTCTTTCTTCTTTCGGTCGCAATTTTCTCACTCTCGGGTTTTTTCAACAGCCGTTTCTTACGCCTAAGGACACGGTTTACCCCTCTTTTTCCCCCTGTAACCATTAGTCACAGCTCGCATTGGAATTGACTGAAGGGTTTCCATACGTTCAGCGTTCTTTCGTCATTTTCAGTTCGGCACTCTTCATCTACCATGGTTTGTTGCGAAGCAGCTTTTCGAAACCCAGTACGGTTGTGGCTGCAGTTTTTATAGAAACGGAAATAGGTTTCCACTGCGCTTCAGGATCGTCCTCCTGTGCCAAAAGTTGCGAGAGCTTTCTTGAGTTGGCTGTGGCTACCTCTGGTAATTGCAGCTTTCCGATGTCCAGCTTCCTCTGCGTCTGGTTTCGTTCGATTTACGCTCTACTTAGTCTTGTGCAAACCTTTGCTGCTACTAGGTAGTGATCAGAAACGATGTTAGCTCATCTGATCATTCGCGCGTCCATTACACTGGATAAGTGTCTTCCATCAATTACCACGTGATCATTTTGGTTCTTCGTTCTACGATAAGGTGATACCCAAGTAGCCTTGTGGATGTTTTTATGCTTGAATCTTGTACCACTAATGACCATATTTTTTGCCGCTTTTGCCAACTACAAATCCGCAACCAAATTCATATTTTTTCTCATGGCAACTGTTGTCTAAATCGCAGTTTCTTTTTCTTGTGCAGCCATGTCCTGTCCGTCGCATTTTCTGGATAACGGTAATGTCAGGTTAATATATTTCGAAGACATCTGCCAATTGAATGCTTGCACCAAGTGTATAGCCGTAACTCGTAACGTTTGCTGGGGTCGTCAACAAATAGAGATTGTTTATGTTTTCTTTTTCGTAGTTGTAGTATATTCACTGCAATTATGAACGGTAGCTGGAAGCAAATCCAGTCCACCGGGTTTTTGCATTTTACCTACTGCCAGGATATTTGATCAGACGCTGACCAGGATGCAAGATGTCGAACCTGGCTTTTCATATTTTGGTTTATTTTTGTTTGGCTCATCCGCCTTCTAAGGACCTAAGAATATGCCCGATAGTTTGATGAGCTTCAGTGACATCAGTCACCTACTAAACCTGAGACATATCAGTGATCGCATAACCAATCAGGCTGCTCATTTGTTTCGCCTCCTCACTCTAGCTAACTAAAGGAAGTTTCAGAAAAAGCCATTCCCCACGACATACTGCGTTGAAGTAGTGAGCTGCTTGGACTGCCCACTGAAGTAATCATTTCCGGCCACTCCCAACGAAACGGAAATGTAACTACTATTCCTTTATGAAAACACCCAATTAGTATACCACGATATAAATTTGTTTTTATGAAGAGAACCAAAAAAGTCGACGCGATTCACTCAAACGCATTTCTTTCCCGCATCATAACTTGATTATTTCATACTTTATGTAATTTTATTTAAATATGGTTGTAATTTCTATTGTTAGATACAATAACATCATCAGAAAACTGCTCGTGTATTGAAATATTCAATGAAGAGAGTAAGAGAGGGAGAGCAGAGAAACGACGCGCTTCATTCGTTTTCTTTGTTGGCATTCCACTCCATGAGTAAATTTTCTTCTCTATACCATAGTTACTTTATTCCGTGCAGCAAACTATGTTGGTTGATACTAATGACAGCTAAATTATGTTTTATGTTCGTTACACCGAACGAAAATACGCATTCCCTTTTATTTCTTTTCGTCTTATGACCAACCAAAGAGTAAAATACCAAAGCAACTCGAACTCAATGAAATGGCCCGTTCGTCATCCAGAAAACGTAAGGAGAGGGATAGAAACTCTCGTCTACTTCTCAATGATTGAATTGACTTGAATCGAATGGAATTGAATTGACTTGAATTGATTTGAATTGAATTGAATCGAATTGAATTGAATTGAATTGAATTGAATTGAATTGAATTGAATTGAATTGAATTGAATTGATTTGAATTGAATTGAATTGAATTGAATTGAATTGAATTGAATTGAATTGAATTGAATCGAAGTGAATTGAATTGGATTCAATGGAATTGAATTTAATTGCATTGTTTGAATTAAATTAAATTGTATTGTATTGAATTGAAGTGAATAGATTTGAATTGAATTAATTTGTATCGAATTGAATGGAAGTAAATTGAATTGAATTGAATTGAATTAAATTAAATTGAATTGAATTGAATTGAATCGAAGTGAATTGAATTGAATTGGATTGAATGGAATTGAACTGAATTGAATTAATTTGACTTGAATCCAATAACAAAATTGTTTTATGTAGATCTTAGTCGAGCTATGAAATTATTTGTGATATTTTGATGTCGTGTTACTTAATTCAAAAACTTCATTAATATTTGAAATTACATATATCTTTTCTGTTTAATTGCATATTAAACTTTTGCAAGCATCAAATAGCAGGTTTTCAGTTTATTCGAAAATTAAATTTGTAAAAACCCCTACTCTTGGTTGATTGCAAAAAACCGGTTATCCGTTTTCGCGGTTTCGATTTTAAACGCTAGTACCTACACTTAATGCTTTGCGATTTCCCAATACCCAAATAATATGGTATAAATGTGATTATCTTGACCCACAGATGTCGCACCGCAAAAGTAAAGAAACCATTAAACTCGTGAGAACAAACCCTTGTCTGTTCCTACGCGATCTAAGGTGGAGCCATTTCGCAGACCCTTCGAGTCCCATAGGTCCGTCCTAATTTTTGTCGTTTTTCGTGTTCTTATATTTAATCATATTTAGTTTCGCACATTTTTAAAGATAAAATTTGGGGTGGTGGCCGACCAAGTGCATATTAGCCGAATTTAGTTTCACCTTTTCTCCATATTCTCCACTTATTTTTCCCACTGTCCAACGCGGGGTTTCCAATTATCGAGAATTTTAATGCAAATCTGGCGTTGGTTTAAACTTGTTATTATGACACAATCTCTGTCAATTTTTATTTATCCCACAAAATTTTGAGAACCCCGTGTTTTGCATAAATATAAATGAGGATGGCTTCCCTATTTTTGATACATTTATATGTATGTATGTACACATTTGAGTTTTAAATGTACAAACATAGTTCGCGTCTTAACAACTGAAACAATAACAAACCAGTTGTCAGTCACATCTCTTGGCAATTTCAGTCTTTTAGTAAACATTGACACCACTACATCCTTACGCGGCAACCCAACTGCCGAAAACTTAATACGTTTCTAGCGATCCAAGCATCCAAGAATGTACGAAGTTATGTCCACATTTGTGTATGTACATTAGAGTGGCATTTTTTGCTATGGATAATTTTTATTGTTGATATTGAAATAGCAACGGGAGAATAAAGCAACGTTCAGGTATAACGATATTTCCAAGTTTTCGAGATTTCAACCTACAAAACATATGATATACCTGAACGTAGCTTAAAGTTACACTTGTCGGAAAAATGTATGTAATTCTAAAAATTTGTGAAAAATCGAAATCATATTTCAAATTTTTGAAAAATATATATAAGAACTAGCTGACCCGGCAGACGTTGTCCTGCAAATTTTGTTCAAATACTGTTAGCAGGAGCAGAAATAATGGATTTTTAATTTGTGTTTTGTATGGGAGGTACCACGCCCCTTTGTCCAATTGGACCGAATAGTAAACCTAAACCACGCAGGGCGCCACCCAAACGCATACAAAAAAAATTATTCAAATCGGTCCAGAAGTTTAGGAGGAGTTCAGCCACAAACACACGTGCAGTAGAATTATATATGTATATCGCACCCTAACTACAAAAGAGTCATAACTCAAAATTTTCAGATTTTAATTTTTTGCTTAAAAACAATAACCAAAGACCATTTCTATCCGCTGTAAAAATCTGACGTCGTTTACTCTTTCTTTTCGTCAAAATATTGCCGTATGAATATGTCTATTATTGAGTATTTTCATACATATTTCTAGTTAACAAAATCAGTTTTTTGGCTCTACTGAAAATTTGAAAATTTTGAGTTATGACTCTTTGTAGATAGGGTGCGATATGTATAAAGATGTATTTCCAACAATCAGCTTAACGACAAACTCTAATTTTCCAGTTAATTTTTATGAATCATATTAAAAATTTTACACTGTCATAATTATTTAGCTGGCGACGATTTCGAATAAATCGGACAACGTTAACATTGTGGCGCCTCGAGGCAGCAGTTAAAATTAGTTTTGAAGTTTGACCTCGACGTGCTACGCATTAATATTGTCAGAAATTTCCACCATCTAAAACACAACTAAAGCGTAATAAATCTACCATATTTTATAAAAATCCATAAAAAAAAGTAGTAGAATACAATAATTAGCTACCTAATAAAAAAAATACTTTTACTTTATTTTTGAAATTTGGTTTCGAAGTGTCATGTCTTAAAATAAAATGGTTTCCCATTGCATCCCTTGAAGGGATTGTAACGTTGTCCAATTTCCCCCAAATGTTTAGTGTCACATTCTTGCACCAAGTGCTCGACGCTCCCGGAATTTCAAATTTAAAGAAAAAAAATGTCACCCTAATATATCAATTACCTACATTTGTGTACTTATCTCACGCCAAACATCCCAGCAAACAAAATGCTCAGACATCGGTCAGAAATCGGTACGACAGTCGGCAAAATCTTCCGATATCGGATCCGAAATCGGGCCGAAGTCGTTACTAAAAACGTATGGAGTGGTTGACACGAAGTCTGACCGACGCGGCTGAGGGAAATCTGATGTTATGTACGACGCGTCGTACCGATGTCTGACCGATTTCTGAATAGAAGTCGTGGGAAATTCTGAAGGGAAATTCGACACGTCGTAACGAATTCGGACCGATATCGTACCAAATATCCAAATGTGCCTGCCGACGCGTCGTAGCGATTTCTGACCGATGTCAGATTCGAAATCTGACCGATTTCTGAATAGAAGTCGTGGGAAATTCTGAAGGGAAATTCGACGCGTCGTATCGAATTCGGACCGATATCGTGCCAAATATCCAAATGTGCTAGCCGACGCGTCTTAGCGATTTCTGACCGATGTCCGATACGAAAACATATGCAGTGGTTGACACGATGTCTGATCTACGCGGCTGAGGGAAATCTGATGTACGACTTATCGTACTGATGTCTGAAAGAATTCTGAAGTGAAATTCGTTGTTTCTTCCGACGCTTCGTTGCTATTTCGTACCGACTTCTGACGTCATTTTAAAGATGTTTGTTATTTGCTTATTTGAAAAATGTAAGTTTTATAAAAAATTTATTTGAATTAAATAACAAATTAAATGTAATACAATGTGTAGGAAATAAATGTAATTTTCAGACTTCAGGTATATATATATATAAAAGTTCAAATATTAGTTTAAACAAATTAAATGTAATTCAACGTTTAGGAAATAAATGGAATTTTAAATTTATGAGTCACGTCTTCTTTTATTACATTTATTCAATCTATCTTTTGCTAAATTGAAAAATTTCTTTGTATGCAATTCAACTGTCGAATGGTTTGTTTGTACAATATTATCCACTGCCAAATCTATAAAAATAAAAATTATTTTACTTCAAAAATTATTAAGAGAAATAAAAACTCATACCTTGAAGAAGTTTTATAAAGTAAAAATCCTTTACTGAAATATTGTTGTTAGCATTTGACCAAGAGAACTTTAAGGCACTTAGCTCGTCACTAAATATTAGTTTCAAATTGTTCGTAATAAATTTACGAACATCATCGTATGGTTGCCTGTTGAATCTCCATAACTAAAGTTTGATTTGAAAATATTAATATTGAAATATATAGAATAAGTAAATGTTTAAATTACCAGTTCCGCCTTTTTTTCCACGTCATTTTTTATTTCTTCGTCGAACTTCATGACATCTTCAACGGTTGACAGTGGTAATGAGGGTAATACGGACGACTGACCATTTTTTCGCTTTAATTCGCTTATTGTTTGATTTACAACGGATTTTAATGAAATAAACTCTTCCGTGAAATGAGTAAACATCTTCCTATTTTCCTCTTTCAATTTCGAATTCTCGTCATTTATACTCTTATTCTGTTCCACTTCTGTTTTTAATATTTTTAGCATTTCTTGGCTTTCTTCCCTTAGCTTCTTATTGTCTTCAATTAAAACTGTCAACATGGTGTATAACGTATTCTGAATATCTGTAAAAATAAAGCAAAATAAGTAAATAAAAATCTATATATGTAGTTGAATTACTTTTTATTACCTCCTCTTATTTCGCTTTCCATGTTAGTTCAGTAGCGGTATATATATACTTATTGAGTCCAATTTAAATTTAATATATTTTTGACTAATATCCGAAATTGAGACCGAAGTTAATTCTTCCGAAATTTCTTCTTTTTCAACTTTAAAAATCGCCAACGCTTCAGATAGCTTTGAGTCAATATTATGAAAATAGCCAAGACCTTTTATTTCATTACAAAACAAAATAAAATCATTTGATATTTTTTTAATTTCTATTATTTTATAAAGTGTTTTATTCGTTTTAACGCAATTGTCAGGTGAATATATTGAAAATTTTTGTTTTTCAGTTTGTAAAATTTTGAAATTGTTGCCTCCTATGTTACCTTTAAGAATTGGATAGCTAATTAAACTATTATTTGTTTTCAGACATATGCTTTCCTCTACAGTTCTATTTGAAATCTGGGCTAATATATTTTTCGCGTTTTTAACTTTTTTTTTCATTTGGTACAAATAATTTTCGAATTTAAAAGCGCTGAAATTATCCAGTGATCCATATTTTAAAACATCTATATTTAAATGTGTCAAAGAGTGACAGTTGTATGTTATATATTCTTGGCCATATAATTCTGAAACGCCAATTATATATTCTTTAAGAAGGCTCACGGCCTGTTCATTGTAAACAATACAAAGACTTTTGTCACACAAAATTCTTATTGCAATATGCAATTTGCAAAAGTGGTTGTAACGTTTATCATCTAAAACATTTTTCAATACTACTATTTGGTTGCATTTGGTACAACAATAAAACCCTGAATGTGATTTCACGTTTAATAAGAAAGCACGAGCTGGAGCGTCGCAAACAAAGTGTCCTACTTCAATTGCAAATTGTGTGTTTTTAAATACAAATCCGGATTCTTTATAAGATTTCAAATCTGTAATTAGGTAATTTAAAAATTCATTTGGGTCGTGTGGCTTACTGAACTTATCAGTCAAGTTGTTCGAGTCAACATTCACGTAAACACCCACAAGGAAAACGGAAGGGTAGTTCGCTATGCTCACCATTATTGGCCATACGCATTTCTTGGAACTTTTAAAAAGAGGAAGTCCATCAATCCCAAAATTGAGCACTAATTTATTTGTTCCGGTCGTCAAATTTGTTTGATACAAAAAATCTGTTAAGCAATTTTCCAGATTATAATGATAATATGTTCCCTTTCCCATTTGTATGACACTTGTATTCCTTGGTGTTTCTCGTAAAGTACGAACATCTCGTGGCAAGCTATTGTCAAATTTTTTCAATTTATTCAGTAATTCCTGCATTGCTTGCACGGGTATGGAATATTTAATAGACCACAAACTCAAAAATGACCTAAGGTCTTCGGACCGATGTTCCTCTTTTTCCAAATTAATTATATTGGTATCTACACTATTTATTGGTTGGTCACAGCATTCTATTTCAGCACTGTAATTTTCGTTTGCACTATTTATTGGTTGGTCACAGAATTCTATTTCAGCACTGTAATTTGAAAAGTCTTCAATATTTGATTCACTAGCGTTTGGTTGGTTGCAAATATTTTCAAGGCCGTGATCATTTTCTTCTGCCAATTCTGACTCTAATAAAGACTTTAATAAAATTTGAGCCTCCTTTTTAACTTTTTTTCTGAAAGCTTGACGTGACATTATTAAAGTTTTAAAATTCGATCTATTCACTTATTTATTAATATTTCGTTCACCTCAGAAATAAAGAATGTAACAGAAATCGCGTGTTAAAAATACTTGTTGACACCACAAATGTATTTACACAACTAAGAAAGGGAACATCTTCAACAGACGAAAACCATAAACGCAAGCAAAAAAAAGAACAGTTAGAATTTATTTCTTTGGCAGCACAGCCACTCCGTAACAAACCAATAACAATCAAGAAGAATAAAAAAACAATACGTACAAGGCGTTCAGATATCAGTCCGAATTCGTACAGCCGTGGCGTACGAAACATATAACGAGAAACAACCAAAACAAAACAAAAAAGAAAAAAAAAGTAACTTAGACAGCGCGTTCAGAAATCGGTCAGAATTCTTACATACAAGAAACCAATAACACGAACAAGTAAAACAACAATAAAAACCATAATCAACAGACGAAACCATAAACGCAAAGCAACAAAAAAACAGCTAGAGAGTACAGCAACGTCCATAGTCACCAAAACAAGAATAAAAAATCAAAATGTCCCATCAGGCCCCGCGTTCAGAAATAGGTCCGAATTCGTACAGCCATGTCGTAACAAACAGTGATGGCGGGGGAAAAAAACAAAATAAAAATCCCTCCGACACAGTGTTAAGAAATCGCTCAGAATTCGCTCAGATCTGTCGGAGCAAAATAAATAAAAGTTTCCTTCGACGAGTCGTGGAGAATTCTGTACGATGTCGGTAAGAAGAGTTCAGACAATGTGCAGACTTGTCGGATATCAGCCAAAGTCGGAGCATTTGGTTTACTGGGATAAGTCCTAATGGTCTGGTAATGATCTGTGTTTCAGAGTTCAGTTATTGAATAAGTTCCTTCATTGTCATCTAGTACTTCACATATGTGATTTTGTGCGAAAACTTGACATATATCCAATGTTGTGAGGGAAGTATCTCGTCGGTCTTGTACTCTCCGCAGAAAGGTTGATCGCATCCCTTAATTGCGGGTCACAGTTGATAATGGTTGTCTGCTTTGTGGGTACAAATTGTTGCTCAAAGCGACGAATGTGTAACGAAGGATATAGATGCACGGGTTGAGATCCGTAGCATAATTTGGTTCATACAGAAACTGATTTTCGAGCTTCAGGTTCCTGTAGGAGTTTCATAAAGCCGTAAGGGAGTACAAATGGTGATCGCTTTTTTTTTTATTATATAAAAGAGACCGATTTCTTTTTACAAATAATTTCACTCAATTCAAAAATTGATTTTTTGGTCGTATTTTGAATTAATTTTATTATTCGATATTTCGCTACCCTTTGGGTAGCATCGTCAGGAAGATAAACACAATTATTAATTAGAAACGAAAACAATATTCTAATTAATAATTGTGTTTATCTTCCTGATGATGCTACCCAAAGGGTAGCGAAATTTCGAAAACGCTTGAACAACTTAATTTTTAAATACAAAGGTCGGATAAATCATCATTTATTCAATTTCACTAAATATTTTCAGATTTTTATCAACTGTACAAATCAGCCGTCACTTCTCCTTCCATTTCGTTATAAAAGAATCCCGTATAAATACATTTATATTATTAGGCCTGTTTTTGTATCCCCTGCTAAAGCAATATTTCGACCACTTTGTATGGGGAGGTAAACGATATTCAGGAAGTTTGAAGCGGTTCTCCATACAAACTGGTCGAAAAAGTAGTTTAATGGGGTGATTAAACCAATCTTTTGTTCATTTTAATTGTTTCTTTTCAATTCCTGCTCAACTAATACGGAGAACCGCTTAAACTCGTTTAAAATTGCTTAGCTCCCCGTTCAAAGTGGTCGAAAAATTAGTTTAAACCCGGTATTCAGTTGTGAAGAAATTCTCATTGCCATAAGAAGTGCGTGTATAAAAAAAATAATGAAAATTTCATGAACCGAAAATTTCGCTCACTTTTCATTTGCTTGGTACCCAGCTCTTTGCGAAAATTTCGTCTGCAAAATCTATTACAGGGTTATTACGCCAAAGTTAATTCGTACGAAAACAATTCTTTGATAATTGTTTGGGACCGCAGATTTGACATTTCACTAATTTGAACAGCCAAAGTAAAACCACATGCGTTTAAAAAAAAAGGGAGTGCACAGCGGAATTATAAATGCAATTTTTGCAAGGTGGTAACTCTCCGCAAAAAAAATTCCGTTTAGATATGTATAAATGACAAAATTGCTTACAAAAATTTCGCAAGAACTGAATACGGAACTTTAGCAGGGAATAAAAAGAGGCGTATTGTTAGCTGAACTAACATTCATGCAGGGGGTTTCTATGACACAGCTGATCGAAAAGGCACTAGCGAAGTGATTTAGAATGAGAGACCAAAGAAGACAGGAACTAATTTTAAATAGTGTTTATTGATACTAATGACGGCTAAATTATGTTTTATGTTGTTTGCATTGAACGAAAATACGCATTCCCTTTGATTTCTGCTCGTTTTATGTCCAACGAAAATGTTAAATTGGTAAAATACAGCAGCATATAAAACTTTATGAAATGGTCTACTACTTCGTCGTCATGAAGATAGTAATTGAAACTCTTAAGTACGTATTACTCTGATTCATGTCAAAATAGTGATAGTGAAAACAGTTTGTGGTGTATATACGATAGCAACTTGATTGCTTCATGGTAACTACGCCGAAAAGTAAGCCGTCGTTAACACAAGCGAGTACTAACTCACCTCGAATGTTTGATGATATCGCTAGAAGAGTCAGAAACACTCGAGAATAACATCTCACCACTTAAGCCAATCACGAATTTTCGACTAAGAGATGGTTGTGGAAACGGCTGATCTGGTAAAATTAACTGGTGTTCGTTGAAACTGGGCTCAATCCCGTTTGAAATGGATAAATGTACACGTCGTCCATCGGCAATAGTGATATTGAGAAAAGACTTATCTATCTATATCTAGACAGTACAACCTCGGTATTCGCGATTACCTATTATCGCATCGGCTTAATTTTTAACATTACAGGTTCTATAATCGCGACAGTTTACGAAAAACGGGGTTCTATTTTCGCGACTTTTATCAGTTTTGGCATAAAACTATTTTAGCAGCAAAATCAGATCTGCACCAAAATTTCACCAACGGTAAAGGCTTTTGCGCTGAGTTGAAATATAAGTTTTTTTTCGCGCTAGGTCTAACTTATTGAGATATAGGCCTTTAAAGCTTCAGTATATCGGTCATATCTCAGGTATTTATCATCGGATCTGCTTGAAATATGTATCATTACAAAGCCCTTGTGAAACTCTATAACCCTGTATAAAAATATATTTCCTTTTATTAACCCATTGAGGGCTCATTTAAAAAATATTTTTTAACCTAATTTTTTTGGTTTAATCAACTTGTTGTTCTTGTCTGTTGGTGTTGTTGTCTTTTGTCTTTGTTGTTGTTGTCTTTTATTTCTGTTGTCCTTTGTTGTAGTTTTTACACACCAAAATAAAAAAAATATTTCTAAAAACTCACGCGATTTTTCTGATATTGTCACACCTCGACTTAACCGATATTTCGGAAAATTTAATACGAAAACGAAAAAATCTAATCTATTTCAAAGCCAACGATTTAAAAGTGGAGATTCCATAAATTCAATTTGCGTGAATTACAAGTCTTCGGTTTACCGCATTATGAAGCAAGAAAATTCATTAAAAAAGTTCGTACTTACAATAGAAGTAGCCCTGGCAAATGTTGCACCTTAAACAAAAATGAGTACCGAAAACTGGAAAAATACTTTATAAGTGGTTTGTAAAACAAAGGGGAGAAAATGTTTCAATATCAGCAGAGATTTTACGATCAAAAGGCAGTCATTTTTATTCCAAAATTTATCAAACCAATTCAGGTTTCAGGAGCTGTATGAACTCTATCCTGACATTGGCATAGTTAAGCGGATCAAAATATCGCGATTGTGAGTAGAATGGATGGAGACGAACCAGTACGAAGGGTTTTCGAAACCGAACTCGAAGGAAGTTGAAAAATAGGAAGACCAAGACTCCGCTGGAGTGATCAAGTTGACGAATCCCGGCGTACACTTGGTATTGCCAACTGGAGACATAAGACAAAAGATCGAACTGGTTGGCGAAACCTGTTATCTTCGTTTTGTAAGGTCCATGACCCCTCAGGGTTGTCCGAGACCGGATAAGTAAGTAATTCAAGCTGCAATGCCAGTGAAGGATGGTTGAAGAAATTTAAGCGTCGACATGGAATTAAATTTTTAAAAATCACGGGCGAAAAATTATCTTCGAAACCTCATCTCATTGATCCATCTGTGAAAGAATCTACAACGAATACGGTTTATATTATAGGCTGCTTCCAAATCACACTCTTGTCACATGAAATGAGAAAACGGCTCCCGGAAGAAAAATTTGTAAAGAGTGAATAAATTTGTTGCCCTTTTCAAAAGCGAATGGCACAGACAAGCTACAATTGTTGGTTGTTGAAAAACCGAGAAAACCACGCGACTTTAAATGCTTTTTCAATAATCCTGTAATATACAAGTCCAGTAATAACGCCTGGATGACAGCATTTTTATTCAAGGACTGGTTCCATCACGAATTTGTTCCCCACGTTAGATAATTTTCACCAATTATTAAAAGTACGTTGTTCATAAGTAAAAAATTTTTAGGTCCGAGAATTTTTGGCATCGAAAGGTCTGCCGCAAAAAATAATTTTGCTTTTATATAACGCGACGTGTCGCCCAGCTTGTTCAACAGATAGATCAAAACATTTTCAACTTGGTCAAATAAAATTATAAAAAGCAACTGCTCACCCACTTGCCAGGCGAGAAGGGAACACATTTGCTTGCACACAAAATCAAGCTTGCACTGTACTAATATTATAACGAGGAAGTGTTTCTAATTTTTAAAAAAGTTTTATTTTGGCAAAAAAATTTTAACATATTCTAATTTTTAAAAAAGTTTTATTTTTAGAAGTTTTAAAAAGAAATAATTTTTTTTTAATTTTTTATAGGCACGGGTAGGGCAAAGGGAAATCTATCAAAGTGAACACATGCAAACAACACACAGCGTTAGCATCACATACGCGATTGTTGTACAACAATAGTCTTTTCCTGGAAATGTGTACACTAATACCCCGGTTTGCGTCGCTTCGGCTTGCGTCGCTTCGATGTTGCGTCTTTGTAAAATTTTCTGACTTCGAAGTTGCGTCGATGTGGTTTCGATTTGCGCCGTTAATATGAAATTGTTTGGCTGGTACAAAACAGAAACAGGGGATTTCCCGTTTTAGTCTAGTTTATGCGAAGGTCATGTGCTGCTGGTCGCTAGTTGTAGATTGTTCAGTTTCAAATAACATTTGCTAGTGTGAAGTTTAAACAAAATATTTTCAATAATGAGTCAAAAAAGAAGGCAAATAAGTTTGGAACAAAAACTGGACATTGGAAGAAACCTTGGACTTGCCGCTTCAACAGTAACATCAATTTGTTCCAGAGATGCTGATAAAATTATGAAATTTGTTGAAACAAAAATTTGCTGAAAATGAGAAGTTCTTTAACGGAAAAAATGGAGTCACTTCTTAGTGTATGAATTGAAGATCAAAACCAGCGAAAAATGCCTTTAAGCCAAATGGTAATTCAGAAGAAAGATTTGTCCTTATTTAACGATCTTAAAGAAAATTATCCATTATCAAGTGCCGAAAGTCTAGAAGAATTTGAAGCAAGCCGAGGTTGGTTTGATCGTTTCAAAAATCGTGGAAATTTGCACAACATTGCATTAAAAGGCGAATCTGCTAGTGCAGATACCGCAGCTACAGAAAAGTTCAAACTTGAAATAAAAGCCATCATTGAAGAAGGTGGGTATTCTGCGAAACAAGTCTTAAACGCTGATGAAACAGGGCTTTTTTGGAAGCGGTTGCCAGGAAGAATGTACATTTCCAAATCCGAAAAATCTTCTCCTGGTCATAAAGCTAGTAAAGACAGACTTACACTACTTTTGGGAGGAAATGCAGGCTTAAATAAATTTAAGCCTTTTTGCAAAAAAAAAGCATGGATGACTGCATCCTTATTTAAAGATTGGATGGAAAATTGTGCTGTCCCTGAACTAAAAGCTTGCTGTTCTTCACAAAATATTGAGTTTAAAGTCCTCGTATTGTTGGACAATGCACCAAGTCACCCAGTATTTTCTGATGATTATTCCGAAAATGTAAAAGTTATTTTTATGCCGCCAAATACCATATCAGTGATACAACCAATGGATCAAGGTGTAATATCGAACTTCAAGTCCTATTACCTACGACTAACTTTTAGCCAACTTCCAAAGGCAACTGATGGAGATGATATGCCCACGATGAAAGATTTTTGGAAGAATTATAATATCAGGATGGCTATTGAAAATGTAAACCAATCTTGGAAGGAAGTTAAGGAATCGTGCATGAACGGAACTTGGCGCCAGTTATGGCCCGAATGTATTACCAAAGATATGGACAATATTAATGATGTTTCAAATATTTGTAAAGAACTTGCAGAATCACCTAGAAATGCAAATTTTTAAGGCATGGAAGAACAAGATATATATAGTGAGCTTCTATTATTCGACGAAGAGCTAAATAACGAAAGTTTGCTAGCAATGGAGATTAACGAGGAAATACTCACGCTTGAAGGTGAATCAGAAACTAAAAAGCTTACCACTCTAAAAATCTCTGAAGCGATGCAGTTGATATCGCAAGCAATGGAAATTTTTCAAAATAATGATCCGAACAAAGATCGCAGCGCAAAGGTGTCTAGAAATGTAACCGAAGCTGTTAATTGTTATAAAGAAATTTATTTGGAAAAAAAGCTCTAACAACCCAGCAAACTATAGATAGTTTCGTAAAAAAATCAGTAAGATTGCCAAACCAAATTGTGGAAATGGATCAAGATTTAGGTGATTCAAGTTCAGGATAACAAATCTAGACTTTTAACTTTATACGACAAATTTCTTTTTCTAATTTTTATCTTAATGCTGTTATGTTTTTCTCATGAATTTTTAAATCTTTATTTTAATAAAAACTTGTTTTCCTAAAATAATTAAACTAGAAATAAACTTTTTCACTGAAAAATAAACTTTACAATTAAAATAATAGGTCATGGAACCACTCAAATAAAAATCAATACAAAAGGACGGTTAAGGGTGTTTCGGTTTGCGCCGTTTCGATTTGCGACGCATTTCTCCGGTCACAACCCATCAAAAAACCTGCTTACCATTCAGCAGGTTTGTAAGGGAACCTAAGAGTTGGCAGCGCTTACCATAGCCAGGAAATCATTAATGATTTTTACAAGAAATGTCCCACCAAAATGCGCATCCTCTATTGATCCAAAACGCACTTCATTCATCGCAACATAAATAGCGTGAAGTAAAGAGGCTTTTTAGGCGCAATTGTAAGTGCATCGCATGTACAATGAAATAATTGTTGCACCAATAGCGCTATTATATTTGCAGTGGGAACGGCATGGAAACATGCCTTTTTCGAAACGCTTTTGTAAACGGATTAACCCAATAAATTCAATTTACCTCCTGAATGAAAGATTTATTATTAATTTTTTTAATAACACAAAAATTTATTTACTTTTGAGATAATTTTTAACTGTTTTAAATTATAATATAAAAGTACGAAACTAAAATTAAAAAATAAACAATATTGAATTCAGTCTGGAAAAAATATTATTATTTAAGGACACATTACGTTAGTCATTGCTATCGATGTGAACTGGCGCACTTCGTTTAATTGACTCTTATTTATAATGCAGATTTTTGACAAGGCGAATGCATTTTTCCAAATGCTTATAAAAATCAGTCTTGTTACCGTATTCCGAACCCGCAGCTCCTGAAACCGAAGAAACTAATATTGAAACATATGTTTAAAAGGTAAAAACGGGTTGGGAACAAAATTCTGTTCGACGAAAATTCTGCTTTACAAAAATCTGTTTTACAAAATTCTGTTTTTCAAAATTCTGGTTTCCAAAATTCTTTTTCACAAAATTCTGGTTCACAAAATTCTGTTTGTAATTGCATTTTCAGCTAAATAAAAAATTATTTGAAACAAATCGCGCGATATTGTGGTGCCGTATTCAAGAAGAACGGTAAGAATTTTTAATAACTTTTATAATTTATAGTAATAAACTTGTTATATGTACATCATTATCATTTCAGATTGGTTACTCAGTACGGAAATGACGAAAATTTCTCACTACAAGTATTTCTCACTTGCGTATGTTCGTCCAGAAAAGGTAGCCAAATATTATTCGAAGCTCCGAAGAACATTTGAGCCAAATATTAAATTGGCCACCTGGTTCGAGGCCAATTATGTCTATAACGCTCGTAAACACCCACCTGAATTTTGGACGATATTTGATTGCGAGTATTCTGAAAAATACCCGAAAACTACAAACAATGTCGAGTTATGGCACCGACGTTTGAGTGTTGTAGTTGGACGAAAAAAAAGCGGACTCTACAAAATTGTAGAACATTTAAAAGGAGAATTAATCTATTCTCAAAATATTGTCTCAAAGATTGAGAATGGAGAAAAATTAAAAAAAAATAAAAGAAATGTAAAAAAAAAATATTTCTCGTATTGTAAAAAAATTTAATCGTTTAAGAAAACTACAATATTTAAAAAGAATAGCAAAAAACTTAGGCTATTATTAATTAAATATTGTTATCAGTTAAATTGAATTGCTATGATTTTTTATTATTTTTAACTTTGTCTTAATTTAATTGATTTTTAACTAATTTGTGTTTTTATTTAATTTTTGTTATTTTTTTTTCTTTTAAATTAATATGTTTTTCAATGATATGAATTTTTTTAGATCGATTTTGAAAATCCATTAATCTGTTTAATTATTTATTACATATTTCATAATTTGTTTCCAACGAATAAATATCTAACCATACACATACGTTATTATATGTAACATTTCTTATTCATAATAAACTGGCTTTAATTCTGAATAAATAATTTAACGGCGTTTTATTTTTTTTTCTCATAATGAGAGGGGAATAACATATTTCAAAAACCAGAATTTTATTAAAAACAGAATTTTGTAAAACAGAATTTTAGTCAGACAGAATTTTTTTTGAAAAAAAAAACAGAATTTTTGTAAGACAGAATTTTGGAAGACAGAATTTTGGAAAACAGGATTTTGTGGCTATCCCGGTAAAAACACCTGAAATACTTACTATATATTGCTTTCATAAAGTTGGGATAGTTAAAAAGACGTTTCTTCCGTTGAAGTCCAAACACATTATACTCCATAAGAAGTGAAATGCCAATCAAATGTCTCAGATATTTTTGTATATCACCTCTGCCCAATATATACTGTATGGTGGAAATCTGCCGAATAAGAAATAAATGCAACAACTGTCCAAGGAAAAGTGCTTAGCAACAAGTTAATCACTCACACCCAAATTCACTGACCACAATATACATAATACATAAATAGAACACATCAAATGCAAACTATATTTTATACTTACGTATACACACACGAATAACAGTTAATTTTTTACAATTTCAATTTTGCGTAATCGTGACCTCACTCTCCAATTTTCGAATACAAACTAAATTTTAGAATGCTCATCTATCCTTCTTCCTAAAAAATTTAATTATCAATCGTTATAGATCGTAGAAAAACAAAAACAAAGGTAACATACTTTATTGCAACTTAGTAAGCGAGATGGTTGCACTAACTCATCGCTCACTTACATATTTGACCCAAATTCCGCACAAAATTCTGCACTGAATACTTCGTTTTAGTTGAGATTATTAATCGGTAAAGATCGTAGAAAAAACAAAAACAAAGCTAAGATACTTTATTGGAACTTAGTAAGCGAGATAGGTTGCACTAATACATCTCTCGCTTACTTATTTGAACCGAATTAAGGCTAAACTCTGCACTATAACTTCGTTTTAATAATTCTTTAATTCTTACTCGTTTGCAACATTGTAAGATAAATTCCGTCACCATTATATGTATTTCTCCCTTACTTTGCTGGTCCAGAAATGCACATATTGCTGCATTCTAAAGAAGCGCTAAATTGTAGTGCCTACAATATGGAAACAAAATTTCTTCTGCTTCCAAACTTAAAATTTTTTTTGCTGGGAATTAGCGACGCAAACCGGGGTATTAGTGTATGATGGTATTGATGTAGAGAGGCGAACAAACAAGCAGCTCGTCGTCGGCAAAGAGTATTGAATAGTATAGAGAACTCATGGAACGAATTGTATGACTCAAAAGCACTGCCGACATCTGGCGAATGATTCAAAACGTATTACTCTCTTTGTGTCATAACTTGGTTCATTCGTAATATTGATGTGAAACATTTAGGCTTTTAGTTGGTATTGTTTTATACAATAGTGAAGTGTTAAAACTTTTCAGTACCAGTAAAAATCTCCAGTAATCAGTAAAAATTTACTGGTAACGCAAATTAAATTTCACTATCAGTAAAACTTTACAGATTACTGCTATTTGGAATGCAGTAAAAACATACTGCAGTGTGCCCGCGTATGACAAATTTGACAAATGTAAATGAAAAATATTTGTTTTATTTTTGAAAATTGAATGTAGAATTCGGTTTTTTTTGTATTTCAAACATAAAGTTTTGGAATAAAATAAAAACAGGTAAAAACTGCAGTAAACAACTGGTTCCACGAAAGTATCTATTTTCAGAAATCAGGCGGTTGGTGGATGCCCAAAAAACCGGTGGGCAGATTTCTGTTGTTTAATACCGTACCGTTCTTTCTTCTTCGATTGCTCTCCGTGTACATTTATCATCACTTCAGTTACTCTTTGGTGTTTTATCTACTACACAAAGGGTTTCTTGTTGTTTTGTTTCTGTAAACACGACCGTTGTGGATCTGTCAAATTCTATTTTTAGAATTTCACATAAAATATCTAATATAATGGATTGGTATGCCGAGGTAGTTTGTTATGGTGGTATTGATCATTCTTCAAAGATAGGGTTGCCAGTATTTATGTATTTTTAGAAATTATGGGAAAAGCATAGAAAATGGTTACTACGAAAAATGTGCCTGGTTCATAAAAATTAAATGAGGTGGAACGAAGTTCCTTTCGCTATATTTTATGTACTAGTTAGTTCCAACACGCCTAAGGTGCCCTTTTGAAATATACGGTAACTTAAATGGATCTTTAAGAAAAGATTCTATGTATTAGCAAAATGATAAACTTGTTTTAAGAAATTTTTTTTTAGAATGTATTTTTTTTAAAAAGTATATTTTTAGAACCCTTTTGTAAGAATATGTATTATATTTACCCGAACAGTTCATTTTCTAAAGAGAGGAAACTCTTTTATTAAAAGCAAATGTTTTTTTATGTAAATGTACTAGTTTTAAGAACAAATACTTTTTGTGAGAAAAAGCCATAAGGGTATGAATTTTTTTACAAAGAAGTACTTTTTTCAATAACAGGTACTTTTCAAAGAAGTGGTACTCTTTTAAGGAACAGGTTATTATTTTAAGAGAATGCACTTATTTTCAGAAAGGCTACTTATCTCAAGAAAAGTAAGGGTATTATTTTATTTTGAAGAAAATGTACTTTTAAGAAAAATTTTTGTAAGAAAAGGTTTTTTTAAGAGAAGGTATTTTTTTTAAGAAAATGTTTGTTTTTAAGAAATGGGAATATGTTTTTAGAATTGGTTTTTTTCAAGAATAGGTGTATTTTTAAGAGTAGGTACTTATCTCAGGAAAAGTTATTTCGTTTCACAAAAAAAGGTACTCTTTAAAGAAAAAGGTAGTTTTTTAAGAAAAAGCCAATTTTTTGCAAGAAAATTTTAATTTTTAAGAAAAGGTACTTCTATGACAATTTACTTATTTTAAGCAAAGGTACTTCTTTAAGGTAAGGTATATTTTTTTAAGAAAATAAATTTTTTTTAAAAAAATTATATGAATAAGTATTTTTTGAGAAAATTTACTTTTTTTAAGAAAAGACACTTATTTAAGAAAATGGTTCTTTTTTATTCTTCATTCACTTTGGCTTTTCTAAACTTTCTTTTTATTGGTTTCAAAACTACAACATATACTAAATATTGGTTATAGGCTTCATCTAGAAAACTTCTCATTAAACGAGAAATTTCCCAACATATGTTAGTCTAGACACAAACCAAAGCAAAAGTTCCCAATATAGTTGATAATACTGGGTTGTAATAAAGTTGTTACAAAAAAAAGTAGTTTAATTTTTTTTCATTTATCCCGCAACGTGCGTTTAGGAACTTCGTTCCAAATAATAATAAAGCAAAATAGTAAACAGCAGCGATGTGATACCGACATACCTATTTCTTGAAGGGCTCTATACGACAGATAACCAACGGGTTTTTCAATAAGAGTGCTACAAAAGTTTTTTTTAATTAAAACAAACCCGGTTTTAGATACCAATGAAATTCTTTATTCCTGTGAAAGTACGTTCGATGGCATTATGTATGGAACTCGATTTCTTTTGCATGGCCACCACGGGCACGCTTGCAGAAGTCCAGACGCTGAACCCAATTTTCGACGGTTTTCAAGCATAAATCGGCCGATACTGCTGCAATTTCACGTTCGATATTCGTACGAAGTTCATCAATCGGTGCTGGCTTGTTGGCATAGACCATAGACTTGACGTAGCCCCACAGAAAATAATCTAACGGCGTCAAATCGCACGACCGAGGCGGCCAATCAACTGGGCCATTTCGTGAGATAACACGTTCACTAAACTTGGTTTCCAATAAATTGATTATGGCATTCGCTGTGTGGCTTGTGGCGCCGTCCTGTAGGAACCACATGTCCTGCAAGTCCATATTATTCAATTGGGGCCAAAAATATTCGGTAATCATGGAACGGTAGCGATTCGCATTCACAGTAATGTGCCGGTCTTGATCATCAAGGAAGAAGTACGGCCCAATGACGCCGCCGGCCCATAAACCGCACCAAACCGTAATTTTTTCGGAATGTAAATGATGACTCATGGATTACGTGTGGATTGCTGTCTGACCAATAACGCATATTTTGCTTATTGACGAAGCCATTCAGCCAGAAATGAGCCTCATCGCTGAGGATGATTTTCCGATGAGAATCCGAATCATTTTCAAGTTGTTGCTCAGCCCAATTCACGAACATACGACGCTTATGGTGGTCAAGCGGCTTCAGTTCTTGCGTCAATTTGATCTTGTAAGGATGTAGGCCAAGATCTTTTCGCAAAATTCGACACAACGGCGTCACAGAGATGCCCAACGCTTGAGAACGACGTGTGGGAGACACATTTGGGCTTTCTTGAACTGAAGCCTCAGCGGCAGCAATATTCTCGACACTACGGGCACTTCTTTGCCTCACTGGCACGGGAACATTTTGTACTGTGCCTGTGGATTCGAATTTTTCCACTAGACGCTCAATTGTTGATCTGGTAGGACGATTATGACGACCATAAAGTGGACGTAGCGCTCTTAAAGTTGAGGCCACTGACTCCATCTTTCGGTAGTAAATTTTAATAATTTCGACTCGTTGTTGGCTCGTATATCTTTCCATGATGAAATGGCAAACCTTACTGAAGATAAATGTTAAAAGAGCGTGAAAACATATGGCTACATTTGTAGCGTCTCTGTTGACGTCTCTCACTCTCTCGGCACCGTTGTGTACAGTGCCGACCAAAACTGTAACACGGTTGAGAAAGTTTGGAAGTAAATGTGTGTATTTTAAATATTTTATTAAAAACAAATAATTAACTAAATCAATATACATATGTATTGTTATCTCGTAAATAAAAACAAAAACAATTTTAATTCTATGTTAAACAGTAAATGTTGTGAACAGTAAATATTGTAAAGTTATACAAAAATTTTATAATTTTACACCCTGCTTGATGTGAATTTATTTGTTTTCGAATTGAATATATTGTCCAGAAGACTTTGGCCTTTTTACGACCATGTATACGGCGAGGCATGCTGTTGCCAAATTATGCCGTCATATCCGCTGGTATCGCTCTCACAGTTTCTTTTGATCTGCCCCACATAGGGTAACCATTCAATTAATCATTATTCGGTTAACCGATTAATCGTGTTATAAAAATAACCTAACATCTTAATAATTAATTTTTCGATTAACGATTAACTCGAACAAATCAGTGCGATTGATTGATTAATAAAATATAACAACGTGTATGTGGCTAGCAGTCCGTCTTGAAACACTTCCACAATATGGCAACTCATATGACAACGATTTGCGAACAAATTTCATAACTTTATACACATTTCAAACAGATTTAACAGTTTTTTGAGAGAAAGCGTCGCACAGTGCTTTGGCTTATAGACACAAATAAAATTAAAAATTGTCTTAAAATTGGTTCAATAAATTGGGTGGATAAGTAATAGTCTGATGAAATTTCAAGACCCACTGGTCACTTTGTATGGGGGGTTCCAAAATGCCTGGCCCGATTCTGCTCAAACTATATACAATAAGGATAATAGTCAGGAAATTACGTTTTGCAAAATTTGGTCAAAATTAATCAATCCAATTGGGTGTTATAGTGTGATATAGTTTCCCCTACCCTTTGTATGGGAGGTACCCGAAGCCGTGGCACTTTTGGGTCCGAACTTTGAGCTTTTTTAATCTTGGCTTGGTGCCAAAAGTCACTAATTTTCATGTTGCTGCAACTACGATTTGTGAATTATACCTACATATATTTCATATAATGAAGTTGCTTTTGTTACGTTTTGTTTGGTTTTAATAAATCTGCCTAGTACAATGTTTGAATGTCTTCTTTTTTTTTTAGTTTTATTTTATTCGAATAATCAAAAATTTTATTGTGTTTTGTTCGGTTAATTGTCAGATTAAAATTTACGATTAACCGATTAATCAAAAAACCCGATTAAACCCGAAACCACGACTTTTGCAGCATCTGGGTACTTGGCGAGCGGATATTTTATGGAAGTCCAAAAGTTTTCGATCGGGGTTGAGTCCGGTGATGCGCTGGGCATTTCATAGTAGTAAATTGTAGGCTACATTTTTTAATGATTTGGGCCGAATGTTGTGGGTCGTTGTCATGCTGAAAAATCACTCTTTCAGTAGTAAGGGTAATTTTTCTATAGCCGCTGGAAAATGATTTTGCAGAATTGAAAGATATTATTCTATTTTCATAATTTCAACCAGAGGACCCACGCCATTCTTCGTAATACATACCCATACAGTTATGCGTCCACCACCATGCTTCATGGTTTGTGTTACAGCATTCGGAATGGTAGTATTTACCCACCCACTACCAAGCACGGCAAAAGGACTCAAATCGATTAATTTTAGCCTCATCAGACCATATAACCTTAAACACACGCCGTAATTGAATTTGTATTATTTGAAGTTTTAATATTTTTCTTCCGTTTTACTCTCTGGATCGTCATATGACTCACATTCAGCTTTTTTGCAACGTTCCGATCAGAATTATTATTTTTTAATAATTCCATGACTTCAATTGCTTCATACGCTTTGTCGTATTGAATCTTACTTCTTCTAAATTTCAAATTCTTGGCGTTACAGCCTCTAAACTCATGCACGCTGAAAAATCTGTCTCTTTTTGTTGCTTGGATGCAAATATAAAGTGTGTATGGAGCATGTCGCAAATATAATATACTTGTGTCCAAACACATTGCGTTTGCTATTCAATATTACATGATTGAGACACAATGATTAATATGTTATAACATATGTGTTTGCGACCCAAATATATCTGTGTTTATGATACAAATACAGCCGTGTTTGTTGCACTGTTCGTGCTCTCTCGAGAGCAAGGGAATAAAAGAGGGACAAGGAGAGAGTCTATCTTGTAAGATAGTATCTGTATTTTCGCATTATTCTCTCAGTCAGTGAGTCATAAATATTCCTGAATTTTGCCTGATGTATTGCGTTTCATTTACTCAGTCGTCAATGGTTCATCGGACAGAGGATATCAAAAGGGCTTGATCAGTGAAAAAAGAATGAACGAAGGCTCGGACGAATAAATGGTTTGTGATTTTACTTTGATTTTTGTGAATATGTTTCGTATGGGTGCTACCAAAGTGAGAAACGATTTTGAGGACAGAAACTGGAAACGGCAACAACGTGAAGCCCTTTGTCTGTCCGAGCCTTACTGAGAAAATCAGAACGGCGAACCGTTTGTGAAATAAGTGTAATAAAAAAACACAAGTAATTAATTCACGCTTGGCTTGCATGAACTTGATTTGTATATAAATATCTTGTTTGTGTACCAACGCATAGTGATAACCAACGCATAGCTGAAACCTTCTGAAAAGAAAAACGTGAGAGACAACAAAGAAAGGAGAAGCAAAAGAGCAGCAGATTCTCATTTCATGAAAAAAAAACAAATATTGCATTCAATGCAAATAAATGTAAAAGGGCCGTTTTAAATCGATTAATTTTTGTATTAATTATTTATAAATGTGGATTTATATTGTTAAAATTAATTATACAAATAATAGATATATATTGAAATCGAAGAATAATTTGTTTCTAAATACTATTATGTTTGGGAGGAAATTCGCATGTTTCCACGTAAGTATATTTAGGTTTGGGGAAACACGCGAATGCTTCCACGTAAGTATGGATGTAAGGATATTTGGGATGGAGAACACATATGTTTCCACGTAAAAGCATACATATTTGTCAGTAAACATGATAAGTTTGCATTTCAATACAAGTAAATTTGGGACTTGCACACATATGAATGCTTGAAGTTTGTTCCAAACATATACATGGTTCCTGCAGAATATGTTTGGGAAAATATGTTAGAGAGGCCGTTGTTTTTCAGCGAGTGGGAAATAATTTATACAGGCCAACAAATTTTTTTACCCTGAGACCAGAGGATAATTTTGCAAAGGTTTGAGTTGCGCTGTAACAGAATCTGACCCCAGAATTTCCTTATCACATCCGGGTTTTGTAATATCTTAACATAAAGTCACAAAAAACACGGGTTTTCTTTACATTGGGAAAACTATGACATCGCGGGCTTAGATTATTAAGACCTCTCAAAAAATCGGATGTGATGAAGAAATTTTGAGTACAGATTCGGATTCAGTGCAAACATAATAAGAGTTTTCAGGATCTTGTGCGAATAGAGCAATTACGAAATCCACAACCTTATGTACACGATTTCAATCGCTGAAGTATTTCTTTTTTTGGTGTGTTAACACATAGAGTAATACTTAAGAGCCTCTATTACTCTCTTCGCTGCCTCTTCATGACGACGAGGTAGTAGGCCATTTTATCGAGTTCGATTTGCTGCTGTATTTTACCAATTTTACACTTTCGTTGGACATAAAACGGGCAGAAATCAAAGGGAATGCGTATTTTCGTTCAATGCAAACAACATACAACATAATTTAGCTGTCATTAGTATCAATAAACACTATTTAAAATTAGTTCCTGTCTTCTTTGCTCTCTCATTCTACATCATTTCACTAGTACCATTTCGATCAGCTGTGCCATAGAAACTTCCTGCTTAATATCTATAGGCACATGCAACATAGTTAGAACACATAGTTGTTGTACAACAATAGTCTTTGCCTGAAAATAAGTATGTTGGTATTGATTTAGTTGGTATTGACAACGGGCTATCACTTAACCCACTTAAAACCGAGCTTATCTTGTTCACTCGGAAATATGAAATACCCGCATTTGAACTGCCGTTAGTTAATGGGGTGCAATTACAGTGACGGAAAAGGTCAAGTATTTGGGAATAATTCTCGACGGAAAAATATCTTGGAAACCGAATGTTTGGGAGAGGGTGGAAAAGGCGTCTGTTTCTCTTTACTGCTGTAAAGGGGCGATAGGAAAGCGCTGGGGACTGTCTCCTAAGATCACCATGTGGATTTTTACGGCAATACTCAGACCAATACTTCTCCATGGCATCGTAGTTTGGTGGAGGTCCTTATAAGGGAAATATATTCTGAATTCCTTAATTAAAATTCAAAGATCAGCACTGATTAGCGTTAGTGGCGCAAGGGGCACGACGTCAGGTACTGCACTCGGTGCTATCTGAACATCTGTACTCCTGACATCATGGCCGAATCGGCAGCCTGGTGAGAATCAGAGATTGTGGCGTTTTGATATCGGAGCATTCCGGACACGCTGAATTACTACACCGGAGCAACTCTATTCCCGTATAAACGGACTACTGAATCCCCTACTTTCTACCAGCGACAAATCTAAGGACTTCTATTCCGAACAGGAATACCTGGGAAAATTCACTGGAAGGGGATACCAGTAGTATCAGATTTTTCACGGATGGATCAAAGTTGGACGAGCAAGTAGGCTACGGGGTCCATTCACCGCACCTAAATATAAATCTGTGGTCACAAACAATAACAGCCTAAGTCAATTCTAAAATTTTTCAGGGAGGGCAGTTTAAAGTTTAATATCTTTACTGGAAATCAGGAGTCGGAGTTTTTGTGATAACTTTGCTACAGATAACAAAGAAACAAATTATTTTACTTACTTCTTAACAAAAAAGAGTTGCTTATTTGAGCACGGTCACTTCTCAAAAATTCTTTTCCAATTTTGTCCTAACTCGAGTTAGGCTGTTATTGTTTGTGACCACAGAAATATCTCCTTCAAGGTGCCTGCTCACTGTAGTGTATTTCAGGTGGAGGTTGCTGAACTACTGAGAAGTAGTGTCACAACCCCCCGGAGAATATGTATCTACACAGACAGCCATTCTGCCATAAAATCCCTGGAAGCCATGTTTGCTACGTCCCTGACGGTGAAAGAATGCCACTCATCACTTAGGGTGATGGCAGAGTATTTTGACATCAGGTTCATCTGGGTACCGGGACACAGCTACATTCCAGGCAATTGCGTAGCGGATGCGTTAGCTAGACAGGGCACTACGGCACAGGTTCTTCCGGCAAAAGAAGGTGTTAGAATGCCAATCTCTACCTGCCGTTTGCAGATCAGACAGTGGGCCGATAATATGTTCAAGGACAAGTGGAGACTTACTTCAACTTGCAAACAAGCCAGGGTCCTCTGGCCACAGGTGGCCAGGATGAGGACTAGGCAACTACTTAACTTGCCGAGAGGCAGGTTATCCACAATGATAGGAACACTTACGGGGCATTGTCTCCACTCCACTCTCTGTAGATGCTGCATGGAAGAGGACGAGGAAACGACGAAACACCTTTTCTTGGATTGTCCTTCTCTGCCATGACTAAGAAATTGGATATTTGGAACACAATTAGTTAGCACCGTAGCCTTACAGGATATTCCTGTAGGTCTTATAGACAATTTTATTGAAGGGACAAATTGTCCCCGGATTTTCAATCGGATTGTCCCCGGTAAATACAAGTACACCAACTCATTTCACTGCTACTAGTTCCTCATTAATTGATATATTTTTTGTTTCACCTGAATGTCGCCAAATTTTCTTTGATCAAATATCTGCATCTTGTTTCTCTAAACACGATCTAATATATATGGTTTGTGACTTCTCGTTAAAAGTAACGGAAAGGAAGGTTAGATATCGTGATTTTAAAAATATTAACTTTAATTTGCTTTGCGAGGAATTTCATAAAATCGATTGGAGTACTATTTACCACATGATGTCAATAGATGATCAGTTAGCATTTCTTGAGAATAACATCAATTATCTGTTTGACTTGACAGTGCTCCTGAAAACGAAAGCTAACAACCCGAAAGGTAGAGAATGGTTCACGAGCGATATAAAATATCTCATCGACCAAAGGGAAATGGCTTACTCCAGATGGAAACGTTTTCGAACGCCAATACTGCACGAAGAGTATCGTACTGCTCGTAAACTTGTTAACGCGAAAATAAGGGAAACTACGAGAAATTTCTATGGCCAAAGATTCAGTAATGCTCTTGGAACTAAGAAAACATGGAATACCATCAGAGAAATTGAAAAGGCGAAACCATCTATAGATGTCGAAAACGTTAATGCCAACGATCTGAATTATCAATTTGTTAACATTGTTATGACTCAACCCGATCCCACATATTATGGAAACGCACAAACTGACTACGGTGGTGTCAGTTTATTTAATTTTCAGGGCATTATGCAAGATGATGTCGTTTCGAGTTTTATGTCTATATCTTCGAATTCCATTGGTGTTGATAATATTCATCCCAGATTTCGTAAAATTCTACTTCCACAACTTCTTCCTTTTATTACTTTTATCTTTAATAAAATTTTAAGTTCAAGCTACTTTCCGGTAAGATGGAGGCAAGCTAAAATTATTCCGATCCCGAAAAACAAAACTGGGTATAGACCAATTGCTGTTCTTCCCTTTCTTTCCAAAGTTTTTGATCGTATTATGCATAACCAAATTTTAGATTTTATTAGTTCCAATAATCTTCTTACGAACAAGCAATCAGGATTTCGTGCCAAACATGGTTGTGTAACAGCCTTAATAGATGTTATAAAGGGCATACGAAGTAAGATTGACTCAGTCCATGTCGCTATACTTGTACTTCTTGACCCCTCCAAGGCTTTCGCTAATGTCGATCATACAATTCTATTACAGAAATTGGCAAAACTTATGAATTTTTCACCTTGTTCAATAAGTCTCTTGAAATCGTATCTTGGTGGAAGATCACAATATTGTTACGAATTTCCTTATTCGTCCTTTTTGCCTTGTTTTATTCCCAATAATAAAACAAGGTTCGTTTTTAATTACGATAATTACAACGGTATCACTTCCTTTTATTTATTTATACAGTACAACAGTTTACTTTATTTATAACACGTTAACAAGTCTTGTATTTTACTATCAATTCGCGTTGCTTACTTTACGGGGTTTAATCACAAACTGAACTCTCCATTCCAAAGACCTCCGCTATTTATACCAACTCACCATACACAAATGAAGGTACATATATCTAGCGAATTCAAGAACCTTCTAGAAAATAGATGTTGTTGTTGTTGTTTATCTTTGTAGAACATTCTCCTACACAGGAGAATTATCTTTACTGAGGTGAATTCATGCTACTGGTTTAGCGAGCTGGTACGTTGTTACAATGCATACTTTCAGGCGCAGCACTAACCGCCTGATGTTTACATACTGTTAGTAGAGTCATTAACAGTAAGCAAAAGCTTTTACTTATTCGTAACACTGCCCCCCACTTAAGCCTGTTCGTCCCGAGCAGGCTCAACCCTCCGTTTTCCATACAGAACTAGTCTTTCCAAATGCACGACTTTCATTTTAGCTCTTGGACTTTGGCTTTTCTGGATTCGATAAACCACGTCATTTATTCGTTTGACAACCTTGTAAGGGCCTTCCCAGTGAGTCTGAAGTTCTGGAGATAAACCCTTCTTGCGCTGTGGGTTGAACAGTAAAACTAGCTGGCCTTCATGGAATCCTTCGGAATTTGCCGCTTGGTCGTACCTGGCTTTCATCTTATTACTGACCAACTTCATTCTGCTGCGAACAAACTCGTGAAGTTCGCTAAGCTCCCCTGGGATACCATCATTCTCCCCACTGTCGGATGTTAGGCAGTTGCCAAACTCCAAATTTCTAGGGAGCTTTAACTCTGTCCCAAAGACGGCACTAGCTGGTGTTCGGGCAGTGGTATCCTGGGTGGCCGACCGGTATGCTAGAAGGAATTTTGGTATGCGTTCGTCCCAGAATTTTCTATCCTTACTGACGATCTTGCTCAAATATTCTTCAAGAGCCTGATTAAATTTCTCTACCGTACCGTCAGTCCGAGGACGCACTGATGTCGTTCTTATACCACGAATTCCACTCCTCTCGCATATTTCTTTCAAGATCGCAGATTCAAAATTTCTACCCTGCTCCGAATGCAGTTCTAAAGGGACACCAAAACGACTTATCCAGTTGTTCACCATAGCTTTGCTTATTGTTTTCGCTTCTTTATTTGGAATAGCGTACACCTCGGGCCATTTACTGAAGTAGTCCATAACGACTAGGGCATATTGGTTCCCAGAGCTACTCGTTGGATATGGACCAGCCACACTCATGGATATTCGCTCGAAGGGAGCACTTGGGCTCTCCTGATGTCTCTGTTCGCAACTCCTCCGCGTTGGTCCTTTAGTTGTCATGCACTGGGTGCAGCCTGCAATCCACTCGGATACAGCTTTTTGACGACCAACCCAATAGAAACGTTCCCTTAGTTTCTCCATAGTTTTGCCTTTTCCGAGGTGCCTACCACTCGGACCATTATGAGATTCTGCAATTATCTCTTTCACTTTCAAGGCAGGTACCACAATTAGATTTTTCTCCGTTTTACCATCTTCACTTTCCCATACACGGTATAGACAGCCATCTAGTAATCTCAGGCTATTCCACTGGGCCCAATATGATTTTAAAACGGGGCTTTCTGAAGCGATTTCATTCCGCGTTAATTGTCTATCCTCTTCCTTTGCCAAAATAATTTTTGCCAATACAGGATCACTTCTCTGTGCCGTGAACCACTCGTCGTCGGATTCAATTCTCAGGGATCGGACGTCAATAATTTGCTCTTTGATCTCAGCCTTAAAATCCTGTTTAGGCTCGATTACATGTGGACGGTCATTTACTCGTCCGGTATCGGCCGCTATCGCTGGAGATCTTGACCGTTTTCTCAGGTCTCTACAGTCACGCCCTATATGGCCACGTTCGCCATGACTGTCACCTTTCAATTTTGTTGCTTGCCATAGCGCTTTCGTGAGAATCCGAATCACTTCCTTCAGTTCGCTAACGGCGCCTTTCAAATCTTTTGATTTGCCTTCCGTTTCTACCCTTCGCACATGATATGTCTGTTGACTGGCAACAACCCTCGCCGTCTCATTCGCCAAAGCGAATGAAACTGTTTCCACAAATGTAGCTTTTTGTGAGGCATACACCGAATATCTAACGTCAGGATCGTTAATGCCCCTAACAAATGCCTCTATCTTAAATTGCTCTAGGAAAGTTTGGGGTTCTCCAGGATATGCCATCAACACCAAACGTTCCACCTCGGTTGCGAAGTCCTGAAGCGTTTCATTATGCTTTTGCACTCGGCCTCTCAATTCCATGCGATATAAATCCTTCTTGTGATCGCCACCATACTTGCGTTGTAACGCAGCCAGTATATCCTCGTAGTTGTTTCTGGCACTGACGGGAATGCTCTGAAGGACTTCTGCTGCGTTGCCTTTCAGTGCTAAAATTAGCTCTACGGCTTTGTCGTTGCTGTTCCACAAGTTCTTAATTGCGACCATTTCGAATTGGAATTTAAAAACATCGAATGGTGTAGAGCCATCGAAACTGGGAGCTTTCAATCTACTAGAGCCTTCAGAAATTACTCGCACCGGACCCTCTTGCAACTGAAGTTCATTCATTTTCCTTTGCAATTCGCTTACATCGTTTTTTAGTTCCCGTTCGACTTCCTCGAACTTATGTTCGACTTCTTCAATCTTCTGCCCCATTTCCTCGATTTTTTCTTCAACCTTTTCGAATTTATCGTTCACTTGAATCTCCATATTGCTCACAACTTCGGAGATTTCTTGCAGTTTCTCATTTGTGGCATTTGATGTTTCTTGAATAATTCTAGAATTCTCGCTTAATTTATCGTCCATAATTCTAGAATTCTCGCCAAATTTCTTTTCAAGTTTTTCGTCCATAATTCTAGAATTTTCGCCAAATTTCTCGTTCATAATTCTGGAATTCTCGCCAAATTTCTCGTCCATAATTCTAGAATTCTCACCAAATTTCTCATTCATAATTCTAGAATTCTCACCAAATTTCTCATTCATAATTCTAGAATTATCGTCCAGCTTCGCGTTAATAATTCTAGAGTTTTCGTTAAATTTTTCCATCATGGCTGCAAACATTGTCGAAACATCCATATTACCAGTTGCTTCCTTTGCAGATACCTCCATTTCTTCTTTACACTCAAACTGGTATTTGTCAATGTCAATGTTTCGGCGCTTGTATTCTTCTATTAATCGCCTCTGCAGCTCTGCCTTATTACCAGCTGTCGGTTGATCCAATTTACTCAACTCCTTTTTTAGTTGTTCAACTTTGAGTTCTTCAAACTTCATCGTTGTCCTTAATTCGTAATTTCACTTCTGACACCAATGTTACGAATTTCCTTATTCGTCCTTTTTGCCTTGTTTTATTCCCAATAATAAAACAAGGTTCGTTTTTAATTACGATAATTACAACGGTATCACTTCCTTTTATTTATTTATACAGTACAACAGTTTACTTTATTTATAACACGTTAACAAGTCTTGTATTTTACTATCAATTCGCGTTGCTTACTTTACGGGGTTTAATCACAAACTGAACTCTCCATTCCAAAGACCTCCGCTATTTATACCAACTCACCATACACAAATGAAGGTACATATATCTAGCGAATTCAAGAACCTTCTAGAAAATAGATGTTGTTGTTGTTGTTTATCTTTGTAGAACATTCTCCTACACAGGAGAATTATCTTTACTGAGGTGAATTCATGCTACTGGTTTAGCGAGCTGGTACGTTGTTACAATGCATACTTTCAGGCGCAGCACTAACCGCCTGATGTTTACATACTGTTAGTAGAGTCATTAACAGTAAGCAAAAGCTTTTACTTATTCGTAACAATATGTTGATATTTGTGGTATTGTATCAGGTCCACTATTAGTCAAAAGGGGAGTTCCTCAAGGTTCCATACTAGGACCACTCCTATTTTCTATTTATGTCAACGACCTTCCAACTGTCGTAAAATACAGTGACGTAAGAATGTACGCTGATGATGTGCAGTTGTATATTAGCAGTGATGAAGACTAACTGTCAAACCGCGTTGCTAATATGAATATAAATGGGCAAAAGTAAATGGTCTAACGCTAAATCCTACCAAATCACAGTGTTTATTTATACGCAAACGTAAAGTTCAAATCGATCTAGCGCACAGTGTTTTAATAAATGGAGAGCCAGTTGAAGTTGTTCAAAGAGTGAAGAATTTAGGAATTATTTACAATGACAGCCTCACTTGGACAGATCACATTAATACAGTCTGTGGGAAAACTTTTGCAATGATACGGTCCTTATGGATGACACAACACTGTACGCCTTTAAATATAAGAATGCTTTTTGCAAGGACATATTTAGTTCCCACTCTTACGTATGGTTGTGAAATTTTTGCAAGATGTGATGCCCAGAGCAAGCGAAAATTACAGTCGACTTTTAACGCCATTACGAGGTATGTCTTCGGACTAAGAAAATATGATCATCTATCTCAGGTTTCAAAAAAAGTATTAAATGTAGAATTCGAAGGTTTTTCAAAAATTAGATGTTTAATATTTTTTCACAAACTGGTAATATACCGTGAACCTGGCTATCTGTACAGCCGATTAAAATTCAGCCAGTCACTTAGAAATAAAATTTGTATTCAATTCAAGCACAATTCTCTTGTATCTGAGCGTCAATTTTTTATTAGTGTAATACGTTTGTGGAATGCTTTACCGATCAATGTTAGAAATATCCATAATATCGCACAATTTAAACGTATAATTTTTGTTATTTACAATCAAACGTCTGCCCATAGTTAAGTTTTTTTTTTTTTTTTTGTTTTAAACTATGTATAAATTTTTCACTGTCAAAATGGCTATTTAATATTGTATTTCCAATAATTTATAAGTATTTTTAGATTCTTTATCATCGTAATTTGTAACAAAAATGTTTCACAATTCTTAAAAATTGTATTAATGTCATTTTTGTGCCTTCAAATTCTTATTTTTATGTTTACTTTTTTTTTTATTTATTTTTTAATTTATGTTTCATGTTTTTTTCTATTTATTATTTTTTATTTTTTTAAGTTGAATTTAATATATAATTTAGAATTTTTCTTTGATTAAGACATCCCTGTACTGTAATTATAAGACATTAGATCTTGTTGTACGGGTTAACAAATAAGCAAATAAATAAATAAATTGGCTAGACGTCTAGTTAATAGTTGCCATGGCGGAAACTGCAGGTATCACAATGGGCTTCTTTAGCCTAAGTATGCTAGACAGCGTGCTGTCTTGCAGCCTTTTCAACCAACCAACCAACCAACATTTACTAATGTGTTCATAGACATTGAAGAGGTACCGTGTAACAAAAAGGTGTTAACACATCGCCCGTGAGTTCGAATACTCGTTGATTTTTTTTCACTGGTCAAACTCCATAGCTTTATTTTGATCTCGGTCCGTAAACAGGTGTCGTTGTCACACAGCTGGTGTTTTCACACAGTGCAAGCAGTGATGATGTAAACATATCTTCGATACGATCTGCACAAATCTTGTGAAAGAAAAAGCTAAAAATCCATAACATTTCACCTCAATTGCCCAGCTACTCCATTCAAAAACTTAATTCGGTATTTGTCACACTATTAAGTATACAGACATACGGTGTACTTATGCACCTGTCCCATTTGTTACCATTCACTTGAGAACTAAAGTCATTTTGTAGCCTGCATTTAAGTTTGTTTGTTGTTCCCCATCACACAAATTCCGACTCTTGGTTAACCCCTTAAGACTCTCTCAAATACATTAAAGCCTCTTAACCCTCTTTAGGGGGGATAACAGTTGATTTAACTTTATGTTTTTGAAAGATTAACGCAACAAAATAACGCTTCTCTCTTCCCTTCCGGCACACAACTTGAATTGTGTACACAATGTTAGACCCGGACCTACCGCAAGCCATACACGTGAGACACACTAGGGGATTGTAGGTATGTATTGTTTTTAAAGGCTATGGCGCCGACAGGTGTATAACTGACTACACTACCTGGCGTAGTCAGTGGTGTGAATGATTGACATGCTACAGGTACATATATAGGACTCATCAACCGCTCCGGTTTTGTTGGGCAAAGTAAAACAATAGCATACAAATAAACAAAGGACCTCTATTATACAGATGTTATGTACTCACTTAGATAATAAAGTGAGGGGGTCCTTCACACTTTATTTAAGTGTTTCCTTTCTATTGTTTTCTCTTTTCCACACCACTTAAACAAAGTCACACACGGACTACGATTTTGAAGTACCTGGCAGTAGATGGTCACTTCCAGAAAAATATGGACGACGTAACTACATACTTACTTATGTCCTACCATCTACTTATACTGTCAACCGGTTCACACATTTGTCAGTCTTGGGCATGTGTTGACATTTATAGTCCTTTTAAACGTCATTCTGTTGCTGTGACGTCAGACAGCACTATATCATTCTTACAAAACAGTTTGGAATTTTTGTTTTGATTTATTTATTTATTTGGGGTCAGCTTCATTCTAATAGGATACTTTTCTCACTTACTTAGGTGACCTCAAACAAGCCAGAGGCGCCAAGGTCCATACAAAATGCGGATAACATGTTTCTCCAACCGGCTCGATCTTCAACTTTTCTCCTCTAGTTGGTAACACCAAGCTCTCGCAGGCAATATTCCACCTAGTATTCCCAGCGAAATCTGGGTCGTCCTATTTTTCGATGTTCTTCGAGTACGTCTTGAACTACATTTCGCACTTGTTCATTCTTTATCCATTCTACTGACATGGCCCAGCCAGCGTAAACGCGCTATTTTGTAACGCATAACTACGTCGATGTCGGGATACAGATTGAACAGATTGTGCTTCATCCGTCGTCCATACTAGCCGTTTTCTATTCTAGGGCCGTATAACGGGTTTTTCAATAAGAGCGCTACAAAAGTTTTTTTAAATAAAACAAAACCGGTTTTAGGTACCAATGAAATTCTTTATTCCTGTGAAAGTACGTTCGATGCCATTATGTATGGAACTCGATTTCTTTTGCATGGCCACCACGGGCACGCTTGCAGAAGTCCAGACGCTGCACCCAATTTTCGACGGTTTTCAAGCATAAATCGGCCGATACTGCTGCAATTTCACGTTCGATATTCGTACGAAGTTCATCAATCGTCGCTGGCTTGTTGGCATAGACCATAGACTTGACGTAGCCCCACAGGAAATAATCTAACGGCGTCAAATCGCACGACCGAGGCGGCCAATCAACTGGGCCATTTCGTGAGATAACACATTCACCAAACTTGGTTTCCAATAAATTGATTGTGGCATTCGCTGTGTGGCTTGTGGCGCCGTCCTGTTGGAACAACATGTCCTCCAAGTCCATATTATCCAATTGCGGCCAAAAATATTCGGTTATCAATGAACGGTAGCGATTCGCATTCACAGTAATGTGCCGGTCTTGATCATCACGGAAGAAGTACGGCCCAATGACGCCGCCGGCCCATAAACCGCTCCAAACCGTAATTTTTTCGGGATGCAATGATGACTCATGGATTACGTGTGGATTGCTGTCTGCCCAATATCGCATATTTTGCTTATTGACGAAGCCATTCAGCCAGAAATGAGCCTCATCGCTGATTGTTGAGGCCCCTTAAAGTTGGCCTCTTAAAGTTGAGGCCACTGACTCCAAATTTCGGTAGTAAATTTTAATAATTTTAATGATGAAATGGCAAACCTTACTGAAGAGAAATTTCAAAAGAGCGTGGAAAAAATATGGCGTCGTTTGCTGTCCCTATCGATTTACTTTTGTAGCGTCTCTGTTGAAAAACCCTTTACTTTTCAGACCATTTTTGTCTCGAAGACTCCCACTGATGTTTCATCAGCATGCCATATGACCCAGGGTTCTGCGCAATACAGCAAGACCAGTTGAATGAGAGTCTAATATAGTTGGGTCTTTGTTTCTTAAGGCTCTTATCTCTGAAGCGCTTGCTTAGCCCGCAATAACACCTGTTTGCAAGCACAATTCTCCGTTTAATTTCCAGGCTGAAGTTATTCCTTCTCTGTACAGCAAATCCGAGGTAAACGAATTCGTCCACTACCTCGAAATTATAATGGTTATCAACGTTGGTAGTGCAATGGTTAGTGTGCGAGCCTCTTGTTCATGAGAACCTGGGTTCGATCCCTGCTTTCACCATCTTACATTTATTTCGGCGGCGGTCACCTCGCTTAGTGACGGCGACACAAATCATAGTCAAGGAAGTGCATAAAGTGCTAAAGAATGTACAAAAATGTACATAAATTGTACAAAGAATACACCAAACGTATATGACGGGTAGCACAAAAATACATAAAGCGTAAGATAAACTATATTAAGTGTACGAAATAGTACGTAGAATGTGCCAAAAAGTACGTAAAATCGGATGATTGTCAAGTCTACGTGTACCGCAAAGTATATAAGTTGTACCAAAAAGTACATAGAGTAACACATAAATTGCACATAAAATGTAGCAACAATTTACCAAAAAGTATATAGTGTACCAAAAAAGTACATACAAATTACATGAGGTGTCAGGGGACACCCGGTTGGAACGAAGTTCCTTTCGCTATATATTATGTACTAGATAGGTCCACCACGCCTAAAGCGCCTGTTGAAAAATATGATAATTTCAATTGATCTTTTAGAATTTATACTTTTTGTAAAATGATAACCTTTTTGTAAGAAAACAATTTTTTTTATAGTATGTATTTTGTAAAAAAAAAAGTATATTTGTAGGTCCTTTCTGTAAGAATATGTATTATATATTCCCGAAAAGGTCCATTTTTAAAAAGAGGTACTTTTTTTTATTGAAAGCCAATGTTTTTTTTAAAAAAGGTACTATCTTTAAGAAGAAGTAATTTCTGTAAGAAAAAGCCGTACGAGTATGCATTTTTTTTTACAAAGAAGTACTTTTTTAAGAAATAGGTAGGTACTTTTTAAAGAAGTGGTAATCTTTTTAGGAAATGTTTATTTTTTTACGAAAATGTACTTATTTTCAGAAAGGCTACTTATCTCAAGAAAAGAAAAGGTATTATTTTAATTTTAAGAATATTTACTTTTAAGAAAAGGAATTTTTGTAAGAAAATGTATGTTTTTAGGAGAAGGTATTTTTTGAAGAAAAGGGTTTTTTAAGAAATGGAATTTTTTTTTTAGAATAGGTACATAGGTACATTTTTAAGAGTAGGTACTTATCTCAAGAAAAGTTATTTTGTTTCGCAAAGAAGGTACTCTTTAAAGAAAATGTAGTTTTTTAAGCAAAGGCCATTTTTTGTAAGAAAATGTTTTTTAAAAAATATACTTTTTTTAAGAAAAGGTATGTTTTTAAGAAAATGTACTTTTTTTAAGAAAATTTACTTTTTAAGCAAAGATACTTGTTTAAGATAAGGTATTTTTTTAAGAAAAGGTACTTTGTTTAAGAATATTAGTAGGTATTTTTTTGAGAATTTCTTTTGTTTACGAAAAGGCACTTATAAATTCATTTTGGCTTTTCTAAATTTTTTTTTATTGGTTTCAAAACTACAATATATACTAAATATTGGTTACAGGCTCTACCTGGAAAACTTCCCACAAGAAATTTCCCAACATATGTTAGTCTAGACACAAACCAAAATAAAGCTAACCAATATAGATGATAATACTGGGTTGTAGCAAAATAGTGCTAAAAAAAGTTTTTTAATTTTGTTTTCATTTAGCCCCATCCCACAACGTGCGATAAGGAACTTCACAAAGTACACAAAATGTACCACAAAGTTCATATTGCACCAAACCTACACATAATCGGAACCAAAATGTACATAAAATGTACCAACACTTCACAAGATCGCATTTTCCAGTACCAAAAATTTATTTTCGGCAACAGAAAGTGCATTAAAGTACCAAAAAATACTTTTGATAACAAGCAGCGCATAAAAAGTACGGACAATTGTACTGTTAGTACCAAAGAGTCTAGTTTTTGGTGCCGACACCTACACAGTTTAATACTTTTCTATGTACTTTTTTTCTACCAAAACAACTTTTTGTGGTACTTTCTTGCTCTCATAAAGTACGTTTCTTCTTACCGTTTCTTATGTTTCTTGTTATGTTAATCACAGAAAATTTTAATATTTTAAGCAATAAAATATTTTCTTTTACCATTCTTTTTTTTATAACTGCGGAACTGTTGATTACATTGAGAAATAGTATGGCAATTGATTAAAGTTATTGTAATTCGAAAGTTTTTTGAATTTATTCGGAAAAATTGGTCACGTCGTTTTCGAGTTATGATGACGTAGGTAAAGGGGTTTTCAATAAGAGTGCTACAAAAGTTTTTTTTAAATAAAACAAAACCGGTTTTAGATACCAATGAAATTCTTAATTCCTGTGAAAGGACGTTCGATGCCATTATGTATGGAACTCGATTTCTTTTGCATGGCCACCACGGGCACGCTTGCAGAAGTCCAGACGCTGAACCCAATTTTCGACGGTTTTCAAGCATAAATCGGCCGATACTGCTGCAATTTCACGTTCGATATTCCTACGAAGTTCATCAGTCGTCGCTGGCTTGTTGGCATAGACCATAGACTTGACGTAGCCCCACAGGAAATAATCTAACGGCGTCAAATCGCACGACCGAGGCGGCCAATCAACTGGGCCATTTCGTGAGATAACACATTCACCAAACTTGGTTTCCAATAAATTGATTGTGGCATTCGCTGCGTGGCTTGTGGCGCCGTCCTGTTGGAACAACATGTCCTCCAAGTCCATATTATCCAATTGGGACCAAAAATATTCGGTTATCAATGAACGGTAGCGATTCGCATTCACAGTAATGTGCCGGAATCATGGTCATCATGGAAGAAGTACGCCGTCCCATAAACCGTAATTTTTTCGGGATGCTATGATGACTCATGGATTACGTGTAGATTGCTGTCCGACCAATAACGCATATTTTGCTTATTGACGAACCCATTCAGCCAGAAATGAGCCTCATCGCTGAAGATGATTTTCCGATGAATTCCGCTCTTAAAGTTGAGGCCACTGACTCCAAATTTCGGTAGTAAATTTTAATAATTTCGGTTCGTTGTTGGCTCGTATATCTTTCCATGCTGAAATGGCAAACCTTACTGAAGAGGAATGTCAAAAGAGCGGGAACAAATATGGCGTCGTTTGCTGTCCCTATCGATTTACTTTTGTAGCGTCCATAGAGTAAATAGGGGTAGAGAAAATCTTTCACTCACCAAATTTCTGACATTTGTCCTCGTGTGATGTATACGTTTGATGTTGAAAAGAATTTCTTTACTAATACCAGATAGAGGCAATGGTTCAAAACAACGAACAAAATAACAACAACGGCATTTCGCTTTGTGTGTTAAAATTATTGTGTTAAATACAACACAAATGTATGCTAACAATAACAGTCAATTAAAAAGTGTAAAACACATTTAAATTTCAGAGTTTTTCACCAAAATGACATGAAAAATTAAAGCAAGAAGTTATTGTAATTCCACCTGGTGTATATCACTTTTCGTCAAACATCTCTCTATCACACCGACCGCATCACGAAGAGTGTGAAAGAAAACGTCAGATGAGACAAATGGCGGCTCTACTTCATATTTACTCTATGGTAGCGTCTCTGTTGAAAAACCCTTTGTATCATATTATATTTGTAATTTAGTTATAAGTATAATAATTTAATAAATAAAAAAAAATATAAATATAAATAAAAAAAATGGCGAGTCATCACACAAAGGGGGAAAAGGCATCGTAGTGGGGAGAGGGCTCGGCTGTTGGTGTTAAATTATCACATTAGGTGACTTTTCCCCCAGCAACTCTTCGATCAGCTTATATAAATCAACTAGAAACTATCAGATACTGTCAATCATCCGGGCTCCAGACCAACAAATACCCAATTGTTCAATACGATGACACAAAGGCCTAATAATGGCACCGCAGAAGCTCAAGTATGTAAAAATCTTTCTGCAATTCAGGGATGCAGATAACCCTGTCTCCGAAGAGTTGTTGACCGCCCTGCATTCCCCCCACCCTAATGATGTAATTAAGTAAGCATGTAAATAAAAAAAAAACATATGCGAATTAAAAAGTACAAAAGGATCAAGTGTCTTCAAAAGTTCATAGAAAGGCGCACAAGAGAAGGCCAGAGTCACCGTATTTTCGAAATTATGTTAATAGTGGGGTAATTTTATATGCGACCAATTCTAAACAAGATGGACTGAAATGATTTTGGTATCATAGTAATAATTGTTTACCCATCCCAGTATGCATGAGTGTTTCATTTACAATTCATCGCCGAAAGTCACCAGAGTAATTGAAGATTTGACACAGTTTAAACGAGAAACTTGTATACCCACACATTTTGTCGGTAAGGCAGAAGCTGTCAAAACGTACATATATCAATCACTAGCCTCTATAAAGAGTGATTCAGGAAGTTCCGGACAAATTCTCCAGCGTATTCCTTGGCTCATTTCATGAAGAAAAGTCCACTAGGACCATGTCCGAAAATGCAAGGGTGCGTAATGACAGCGGATTCAAAATTTTCGGATTGGTGATCGGAGGGTAAAGTTGCTAACTTCTGAGCCAGTGGTCGGATTTTTTTTGGGATAATTTTCTTTTACAAAAAAGTCAAATCGCCGAGATACAGAGCTTTCGACAAAAAAATGGAAAAAAATTCTCATAACCTCAATTTGCTCAGCCAGAAGGCAGGTAACTTGTGTTTTTTTCTGTTGAAAGATAGCCTTGTGCTTGGCTCGCAAACGGCTGCAATTGTGTTTAGTAGAAAATGGGAACCACATTGAAAACTTCCTTTAACATCAAATGTTTTTTTTTCCTTATGTGTTTGATTCTTCAGCCAAAAATTTCAATAAAATAAAATCTTAAACGTGTTAATTTACAAAAACAAATAAATGTGTGCTGGTATTTCGCTTCCAAAAACAAAAACAAACATTTTTGCATTTCAATAAAATGGCCATAACTTTGGAACGGTAAGACCTCTGGGCTTCGTTTAGGTCATTTTATAAAGGTAAGAGGTATGGCTATCTTGCAACAGCTACCTGCCACCTGGCTGAGCAAATTGAGGTTATATGAATTTTTTTTCCGAAAGCTCTGTATCTCGGCGATTTGACTTTTCTCTACTTTTTTTATTGATTCTGAAAGGCCTCTTAAAGACCTTTCCAACAAGCCCAAAAAATCCGACCACTGGCGCAGAAGTTAGCAACTTTACCCTACTACCCTCCGACCGCCAATCCGAAAATTTTGAACTCGCTGCCATTTCGCACCCCTGCATTTTCGGACATGGTCCTAGTGGACTTTTCTTCATTAAATGAGTCAAGGAATACGCTGGAGAAATTTGTCTGGAACTTCCTGAAACACCCTGTATATAGACTTATTCAGAGTGCAGAGAGTGGTAAATTCTTTTAAAGATTGAGTCCATTATTGTCAACATAAAATTGTTCGCACTAACTTCAAAATTAATTGAAGATTCATAGAAGTGGTCATTTCATGTACTAAACAGTAACTTTTCCATTCCTTTATCCACAATTTGGTCAGGGGTTAACACTTTTAAACAGGGTTGTGGAGTTTTCCCTAAATGTTAAAAACTCCCACTCTAACTCCTCGATGCGAAAATTCGGAACTCCTACTCCGAAACATGATGAATATTGCTACATTAAGAAACTCAACTAACTTTTTTTTCAGTGTATGGAATTCATTTTTCTTTTATTCATATTAAAGCTCATTAAATTTTATTAAATATATCTTAATCAGTTTTAAAAATAATGGAATTTAAACGCCCTCCATGCTCGTTGATGCCTGTGCAGCATCTTACCAAAAAGTTGTTCATTACTGCTTGGAGAGTTGAGACAGGCCTCGTCATGACGACGAGGTAGTAAACCATTTCGTAGAGTTTTATTTGCTGCTGTATTTTACCAATGCGAATGCGTATTTTCGTTCAATGCAAACAACATAAAACATTGCTTAACTGTCATTAGTATCAATAAACACTATTTTTGCTCTCTCATTCTCCATCATCGGCCTAGTACCTTTTCGAAATCATTCAAATTTGTTGGTTTTGCTTTGTAGACTTCCTGGTCGCAATAACCCCACAGGAAAAAGTCAGGTGCAGTATGGTCAGGCGACCTGGGGGGCCAACGGAATGAGGAGTTTCTGGATGTCAGCTTATTGGGAAATTTTCGTCGCAATTCTGTCATAACAGGACGGGCTATACGAGCAGTTGGCACCATCTTGCTGAAACCACACAGAGTTGAAAAAAATTCTCATAATAATTCGGGATAGAAAACCTCTCTCAGCACGCTCAAGTAACGATATCCAGTAACAGTAACGGTGTGACCATTTTCTTCGAAGAAATAGAGCCGGACAATGCAGCGTGATGAAACTGCACACCACACTGTGACACGAAGTGGATGCAATTCCGTCTCGTCCAGTATCTGTGGGTTGGAAGCACTCCATATTCGACAATTTTGTTTGTTTATGTTGCCGTTTAAATTGAAATGGGCCTCGTCAGACATGAAAAGACAGTTCAACATGTTTCCGTCCTCTTCCTCAATTTGAAGCATCTTCTGGCAAAATTCCAAGCGAATCGCGAAGTCTGCTGCATTCAGTTTGTTGGCCATTTGAATTTTATATGGGATTAAGTCCAAATCTTTGTGCATATTAAGTCCAAATCTTTGTGCATATACCCATTTGAGCACATAAGCTTATTGTCTTTGTGGGATTAAGTCCAAATCGTTGTGCATATACCCATTTGAGCAGATAAGCTTCTTGTCGAAACTCCTGGATTGTTTGGTATGGCACCAGCTACAGCAGCGATTGTTTCTTCCATCCGAACTGAAGGGTTTTGGATGGTAAGGTCTTCTGTTGACTGTCCCATGCTGTGCAAAATTGTTAACAAGTCTCATTATGGTCCATCTGCTCGGAGGATTGCCGCCAAACGCGCGCCTATACTCTCTTTGGACCGAAACTACCGACTCCAGTGCGTGATAGCAGCGGACAATCCAAATTCTTATTTCAGTGTCGCAGTCATCCATTTTTGTTAAATCTAAAAATCAATCTGCAAAATAAAATAAAAATTAACCAGATTCATTAAATAGAACAAAAATTATTAAATTTTTTTTGGTAGCGGCTTTCATCAGCCACCCTATACAAGACGACCGAGCAAAATCTGGCGGCCGAGTGTTCTGCTGAGTTGATAGCCGCCAGCGATTTCATGAGCTTATATCGACTTGAAAACGAGCCGGCCATACAATCAAGCCGCCGATAGTCTGTTTCGCGTTTAGAACACAATTTGTTACTATTTCACCCAGTCATGTGGAAAATACAAATGCTACTTTTTTCGGGTACTTCCGGAAAAAATGCAGTAAATTATCTGGAAAGAAATGCGTGAAAAATATCAGAATGTCTGTAAAAGGAAATAGCAAAAAATACTACTGTGCACGCGTGCTACACCATTTCCAATTGAAATTTGAAAAATATCCATTTAATTTTGTAAACTATCAATTTAAATTTAAAAATTCTATTCGAAATTTGAAATACATCAATTGATATTTATATAAAATCAATTGAAATTTGAAAGACATCAATTGAAATTTAAAAATTCTATTTACATCAAATACCTCAATTGAAATTTCGAACACATCAATTGAAATTTGAAACACATCAATTGAAATTTGAAACGGATCAATTGAAATTTGAAAGACATCAATTGAAATTTAAAATTCGTTGCTTGACATTTAAAAATTATTAACCGATTTTATGTATTAGATTTTTAAATTTCAATTGATGTGTTTTAAATTTTAATTGATGTGTTTCAAATTTCAATTGATGTGTTTTAAATTTCCATTGATGTTATTCAAATTTAAATTGATATATTTCAAATAGAATTTTCTAATTTCAGTTGATTTATTTCAAATTTCAAATACAACTTTTAAATTTCAGTTGATTTTTTTCAAATTTCAATTGGAAATGGTGTAGTATTAAAATCATTGAATGTTTGAATAGAGATTCAAATGTCGAAGCTGATGAAGAGTAAAATGACATGCATTTTTACCATTTTATTTTTAACGCATGTGGTTTTACATTTGGTTGTTAAAATTATCGAAATGTCAATATTGCTGATTTGTACAGCTGATAAGAAACACACACATATGTATGTATTAGGGCGGGTCAAATTGTATGGAACGATTTTTTTTTGATGAAGCGTGTAGCAAAAACGAAATCTATATGTGATTCTGAGAAATGTTGCTCAAGAGACCATAGCCCTAAGTCGGATTTGGAGCCCCCCAAAAGGTATTTTAACACCTTTCAGAATCTGTATTGATACCTGTAGAATAAGTTGTTGATTGAAATGTTGATTTTTTAAGATCGATTTTCCTACAAAAAGGAGTTCGAAAACAAAAAAATTTATCGTAATAAAAGTTGTTGGAAATTATCTGAACATTCATAATCTGCAACAAAAAAAATCTCGGAAAAAATCGAAGAAAATTCAGAATTTATTAGTTAAAAGTTAATTTTAGGCTATTTTTCGACAAAAAATTCCAAATATCTCTACCAAAAATAAAAAAAAAACAATATTGGTATCAATACAGATTCTGAAAGGTGATAAAACTACCTTTCAAACAAGACCACATTGAGAAATCTACTATAATTCTATCCGATTTTATAACGAATGTAATTAAATTATTCTATGTATCTATCGGGGGTTTCAATAAGAGCGCTACAAAAGTTTTTTTAAATAAAACAAAACCGGTTTTAGATACCAATGAAATTCTTTATTCCTGTGAAAGTACGTTCGATGCAATTATGTATGGAACTCGATTTATTTTGCATGGCCACCACGGGCACGCTTGCAGAAGTCCAGACACTGAACCCAATTTTCGACGGTTTTCAAGCATAAATCGGCCGATACTGCTGCAATTTCACGTTCGATATTCGTACGAAGTTCATCAATCGTCGCTGACTTGTTGGCATAGACCATAGACTTGACGTAGCCCCACAGGAAATAATCTAACGGCGTCAAATCGCACGACCGAGGCGGCCAATCGACTGGGCCATTTCGTGAGATAACACGTTCACCAAACTTGGTTTCCAATAAATTGATTGTGGCATTCGCTGTGTGGCTTGTGGCGCCGTCCTGTTGGAACCACATGTCCTCCAAGTCCATATTATCCAATTGGGGCCAAAAATATTCGGTTATCATTGAACGGTAACGATTCGCATTGACAGTAATGTGCCGGTCTTGATCATCACGGAAGAGTACGGCCCAATGACGCCGTCGGCCCATAAACCGCACCAAACCATAATTTTTTCGGGATTCAATGATGACTCATGGATTACGTGTGGATTGCTGTCTGCCCAAAAACGCATATTTTGCTTATTGACGAAGCCATTCAGCCAGAAATGCGCCTAATCGCTGAAGATGATTTTCCGATGAAAATCCGAATCATTTTCAAGTTGTTGCTCAGCCCAATTCACGAACATACGACGCTTATGGTGGTCAAGCGGTTTCAGTTCTTGCATCAATTTGATCTTGTAAGGATGTAGGCCAAGATCTTTTCGCAAAATTCGCTTCAACGACGTCACAGAAATGCCCAACGCTTGAGAACGATGTGTGAGAGACACATTTGGGCTTTCTTGAACTGAAGCCTCAGCGGCAGCAATATTCTCGACACTACGGGCACTTCTTTGTCTCACTGGCACAGGAACATTTTGTACTGTGCCTGTGGATACAAATTTGTCCACTAGACGCTTAATTGTTGATCTGGTAGGACGATTATGACGACCATAAATTGGGCGTAGCGCTCTTAAAGTTGAGGCCACTGACTCCAAATTTCGGTATCAAATTTTTTAATAATTTCGACTCGTTGTTGGCTCGTATATCTTTCCATGATGAAATGGCAAACCTTACTGAGGAGAAATGTGAAAAGAGCGGGAAAAAATATGGCGTCGTTTGCTGTCCCTATCGATTTACTTTTGTAGCGTCTCTGTTGAAAATCCCGTTATAATAAAAGAAAGCGATCACCATTTGTACTCCCTTACGGCTTTATGAAACTCCTACAGGAACCTGAAGCTCGAAAATCAGTTTCTGTATGAACCAAATTATGCTACGGATCTCAACCCGTGCATCTATATCCTTCGTTACACATTCGTCGCTTTGAGCAACAATTTGTACCCACAAAGCAGACAACCATTATCAACTGTGACCCGCAATTAAGGGATGCGATCAACCTTTCTGCGGAGAGTACAAGACCGACGAGATACTTCCCTCACAACATTGGATATATGTCAAGTTTTCGCACAAAATCACATATGTGAAGTACTAGATGACAATGAAGGAACTTATTCAATAACTGAACTCTGAAACACAGATCATTACCAGACCATTAGGACTTATGTTTGGCGTGAGATAAGTACACCAATGTAGGTAATTGATATATTAGGGTGACATTTTTTTCTTTAATTTTGAAATTCCGGGAGCGTCGAGCACTTGGTGCAAGAATGTGACACTAAACAGTTGGGGGAAATTGGACAACGTTACAATCCCTTCAAGGGATGCAATGGGAAACCATTTTATTTTAAGACATGACACTTCGAAACCAAATTTCAAAAATAAAGTAAAAGTATTTTTTTTATTAGGTAGCTAATTATTGTATTCTACTACTTTTTTTTATGGATTTTTGTAAAATATGGCAGATTTATTACGCTTTAGTTGTGTTTTACCTGGTGGAAATTTCTGACAATATTAATGCGTAGCACGTCGAGGTCAAACTTCAAAACTAATTTTAACTGCAGCCTCGAGGCGCCACAATGTTAACGTTGTCCGATTTATTCCAAATCGTCGCCAGTTAAATAATTATGACAGTGTAACATTTTTAACATGATTCATAAAAATCCACTCGAAAATTAGAGTTTCCCGTTAAGCTGATTGTTGGAAATACATCTTTATATATATAATTCTACTGCACGTGTGTTTGTGGCTGAACTCCTCCTAAACTTCTGGACCGATTTGAATAAATTTTTTTGTATACGTTTGGGTGGCGCCCTGCGTGGTTCAGATTTACTATTCGGTCCAATTGGACAAAGGGGCGTGGTACCTCCCATACAAAACACAAATTAAAAATCCATTATTTCTGATCCTGCTAACGCTATTTGAACAAAATTTGCAGGACAACGTCTGCCGGATCAGCTAGTTCTTATATATATGTTTTTCAAAAATTTTAAATATGATTTCGATTTTTCACAAATTTTTAGAATTACATACATTTTTCCGACAAGTGTAACTTTAAGCTACGTTCAGGTATACCGAGATTTCGCAGTTTTAGGGATTTCATTTCCACAAACAGCTGATTTTTGTACTGAATATCATATGTTTTGTAGGTTGAAATCTCGAAAACTTGGAAATATCGTTATACCTGAACGTTGCTTTATTCTCCCGTTGCTATTTCAATATCAACAATAAAAAATTGTCCATTGCAAAAACTGCCACTCTAATATACATACATACATGTGGACAGAACTTCGTACATTCTTGGATGCGAACGCTAGAAACGTATTAGGTTGAGGGCAGTTGGGTACAAGGGTAAGGAGTGGTGTCAATTTTTACTAAAAGAATGTGACGTGTGACTGACAACTGGTTTGTTATTGTTTCGTTTGTTAAGGCGCGAACTATGTACATATAAAACCCCAAATGTTTACAAACATGGTAATTTACAAACGTACATATTAATGTATCAAAAATATGGAAGCCATTCTCATTTCTTTTTATGCAAAACACGGGGTTCTCAAAACTTTGTGGGATAAATAAAAATTTACAGAGATTGAGTCGTAATAACAAGTTTAAACCAACGCAAGATTCCCTCGATAAACGCAAATCCCGCGTTGCACAGTGCGGTTATAAAAAAGGAAAAATAGGTGGGGAATATGGAGAAAATTGTATTAAAAAAGTGCGAAACTAAAGATGGATGAATATAAGAACTTTCATCATTTCCCTTACGGGAATTTTTAATCGGTCTGTTTTCTAAAACTTACAAGCTCAAGACGTTTTTGAATAATATAAAGTTTATTAATTAGCTTTATATTACTTTCAAAAAAGTCGAGCATAAAAATGTTCCAATGATACCAAGGCTGTCTGTATACCTATTTCGGACCTTGCCAGGATCTTCATCAACATTGGAACATTGTATCATTGGAACATTTTTATGCTCGACTTTTTTGCAAATAATATAAAGCTAATAAGCTTTATATTATTATTGAAAAAGGTCTTGAGCTTGAATAAATTTGTAAGTGAATATAAGAACTCGAAAAACTTTAGGTCGGACCTATGGAGCCCGCAAGTTCCATGAAACGGCTTCACCTTAGGACGCGTAGGAACATACAGGAGATTCTTCTCACGGGTTTAATTATGCCTTTACTATTGTAATGCGAAATCTGTGGGTCAAGATAACCAAATTTATACCATATTATTGGGGTCTTGAGAATCGGAAAGCGCAAAGCATTAAGTGTGGGTACTAGTGTTCAAAATCGAAACCGGATAACCCATTTTCGTGAAACTAACCCGCGAGCAAGTTTTTTAAAACAACTTAATTTTCGAATAAACCGAAAACCGGCTATATGATGGCGGTTAACCGAGTTTTACTCAATTTATTTTAAAAATCCTTACAAAAGTTTCATAATTGCATATTAAACAAAAAAAAGATATAACTTTGAAATAATAATGAAATTTTTGAACTAAGTATCGTGATTTTCAAGAATAATTTTCTAGCTTGAATAAGTTCTACATAAGATTTAATATTTTTTTTTTTTGTTTTGGATCGAAGTTCCTTATCGCACGGGGCGGGATGGAGGCTAAATGAAAAAAAAATAAACGACTTTTATTTTAACATTATTATACCACATCCCACTATTATCAACTAGTATATTGTTTTGCTTTGGTTTGTGTCTAGACTAACTATATGTCTCACTTGTAGGGAAATTTCTTGTTTAATGCAAAGTATTCTAACCAATATTTAGTATTTGTACATTGTAGTTTTGAACCCAATAAAAAGTAAACTTAGAAAAGCCAATGATAAAGAAGTTTAAAAAAGTAAATTTAAATAAATAATCAATATTCTCCGAGCTTGAGGTCAGATTTGCTGTTCTTGTATTTATGTTCTTCGATATTTCGCTACTCCATTGTGTAGCATCATGAGGAGATAAAAACAATATTTAACAATTAAAACAAAATAATAATTGTGAAAAATTCATGTCAATTTAAAAATGTTCAAACAAATTTTCCCGCCTTTTTCAAAATTTTCTGAAGTTACACAAACAAAAATAATGAAGAAAAAGTTCATATAAATTAACCCAATGAATAATATTAGACGAAATAAACAATTTATACGAACTTTTTACGTACATTATTTTTGTTTGTGTAACTTCAGAAAATTTTGAAAACGGCGGGAAATTGACATAATTTTTTCACAATTGTTATTTTGTTTTAATTGTTAAATATTGTTTATATCTCCTATTGATGCTACACAATGGAGTAGCGAAATATCGAGGAAAATAAATACAAGAGCGGCAAATCAGATCCCAAGCTCGGAGAATATTGATTATTTATTGATAAAGAAAAGGTCGAACAACAGTATAAAAATATTAAAAGTAAATTTTCTTAAATAATTGCCTTTTCTTAAAAAATGTTAATTTTCTCAAAAAAAAATACCTATTCATATTATTAAACAAAGTACATTTTCTTAAAAAAAATTACTTTTTCTTAGTAAAAAGTAAATTTTCGTATAAAAACTACATTTTCTTAAAAAAAGTAATTCTTTTTAAATAAGTACTTTATTTTAAAAATTAAAATTTTTTTTATTTTCAAAAAGTAAATTTCCTTTTCTTAAAAAACTAAATTTTCTTTAAAGAATAAATTTTTTATGACACAAAATAACTTTTCTTGAGATAAGTACCTACACTTAAAAATTTTCATATTCTTGAAAAAAATCACCAATTCTAAAGAAAATTCCCATATCATAAAAAAAACTTTTTCTTGAAAAAAAATATCTTCTCTTAAAAAAGTAAAATTTCTTAAATAAATAATTGCCTTTTCTTAAAAAATGTTAATTTTCTCAAAAAAAAATACCTATTCATATTATTAAACAAAGTACATTTTCTTAAAAAAAATTACTTTTTCTTAGTAAAAAGTAAATTTTCGTATAAAAACTACCTTTTCTTAAAAAAAAAGTAATTCTTTTTAAATAAGTACTTTATTTTAAAAATTAAAATTTATTTTATTTTCAAAAAGTAAATTTCCTTTTCTTAAAAAACTAAATTTTCTTTAAAGAATAAATTTTTTATGACACAAAATAACTTTTCTTGAGATAAGTACCTACACTTAAAAATTTTCATATTCTTGAAAAAAATCACCAATTCTAAAGAAAATTCCCATATCATAAAAAAAAAACTTTTTCTTGAAAAAAAATATCTTCTCTTAAAAAAATAACTTTTCTTACAAAAATTCCTTTTCTTAAGAATAAAGTAATGGCTTTTCTTTTCTTGCGTTAAGTAACCTTCCAGATAATAACACAGTGAGACACTCAAAATTTGATACGCTTGAGACCAAAAAAATCTGAAAGCTACTGATGAGAGAAGAAAAACCATAGCTGGGTTTGGTCTGACTGACTAAGGTTTTTTTTTTAATTGGCGTTTGAAGTTTTAGGCTTAGAAATGAATTTTTGATAAGAGAACACTTTTGGTAATGCCTACATCTCGAAAACTGTTCATGATTTCTCTTGGGTGTCTTCGGCAAAGTTGTAGCTCGTGAACTGCCCTACAAAAAACGTTTATTCAAAAAATTCCACCTTCATGATCAAAAACTTCAACATGTAAAAAATAAAATTTTCGCCGATTTTTACGGGTTTTGTTTTTATTTATTTTTAACTTTAAAGTAAAGTAAGTAATATATGGGCAATAAACGTTTGAGGGTTTTTTGTAGGACAGTTCACGAGCTACAACTTTGTCGAAGGCTCTTGGGCAAATATGTAAATAGTTTTTCAAATAGTTCAAAAGTTAATTTCTAAGCCTAAAACTTCAAACGCCAATTAAAAAAAAACCTTAGTCAATCAGACCAAACCCAACTAGGGTTTTTCTTCACTCACCAGTAACTACCAGTTGTTTGAGTCTCAAGCGTATCAAAATGTTTAGGTTGCAAAATGATGCATAGTATAGTGTAAGTACAATTTCATAAAAAACTAACCTTTTCTTAAAATAAGTACCACTTCTTTAAAAAGTACCTCATAAAACCCAAGAAAAGTACTTCTTTGTAAAAAAAAAAATCATACTCTTATGGCATTTTCTTACAGAAAGTACTTCTTAGAAATAGTAACTTTTCTTAAAAAAAAAACATTTTTTAATAAAAGAATTACCTCTCTTTAAAAAATTAACTTTTCGGGAAAATATAATACATATTCTTACAAAAAGGACCTAAAAATATACGTTTTTTTTTAAATAAATTCTATAAAAAAAATCTTAAAAAAAGTTTATCATTTTACAAGAAGTATCTTTTCTTAAAGCTCCATTTAAATTATCGTATTTTTCAACGGGCGCCTTATGGCCAGTTTTTCAGTCAGTGTTGATCTTCGTTTCTTAGTTAAATTCTGGTTAAACATCGAATTGTGTTTTTCAGTCATTGTTTAACTATGATTTAACCCACAATGTTGGTTGGTTGACTTTTAGTCAGAACCATATGATTTTGACAATCAAATTACTGACTGTCAAAATAGGAAATGTTAGATTGTATAAAATATGTATATGCTTCTGTTTTGCGTTTTTGTACACACACTCTGAGTCTTGATCGTTAAATGATTGCGCCTTTATAGTGTTTTACACATTTATATTAAAATAACTTCGAGTTTATGCATCCATTTCTTATTTTACACAATTCCATTTTGTTTGTTCCTCTTTGTTGTTTTGGTATTTATCCCAAACCAGTTGTTTTTTCCAATAAGAATACAAGGGTTGCCATAATCGTTAACAATATGACGACTTACATTAACTCACCACTGAAAAACAAAATGCAAAGTTAACCTCAAATGAACTTTCAATTACGATTAACAGCCCTATGATGTCAAAATGTCATCACTTTGATGACAAAAGTAACAAAAACTATTATCTGCCAAAGAGGAGGTAACAGTGCGTGACAGTTGTTTTATTTGCCGGAAAGTTAATACAAAATCATTTTATAAATTCTGCAAGTAAACAATAAAACTGTATACGGGAAAAATTAATAATATATTTTGTATCAAAACTACAAGAGGCCATAATTAAACGAAGGAAGGACTTTTGTTACTTTGTCCTATGGAAATGGAGCAGAAAGAAGAAAGAACTTGCTTTTGTGTTAGAAAGATTGAAAATGAGCGAAAAGTATTACAAAACATTTAACGTAAATATTTCCGGTCTTTCAAGGGATATTGTTGAGTAATATACCTTCAAAAAAAGGCTAAGGTATTGTGTATTATTGGAACCAGCCAAAAAATAAGTATTATAGGACATTTTTTTGAAAAAAAAAATTGTTAGCAGAAAAGGGAGGATTAAAAATCGCTTTTTAATTGGCTCCCCTATGGGCTAATAAAAATAAATATGTTTATACACTGATTTATAGAGTTTAAAAAGACGTTTGTAATGATACCCATTTCAACCAGATCGAATTATAAATCCCGGAGATACGAACGTTTCTATACTCAAGCTTTAAAGGCCTATATCTCACGAATTTGGACCGACCGCGGGGGAAAAAACTTTTTGAACTCAGCGCAGAAGTTTTTGTCGTTGGTGAAATTTAGATGTAGATCAGAGAGTTGGCGCTAAAGTAAATTTATTCTTCTATATGGCGCCGATGTGCAGTATTCGTTCCGCTTATCATCTCTGGATGTTCCTTGAGGAAGGCTATATAGCATTCCAGCTGTGCCTTTGCGGTGCGCTCAAATTCCCTAAATAATAATGTATTAATTTTAAGTCACTAAAACATAAATATATTAAATACTTACGTTTCCTTTTTTTACCGGGTTCGTTTTGTGCAGAAAACCATATGTTTTTGTTTTTTTGTCCCTGCTTTTGACAGACAACCTGTTTTTGTGCGGTGAATTATTTGTTACGAGGTGAATTTTTCGTTGTCACTGTGTTGCCAGAATACCAGATACAAACAACGGTGACAACTTTGTAACAATTTTGTGGTTACAATTTGATTGTTACCACATACACAGAATTGGGGTGTAAGTAATCTTATAGTTAACTACCCACTTAAAAACTGGCCATTAGACGTGTTTGAACTAACTAGTACATAATATATATAGCGGAAGGAACTTCGCTCCAACCGGGTGTCCCCTGACACATCATGTGATTTTTTTTTCATTTTAAAATGATTTTACAATTTGATTAACAATAAATAGTTTAAATTAATATAAAAAATAATTTTTTCCACTTTACAAGATTGTCGTACATGACAATTTCCTTAAAATTCGAACATATTTTCGAAATTTAAATAAGTTTAATCTGAATAGCAATTAGACTTCCCAGTATTACATTATACACGTAGTGCAAATTGAAATATGATTTCAATTCAACTGCATTCCATTCAATTCAATTATTGTTTCTTAAAGCGAATCACAGACTTGTCATTCATGAGCATAAACCTCAGTTACCGTTAATGTTTATTGTTGGTTTACCGCTCATTTTGATAACAAATTTTAATGTAATCGAAGTTGTTCGCATCACTAACGTGTTCACAAAACTTTTTGGTAAAATTTGTTCAAATTCATCAGCCAGATAAAAAGTTATCGACCACGGTCATACTCATGATTGTCAAGTCTGTGCTTCACTTAAGAGTAACACACAAAATATAAAAATGTTCACGATTACCTAGGGTCCCATAGACAGCTTTAGGCATAACCTAAAGCTCACATGCGCTTCAAACTAAAGTTTGAAGTTGTCGCAACTTAGGGATGCGAACAACCTTGCCAGCCGAGAGGACCGAACCGCTGACGCCCACAACGTGATATGCTTGATTAAAGCAAACTCTTTCTCAAAATTACATTTGCGAATTAAGAGCTGTTGTTAGTGACGGTTGGACACGTCTAAAGTCTTTAACGAAATAGAGGCAAAATAGAAATACCGTTAGATAGCTTGGGAATAGAATTACATGAGAAATAAGAACATATGTATATGTAGGGTTATCGTGTGTACTAACACACAGGTATTGAGTGGGAAAAAGTTTAAATTGTGGGATTATTGAATTATTACACAGAGCAACGCAAATGTTGGGTTTGGATGATCCTTCTTTAAATGTAGTCCATTGTGTGGGAGCAACAATATTTTTATCGGGCCGCCAAAGTTTTTGGATTTCTGCCCGATATAAATTAAAACATTATGTAGAAATATTTTATTGATTACATAGATAGATGTCTTATACGGCATTTACACCAAACAAGATCAAACCGTTTCGGAGGTTAACTCTGTTAACCCACGCAACCCCAGAAGATTACTCCAACAATTTTAATCTGTAGAAACTGAAGTTTAATTTGTAACCCCATTTTAAACTGGTGTGTATATTTTGATGCAACATTCTTAGCTACTAAAACAATTCAACCATAATAAAAACACAAAAAATCAACTGTTTGACAGATGGAAGCCGATCGAAAATTTTCCGACGCGTCGCCGCCGCCATAACTTTTTTGAAGCTCACGCCGCCGCCAATATAAATGGCTCTTATTGCTTTAAACTGTGAGCAAATTTTATCAACTGACCCGATTTGACTTAATGATCCAATTTTAAACGATCACATACTTCAAAAACTTCCCAAATTTGTACAAAACTGGCAAAACCAATAGCCGCCAAATTAATTTTTCTGTTGTGCCGCCGTCTTCCATAATTTTATCTCGTCGCGGAGTTTGTCTAACCACGGAGTTGCCAACTGAAATGTCAATTCAATCTCAAATTAGGCGGTGTAGACGGCAAAGATTAGAAAACAAGGTTATCGCTAACCCGGCCGCGATAAACGGGTGTAAATTCGTTATTATTGTGATTACAAGCACCCAAGGGCATTTAGCAAAGATTATTTTCGTAGAACATTCAACTGATTTAGATTTAATCGGTTTTCAGTTTAAGAACAATAAGAAATAAATTATTTTATAGTTCAAATGGCATTTCATAAGTTAAAAATACATATTTGCAAAATATTATAAAATTTTAAAGTTATTAAACTTAAAGGACTGACAGACTGGGTGATTCATCAACGTCGTGACCAAACGGCTGTAGATAGAAAGATGAATGAATGTACATAGATAAATAAAAAAAATGGAGTAGACGTCAGCTAAGAAGGGATTTTTGGAAATTATAATTGGGGCGGTAGAAGTAGGCGTGGCACTAAATCGGAGAAATAGAGATTTAGACCAAAAGCGTCATTCTTGAAACATGAAATTTGGTGCGGATGTTCCTCTTAGAAAACAAAAAATAATAAAACCTGAATTTTTGAAATTTTAGTTAGGGACGGTAGAAATGGGCGTGGCACTAAATCAGAGTAATTGCCGTTGTGACCTAATGCGTGAGCCTATAATCATTAAATTTGGAGTAAAAAATAAAAAAAAAAATTCGAAATTTCAGATGGGGGCGGTAGAAAGAACCAATTATCACCCCGATCAAACGACTGAAGTAGGGATTATGCAATTTGATGTGGGTGGTCCCCTAATAAAGTAGACTTCAGCTAATAAGAGATGTTTGAATATTTAAATTGGGGGAGGAAAACCTGGGCGGACACTAAATCAGACCAATAAGCATTCTGGCCAAACGTGTGGTCCTAGAATCACGGGAATCACCTAGAATCAGCTAATAAGAGATGTTTGAATATTTAAATTGGGGGAGGAAAACCTGGGCGGACACTAAATCAGACCAATAAGCATTCTGGCCAAACGTGTGGTCCTAGAATCACGGAATTTGGTGTGGACGTTCCAATTATAGAGTAGCTATAAATGCGGTTTTCGAAATTGGATTATGGGAAAACCGGTTATCCTTTACCGAAAACCGGCTATTAAAAAAAATTATTTTGTGAACAAATTGGAAACCATTTTTTCGCAAAAATAATAATAGCTTTTCCAAAACCCAGTTTTCGGTTTGGTTGTTTAACACATTTTTCAAACCCCAGTTTACCGATTTAGTTGGATAAACCGGGGTTTTAAGAAAACCATTTTACACTTTTTTGTTTTTAATAATTGTTCGGTTTAAGATCAATAACTATTAAAAAGTACTTTTTCTATGAAAAAGTACAACCAATAAAATGCCTGTTAATTTTTTTTGGTTTATTCCTTTAAAATGCGTTTATAAAGGGATCGCCAAGTTGCTGAACTGAATAATGCAATGCAAAGGGTGAAACAGGTAAGAAAAAATAAAACAATTCAAGTATTTGATATACAGTCAAGGACAAAAGTCTACATACATAAATCCCTTGTTTTAGAGGTTTTAGAAAGTTTGTGACGAAAATTAAAAAAATGCTTATTTCAATATTTAAGGCATTAATAAATAAGTTTATTTATAAAATAAAAAAACAATTCATTTACATAATAAAAACAGTAGTAACAAAAACACTGAAAATTCATAGGAAAAAAGTCTACATACAGCCACAAAAAATATATATTATTTCAAAATTTTATATATAAAAACAAAAAAAAGATAACTTTTAGTATTTGGTCGGTCCACCTTGGGCATCAATAACTGTTTGAAGACAACGGGGCATTTTTGTTACCAAATTCTCCGTAATATCGGGTGTTATTTTAGCCCATGCACGAATAAGGGCGGTTTTTAATGTTTCACGGCTACTAATGTCATATTGTCGTACCAATTTTTCCAAAACGTCCCATATGTGCGCTATTGGGTTTAAGTCTGGTCACTGGGGTGGCGAATTCAGCTGTCTTGGGGCATAGTAAAGAAGCCAGTCTCGAACAACGTGTGCAGTATGCTGAGGGTCGTTATCTTGTTGGAAAATCCATTGATGTCACAGGCCTAAACTATCAACAGATGCCTTCAGATTTTGTTCCAATATATTTTTATATTGGTAGCGGTCCATATTACCCTCGACAAAAACCAAACGACCCACTCCAGATGACGCAATGGCGCCCCAAACCATAACGTTGCCATCACCATGTTTTACTGTTGGTATTATGTCCTTTGGATCAAGTGCAGTATTTGGTTTTCTCCAAACTTTGGATCGGCCATCACTTCCGAAACTGTTATACTTACTTTCGTCAGTAAATAAAACATGTTTCGAAAAGTCCATACCCTTGTCTAGATGTGCTTTAGCAAAGTCAAGGCGAAGTTTGCGATTTATCGCTGAAATTAAAGGCTTTTTGCGTGCTACTCTGCTATTACATCCGCTGACGTGCAACACGTTTATTACTTTTCGTGGAGTAACAATTATATTGGAAGATTTGGCGATGTGTTCCGCCAATTTTGGAACACTTATTTTCGGATCCTGGTTGACTACTTTAAGAATACTGGTAACATCGCGTCTCGAAAGCTTCTTAGGTCTGCCAGAACGTGGCTTAGTTCCGGTACTATTGGTATTATTATAATTTCTAATGATCGTCTGGATAGTAGCACGACCTAATTTTACTGTCTTAGCAATTTCTCCATAAGATTTATTTTCCTTGCGGAGATTTACTACTATATTCCGGACTGAAGTATGAATCTCTTTTCGGTTTTCCATTTTCAAGGATAACAATTCAAATAATACCTTCTTTTTTGTCACTTTGTCCACTTAAATAATTGTTATGCTTGTAAATATAATTAATTCAACAAAGTTAACTGTTATTTCCCTTTCTTTGTTTTCAATTTTCTATTTGATTTTAGAAGTTGCCACGCTGTATGCAGACTTTTTTCCCGCTAATTATTGTGTTTTTCCCTAATAATTTCCATGTTATATTTTTTTCATATTTTTGTTTTCTTCAAATAATCTTTAGGTTAAATAACTAAAATATTGCAATAATATCATTTTCAATTGTCGCTACTAATTATTTTAAACTTCAAAATCGTAGGTTGTATGTAGACTTTATTCCTTGACTGTAGATTGCTTATTTATGAAAGAGAAACATATGTCAAAATTTACTGTTTTAAATATCCATATCTTTGTTGTCCATGAATTTGTTGTAAACCTCTTTGTGGACATTTCCTTCGAATATTAATGTGCCAGTGTACAGTAAAAATTTACGAAATTTTGTAGCTTTCCAGTGTCGAATATCGTCATGCTTTAATGATTCCAGTTGGCTGGATATTTTCTGAATATTTTGTGTTGTAGTTTTGATATTAATCATGTTAACTAAAATTCTCATGACCCCTAAATCAACAAGGTGCCTGGTGTCTAGAGGAACTTGACTTATCATTTTTACATTTATAAGCTCTAAAGGGTTTTTTTGCGAATGAATTTGGTTTTAATGGTGATTTTTATAACACTGATCCTTGGAGAACTCCCCTTGAAACTGGTAATGATTTAGAAATATTATTTTCTGTATTAACAGATTGAGAATGACCGCAAAAATAAGAGTGAATTAATTTAACCCTCCGACGGTTGAGTCATCCGTTGCCCTTATACGAAGTACAAGGTCCACAGGGTCCTATTTCTATTTGTATGGAATTTTATATGAAAACGCATTTTTTTTAAATTTTTTTTGTTTTGATTTATTATTATTTACTAATTATACCTGTAAAATGAATGTTAAAAAAAATTTTTTTTTATATATAACATTAATTTTTTATGAGTTTTATATGAAAAAAGCCTAAAAAACTATTGTTGTGTAGATTGTCCCTCGTCCAACATATTTTCTGTGCAGGTGTAGCATCGATGCATAAGTGTTGAATGCTCTGCTCAAACTGGATTGTTGCAGGAATGGCAATAGGCCCTTGTTTTCCGCTGCCGGTCTTGATAATATCTAAAAAGGACAAAATTATGTAGTTATTCCGCTTTTGAACATTAGAATTGTTTTTTCTTACCTTTACGTCAAATGCTTCCATTGCGTTCCGTTTCCTTGGATATGCGGTTGTTCAGCGCTCATTCCTCTATGTTTGGTAGTGCCAATTGTTTTGTCAGCATCAGTAGGAATGACCATCGTCTGTCACTTCTTTTGGCTTCATCTCGTTGTATGAAATAAATGCAGCAATGTCCACCATATTATAAAACATGGCCAATGGCCAGCGGTTTTTTGGGCGCTTGCATGTCTATGTGCCAAGCATCTGGTCCATTGTATCAACGCCCGATTTGTTGTCGTTCTAATCCAAAATAGCAAACGGCTTCTTCTTTTCAGTTTGCATGTCCACACCGCAAGTATAATGTTGTGTCGACAGCAAAATTACCGCTTTGTTCTTCTTGGGCCCATATGAACATAGTGCTATATCGCCTTCGTTGAAGCCGAACAATGTGCTGTTGACAGGACGCGTATGATTTTTTTGGAATTCCCGATGCTCAAATGTCTTATTCGAGCGCATTGGTCCAACATATGCGCTTTTCTTCCTGGTCAAAGTACGCGCCAAATCCAAAGTAGTGAATAAATTGTCGGCATAAATTGTGCGGCCTGTATTCAAATATCTCTCCGAAAGTTGAAGTACAACATTCTGCCCTTGATTCACCTCTCGTGCCTGATCAGGCAATTTCCCACAGTAAATCATTCCTTTGACAGGATAAAATGATTTTGAGTCGCACAACCCCCATATCTTTGTACCGTACTTGGCAGGCTTCGATGGAATGTATTGTGTGAAGCGGATGCGGCCTCTGTATGGAAATAACTTCTCGTCAACGGTCACTGCATCATGCGGAGTGTAAGCTGCTGCCAAGTTAGACTGCAACATTTGTCGTTGCTGTCGCGTATTTCCATTGTCGAATCTAAGGAATTGTTTTATGCACTTCATACGATCTAATGATAATGCAGCTTTATATATTGGACAGCGCGTTGGGCCCCATAACTCTTCAAGAGGTTCACTATTCGATTTAGTGAGTCCAGCATACAAAATAATAGCCAAAAAAGCATCGAACTCTTTCAAAGTGATTCGTTTCCATTCCTTTGTGTTAGTTGGATTTGCCAAATTCCATGCAGCGTTCACTTTCCTGCCTTTCCGATTTAATTCGCGTATTATGATGTACGCCATGTCTTCGGTGATGAGCGAGCGGAATATGGTAATGGGATCATATGTGGTTCCTACTGGTCCCGGATTCCTCCTTGTGTAGTCGACGACGTTATGAGCACGAGTACGGGAAGTCGGTGGTGCATTTTTAGTACATTTGGTGCCATCTTTGGAAACGAAGTAATTGTCACTTGTTTGCTGAGCATCAGTTTCTTCCTCTTCATCATCGTCGTCATCACTAATATCTTCATTGATGTCTATATGTGGTTCAGTTTCCGCATCCGAATCATCAACATGAAAATTTGCTTGAAATGTGAAATCCTCATCATCCGCACCTTCAAGACCAAATGCAGGAATAGCACCTTCATCGTCATCACTCATCCCCGCACTCATGAAGTCTGCAAATCTATCATCCACAGCACGTCTTTCATCCTCACTCATTTGCTGGTAGCGTGTACTACGACGTACCACATTCTCAGCAATGTCTAAATTTTCCTCTGCCATTGTATTGTACTTTTATTTCTCTTTATAAAATTCAAAATAAAATTTCGCACTCGATGTTCACTGTTCACTGTCTCAACTTTCTATGATTTGGTTTACGAAACTAGAGCCGCTTTTATACCCTTTTCTACGTCTACCTCGCTTCTAGCTTGTACATCTGCGTCTATGGAAGAGTAATAGTAGGTAAGAGTATGCGCAAAACGTAAGGGTAAATTCAAACCACTCGTTTGAAATGTGTTCAAACATAAAGTACAGGTAGCAGGTAACAAAAAATTCAAAAAGGGACGGAAAGTTTATTATGTTTCAAGGAAAGACACAATAAAATAATCCAAAAAGTAACTAAAATTCAATGAACACGTTTGTGATGTGTTCAAACAATAAAAGAAGCCAAAAGACAGTGCATTTATTAACGATTTCTTGAAATTTCAGTACAAGGTCCCAGCGGACCTTTTCACACGTTCCCATACTAAACACATTTAAATCTCAATAGGAACTAAACTATTGGTCGGATCGCTTTGAATTCTAGATAAAATTTCCTTGGAATACATGTGAGGGTCGGGTATACTTCCCATAGACCATCAAGGAGTAATTTCAGTTTGAAAATTAAAAAGGTCCCCAGGGACCTTCTTACCCGCCGGAGGGTTAATAGCAGTAGATGAAAAATTAAAATACTCATTTAACTTTGCACACAATGTTATGTGGTCTACCATATCAAAGGCCTTGGTGCAGAAGTACCAAGAAAGAGATGTGCCGATCCTCCAGGTTTTGCCGTAAATTTTATGTGACTTCTATCAAGGCACTAACCCAACTGTGATTGGGGCGAAACCCCGACTGGTTCTCATTCATTAGCTAATTGGAATATAAATGTGCACTCATTTGTTTGTGAAGTAACTTTTCCAAAACTTTTGATAGAAAGCAGAGAATAGCAATAGGTCTGTATTCGGAGCTTGTTTTCGGTATCGGAATTATCCTGGTTTGTTTGCACATTGTAGGAAATGTACTGGTCGTGTATATCGCATTAAATAAGTGGGTTACGTATGGTAATATATAAGGTATAACCAATTTGAGAAATCTCGAATCAATGTTGTCGGAACCAATTGCATTAGATTTTACTGCAAAAACACAGGACAAAACATCAGTTTGTTCCACACAATCAAATTCGAAACCTTGGTGGTTACCATACAGATTGTTTCTAAAATTTTAGTAATTTCTATTATATTGTGTTGTGGGCATATTGGTAAATGTACTAATGTACTATTTAAAACGTTGATACTTTTCAAAATAATCTCACATTTTGAATATATATGCATGCGCTCAAACCAATTTTCGAGGCACTTTTTCCACTCCGATTGAGGCACCTCCAAAACATGGGTTTTGAACGCTTCAGCAGCTGCTTCGGGCGTCGAAAAACGTTGACCACGCAGCAAAAAGAAGTCATTGGGTGCCAAATCAGGGCTATACGGCGGATGACCCATCAATTCGACATTTTGAGTGCTCAAATAACCCATTACCTATTGTTTCAGCTGACGTGAGCTCGCATTGTCCTGATGCAAAATGATCCGTCTTCTCTTGTTGTTTTTCCTTATTTCTTCGAACTCTGTTAGTATGCTGATGGTGGTATACCACTAAGTTTTGACCGGCCTACGTTACACTGAAGGCGCCACATGACCGTTTATACCGAAAAAACTCGATCAGTTGCTTCGATATGCTTCTTCCACGAACAATTATTGTGATACTAATGCCCAAGGATGCCTCAGTCTCACGGTATGTCACATGTCGATATTGCTTTATCAGTTCACGCACAGCATCGATGGTTTCCGGCAAAACGAACGACATTGTTGAACGAAATTTCATCCTGCAGCGAAAATTCATCCTGGAACAAACGGCGTCCGCGACTGAACTCTTGGTACTAGCGAGTTACAGTGGGTTTTGATGGTGCTTCATTCAATCAACGCCGAAAATCATAAAAAATCATCGCACGAAAATTGTCACGGGTTAATTTAATTTTTTGACCGAGATGAATTTTTCAACACACTGTATATGCAACAAATAGTGCTCGTAAGTGAAAACGTTCTATGTATGTTTATGCTAAATAATGTCAAACTTTACAATGGAAGTTCCAGTTACTGCCAGGACCCGAAATATTAATAGCATCCGTACAATATTAGTTCGAAATTACGATAACTTTTCAACCGCGAATTTGTCGGGTCAGATTAGGGCATAAATTTAGTTTAGTCAGAAATCCCTGATCTAAACCAAAATTTCACCACCGAACAAATTTGCTTCGCTGAGTTGAAAGTTTGATTCGGCCCGAGTGAAAAAATCACTTTTAATCCTCGCTGGGCACAAATTCTTCAAATATAGGCATTTAAAGCTTAACTATATTATCGGTCATATCTTAGGTGTTTGTAATTCGATCTTGTACAAATGGATATCATTCCAAAGGTGTTTCTGAACTCTATAAATACGTGTATAAATATATCTCGTTTTATTAACCCTTTGGGGGCTAATTAAAAACACATTTATAACTTTAGTTTTAGTGAAATTAAGTTAATGTTGAAAATTAACATATCTGTAAATAACAGTTTATTAATTTAAGGTTATTTTAACTTTTTATATATATAGTAAATTAGTAAATTATAATTTTATATATATATAAAATATAGTAAATTTTTTCAATAAATCGCCAAAATAAGAAAATCGCTAAAAAAAAAAAGAAAAGTGGCTATAACTCGGAAACGGTGCTTCCAATGGAAAAAATAATGAAAAATGTAACTCCGTAGGAGGCTTTAACCAATGGATGTCTTCAATATAGCATCACTTAAAAAAAAATCGCTAAAACTAAAATTTTTCGAATAAATAATAAATAAATAAAATAAACACGCCCGCATGTCTATAGCTCGGAAACGGAACGGCCAATCGAAAAAATAACCAATATCTTCGGGTTTTTCATAATTTGATCCAATTCGTATGGAAGCGGTTTTTGCGATTTTTTGAATTCGACGAATTGAACCACTTTAAGAAACGCTCCGATTCAGAGATATAGAAATTTTTACTAATTTTTTCATATTTTCAATAAAAAAAAATGGGGATGGGTTACCCTCGGTAAACCATTACCCATCGCCGAGGGTAACTGCCCATTATTTTCTCCATTACCCTGAGGGCAATGTGCAATCGTGATGGGTAATTCCCCATCGTCGTGGATAGCTACCCATAATTTTCCCCATTTCCCTGAGGGTAATGGGTAATTCCCCCTTGTCGTGGGTAGCTACCCATTATTTTCCCCATGCCCTGTGGGTAGTGGGTAAACGATCGCTACCCATTTCCTACGGCAATAATAATAACGGGTTAACCTGGGTAACTCATTACCCACGAAATAGGAACCCTAGTTTATGTTCTTCGCGTACTAGGAACTATTTCAGTAACTAGTGCAACCAAATTAATAACACAAATTGAAAAATTGTGCTTTGTCCCTGCTTTGCATTACCAGGCGCCAATAACGTATCTAGTACCCATGGCTTAACTAAATTTCACTGCTATCAAGCTGGTGTGAAAATGTTAAATGATCAATATACCTGCCACAGACGATGAAACTAGCTCCAATGTTTCGATACATAATTAGAGATTGGTAGGAATTGAGTTCTGAGGATGGATATCGCACTATAACTTCAAGACAAATAAATACTTCGTGTGAATTACGTAGCTAGTGATTAGTGTCTACTGGCTACTTTCAGAACTGGCGGGTACTGTATTCAAAAGTGTACAAAATATGTATTATAACGGGTTTTTCAATAAGAGAGCTACAAAAGTTTTTTTAAATAAAACAAAACCGGTTTTAGATACCAATGAAATTCTTTATACCTGTGAATGTATGTACGTTCGATGATATTATGTATGGAACTCGATTTCTTTTGCATGGCCACCACGGGCGCGCTTGCAGAAGTCCAGACGCTGAACCCAATTTTCACCGGTTTCCAAGCATAATTCGGCCGATACTGCTGCAATTTCACTTTCGATATTCGTACGAAGTTCATCAATCGTCGCTGGCTTGTTGGCATAGACCATAGACTTGACGTAGCCCATCAGGAAATAATCTAACGGCGTCAAATCGCACGACCGAGGCGGCCAATCGACTGGGCCATTTCGTTAGGTAACACGTTCACCAAACTTGGTTTCCAATAAATTGATTGTGGCATTCGCTGTGTGGCTTGTGGCGCCGTCCTGTTGGAACCACATGTCCTCCAAGTCCATATTATCCAATTGGGGCCAAAAATATTCGGTTATCATTGAACGGTAGCGATTCGCATTCACAGTAATGTGCCAGTCTTGATCATCACGGAAGAAGTACGGCCCAATGACGCCGCCAGCCCATAAACCGCACCAAACCGTAATTTTTTCGGGATGCAATGATGACTCATGGATTACGTGTGGATTGCTGTCTGACCAATAACGCATATTTTGCTTATTGACGAAGCCATTCAGCCAGAAATGAAATTCAGAAATTGGACGTAGCGCTCTTAAAGTTGAGGCCACTGACTCCAAATTTCGGTAGTAAATTTTAATAGTTTCGACTCGTTGTTGGCTCGTATATCTTTCCATGATGAAATGGCAAACCTTACTGAAGAGAAATGTCAAAAGAGCGGGAAAAAATATGGCATCGTTTGCTGTCCCTTTCGATTTTCTTTTGTAGCGTCTCTGTTGAAAACCCTTTTTATCATCTTACATTTCTAAAACAAACAAAAAAAGAGCGATCGCAAATCGCACTCCCTTATTAGCTTTATGTTAGTTGGCCAACAAGCCCTCATACGACCTGAGGATGCCATCAATTCCAACTTAATTGATGAAGACCGTAACCTGTTACAGAAACCTTAAGCTTGGAAATCGGCAACTGTAAGTAATGCGCACAGAGTTTAAATTCTGTACATATCAGTCAATATTGTTTGTTTGCTCAACTCTTGGTAGAAGTTTTTGCCCTGACAAGTAGGTGACAAATAAACATTGGTGACACCACAATTTAGGAATGCGGGTAACCTTCTCAGCGGGGAGTACAACACCGCCTGCTTACCTTACTCACAAAATTACACATATGTGAAGCTTTTGCACAAAACTACATATGCGAAGTGTAAGACAGCTATGTACTGAGTTCATTAAGTCCTTGGGTTGTGACCAGCATACATAAACATTGAATATTAGGCCGCCTCACCAAAAAAAGTTTATTTTATCCACTCGTCAAAATTCACTAGTGATCGATATCGGTTTTAGTTGAAAATCGACTTTGGGCTTTTAGTCGATTTTTCATGTCGCTAAATTGATTGAAATGGATTTTTGGTCCTGAGTTTTGATTCTATTAACAAACACGTCTTAAAATTCGGAGTAAATCAAATTTCAGCGCAATTATTCAACATTTGTTATCACCAGCCTCCAGAACATTGAAAGTTGATTAATTAAAATCAGTTACGGGTCATACTCCCCAACATATGCGACTCCAAATCTCAAGTACATAATGACCGATTTATTTGTCATTCATTATACCCAGGGGATCCAGTCAGTACTGGGAAAAATTGTAGAAAAGATGCTTTCCAAGAAGACACGGTGAGAGGTGACTGGAAGAATTTGGATGGCGTTGTGCGATTTTCATACATTTGCGGCTGCGTCTAACACCAATAGTACAAAAAACATCAACTGCGAGTACATTTTGCCAATTAAATCAGTGGAAAAAAGGGTTATTCAGTGAAAAAAATCCAAATGTAATGTGTGTTAGAGTAAATTTCTTAGTGTAGATTTTACAATTAACACACAAATTGTTCAAATTAAAGATTTATCTCATTCACTATATGTTTCCCAAGTATTCCGCGGATTTGTGGTCCAAGTAAAACACCTGTTGCAACCTCTTCTATATATTACTATATGATTATACTTTTGGAATTAAATGCATAGCGTTTGGTGCGTTGGAATAGCAGATTTCAATATATACATACATATATGTTTTTTTTGTGGTATTCTTTTATGAAAAATTTACAAATATTGTGTATTTTTTGGAACGAAATCCTTATCGCACAATGCGGGATGGGGGCTAAATGAAAAAAAATTAAACAACTTTTGTATTAACACTATTATGCTACAACCCACTATTATCAACTATATTGTTTACTTTTGCTTTGGTTTGTATCTAGACTAACGGCTTGGATCATAGAGAAAGGAATTAACTAGATGTCTCACAAATGTTGGGAAATTTCTTGTTTAATGGCAAGTTTCCTAGGTGGAGCCTTGTTACCAATATTTAGTATATATTGTAGCCCAATAAAAAGTAAATTTAGAAAAGCCAAAGTGAAAGAAGTTTAAAAAACCACAATTTTCTTAAAAAAGCATTTCTTTAAAAAAATTTAAAGTTTATCAAAAATACCTATTCATATTATTAAACAAAGTTGCTTTTCTAAAAAATACCTTATCTTAAAAAAGCATTTTTTTTAAATAAGTACCTTTTCTTAAAAAAGTACATTCTCTTACTACTAATTGCCTCTTCTTAAAAAAAAGTCTCTTCTTTAAAGAGTACCTTTTTGTGAAACAAAATAACTTTACTTGAGATAAGTACCTAATCTTAAAAATTTACCTATTTTTGAAAAAAGGACGAATAAAAAAAATTTCTTAAAATATAACATTTCCTAAAGAGTACCACTTCTTTAAAAAGTACCTGTACTAAAAAAAGTACTTCTTTGTAAAAAAACATGCATAGTCTTATGGCTTTTTCTTTCAGAAAGTACTTCTTAAAAATAGTACCTTTTCTTAAAAAAACATAAACTTTTAATAAAAGAAGTACCTCTCTTTTAAAATTTACCTTTTCGGGAAAATATAATACATATTCTTACAAAAAGAACCTAAAAACATACTTTTAAAATAAATACATTCTATAAAAAAATTGATCTTAAAAACAATGTATCATTTTACAAATTGTATCTTTTCTTAAAGATCCATTTAAATTATCGTAGGCCTTAGGCGTGTCGGAACTACCTAGTACATAATACAGGGTGATTCAGGAAATTCCGGACAAAATTCTCCAGCGTATTCCTTGGCTCGTTTCATGAAGAAAAGTCCACTAGGACCATGTCCGAAAATGCAAGGGGTGCGAAATGGCAGAAGGTTCAAAATTTTCGGATTGCCGGACGGAGGGTAGTAGGGTAAAGTGGCTAACTTCTGAGCCAGTGGTCGGATTTTTTTGTTTTTGGGCTTGTTGGAAAGGTCTTTAAGAGGCCTTTCAGAATCAAAATGAGCTAAACGAAGACCTTTCCAACAAGCCCAATACCAAAAACAAAAATCCGACCACTGGCTCAGAAGTTAGCAACTTTACCCTACTACCCGCCGACCAACAATCCGAAAATTTTGAACCCGCTGCCAATTCGCACCCTTGCATTTTCGGACATGGTCCTAGTGGACTTTTCTTCATGAAATGAGCCAAGGAATACGCGGGAAAAATTTGTTCGGAACTTCCTGAATCACCCTGTATATAGCGAAAGGAACTTCGTTCCAACCGGGTGTCCCCTGACACCTCTTGTAATTTTTGTTTACTTTTATTGTTGGTATAAGCATGGATACAATTTTACAGAAAATAAACAAAACAAAAAACATGTTGTCTTCTTTTTTGTCGTAGTGTGCGTTTCCGTAGAGTTGCCAGACTTCAAAGTTTATGAGTTTTGCCATGTATGCCTGCTTTTATACCTTAATTTTATTAGGTAAACGTAGTGAATATTTTAATGTAAAAATCGATTTTTGAAGGATTTTTTCTAACCATTTTAGTACAATTGCCTTTTTTGGAGAAATAATAAATAATAAAAATCGAGAATGAAATATAAAACCGCACATATTTTGAAATCGGCACTCTTCAAAAATTTTAAATAGATTTTTTATCAATCTGAAATACCACGTTTGCAATACATGCAAAAATTAGAGTGGTGCATTTTGAACTTTTAACTAATTCAATTTTGAACCAAAATCCCTCCCTCTCTTGAAATTTCATTTCAGTGAAGAAATATTTATAAACTGAGAAATTATTCATAAAATGTGTCGCTATATATCCCATACAAAACAGTAGTCATATTGTGGTTATAACGACGCGACTTAAGTTGCAAAGGCAACGGCTATTTAGCGATAGGTCATATTATTCAATAATATGGTAAAGGAATGAATATTGTAAAATATGCCAAAAAAAAAATCCTAAACTCAGCGAAAATGAAATGTTCCTGGGTTGTACACTAAAAAACCATATCCCCGTCGCACTTATCATTAATCTCGCCATCATCTGTACTAGTCTCACTTACTATCAAGTCGCGAATTATTGCTTCCTTTTTAGAAACAGATTGAGAAGATTTATAAAAATCATCTGAATATGAACTTGGTACAAATCTTGCATTTTTCATATGGCGTCCGCATCCCCAACAGACTTATGGGTCTTCTGGGAAATAAGGAAATGCCTTTCGAAGGATTTCTGATAGTCAAGTCAGTCCTGACCTGTGACATCTTCTGCCATAAGGATTAACGCAAAACCTTTCTCCAATTTAATTTTGCGCGTGGCATTCTGGCTTCTGATCTCACAATACTTCTGCCACAGAAATTTTTTATTACGATTTTGAAAAAAAAAACAAAGTTATTTTTGGTTCCATCAAACCCATTTAGACAAAACCTTTAACTTTTACAATATTTCTATAAATATCAGAGTTTTATTATTATAATTATTTAGGGCGAGTTTCACACTAATTTAAAAGCTCAATTTCAAAGCTCACAGACATTTTTCATATTAAATGACATTTAAATGACAAGCGCCGGGCATTTACACTACATTTAAATGGAGAATTTTCAACTGGGAAACTGGCCATTAATAAAATGGAATTTAAGCAGAGGGATGTATTGTTTAAAATCGGATTATTCAAGAAGTTCCAAATACACCACTCTAATTTTTGCATATATTGCAAACGAGATATTAGGCTTGATAATAAAGGTAATTTACAAATATTTAAGAGTGCCGATTTCAAAATATTTGATTTCCCCAAAATAAACAACTGTATTAAAATGCTTATGAAAAATGCTTCCATGATCAATTTTTACATTAAAACATTCGCTACGTTTGCCTAATTATATCACAATAATATCAAATGGTAGGGGTCAGTGATCGGGAAGGGTTCAAACTACCGGGGAAAGTTATATCGGTAAAAAAGAAGTTATACGTGTCCCGGCGTTTCGCTGGGTCACGTCTAGGAATCGAGATATATCGATTTGAAGTTAGTAACTATCATATAGGGGAAATTGTCACCTTTGGTGGTCTTAACTCGAGAACCACTAGTCCGATTTTGCTCAAACAAATTTAAAAAAATTAGAAATTACAATTCCTTTAATCTGTTCATATAACGTTTTTCTATATAATCAACAGTTTTGCCGGTAAAAATAAATGTATGAAGAAAAAAAATATTTTTTGCCTAAAATATTAAATTTTTTTAATTTTTAAATTCATAAAAAATCCAAAACGGAAAAAAGTGTCACGTAAAATCACATAACCTATGAACAAAATGAGACATGCACCATGAAAATCAATGTATGCGTTTAACTTTTATGCAAAATTAAGTAAAGGTATGAATTTCAAAAATTTGCTCGAGATATGCTCAAAATTCCTTGGAAAAAACATTGATGACCTTTTTTTATGATTGTCAGATTTAAAAAAAAAAGTAATAAACAAAAGGTTATTTGATTTTCGGACTAGTGGTTCTCGAGTTATGTCAAAAAAAGACCACCAAAGGTGACAATTTCCCCTATATTATAGTTACTAACTTCAAATCGATATATCTCGATTCCTAGACGTGACCCAACGAAACGCCGGGACACGTACAACTTCTTTTTGACCGATATAACATTTCCCGTTGGTTTCATCCCATCCCGATTTTGACTGTCGCATGGTGTATTAAGCAATAAATGCAGGCATACATGGCAAAACTCAAATTTTGAAGTCTGGCAACTCTACACAAAGCTGTTCAAAAGTGATAACAATTCGTTTTCGTTATTTAATCTTATTGTGAGATAATTTTTAATTGCATGTTTTCGAAGCGTAGTTTTTTTAATAGAATAACCGTGGCAAAATATGATGAGTTTTATTTCGTTTGTATTTAAACTATAATCTGACTCACTATCCTTTTACACCCCAATTCTGTGTATGTGGTAACAATCAACTTGTAACCACAAAATTGTTGCAAAGCTGTCACCATTGTTTGTATCTGGTATTCTGGCAACACGGTGACAACGAAAAATTCACCTCGTAACAAATAATTCACCTCAGAGACAACAAAACAACAACATATGGTTTTCTGCACAAAATGAACGCGGTAATAAAAGGAAAATTAAGTATTTAATGTATTTATGATTTATTGAATTAAAATTAATACATTGTTATTAGGGGAATTTGAGCGCACCGTAAAGGCACAGCTGGAATGCTATATTGCCTTCCTCAAGGAACATCCAGAGATGCCAAGCGGAAAGAATGCACCTGCGCATCCGCGCCAAATAGAAGAAGAAATTTACTTTAGCGCCAACTCTCTGATCTACATCAAAATTTCACCACCGACGAAAGCTTCTGCACTGAGTTCAAAAAGTTGGTTTTCCCCCCGGTGTCGGTCCAACTTCTTGAGATATAGGTCTTTAAAGCTTGAGTATATAATCGTTCGTATCTCCGGTATTTATAATCCGATCTGGTTGAAATGGGAATCATTACAAAGGTCTTTCTAAGCTCTATAAACAGTGCATAAACATATTTATTTTTATTAACCCATTGGGGAGCTAATTAAAAAAAGTTTTTTAACCTCACTTTTCTGCTAAAAATTATTATTTTTTTCAACAAAATTACCCATTATACTTATTTTTTGGCAAGTCCGATAAAAGACAAGACCTTAGGCTCTTTTAAAGGTACATACATATATTACTCACCAATATCCCTTCAAAGACCGGAGATATTTACGTTAACATTTTGTAATACATTTCACGCTTTTTCAATCTTTGTAACACAAAAGCAAATTCTTTCTTCTTTCTGCTGCATTTCCATAGCACAAAGTAACAAAAGTCCTTCCTCCATTTAATTATGCCCCCTTGTCGTTTTGGTACAAAATATATTATTAATTTTTCCCGTATACAGTTTTATTTTTTTCTTTCAGAATTTATAAAATGTTTTGTATCAACTTTCCGGCAAATAAAACAGCTGTTACGCGCTGTTACCTCCTCTTTGGCTGGTAACAGTTTTTGTTACTTTTGTCACCAAAAAAATGTGTCAGAATACCGATTTGTGACAATTGTCACTTAGCTGTCAAATAGTAACCGTGGTGACTTTTGTAACCCTGCCAGAATAGGCCTGTTAATGTCACGATATATTAAATTTCAAAAATTTTTATTCACGCTGAAAAATCGGTATATTTTTTTGTTTGGATGAAAATATTGTGTTTGGAGCTTGTTGCAAATATAGTATACTTGTGTCCAAACACATTGTCTTTGCTATTCAATATTACATGCTCGAGACACAATGATTAATAGGTTATTATAAGTGTATTTGTGACTCAAATGTGACTTTGTTTGTTGGAAACTGCTGAAAACAAAAGCCTGGCAGACAACAAATATGTACACAAAAAAGAAGCAAATGTTCAATTCAAGGAAACAATTAGGGAGTTCACATGGTGTACTATTGTGTTGTATTTATCGTATATGCTAAAATAATACAACAGTTGTAAATATGTTGTTGGTATTCTTCATGTAAATATATTTTACGACTATACAACCTGAGCATGTCTGTTTTTCCAGTGTACCATGTTGTATGTTCAGTGTCAGCTGTTTTTTGTTTACTATTTAATCAGATATATTGTTGTGTTTTGAAGAAATTTTGCATTTTTCTACAACATTAACTCAAGAATTAATTTTAATTGGTAAAATAATAAAAAAAAAAAGGAAATTGGACAAATGGAAGGAGAAGAAACTACTTCGGTAAATTTTTGTGCACAAACTTTCCACAACAAATCGCTTCTTGTTGGCATTTTTTAATTTTTTTTAATAATTTTCTTTTGTTGCTTGACGTTTATTTGACGTTTTTATCACTTATGATTTAGCACATACAACATGCTGCTCACATGCATAAGTTATATTTACTAATTTGTTAAATATGACTTTACGACTTATGACTTTAGGAGACCATGTGAATTCCCAGACATGTACAAGGTGCCTGCAATATGTTGCTGGGGCCGTTTTTTTTTTAGCGTGTAGGTATTTTAGTTATACACGCATGATTAAAATTGTGATAAACTCCGTATTGGCCTTAGCATGGGAAAATCAGTTTTTAATATCTTCTCAAAAATCGTGATTATAATCTGATCTTTATGAGTGCATACTGCAATATCGGTCATATTCTGACATTTGACGATTTTGTAAAACAATGCTGATTCGAAATTATAACTCTCCAACGATTTATATTCTATTCAGATTGAATAATTATTGGCAGAAATATACGTAATTACAAACTCTGTGTGGTTTACCAACGGTAAAATTTTGAATCAATGTAAATGTGAAGTTCCCCATCAGCCTTATAACTCGTACATTAGTTGAATATAGCCCTTCTCCGTCCACTACATAGTTTTATGGGGCATTATCAGCAATATAAATTATGCTTACTACTATTCAAAGGAGACCGTGAACATTAATGATGAATGTAAATAATGCTTACTACAATTCAAAGGAGACCGTGCACTTTAGCGTGGCCGTTTTTTTTTTTTTGATTTCTTATATTCTCTCCCCCCAAATCGGTTCAGTATTATGTACAAAAAAATAAAAAAAAAATCATAGCGATAAGTTGTGTTTTAGGGAGTGCGTCCGCCCCTCAAATTTGGCCGTCAAGGCAATTTATTCAAATCTAATTTGTTTGTATATGAATATTTAATAAAAAAAACATTTTACAAGAATATGATGTTTGGGAATATTTTAGATCATCTAGTTGGCAACATTAGCCTCAAAGAAATTTGTTTGCTAAAATTAATAAGTTAGAAAATATTGCAGAAAAAAGCCAACAACATACCAAAAATTATAGAGGCGAAACAATAAGTCCGTGACTTTTCGTACTTTCCTCGTAGTTATATGAAATACAACACTGCTCCCATCAAGTACCACCTGTTAATAGACTACTGTCAAATTTTGAACAAGTTCCGTCATTTACTTTGCGTTTAACAGCTGTTCAAAATATACAACCTGGTGCATTTTTTTTTTAAATGGAAAAAGTGAATTTCGAGTGCGAAAAAAACCGTCAAAAGCTTGATAAATACTATCGGGACTCTGCACCATCAATTTCAATGGTAAAAATGTGGTTTACCGACTTTCGTTGTGGTTGCACAAGTACAAATAACGCTGAACGTTCTGGACGGCCAATTGAGGTCAATAAATAAAAATAAATAAATGAATAAATGGAGAACTTCTCACAATCACTGAGCTGTGCGCATTCCAGTTTTCACTCACTGATTGATACCTACAGTTTTACACCGATTCCGAACGGTAATTTGAGAAGCTTTTTCATGGCTAGATACTCGATAGTGTCGCCGTCACTATGCGAGGTGACCGCCGCCGAAAGAAATTTTTTTTTTTTGAAGGTGGTCAGAGCCGGGTTCGAACCCCGGATCTCATGTACAAGAGCCGCGCACACTAACCATTGCACCACCGACGGTCAATACACCCGAAAAAATGTCGAAAAATCCACGATATGGTTTTGGCCGATCGAAGAGTAAAAGTGCGTGAGATTGTTGATGCCATAGCCATTGCATATGGCAGTGTGGCTTTGATTTTAAATGATCAGTTGGGTTTAAGAAAGCTATCTGCAAGATGGGTGCCGCGTTTGCTCTCAATTGACCATAAACGTAATCGTGTGACAACTTCAAAGGATTGTTTGGAGTTGTTTAATTGGGCTAAGAATTGATACCTCATACGCCATATTCTCCGGATTTAGCACCCAGTGACAATTTTCTATTTCCAAACCTAAAGAAATGAAACGATGAAATTATTGCCTATTTTATGGACAAATGCCTATTTTATGGACCTCGAGAAATCATATTTTTTGAAAGGGATACAAAATTTGGAGAAACGTTGGACTAAGTCTATTAAGCTTAAAGGAGATTATATTGAAAATAAATTTTTTTTTACAAAAAAAAAACGGTGTTTCATTCAAAAAGCCACGGACTTATTGATCCGCCCTCTATATACCAAAATTATATTTATATGGAAATTATTTGTTCTAAGCGTGTACAGTAAAAGCTTATGTCTATTAACTTTGAGGGGCGGACGCACCCCCTAAGACACAACTTATCGCTATGAAATTGTTTTGTATTTTTTTTTTACATAAAACTGAACCGATTTGGAGGGACAGAATATAAGAAATCAAAAAAAAATCTCCATACAACTAACGGCCACGCTAGTGCACATATCTTTATATATATAATTCTACTGCAGGTCTGTTTGTGACTGAGCTCCTCCTAAACTTCTGGACCGATTTGAATAAATTTTTTTGTATGCGTTTGGGTTTAGATTTACTATTCGGTCCAATTGGACAAAGGGGCGTGGTACCTCCCATAAAAACCACAAATTAATCCTAATCGCTTGAAATATTATGCAGGGCAACGTCTGCCGGGTCAGCTAGTACTGATATACATATATTACAAACGACTGTATTCTTGCAATCTTATACCGCGTTAATGCTGCAACCGAAATCTCCATTGTCTTGATTTCATTCACACGAACCGCTGATTTGTGTATGGAAAATCAGATGTTTATGCAACGAAATCTAGATATCTCTAGATTTGGAATGCAGTATAAACATGTTTTTAATCGGTAATCGAAAAAAATCGATTTTCTTATCCTATAAATCGATTGTAAACATCGAAATGAAAATAGTTGATCGTTTAATCGAGAATGTATCTTGGTGTGTTTTATGATAATTCCCAAAGCCTTATTCATAAAAAGTAGTTAGCGATTTGAGAGGTGTTTTTTGTATGATAAATCGTCTCTCAAACCTCTCATAACTTTTTATGAATAAGGCGGTCAGTGTCTAGCATTAAGATCACGCGAGTTGGATCATTTTTAAAAAATGTTTTTTATTTAGTTTTTCAAAGAATTTTTAACTATAACTAAAAGCAATGTATAGTTTATTAGAACATTTTAAAGGGGTTTTTCAGGCGCGTCCAACTGCCTATAAAACATGTCAAAGTATTTCCTGACACATTTTTCAAGGAGATTCTGAAAAAATCGTTTTTAAGTTTTCAGTACTTAGATTTTTTGATTTAATGTCAGTCTTTTTTTAATCTTTATTCGATTGAGGTAAATTCGTGTTTCAGTTTTTTTTTTAAATTCGTACTAGTTCGAGTTTTAACAAAAATGCAATACGGTGCAAACATTACGTTCTAAACAGGGCAAAATGGGTATCAAATATTTTCTTTAGACAATGAATTCATCGTTGTACAGATATTAGTCGTGTTTTGGTTACAAGCAAGCGATCATCGGTTGCTAAGTTGCAAAGAAAACGGCAATTTAGCGATAAGTAATTTTATTAAAAAATATGAAAAAGGGTCGACAACGGTAAAAGATATTGAAAAACAATTTCTTTAAACTTAGCGAAAATGATTTGCGTCGCTAACATCGCGCTAAGTGCTGCATACAAAAGAAGCGATTATAGAAGCAAGCGGTGTAACCAAAACACGCTTATTGTCTATATTATTTTTAAATACACACATTTTTTTAGTACATTTTCCGCGATGCAGTGTACCAAAGTTTAAAAATTCAGAATTACTTCAACCTGCAAACCGATTCATTTTCGAGATAAAAACTTTTATTTTTGTTTGCAGAATATCCCTGAAAACAAGGATGTGTCAGGACATGTTTTATATACCATTGAACGCGCCTTGAAAAACATTTCATATCATACTACGGGGGCTATACCGAACGGCCAAATCTAGTCTAGTCTAGTCGTCAAAAATTAATTGTTATTTTCAACGCGGTCGTGTCGGCAGTCTACTTGCGTACAGAGTTGTATTCTGTAATTTATCACTAAAATGCAAAAAAAAAGTTGGCAACTCATTTGTAACAGTCGTCTCGTATGTATTCCGAAAGTTGTATAAGTCTTCTGTATATAGTCTACGTAACTGACAAAATCACTCGACTGTTTTTTCCGTAGTATTCTTGTTAAAGTGCGAAGCGAAAAATATTGAAATCGTTAAAAATGGAAGAAAATAAGTATATTTATACAACAAAAACCTATTTTAAAACATATTTTAGGATGGAGAGGCACCCAGATTTTGCCATAATTTTACATATGTTTCTAAGGTTTGGATTAACTTCAAATCCAATGTAAAAAAGAAGTTGTCTAACAACAAGGAGAATTCCAAAGCTACTGGAGGAGGTGTGTCGATGGCAATGGTTTTAAGCCCTTTGGACTGGCAGTGGAAAATTTGATTAATGCCCCATTAATGGTAAATCCTCCAGGCGCTGTTTTGGGTGCAATTGTAGAGGCTGAGGATGAGAGTAACAAAGAAAATATTCCGGAGGAATTACCGTCCACATCAAGGCATAGTCAAGTAAGCGTTAATGGGCAGCAATGTTAAAAAGACCAACGCAAGCCGATGAAACGCCGAAATAGATGTGACGAGCGCATAAAAGCCATAAAAAGACAATCTATTAATCAAGAAGAAATTATCAAGTGGATTAACAGGCTGCAAAAGACATTGTTTAAAATGTATGAACTGGAGAAAAAAATATAAATCAGAAAATGACTACCGGCAACTTAGAATTGAAATAGCAAAAAAACAACTAGAGTTGCAAATAGAGAATATTGAATAAATATTTATTTGTATTATAAATTGTAATTGTCTTGCAATCGACTATCTTATTCTAATCGACTATGCAAAATCATTGTTGTTGACTTCATCTAGGGATGCCTCTGGTATTTCTTCATGATCATTAACTTCTGTTTCTACACTTAGTCTCTGGTCATTAGTAGGGACTTTGTATTTCATGCATATGGGCATTTCCACAGAAAGGTCAACCTTTTGTCACATCACGCCACCCTCGATAATTACTTATATTTTAGGACCAGTTAGTTTGAGTGTCTTCTTTTCTTTTACTAAATATGTAGTTACTTACATTTTTGTATTTAGGAAAAGAATAGAAAACAATGGAACCACATGGTCCTAAAATATGAGCAATTAACGAGGGTGACGTGATGTGACAGGGTGGCACTTTCTCTGGAAGTGCCCATATATTGTATATTACGCAGCACGTGTTAATTATTTTGGTACATTTTTCTGGTTCGTAATGAAGTCCTCTCAATGGCACCAAGCACCTAAACTTCCCCTTAAGAACTCCTATAGTTCTCTCCACAATATTTCTGGCGTTAGAGTGAACCATATTGTATTTTGCCTGTGGGCTTCCGCTTGCGGCCATTCGATATGGTGTTATAATATACGTTTGTAGAGGATAACCAGCATCTCCTGAAGAAATTAAAATAAAATAAATTTCCATCTTATTTTATTTGCATACAGCCAAATAAGTGTAACAAATTATTTGATTTACAAATTAATCAGTTGAGTTGCCAATCACACAAAGACAATTCTTGCCAACTACCAAAAAAAGTTGACGACTGAAAACGGTAGCCTGTTGGAATACCAAATTATAATCTAGTCTACAGTATAGTCTAGCGTTCGAAATAGCCCCCTACTTTTGTATACTTTCGATCTTATACACAAAATGTTATGAGAGGTTTGACAGACGATTTATCATACAAGAAACGTCTCTCAAATCTATCACAACTTTTTATGAATAAGGTGGATTTTAGTTATAGTGAAATATTCTTTGAAAAACTAAAAAAAAATTTACCTTATTATAAAATGGTCCAGCTGACGGGAACTTAATGCTAGACACGAAATATTTTGGAAAACATCAGAAAACAAACCAGGATACATTTTGAGTGGTGATAAAAAAAAGAAGCTTTTTCCCCCACCATACAATGTGAGTCGGTCTAATGTATACACATTCATACATGCATGCATGGTAGAGGTGAAATGTGTTTAGGTCATTGAGTAATTCTTTAAAGAGAGAAACTTTTACTCATCTGAAATTTTCATTTACACTCTTCGTGGTGCGGTCGGTGTGATACAGAGATGTTTGACAAAAAGTAACTGACACCAGGTGGAATTATCGTACAAGAACTTCTGTCATTAAATTTTCATGTCGTTTTGGTGAAAAACTGTGAAATTTAAATCTGTTTTACACTTCTTTATTAACTGTTATTGTTAGCATACATTAGTGTTGTATTTAACACAATAATTGTAACACACAAAACGCAAAGCCGTTGTTGTTATTCTGTTGGTTGTTTTGAACCATTGCCTCCATCTGGTATTAGTAAAGCAATTCTTTTCAACATCCAACATTCATATCATACCATGACAATTTTCATTAATATATTGAGAGAAATATTAAGTCTATATATACGTAAAGATTTAGTCTATGATTCAGGTTTTCGATATCATTCTACAGGGGAAGGGAGGGATGACAACTTTTGTGATGAGAATGGAATGAACAAAGACCCATGGCAATTGGTTTGTTATTGTTGGCGCAAACTGTTTGTATGCAGCCATGTGTACACAAGAAGGGGTCGTTTTCAAAACAAAGTGGCACATTTTTTAAAGATAGTGACACTTCGTTAAATTTTTATTTCAAGAAAACTACAAAAAAATAAATACATACATAGTAAACAAAAACAGTTCATTTGAGTACATACACATGTAGTACATATTCTAAACTAAAAAATAAAATTAAATTATTTTTAGTTACTGTTTTGTAACATCTTTTTTATACTTTCCAATGAGATATATACAAAATTTTGCAAATTTTAGAAACGTCAAAAAACACACCCGAATTTCGATTTTTTGGACTTTTCTAAGCTTAGAACCTATTTTTTCCAATTTTTTGGATTAAAAAAAGCTGTCGCCGGAGCCAATTTCGTTTTCATGTCTGTTTCGTGGAGTTTTGAATTTAGACTTTCACTTAAAACCGAGAAAATGGACCTCAAAGTCAAAAAAGTAAATAAAACATGCTGAAATTCTGACTTTCAAGAGCACGAGTTACCACATACTGGCGCAAATGAACTAGTTGATATGGTACTGTCCATTTTTAATATTTTTGCCTTTTGCACTACCCAAAAATTCAATTTCTATGATTTTTCAAACAAAAATCGAATTTTCAAAACTAACTAAAAAACTTTCTATTAAGTTTGTCACATGCTACAATTTTCTGTTCTGTACGTGGAATCCAATCTAACTACTACTCTTCGTCAATCAAATTAAGAGCTGAATGACATTAAGAGGAATGACAGGTTCCTTCTTTCAACCTGTTCGTTAACTTACTTTACATTGATGTCAGCTTCGAAAAAACGCGTTCTGCGTCAGCCTGCTACGCGCTGAAAAACCTGTATAGTTTTTATTGTTTGGATGCAAATATACTATGTTTGTAGTTTGTCGCAAAGATATGTGGTACACTTGTGTCAAAACCAGAGGAACGAGAGCCAGACATTCATTTTCGATTCCCTCGAAAAATTTAAATCGGTAAGGGAGTTTAATTTTTAATTCTTTGAAGATTTAGATCTTTTGAACTCCCGAGTTTTAGCTCGAGAGCCGAATTTTTGTTTTCAAAGATTTGAAAATATAGCTCGCTCCCGATTTAATTCAAATGAATGATACGACGGTCAAATTTCCGGATATTTTTTAATAATTAAATGTATAGGAGAAGCGTACATATGTATGTATGTGATAAATAGTAGATAAGCGGGCAACAAATTGTAAAATTCGATGATACGGGGAAAATTGTTTGAACGGACGGGAAGGTGTTAAAAAGGGGAAAAGTTGAGTTAAAAGTGGCTAAAGGTAAATGTTGAAAATGCGTGAAAAATCATTTGTAAAGGTTAGGAATGCGGCAAAAATTCTAAAAGTGGAAACGCGGCAAAAAAGGGGGGAAGGACGAAAAAGGTAAAACTTTAAAATGCGAGAAAAATCGTTTGGAATGACTAGGCGTGTGACAAAAATTGTAAATGTGGATAAAAAAGGATAGAAAGGGGCAAAATGCGAGAAAAATCGTTGAAATGATTCGGAATGTGTTGAAAAAATTTAACGGGTTTTTCTATAAGAGCGAAAGTCCGTTCGATGCCATTATGTATGGAACTCGATTTCTTTTGCATGGCCACCACGGGCACGCTTGCAGAAGTCCAGACGCTGAACCCAATTTTCGACGGTTTTCAAGCATAAATCGGCCAATACTGCTGCAATTTCACGTTCGATATTCGTACGAAGTTCATCAATCGTCGCTGGCTTGTTGGCATAGACCATAGACTTGACGTAGTCCCACAGTAAATAATCTAACGGCGTTAAATCGCACGATCGAGGCGGCCAATTGACTGGGCCATTTCGTCAGATAACACGTTCACCAAACTTGGTTTCCAATAAATTGATTGTGGCATTCGCTGTGTGGCTTGTGGCGCCGTCCTGTTGGAACCACATGTCCTCCAAGTCCATATTATCCAATTGGGGCCAAAATATTCGGTTATCATTGAACGGTAGCGATTCGCATTCACAGTAATGTGCCGGTCTTGATCATCACGGAAGAAGTACGGCCCAATGACGCCTCCGGCCCATAAACCGCACCAAACCGTAATTTTTTCGGGATGCAATGATGACTCATGGATTACGTGTGCATTGCTGTCTGACCAATAACGCATATTTTGCTTATTGACGAAGCCATTCAGCCAGAAATGAGCCTCATCGCTGAAGATGATTTTCCGATGAAAATCCGAATCATTTTCAAGTTGTTGCTCAGTCCAATTCACGAACATACGACGCTTATGGTGGTCAAGCGCCTTCAGTTCTTGTGTCAATTTGATCTTGCAAGGATGTAGGCCAAGATCTTATCGCAAAATTCGCCACAACGACGTCAGAGAGATGCCCAGCGCTTTAGAACGACGTGTGAGAGACACATTTGGGCTTTCTTGAACTGAAGCCTCAGCGGCAGCAATATTCTCGACACTACGGGCACTTCTTTGTCTCACTGGCACGGGAACATGTTGTACTGTGCCTGTGGATACAAATTTGTCCACTAGACGCTTAATTGTTGATCTGGTAGGACGATTATGACGACCATAAATTGGACGTAGCGCTCTTAAAGTTGAGGCCACTGACTCCAAATTTCGGTAGTAAATTTTAATAATTTCGACTCGTTGAAATGGCCCATGATGAAATGGCAAACCTTACTGAAGAGAAATGTCAAAAGAGCGGGAAAAGATATGGCGTCGTTTGCTGTCCCTATCGATTTACTTTTTTTGTAGCATCTCTGTTGAAAAACCCGTTATGATGGGCTAAAATTTCAAAATGCCCGAAAATAGGTGAACAATGGTTGGGATTGTGCTAAAAAAAAAGAGTATGTGGGACAAAGTAACAAAAAGGTGACAAAAATCTATATAGAATCAGTAAAAAAAAAAACAGTATACCTATATGGGGATGATTGAAAATGTTTTACTTATATTTGTGTTACTTATATTTCGAATAACAAATAAAAATCACATGAAACGAAGTTCCTTTCGCTATATATTCAGCCCAATTCTCAATAGCAATTCCCTGGGAGTTTTTTCACTATTCCGTGTTCCCCTATTCTTAATAAAATCTCCCTGGGAGTTTTTTCCCTATCCCCTTTTCCCTTATTCCAAACGAACTTCGAAAAAGGGAAATTTTTCCCCGGGAAAAAAGAAGGTATTCTAAATGTCGATAAAATGCAGAATGTGAAAACAACTTTTGGGAGTAATTCCGCCAACAAATTGCTCGGGAGTGCTGCTCAAAAATGTAAGTATTTAATATTTTCTATAAAAAATTAAATAATTACTTTTATTTTAATCAATATTATGGCCATTATTCTTCGGAATAAATTTACTTCAGCACCAACTCTCAGATCTACACCAAAATGTCACCACCGAGAAAAGCGTCTGCAATGAGTTCAAAAGTTTTAACAGAGGTTATCAAAGTTAGTAGAAATGAGTATCCGTACAAAGGTCTTTCTAAATTCTATAAATCTGTGTATGCACATATTTATTTTTATTAATCCATTGGGGGTTAATTAAAATAAAAATATTTGTTAACCTCCCTTGTTTAATAAAAATTTATTATTTTCAAAAAATTTGTAGATTTTTTGGTAGACCCCGATAAGAGACAAGACTTGCCTTTTTTAATGTATAATTCTCACCAATAACCCTTCAAATACCGGAGACACTTAAGTTCAAAGTTTTGAATACATTTGCCACTTTTTTCACCAAAATTAAAAAAATATTTCTAAAAAATTGCGCGATTTAATACAAAAATACTATGCCAATGCCACGAAACGGGTGTTGAACTCGCACCAGACGAGAAAATCCCTAAGCCACGCAGAAAGCTTTATAATACAAACATACTATGAACTTTAATATCTCTGGTCTTCGAAGGGTTATAGGTGAATATTATACCCTAAAAAAAGTTAAGGTCTTGTCTATTATTGGAACCTACCAAAGAAGAAATATAATAGGGCTTTTTTTGAGAAAAAACAATGTTTATCAAAAACCTGAGGTTATTTTAATTTGCTCCCCAAATGTTTATACACAGATTTATAGGGTTTAAAAAGGCCTTCGTAATGGTACCGATTCCAACTAGATCGGATACCAAATGACTGACTAACGCCGGATTATATATTCAAACTTTGGAGGTCTGTATTTCCGAAAATATGGACTAGCGCCCTTTTTTATCTTTTTTTGTAACAACTCGATTTTAGGGGCAATTGAGTAATTTTTTTCAATTTTTAGTGGGTGTATAGAATTTATTTTAAAATAAAAAAAAAAAATAAATTTTCCCGGAGGCCCATATTTCCTGAGTTCAGATGCATATGCAACATGTTCGGTTCGAGTAAAATTTCCGTAACGTCGAAATGAAAATAAATTTTTGAAAATCGTTAAATTTATATTTCACCTTGGCTCAGACAGGAGGTACAAATTCCCTCTGTACCTTAAGTCGATGTGTGGCAAAAACAGGAAAAATCGCGCGATTGTTTTAAAATAATTTTTGATATTTCGATGAAAACAGGTCCTCATATTATGTTGAAAGTTTAATAACAAAACTTTAACTATTTATATATCCCCGGTCTTTCAAGGGCTACTGAGCCGCATTATACCTTGAAAGAACGCTCTATTACCAGTGTGTAGAAAAAATGTAGCAACACTACGGTCTATTTTTGAAAAGTAATGATTTTAAAGAAAAAAGTGAGGTTATGAAATCATTTTTTTAAATTATTCCACAATGGGTTAATCAAAAGTAAAATATTTTTAACTGTATTTCTAGAGTTTAGAAATACCTTTCTAATGACATAAATTTCAACAAGGTGAGAGTAGTAGTTTCAGAGATATATCCGACTATACATTCAAGTTTTGCATGCCCATATCTCAAGAAGATCGTACAAAAAAATATATATATTTCACCTCAGCTTAGACATCTATATTGATGATAAAATTTTGATTCCATTCCAAGAAATGCTCCTGAACTAGAGTTAAGCCAAGTAAATATGTATGTTCCCTTATTTACTTACAAAGTTTGTGGCAGCTCAAGTGAATTCATCGTATCGCGTAACTATCTCCTTGCAAACGTTTGTTGTTGCTTCTCCTGCTCCCGGTCGTTCTTCTGCTGCCATTCTAAAGGCTATGGTGTACATTTTCACTTAATTTGATTATTAATTAAGTTTTATTTGCTTAAAATGATTTGCATTTAACAACCAAAACCAAACGTCATAACGCGAAACAGCTGACTTCGAAAATTCGCAAATCTCTCTCCCTAGTATTCTATTTCCGTCTGTTTAGAATAGGAGGATTTTATTCCCGGGATAAATTAATTCCAAGGGAATTATCTCCGGGGAGTATTTAGAATCGGGCTGATTATGTACTAGTTAGTTCCAACACGCCTAAAGCGATATGATAATTTAAATGGATCTTTAAGAAAAGATACTTTTGTAAAATCATCAACTTTTTTTAAGAAAAATTTTTGTTTTTATAGAGTATATTTTTAGGTCCTTTTTGTAATAATATGTGTAATATTCTCCCGAGAAGGTCCTTTTTTAAAAATAGGTATTTCTTTTATTAAAACCTAATATTTTTTTTAAAAAATGTACTATTTTTAAGAAGAAGTACTTTTTTTAAGAAAAAGCCATAGGAGTCTGAATTTTGTTTACAACGAGCACTATTACACGATGTATTTATCCCGGCAAGAAAATTCGTGAATTTTGCGTTCGTTCGGCAAGAGGTGTAGGGAAGAAGAGAGGAGGAAAAAGTGCCATGAAATGCCCTGACATTGTGTTTCGGGGAACTTTTTCTTTCAATTTCTCTTTGTGTAGTTTCCGATTTTGTCTTGATTGTGACATTTCATGATTATTACCATAGAATAATACATTATTACCATAGAATAATACTTATTCTCTCATCTGACGTTTCATTTCACACTCTTCATCGTAGGTTTGTGGAAATGAGAGAAATTAAATTTAAAATTACCTTACACCAGGTGGACTTACAAAATATGTTCACTTAACTTTTTCCCGTCGTTTTGGTGTAGAACTGAAAAATTTAAATGTATTTTGCACTGTTTTGTTGACTTTTTTTATTTTTTATACATTTCTATTGTATTTAACACAACTAGTTGCCACAAAAACACGAAATTCGGTTATTGTTCCTTTGTTGATCGCTGTATACTATTGCCACCATCTGGTATTATTGAACCCATATTTTCCACCTTCCAATGTTTACTTTCCATCATAGCTATGACGTTTAATTTATTGAGCGAATAAAAGCATCTATGGTATGTATTATTCTATGATTATTACTTTGGTGATAATTCAATAACACAGTGCAACACGAAAAAATATAACCATATACGGACACCACTACGTGATAAAAGACCAAAAAAAAGACCCCTGTCTCCAAGTTTTGCCCAAAGTCCTCCAGGTTTTTTTATGGGCCCCCAAAGAAGTGGGGCCTCGGTGTCATTTATGCAAAAAAGTGATCATTTCTCAAGCTCATATCTTGCAAACCGTTCGGAATTAAGATTTACTCTCTCAAGCAAAGTTGTAGCTCTTGTCATAAAGAACAAAAATTGTAAACATATATAATCAAAAAAAAAAAACTTCATCTTCAAGGTCAAAATCGCGAAAAACTTTCAAAATGAGCGAAAAATCGCCCAAAAAGCGTTTCTTTTATTTACCGCTTTTACGAACAAATTTACTTTATGAAAAATGCGCCAATTTTCTTTGGCCTGGTAGGGCTTACAGCGCTGATTAAAACCCGAATGTTTTTCTAAGGAGGCCGATCCAACTTCTTGGGATATAGGCCTTTATAGCTTGAGTATATAATCGCTTATATCTCACCCATTTCTTATCCGATCTGGTTGAGATGGGTATCATTGAGAAGACCTTTGAAAACGCTATAAATCTGTATATAAATATGTTAATTTTTATTAACTCATCGGGGCAAATTAGAAAAAAAAAATTTGTAACCTCACTTTTTTAATAAAAATGTGTTTTTTTCAAAAAACAGCCCTAGTAAACTTATTTCTTCCTAGACTCAGTAAAAGATAACACTTCAAGCTTTTTTTAAAGGTATAAGACTCCGCATTAACCCTTCTAAGATCGGGGATAGTGAGGGTTTTCTAACAAAAGTTCTTTCTGGGAGCAAAAATTTTGCTTATAAACAATTGAAGTGTAAGAAACTAAGCGATTTCTTAAGAAAAATTTTGATTTCCAAACCTTTAAACGTAAATAATTGTCAGTGAGGAGGCCGAGTGTGCGAGTGCACTGTACCTTCACTGATAGTAAGTGGATTCTAATAAAAATTCTCAAGCTGGTGGGTGAGTTCCCGTGCCCAAATTATCAAACAACTACCTGGAAACAAACATCTGCATTGAATTCACATAAAAACAACCCAAAATATACAAAATACCTGGAAACACATTGTAGCTCTTGTTATAAAGATGAAATTGTGAACATATAAAATCAAAAAAACTTCTATCAAAAAACTACCTCTAAGCAAACATCTGCATTGAATTCACAAGGGACGCAGCACACAATATAAAAGCGACACGACGCTCACATCGAGGCATTACACAGCGCGACGTCAACGAGGGCTCAGCGGTGAAAGTTATCAGTAATAGTATAACAATGAAACCTGCAACATGCCTTTTCACTTACGGGAGAAGGCTTTATAGTATCTCAATGTTGAAATAAAGAAAAAACAAATGATATTAATAAATTTTCGGGAAATTTTTCACTTTTATATATCTATATAAGGGCTACCTAAACGGTGTTAAGAATCATTCCTAGGAAGTTCATATGTTCTAGAAAGTTGTTTATTGAGATCTTAGGATCATTCTTGTAGTTGATTATTTCCTTGATTTTTGAACGGTTTGCTACCTAACCTATGGACCTGATCAGGGGAAAAAAGGTAAAAAAAAATTTAATTTTTTAAAGTTTTTTTTGCGATTTTGACTTGAAGATGAGTTTTTTTTTTGATTTTATATGTTAACAATTTTTGTTCTTTATGACAAGACTTACAACTTTGCCTCAGAGAGTAAATCAAAATACCGAACGGTTTGCAAGATATGAGCTTGAGAAAATAATCACTTTTTTGCAAAAATGACACCGAGGCACCACTTCTTTGGGGGCCCATAAAAAAAACCTGGAGGACTTTGGGCAAAACTGGGAGACAGTGGTCTTTTTTTGGTCTTTTATCACGTAGTGGTGTACGTATATGGTTATTTTGCCATGACTTAAAAAATTACACACTTTGTAATTCAACGTGTAATAGAATTACGTAGCAACTTTAAAAGAGAACTGAAAAATATGCCCGCCTTCGTGTAATGCAGCTTAAATAAGTACTTTTTTAAGAACAGTTCAAAAGGTTATTTTTAAGAAATGGGATTTGTTTTAGAATTGGGCGGGGTTTTCAAAAATAGGTAAATTTTTAAGTGTAGGTACTTATCTCAATTAAAGTTATTTGGTTTCACAAAAAAGGTAGTCTTTAAAGAAATCTTGGTTTTTAAAGCAAAGGTAATTTGTTGGAAGAAAATGTACTTTTTTAAGAAAAGGAACTTATTTAAAAAAAAATTTAAGAAAAGGTACTTTTTGTAAGATAAAGTACAGTACTTTTTTAAGTAAAGGTACTTCTTTAAGATAAGGTAAGGTTTAAGAACATAAATAGGTATTTTCTTTGAGAAAATTTACTTTTTTTTAAGAAGAGGCATTTATTTAAAAGTATTTTCCCTTTTCCAAGAATTCAAAATGACTTTTTTCTTTTTAAATTTTAGTTTTCAACTATTTTCTGATTTTCTATGTTATGAAAACGTTCATAGTTATGAAAAACTATGTAACAATTTCTTTCACTACATTGTGAGATAGAAGAGAGCAACTCACCCACTCACCCGATGGCCGACCACTGATCCTGCTAGATGCAATTCCATCTCATTGAGTATCTATGAGTTAGTCACTCCATATCCGACAATTTTGTTTGGATAGTGTTGTTATTTAGATCAAATTGGCCTCATTAGACATAAAACTTTATCGCTGATTGCAGAAACCACACGAGTCATTATTTCTCTCACTGAGTGTAGAAACTAATTTTAAATTTACTGTTGGCCTCTTGATAAATTTTTGTAAAGTAGGTTAACTGCCTACATAAAATCGTTCAAAATAGTCGTAATTGTACTTGAGTAGTTGAAAACTCTTACGGATTCAATAAAAATATCATCGATTCAATGAAAAAAATTGCACTGAAACTGTTAAAACCTATAATTTATATAAAATCAACCCAAGTAGTTGGAATTACATTTGAGTATTTAACACAAAAATTATAACATATAAAACGAAATAACGTTATCATTAATTTGTTTGTTGTTTTGATCTGGTATTCTATCTGGTATTATTGAAGCTATTCTTTTCGACATCCAACGTTCACATCACACCGGACCAAATGTCATAAATTTGATGAGAGAAATGTTGAGTCTAGTCTATATAACGAATTTATTTCCAAAACACTGCCATTTCGTTAAATTTTCAGTATGTTTTGCTCTCCATATAACGAAATTCCTTATAGCGAATATTTCTATACTAGGATTTTTTTGTATACCCGCAACTCGCATTTTCATGCGTTTTCGAACTCCTTATAACGAATTATTTTGATTTTTCTTTCTTACCAAAACAAACGTAAAAAAACCCCGAATTATTAATGTAACGGTTATAATCGGTAAACAAAGTGGCATCACTAGTAATGTTAGCATCAGTTCTCAGTTTGCAGTTGACGTAGAGGCTGATGGCAAGCAAAATGTCGAAACATAATTGCATTTCATTGAAGCAAAAGCTTTTGATAATTAGTGAAGTTGAAAATGGCGAAAAGAAGAAAAAAGAAATTGCAGTGCAGTTGGGAATTCCTCCCAACAGTCTACCAACAATTTTGAAAAACAAAGCGGAGCTTTTAAAACAGGCAGACGCTGAAAATGTAAGCTTTAGACGCAAAAGGATTCGCAACTGTCTTTACGAAGATATTGATGAGGCCATGCTGAAATGGACAATAGCTACACGCCAAAGAAATCTTCCTCTATCCGGACCGCTTATCAGAGAGAAAGCCAAAGAATTCGCTGAAGCATTGGGACACTTAGAGTTTGAGGCGAGTGTAGGATGGTTGGATAAGCTCAAAAAGCGGCACGGTGTTGTTTAAAAAACATTATGTGGCGAAAGTGCTGACGCGAATATACACGTTCGTGATCTTTAATGCCGATGAGACTGGTGTATTCTTCAAGTGCTTACCACATAAAACACTTGCTTTTAAAAAGTGAAAAATGCTTTGGTGGAAAACAAGCAAAGATAGAATAACTGTCATGATGGCTTGCAATATGACAGGCGTGCTTGGAGAAGCTTAAATTACTTGTAATAGGAAAGCCAAAAAATCCGCGATGCTTCAAGGGAATTAAATCGCTAGATGTTGACTATGAATTCAATAAAAGGGCATGGATGACCAGCCAAATTTACTTAAAATGGCTTATGAAACTGGACAAAAAGTTCAGTTCTCAAAATAGAAAAATTTTGCTTTTCGTTGATAACTGCACCGCGCATTCCAAGAACGTTAAACATAAATTAAAGAATATAGAGCTGGCATATTTTCCTCCCAACATGACCTCATTATTACAGCCAATGGACCAGGGTATTATCCACAATTTAAAACAGCACTACAGGAAACAAATTTTAATGAGCGTTTTAACGCAAATGGAGGAAAATAAGCCTCTTATGTCAGTAAATTTACTAGATGCCATTAAAAATTTAAACAAAGTATGAAATGTGCATGTAAAAGCTGCAATAATTGTGAACTGTTTCCGAAAGTCCGGTTTTTGCAAGGATGGCATGCAGACTCAGATAAATTTATGGGATGAAGAAGACTAGCCATATCCGAACTGCGTGCTTTGTGGTCGTCCTACAGCGCAGTAGAGAATATCGGAGCATCATTTGATGATTACGTGAATGTTGATAATGGTGCATGCACCATGGACACTCCTTCCGACGAAGATATTCTGCAAAGTTCCGGATAAGATATAAGACCTTTAAAATTATTGCCAAAAATGTTTCTGAATTTTATTTTTTTACTTCCAGATTCAGATGAGGATGAACAAGTTTTTTTCTGCAATAGTCAAAGAGGTGCCCACATTTCAGCAATCTTCATCAGCAGTTGAAGTAATGCGCACCTTTGTGGAGACAAGAAAAAAACGTGCCAGAAAATGATTTTGCTTCTCTCAACGTACTTGAAGTTTTTATTGTGGAGGAAAAATGGAAAAATCAAACGCAAACAAAAATTACTAATTATTAAAAAAAAAACTCAACATAAAAACATTATATTATAAAATAAATTATATTATAATATAAAATATTACATGTATTACAAATGGAAGAATCAATTACAAATAAATATTACTAATTATTTTATATAAAACTCAAAATAAAAACAAAATTTTTTCAAGCAATTCTATATTACGAATTTTCTATATAACGAAGTTTTTTTTGATCCCCTTGAGATTCGCTATATGGAAGTTCAACTTACCATAAATTGCGGTGAAGTGACACTTTGAAACACAATCGTTGAATCTGACACCACTATTGACGCCCTAACAAACACATTCAAAAACTTGTGGAAACTTGTCGGGAAGAACTATTATTGTGGATGACACAAACATACATATGATAGTTTTAAATTATATGGTTACAAACAGATTTCGGATTTACGCTCCCATATGTAACCGATACACATCACCGTGGGGAATGGGTAATGAACGTTTACTCTTTATGGGAAAATAATGGGTAGCTCCCACGATGATGGGAAATTACCCTGTACGATTATTCATTACACATGGAAAATGGGTAAGCGGCCTTTACTCATTACCCACGGCGATAGGTAATGGGTTATCTAGGATAACCCAACCACATTTTTGATCGAAAATATTTAAAATTTCCAAAAAAATGTCTATATCTCGAAAACGGAGCGGCCAATCGAAAAAGTAAACAAGTTTTTGGAGATTTCTAAGGGTTTTTCATATAGTGGTTCAACTCGTACGGAATATTTGTTTTTCAAAACAAAATAAGAAAGTCGCTAAAATAAAAAGTGCATATATCTCAGAAACGGTGCGTCCAATCGCAAAAATAATAATTTTGTTACATCCATGGGAGGCTTTAACCGATGAATATCTTTAATAAGGAATATCTTTAATATCATCACTTAATTAAAAAAAAATTGATAACACATACATATGTGTGTTTTAGCAATTTTTTTATTTGAAAAATGTGGGTTTCACGGCTTATAAGTGATTTCGTATGAATGTCATCCATTGGTTGTAGCCTTCTATGGAGGTAAAACATTTATTATTTTTTTGTTTGGACGCACCGTTTCCGAGTTATACCTCTTTATTTATTTTAGCGATTTTGATATTATGGCGATTTTTATTGGTTATTGGTTATATTTCGATTGAACGCTCCATTTCCGAAATATAGACGTAATGGCGTTTTAGCCATTTTTGTTCGAAAAATTGTTGTTTTAGCGAGTTGTGTCGAAAATGCATTCATTTCTTAAGACATCCATTGGTTACAGCCACCTATGTGTTTTTTATTATTTTTGCGATTGTACGCACTGTTTCCGAGTTATAGCCTTTTTTAATATTTTTAGTGATTTTCTTAAGTATTTTGATGAGTTAAAAAAATCCTACGAATTGGACCACTTTATGGAAAACCCTTAGAAATTCCCAAAAATTAGTTATTTGTTCGATTCGACGCTTCGTTTCCGAGATACATATATAAATTTTTTCTAATTTTTTAAAATTTTCGATCAAAAATTCGAAATACGAACCCTTGTTATAAATAATAATAATTTTGTTTATATTTAAATAACAAATACACAATTTTAATAAAAAATCAATTTTGTTAGTTTTTTTTCTATAAAATTCATAATGGGTTAAAGCATCATCAAATGGTCGCGACAGCCATCAAATTCAAGTAATTAGTTTTATTTGGTACAACCGAATTAGTTTTTAAATTTTTCGTTTCGGGTTGAATTTTATGTTTCGGGATTTGGCAACCCGATTATTTTTTACAACTCTCGACGTGGGTTAACTCAGCAACAGTGCATGGATGAACTTAATTAAATTTTTGGCGATGAAGCTCCATCAAGGACCAGTGTTTGTCGATGGTATGGTGAATTCAATCGTGGTCGTAGTTCTCTCCAAGACGAATTTCGTGAAGGTCGTCCAAAATCAGCTGTTGTTCCGAAAACTATTGATGCTGTGCGCGAACTGAATTTGCAAGATCGTCATGTGACCCATCGTGAGATTGAGACAACCTTATGGTGTGAACAGAATTGGTGCGTACTGCGTATTTTACGCAGCGTAAATACGTCGCCAAAAATAGAACACATTTGTGTATATGGAAATGAGCAGAATCACGACGGCGTCGTAAAATACGCAAGTACGCAGCAGCTGAAAATAGATTTATTTCTATTTCATACGCCTGCGTACGGCGTACAAAACAGTACCGAGTGACCATATTGTTTTAATATTTTAAGTATTTCAGTAATTAAAGTTACTTTTTACTTAAGAAATTGTTTATTTTTACTTATTAACATTTAAAATAATAATATATAAATAAAATTAAGTACAAAAAAGCTTTTTAGTTGAGTTTTTGTTTATGTTTCATTTGTGAAGTACTTTTTTTTACATATGGTCACCTTATCAGTTGTTGACAAAAAGAAAACTTGTAATTATAAATTATTTCAGTGAGAATATAGCGCAAGTTATGAAGTGAAAATGGATCTCAACGCCATAATTTTAGAAAATGTGATGCAGCACGACTGCTTGTTTAATCTTGGATCAAAAGAATAGAAGAAAGCATTCACAAATAGTAAACAACTTTATCAGCTGTGTTTAGTTTTACGTCGTACGTTACGGCGTTATTGTGTTTCATACGACGTATTTGCACTGCGTTTTCTTGACCTGCGTAAATTTACGCTGCGTAAAATACGCAGTACGCACCAATTCTGTTCATAGCATTAGGCATTAGTGGGACCAGCATACATTCAATATTGCATAAACATTTGACTGTCAAAAAAATGTGTTCGCTTTGGATCCCACACAATTTGTCAATCGCTCAAAAAAGGCTCGTGTCGATTGGTTGAAAGAAATGCTCCAAAAATGCGATCGCTGTGCTTCGAAACACGTCTATGACATCGTGACAGGTAATGAATCCTGGATTTACGCGTATGAGCCCGAAAGTAAACAGCAGTGAACTGTATGGGTGTTTCAAGATGAGCCAAATCCAACAAAAGTTGTTCGCGCCCGAAGCACTTCCAAGCAAATGGTCGCCTGATTTTTCGGAAAAACCGGACATGACGCAACCGTACCACTAGAACAAAGCAGAACAGCGAATTCTTAGTGGTACACAACCATTTGTTTCCAAGAAATCAGGAAAACCAACCGCCAAAGACGGATCACTCTTCACCACGACAATGCGAGCTCTCAAACATCGGCTGAAACAACTGCATTTTTGGGCACCCAATACATCGATTTGATGGGTCATCCGCCGTTTAGTCCTGACTTGGCACCGAATGAGTTCTTTTTATTCCCGTACGTAAAAAACAACGTACGTCAACGTTTTTCGACACCTGAAGAAGCGGTTGCTGCATTCAGAATGCATGTTTTGGAGATACCTCAATCAGAGTGGGCAAAAGTGTTTGGACAATTGGTTCAAACGCATGTAAAAGTGTATAAACCTTCAGGGGGAATATTTTGAAAAACAATACGGCTTTTCAGCGGCTTCGAACAATTTTTATTTGACAATTTTTATTTGTTATTGGCTTGGCACTCGATAGTGTCGCCGTCACTACGCGAGGTGTCCGTGTCTCATGCAGCCGCGCACACTACCATCACATCACCGACGGCTGTCTTCACATACTATACATGTGATATTTTACAATGGCTGTTTTCGTCACAAGAATGCATTTATTCGTCCGCTCAATATCTTAAATCAGCCAACGTATAAAATCGTCGAATCTATGAAATGGTTCATTGTATCAAAGTAAACATAGTAATGAACATGTTTCATTCCTGCGTTTTTCTTTCACTGTAGTCATCTTTAAATTGGCCAGCGCTAATGAGAGGATATTTTGGAAGCATTTCAAATATTTATTAGATTTAGCTTTTTTGTGTTTGTTTACACAAATTCGTAATCAAATTACAGTAAAACGAACAAACTTCTGCTTTCTATTTAAGTTGGAATCAAAAGTTAAATCGAACAAAAAACAACTTTTTTACTTTTTTCTTTTTTTTTTCAATCCAATTCCAAGAATTCTTCTTTCTTTTCCTGCAAAATTTTTTTCCAATGTAAATAAACTGAATGTGAATATCAATCAAATATACGCTGGTGCAAACCCCTTCATTGTCCTTTTACTACTTAGTGGCCAGCACAAGATACGAGTCCTTATAAATCATCAACATCCATTCCCACCGCCCCAAAAGGAACCTGAATAAAGAAACCCCAACACAAGTGTTGAGAAAATTGAATTGATTTGTTTGGCAGGGAATGGATTGGATTGGAATACATTATGCATTTCCATTTCCGCCCTTACTCCTGCCGCCATTAATTTTATTAGATTTTATCTCCGAAAATATTTGCAAATCTTCACAGGGAATCATTTTAGTCATTCATTTCTATTCCAATCTCGACCCTACTCTAGTTGTTTTTGCTTTTACAACTGATTTGTATTTTCAGACGCAAAGACAGCAGCGCCCTGCAACGCTCCGCCAGCATTGACTCATTCGCCGAAATCGTTTGGAGTGACTCGCCGCGGCCATCCCTGGATATACCGCGACCGATGGTGGCACCATTCAGCAAACGCCCCTCGGCGAGTAGTTTGCTCAGCAATTGCAGTACTACGTCACAAAGTGCCCAATTTAATGTCAATGAATTGTGCGTAAGTGGCGTGGGCATCATCGGACCCGGTAGCAGTGGCGCCAGTGGAATGGTGGGCATCACGACAAGTGGCAATAGCCGTCGTGAGAGTCTCTTAAGTCCGTCGTCGACACGCCGTAATAAGCTGACAAGAATTATAAACGGTGAGTACTACTATTCTATAAACGAAAAAAGCTTTACTCTGTACTACAAATCAATTGGCATAGATCTATCTATATGGCCATGGAAGAACAGTGTGAGGCAAAAGTATTGAAACACATTTTGACTGTAGTTTCCTTTTGACAACAGATAAATTATAGCCAAAACGTTAAAAGCAGAAGTTAGGGTGGCATCAATCAAACCAGTTGTAATTTTAATTGTGCTGATGAAAGCTGACATCGATTCAACGAAAAATAAAAACGAAATAAAAACAAATTTCACCGCAAATGCAAAAAGAAAAAATGTACATCAATTGGCATAGATCTATCTATATGGCCATGGAAGAACAGTGTGAGGCAAAAGTATTGAAACACATTTTGACTGTAGTTTCCTTTTGACAACAGATAAATTATAGCCAAAACGTTAAAACCAGAAGTTAGGGTGGCATCAATCAAACCAGTTGTAATTTTAATTGTGCTGATGAAAGCTGACATCGATTCAACGAAAAATAAAAACGAAATAAAAACAAATTTCACCGCAAATGCAAAAAGAAAAAATGTACATCTAATGAATCAAACTGGTAGCAATTGCATTTGGGTTGATGAAAACTTTCATCGGTTTAACGGAAAACGTCATCGATTCAGTGGAAATAAATTACACCGAAAACAAAAAATTTACATAAAATCAACTACAATAGTTATAATTGAGTTGATGAAGAAGGCCTTCAATTCAATTAAAAATGTCATCGATTCGATGGAAAGAAATTACACCGAAAACGCTAAAACCAAAAATGTCCATAAAACCAATCAAAATAGTTGCAATTGCGTTGATGAAAACTGTCATCGATTCATTGAAAATTAATTACACCGATACTGCGAAAAACAAACATTTACATAAAATCAATCACAATAGCTGCAATTACATTTAAATTGATGAAATCTGTCACCGATTTAATGCAAAATGTAGTCGATTCAATTAAATTAAATTACAGCAATACCCCTATAACCAAACACATAAATAAAATCAATCAAAATTGTTACGGATTCAACGAAAAATTTCAGCAATTCAATGAAAATATATTATACCGCAAATCCGAAAAGCTACAATGTACATAAAATCAATTAAACTAGTAATACTGACATCGATTCAACGAAAAATATCATCGATGCAATAGAAATATATTACACCGATTCAATGGCAATAAATTACGCCAATCACATTAGTTTCATTTGAGTTTAAGAAAACTGTCATTGATGCAACGAAAATAAATTACGCCAAATCTGCTAAAATCAAACATTCACTTAAGATCAATAAATATGAAGTTTTGTATGAAGTCTGTCCCCGATTTAATGAAAAATGTCGTCGATTCAATTAAAACAAATTACACCCATACCCCTAAAACCAAAAATGTATATAAAATTAATGTCAAGTGTCACCGATTCAACGAAAAATTTCATCGATTTAATGAAAATAAATCACACTAAATTGCTTTAAGCAAAAACTTACATAAAACCAATCAACATAATTGCAATTGAATTGATGAAAACTGTTATAGATTCAATGAAAATTAATTACACCAACACTGCGAAAATCACAAATTTACATAAAATTCATCAAAATAGTTGTAACTTTAATTGAGTAGTTGGAAAAATTTTCCGATTCAGTGAAAAATATCATCGATTCAATCAAAATAAATTGCATCGAAACTGTTAAAATCTAAAATTTATATAAAATCTATCCAATTAGTTGAATTACATTTGTGTTGATGACAACTGTTACCGATTCAATGTAAATAAATTACTCTGTAACTGATAAACATTTACATAGAATGAATCAAAATAGTTCCAATTGCGTTTGAGTTGATGAAAATTGTCATCGATTCAATGTTAAGCGTCATCGATTCAATAAAAATAAATGACACCGTACCGTTAAATGCAAACATTGCCATAAATTCAATTAGAATATTTGGAATTGCATTTGAGTTGCTGAAAACTCTTCCCCATTCAATGAAAAATGTCATCGATTCAATGTAAAATGCCATTTCACCAAAACTGTTAAAAGCTAAAATTTACATAAAATCAATCCAAGTAGTTGGAATTGCAGTTGAAGTGATGTAAGTTATTACCGCTTCAATGAAAAATGTCATCATTTAAATGAATTTAAATTACAATGAAATTGCTAGGCAATCGAAATAGTTGAAATACCATCGAGTTGATGAAATTTGGCATCAATTCAATGAAAAATGTCATCGATAGCAAAATTTTTCAAAAAATCAATCAAAGTAGTCTCAACTGAATTTGAGTTAACGATTCAGCGAAAGATGTAATCGATTCAATGGAAATAAATTGCACCGAACCTGTTAAAACCTAAAATTTGCATTAAATCAATCCAAGTATTTGAAATTTTAATTTCTAGTTGATGAAAACTGTTGCCGCTTGAATGAAAAATTTCATCAAATCAATGACAATAAATTACAATTAAACTGCTAACTGCAATGGAAATAGTTTAAATAGCGTTTGAGTTGATGAAATAAATTCATGAAAATTGTCATCGATTCAGTACAAAATGTCGTCGATTAAATGGAAATAAATTTCCCCTTAACTGCCAAAAGAAAAAATTTACATAAAACCCATCAAAATGGTTGCAAATGAGTTGATGAAAAGTGTCATCGATTCAATGAAAATTATTTACACCGACACACAGTGGCCAATTTGGCTTCGCTAGCGGCATTTTATTCATAGCTTCCACAGGAAACAAGATATATTCAAAAAATATTCCCAAGTCAGAAAAAAATCTAACAATTTTAGGAGAAAAAATAAAATTTTTTTAAAAAATTTGATACAAAAATGTGATGCCAAAAACAATTGTTTTCGTACGAAATAACTTTGGCGTAACAACCCTGTAATTGATTTGGCATACGAAATTTTCACAAAGTGCTGAGTAACAATCAAATGAAAATTGAGGGCAATTTTGGGGTAATAAAATTTTCGAAATTTCTTATACACGTACTTCTTATGGCAACGGAAATTTCATAAAATTGAATAACGGGCTTATCGTACTCCGGAAAATTGCACTTCTAACTTCGCTTCGGCTAGGATAGGGGCAGTCCATGCCATCATCTGTATGTGCTCACTACCCTATATTGTGAAATCCCCTGGGATCATTAAAGCATACAAGTGATCTCTCCATTTTCCTAACATACTCTGTATATCTGAGACAAGATACCTGTGTTACCTCTACAAACGGCAGCACTGATCCATTTCCGTTGGTTTGGATTTGTACTTTTCGGTAGAATTTACGGGTCTCATTCTTCCTTCTGTAAAATTCAATTTGCTCACTCTAGCGCATTCTCCACAACCCTTTTCCTAAACATAGGGGTTTCCTCTCTCCTCTTCACCTTCTAACGCTCTATAGCAGCTCGCGTTGCAACTGACTGAAGCATTGCCATTCATGCAGCGTTCTTTTCATAACTTGACATGCGACACTCTTCATCGTACCATGGGTTTGTCTTTAAGCGGTTTTTCATAACCAAGGATGGTCTCTGCAGCAGTTTTAATAGGGTGGTAAATGTACTTCCACTGCGCTTCAGAATTATAAGGCCGAGGTGCGTTCTGTACCAGTATCTGAGTGTGCTTTTCATGCATGGGACGTGACTGTTTCTGGTAATTGCAGCTTTCAATAAGTCTGGTTTCGTACTACAGCTTAAGCTTGTGTGAACCTTTTCGGCAACCAGGTAGTGCTTCGAATCGATAGAACATTTGAATCGATTAGAGATTAGTTCTTGTGCTGCATTCGTGAAGTGTTAAGTGAAATATAAAAGTGAATAAAAACCGCAAGCCAAAAACTTTTCTGAACCCAGGTGAAAAAAGGGACGAAGGAAGGCGAGGGTGCTCTACATCTTTTACGAGGCAAACTTCCCAAAGTTGCCTGCTCCAGAGCCGGAAGAAGACGCTCTTTCACAGCGAATTGAGAGTAACGAAGCTGAGATGCGTGCGCTAGGCTTCAGGGATGCAATTCCCCCGGATGAGGGGGAAACATCGAAGAAACGAAAGACAGAGGATGATGACATGAACGAGATAAACCAATTGCGGGACGAGAATCAAAAAATTACGGCCAATTTCGAGATGACCGTCACCACGATAAGAAATCTGCGGGAGACGATCAAGGACCTCCAGCTGAGCAACAATCAAATAGCCGAAGATGAAGAATCTATGGATGATGAGCCGACTTTCAAGAAGTTTTGCGTGAGAAAGAAGCTATTGAACAATACGAGATGGAAGTTGGGTCCCGTGCAACGCCGGCACGGAAGATGGCGAAAACAACAGCAAAGATGAAGAAGGATGGCCCCAAGAAGACAAAAGGCGCCAACTACGATGCGGCTAAACAAGCCAGAAGAAACAGAAATAGAAATAAGAGTATTCCAGATTTATATCTATATAGTTCAAATGTTCGTGCTGTATCATCAAAAATCAAAGATGTTTTATGGCGGGTTATGGCGTACTATATGTACACGCCGAAGTCACAGCCTCCGTTCGCTGTGGTGGTAGTAGGGCTATCTGACTCCTATGAGGAGCAGGATTTGAGGGTGTACCTCACAGGGATGAAATTAAATCTTCAGGTGGTGAGGTTAACCAAGCTGGGTGGGGACAAGTGGCTTCTCCACTTACCGAGAGAATCGGACATTACAGCCTTCTATGCTGTAAAGTACATCTTGCATTGCAAGGTCCTAATCCGAAAGGATATTAGGACAGGGGTTTCGCAATGTCGAAATTGCCAACGCTATGGGCACATAGTGCTAAACTGCGGCATGCCCCACCGCAGCTGCAAATGCGCCGGGTCCCACGGCCCGGGCAAATGCACCATTTCTGCCAAATCTGACGGAATGACTATCGGTCCTGATCCGGTCACTGGGGTGCCAGTTCTTCGGCCGGATCACGTGGTCAGATGCGCGAATTGTTTAACCGACGGGCACACGGCTAGCGTCAGGGAATGTCCTTTGCGTTTGAAGTTACTTCGCGAGAAGGCTGAAGCCAGGAAGCGACAGTCGTTCCTGGAATCAGTTTCTCTTGCGATAGTGGTGGAATGCGTAGCGGCGTCTCCTACGCTGCTGCGGCTCGCGGTTCCTCTCGCCCTACGGCGACTGCGCCGTACCACGCGAATTTCGATGCAACAGCACCCGGAGAGGTGACGTTGCAGAGCGCAATGGCCCAATTTGGGACCATTGATGCCGTCGGATGTTCGGCATGCACTTCACGTCCTACCGCAACAAGCTTGGTCCATTTATGCGCGATTACGCAAATCTGGAGAACGACAATTTGAAATCCCAGGCTATCTTGGGACATTTAATGGCCTTTGGGCCAATGTAAATACTTTGTAGTTAGTTATAGGTTAGTTTTAAGTTATTTTTTTTTACGAATTTGTGCCATTTTTTAATAGTTCCTTTTTCTGGTATCTTAGTTTAGCATAAGTTGAATATATTTTCGGAGTACCGGCTTCGCCGGGCTTATGGCAAATAGCCAAGAAAAGAAGTATTTAATGTTCAAAAAAATGTTTAATGACGAAGAATTTTGAATGTAAATATTTTTAATCTTTATTTTGGATTTTATATTTTTTTAATTAATATGGAACAATAATCATGAAATTGAAATTCGAATCGATATTAGCTCCTCGAGTCACACGTATGTACGTCACTACGTAGAGTGCGTACGACACTAGTAGAGTGCCTTCCATCAATTACCAGCTGATTCGCCTGGTTCTTCGTCTGTTGATCACGCGATATCCAAGTAGCCTTGTTGGCATCTCGTACTACTGACAGCCATGTTTTTCGCCGTGGAATAATCTAAGTTTCATTCCGTTATCGGAAGAGACGGCGTTGTAGACTGAATTTACTGATGTTTTGACATTTTCCCTGCCGACTTTAGCATTAAAATCACCTACAAGATTTTTAATGTCATGACCAGGGCAGCGGTCGTACTTTCTCATACAACATGCCCTGGGTGTCATCGTCGTTTTATTCCTTCGGGGCAGGTATGTACACAAAATAGCGAGGTGTTGACGTATTTCACTTTTATGCTGTACTTATGTCAGTCCATTTGCTGCACTGAAAGAAAAACATTCACAGCATTAATGAATTCTTACATTTCATCAATGAAAAGTGTCAATGTCGGGCTTCATTAATGCTATGAACAATGTTACATTAAACGAAAAATGTTTCATAGATCTGAGATTAATGTAAACTTTCTAACCGGAATGGAACATTATCATTGTATTAAAGAAAATGTTACATTGATATAAACCGTTTCATTGATGTAATGAAATATTGTCATTGATGTTATGATGATGCTATGAACATGTTTCATTAATGCTATGAGCATGTTTCATTAATGTAATGAACATGATTCATTGATGGTATGAACATGTTTCATTGAAGGTCTGAATATGTTTCATTGATTGTATGCACATATTTCATTGATGGTATAGCACGTTTCATTAATGGTATGAACAAGTTTCATAGTTGGTATGAATAGGTTTCATTGATAGTATAAACAGGTTTCATTGATGGTATGAACCGGCTTCATTCATGGTATGAATATGTTTCATTGATGGTATAAGACAGTTTCCATAACTAAATGCAATTTCAACTTTTGCCACACTATCATGTAAATTATTTGGAAAAAATGCACCCCGCGCCATTTAAAAAAAATTAAAATCGAGCAAAATATGGGGTCCATTGGGTCCAAAAATGGTCAGAAAAGAATGTTGGGGGGGGGGGGGGGGGTAAAACACACGATTATAAGCAAAAAATGTTAAATGGAAAAGTTAGAGGGAATCCCTATTTTATGAGTTATGGGTCTCCAAAGTTCGGGCTTTTTGTGGCACGATTTTTCCGACGATTATTAGGTTTTCTGGGACGGGGCCAGGGAGAGGAATATCTCAGTTTCAAATTTTGGATTTCGGAATTTTTTGATTTTTGGAAATTTTTTGGACCTGTTGGTTCCAATAGGTCCGGCCGACAAAAAAATTTGGGTTTTTGAAATCCCCTTATTTTGCTCGATTTTCGTTTTTTTTAAATTGCGCGGAATTCTGCATTTCAGCCTTTTATTTTTTTATTTTTTAATCCTTAACTCATACTGACACTCATATATTGTGTCACAGCTACTGTACATAAATAATACATAAATACATACATTTATACAAATCGTACCTACATATGTACAAATTATCCTTTAACCAAATTAATGAATCGTTCAAAATTAATGAAATGGTACATTATATTAAAGAAAGATGTTTCATTATTGCTTTTTTAGAAAAAATATTTTAAAATTCAATAAAATGAGTGTAATGTAAAGAATGGCCTATTTAATTGGTTCTACTTTACAATGTCGATAAAATGTCTGCAATTTTTCTCTACAGTTTCCCATATTTACATGAAAAACATATTTCATTCCATCAATGTAAAAGGTTTCTTAGAATTAATGACGGTCCACAAATTCAAAAAATGCAGCAATGAAGGAGTTCACTGAAGTAATGTAACATTTCATAGCATCAAAGAAACTTTTCATTGCATCAATGTAAATCCATTAATGTAACCCATTCATTGATGCTATGAAGTGCTTTTCTTTCAGTGTGTAATAGCCGACCATTTGCCTGTTAGCATTTTGTTTGCTATTGAAAGCTAACTTTATTTTTGGAGTCTACTCATAACCCATGAGCTAAGACATCAGCTCACTTAGCATGACATGAGTTTTCTGTTTAGAAACCATACTCAGCCTCAGTGTAAATTGCTTATTTCCAAATTTATTCAGCCTAAGCTGAGAAGGGTTTTAAGTTTACACAAAGATAACGCTTGTGTATCATTAATATTCCATCACACTGTTGGATCCGTTCATTGCCTGCAAAAGAATTTATGGGTCACAAATATAAAGAAAAAAACGCAAACAGTAAAAAACTTCCACACACAATATGCCATAATCGAAGTGAGTGAACTGCAAGGAAAGTTGTCGAAGAAAGTTTGGGAAGCATGACCACAGGGTTTGAAACGCCTAAGAGTTAAAGAGGATTGCGGTGGTATCCTGCCCAAGCTGAGGTGGCGGTGGCGTTGAGTGCAACATAAAAGGATGATGATGATACTCGTACTGAGGTTAGCACTCGCATGGCATAATAAAAATATTTATGATGTGGACTGGATTCAACATGAATAATTCAATTCACTTTAACTTAATATAAGTTTTAAATATTGATACAATAACTTTGGTTATGATGACGATAAATAAAAAAACAACATACTTTCAAGGAAGTTGTGTTTGACTTTATTACAAAATCATTTTCGAATTCGAATCCACAGCCTTACACACAGAGAAGAGATTCGTTGCGACAACTATATTTACACTGAACTAAAATTTGGCGGTTCCTTGGACTATATCACAATATTCAGTTGTGATTACCAATAATTGTGTTCTTTATCCCCAAATGTTGTGCATATCAATTGATTTGTAATTCAGTTTTTGGTTGCAAGAACTGAAATATTTAGTTGAATCCACAGCAACAATAAGTAAATGTGATCTGTCGATCGAGATGTAGTTGTAGCAATCACCTTGTATTGTAGTGGTGAATATTCTATTAGTTGGATGAACGGAAAATTTAAAAACTAATTCGGTTGTACCAAATAATATATTGGTATGTTCACCTAAAGTAATAATTTGAATTTGATGGCTATCACAACCATTTGGTGATGCTTTAACCCATTATGAATTTTATAGAAAAAAGTAGAAAAAAAATTTTTTTATAAAATTGTGTATTTTACATTTTAATATAAACAAAATTATTATTATTTATAACCAGGGTTTGTATTTCGTGCCCATTTTTGATCGAAAATATAACAACAATTGTTTGAATGCGTTTGTGAAGGCGTCAATACGGGCGTCATATTCAACGATTATGTTTAAAAGTCTCACTTCACCTCAATTTATGATAATATGCATTCTTCCGCTGGCTGATATCTATAAGTATACACTTTATTGTTTTTCACAACTTTGTTCATCAGTTTCTGTTTAAAATATTAGTTTTTCTATAAAGTCCTCCTGTAATAAAGGGTTTTTCAACAGAGACGCTACAAAAGTAAATCGATAGGGACAGCAAACGACGCCATATTTTTTCCCGTTCTTTTAACATTTCTCTTCAGTAAGGTTTGCCATTTCATCATGGATAGATAGACGAGCCAACAACGAGTCGAAATTATTAAAATTTACTATCGAAATTTGGAGTCAGTGGCCTCAACTTTAAGAGCGCTACGTCCAATTTATGGTCGTCATAATCGTCCTACCAGATCAACAATTGAGCATCTAGTGTAAAAATTTGAATCCACAGGTACAGTACAAAATGTACCCGTTCCAGTGAGATAAAGAAGTGCCCGTAGTGTCGAGAATATTGCTGCCGCTGAGGTTTCAGTTCAAGAAAGCCCAAATGTGTCTCTCACACGTCGTTCTCAAGCGTTGGGCATCTCTGTGACGTCGTTGTGGCGAAGTTTGCGAAAAGATCTTGGCCTACATCCTTACAAGATCAAATTGACGCAAGAACTGAAGCCGCTTGACCACCATAACCGTCGTATGTTCGTGAATTGGGCTGAGCAACAACTTGAAAATGATTCGGATTTTCATCGGAAAATCATCTTCAGCGATGAGGCTCATTTCTGGCTGAATGGCTTCGTCAATAAGCAAAATATGCGTTATTGGTCAGACAGCAATCCACACGTAATCCATGAGTCATCATTGCATCCCGAAACAAATACGGTTTGGTGCGGTTTATGGGCCGGCGGCGTCATTGGGCCGTACTTCTTCCGTGATGATCAAGACCGGCACATTACTGTGAATGCGCATCGCTACCGTTCAATGATAACCGAATATTTTTGGCCCCAATTGGATAATATTAACTTGGAGGACATGTCGTTCCAACAGGACGGCGCCACAAGCCACATAGCGAATGCCACAATCAATTTATTGGAAACCAAGTTTGGTGAACGTGTTATCTCACGAAATGGCCCAGTCGATTGGCCGCCTCGGTCGTGCGATTTGACGCCGTTAGATTATTTCCTGTGGGGCTACGACAAGTCTACGGTCTATGCCAACAAGCCAGCGACGATTGATGAACTTCGTACGAATATCGAACGTGAAATTGCAGCAGTATCGGCCGATTTATGCTTGAAAACCGTCGAAAATTGGGTTCAGCGTCTGGACTTCTGCAAGCGTGCCCGTGGTGGCCATGCAAAAGAAATCGGGTTCCATACATAATGGCATCGAACGTACTTTCACAGGAATAAAGAATTTCATTGGTATCTAAAACCGGTTTTGTTTTGTTTAAAAAACTTTTGTAGCGCTCTTATTGAAAACCCGTTATTTAAATATAAGTTGTTTCACTTTAACAACAAAGCCTCTTGTGAAAAAACGAATACATAACTTTTTAACAAGTGTTTTTGTGACAGAAACTAAATTATGATTACAGTAACTAATATTTGAACTTGAATTCTAATACAGTAGTTTTGACTTAACTGCCACACCGTGTTTTGCGCGCATTTTGTGGCAGGTAAGTCAAAATGGCACTTAAGTTAAATTTTGTAACGGCCAAAAATTGGTAGTTATGTGATTCGTTTACCTGCCACAGAAGTGGCCCATAAGTGCGATTCACACTATTCCCTATTTTGACAACCAAAAATTTAAAAAAAAAATATTCTTTTCATTTATTATTCATTAATAAAACAACATAAAGGTAGTTCATGAAAAATAATATAAATTAAAAGGAACAAAATATTTCAGTCTTTGCAAATACATTTTTTAAGTAAAAGGTAATTAACAAACAATTCAACTGCCGAAGAAAACAAACAAAAGCACCCTTTCGTATGATCTATTGTTTTGATTTATACATTTATACTAGGAACTCACATATGTACATACACACTGTTTTTTTTTTAAACCAAGAGAGAGTTATAAAGAGAATGAGAGTATTATAGAAAGGCTGCGAGCATTCTAACAAAAACAAACTATGTACATACATACATAGTTTTCGTTAGCAACAGTTGGGAAAAAAATTTTGTGGCTGTTAAATGAAAAATTATCAATGAATATGGGATAATAATTCCAAATATTTGTGGCAGCTAACTTAAATTGGGACGTATGAAATTGGCACTTAAACAAGTACATTTCATACGAAATTGAAGAAATGAGTGAAATTTTGTGGTTTTTGGCTGGTATCTCAAATTGGCAGCTAAAAGAGTGGCAGTTAAGTCAAAACTTGTATTGTACTTTTTATTACTTGCATCTTCCAATTTAGATGAATGAGGTTTTGAAATACCCAAATTGGTTAATACAACTAAAGTTCGGTAGTAGCAACTTGTATTTAGTAAGACCGATTTTTAATCTGTCAATAACATCGACAAATAATTCTGTTGTTTGACAATTACGAATTCTGATCAAAATATAGACTTTATCATGGAATTTCTAATCTTCTCCGTGTGTATGAACCTATGGAACGGATAACAGCATTAGCAGCCGACTGTACCACGACGGGTCATAATCCTATCTTTGACGACGCACAGTGGACTGAATTTTGGGACAGTGGGCAAAAATAGGGAAATGCAGGTACTTACATTGTGGATGGTGATGCTTCAGTTTTGAACTCGCTGATTTCAAATCTCGAATAAAAATTTTGGCCTCAAATTAAGTTCATTTTTTGAGCAATTGTTCTATTTTTTGGGGGTTTTCTGAATTTTTTCAGATTCTTAGCACTGATAGACATATATACACTGCGCGTCATCAGGTTAGCGCCCCTTCTTTCATTGTCGGTTAATGTTAAATATTATCTAAACCAATTGAGCTATAGCCTTACCATTTTTATGCTGTATACTTTTAACAATTCTTTTATACATACAAAAACAATAACTGGTGCAACATCTAAGGAAATATTATATTAAATGTTTTAGAGAAACTATATATAAAAAACGTCGTGAAAAACTGGTCAACAGGATAGCGCCATCTGCAGAAATTTCAATTTAATTAGTATTTTGAGCAACTATAATCATTTTGAATACTGACATATTATATTTTAAGCAGTTCTAACGATAATTAGTAGTGCGTGGTGCCGCCTTTGTTAGAAATCACTTCAAAAATTCGATTGGGAATTGAATTGTAAAGTTTTTCAATGTAATTTAACGAAATGGTTGACCAAGCGTGTTTGATGCCTTCGATTAATTCAGACTTAGTGTTATATTGTTTTCCGGACTCGTACACTTTCCTAGCCAACCATCCCCAGACATTCTCGATGATATTTAGGTCGGTCGAATAAGGTGGCCATTCTAGTACATCAACGTTTTGACTCTGAATCCACGATTTCACGGATCGGGCAGTGTGGATCGGAGCATTATCGTGCTGAAAATGCCACTTTAGATTTCCAAATATGTTTTGAAAGTGGGGAAAAGCCGTTTTCAAAACGCTGCAGTAGTTCTCGGCATTCATTCGCGGTGTTAAAAACTGCAACTCGCAGGTGCCATAAAAGGATATTGCTCCCCACACCATCACACCTCCCACATGGCTGTGAAGACGGCCCAAATAATGATCCTCCTTACGTAGATCATAATAATAATAATTATGTCCATCGGGCCCTTCTAAATTAAATTTCTTTCCATCTGAAAAGACAACGTAATGCCACTGAGTAGACCACGTCATGTGAGTTTGAGAAAAATAGAGGCGATTTTCTTTTCTTAACGTATTAAGTGGTGGCTTCTTTTTTAATTTTTGTCTCTGGAGATGTGCAGCTTTCTTAATCACTCTTTGAATCGTTGACAAGCTCACCCTTACACCTGTTTTTTCCTTAATTTTTGCCGACGAGTCGTGGGAATTTGATGCTTGCCTCAGTATAGCTCGTTTGTCTGCTTGGGAAACCACTCGATTATTTCCGCCCTTGAAGTTTTTTCCATAGTTTTCCGTATTTTGAAGAAAACTAGCAACCGTTTTTCTGTGCCTGCCAATTTTTTCAGCAAGTTTATGGAAGGATAGTCCACAATCGTAGTAAGATTCAATCTTAGCTTTTTCTTCAGAAGACAAAACTGCTGCTCTTCCCATTTTATTGATTTTTTAAAGAAAACTATTATTTTTATTTACACAAAAAAATTGGTAACCGTGACTGTCAAAACAAGCTAGAAAACTAGAAATGAATTTGGGGGCGCTAATCTGATGACGCAAAATAAGTTCAAATTTTTCGTCTTGAATGAAAGAAAATAGCAAATAATATATAACGGTTCTTCTATCCAGTTTTATTTTCTTGTGAGAGAGATCGCCTACTATGATTGCAAAAATAATTCAAAAATTACGAAGTTGCGTCCAATGGGAGAATAGAAAAATGTAAAAACAAATGATGGAATAGGGGGCGCTAACCTGATGACGCGCAGGTATATGATTTCTCATATTATCACGTATTATTATTTTTTTAATGTCACGCATTATCCGCTCCTCTCACGCTGTGCGACCCGCAGTGAGAGCGTCAAACAGGTACGCCGCGCCGACGACGTTTTATTATTAATGTGTTAACATCTACAGCGGCGTATAGGGACTAAATCTATCAGTCAGATTTTATGCTGCTGCTAAAACCAGATTTTCTGCGACTGCGAAAGAGAATAATGACGTGTTAAACAAAAATGAGCGAGCAAGAGAGCAATGAAAGAGTGGTGTGGCAGGGGTGAGGCAAACGAAATTGTGTCTATAGCGTATGTATTAACATAATAATGTATGTATGTTCATGTACGATTTACGATTTACGATGTAATTGGGTTGAGAGACGTGTCCTCCTGCACCGCGACCAAGGTAGATCTATTGTGCGCCCTCCATTAAAGTTTAATTCATGGTATCATTCAGGAACTTTACAATATCCTTCACCGCTAGTTTTTTATATGCGTCCTCCATAACTTCGGATCCGCCAAGTATCTTAAGTCTCTGGTAAGCAAAAGCAGGGCACTTCGCAAGTATATGTTCCATGGTTTCATCGTCCTCCAAACAATATCTGCATGTTCCCTCCTCCGCTATTTGCATCTTATTCAACATGAAGTTGCATGTGTAGTGTCCAGTGAGAGCTCCACATAGGAGCCTTAGATTGGGTCTGTTCAATTGAAGAGCATCCTTGCTCCTTTTTTCATTGGGTGATAGGAATTTTTTCGAGTGTTTGAGTGGTCCTTTTTTGATCCAAAACTCCTTCGATTCTCCTTTTGTTACTTTTGTGATCATTGTTTTAATGTCCTTTTTAGTGAAGCCATATTGAGGATTTGGGCCTATGAATGGCCGTTGCGCTCCCAGTCTTGCTCTTTCGTCAGCCAAGTCATTTCCATCAATCCCACTGTGCCCTGGCACCCATACAAGTGTTACCTTGTTATTCTCTGCCAGCTGATTTAGGGCCCTATGGCCTTCCAACACTGATTTGTGGTGAAAGATGGGTTTGTTCAGTGCCTTTAGAACTGCTTGACTATCTGTCATTATGTTTATTTTCGTTCTTGTTAGATTTCTGTCTAACAGCGTTTCTGTAGCCGTGTTGAGTGCGTATAATTCTGCTGTGAATATTGTAGAATCCTTGCTTAGGGGAATCTGGAGCCTACACCTGGGTCCTACTATGCCCGCTCCCACCCCTTCTGTTGTTTTTGATCCATCAGTGAACCATTTTTGGGCTCCTTCACGTAGCCATATAGGGTTTGAATCCCATTCAGTCCTTTTTGGGATAAGAACAGTGTAATTTCGTTTCAGCTCCAGTACAGGCTCTATTTGATCACTACATAAAGTCATCTCTTTAATATGATTGGCTTTATTAAGGATTTTCAGGTGTCCTGTGTGGTCGCCTACTTTAAATTTAAATAATTTATGAAGCTCGATGGCCTGTTTAAAGGCTTCTCCTTGTATTGCCAAATGCAACGGGTCAAGGTTTAAGATAACCTCCAAAGCAGCCGTTGGCGTTGTTCTCATTGCCCCTGTGATATTCAAACAGGCTAGTCTTTGGGTTTTCGACAATTTATTCTGGGCTGTGATTTGAGTGGTTTTCTGCCACCATATTACCGAGCCATAGAGTATACTGGGAAGAACCATTTGTTTGTATATCCATAGTGACATCTTTGGACTTAAGCCCCATGTTTTGCCTAGGAGTTGTTTACTAGCCCAAATTGATTTTGTAGCCTTTTTATGTATCATGTTTAGATGAGGATTCCAGGAGAGAGTTCTATCCAGCATAATACCAAGATATTTTACCTCCTGCTCGAATTGAACCTCCGTATCTCTTATGTGAAGCGTAGGGATAGTTAATGTCCTTCGTTTTGTAAATGGGATAATTGTGGTTTTGTTAGGATTTATAGAGAGTCCCTCATTTTCGCACCATTCCCATGTTAATTTTAATGCATTTTGCATTTGTTCTCCAATTGTATCGTCATGTGTTCCTTCTACAATCACTGTGATATCATCTGCATATCCCACAGTGGTAAAACCATTTTCGTTCAGTTTTACTAGTAGATCATCAACCAGTATTGACCATAAGAGCGGAGAGAGAACTCCACCTTGGGGACATCCCTTTATAGTGTTTATTTTCCTGCTAGTATTTCCCATATTAGCAGTAATTTGTCTTTGTGAGAGTATTTTGCTTACCCATTTTATCACTATTGGGTCTGATTCTCGTTTTATCAGCGCCCCTTCCATAGAATTATAGCTGGCATTATCAAAAGCGCCTTCAATGTCCATAAAGGAACATAAGGCTATTTCCTTCCTTTCCAGTGCTTTTTCAATTATGGAGGTTAGTTTGTGTATCGACGTTATGGTTGATTTACCTTTTTGGTAGGCAAATTGCAGATTGTGTAGTGGCTTTTCAGTTAAAAGTTCATTACGAATATACAGATCAATAAGTTTCTCCATCGTTTTCAGCATGAAAGACGAGAGACTTATTGGTCTGTATGATTTTGGATGATCTGCTGGTTTGTTCCCCCCCTTTGGCAGAAAAACCACTTGTACTTTTTTCCATTTAGTAGGGATAAGGTTAAGAGCGAGACTGGCCCTGAAAACATGAACCAGTCGTCTTCTCAGTGAGTCTGGTCCATTTACCAGCATAGCTGGAAATATCCCATCAGGTCCCGGTGATTTATACGGTTTAAATGAGTTTATACTCCATTCTATCTTTTCATATGTTATGATTTGTCTAATTATAGGGTCGTTAGAATTAACTGTATTTTCAGATTCATAGTTCCTAATAGAATCACCTTCATCAAAGCTACATCCGGGAAAGTGAGTCTTAAGAAGAAGCTCCAACGTTTCCCCAAAGGATGAGGTTTGATTTGCATCATCTATTCGGAGATTGCCTATTGTCTGATTTTTCTGTGAAGATAAGGCTTTTTGAATTCTAGCCGTTTCTGGCACATCCTTCAGTTCTTCACAGAAAGTTTTCCAAGATGATCTTTTCGATTTTCTTAGCTCCTTGTTATACTTTGTAAGGGCCTTTCTATAATCTTGCCAGTTACCGCTAGATTTTGCCCTGTTAAATTCTCGTCGTGCCAATTGCCTTAATTTCTCAAGGTTTTTATTCCACCATCTGACTTTTCTATTTGTGTTCTTAGTTTTCAAAGGACAGTTATTTTCGTAAGATTCCAAAATATCATCGGTTAACTTATCCACCGATTCATCTAGATCTACTCTTGAAATTATCGGTGACGCGTGGGTTTCTAGCCTACCCTCAAGGTCAGATTTATACCCCTCCCAATTTGTAGCCTTCGGTGACCTGTACCAGATTTTCTGTATTAGGTCCGTTTTCAACTCAAAGAGAATATGTTTGTGATCAGAGAATGAGTTATTCTGTGAGACTCTCCAGTCTTTGATCATATCTTGAACATTGTGTGAGACAATGGTCAGATCTATGACCTCTTGTCTAATCGCATTTTCAAAAGTAGGGTTTTTACCCCTATTTGCTATTGCAATATTGTTTGTCATAAGGAAATCTAGTAGTGACTCACCTCTTTTGTTGGTATCAGAGCTTCCCCATACCTTATTGTGGGCGTTAGCATCACATCCGATTATTAGCGCCTTGTTGTGTTTCCTGCAGTAACTTACCAGCGCCTTCACTTTTTCAGTAGGCGCTTCGGGTTGTTCTCCCGGAAAATAAGCTGAGGCAATTATCAACTCCTTCCTCACTCCCATCTGATTTGCCTCCGTTAGTATGGTAACTAGGTCACCATCTGTGAACTCTGAAATTAGAAGAGAGTTAATGTTTTCATCCAAGATTATAGCGGCTCTTGGCCTTTCTACATTTATATCATAGATTAACTTACATTTTTCTATATTAAGCCCACATATCTTACCCGATCTAATCCAGGGCTCTTGGATCAGACCAATGTTGTAGGTGTTTTTGGCAAACCCTCTGCTAATTTCGGCGGATGCTGCTTTAGCATGCTGAAGATTTGCCTGGACACACTTCATTTTGATGGTTTTGTTGTTGGAATAGCCGACGCATTTATAGGTGCAGAGTCACCTTCACCTGGGCCACTTTCCATTGATGATGAGTCAGCATCATTCGTTCCCTCTTCCTCCACATCTTTTCCACCAGCCTCTTTGAGGTGTAATTGGACCTGGCCAAATTTAAATGATATCTGACCCTTTGTTTCCTCCAGCTTTACAGCTGAGATTTGGTCAATGGAGAAGACCAGCATAGCATTCGTTGCCTTGTTTGCTCTTCGAAGCATCCTCCATGCTTCCACCCTGAGCCCATCGTTTTGCCGTTGGACAAAGGATAGAATCCTTTCGGTCTCAATTGTGGCAGCGTTGGGGAAATAACCAACAGCAATTTTGGGGTGAGGCACTTTAGTTTCCTCCATTGCCCACAAGTCTGCTGTTGCCCATGGTTTAATGTTTAGAGCAAGTTTTTTTATCCACTCAGCCGTGGCATCATTTTTGCAGTGCAGGGTCAGATAGCCAGCTTTGTATGTACTGTTTAGGAATTGAGGTTTTATTACCTCCTCTTCTAGTACCTTATCCATGATGCTGTTTCGGATTTCATCCATTTGAGCTGTTGATAGGACTGTGTTTGGGAAGTCCTTCGCAAGTATCGCTACTTTTTGACCAACCAGTGCATCCTTAAAGGATGGTTTTGTCAGTGGTCTGTAAACTTTTTTGGCCATGGGTTTGTCTTTGACAGTTCCTTCCCTCTGACGTTTTCTTGATGACTCTTCTGGAGGAGTATTCTCTAGGGATCTTTGCCTCTTGTTATCTGCAATTTTTTGCTTTTCCTCTGGATCAAGGGCTTTGGCTCTAGCTTCAACTTTGTTCAATCCTTTTCGGAGAAGAAAGTTCATTCGCTTTCTGGCAGCTCCACTTAGCCTTTTTTGATTGTCATCTTTATTGACATTTAATTTCTCTATTTTTTGAGTGATTTCTTCACTTGCGCTTCTTGCAGCTCTGGAAGTTGAGGCTGTTTCAGTCTCCATAGTTCCAGATTGAGGTTTTTCATCCTCCGGATTTAAAGCAATTTCTGCTTCCATTTTCTTTTTTTCATTTTGTTGTGTAATTTTTTCCATTTTGGTCCCACGAGTAGGCAGGGAAGTAAATGGTCCACTACACCTAGCCCTGTACGGCGTAGTAAGGCATTTCGTTAAATGGGGTTTCGCCCGGTTCCCCAAGTCCGCATATTTAGAACTGGATTACCCACCAGCCATTCATCTCTGAGCATATGCTGTTCCACCTTAGATTGGGGGTTTTGTTTTAAGAGAGTGAACCATCTCTCCGCTTTCACTCGCATGTAACCAACATCAGTAGCAGAGACATGACCGTACTACGATGTTGGGTTCCAGCCGTACTCCGAAGAAGAGCATGCTTGAGTGCGCTACCATCAGACATGAAGTTACGGCACGATCAATTGATCATGTTGACCCCCCAACACATCTTTTGGCTGACTGGAAATTTCGAGGCCGCTCGAATTCGCTTCCACTTTATGATCAAGATAAAGTGGTCCCCAGAGGATACCACGCGGAGGCCTATTATACATAGGGATTACTTTACAGTGTACAGTAATCTACGAGTCGGCTGTGAATGATTTACGATAGATCGTGGAAACACGTTACCTTATGCTATTACCGTAATTGGTATGTAGACTTGTTAAGGATTGTCAAGCCACTTTGCTATCTACACCCTTTCATCCTCTTATGTTCATGTAAGTCGACGTTATGGTGACACACTAATTCGTCAGCTACTTCGTACAAAGTATGTGTGATGTTGTGTGTTTGGCTGTTTCGTTGCTGTTGATATGGCAAACATGGGGTTATGTGACACACGTATACGTCAGCTACTTCGGACAAAGTATGTCATTTAATGCGAGTCATTTAATGTTCAGCATTGCCCGGTGTATACAAAAAAACTATTATTTTTTATTTTCCAATGTAACATTTACTAATGTGTTCATAGAAATCGAACAGGTACCGTGTAGCAAAAAGGTGTTAACACATCATCCGTGAGTTCGAACACTCATTGATTTTTTTTATTAAGCGTCTCAACTTGGATGCGCAGGCTGAAATTTGGTATGTAGAATCTCAATAACATTTACAAGCCGTTGCAATATACATTAACCTCGGGGCTCCTCGGCGCTTTTACTTATCCACCATTTAGTTTATCGTCACGCGAGTCGAATATTTCGGGCCGTGAAATAGCGCGCCCCGCGCTGGAAAAGGGTCAGATTCTGAACGTTGTCAGTTGCTGAATTTATAAGCTAGAGACCTGGTTCTTTCACCATAGTGTGCAGAAACATGTTTTCTGTCGAATGCGAAATAAAATTCGAAATAACGAAAATGCGTTTTCTGATTTTAGCCCATATTTTTTTAAACCAGCCTACTGTGGCACATTACATTTTGTGCGGAGGAAATCAATTACGATTTACTCTCGGAATGCCGCACATAATTGACGTTCCCTCGCGAAGAAGACACAATTATAATGCAAGCCACAGACGTTACAACCGTTGGTACAACCTGAGTCGGTTGTATGCAAGGTTGTAACGTTTGTGGGCCTGTTGTATGAAGTTGTGTGTCGGTTGTACGAAAATTCAAAATTTTTGATATTTTGGCAAGTTGTACTAGTCGGTTGTAACGTGTGTGGGCATCTCATGCAACTTCGTTCATTTTCATTTTGACGTTGAGGGAGACACATCACTTTGCAGTGGTCGCAGTGTCGGATAACGTTATTCATCGATAATAGCTCACACAATTGTATCCGATATAGAGTTGGGTAGTTCATGAACTATCTAGTTCATTTAGGGTGACCAGACATTACCCTCACGAACATAATACACATATTCGATACGGCGAGTATGTTCGTGATTGTTATGTATGTCCGGGCACCTTAAATGAACGAGTTCGAGAACTAGTGAACGAGTTCGGCACAAGTCTAATCCGATACCATCTTAACTCAAAATGAATTGTTTGCAAATCGTTTGCGGGCAAAACACACAACCTGATTACTCATCGAGTTGTGCCAACGGTTGTAACGTGTATGGGCAGCATAAGACCGACATTGTTCGATGCTCTCAGATAGAGGGCGGATCAATAAGTCCGTGAATTTTCGAACTTCCCTCGTAGTTATATGAAATGTAACACTGCACCCATCAAGTAGCACCTGTTAACAGACTACTGTAAAATTTTGAGCAAGTTCCGTCACTTACTTTGCGTTTAACAGCTGTTCAAAATATACAACCTCGTGCATTTTTTTTTAAATTGAAAAAGGCGAATTTCGACTGCTCATTAAACATTATTTTTTGCGAAAAAACCCCGTCAATCAAATCGATTTCAGTAGTAAAAGAGTGGTTAACTGACTTTCGTTGTGGTCGCACAAGTACAAATGACGCTGAACCTTCTGGACGGCCCATTGAGGTCAATACACCCGAAAATGTCAAAAAAATCCACGATATGGTATTGGCCGATCGAAGAGTAAAAGTGCGTGACGTTGTTGATAGGCATTTCATATGGCAGTGTGGTTTCGAATTTAAACGCTCAGTTGGGGTTAAGAGAGTTGTCTGCAAGATGGGTGCCGCGTTTGCTCTCAATTGATCATAAACGTAATCGTGTGACAACTTCAAACGAATTGTTTGGAGTTGTGGATGAAACATTGATCCATTACAACACTCCGGAGACCAATCAGCAGTCTAAACAATGGGTTTCTCCGGATAAACCGGCTCTGAAGAAGGCCAAGGTAAGTTTGTCGGCCAATAAGGTGATGGCAACAGTTTTTTGGGATGCACGCGAGATAATCCACATCGATTACCTTCAAAAGGGAAAAACAATAAACGGCGAATATTATGCCAACTTATTGGACTGATTTAACGAGGATTTAAAAAAACGACCCCAAATGGCCAAGAAAAAAGTTATTTTTCATGAAGATAAATGCACGGGTGTACACGTGTGTAGTCTCAATGGCAAAATTCCATAAATTGGGCTACGAAGTGGTACTTCATCCACCATATTCTTCGGATTTAGCCCCCAGTGACTATTTCCAAACCTAAAGAATTGGCTCGGTGGAGAGAGATTTAGCTCCAACGATGAAATTATTGATCAAATAAATGCCTATTTTCTGAACCTCGAAAAATCGTATTTTTTGGAAGGGATACAAAAATTGGAGAAACGTTGGACTAAGTGTATTGAGCCAAAAGGAGATTATGTTGAAAAATAAATATTTTTTTTGCAAAGAGAACTGTGTTTCATTCAAAAAGTCACTGACTTATTGATCCGCCCTCATATCGACAAACAATGCTCGAACACAGGGGAGCCGAACTTCAGTTGACGATGGTTTGCACACTGCATACGAGTAATATGTTTGGGCACAAGTATAAACACGTTATATTTGCACCCAAACCCAAAATTTTTCAGCGTGGGTTCGTAATAAAAATAAAAAATACGGTCAGTCACATGTTATATACCCGCAACACCAAGAAAGAGCATATAACCCAATTCCACTCCGCAGCTTTTTGTTATCAAATACTATCTTACCAAAGCTCCAAACACGTCGATAGTACGATTGAAATTCGCTGGATGGATTCGTATGTGTAAAACTAATAATATCATATTGAATATGTGTTGCTGATAAGTTGAATATTGCCCTTAGGTTACTGTTAATGATATCTGGCAATTTAGGGATGCACAGCCAACCTTGACAACGGAGAAGACATGGACCGCCGTGCCACCCATCTGAACCGCAAACATATTTAAGTCGATTTTAGACGAAAAAACATATGAGAATTATAAGACAAAAGAAATGCGAGAAAAGCTTCGAATGAGAGACAAAAATAAAACCCGTTTAGCGGCATATAAGAGGAGAGTTGCCGTGTTTACATTGAATGTTACCCAAATGGGAGGAATTTAAATTTATTTGTGGGATAATGTAAGTCAGCATCATTAATAAAATCGGTAATAGTATAACAATGAAACCTGCAACATGCCATTTCACTTACGGGAGAAGGCTTTATAGTATCTCAATGTTGAAGTACAGAAAAAACAAATGAAATTAAAAAATTGTCGGGAAATTTTTCACTTTTGCGGCTATCTAAGGGCTACCTAAACGGTGTTAAGAATCATTCCTAGGAAGTTCATATGTTCGGCTATCTAAGGGCTACCTAAACGGTGTTAAGAATCATTCCTAGGAAGTTCATATGTTCCAGAATGTTTACTGAGATCTTAGGATCATTCTTGTAGTAGATTGTTTCCTTGAATTTTGAAAGGTTTGCTACCTATGGACCTGAACAGGGGAAAAAAAGTTAAAAAAAATTGAATTTTTTAAAGATTTTTGCGATTTTGACTTTGAAGATGAAGTTTTTTGATTTTATATGTTTACAATTTATGACAAGAGCTACAACTTTGCCTCAGAGAGTAAATCAAAATTCCGAACGGTTTGCAAGATATCAGCTTGAGAAAATGATCAGTTTTTTGCAAACATGACACCGAGGCCCCACTCCTTTGGGGGCCCATAAAAAAAACCTGGAGGACTTTGGGCAAAACTGGGAGACAGGGGTCTTTTTTTTGCCATGACTTAAAAAATTACACACTGTGTAAGTAATCGTTGACAACTGCTGTTCAATGTTGTAAACAAATTGACAGCCCTATTCTGGCAGGGTTACAAAAGTCATCAGGGTTACTATTTGACAGTAATGTAACAATTGTCACTAATCGGTATTCTGATATATTTTTTTGGTGGGGAAAAAAATCAGAAACCGCCCCGTATTCAGTTCTTGCGAAATTTTCGTAAGCAATTTGGTCATTTATCTCTAAATGGAAAATTTTGTTACAGCGAGTTACCACCTAACTTTGATTTACCTTGCAAATATTTCATTAATAATTCAGCTTTGCACTCCATTCTATTTTTCACGCATATGGTATTACATTTGTTTACCAAAATAATCGAAATGTCAAAATTCCGGTCCCAAACAATTATTAAACAATTGTTTTCGTACGAAATATGTTTGGCATAACAACCCTGTGCTTGATTATGTCTACGAAATGTTCGCAAAGAGCTGAGTACCAAGCAAATGAAAAGTAAGCGCAATTTTCGAAATTTTGTATACACGTAACAGCGCGTGACAGTTGTTTTGTTTGCCGGAAATTTGATTCAAAAACATTTTATAAAATCTTCAACTAAACAATAACAGCCCTATTCTGTGTATTGTATACACAAAAATTCAGTTTTTTTATCCTCTGCTAAACTAATTTTTCGACGACTTTGTATGGGGAACTAAGCGATATTAAGCAATTTTAAGCGGCACTCCATACAAAGTCGTCGAAAACTTAGTTTAGCAGGGAATAAAAAAACAAGCTTAAAATTGTTACAAAGCTGTCACCAGTGTCTGTATCTGGTATTCTGGCAACACGGTGACAACGAAAAATTCACCTCGTAACAAATACTTCACTTCAGCGACAACAAAACAACAACATATGGTTTTCTGCACAAAATGAACACGGAAAAAACGAAAATTAAGTATTTATTGTATTTATGATTTATTGAATTAAAATTAATACATTATTATCTAGGGAATTTGAGCGCACCGCAAAGGCATAGGTGGAATGATATATTGCCTTTCTCAAGGAACATCCAGAGACGCTAAGCGGAAAGAATACACCTGCGCATCCGCGCCAAATAGAAGAAGAAATATACTTTAGCGCCAACTCTCTGATGTACACCAATATTTCACCACCGACAGAAGCTTCTGCGCTGAGTTCAAGAAGTTGGTTGTCCCCCCCCCCCTGTTTGTCCAACTTCTTGAGATGTATGTCTTTAAAGCTTGAGTATATAATCGTTCGTATCTCCGGTATTTAGAATCCGATCTGGTTGAAATGGGAATCATTGCAAAGGTCTTTCTATCAGTGCATAAATATATTTATTTTTATTAACCCATTGGGGAGCTAATTAAAAAAAGTTTTTTAACCTCACTTTTCTGCTAAAAATTAATATTTGTTTTCAACAAAATGCCCCATTATACTTATTTTTTGGCAGGTTCCGATAAAAGACAAGACCTTAGCCTCATTTAAAGATATTTTAAATATTTACATTAACAATTTTGTAATACATTTCGCGCTTTTACAATCGTTCTAACACAAAAGCAAATTCTTTCTGCTGCATTTCCATAGAACAAAGTAACAAAAGTCCTTCCTCCATGTAATTATGCCCTCTTGTCGATTTGGTACAAAATATATTATTAATTTTTCCCGTATACAGTTTTATTGTTTACTTTCCGAATTTATAAAATGTTTTTGTATCAACTTTCCGGCAAATAAAACAGCTGTTACGCGTTGTTACCTCCTCTTTGGCAGGCAACAGATTTTGTTACTTTTGTCACCAAAAAATGTGTCAGAATACCGATTTGTGACAATTGTCACTTGGTTGTCAAATAGTAACCGTGGTAACTTTTGTAACCCTGCCAGAATAAAAAAATAAATAGTATATTTTGTACCAAAACGAAAAGAGGGCATAATTAAATGGTGGAAGGACTTTTGTTACTTTGTGCTATGGAAATGGAGCAGAAAGAAGAAAGGACTTGCTGGTGTTAGAAATATTGAAAAATCGCTAAATGTATATCACATTTTTGAACATAAATATCTCCGCTCTTTGAACGGATCTTGGTGAGTGTTATACCTTAACAAAAGCTTAAGGTCTTGTCTATTATCGGAGCCTACCAAAAAGTAAGTAAAGGGTTTTTCAACAGAGACGCTATAAAAGTAAATCGATAGGGACAGCAAACGACGCCATATTTTTCCCCGCTCTTTTGACATTTCTCTTCAGTAAGGTTTGCCATTTCATCATGGAAAGATATACGAGCCAACAACGAGTCGAAATTATTAAAATTTACTACCGAAATTTGGAGTCAGTGGTCTCAACTTTAAGAGGCATCAACAATAAGCGATGAGGCTCATTTCTGGCTGAATGGCTTCGTCAATAAGCAAAATATGCGTTACTTTTCAGACAGCAATCCACACGTAATCCATGAGTCATAATTGCAGCCCAGTTTATGGGCCGGCGGCGTCATTGGGCCGTACTTCTTCCGTGATGATCAAGACCGGCACATTACTGTGAATGCGAATCGCTACCGTTCAATGATAACCGAATATTTTTGGCCCCAATTGGATAATGTGGACTTGGAGGACATGTGGTTCCAACAGGACGGCGCAGTGTCGTGATTTCATATAAACGGTGGCCAAAAATAGAAGGAGTTATCGTAGACGAATGAAAATTGGTACACATTACTATTATAAGTAGGGAAGGAAAAAAACGACGTTTTGCGAAAATCGGCCCAAGGACTGGCCCACCTCCCATATATCCTGAAATGAAAAAGACTTATATTTTCCAAAATTGTTGTTGGAATTGAACCAAATTTGGCTTGATTTGTCTCTGATATATTACTGATAACTGTGTTCAATTATATGCGATTATCTCAAAGGACACGCCCACCTCCCATATATCCTGAAATGAAAAAAACTTATATTTTCCAAAATTTTTGTTGGAATTGAACCAAATTTGGCTCGATTTGTCTCTGATATATTACTGATAACTGTGTTCAATTATATGCAATTATCTCAAAGGACACGCCCACCTCTCATATATCCTTGAATGAAAATATCAAAGAATATGCCCGCCCACCATATATCCTTGAACGAAGAAATAATAAAACTTCTACATTATTATTCAAAGTGAATTAAAATGGTTACATTTATTTAAAATAATATACAATAAATAGGAATGTAATATATACTACTCACTATCGCTGAAACTATCAGTTTCCGACTCCACTAGTAATTCATTATATGAAAGTATTGTTGTTAAATTTTCGCTTTCAATTACATAATTTTTTAAATCATCTAGCTCACACTTCTTTATTATTTTTTTGACTGTGGATTGAAATCGATGGCTCTGATTGGATAATAAGGTACACTATTAAGTCCTTATTACAATCAACTCTGCTTCGTTTTCTCGTGTGCCTTAGTCGTGCATTTCTTATAATTTTATGGCTTGATTCTAAAGCCTCTTCCGACAATGGTAGAATATTTTATAAAATCTATACCATGTATTAATATTTTGTGAACTGTTGCAGGCATGTAGTACCAAGGATACAATTTGAAGTATAAAAGAGCAGTTTCTTTTAAAAGTTTTTCAAAATTTGGCACATTAATGTGCAGCCCACTCGAAATGGTTCTTAAGATAATGGAAAAAATTTTAATAATTCTTTTGTCTAACCCTGTTATCCTAGCGGACAGTTCAACATTTGAAAAGAAACGTCTCGCAGTATTTCCGTCATTTGACGTACCATATCCCGTTTTTACCATGTCCACTATCAGTCCCATTTCACTTTTAAATTTTTCTTGTATGGTCTTCTTGTTTTCCTCTACTCTCTGTTCCATTTCTTTTCCTGAAATTCGTCATTTTTTAATGGATTGTTTATATGCAATATGAAGAAGACATTCAAAACACTTTATCCACGCATGTAACGTAGACAATCCGTATTGGTAGCATTCTTCATTGACAGTTCTTTCAAATATTAATGTGTCGTTCACTTCTGATGGCTTTGCTCCACATAAAACGCAAGTCGCATTACTTCTACTTCCGTTAATTACGCTTAAAACTGCTCCATCTATCATAGTTAATTTCATTCTGTAATGCACGTTAAGACTTTTGTTTTTAGAATAATAAAAATAAGTGTCCAATGTATCAATTTCATGTTGCAATTGCTCCCTAACAGTATTTATGACATTACGACTTTCCTTTGTAAACATTATTTTTATAGGTCTGCATAACCTCCAGGACGAGTGTTTATCGTTTTGCCACACCACTTTCTCATCTCCCCAGTGTAATAAGCGAAGTGGAACAAACGATGTAACAAAAACAAATTCGTCAGTAGCATCTTGGTTTTCAAATTTTTGCTTATATACACTATGTCCACTACTGCCGTCAAATCCCCATTTACATTCTAGTATTACATCATTTTTGGTTTGAAAATCATTCATATTTAGAATGCTATGAGCTGTTTTGTCCAAAATGTTTTTCAATGGAACCTCAGCTGAAGTTTCTGATGCATGAATATCGTTTGGGATGAGCTTTTTCTTTGCTTCTGCTATTAAATAGTATGACGGGAAACAATCTTGGTGAACTGTATTCACCACCTTTCGTAGCATATTGTATTGCCCAACAGAAAGATCCAAGTCAATAAACAAAACTAATGATTTCTCCACCGATAATTGTTGAGCATTTTTAGCCGCTTCAAAAAGAGCTTCAGCAGAAGTCGATGCAATTAGTTCATGGACTCGCCTTCTTTTCGTACGTTGTGCCGCTTCTTCATAACACTTAGAGGGCCTGCCCCTACCGCCACTTGTACTTGGTTCCTAATAAAAATAGATTATATTGATTAATAAAATCTTACAGAATACAAACAAGAACTCACAACACAAAAGTCTTCAGTAAATACTTCTGTATCCAGCCAATCACTCAATTCATGTTCGAATCTAACTTTCATTCGGGAGTATTTTGCCCAATAATGAATAAACTTTAGAAGAATAAGGTTGAGTTTCTTTTCTTCTGTATCTGACAGTGCTCTTTCCAGATTATTTTGTGCAAATTATTTAATATGAAACACTATAGGATTGGCTTTTTTTTGCCTCAACTCCAGCCATAGCTTAAAAATATCACGAATTTGCAATGCTGCTGCCACTAGAAAAACATTCATCAAAAAAATTTGTGCAGAACTGTGCAGTTGAGATTTATATATGTTAAAATACATACTTATAGCAATAAAATATCACAAAATTGGAACGATGATTTTTGATGTTTTTTTTTAATTGTCTACGAAAGGTTGTGTTTATTGTAAAAACGTGACTTTTCTATCAGACCTGTCTTCTCGCTAACGGCACTTCGCATATGATCAACAATTGTAAACAATAACAGCGTTGCAATTGTAATAAGACATCAGACTTGCAATTCAATTCCATTTTGTAGCAACCGTTAACAAAACATTTGAATTTAACCCATTATTACTGCATGCAACATTTAATTGTTTTTCTTGCAAAATATCATGTAGCACACAAACCACCACTTTCAGCCACAATAACTCAAAAAATACTCAATATTTTTTGACAATTTACATTTTATCTAGTTGTTGTGTTTTTTTATTAAATTGTGCAAAATAAGCCCACATTCCTTTCATCAGTGCTCACCATTTTTGGAGAACACACGTGACACTGTGCGGCGCCACAAGCCACACAGCGAATGCCACAATCAATTTATTGGAAACCAAGTTTGGTGAACATGTTATCTCACGAAATGGCCCAGTCGATTGGCCGCCTCGGTCGTGCGATTTGACGCCGTTAGATTATTTCCTGTGAGGCTACGGCAAGTCTATGGTCTATGCCAACAAGCCAGCGACGATTGAAGAACTTCGTTCGAATATCGAACGTGAAATTGCAGCAGTATCGGCCGATTTATGCTTGAAAACCGTCGAAAATTGGGTTCAGCGTCTGGACTTCTGCAAGCGTGCCCGTGGTGGCCATGCAAAAGAAATCGAGTTCCATACATAATGGCATCGAACGTACTTTCACAGGAATAAAGAATTTCATTGGTATCTAAAGCCGGTTTTGTTTTATTTAAAAAAACTTTTGTAGCGCTCTTATTGAAAACCCCGATAGATACATAGAATAATTTAATTACATACATTCGTTATAAAATCGGATAGAATTATAGTAGATTTCTCAATGTGGTCTTGTTTGAAAGGTATTTTTATCACCTTTCAGAATTCATCTTAGCAAAACGGAATCTCTTAGCATCTCTGGATGTCCCTTGGGGAAGACAATAAAGCACTCCAGCTGTGCTTTTGCGGTGCGCTCAAATTTCTTAAGTAATGTATTAATTTTGATTCAATAAAACATAAGTATATTAAATACTTACTTTTCCTCTTTTGCCGCTTTCATTTTGTGCAGAAGACAATTTTTGTTTTGTATTGTTTCCTCTCCTTTTGAGAACCTGTTATTGTGAGGTGAATTATTTATTACGAGGTGAATTTTTCGATGTCATTGTGTTGCCAGAATACCAGATACAAACAATGGGTGACAACAATTTGATTGTTACCACATACTTACTAGGGTAACCATTCAATTAATCATTATTCGGTTAATCGACTAATCGTGTTATATAATTATCCAAACGTTTCAATAATCGCAAATGCAGCAAAAGCACACGATGCTTTTTAAAATCTTGAAATCAGTTTTCAAATTCCAGGTTCAAGTCGGATATCAACGAAGCGTATTTTTCCGCCGCCATTTATGTGACGTCTGGCTGCAATAACAATGTAGGAAAGTGAGTGAAGTTTTTTGTTCTTAACTGTTGTTCCCAAAGCCCAAGTTTGATTTGGAATGCAGAAAAAATGTCATACATGTTATTAATTAGCTGATCTTTCCCTTGTAGACGAGTATTAACAACATTAAGGTGGCTTACTATATCCAACAGAAATGCCAAGTCGCTAACCCACTCCTTGTCGTCAAATTCTGGGATACTTTTTGACTTGTTTGCGAAGAATGATTTTATTTCTTGCTTGAAATCAAACACTCTTTTCAACATTTTGGACGGGTCAGCCATCTTACTTCTGCATGAAATGTAACGTCATTATTCGGCTAATCCAAAGTCTTGAGATACTCTTGGAACTGACGGTGATTCTACTCTTTTGACTTAATAAAGTTCACTGTTATGATGACCCCCATCATGACATGATCCATTTTAAGGGACTTGGAACATAAATTCTCCTGATGAATAATGCAATAATGCATCGAAGTATTACCAACTTTGCAGGCCTCATTTTCAATCAATTATACTAAACCTTCGTGTTTCCCAACCATTGCTGGAGCACTATCTGTTGTTAAGCCCGATATGTTGTTCAGTTATTCAACGTCGATTATATAACGACGATGGTATAACGATCGATGTAACTGCTCCTAACAAATCTCGTGAGCAAGTAGTGTCCTGAAGTGGGTATAGTGTCGCAAATTCTTCTATTTTGTTAAAGTTGGCATCAACACCCCTAATAAAAATTACCACTTGGGCAGAATCTGTTAGATCTGTGCTTTCAACCAATGCTAGAGCATGCAAAATTAACTTGGATGCACGATTTTTCAAATTATTTTCAACATGTTTTCCAATATCATCGACACGCCTAGTAATCGTTTGACGCGACAGGCTTATTTTTGAGAAATCCGTTTTCTTTTCTGGGCACAGAATTTCAACGACACTCTCAAAACATTCCTTAACTATTTCACCAACTGAATATGGATTCGATTTTTTTGCAAGTATTATGGCTACTGCAACATAGCATGTTGACCTTGAGCCGCTCTAGTAAATATCTGACTTTGTGCAGAAAGTTTTCTTTTTAATTCATTTACTTGGTCTTGTCGAAATTGCCATTCGTACTTATCAAACTTAACTATTTGCATTTTCAGCCTCGTAATGCCGTTTGTTGACACTTACATATTTCAAACACCAAACCGTGTACAAGTTTGTGACAAATACGGTTTGTGTTAGATCGACGGTTCAGACACAACACCAAATCGTACAAAAAAGTATGAAAATCACTATTCGGTGCAGTGTTTGGACATCAATGACACATGGATATGGTGCGTGTTTGCTTGGCTTTTACTTACTTACTTATCCGGTCTCGGACAACCCCGGGGGGTCAGGGACCGTACAAAACGAAGATAACATATTTCGCCAACCAGTTCGATCTTTTGCTTTATTTCTCCAGTTGGCAATACCAAGTGTACGCAGGGATTCGTCAACCTGATCCCTCCAACGGAGTCTTGGTCTTGCTATTTTTCGTCTTCCTTCGAGTTCGGTTTCGAAAACCCTTCGTGCTGGTTCGTCTTCATCCATTCTACTGACAATCGCCTTATCTTGATCCGCTTAACTATGTCAATGTCAGGATAAAGCTCATACAGCTCATGATTCACCCGTCGCCGATTCTGCGCCATAAAGCAAGACAGGTTGAATGAGAGTCTGGTACAGCTGGACTTTTGTTACTCGAGAGAGGGCTTTATCTCTAAAGTGCTTGCTTAGCCCAAAATAACATCTATTCGCAAGCGAAATTCTCCGCTTGATCTCAAGGTTGACGTTGTTGTTTTTGTTCACGGCAGATCCGAGGTATATAAATTCGTCCACTAACTCGAAGTTATAACGGTTATCAACGTTCACGCTTTGGTCTAATCGCGTGGAGGCCCTGTTTGTTGAATCCATTAATTTTGTCTTGTCCTCATTCACCGTCAGACCCACTTTTACTGACTCCTTCTCATTTCTCGAAAAAACCGCAGTAACTTCTCTAATTGTGCGCCCAATGATATCTATATCATCAGCATACGCGAGCAGCATGTGACTTTTGCTGCTGATGGTTTTATTCATGTTGACTGCAGCTTTTCTCATAATGATCTCCATTAAGATGTTAAAGAGATCGCACGATAGTGTCGCCTTGCCTGAGGCCTCGCTTAGTTTCGAAAGGTTCGGTAAGATCCTTACCAACTTTCACTGCGGATTTGGTGTTCGTCAAGGTCATCCTGCAAAGGCGTACGAGTTTTGCAGGAATACCAAGCTCAGACATTGCTTCATAGAGCTGCTAACGTATCAGACTATCGAAGGCCGCTTTATAATCGATAAATAGATGATAGGTGTCGATTTGGTTTTCGTCTGTCTTCTCCAGGATTTGACGTAGCGTGGAAATCTGGTCAGTTGTCGATTTTCCAGGCCTAAAGCCACACTGGTATGGTCCAATCAGGTCAGCGATAATTGGTTTTAGTCTTTCGCACATTATACTTGATAGAACCTTATATGCTATGGATAAAAGGCTTATTCCACGGTAGTTGGCACAGATACTCGGGTCACCTTTTTTAAATATGGGACATAGTACACTGAAACTCCAATCGCCGGGCATGCATTCAGCTAACCAAATTTTGCTAATGAGCTGATGCATGCACTTTATCAGCTCATCGCCGCCAGCCTTAAACAGCTCCGCCGGTAATCCATCGGCTCCTGCGGCTATATTGTTCCTAAGCCGGGCAATAGCTGTTCTGACCTCGTCTTGGTTAGGAGGGGGCAATCGACGTCGTTGTCCATATTGTTATCGATTGTCCCATCGTCATTGGATATCTCAGGTACTAGTAGCGCGGAGAAATGCTCTCTCCATATTCCCAACATGCTCTGCACATCTGCGACGAGATTTCCGTCCTTGTCTTTACAGAAGGGGGGCACTGAACCATGTCCATTAGTTCCGTTTTTAACTTTTTGGTAGAATTATCGGGCTTCGTTCTTCCTTCTGTATGTCTCAATTTTGTCACTCTCGCGATTTCTCCACTGCCGTTTCTTACGCCAAAAGAGACAGTTTACCTCCTTTCTTTTCTACCTATACCGCTCAGTTGCAGCTCGCGTTGCAATTGACTGAAGCATTACCATACGTGCAGCGTTCTTTTCGTCATTTGCAATGAAACACTCTTCATCGTACCACGGTTTATTGCGAAGCGGTTTTTCGAAACCAAGTACGGTTGTTGCGGCAGTTTTTATAGAGTCGGAAATGGGTTTCCACTGCGCATCAGGATCGTCATCGGGAGGGGGTGGGTTCTGCGCCAAAAGTTGCGAGAGCTTCCTTGAGTAGGCTGTGGCTACCTCTGGTAATTGCAGCTTTCCGTTGTCCAGCTTCCTCTGCGTCTGGTTTCGTACGACTTTCGTTCTACTTAATCTTGTGCGAACCTTTACTGCTACCAGGTAGTGATCAGAATCGATGTTAGCTCCGCTGATCACTCGTACGTCCATTACACTTGATGAATGCCTTCCATCAATTACCACGTGATCAATTTGGTACTTCGGTCTTTGATCAGGGGATGCCCAAGTAGCCTTGTGGATGTCTTTATGCTGGAATCTTGTACCACTAATAACCATGTTTTTTGCCGCGGCAAAGTCAATCAGTCTCGTACCGTTGTCGAAACTGTCAGCATGTAGACTGAAATTGCCAATAGTTGGATTAAACACATTCTCCCTTCCTACTTTGGCATTAAAATCTCCTAGTACAATCTTAATGCTTGGCTTTTATTAAAGTTTAAATTCTAGGGATTCATTTTTTACGCATGTTTTGTTGATGATAACTGACTTTGTATTATTCACGACATTTCTGCAAATATGTTGGAATGTGGTTTTATGTACACTAAAAGAAACAAATGCGTGCATATGTTCCGCGGGCCACAAGTACATAACCAACGGGCCGCGCTTTGGCCACCCTTGGCATAGTTGTTGAACATACTAAACTTGGCATCACATATCGTAGATTGCTATCTCATTCCTCTGGGGGTTTTAAAGCTACTTATATGGTCATATGCATAACACAAGAGTTTCATAAGACGATTTTGGTATGAAAATATTGTTTCTTAAAGACTTCTTACACTTTCTGCATATTGAAGGAATTGACTTTTAGAGAATTTGGTAGTCTAGTTTTAATACCATATACTTATTTGTTAATTGGCCTTTTAAGATGATATCTGGAGTGTAGCAGGATACCCTTTTTCTTGTTCTTATCCGGCATTCATTAAATGACTAAATATGAAAACACCCTGCTACCTTCCGATCGTATTGATACTCTTCTACAGAAAACTGCCCGTATAAAAAAGGGTCAGTTCTGTCACCATGTCTTATCATGAAAACTATCTACACTATAAATGTACCTTGAACCCCTCGCACACGCATTTTAAAAGAAGTTCATTGTTCTCCAAATGTGTTTTCTTCAGCTCAATCTTCTTTTCTTAATATTTTTCCTTCAGAGACTTTCTTTCCCCTTTTGGTTCGTTCAAAATACCTCTTTAGTTTTCACCATCCAAATGATAGGTTTTATCCTGTCCCAGATGAAGCGTATGCCCATTACTAAAAATAGGGCTGTTTACCAAAAATGTGATCCATTTCCTCCATATTGTGGACATGGTGACGCCCCGACCTGTTGTGAATTATTTGCAGAAATAAATGCCGCCAGGAACGTACGCATTCTTGCTTCCTGTGTATTTGTAGTCATAGAAGATGTCTGGCAGAACATTCATCAGTGTTATCATAGCACTGTAATCGATTAATAAACTGTACGTACTGTTATACCTTGGGCAATCATGTATTCGAGAACATGAGCGTGTGCGGACTTCTTCTTTCGTGGATGAGTTAACTCATCCTTCCTAGCATTGTAGCAGTTGAGCAATCCAACTGTTTCCTCATTAGACCACATCTCGCGTCTGCTGGAAATAAAAATATAACTATATTTGAAAAAAATATTAATATTTTGCTTCAAAAATTACTTACCTTTTCCATAGACTAATCCATACATATGTAGATACATTTATACTCTTATCTGACGTTTCATTTCACACTCTTCGTCGTAGGTTTGTGGAAATGAGAGAAATTAAATTTAAAATTAACTTACACCAGGTTTAGTTACAAAATATGTTCACTTAACTTTTTCAAGTCGTTTTGGTGTAGAACTGAAAAATGTAAATGTATTTTGCACTTTTTTGTTGACTTTTATCATTGGTATACATTTGTATTGTATTTAACACAACTAGTTTGTCACAAAAACACGAAATTCGGTTGTTGGGCGTTGTTTACTATTGCCTCTATCTGATATTATTGCACCCATGTTTTCCACCATCCAATGTTTACTTTCCACCGTACCTATGACGTTTAATTTATTGAGAGAATAAAGGTATCTATGTAGGGATTAGTCTATGACCCTTTCTCTACATACGAATTTTTAAAACGATAACTTGGTAACATCTTTATCGGCGTTGCCTCATCTTGTAAAATTATATGTGTTAATATGCAAGTTATCATTTTGTTCGGGTTAACGTGTATGAGTTACGAGTAAATCACCCCTTATATTTGCTCCCAACTGACAGCACATTCGATATAGAGAAGCCAAAATTTCTACTGAAAAGTTTAGAAAAAATTTTTGTTTTCATTCGACTTGAAACGACAAGATTGTGGAACCCAAATCAACTTTCTTGCGTCTAGCACACGAACGAAAAAGATAGACAGATAAACAGTCTGTTAAGTAACATCCCTTTCAAAGACTTTTCGTAGATGTAAAAAATTTAACGAAGTCGCGATTTTGTTGTAGTAAACAAACTTTTACAATGGTACCAATGTAGTTTTAAATCACGAATTTGATTTGATGGTGATATACAGGGTGATTCAGGTCGGATCGTTTTCCGACCACTGGCTCAGAAGTTAGCAACTTTACCCTACTACCGTCCGACCTTCAATCCGAAAATTTTGAACCCGCTGCCATTTCGCACCCTTGCATGTTCGGACATAGTCCTAGTGGACTTTTCTTCATGAAATGAGCCAAGGAATACGCTGGAGAAATTTGTCCGGAACTTCCTGAATCACCCTGTATAAGTCCAAAACCGAATATTCAGTTGGACTCAGATCAATGCAATAACGTACAATGACATCATAGAATTTAATGAAATTTTATGGACTTGGTCAGTTTTCCCAGAACTATTTTTGACGAATATGAATATAAGTCCCGATCATTATTATATGTTTATGTGTAATAATTCCTCGACCAATAGCCATATTATCTCACTTTTTCAAAAATTTGGACTAGGTCAGTTTTTCCTGTATACCGACGATATGTATCAAAACAGCTGTAACTAGCTGGTTACCTCATTATTGGCGGGTAAAAATTTTTGTAACTTTTGTCACGGTATCAAGAATTCAGAATACCAATGTTTTGAATTTGTAACCAAAGTGGTCAATTGTAACCGTGTTGACGATTGTAAAGACATCAGCATATACCGGTTACTCTGAAATGATCACAAATATTGTTACGAATTTCCTTATTCGTCCTTTTTAGCGCTGTTTTATTCCCAATAATAAAACAAGCTTCGTTTTAAATTACGATAATTACAGCAGTTTAACTTTATTTTATTGTACTTATATAGTACAACAGTTCAAACCGCGTTTCTTACTTTCCGGCGGTTAATCACAAACTGACTCCACGATCCAAAGACCTCAGGTATTTATACGAACTCACCATACTCAAATGTAGTTATCTCTAGCGAATTGAAGAACCTTCTTATCGTTGTTGATTATGTTTCTACTAATTAATGAATCCACCTCTAGAGTAATGTGGAACCACCTCGAATAGTGGAGAATTCTCTTAACTGAGGTGAATTCAGGCTACTGGTTTAGCGAGCTGGTATGTTGTTACAATGCATACTTTCAGGCGCAGCATTAATCGCTACATAATGTTAGTCTGGTCATTAAGAGGAAGTAAAAGCTTTTACTTAATCGTAACATTATGTTGCTTTATTACCTTTATTAAATCCCAGGCTACTGATAAACATGGCGACATTAGGTCGTGTGGGCGATGGAGTGGCAGGTGCCAAATTGTGCTCCTTAAATATTGTAAAACTTTAAATAGAATATATAGGAGGGTAACAAATAAATCACATTCTATTGATAACCGTAGAGGAAAGTGTTTGTCTTTGCGGAAAGTGGCGAATATCTCCAGCCATTGCTACATTCAGTTCAAAATTGAACTGAACCAAGTCCAAAGTGGAGTTGTCAGTTATGTCATCCACAGGGTAATATTAACAAGAGTTTGCAACTTCGAACATAAACGAAATGAGTTCGTGGAAGACACGGAAACCATATAGTGAATGAGAGAAACATTGGCAAAAATTAATGAGGCAGGGGAACGCTCAGGAAAAAGGGAAAACCTGAATAAATAGAATTAAATTAGAGAAAACGAAAAACAAAAAAACATTTTGTCGCCGGGTCCTATTTCGTCCGCAGGTTCCAAAAAAGGGTCGCAAAATAGCGATATGTTGGAAAAAAATTCAATTTTTTTAAGCGCTGTTTATAGAAAGGGTCAAAATAAGAGGAAAATATAAAATATTTGTTTCCGATAACTGCGCTAGTTATCGAGTTATCGGCATATAAAATTCAAAAATGTTGAATAAATAGAATTTTTTTTTAGAAAGGGTCAAAATAACATGAAAATAGTAAAGAATATTTGAAGCAAAATTCTTTTAGCAGCAAAATTGGATTTTTTTTGTTTTTTTTTAGCCTGGAAGAGCATTAAATGCGGAATTAAAAAAAAGAAGTTTGCGGATGTCTATATTTTCCGAAATATAGGTCTCCATAGCTTGAATGTATATTCGTCATTTATTATCCGATTCTGATGAAATAAATTTCATAAATCGTTAGATTTATATTCCACCTAGTCGCTCAGGCAGGGGGGTTCAAATTCCCTGTGTACCTTACGTCGAAATTTTATTTTAGGACTTAAATGAGAAGAAAAGAGCGCTTTCTGATTCAATTGGAGAAAAAACCGCAGCAGGCAAAAATTTTTTTTAAAAAAATCGCGCAATTTTTTTAAAGAAAAATTTTAATTTCAGCTTACAGACGACGTTGCAAAAAAAATATTGTCACCGCTGAATTCGCGAGACGAATACCTTTCGTTTAAGTACCCACACTTGCCCATACCCAAGTGTCCCTGGATGTACCGGTTTTTTGGACCCTGTGGGCCACGTAGGTCCGTGCGACGGCTAATTTTCGCTTTCTTGATTTCTTCTTTAATTTAAATTTTTTTTAATAGTTTTCTGAGCGTTCCCCGCACTCATGCATTGCAGCCGAAATCTTAATTGGGATCTACACAAATAATTTTTCTCTAACACTTCATTACATTTTGATTTTTTTCACTAAAATATATTTTTGTTTGATTCGCGGCTGCAAAACTATGAAAATCGCACAGGACAACCCGAAGTCTGCCAGTCACCTAGCACACCGTGTCTTCTTTGAAAGCAAATTTTCTATAAGTTCTCCAAGTACGTATTTGTTCAGCTGTCTCATCGGTGCTCCTTGAGTATCACCAGGGGGATTCTAATTAGATGACCAGAAGATGTGCGCAACTTGGCAACACTGGTAAAAGAGAAACAAAAAGTTCTAGGAGTTCACTCAAACGCATTTCTCTCTCGCGTCATATCTTGCTTATTTCATACTTTTTGCATAGTTTATGTAATTTTACTTCAACATGGTTGGAATTTGTATAGTTATATACAATAACACTATCAAAAAGCTGCTCGTGTATTGAAATATTCAATGAAGAGAGTAAGAGAGAGAGTAGAGAAGTACTAGGGTTTCACTCGTTTTGTTTGTTGGCATTTGAGAGAAGAGAAATTTTGATTGTCTATTTGTACATCGTTTTTGGGATTCTATGGCACAGCTGATCGAAAAGGTACTAGGCCGATGACGGTGCATGAGGGAGCAAAGAAGACAGGAACTAATTTTAAATAGTGTTTATTGATGCTAATGACAGCTAAATTATGTTTTATATTGTTTGTATTGAACGAAAATACGAATTCCCTTCGATTTCCGTCCGTTTTATGTCCAACGAAAGTGTAAAATTGGTAAAATACCGCAGCAAATAAAACTATGAAATGGCCTACTACCTCGTCGTCATGAAGAGGCAGCGAGAGAGTAATGGAAACTTTTAAGTATTACCTATGGTATCACCAACATGTATCGAGCACCATTTGAATGTTTTTAAGTCTGGTTCTAGACGTGCAATTGTAATTGCTGCAATTCTTCACGATTCTCTTTTGGAATCGCAATTTGCTTTTACACGCACGCAATTCTGTTTGTGCAATTCTGATTTTTATTATTGCTGCTTCTGACTTTCGTATAAATGAAAAGAATTGTCAAATTATTCTGCAGCCGCCATTACTAAAAAATTGCGAATGAAAAGAACTGAGAGAATTGCAGTTTCTTCTTATCTCTCTCCCCAACGAGCTCATGAATTGCGGCAATTATAATTGCACGTCTAGAAACAGACCAGGGGGATTCTATGGCACAGCTGACCGAAAAGGTACTGGGCCGATGATGGAGAATGAGAGAGCAAAGAAGACAGGAACTAATTTTAAATAGTGTTTATTGATGCTAATGACAGCCAAAATAATGTTTTATGTTGTTAGTATTAAAAGAAAATACGCATTCCCTTTGATTTCTGTCCATTTTATGTCCAACGAAAGTGTAAAATTGGTAACATACAGCAGCAAATCGAACTCGATGAAATGGCCTACTACCTCGTCGCCATGGAGAGGCAACGAAGAGAGTAATGGAAACTCTTAAGTATTTCTCTATGAACAGACTAAGAAAAATGTAACGACCAAAATGTACGGTCAGTCACATGCCACCCACCACCACATGAAATAGACACTATTATTCTCCGCAGCTTTTTGTTATCAAATACTGTCTTACCAAAGCACAAAACACGTCGACAGTACGATTGAAATTCACAGATTGGATTTATGTGTATACCTAATAATATCATATTAAATATGTTGTTGCTGATAACTTGAAATATTGCCCATCGTTTACTGTAGTGATATCTGGCAATTGAGGGATGCGCAGACAACCTTGTCAACAGAGAATACATGGACCGCCGTGCGTCCCACCTGCATCGCAAACATATTTCAGTCGATTTTAGACAACAAAACATTTGCGAATTATAAGACGCAACAATTGTGCTGGAGCACCTCAGTGACAATTGAAATATTCGTCTTTTATACAATGACTTACGACCCTGGGACACGAGTCACGAATTACCATGGTGAATGGTGAAGAAATGGAAGAGGGGTAGCATAGGAGTCACAACACAAATTGGTTTTTTGGGGGCATTTTGATATTTCTCGTTCACATCTTACGTATTTTGACATCGCGGTACAGCAACAGTAGATATACAAAATGTGAACAATTTTTTTTCAAGCAATTTCGTAATAAATTAAAACAATACAATTGCAATTTTACCAGCCATTGTTCATTAATTCTTTTAAAATGTTGAATTTGAGATTATGACGAATAGGAAAAAAAAGAAGATTAACCGACAACACGTCACAAAGAGTCACGCGTAGTTGTATACAGAGAGTCGTCGTCTGAACGCACATGAATTTACGAAGCGTTAACAAAAGAGAATGAACACAATGTCCCTGGGTCGTAAGTCATGGTATAAAAATCGTCAAAAGCATTGAATGAGCGACAAAAAGGATACCGCTAGATGGTTCATAAAAGAAGAGTTACCCTGTTCAATTGAATAATACACAAATGGGGGGAATTACATTTTTTTTGTGGGATAATATAAATGAACATCATACGATATAATGAAAGGGTGATATCGTCTTTTGTGGTGTCAATTTGAAGCATTTTTTAAATGGAATCTTTGAAGGGCACCTTAGACCAGAGTACTTAAAAATTGACCCATTTCATTTCCCGGCGTACGATAATACCAGATAGAGACAATAGTAAACAAAGGAACAACAACCGAATTTCGTGTTTTTGTGGCAAACTAGTTGTGTCAAATACAATACAAATGTATACCAACGATAAAAGTCAATAAAAAAGTGCAAAATACATTTAAATTTTTCAGTTCTACACCAAAACGACATGAAAAGGTTAGGTGAACATATTTTGTAACTCCACCTGGTGTAAGTTAATTTTAAATTTAATTGCTCTCAGTTCCACAAACCTACGACGAAGAGTGTGAAATGATACGTCAGATGAGAGGATAAAAGTATCTGTGTATGTATTAGTCTATGCTATCATGCAGTGTAAGCGCTCAACGATGTTTTGCAGATTAAAGCGAAATGTCAAAAGAAAATAAGCAGTTTTAGTTAAATTTATAGAATTTTTAGTTTTAGATCGTAAACGATGTCGATGTATTTTGTCTTTTTCAATAAAACTGCAATAACAATTGCTGCACACGCGTTACCACCTTCCATGTCAAAAGCCGGCAATAACCTAAAGTCGGTCAGAAAGATGGTTCGTGTAAAGGACCGTACTAAGAAGATCAACAGTTCATGTGAAATGTTTTCAAAGTTCCACAGAACAACAACAACAACAAAAAGAATGCAAAATGTCGACGAAAAAATTCCGTCAGAGTTCGTGCGAAGTATCAGCAACATTTTAGTATTTCTACGACAAATTGAAGGACCAATGGTGTCAACTCTCACTAAATTTCTCAAAAAAGCATTTTATTATACTTTTAGTAGAAAAATAACGTCAAAACAGAGAAAGATAACGTGTGGTCCAAATACATGTATCTCTTTAAATCATACATATGTTATTTTGGCATTCATTTTCTTTATCCACCAACTCTCTGATCCACACCAAAATTTCACCACCGATAAAAGATTCTGCGCTGAGTTCCACAGTTTTTTTCCCCCGCTATCGGCCCAACTTCTTTAGATGTAGACCATTAAAGCTTGAGTATACATACATGTATGTAATCGCCCATATCTCAGGTATTTATAATCCGATCTGGTTGAATCATCATCATTTGGTATCATTACAAAGCTCTTTCTTAACTATAAATCTGCGTAAAATCATACTTATTTTTATGAACCCATTGGGGGCTAATTTAAAAAACTGATAAAAATGAATTTTTTTGCAAAAAGTATGCCCCATTTTACTTATTTTTCGGTAGACTCCGATAATATACAAGACTTTTTTTAAGGTGGTTTTTTTTTAAGGTGTAATAGTCACCAATAACCCTTCAAAGACCGGCGATATTTCTTTGAAAATTTTTAAACACATTTTGCGCTATTATTCACCATAATTAAAACAATATTTTTAAAAAATTGCGCGATTTAACACAAAAATACAAGGCAGAAGGCTTGAAGCCGATGTTGGGCCCACCTCAGAGGAGAAAATCCGTAAGCCCATCCAAGCAGAAATCTTTATAACACAAAAATACTACGAACTTTAATTTGAACTATAATTGAACATTAATATCTCCGGTCTTTAACGGGTTATTGGTGAATATTGTACCTTAAAAAATGATCAGGTCTTGTCTACTATCGGAGTCTACCAAAGACGTACGCGTAAAAGGGATTTTTTGTGAAAAAAAACACAAAAAAGTGATGTTAAAAAATAGGTTTTTAATTAGCCTCCCCCACAAAGGGTTAACAAAACTAAATATATTTACAAACAAATTTATATAGTTTAGAAAGATCTCTGTAATGATACCCATTTCAACCAGATCGGATAATAAATGGCTGACTTATGCCCGATTATACAATCAAGCTTTCGAGACCTATATTTCGGAAAATATGGAACAGCGTCCTTTTTCTTTGTCACCGTTTAATGCCCTATCAGGTAAAAAAAAATATTGCGTTTGGTGCTAAAGTAAATTTTTTCCGTTATTTTGACATTGATAAATTTTTCTGTTCCAAATATTGACCTTCGCTTTAAGCGAAACACAGACTTGTCATTCATGAGCATGAACACCAGCCATCGTTGATGTTTATTGTCTGTTTACCGACCTCCTTGATGCCAAATAACAATGTAATCGAAGTTGTTCGCATCACTATCATGTTCACAAAATTTTTTTGGCAATATTTTTTCAAATTCATTAGTCAGACAAAAAGGTTTCGACCAAGCTCATCCTCATTAATGACAAGTCTGTGGGTCGTTTTACGCATGAATAACTTTGCGCATTGGGGCCGATTCCAAGAAAGTGGTAATAATAGCTTTGTCTGTTTACTTTTCCAGCAAGATTTATCCAGTAACTTTAGGCAGAGAGTAAAAACAATTTTACGCTCTTTTTTTTTCTCTATTCCAAAAAGTAAACAGACAACATTTTGTGAAATATTGCAAGAAAACAGCTGATCGGTGTGTAAACAATTGAAATAACAAAGCAAAAGAATTTTAGCATATGTGTCGATCGAATTTGCAAAATTTTGATAGAAGAAATTCCTCCAGTAACATTTTGCAAGTTCTCTATCATCCAACTGTCAAAAAATTCTCTCTTTGGCTCTCTCGTTGCAAAAGTTTTGCAGTAAACAGACAACATTTTGTAACATTTTGTACAATATTGTACAATATTGCAGTAAACAGACAGACCTAATATCATAACTTCTAAACTATTTGTCGGTTCGGCTAAGGATGTACTAGAGATGTGCGGAGGATTTTAGGATATCGGATTTGGAGATACTTTGTTGATACGCAGAATTAGGAACAGGGTCCCAAAGTGGATCACTTTGGTGTTGTTAATGTTTTGAAGACCTGTAACTTCTAAGATTTTAAGCCTATTTTTAAGATTTATGGTTTGACGAAATGTTCTAAGAGAGACAAAGAAAAAATACGTTAAAGCATTTGATTTACCTCTTACCATTTAAAAGATATTGGTAATCAAAAATTCATAATCCCAATTTTTGCTATAACTTTTTTTAGTTTTTTTGTGCATAGGCCATCTATTTTTAGTTACTTAATCTTTTTTAACAAGGTTCACTTCTGAAAAAAGTAACAGGTAATAATTTTTATATTGTCAGAGACAATTTCTCAAGGTTAAACATATTTTTTAACCTCAAAGAATTGCAACATTTTCCCGAAAAGGTACCATTAATCTGTGGTTATTTTTTAATTTTATTAAGAGAGAAGTATATTCTTTGACATTTTTTGAAAGATAAGGCATTGAGAATGCTTTCGAATGTAACTATGTGCAACTTGGATAATTCACCCTACAGCCAGCAACGTTCGTAATTTGGCAATTTAAAAAATCATTTTTAAAAAATTATTTCTCTCAAGTTCATAGATTGGAATGTTTTTAAGCATTTGCCATAAGAATTAAGATATCGTGCGCAGAAATGTGGCCACGACAGTAAAATATGGAAAAAGCCATAGAGAAATATTAAGCACATAAAACCAATTCGTCTTTTATACGATCACCATGGTAGAATCATCTATTGGTAGTCGCTTTAGAAATTCTGTGGTTAAGCTTTCAAAATTAGCTGAATAATAAGAAACTGTAGTGGTCCTCATGCAAACTCGAAAGAGCCTCGTAAACGCGTAAACCTCGCAAACTTACGCGGCAAACGTCAAAACAAAGAAATTTCCCATACAAAGCGACTTGCACAAAAGTGGAAAGTCTTCAAGTCAGATTTGCTGCGCAAACGTGGGATGGAGAAAAGTGTAAACTTTTGACATTTCGTTGTCATCTGACTAGGATGGATAAATAAGGTGATAGCACTAGAACAGTAGAAAAAGTATATAAGTATATCCATTTTGGTCAGCTGATATGATTTTGAGCACAACTGCGCTGAGCAACTTTACTTGGAGCCTCATGCAACGGTTCGAGGGAAACTTGCGCTGAGCAAAAGTTCTCGGCTTTCACGTTTGCATGAATGCCGCTACTATGTACACAAAATGTGAAAAATTTATACAAAGTATATGAAGTAAATTGCATTTTGATTGAAATTCTTTAAATTTTATTAACGAACAAAACAAACAAACCCGATAGATAATTTTATCATGATGATAACTTTTGACCCTGGTACATTGTGTTCATTCTCTGTTGGTAACGCTTCGTAAATTCAAGTGCATTCAACATTTTAAAACATTAATGAACAATGGCTGATAAAATTGGAATTGGATTGTCTTAGAAACAATTTAGAAATTGCTTCAAAACAATTTGTCACCACTTTTTGTCTACTTACCACCTTGTCAAATCACGAAAGAGGAGAAAGAGAAATATCAAAATGCCCCCCGAATTTCCAATTCAAGACTCTTCTGCTACCCCTCTTTCTTCACCACACTCCATGAAGCAACGTAATTCGTGTCCCAGGGTCGTAAGTCATCGTATAAAACACGAACAACACTTTGGCAGCCTAGGGCTGCCAGATTTGAACCCAACAAAAAAAGTGCAACGAAGAAAAATAATGCAGTACAATTCAGAAATAAAATAACACTTTTTTCAATTAAAAAAATCATAAAAGTCAGTACAGAAAAGCAACAATTTAAATTATTAAGAAGTAAAGAAAAATCGGTAGATATCAGTAATAATTTGGAAATTAAAGATAAAATTAACAACCTAAGAGATCATAGATATTTTTTTGTAATAAAAATTACAACTAGTCAGGTTTTTCAAATTTAATTTTTTAAAGTACAGTGCTTTTCGCTTAAAGCGAACTTCACGGGACTGATCAAATTGGTTCGTTTTAGGCGAAGTTCGCTTTAAATGAAGACATCATCAAAAAACAATTTCTGTATGTGCACAGGTATTTATTTAACCCCTTGTCTATTTATTACAACAATTTTAGGATATTGTACTTTTTAAAAAATAAGTACAGTTAGTATGTAGATATTTAAAAAATTAAGATTAGCTAGGTTTTAAAAAAATCAGTTCTTTTAGTTTGCTTAGTATTACTATTGGTTTCATTTATATAACACTTCCACTTGAGCCAAGTTGTGAAGTGTCACATGACTGAAGAAAATTTCTTACATATCTTAACCTACACATTGCATCCAGGGTAGTTGTAGCTTGGATTGGCGTCGCAGTCAAGGTCATCATCACTAGCGAAAACAGTCTGCAAAATAGCTGCATAGTCCAGTTTGTCCGTAGTTATAAGATCATCATCAAAACATACATATGCAATCGTTAAAGCTTAAAGGTGCGAAAACTCAGCAAACCTTTTTTATTACCATCTGTAAATGTTTCCATTAATTCTATTAATGGCAGATCATCCTCCGAGTTAAACCCATCTTCATTGTTGGTAAATCCGCCGTGCCGATATTCATTTTTCAATGCGTGAACCTATGGACCAAGGACATAGGTTGTAAAACTGAGCTTGTATTTGAGGCATAAACACTAGTTTAATGCACTCTAAGTCCTTTATATCTGGATGAGCTGGGCTGTTGTCAACCAGCAGTATAATTGTTCGATTAGCACGACGTAAATCGTAGTCCCATTATTTTTTTTGCTTGGTAATTTTTTTTAATTTTATTTGCTTGGTAATTAACTTGTAATTTTTTAATGTTTTTAAAGCACCTGGGATTTATTATTCGGAGTGAGTTTATAAAAGAAACCAGTTTCGTCGCCATTAAAAATGTCCTCATCTTTAAAATCGTTTATTATACCTGGCCACTTATTTTGCAACCAATCATTGGCCACATCAATATTGAGTTTAGCCGCCTCTCCAATTATTTTTACTATGGTGATGTTGTGGCGTCTTTTAAATCGAACTATCCAACTTTCGCTGCACTTAAAATCGCAGTAGTTAAGCTTTACCCCAAATTCTTGTGCTTTGGCTTGTAAAACTGTATTACTTACAGTCACATTATTGGCTCTTTATGGGTAAACCATTTTAGAAGGCAATTATCCAGTTCCTTGAAGGAATGATTTTTAACTTTCTTTACACTTGAGGAGTTTTGCTCAAACTTATTTAGCACCAAGTGCTCATTTTTCCAAATTGTATCTGTTGTTCACTTGCTGAGGCCCATTTCTTGGCATATTTGCTTTTGTATTACCCCTTCTTGTAAGCGCTTTATCATATCAAATTTATCTTTTAAAGAAAAACACTTTCTTTGTTTTGCAACTGTTACAACAGTCTGCACATCGCTTTCACACAAAAAAAAAGAATTAAACCTAGTGGAAGTACCTGATTATAGAGCATACGAAAAATAAAGCACAGGGTTACCAACTCAAAAACATAATTGTTGGTCATGGCAACACTTTTTGATTCATTTTAAAGGAAAAAAAACAAAATTTACATACAAAAAAAGTTTGATACAACCGAAAGTTCGCTTTAAGCGGGTTCGTAATAAGCGAAAAAACTTTCAAGTTTTTTATAGAAAAAAGCTCGTACTTTCGAAAATGGTTCGTTTTAGGCAAAAGTTCGTTTTAAACGGGTTCGCTATAAACGAAAAATACTGTAATTTCTATATTAAAGTTTCTTAATACTGAATATATTTGCTGTAAGGGTGAACAAAAATATGAGAATGGCAACACGTTCCCATACAAAAGCTGGACGGCTCAATATCTCCCGTAAACCTCAACCGCTCTTAACAAACTTTGGTACTGATCAATATTTTGTCAAAAGCTACTGTGTTATTACACATGAACAGCTTCGCCATATATATACATGTGTATGTGTACCTCTCATATAAATATTGAGCAAACAATTGCAATTGCCTGGTATCGTAGTCAGGATAAATGCCCAAAATCACTAATTCCTAATTAAGTTGGGTATTGAATAATATATAGCGCAATGCCATTCTGCTACTGAATATGGCCACACTTACCACCCTCATTCGTTCAACGTAAGGGTGAATATATGTATGTGTTTTTTAATAGAACTCGGTGACAATGGATGACTTAGGGTGAGGGTATATTTAAGTCGGTTCACCCGACTGAAATTTCTGTACTGGTTTCAAGGAAATTTCCACAATTTGGAAGCAATGTTGCAGCGTTAAGTGGAGTTCAAATTATCAGACATATCTGAAGTAGTTATCGATAAAATATCGATTTTTCGTCCACACATAAAAATTTATCTGACAGACATCATTTGAAGCAAGACACCACAGTGTCAACATCAAAGGTATACGCTAGCAAATGTCTCGCAACAATTACTTCTGTGGCCGCGCGGAAATATCAGGTAACTCCATTTTTCAAAAACAGGAGAAACACGCGTTAAACTTTTTTGATGGATTTTGCATGTTTTTTCATTTTTATTCGCTTTATGTCGTAAAAAAAACGTGAGGAAACCTTATTTTAAATGAGAATGAAGATTTTTTAAGACATTTTACACGATTTTAGGCAAAAATACAGCGAAAAACGGTCAGTTACCTGGTTTTTCTGCAAAAATTGAGTTACCTCGTTTTTCCAAAAAGATGTTCTATTTGCAATAGAACTTCAAAATTTATTTAATATTTTGTTAAAAAAAAAAGGCGAAATCAAGGCAAATCTTACGTTACTGCTCCGAACAAAAAAGTTTATAAACGGAATTGCAAAAAACTAAAAGAATATTACGAGAAGTGATCAAAAACTCAATTTTAACAAGTATTGGGATCAAGGAAGTTACCTGAAAAGAAAGGCCCCTAACACCGATGTCGTAGCAATGATGTTGATGCCAAAAAAAACTCCGAAGACCCACAGTCAAATACTTTCTTGGTACTGAATCGGACAAGGTTCAAGTTTGTCAGGGCTGTTTTTTTGGCTACTTTGGGCGAAACGAAGGCTTATGTAGAAAATTTAGCCAAACAAACTTGGGAGAATTCAGAAGGCTTACCTGATCAAGAGCACAGACGAAAACGAAATCCAGTAAACAAAATCTCAGACGAAAAGCGGCTGAAGTTCGGGCTCACATTGCCAAATTCCCAGCTTACGAGAGTCATTATGGACGCCCTCACAACTCAAGAAAATACTTGCCCTCTGATTTGAGCATCTCCAAAATGTACAAACTGTACGTCACCGAATGTGAAGCGTCAGTTTGCGAAACAAGGTATCGCGAAATTTTTGCAGGGACAGGACTCAAATTCAATCAACCTAAGCTAGATACCTGCCACAAGTGTGACTTGTACGCTTTGAAATTGAAGTATGAGGCAGGCGCCACGAAATAACCCCCAATGAAATAACTCCCAAACTCGAAAATGAAATAATCCCCAATGAAATAACCCCCAAAATCAAATGAAATAACATCCAAAATGGAAAATTAAATAAAGCGCAAACAAGATGAAAATAACCCCAAATTAGACATGAAAGAACCCCCAAAAGAAATCGGTACTACCGCCTAACGAAATAACCCCCAAAATAGAAAAGAAATATCCCCCAATGAAGCAAGCCCCAAGTAAATAAAATAAACCCCAAAATAGATATTATTAATTATAATATTATAATGAAATAAACCCCAAATAAGATAAAGTAACCCCCAAAACCACAATGAAATTATTATTTCATTTTCGAGTTTTCGCAACGAGATTTGGACGAAAGGAAGAACCAGACGCTAAGCGTGACCAAAAAATTAAAAGCCAGGATTACGAAACCGAACAAGTGTTCATCGTCCCTTAAATGCTGAAAGTTTAAATGTGAGGAAATCGACAAGGTTGCAGCAGAAGAAAAAGAATATTATTGAATAATATTTAAGAATACTATTTGTCAATATAAACAAACATTTTACTTGAATTTCGGTTGAATTTTCTAGTTAAATTGGAAAATTTGTGGAGTTACCTCGTTTCTCCGCAAACGATATGAAGTTACCTTGATATTTCCCAAAATGTATCATCTACGCTATTTTTTGTTTCTTAATAACTTTATTTTTTATTTTATTTATTTATTCAAATTTCGCTCTGATAGAATGATAGTAAATCAAAAAAAAATTAAATTTTTCATGGTTTTTCCATTTTCCAAAAAAATGGAGTTACCTCATTGTTCCGCGCGGCCACAGACTTGATTGCCCGCAGCAAGCGAAAGAGAAGAGGAGGCACTGCTGAGAACATTTGTTATGCACACGTTCATACATACATACGCAATTATGTATGTAATTACACAAACTAATTTCTAGTAAAAAAAAATAAGCACACATACATCCTATTTCTATATTTTACCAAGCATGTATGTTTTTTATTTATTAACATTTTATTTTAATAAAATAAATTACACTGAAGGTTTGCTTTTTTTTCATTTCACATTAAATTCCAGAAATTCTATGTAATTTCTAATTTCCGCTCTTCTCCTCTTCGTTTGTTCTCTCCGACATTTTATCTCACGCTCTCTGTTTTATCGATAACCTAAAAGAAATCGCTTGGTTTTCAAACAGATTTGAAGACCATCAGATTTATCTGACGACAGCTGTTCACATTAACAATTTTTCTTCAGATTCGACAGAACGTCCAATCCGTCTGATAATCTGAACTCCACTTTAAACGATTCATGGTGACTTGCCAAACCTTAGTGAACAGGAATGTCAACACAGTTCGACATCCTAAGCTCTGAAACCAAGGGGTACCGATGAGACAGCTGATCCAGTTAGTACATGGAGAACAAGTAGAGAATGTGCTATCAAAGAAGACTCGTTGATAGGGACTGGGTTGCGGGGTGTGATTTTCAAACTTCTGCCGCCGAGTGTCAAGCCAGAAGTACAAAACACATCAACTGGGAGTAAATTTTGCCAACTTAATCGATTAAAAAATGGGATATTCAGTGAAAAAAAATCAAAATGTAATGAAGTGTTAGAGTAAAGTAGATCCCAATTAACACGAAAATTGTTAAAATTAAAGATTGCTCTCATTCTCTATATGTTTTCCTCGTAGGTCTCGGAGCTCGTTAGTAAAAAAATCAACTAGTGCACACTCTTAAAGTATTACTCGGTGTCTGAAACCATAGCTATCGATTACGATAGGTCTCATGCAGCTAAACAAACGCAGGTGCGGAAAATTCAAGCATGATTTGAATTTCATGCCATGTGTCGGGTAAAGCCCAGTATGTATTCAGTTCTTGCGAAATTCTCTTAACAAATTTTGTCATTTACCTGGCGTTTACACGCGCCAGTTTTGCTCCGACAGTAGAAATACATTCACACAGTTTTACTACCCCAATTACACTTCTCTCACTTGCCTCGCCACTGTCACTGATTTTTCAATGACAGTAACTTCGGCAAGAGATTTGACATAAGCGGCCAGATCATGGCTGAACTAGTAAATGTTGACGCAATAGAACAACTGGTTTTGCTTTCTTGTGACTCCATGTGTTAAATTCAGTGTATTTTGTTGTTGTACTTTTTTATTTACTGTGTTTGTTCATATGTTTGTTCAATTTGACGGTTTGTCATGAAACAAAAACTAAATGCCTGTTGTTGGGTCACACAATTACAACAAATCCTACTGCGTCAACCTCTACTAGTTCAGCCATCGGCCATATCGGTGACGTTTCGTATTAATTTGAGAAAAAAGCAAAACATCGCAACGACTTTACAAATTGGGAAATATATTTGTATTTGAAAATTTTGCTAATTTTTATTGAAATATTATTTGACAATACAAACATATAAACATGAATACATGTCCAATTTTGCAGAGTACATCAGTTCCATTATAATTTGGAGAAGTAAGACAAAACACAATGGCAAAAGAGCGAAGAAACAAGAAATCAGAGCACGAAATTTAACGAAACGACACTGTCGGCGTTTGCTTAAAACTGTACTGTCTTTATAACTGGCTGGACGCGTACGTCACACAAACAATTTTTCTGTTTTTGACAGTTAATAAATATTCTCAGCTGTCTTGTCGCAAACTGTCGCGTGTAAACGTAACGTTACCTCCGTTCCGACATTTTTGCTGCCGTAAGTTACCACCTATCTGTGATTTACTTTGCATCTATTTTATGAATAATTCCTCTTCGCAGTCCATTTTTATTTAACGCATGTAGTGTAACTATTGTTTGATATGGAAATGAAAACTTTATAAAGTCTGAATGCCGGACTTTACAGGGCCTCTCAATGCCAGTGTTGGGTGGCTATGAACTTGGAAATTCATGGATATCAAGACTTCAGGTTATAGCAGGACCTGTTGTTGCAATTGAAGTGCCTAATATGTCAAAGTGAACCGACACACAATATAAAAACTTCAACTTAATTTTAATTGTGTTGAGTTTAGCGGTCATAGTGAGGATTCAGGCTGATTTTTGTAAAACCCTTTAATAGTTAACAAACTTTTATCGTCATAAATGCCCAGTTTCACAGCCAACAATTCTCCATTTAAATGTACTTTAAATGGCCGAGGTTTTTGTCATTTAAACGTCATTTAATATGAAAATATTCTGTAAGCTTTTAAATGAAACCAGCCCTAAATCAATCGCAATTCGTGAGCAATCAAATACCTCTGTACAACAATTTGGAACTTTTGTATGCGGTGCTGACAATGACAATGGATTCTGGTAGAGAAGGCCAACAAAAATATACGTGCGAAGGAGTTTAAAGAGTTACATCTGACTCTTATTTTAAGGGGGAACCTGTTCGTGCAGCATATCGGTATATAAAACTATGTGTTGTCTGAGGTGTAGAGTATGTTCAGCAACTTTGTAGAAAATATTAAGGCATATATGTACATATAAGTGATGATTTAACCGACCTTTCGTATTATGTATATTCAAAACTTAAATTGTTCGAGCGTTTGGTCGTATTTTTAATTAATTTTATTCTTCGATATTTCGCTACCCTTTGGGTAGCATCGTCAGGAAGATAAACACAAATATTAATTAGAAACGAAAACAATTGATAAACAAAATTTTTTCCATGTCATTTGAAAAAACAACAATAGCAAAAAATTAAACAATTGATGAAATTTTCTTGTCATATGAAAAATGTGTTAAGCTACAGCCATAGAATAATACATACATATATAAACTTATTCTCTCATCTGACGTTTCATTTCACACTCTTCATCGTGGAAATGAGAGCAATTAAATTTAAAATTATCTTACACCAGGTGGAGTTATAAAATATGTTCACTTAACTTTTTCATGTCGTTTTGGTGTAGAACTGAGAAATTTAAATGTATTTTGCACTTTTTTGTTGACTTTTATCGTTGGTATACATTTGTATTGTATTTAACACAACTAGTTTGTCACAAAAACACGAAATTCGGTTGTTGTTCCTTTGTGGATCGCTGTATACTATTGCCACTATCTGGTATTATTGAACCCATACTTTCCACCATCCAATGTTTACTTTCCATCGTACCTATGACGTTTAATATATTGAGCAAATAAAAGCTTCTATGGTATGTATTATTCTATGGCTACAGCCAGAAAAATTTTTGGATAGAAATAGTTTCTCTAATTTACAGCCAGAAAAATAATTTGGTTGAAAATAGTATATACCCCTGTCAAATATTTATATGTGCAATGTATCATGTTGATTTGGAGCTTTGAAAACTAAAATTTTTTTGATTTTTATTTTATATATTGGTTTATAATTATGTGTTCTTTAAAATTAAAAGAAAACATATTTTTTCATTTCTTTTTTAGAAAAAAAAGTGTTTGATATATTCTTCATAGAAAATATTTATATGTATATGTAAAAATTAAACTTAAATGTAATTCTTATTCTTATCCCATTAAAATTTGTAATTAATATAATATTGAGTGCGTAAATAAGAACTTGTTGTAGCCTGCGTGGCATAGAACTGACTAAGTTGCTTAAAGTGGGCATGCCAATTTTCTCCCGTTCCGCCAATATTGCTAGTTTTAGTTCTTTAAGCGTCGTATACTGCTTTGACTTTGAAAACACCTTGGCGGAAAGTATCCCCCAGAGGTCTTCAATTGGGTTGAGGTCGGGACTTATGGCTGGCCACTCCAGTAATGGAATATTTCGGGACTTAAAAAAAACCCTTGTGAGCCGATAAATGTGGATCGGGGCGATGTCTTGTTGAAAAGTCCAGTTATCTCCATATAATTCACCAGCAAAATCAATTAAGTTGCTGTCAAACAGATCAACATATGCTTCCGCATTCATTTTGAGTTCGAACAAAACATATTTCTGGCTTCCCTCGTGCTCCAAATGCAGCCCATATCATAAGACATCCACCATCGTGGTTTCGCTTGTAGAACGTTTGTCGAGGATGTCGTAAATCTCTCCAATTTTTATGGTGACCATCAAGTTCGTCCAAATTAAACTTTTTCTCATCACTAAATATTACGGTTCCAAGTTCGTCCTCCCTAAATTTATACTTTTCTGCATAAGCAATGCGCGCATTTTTATGGCGCTGGGTTAAACGTGGTTTGGCCATTTTGCTTTGATACCGAAGACCTATATCGTCCTTTAGCAGTTGCTGGACACGCTGTCTCGTTACATTTAGAGCCAATTCCACCTTTATTTCCCTACAACTCATATCCCCATTAGCTGCCAAATGCCGAATGCGCCGCTTATACCTCTGGTCTACAGTCGGGATGCTTTTTCGGGGTCTTTGAGGAAATTCGAAACTGCATTGCGATGCCGATTTACCGCAGCTGCAATCTCGCCAATACCTTTAGCTATTGAATTGCAAACTTACATCGATAATCATAGATAACGGGACTACAAATAAAGTCCAAAAGAGAAACAAGTATATGAGAAAGAGAGAGGGATATTATCGACAAAATTGTATATGGTCGACATTAAATTACAGTTGGTTTTCAGAAGGAAAGAACTTCTCTATAACGCACTTCTTTATAGCGAATTTCTCTCTATAACGAACTTTTTTCAAAAACACTACATTTTCCTAATGTTTTTCACACATTTTTACCTCTCTATAACGAATTTCTCTATTACGTAGTTTTCTCTGTAACGAAGCTTAACTAACAATATAGTTGGTGTTTTATGTACCAAATAAACCTCCCTATAGCGAATTTTTACATCAGTCGCAAAATTCCAATGAATTTATGCACACACAAATATTGCGGTAAAATACGTTACATTTTCTGCGCCTATTTCAAGGAAAAAAATAAACGAAAGTGAGTAAGAAAATCTTAGTCTGTAATAAGTTTTGTGCTGCAAGGTTGTTTTGAAATTAAGATGTCTAAGCGCAAAAGTTTATCTTTTGAAAAAAAGTGTCTTATAATTTCTGCAGTATCACAAGGAAATAAAAAAAAGAAGGATATTATTGAAGAGTTTGGAATTTCTCAAACAACTTTGTCAACAATTTTGAAGAATAAAGATAAGATTCAAGAATCTAGCTCTTCTGTACAATTTTAAAGAATAAACCATTTTGAAGAATATAGATAAGATTCAAGAATCTAGCTCTTCTGGTATACTTAAGAAATTTAAGAAAGCTAGATCCTGTGAGTATCCTGATGTTAATGAAGCTATGATTAAGTGGATCACCGTTGCAAGGCATAAGACCATTCCACTGTCCGGACCGTTAATCAGAGAAAAAGCTGTGGAGTTTGCAGAATTATTGGGACATTCCGATTTTGTTGTTAGTGCTGGTTGGCTTGATAAATTTAAACGCAGACATAACATTGTTGGAAAAATTGTTTGTGGTGAAAGCGGATCGATTGACATCCAAACTCGGGATGATTGGATTCAAAATATTTTACCTTCCCTTATTCAAGAATATGATAAGAATGCCATATTTATCGCTGATGAAACAGGATTGTTTTTTAAATGTTTGCCATCCAGAATACTAGCCTTTCGAAATGAAAAATGTGTTGGTGGCAAAAAAAGCTAGGAAAGAATAACAGCCATGGTAGGTTCAAACTGGAGTGGAACAGAAAAATTCAGACTGCTTGTCATAGGAAAATACGAGAATAACTCAAAATCTTGGACAAAAATTTTGCGACTCAAAAACGGAAGATTTTACTTTTTATTGACAATTGTCCGGCACATCCAAAATCAGCACAATCGAAGCTAACAAATATTAAAATTGTTTATTTTCCTCCAAATATGACATCATCCCTACAACCAATGGATCAGGGAATAATACAGAATCTGAAACATCACTATAGAAAACGAATTCTAAAGAAAGTTCTGTGCTATTCAGAGAAAGAAACTCCTATGTCAATTAACTTACTTGATGGAATCAGAGATTTAAGTAAAGCCTGGAGCTCAGATGTCAAAAAGGAAACAATTTCAAACTGGTTTAAAAAAGCTGGATTTGATGAAGGCATTGAACTATCAGTGGATATTGAAGATGAAAACATTACTTTGGCAGATTTGTGGTCCGCGTACATCGAAGAGAACAACATTGAGGATGTCACTATCGAAGATTGCATTAATGTTGACAACGAAACACTCACTATGGAGTGCCCTTCCGATGAAGATATTCTGCAAAGCATTCTATCAAATCAGTATGGGGTTAATAGTAAGTACAACATATGCACTTAAGAATCAAGAAGAATACCCACTAATATATTTTTTTATTTAGGTTCAGAAAATGCTGACTCTGACGCTGATGAAGAAGGAAATGAATTACAAACATTTACTCAACTACACTCATCTTTCAACACAATAAGAACATTTATGGAATCAAGAAATAATGTCCCGGATGAAATTTTTCCTTCCTCAATAGATGTTAAAATTTTGTCGATGAAGAGGAATTTAAAAGTTTAAGGCAAACGAGAATAACGTCGTTCTTTTATATTAAATAAGTTTCAACATTTATATAAACTTGTATGTATCGAAATATGTAGCATCTAAATGTAATAAAAAGCTAGTGTTTACATATACATACATACATACAACCAAATAATCAGTAGTTTCTCTATAACGAATTTCGACGATCCCCAGTGACTACGTTATAGAGAAGTTCGACTGTATAAATATTTGACAGAGGTACATAATGGTAAATTCAACAAGTTACATCCTGATATATTAAAAATGTTACCTAGTGACAAATTCAATGATACATCAAAATATTTTCGGTGAAATGTTCTACATTTTACTAATTAAATGTCTATATGTCTGTGCTACATTATCCGTATCGCCTTTAAAGTTTATTCTCTTCGCTGTTGGAGTTCTTATTAGCTGTAACATTTCTAATATAAATGGACGTTTATAGTTATTTTTCCTATTCAAAACTGACGTATCTTGAAAGTGATTTGAAAATGATTTAAGTTTGCACAGTCTACATTTGTCTATATTTTTGATCTGATTTGTGTCCTGCAATTCTAGTCTTAAGTTTATTTTTAGTTGTACCTACATGTACCATGTTGCAACTTTCACTATTATTTCCTCCACAAGGTATTTTGTATACTATATTAGATCTACCAAATTTATCTATCCTATCTTTGGGTTTACTAAACAATCTACCTAGTGTGTGTGTTGTTTTATGGGTCATTTTGTAATTATTAGTATCAAATATTTTTGATTTTTCTAATCCCTCAGAAAATCCTGGCACAAAAGATAATGATTTGAACTTTTTCGGTTCCACCGTTGGGTTTTGGTTATCTTGCGCCTTATTTTCATATTGACTAACCCTATTGGGAAATGGTTGTCCATTAATATAGTTGTAATCTTCTCCTTATTCTTTTTGTGAAAATTCCCGTCGCTTATTAGGTTTCTTGCCATATTGATAACCATTAATTTCGGGTGTTTGGAGTGATTATTGATAACCCTTCCAGAAGCAGTTGGTTTTTGGTACCAATCCACCAATAAATTCTCCCCATTTCTTATTACCACGGTATCCAAGTATGGGAGTCTTGATCCACGCTCTTCATCAATTGCAAACTTAATATTAGGATTAAAATTATTAAATTTTGTCAAAATATTATCTGAAAACGATACAATGATGGAGAATGAGAGAGCAAAGATGACATGAACTAATTTTAAATAGAGTTTATTGATATTAATGACAGCTAAATTATGTTTAATGTTGTTTGCATTGAACGAAAATACGAATTCCCTTTGATTTCAGTCCGTTTCAATTCCAACGAAAGTGTAAAATTGGTAAAATACAGCAGCAAATAAAACTCTATGAAATGGCCTACTACCTCGTCGTCATGAAGAGGTATCGAAGAGAGTAATGGAAACTCTTAAGTATTACTCTATGTTCATGGATACCCCCTGGTTTAATTATATTTGATAGGTACTAACAGGGAGTTGACAGGGGGCAGCTGATCGACTATGAAGTTGAAAAATTGTGGAGATGAAAGTGGATGTAGGAATGAGCGTTAGGCAAACCAGGTTTAAATTGAGTTCGAGTGGCACTTATTTCTTTTAAATTGTGTTTGATGTTAGACCTGATATCTTCAACTTAAACCCTATGAAATTGCAACTTGCTCTGTGACATCCGGTGAAAGTTTTAACAGCTGTTATACGCTCTTATTATATTATTCTATGGGCCTTATATTGCTCTATGTTTTATGTTCAACTTCTAACTCGAACTGCATTAAATCTCCAACTATTTACCTCTGAGACTGTAAAGCTATGTTCAGGTATATCGCGATTTCGCAGTTTTCTGGTTTTTATTTGCATAAACAGCTGATTTTTGTATGGCGCAACATACTTATATTTGACAGCTTAAAATCTCGAAACTTCGAAATCGCATTATACCTGAACGTCACTTAAGATAAACTCAAGATAATGTTCAAAATCTGCATTCTTTTGAAATACGACACTGTTCACTTGTGTATTTAATAAAATACCCTGGCAAGAGACGCCTCGGATTTCCTGCAGATCATCGTCCATTGTATACACTTTTTAATCACTAACTTGTCCTTGGCTACGGCTGCATCAAAGTTGAAAATCTGAATAGACATACTTCTTAAGCCGTAGAATAGTTGGCCACCCTATCTATAAAAAAAACCTCGCTGAAGAAACACATTTTTTGTGTACCTTTGCTCAATTATTCTTCCAGCAAAGTTTGACATATGCATGTTTTCGTAAATAAACCGAGACAACATGCGTGTAGAAAAGTTTGGATAAGACAACTTTACGTAGATTTGTGAAGCAACTTTTACTTTACATTCAAACAATTTCCTGTCACAAGTTTTCTATTATATTAGGTAACTTGTCTTATAGCAAACTTAATCACTTTGTAAATTCCAGCGTAAATCAACTGAAACTTCGCTTAATCTTTAATGTGTCAGTAAAGATATACGTTTTTGTACCTGTTTTGTTGGAGTTAGATATTGAATTAACGTGTAGACTTTCCTTAAAAAATCCCAATGGAATTGAAATGAAATTCCACTTTTTTTATGCTTGAGTTTTCAAAATGTTTGTACTTGCAGAAACACAGCTGCATTTTTTAATATGAAAATTTTCTGTGATTTTCACAGAGCAATAGACAAGAGCCGCTATCCCTTCCCTTCATATTCTCTTGATGACGACGAGGTAGTAGGCATTTCATCGAGTTCGAGTTGCTTTTGTAATTTACTCTTTGGTTGGACATAATACGGACAGAAATAAAGGGAATGCGTATTTTCGTTAGATGCAAACAACTTAAAACATAATTTTGCTGTCAATAGCATCAATCGAACACTTTTAAACTTAGTTTGCTGCATGGTCTATAACACAGGTCAACAGGAAACAATACCATTTAAAACCACTATTTTTTTCTGATGTATTACGACATCCACGTTACAAAAGTGGACAAAATTTTAAATTCTATGGATAAGTTTTTTTTAAATAATTTTTTAAGTAAAATTGTCCATTTTTGAAAAGCTCGTTCCACGGATTTTAACATAACTCAAGAACGATTCATCCCACTTTACTAGTGAATACACCAAATAATTTGCTACTAAAATACCTACAAGTTTTGTTAACACTATTTTCAGCCTGCACAAGAATTGCAGAGTTATCTAAAAAGTTGTGGTGAAAAATAATATTTTTCAAACAAACTGTATACAAATTTTTTTTTTTAAAAAATTAGAGAAAAAATCCTAAGCGACAAAAAGTGCTCAGTTTAGCACTTTGATAGTAAAGCCAGACCTGCTATGAATAAAATGAGACATTTCATAAAAAAATCGATGGATAAATTTTGATTTTATTCACAATTAGGTAAAGGTATTCGTCAAGAATATGAAATTTTACAATTTCAACAAAAATGAGCAAAAAATTAAAAAATTTTTTTTATGACTCTGATATGAAAAAAAGTGGATTTCGATTGAAAATAGTTACATTGAGCAGCAACAAATTTGTAATTAATGCTTGTGCTCTTGTAAACCACACCAAGAAGGGTGTTGTAAAAACCCAGTTCTACCTGAATACAACACGAAGATAAAACACACTTGACAATCATAGTTGCTAATAATCTTCTTTTCGGTTGATTGAACCTTAAAACCATTTTATATTTTATTAAAATTTATATTTTATTAGTTGAATTTATACTAAGAAATAAAATAAGAAAATAAATAAATAATTAATTTAAACTACAAACTCTGGAATTTTCTTTTATACGATTTTCTACTATTCTTGAATGACGAAGTGTTACTCTGAATACTCCAGCAAAATCAGCCATCATATGTGCATCCCACCGACCCTGGTATCGTTCCTCCATTGTCCGGATAACTTGGTGGAATCGTTCGCCCTGTTCTTCACTCAAGTCTCCTAGATTTTCAGGAAAACGATCTAAGTGGCTGTCCAGGTAGTATATTTGATGCTCATGTTGCATCCAAGTCTGTGGAAGCGAGATAACATCTCTTCAATGTGCGCACTTAATCATCAGACTTGTTATTTCCTAAGAAATTGTTAATAACCCATACAAAACGAATCCCATGCATTCTTCTCAATTTCGGACACTGCACTGCCAATATCAGTATCCTTCACCAATTTTCGAATTTGTGGGCCGTCAAATATGCCTGCTTTCAGCTTTTCCATGCTCAGATTGGGAAACTTCCTTGAAATATACTGGATACATTCACGATCTTTGTTAAGTGCTTTAACATATTGGTCAATCAGACCAAGTTTAATGTGAAGAGGGAGTAATATGATACGATCTCGGGGCACTAGAGCTTCGTTTATAACATTTCGCATACCTGGAACCAGTTTTCCCTAGTAGGGCATTGTTTTCTCGTCCAATGTTCTGATTTAGCTCTGCTGTCCCATAAACATATGAAACAAGGATATTTGGTAAAGGCACTTTGTTGACCTAAGATTAAATTGACCATCTTTAGATCAACACAATTACCCACTTATGTTCATCGTACTTTATCTTGTTCATGACCAATGCAATTACAGAGTATTCTTCTTTTACTTTGGTTGAATATGCGATCGGCAAGGGGCCACATTTATTTCCATTATGCAAAAGGACACACTTCAAGCTGCGTTTGATGAGTCGATAAATAAACGCCATTCGTTGAATCATATCTCTGTAAGCCCATGGCAGTCATCAAACCAGATATATCTGTGCAGTACACAAAATCATCCTCTTCAGCAAAATAATGAAGTAAGCCTTTTTCCCGAGTACGGTAATACGATACTTTAGTTTCTTCAGTTATCAGATCTGATTTTTTCATCCGGGACGCAAGTACTTCAGAAGATTTTTTCGACAATCCAAGGTCTCTAATTACATCATTAAGCTGGTCTTGATTCCATGGTTTCGGCGAGAAATGTTTGTGTGGGATGAACTCGTCATTTGAAGATGTATATGGTAGTGCTGGATCTGAACTATCTGATTGGTAACACATACTTGTGGTTGACAGTCCTGGTGAAGATGAAAGTACTTGACTGCAGTTTGCACCCCGATCTTTTGCATTTGCAATTTCTTCCGAATGTAGAACTGCAAGTGTAAACCCATCAGCAAACCTCGTGGGGTAAGACCATCGCATGTTTATTTTTCAAGGTGGTGTATTTACCGCACACGTAACAAAATAAATTCGGGTCGTTTTTGCACGAAAACTTTCTGAATTTGTTGCTCATTTTTGGGTAAATTAGACTTTTCACTATTGTGTACCCTTGTTGAATGATTAAGAAATGATACTTGAACTATTATATGTATATACTGCTTGCGGGTGTGATTGTCAAGTGTGTTTTAGCTACTTGTTGCAGTAAACAGGTAGAACAAGTGCATTTTGTGTGGGGTTTTTTTTACAAAACTCTTTTTTATGAGGGGTTGTAACAAGATCACAGGCGTTGAATACAAATGTGTTACGATTCACAGAATTTACAATCGCATTTTGTGATTTTTTTTCATTCTCAGAATCATTAAAAAAACCTAATTGTGAATAAACTCAAAATTTATCCATCGCTTTTCTTATGAATGTCACATTTTATTCATAGCAGGTCAGCCTTTACTATCAAAGTGCTAAACCGAGCACTTTTTTCCGTTTAGGATTTTTTATAATTTAAACAAAAAAATGTATACATTTTGGCTGAAAAATATTATTTTTCACCACAACTTTTTAGATAACTCCGCAACTCTTGTGCAGGCTAAAAAATAATGTTAACAAAACTCGTAGCTAACATCCGTGGAACAAGCTTTTCAAAAATGGACAATTTTACTTAAAAAATTATTTAACTTATCCATAGAATTTCAAATTTTGTCCACTTTTGTAACATGGATGTCGTAATACATCAGAAAAAAATAGTGGTTTTAAATGGTATCAAAATTTTTTCGATTTTGTTCCCTTGTGTAATCTGTATGTCTTCTTTGGTCTCTCATTCTACATCATTTCCCTAGTACCTTTACGATCAGCTGTACCATAGAAACTCCCTGATGGAATTCATAACACGTTTACGTCCTTTCTTCATAAAAAGTTGTGAGGGGTTTGAAAGACGATTTTTGTATGATAAATAAAGGAGTTTTCAACAGAGACGCTACAAAAGTAAATCGATAGGGACAGCAAACGACGCCATATTTTTTCCCACTCTTTTGACATTTCTCTTCAGTAAGGTTTGCCATTTCATCATGGAAAGATATACGAGCCAACAACGAGTCGAAATTATTAAAATTTACTACCGAAAATTGGAGTCAGTGGCCTCAACTTTAAGAGCGCTACGTCCAATTTATGGTCATCATAATCGTCCTACCAGATCAATAATTGAATGTCTAGTGGAAAAATTTGAATCCACAGGCACAGTACAAAATGTTCCCGTGGCGGTCAGACAAAGAAGTGCCCGTAGTGTCGAGAATATTGCTGCCGCTAAGGCTTCAGTTCAAGAAAGCCCAAATGTGTCTCTCAAACATCGTTCTCAAGCGTTGGGCATTTCTGTGACGTCGTTGTAGCGAATTTTGCGAAAAGATCTTGGCCTACATCCTTACAAGATCAAATTGATGGAAAAACTGAAGCCGCTTGACCACCATAAGCGTCGTATGTTCGTGAATTGGGCTGAGCAACAACTTGAAAATGATTCGGATTTTCATCGGAAAATCATCTTCAGCGATGAGGCTCATTTGTGGCTGAATGGCTTCGTCAATAAGCAAAATATTCGATATTGGTCAGACAGCAATCCACACGTAATCCATGAGTCATCATTGCATCCCGAAAAATTGGGCCGTACTTCTTCCGTGATGATCAAGACCGGCACATTACTGTGAATGCGAATCGCTACCGTTCAATGATAACCGAATATTTTTGGCCCCAATTGGATAATATGGACTTGGAGGACATGTGGTTCCAACAGGACGGCGCCACAAGCCACACAGCGAATGCCACAATCAATTTATTGGAAACCAAGTTTGGTGAACGTGTTATCTCACGAAATGGCCCAGTCGATTGGCCGTCTCAATAATCCATTCGGTCGTGCGATTTGACGCCGTTAGATTATTTCCTGTGGGGCTTCGTCAAGTCTATGGTCTATGCCAACAAGCCAGCGACGATTGATGAACTTCGTACGAATATCCAACGTGAAATTGCAGCAGTATCGGCCGATTTATGCTTGGAAACCTGTGAAAATTGGGTTCAGCGGCTGGACTTCTGCAAGCGTGCCGGTTGTGGCCATGCAAAAGAAATCGAGTTCCATACATAATGGCATCGAACGTACTTTCACAGGAATAAAGAATTTCATTGGTATCTAAAACCGGTATTATTTTATTTAAAAAAACTTTTGTAGCGCTCTTATTGAAAACCCCTTTATTTACTTGATCAACTGACTCATCGGTACCCATGGGATAAACTACAATTCGAATTGAAGTACAGCCTAGTCAGTGTCAGAAATATCGGGTGATTCATCGTGAGGTTTGAGTTATAATGTAAAATAAAACACATAAATTTGAAAGTGAACTTGAAATTTGTATTATCGGTTAAAAGAACAATTTATAGCATTTACTGTTTGAAAATGATATGATGTAAATGTTCGCCACGACTACGTCTGGACATCCGGAAGGTCCAATTTTGGGCGATTCGTTCGAGCTTAGCTACTGGTAAAATACCCAGAGAAAATAGTCCAAAAGTGTGATATCGCATGATGTAGGCGGCCAATTTACCGTAGCAAAACCAAATGATTTCTCAACAAGTCCATTGTTTCACGCGCTGTATGACTTAATGACTGTGTGAACTCATTACATCTGAGGGGGAACGGGTATGCCAATATGTAGCCTATCCTTCAAGAATTCAATCACTATGAAGCGTTTCTTGGGAGCGGTCCGCGCATTGTGCTTGCGAGAGTTTTACAAAAACGATGCTTCAACGACAGTAGCGCGTAGAAATCTGCAGTATTCGAGATTCAACACTACGAATGCCAAAATGTGGGCGGCCATGTTTATAACAATAAGCTGACATCTCTGAAACATATGAAAGACAATATTCGCTACGAAATCGCAGCAATCATTGAGTGGACCTGCCGAGCCGTCATTAAAAATTTCACTGTTCCACTAAATGAACGGCGTGAATGCAGAGGTTTACATTTATACGATATTATTTTTAAGAAATAAATACCCAAATACTGTACTTTGATAATTTTTTAAAGACGGTTTATTTTATCCAACCACAAACTATAATTTTTTTTTTTGAAACACCCTGTATAATGTTTCCAAATATAGATAACAGATATCGAGCCTTAAAAAAATTAATTTTGATTTACAATGCCCCTGCGACCATTGAGATTAAAATTGGTCGTTATTGATATCAGAAAGTATATTCCTCTTTCAAATTATGTTCGTTTTTAAAGGATTTTAAATATAATTGACTTTAAATAACGTCCACACTCGGTGAAGCTTGTGCGTCACCTTATCAAAAAAGTTGCTGCAGAAATTTTTTCAATTACTCAGTGCAACACGAAAAAATATAAACATATACGGACACCACTACGTTATAAAAGACCAAAAAAAAAGACAGGTGTCTCCCAGTTTTTCCCAAAGTCATGCACTTTTCTTTTATTGGCCCCCAAATATTTGGGGCCTCGGTGTCATTTTTGCAAAAACTGATCATTTTGTCAGGCTCATATCTTGCAAACCATTCGGAGTTTTGATTTACTTTCCGAGGGAAAGTTGTAGCTCTTGTCATAAAGTATAAAAACTGTCAACATATAAAATCAAAAAAGCTTCATCTTCAAGGTCAAATTTAAAAAATTTGATTTGTTTTACCTTTTTTCCTCTGTTCAGGTCCATAGGTATCAAACTGTTCACAATTCAAGGAAACAATCAACTACAAAAATGTACCTAAGATCTCAGTAAACAACTTTCTAGAACATATGAACTGCCTCGGAATGATGCTTAACATCGTTTACTTCAACATTGAGATAATATGCTATCTCACCGACAACAGCAGCACAGGCAAAGCAGTAAGCTCAGCCCACGCAACAAGGGACGCAGCACACAATATAAGAATCATTCCTAGGAATTTCATATGTTCTAGAAAGCTGTTTACTGAGATCTTAGGTACATTTTTGTACTTGATTGCTTCCTTGAATCTTGAACAGTTTGATACCTATGGACCTGAACAGAGGAAAAAATGTAAAAAATCGATTTTTTTTAAGTTTTTTGCGATTTTGACCTTGAAGATGAAGTTTTGTGATTTTATATGTCGACAATTTTTTTCTTTATGACAAGAGCTACAACTTTGTATCAGAAAGTAAATCAGAACTCCGAACGGTTTGCAAGATATGAGCCTGAGAAAATGATAATTTTTTGCAAAAATGACACCGAGGGCCCAAATCTTTGGGGGTACATAAAAAAGTGCATGACTTTGGGCAAAACTTGGAGACACGGGTCTTTTTTTTTGTCTTTTATCACGTAGTGGTGTCCGTATATGGTTATATTTCCATGACTTAAAAAATTACACACAGTGTTATAGTTCGATTGCACCCACAGAAAAAATTATTTTATTAAAATATTTTTGCTTACCTTATTGACAAAATGTTGTTAAATCCGGGGCAGGAATACCCAGCAGGACTTTTGCCGATCTCGTCGGAATGTATAATATTTGTATATGAGTCATAAAATTGACTGCCTACACAACCATATACTTTCTCTACGCAAAAAGTATGCACGCACGATTTTATCAATCGTTGTTATAATTTCGTTTTGTTATATTGTTAAGTTCCTACTTCTCCGCAAACCTTCTATGTACATTGTTTACAGAAATTTTGGCATAGTCGAATTTGTTTACCATCTTCGTGTGTTTTTTAGTTGTGAAAAGTTTGTGAACTGTACGCACGTGCCGCAGGAGAGTTTTAAAAATATATGTATGTAAAATAAAAAGTAAGTAAAAAAATGCAATTATACAGATCGATAATTAAGAATTCGAATAATATTACAAATATTCAATATAAAAATTAAAGGTTTTTTTCTTACTATACACAAACTGTAGGTATAACGGAATTAAATCATTGTTGCATACATTCCAATACACAATGTTCATAGGATAGTGTACTTGACTGTTAACTTCCCCACACACCTATTGGCTAGAGAGAGATGTTCCACATACTTTCCTTATATATAACGTGTGTGGTGAAAAAGCCGGCCATTCGGTTTGGAACGTATGAGGTAGTATATCGAGCATCGTAGTGGTCGGATCTACTTTGTGTACTAGGAGAAAACGCGTTTTGTGTTGTAAGGTTCTACTGGGTAATTCGCACTGTACTATAATAAATTCGTTTACAATTTGTAACGTCAGGTTTAAAATATTTAGAATTATGTTGTAATGAAAATGAATTCCGTTCTACGAACATAATTCATGAGAAATTCAGTTGCAGCAACCTCATCGTTTACAACTAGAGTTGTTGCAACCAAATTAACGTCAAATTCTGCGGTTCCAATCACCTTAAAGTTAAATTCGGTTGTTGCTACCGAATTGATACCAAATTCGATGTTTCCAGCCCAATTGAAACCAAATTTAAAGAAAATTCAGTTGAATATAATTGAAACTTCAGTTGTCACAACCGAGTTGATTATGAAAAGCGGTTGTCTCAACCGAATTTTAATGAACATTTTACAAATACTTGGGTCAACAAGTTGTGGACGAAAGCAGAATAGGTATTTGGCTAAAAATTAATCGACACTATTTTTCCTGCAAACATATATGTGTTACCTGCAATATGTTGCTGGGACTCTTTGTCGTATAGAGTTTAGAGCAAATCCGATGAAAAATTGGAAAAGAGTCTATAGTATTGTTAGTTCCATACAATGGGTAAAGAGTTTTAAAATGGCTTAACTGAAATTCAAAAATTTTTATACAAACTTGCTTGACATTTATCTGTCTTTTAAAGTGCATCAGTAGTGTTTTAATTTTGAAATATCTGAAAAAAATCTCAAAAATACTTTACCCTATTGGCTTTCCAATCAAGCTTGAGGAACCATGAAAATCACACACGTGCATTATCTTGATGAAAAATAACTTTTTTCTTGGCCATTTTCTGTCGTTTTTTTAAATCCTCGTTAAATCGGTCCAATAAGTTGGCATAATATTCGCCGTTTATTGTTTTTCCCTTGTGAAGGTAATCGATGTGGATTATCCCGCGTGCATCCCAAAAACCTGTTGACAGCACCTTATTGGCCGACAAACTTACCTTGGCCTTCTTCGGAGCCGGTTCACCCGGAAAAACCCCATTGTTTAGACGCAGCTTGGTCTCCGGAGTGCTGAAATGGAGCCATGTTTCATCCACAGTTACAAAACGCCGCAAAAACTCCTCCGAATTGCGGTTAAACAACTCCAAACAATCCTTTGAAGTTGTCACACGATTACGTTTATGGTCAATTGAGAGCAAACGCGGCACCCATCTTGCAGACAGCTTTATTAAACCCAACTGATCATTTAAAATCGAAACCCCACTGCCATATGAAATGTCTATGGCATCAACAATCTCACGCACTTTGACTATTCGATCGCCGACACCATATCGTGGATTTTTCGACATTTTCGGGTGTATTGACCTCAATTGTCCGTCCAGCACGTGCAGCTTCATTTGTACTTGTGCGACCACAACGAAAGTCAGTAAACCGCCTTTTTTTACCATTGAAATCGATGGTGCAGAGACCCCATAGAATTTATCAAGCTTTTTCTTGGTTTGATTGACGGGGTTTTTCGCAAAAAATAATGTTTAATGAGAACTCGAAATTCACTTTTTTCCATTTTTAAAAAAATGCACGAGGCTGTTAAACGCAAAGTAAAAGACGGAACTTACTCAAAATTTGAGAGTAGAAGTCTATTAACAGGTGCTACTTGATGTAAAAAGGATGTACAAGTAGAGAAGGAAAAACCGGCGTAGAGTAGAAGAGAAACAAAAAAGTCGACGCGAATCACTCAAACGCATTTCTTTCCCGTGTCATAACTTGATTATTTCATACTTTTTACATACATAGTTTATGTAATTTTATTTAAATATGATTAGAATTTCTATAGTTAGATGTAATAACATCATCAGAAAACTGCCCGCGTATTGAAATATTCAACGAAGAGAGTAAGAGAGCGTGTAGAGAAACGCCGCTCTTCACTCGTTTTCTTTGTTGGCATTCCACTCCATATTTAAATTTTCTTCTCTATACCATAGTTGCTTTATGCTTGATGGGAGCAGTGTTGCATTTCATATAACTGCGAGGGAAGTTTGAAAAGTCACGGACTTATTGATCCGCCCTCTACCTAGCCCTCAAAAGATGTTGCCGTTATAGTCTTATGCTGGCCATACACTTTACAACTGGTTGTACAACTCTTCGACAGTTCTACATGAGTTGAAGTTGCGTTACAGGTTAGAGTTGGGTAGTTCATGAACTATCTAGTTCATTTAGGGTCACCAGACATCACCCTCACGAATATAATGCACATGTGCGATACCGCGAGTATGTTCGTGATTGTTATGTCCGGGCACCTTAAATGAACGAGTTCGAGAACTAGTGAACGAGTCCGACACAAACAAGTCTATTGCAGGTTGTATGAAAATCAAAATGGTTTGATGTTTGCTCTAGGTTGTACCAGCTGATTGTTTAAGTCACATTACGCGTTTCTGGGTGTTATTGATGCGATAGTGAAGAAAAATGCAGATATTAGATTAACTGACACATTCTCCCAGTGCGAGCAAGAAAGGGTTAAATCATTGACTAATACTTACTATAGTAGACCCAATAGTTCTCCAACCAAATTTCTGACATTTGGCCTGGTGTGATATTTACGTTCGATGTTGAAAAGAATTGCTTTACTAATACCAGATAGAGGCAATGGTTCAAAACAACGAACAAAATAACAACAACGGCATTTCGTTTTGTGTGTTAAAATTATTGTGTTAAACACAACACAAATGTGTACTAACAATAACAGTCAATAAAAAAGTGTAAAAAACATTTAAATTTCACAGTTTTTCACCAAAACGACATGAAAAGTTAAAGCAAAACATTATTGTAATGCCACCTGGTGTATGTCACTTTTCGTCACACATCTCTCTATCACAACGACTGCATCGCGAAGAGTGTGAAAGGAAACGTCAGATGATCCAAATATTTTCTCTACTAAGATTTACTCTATGTCCCTGCCTGAGCCAAGGTGAGATATAAATTTAACGATTTTCAAAAAATTCTTTTCATTTCGACGTTCCGGAAATTTTACTCTAACCGAACATGTTACGTATGTATCTGAACTTTGAAGGGCCATAACTCGGGAAGTATGTGTCTCCGGGAAAATTGTTTTTTTTTAAATTTAAAAATAAATTCTATACACCCCCTAAAGAATTAAAAAAAATTGCTCACTTGCGCCTAAAATAGAGTTGTTCTAAAAAGAGATTAAAAAAAGGCGCTGGTCCATATTTTCCGAAATATAGAGCTCCTAAGCTTGAATATATAATCGGGCATAAGTCAGCCATTTATTATCCGATCTAGTTGGAATCAGTACCATTCCAAAGGCCTGTTTAAACCCTATAAATCTGTGTATAAACATTTTTATTTATATAAACCAATTGGTGAGAAAATTAAAAAATAAATAAATTAAAAATAAAAAATTTAACCTCACTTTTTTGATATACATTTTTTTTCAAAAAATGTCCCATTATATTTCTCTTTTGGTAGGTTCCGATAATAGACAAGACCTTAATTTGTTTAGGGTATAATATTCTCCTAGAACCCTTCAAAGATCGGAGATATTAAAGTTCAAATTAAAGTTCATAGTATTTAGGGATTTTCTTGTCTGGTGCGAGGGATTTTCTCGTCGGGTGCGAGTCCAACACCCTCTTCGTGGCTTTGGCATAGTATTTTTGTGTTAAATCGCGCGATTTTTTAGAAATAAGTTTTTAATTTTGGTGAAAAACGTGGCAAATATATTCAAAACTTTGAACTTAAATGTCTACGGTCTTTGAAGTGTTATTGGTGAGAATTATACATTAAAAATGGCAAAAGTCTTGTCTATTATCGGAGTCTACCAAAACAAACTACAAATTTTTTGAAAATAATAAATTTTTATTAAAAAAGGGAGGTTAACAAATATTGTTTTGTTAATTAACCCCCAATGGATTAATAAAAATAAATATGTGTGTACGAGGGCGGGTTAATTTTTTTTTTGATGAAGCGTATAGCAAAAACGTAATCTATTGGTGATTTTGAGAAATTTTGTCCAAATCCGACTTAGAGCTATGGTCTCTTGAGCAAAATTTCTCAAAATCACCAATAGATTACGTTTTTGATCGGATAATAAATGGCTGACTTATGCCCGATTATATATTCAAGCTTAGGAGCTCTATATTTCGGAAAATATCGACCAGCGCCTTTTTTTAATCTCTTTTTAGAACAACTCTATTTTAGGCGCAAGTGAGCAATTTTTTTAATTCTTTAGGGGGTGTATAGAATTTATTTTTAAATTTAAAAAAAAACAATTTTCCCGGAGACACATACTTCCCGAGTTATGGCCCTTCAAAGTTCAGATACATACGTAACATGTTCGGTTAGAGTAAAATTTCCGGAACGTCGAAATGAAAAGAATTTTTTGAAAATCGTTAAATTTATATCTCACCTTGGCTCAGGCAGGGACATAGAGTAAATCTTAGTAGAGAAAATATTTGGCTCATCTGACGTTTCCTTTCCCACTCTTCGCGATGCGGTCGGTGTGATAGAGAGATGTTTGACGAAAAGTGACATACACCAGGTGGAATTACAATAACTTCTGACTTTAATTTTTCATGTCGTTTTGGTGAAAAACTGTGAAATTTAAATGTGTGTTTCAACTTTTTTATTGACTGTTATTGTTAGCAGACATTTATGTTGTATTTAACACAATAATTTTAACGCACAAAACGAAATGCCGTTGTTGTTATTTTGTTCGTTGTTTTGAACCATTGCCTCTATCTGGTATTAGTAAAGCAATTGAGGGCATGAGAATTAAAACTCGGTAAAGACCATTTTTGCAACTTTTCAGGAGAAGCAAAAAACTGTTTTCTGAATACCTTCTTTTCATACTCACTGACAATATGGATGTACTTTGATGCTCCCTAGCGGCCAAACTAGGAACTATAGAGGTGTGGATGTTATATCAGAGGGTGCGCCTTGGTCTAGAGAACAAGAATATGTGAAAAAACGCATTTCACCAAAAATGGTCTTTACCGAGTTTTAATTCTCATGCCCTCAATTCTTTTCAACATTAAACGCAAATATCACACCAGGCCAAATGTCATAAATTTGGTGGGAGAACTAGTAGATCTACTATAAGTATTAATCTATGATAATATCATAGACTAATACTTACCTAGATAAACTTATTCTCTCATCTGACGTTTCATTTCACACTCTTCGTGATGCGGTCGGTGTGATAGAGAGATGTTTGACGAAAAGTGATATACACCAGGTGGAATTACAATAACTTCTTGCTTTAATTTTTCATGCCATTTTGGTGAAAAACTGTGAAATTTAAATGTGTTTTAAACTTTTTTATTGACTGTTATTGTTAGCATACATTTGTGTTGTATTTAACACATTAATTTTAACACACAAAACGAAATGCCGTTGTTGTTATTTTGTTCGTTGTTTTGAACCATTGCCTCTATCTGGTATTAGTAAAGCAATTCTTTTCAACATCAAACGTATACATCACACGAGGACAAATGTCAGAAATTTGGTGAGTGAAAGATTTTCTCTACCCATATTTACTCTATGGATAATACCCAGCCAACCAAATTCGGAGCGCTCCCAAAAAGGAGCTTCTACGGACTCCTATAGCGCTCCGCTTGGGATTATTGTAGGAGCGATGAAACATATTTCAGTTTTGTTATCTTTGCACTCCGAAAACGGAGCGTGTTGGGACTCCCACAACGCTCCTCAAATGAGTATTTGCGGAGTGCCTCCGAAAGAGCTCCGCCTGGGATTGTTTTAGGAGCGGTGAATCATACCCAATCTTAATATTTATATCACAAATACTGTATAATTTCCCGTTAGAATTCTGTGTATATATATATGCATATGCTTCCAGGAATATTGCAATTTTGATGTTTTTTATGTTTTGATGGTTAAATTATTAGTTTGTGTCGACGTACGGGCGAGTAAAGAGGTTCGGTGATCGTAAAAAAGTGAAATAATTAATTTTATATTTTCAGTGATTTGTTTGTGTACAAAGGTGATTTGTTATTAAAATTATTAAAACAATGCCCAAACGAAGGCTAATAAAAAAACATTCGGACAGAGTTATAGCTTTGTTGACAGAAAATGACACTTCCAAAATATATGAAAATATAAGTGAATGTGATGCGGATTTAACTGCGGAATGTTCTGATAATGTTATATTCAGCGATAGCTCAGAGCCTGATGAAAATGAATTAGAGGTTACAGACGATTTTGAAGTATGCGGATCCTCCTCAAATTTAAGTGAAGATATAGCAGAGTGGGCAGTCATATTTAATATTTCCGCGTCAGCACTCAATTACCTTTTAAAAATGTTGCGTCGCCACGGTAGTGTTTTGCCTGCCGACTCGCGATCCTTAAAAAAAACTCCAAGACAAGTTCCGTCTGTTCCAATGGGGAGTGGGAGCTATGTTCATTACGGTGTGGCAGATAGTTTAACTGATTTATTTGAAAAAAATGCATTTCCAGAAAAAATAATTAATCTTAATATTAATGTAGATGGGTTACCTCTTTTTAAAAGTTCCAAAAGCCAGGCGTGGCCTATATTGATAAATGTTGAAAATACTTCCCCAGTGCTCGTTTGTGGTGTTTTTGTAGGTGATAGTAAGCCGCCAAAAGTAAATGAATTTGTTTCAGATTTTGTTACGGAAATGAAACATTTAATAAGTAATGGTCTTAGCTACAAATCTAAAAATTTCCAAGTGCAAATAAGATCATTTATTTGTGACGCACCAGCGCGTTCATATATGCTTGGAATAAAAAGCCATACCGGCTATTTCAGTTGCGTAAAATGCCACCAGCGGGGTGAATTCTACAAAAATAAAATAATTTTTAAGCCTCAAATCTCGCCTTTACGCACTGACGAAGAATTTCGAGCAAAAATTGATGCAAATCATCACAACATAACAGATTCCCTTAAAATTGAAGAGCTGCCAATAAATATAGTTAATGCATTTGCATTGGACTATATGCATGTAGTTTGCCTCGGCATTGTTAAAACTATGATGGTGGCGTGGATAAAACAAAAGGGCCAAGATTACTCTCTTTCAAGGGATAAAATATTTACTCTTAACGAAAAACTGTTGTCATTAAAAACTTGTATTGGGAAAGAGTTTAATAGAAAACCTCGAAATATTTTAAATCTAGAGCGATGGAAAGCCACTGAATTTCGACAGTTTCTGTTATATACTGGTCCAGTGGTACTCAGATATGTTTTGAGTAAAGAACGCTATGAACATTTTTTGAAGCTAAGTATTGGTATTCGTATACTTACTAGTCCAGAAACTTGTGTTTCAAAAAATGCTTGCGCCAAAGCTCTGCTTCATTACTTTGTGGAACAATTGCCAATTCTTTATAGCCCAGATTTTCTTAAATTTAATTTTCATTGCTTGCTACATCTGTCTGACGAAGTTCTTTTATATGGAAACACTTTAGATTCCTTTAGCGCCTTCAAATTTGAGAACTTTTTATTTAAAGTAAAACAAATGGTTAAAAATGGAACAAACATAAGCAGTCAAATTTACAATAGAATTGTAGAAATGAGCATTAACAGCCCAAAGATAACACCACAATTTAGCTCTATTTTAAAAAAGGATCCAATCGGTAATATTATCTCAATTGAAGCGAAAAACTTTTTTTATTCTATCAATTTTCCTAACAATTTTTACATGATTGAATCGCAAATATTTAAAATAACATCTATTGAACAAACCAATATCTGCATTTTAATAAACTCGAATCAAGTTTTAAATCTGGACGATTTTTTTTATGAGCCTTTAAACTCGAGTTTGGTATATTTGTTTTCCTCACCATCACTAACATTAACTGACGAATGTTTTACCCATAACGTTTCCCAAATCTCTCGAAAAGCTCTACAACTCAACTACAATCATTTGCTGGTTTTCGTTGCAATTATTCACAATGAACAATTTTACGGAGACTTTCCTGAATGCAACCCAACCAATCATATTGCACCCAAATAGTGATGGAGTAAATATACCTTCCAATACTACATCTACATCTACTGAAAACAATGGTAAATTGCCATGCATATCGTTTTAATTATATTTTATAAAATTTATGTTTTTCTTTACAGATCTGCTTAAAAAAATTTACGAAAATACTGTGGAAATTAAGCAAACATTAAAAGGTATACTTCATTTCTTTATAAGTTATAGCTTATATAACTTATACACTCGATATCTCCTAGTCCTAACTTCTAGAATCGAGAAATTGGAAGAAGACAACAAAAAAATGCATTCTCGCCAACTAACTGAACAGAATATAACTCAAAAACTGATTAAACCGAATAGGGGTGGCATTCAGATTTTAAAAACTACCTTAAATTCTGTGGAGGAGTTTCAGAAATTCGAGGAAAACGTACAGAAGTCACCTGAACTTTGTGAGAAATTAGTAAGTATACAGTATAATGCCTTTTTATAAAAAGGGCTTGTTTAAAATGTATTTTGGTTATTTTATTTTTATTTGAAATTCTTTTAGGAAGATGAAATTTTCAGGCAAGAAGGAAGTGATCCATCTAAATTTATTCGTTTGATTTGGCGGAAAATAATGAGCGACAACGTGGCCTCCCAATTTAGCTGGAAAGGGACGCACATTAAAAAATCAGTCGATGTTATGGCGGTAACAAATGCATTTAGAGGTAAATTACAAAGCAATATAAAATTATGTTTACCTAGAAATCATTAATCTTTTACAGGCGCATTCCACAGAAAATTTGGTAACACTGGCAAAGAGTTTAACAGAGCCAGTGCAAAGTGGTTCCAAACCGCTAAGGAGCGGTTATTGAAACAACCACAAACTTAATTTTATTGTTTTTTGTTTAATCAATTTTTTAATGAAATTATTTTTATTTTTAACATATTTTAATAATGAAATATTTTCTTTTTGATTTTAATTCTTTTTAAAAAAAAAATTGAAATATGTAAATGAATACTATGTTAAGTCTATTTTCATAATAATAACAAAATAATAAATACAAATTCTAGTTCTAAATTTGGGAGCAATTTAGGAATCCGGAAGGACTCCTCTGCGGATTATAATTGGAGCGCAAAAGCAATCCCAAAACACTCTTTCCGTATTATCTACGGATGAATTAAGGAGTCCTTTTAACAAATATAATAGTAGAATCACGGAGTCCGCACGGAGCCCTTGCGGTTTATCTAAAGGAGCGTGTAGGGACTCCAAAAACACTCATTTAAGGAGTCCTAACGGTGCACCTTTTTCATATATTTTTTTGAGGACCTTGTCTTTATAAAATACGCTCCTTTTGGGATCCCTGCGGAGCCTCCGTAGGAGGGTTTACGCACCGTGTAGGGAGTCCTAACGGAGCTCCGTGCGGACTCCGCTGGTTGGCTGGGTATAGTCTATGGCTGCGATTGGGGTGTGTGTGTGTTAGTTGTTGTATTATTATTGTAAGTTGTACACAGTTGTTTAATTAAGTACTTTACGAATATTGTATGAGAAGAACTAAATAAAGATCATTCTGATAATAATACCACATGGTGTCAGATGTGGGGTCTTACGTAAAAACAGAATCAAAGAGAAAGAAAAAAAAAATTATTAAACATTTTAAAAAATAATTAAATAAATTTATAAACCAACACGAAAGCATTCAAAAATGCCTGATCCCAAAAACGAAAATACGGGGACTACAACAGCCGAGCAACAATTCACGCCCAATGCACTGTTGAAGCTGAATCTAAAGTGCTCTAACCTAGCAGAATTATGGAGCAGCTGGAAAAACCAATTTAAAATTTACATGAGGGCTTCTAACTTAGAGACACAGGCTGATCAGCGTAAAGTGGCAATATTGCTGCACCAGATGGGACCAGAATCGTTGCTGATATTTAATTCATTCAACATTGATGTGGATACAGTGAAATATAACGATCTAATCAAAAAATTTGATGACTACTTTCTGCCGAAAGTCAATATTGCTGTTGAACGCCATAAGTTTTTTACCCGAAAACAAAGGCTTGATGAAAGTATTGAAGAGTACATAACCGTGTTGAAAAATTTAAGCCTAAATTGCAAGTTCCAATCTTTAAGAGAGGAGCTCGTAAAAGACATTTTCATTTGTGGTTTGACAGCACAAAAATCGTACATAAAAGAAAGGCTGTTGAGTGAGGGAGAAATTCAACTTGAGAAAGCCATTCAAATTGCCAAGAACATGGAAGCAGTGAAGGAGGATACATCTTTGTTGCAAAACGAACATTGTGAGGAGGCAGCATTTTCGGTAGCGGCACTGAACAGAGTTTATAATAATAACAAACAAGCAGCTTGCAATAAATGTGGTAATATACACAGGGAGCGATGCCCTGCATGGGGAGTCATATGCAATTATTGCCAAAAATGCAACCATTTTGCAAAAATGTGCTTCGCAAAGCGTAAGGTTAACAACAATAATAACAATAACACCAACAACAACAATAACAGCAACAAGTTTATAAAAGCGTTAGAAGAAGAAAACGGCGATGAAGTATTCGTTGGGGTAATACAAGAACAACGAAACAATAACAAGAAGGAAGAGAAAAATAACTGGTATGTTGAAGTGTAAGCAGCAGGCAAGTCATTTAAATGCCAGATTGACACTGGAGCACAGACTAACATTTTGTCTATAAAAACTTTAAAAGACTTAAACATGTGTAGTAATGTAAAACGTTCAGATAAGAAAATTGTTACATTCAGTAGAGAAGAGCTACCCCTTTTGGGCAAAATTACTTTGAATTTTAAATTTAAAAATGCTAATTATTGTTCTGATTTCCATGTTCTTAACATGGAATGCACTAATATTATTGGTCTTAGGACAGCTGAAACAATGGATTCGATTGACAGTGTCAATGTAATTGAAATTAATAAAATTCTGGAAGAATATAGTGATGTGTTTTCGGGGTTAGGTCTCTTAGAAAAGAAATGCGAGTTACAATTGAAAGAAGATGCTATCCCAGTTATAGATCCGCGTAGAAGAGTACCATTTTGTCTCCATGACGACTTAAGAAAGGAGATAGATCGTTTAGTAGATATTAAAGTTATAGCACCAGTTGAAGAACCAACCGAATGGGTCAATTCAGTGGTATTTGTTAAGAAACCTAATGGAAACCTTAGACTTTGTCTTGATCCGCGGAATTTAAACGCTGTTATTCTCCGGCCACATTATCCATTCCCTAATGTTGAAGACTGCAAGTCAAAGTTGGGTGGCTCCCGATACTTCAGCACATTAGATGCTAACTCTGGTTTCTGGATGGTTCCATTAGGCGAGCGTTCATCTAAGTTGTGCACGTTTAATACGCCTTTCGGACGATACCGATTTTTGAGACTTCCGTTCGGAATAAATGCGGCACCAGAAATTTTTCACGGTGAAATGTTACGTCTGTTTGGGGATATAAAGGGTTTAATCATATATATAGATGATTTTTTAGTTCATGCGTCAACGAGGAAAGAGCATGACAATATTTTAAGAGAAGTTCTTGACCGAGCCAGGAAAGTGGGCGTAAAATTTAATAAGGCTAAAACAAAAATTGGTTATAATGAAATAAAATTCATTGGCCATGTGTTCAATGAAAATGGCGTTAAGGCGGATTCTGATAAGATTGAGTGTATATTGAAAATGTCAGCTCCTAAATCAGTTACAGAGCTTCAAAGGTTTATGGGCATGATTAATTATTTAAGATCATTTATTCCAAATTTATCGGAAAAGAACAAGCATTTACGGGACTTATTAAAGAAAGACGTTGAGTGGCATTGGGAAGCACCGCAAAGTAGAGAATTTGAGAATCTAAAACTAGAAATCACCAAAACTCCAGTATTAAGCTATTTCAATAGAGATCAGGAGTTAGTGTTAAGCGTAGATGCATCTAAATTTGCTGTGGGCGCAGCGATACTACATAACAGAAAGCCTATTGCGTATGCATCTGCTTCACTCACGGAGTGTCAGATGAACTATGCTCAAATAGAAAAAGAGCTTTTCGCAATATTATTTGGATGCATAAAATTTCATCAGTTTGTATATGGCGGGAAAGTGATAGTTGAAACGGATCACAAACCACTTGTAGCTATTTTTAAAAAACCTCTTTATAAAATACCTGCAAGGTTGCAACGATTTATGCTGAGACTTCAAGCATACAACCTGGAAGTAATTTATAAACCTGGGAAATATCTCTATATAGCTGACACTCTTTCACGAGCTCCACTATCGAATACTTTGGGTGAAATGGATAGTGATATTGAATTAATCTGTAATTTGATAATGACCCAAATATCAGAATCAAACAGTACTCTAGACATAGACGATATTCGAAGAGAGCAAGAGAAGGATAGCGTGATAAAAACGATTAAGGTATATATTAGTGAAGGTTGGCCAAAAAATAAAAAGTCTCTAGCCGATGGCACAATAAATTACTTTAAGATAAAGGATGAATTAAACATCATTGAAGATCTGGTTTTGAAAAATAATCAAATAATTATTCCAAGTAAATTGCAGCGGTATGTTTTGTCTAAAATTCATGAAGGACACTTTGGTATAAATAGATGTCAGAGTATGGCTCGCGCTTCTGTCTATTGGCCCGGCATGAACAATGATATTTTTAATCTAGTATCAAGCTGTGAAATTTGTTTAAAACATAGCAACTCAAACCCTAAAATGGAGTTAATGCCTCATGAGATCATAAGTATACCCTGGTACAAAGTGGGCTCTGATATTTTCGAGTACAAGAAAAATAAGTATATACTAGTTGTTGATTACTTTTCAAAATTTATTGAAGTAGAATTGTTGCCTAATGGTTACTCAAGCACACAAGTTGTTACCAGATTGAAATCAATATTTAGCAGACATGGAATACCACAAGTTTTCATATCGGACAATGGACCACCATATAATTCACAAGAATTTAGCAGATTTTGTCAATTATGGGGTATAAAACATACCACCTCAAGTCCTTACTTGCCACGTTCGAACGGGTTAGCGGAAAGGTCAGTTCAGATAATAAAGAACATTTTAATTAAATGTGAAGAGGATAAATCTGATCCATATATAGCTCTACTGAATCACAGATCAGCTCGAAAGGAAGATTTACCGAGCCCTTCGGAACTATTAATGTCAAGGCAACTGCGGACGAAAATTCCGACTATGAATGTGAACTATAAACCTCACCTAGTTAACATAGATAATTACGAAAATAAAGTTAAAGTTAGAGATAGAAAAATAGCTAATAACTACAACAGAAGAACTAGTAATTTGAAACCACTAATGACAGGAGAGAATATATTGTTTAAGAAAACACCCTCCTCTTGTTGGTATCCTGCAGTGGTGGTTCAAAATGCTAATTCCCCAAGATCATATGTAATTAGGACTGAAGATGGAGTAATGTATAGGAGAAACAGGGAACACATTCGCAGTATTAATAAAAGAGTGCAGGACTTTAATTGGCATGCGTCATTAGGTGGTGCCCCGAGAATAAATAGTTTAGACAGAAATGGTGACGACAGTGATGTTATTGGACCGGATAATCAAATACAGACAGCAAAAGACATGAATGAAGGCGATAATACAATAGCTTGTGGGGAAAGCGGAATGTGTGATAGAACGAAAGTGGATGGTAATATTCCGTTAATGGAGGCTGGAACTAATTCATATGTTACAGGATCAGGAAGGACAGTAAGACCACCAATTAGATTTACTTTTAATTAGAATACTGTAAATGGATTTTTTATAAGTATATTTAATTCACTTTTGCAAACTATTTTGTACATAAATATATATAAAACATTAATATATCTCTTAAGAAAGGGAAGATGTTGTATTATTATTGTAAGTTGTACACAGTTGTTTAATTAAGTAGTTTACGAATATTGTATGAGAAGAACTAAATAAAGATCATTCTGATCATAATACCACAAATAATACCAATTATTGTTAGCATACATTTGTGTTGTATTTAACACATTAATTTTAACACACAAAACGAAATGCCGTTGTTGTTATTTTGTTCGTTGTTTTGAACCATTGCCTCTATCTGGTATTAGTAAAGCAATTCTTTTCAACATCAAACGTATACATCACACGAGGACAAATGTCAGAAATTTGGTGAGTGAAAGATTTTCTCTACCCATATTTACTCTATGGATAATATAGTCTATGGCTGAGATTGGGGTGTGTGTGTGTTAGTGACCAACAATTAAAAAGTAAACAAGGGTGACAAATTCTGACCCCAAGTGATTGTGTTTATCGACAACGTATTTAGAATGGACGCTAACGTTATCGCCCTGATTGTGGGTACAACTTACATATGTTGATCGTTATTGTTTTTTTTTTTTTGCTTTCAATATTGAACTTGGATGAATTTGTATTTTATAATTCGCATATGTCTTTTCTATGACAGCAATACATCAAATAGAACATTAGGTAACTTCGTTCACCAAGGTGATCAGATGTCTCTGCGGGGATAAGGTTGTCAGCATCCCTAAATTGCAGTGTGCAACGAAAAGCCCACGTAGTTTGGGGCCCTTTCGTTGTGCCGTGGTCGAGTCCATCCGACACCACCTCCAGTTCCACCTTTGGAGGAGTTTTCTTTCTTTCTATGTTTGCTTCTGTTATATGTACATAATTCTATATATAGTATAAGTAGATTTAAGTCAGAATTGCCCATTTATTTCTGCCCATAGGTTAGAAGGGAGGAGAAATAAATTCTTGAGCTATCGGGGAGGGGCCCCCTCGAAAATATTTCCCCTCCCTTTGCGATCACCTTTTTTTTATTCGATACAAATGTATGTATGTATATGCAAAATGTGATGGGGAGGATGCATGTTTTTAGTCGGTCATGCCCCTAGCAGTATTGCCAGAGCCGTCAAAAAACTATGCCAAATGACCAAAAAAATTGTGCAAAATTGAAAGAAATTATACTAAAAAAAATCACATGAGGTGTTAGTTCCAACTATTAGTTAGTTCCAACACGACTAAGGCGCCCGTTGAAAAATACGATAATTTAAATGGATCTTCGAAAAATAAACGTTTTGTAAAATGATAATTTTTTAAAAAATTTTTGTTTTGTAGAATGTGTGTTTTTTTATAAAGTATATTTTTAAGTCCATTTTGTAAGAATGTGTATTATATTTACCCGAAAAGGTAATTTTTTAAAAAGAGGTACTTCTTTCATTAAAAGCTAATGTTTTTTTTAAGAAAAGGTACTATGTTTAAGAAGAAGAAGTATTTGTTTTAAGAACAGGTGCTTTTTAAAGAAGTGATAGTCTTTTTAGGAGAAGGTTATTTTTTTAAGAAAATTTACTTATTTACAGAAAATCTACTTATCTCAAGAAAAGAAAAGGTATTATTTTATTTTTAGGAAAAGGAATTTTTGTAAGAAACTGAATTTTTTTTTAAGAGAAGGTATTTTTTTAAGAGAAGATATTTTTTTGAAGAAAAGGTTTTTTTAAGAAATGGGAATTTGTTTAGAATTGTTCCTTTTTTCAAGAATAGGTATATTTTTAAGAGTAGGAAAATAAAAGTTATTTTGTTTCACCAAAAACATACTCTTTAAAGAATTGGTAGTTTTTTAAGAAATTTCATTTTGTTGTAAGAAAATGTACTTTTTTAAGAAAAGGCGATTGTTTTCAAAACATTACTTGTTATTAAGACGAGGTACTTTTTGTAACGACTTCTTTGAGATAAGGTATTTTTTTTCAAGAAAAGGTACTTTGTTTTTTTTTTGAGAAAATTTACGTTTTTTTAGGAAAATTCACTTGTTTAAGAAAATTTTCTTTTTTTAAACTTTTTCACTTTGGCTTTTCTAAATTTACTTTTTATTGGGTTCAAAACAACAATATACATATACTAAATATTGGTTCCAGGCTCAGCCTAGAAAACTTCCCATTAAACTAGAAATTTACCAACAGATGTTAGTCTAGACACAAACCAGAGTAAATGTACCTAATATAGTTGATAATTCTGGGTTGTAATAAAGTCGTTAAAAAACAGTTGTTAAATTTTTTTCATTTAGCCCCCACCCCGTAACTTGCGTTAAGGAACTTCGTTCCAAAATGATGACATGTGCAAAATGAAATACATGCTAACATTAAAATAAACAATTTTTTTTATTTATGCGTATGCAAAATCGAACAATTGTTATAAGTACAGAAAAATATTTTAAAGACAGTGATGTGTAGTTTTGATTCAAAAAAATATCATGAAAACATTAACACAAAAACATCAGTTATCAGGCATTTCATCGAGTTCGAGTTGCTTTTGTAATTTACTCTTTGGTTGGACATAATACGGACAGAAATAAAAGGGAATGCGTATTTTCGCTCGATGCAAACAACTTAAAACATAATTTAGCTGTCATTAGCATCAATCGAACACTTTTAAACTTAGTTTGCTGCATGGTCTATAACACAGGTCAACAGGAAAAAATGCCATTTAAAACCACTATTTTTTTCTGATGTATTACGACATCCATGTTACAAAAGTGGACAAAATTTTAAATTCTATGGATAAGTTTTTTCTAAATAATTTTTTAAGTAAAATTGTCTATTTTTGAAAAGCTTGTTCCACGGATTTTAATATAACTCAAGAACGATTCATCCCACTTTACTAGTGAATACACCAAATAATTTGCTACTAAAATACCTACAAGTTTTGTTAACATTATTTTCAGCCTGCACAAGAATTGCAGAGTTATCTAAAAAGTTGTGGTGAAAAATAATATTTTTCAAACAAACTGTATACAAATTTTTTTTTTTAAAAAATTAGAAAAAATCCTAAGCGACAAAAAGTGCTCAGTTTAGCACTTTGATAGTAAAGCCTGACCTGCTATGGATCAAATGAGACATTTCATAAAAAAATCGATGGATAAATTTTGATTTTATTCACAATTAGGTAAAGGTATTCGTCAAGAATATTGAAATTTTACAATTTCAACAAAAATGAGCAAAAAATTAAAATTTTTTTTTTTATGACTCTGATATGAAAAAAAGTGAATTTCGATTGAAAATAGTTACATTGAGCAGCAACAAATTTGTATTTAATGCTTGTGCTCTTGTAAACCACACACAAGAAGGGTGTTGTAAAAACCCAGTTCTACCTGAATACAACACGAAGATAAAACACACTTGACAATCATAGTTGCTAATAATCTTCTTTCGGTTGATTGAACCTTAAAACCATTTTATATTTTATTAAAATTTATATTTTATTAGTTGAATTTATACTAAGAAATAAAATAAGAAAATAAATAAATAATTAATTTAAACTACAAACTCTGGAATTTTCTTTTATACGATTTTCTACTATTCTTGAATGACGAAGTGTTACTCTGAATACTCCAGCAAAAATCAGCCATCATATGTGCAACCCCACCGACCCTGGTATCGTTCCTCCATTGTCCGGATAACTTGGTGGAATCGTTCGCCCTGTTCTTCACTCAAGTCTCCTAGATTTTCAGGAAAACGATCTAAGTGGCTGTCCAGGTAGTATAAATTGATGCTCATGTTGCATCCAAGTCGGTGGAACTGAGATAACATAGCCGATGGCACAATAAATTACTTTAAGATAAAGGATGAATTAAACATCATTGAAGATCTGGTTTTGAAAAATAATCAAATAATTATTCCAAGTAAATTGCAGCGGTATGTTTTGTCTAAAATTCATGAAGGACACTTTGGTATAAATAGATGTCAGAGTATGGCTCGCGCTTCTGTCTATTGGCCCGGCATGAACAATGATATTTTTAATCTAGTATCAAGCTGTGAAATTTGTTTAAAACATAGCAACTCAAACCCTAAAATGGAGTTAATGCCTCATGAGATCATAAGTATACCCTGATACAAAGTGGGCTCTGATATTTTCGAGTACAAGAAAAATAAGTATATACTAGTTGTTGATTACTTTTCAAAATTTATTGAAGTAGAATTGTTGCCTAATGGTTACTCAAGCACACAAGTTGTTACCAGATTGAAATCAATATTTAGCAGACATGGAATACCACAAGTTTTCATATCGGACAATGGACCACCATATAATTCACAAGAATTTAGCAGATTTTGTCAATTATGGGGTATAAAACATACCACCTCAAGTCCTTACTTGCCACGTTCGAACGGGTTAGCGGAAAGGTCAGTTCAGATAATAAAGAAAATTTTAATTAAATGTGAAGAGGATAAATCTGATCCATATATAGCTCTACTGAATCACAGATCAGCTCGAAAGGAAGATTTACCGAGCCCTTCGGAACTATTAATGTCAAGGCAACTGCGGACGAAAATTCCGATTATGAATGTGAACTATAAACCTCACCTAGTTAACATAGATAATTACGAAAATAAAGTTAAAGTTAGAGATAGAAAAATAGCTAATAACTACAACAGAAGAACTAGTAATTTGAAACCACTAATGACAGGAGAGAATATATTGTTTAAGAAAACACCCTCCTCTTGTTGGTATCCTGCAGTGGTGGTTCAAAATGCTAATTCCCCAAGATCATATGTAATTAGGACTGAAGATGGAGTAATGTATAGGAGAAACAGGGAACACATTCGCAGTATTAATAAAAGAGTGCAGGACTTTAATTGGCATGCGTCATTAGGTGGTGCCCCGAGAATAAATAGTTTAGACAGAAATGGTGACGACAGTGATGTTATTGGACCGGATAATCAAATACAGACAGCAAAAGACATGAATGAAGGCGATAATACAATAGCTTGTGGGGAAAGCGGAATGTGTGATAGAACGAAAGTGGATGGTAATATTCCGTTAATGGAGGCTGGAACTAATTCATATGTTACAGGATCAGGAAGGACAGTAAGACCACCAATTAGATTTACTTTTAATTAGAATACTGTAAATGGATTTTTTATAAGTATATTTAATTCACTTTTGCAAACTATTTTGTACATAAATATATATAAAACATTAATATATCTCTTAAGAAAGGGAAGATGTTGTATTATTATTGTAAGTTGTACACAGTTGTTTAATTAAGTACTTTACGAATATTGTATGAGAAGAACTAAATAAAGATCATTCTGATCATAATACCACAAATAATACCAATTATTGTTAGCATACATTTGTGTTGTATTTAACACATTAATTTTAACACACAAAACGAAATGCCGTTGTTGTTATTTTGTTCGTTGTTTTGAACCATTGCCTCTATCTGGTATTAGTAAAGCAATTCTTTTCAACATCAAACGTATACATCACACGAGGACAAATGTCAGAAATTTGGTGAGTGAAAGATTTTCTCTACCCATATTTACTCTATGGATAATATAGTCTATGGCTGAGATTGGGGTGTGTGTGTGTTAGTGACCAACAATTAAAAAGTAAACAAGGGTGACAAATTCTGACCCCAAGTGATTGTGTTTATCGACAACGTATTTAGAATGGACGCTAACGTTATCGCCCTGATTGTGGGTACAACTTACATATGTTGATCGTTATTGTTTTTTTTTTTTGCTTTCAATATTGAACTTGGATGAATTTGTATTTTATAATTCGCATATGTCTTTTCTATGACAGCAATACATCAAATAGAACATTAGGTAACTTCGTTCACCAAGGTGATCAGATGTCTCTGCGGGGATAAGGTTGTCAGCATCCCTAAATTGCAGTGTGCAACGAAAAGCCCACGTAGTTTGGGGCCCTTTCGTTGTGCCGTGGTCGAGTCCATCCGACACCACCTCCAGTTCCACCTTTGGAGGAGTTTTCTTTCTTTCTATGTTTGCTTCTGTTATATGTACATAATTCTATATATAGTATAAGTAGATTTAAGTCAGAATTGCCCATTTATTTCTGCCCATAGGTTAGAAGGGAGGAGAAATAAATTCTTGAGCTATCGGGGAGGGGCCCCCTCGAAAATATTTCCCCTCCCTTTGCGATCACCTTTTTTTTATTCGATACAAATGTATGTATGTATATGCAAAATGTGATGGGGAGGATGCATGTTTTTAGTCGGTCATGCCCCTAGCAGTATTGCCAGAGCCGTCAAAAAACTATGCCAAATGACCAAAAAAATTGTGCAAAATTGAAAGAAATTATACTAAAAAAAATCACATGAGGTGTTAGTTCCAACTATTAGTTAGTTCCAACACGACTAAGGCGCCCGTTGAAAAATACGATAATTTAAATGGATCTTCGAAAAATAAACGTTTTGTAAAATGATAATTTTTTAAAAAATTTTTGTTTTGTAGAATGTGTGTTTTTTTATAAAGTATATTTTTAAGTCCATTTTGTAAGAATGTGTATTATATTTACCCGAAAAGGTAATTTTTTAAAAAGAGGTACTTCTTTCATTAAAAGCTAATGTTTTTTTTAAGAAAAGGTACTATGTTTAAGAAGAAGAAGTATTTGTTTTAAGAACAGGTGCTTTTTAAAGAAGTGATAGTCTTTTTAGGAGAAGGTTATTTTTTTAAGAAAATTTACTTATTTACAGAAAATCTACTTATCTCAAGAAAAGAAAAGGTATTATTTTATTTTTAGGAAAAGGAATTTTTGTAAGAAACTGAATTTTTTTTTAAGAGAAGGTATTTTTTTAAGAGAAGATATTTTTTTGAAGAAAAGGTTTTTTTAAGAAATGGGAATTTGTTTAGAATTGTTCCTTTTTTCAAGAATAGGTATATTTTTAAGAGTAGGAAAATAAAAGTTATTTTGTTTCACCAAAAACATACTCTTTAAAGAATTGGTAGTTTTTTAAGAAATTTCATTTTGTTGTAAGAAAATGTACTTTTTTAAGAAAAGGCGATTGTTTTCAAAACATTACTTGTTATTAAGACGAGGTACTTTTTGTAACGACTTCTTTGAGATAAGGTATTTTTTTTCAAGAAAAGGTACTTTGTTTTTTTTTTGAGAAAATTTACGTTTTTTTAGGAAAATTCACTTGTTTAAGAAAATTTTCTTTTTTTAAACTTTTTCACTTTGGCTTTTCTAAATTTACTTTTTATTGGGTTCAAAACAACAATATACATATACTAAATATTGGTTCCAGGCTCAGCCTAGAAAACTTCCCATTAAACTAGAAATTTACCAACAGATGTTAGTCTAGACACAAACCAGAGTAAATGTACCTAATATAGTTGATAATTCTGGGTTGTAATAAAGTCGTTAAAAAACAGTTGTTAAATTTTTTTCATTTAGCCCCCACCCCGTAACTTGCGTTAAGGAACTTCATTCCAAAATGATGACATGTGCAAAATGAAATACATGCTAACATTAAAATAAACAATTTTTTTTATTTATGCGTATGCAAAATCGAACAATTGTTATAAGTACAGAAAAATATTTTAAAGACAGTGATGTGTAGTTTTGATTCAAAAAAATATCATGAAAACATTAACACAAAAACATCAGTTATCAGGCATTTCATCGAGTTCGAGTTGCTTTTGTAATTTACTCTTTGGTTGGACATAATACGGACAGAAATAAAAGGGAATGCGTATTTTCGCTCGATGCAAACAACTTAAAACATAATTTAGCTGTCATTAGCATCAATCGAACACTTTTAAACTTAGTTTGCTGCATGGTCTATAACACAGGTCAACAGGAAAAAATACCATTTAAAACCACTATTTTTTTCTGATGTATTACGACATCCATGTTACAAAAGTGGACAAAATTTTAAATTCTATGGATAAGTTTTTTCTAAATAATTTTTTAAAGTAAATAAATTGTCTATTTTTGAAAAGCTTGTTCCACGGATTTTAATATAACTCAAGAACGATTCATCCCACTTTACTAGTGAATACACCAAATAATTTGCTACTAAAATACCTACAAGTTTTGTTAACATTATTTTCAGCCTGCACAAGAATTGCAGAGTTATCTAAAAAGTTGTGGTGAAAAATAATATTTTTCAAACAAACTGTATACAAATTTTTTTTTTTAAAAAATTAGAAAAAATCCTAAGCGACAAAAAGTGCTCAGTTTAGCACTTTGATAGTAAAGCCTGACCTGCTATGGATCAAATGAGACATTTCATAAAAAAATCGATGGATAAATTTTGATTTTATTCACAATTAGGTAAAGGTATTCGTCAAGAATATTGAAATTTTACAATTTCAACAAAAATGAGCAAAAAATTAAAATTTTTTTTTTTATGACTCTGATATGAAAAAAAGTGAATTTCGATTGAAAATAGTTACATTGAGCAGCAACAAATTTGTATTTAATGCTTGTGCTCTTGTAAACCACACACAAGAAGGGTGTTGTAAAAACCCAGTTCTACCTGAATACAACACGAAGATAAAACACACTTGACAATCATAGTTGCTAATAATCTTCTTTCGGTTGATTGAACCTTAAAACCATTTTATATTTTATTAAAATTTATATTTTATTAGTTGAATTTATACTAAGAAATAAAATAAGAAAATAAATAAATAATTAATTTAAACTACAAACTCTGGAATTTTCTTTTATACGATTTTCTACTATTCTTGAATGACGAAGTGTTACTCTGAATACTCCAGCAAAAATCAGCCATCATATGTGCAACCCCACCGACCCTGGTATCGTTCCTCCATTGTCCGGATAACTTGGTGGAATCGTTCGCCCTGTTCTTCACTCAAGTCTCCTAGATTTTCAGGAAAACGATCTAAGGTGCTGTCCAGGTAGTATAAATTGATGCTCATGTTGCATCCAAGTCGGTGGAACTGAGATAACATAGCCGATGGCACAATAAATTACTTTAAGATAAAAGATGAATTAAACATCATTGAAGATCTGGTTTTGAAAAATAATCAAATAATTATTCCAAGTAAATTGCAGCGGTATGTTTTGTCTAAAATTCATGAAGGACACTTTGGTATAAATAGATGTCAGAGTATGGCTCGCGCTTCTGTCTATTGGCCCGGCATGAACAATGATATTTTTAATCTAGTATCAAGCTGTGAAATTTGTTTAAAACATAGCAACTCAAACCCTAAAATGGAGTTAATGCCTCATGAGATCATAAGTATACCCTGGTACAAAGTGGGCTCTGATATTTTCGAGTACAAGAAAAATAAGTATATACTAGTTGTTGATTACTTTTCAAAATTTATTGAAGTAGAATTGTTGCCTAATGGTTACTCAAGCACACAAGTTGTTACCAGATTGAAATCAATATTTAGCAGACATGGAATACCACAAGTTTTCATATCGGACAATGGACCACCGTATAATTCACAAGAATTTAGCAGATTTTGTCAATTATGGGGTATAAAACATACCACCTCAAGTCCTTACTTGCCACGTTCGAACGGGTTAGCGGAAAGGTCAGTTCAGATAATAAAGAAAATTTTAATTAAATGTGAAGAGGATAAATCTGATCCATATATAGCTCTACTGAATCACAGATCAGCTCGAAAGGAAGATTTACCGAGCCCTTCGGAACTATTAATGTCAAGGCAACTGCGGACGAAAATTCCGACTATGAATGTGAACTATAAACCTCACCTAGTTAACATAGATAATTACGAAAATAAAGTTAAAGTTAGAGATAGAAAAATAGCTAATAACTACAACAGAAGAACTAGTAATTTGAAACCACTAATGACAGGAGAGAATATATTGTTTAAGAAAACACCCTCCTCTTGTTGGTATCCTGCAGTGGTGGTTCAAAATGCTAATTCCCCAAGATCATATGTAATTAGGACTGAAGATGGAGTAATGTATAGGAGAAACAGGGAACACATTCGCAGTATTAATAAAAGAGTGCAGGACTTTAATTGGCATGCGTCATTAGGTGGTGCCCCGAGAATAAATAGTTTAGACAGAAATGGTGACGACAGTGATGTTATTGGACCGGATAATCAAATACAGACAGCAAAAGACATGAATGAAGGCGATAATACAATAGCTTGTGGGGAAAGCGGAATGTGTGATAGAACGAAAGTGGATGGTAATATTCCGTTAATGGAGGCTGGAACTAATTCATATGTTACAGGATCAGGAAGGACAGTAAGACCACCAATTAGATTTACTTTTAATTAGAATACTGTAAATGGATTTTTTATAAGTATATTTAATTCACTTTTGCAAACTATTTTGTACATAAATATATATAAAACATTAATATATCTCTTAAGAAAGGGAAGATGTTGTATTATTATTGTAAGTTGTACACAGTTGTTTAATTAAGTACTTTACGAATATTGTATGAGAAGAACTAAATAAAGATCATTCTGATAATAATACCACAAATAATACCAATTATTGTTAGCATACATTTGTGTTGTATTTAACACATTAATTTTAACACATAAAACGAAATGCCGTTGTTGTTATTTTGTTCGTTGTTTTGAACCATTGCCTCTATCTGGTATTAGTAAAGCAAATCTTTTCAACATCAAACGTATACATCACACGAGGACAAATGTCAGAAATTTGGTGAGTGAAAGATTTTCTCTACCCATATTTACTCTATGGATAATATAGTCTATGGCTGAGATTGGGGGGTGTGTGTATTAGTGACCAACAATTAAAAAGTAAACAAGGGTGACAAATTCTGACCCCAAGTGATTGTGTTTATCGACAACGTATTTAGAATGGACGCTAACGTTATCGCCCTGATTGTGGGTACAACTTACATATGTTGATCGTTATTGTTTTTTTTTTTTGCTTTCAATATTGAACTTGGATGAATTTGTATTTTATAATTCGCATATGTCTTTTCTATGACAGCAATACATCAAATAGAACATTAGGTAACTTCGTTCACCAAGGTGATCAGATGTCTCTGCGGGGATAAGGTTGTCAGCATCCCTAAATTGCAGTGTGCAACGAAAAGCCCACGTAGTTTGGGGCCCTTTCGTTGTGCCGTGGTCGAGTCCATCCGACACCACCTCCAGTTCCACCTTTGGAGGAGTTTTCTTTCTTTCTATGTTTGCTTCTGTTATATGTACATAATTCTATATATAGTATAAGTAGATTTAAGTCAGAATTGCCCATTTATTTCTGCCCATAGGTTAGAAGGGAGGAGAAATAAATTCTTGAGCTATCGGGGAGGGGCCCCCTCGAAAATATTTCCCCTCCCTTTGCGATCACCTTTTTTTTATTCGATACAAATGTATGTATGTATATGCAAAATGTTTAGTGATGGGGAGGATGCATGTTTTTAGTCGGTCATGCCCCTAGCAGTATTGCCAGAGCCGTCAAAAAACTATGCCAAATGACCAAAAAAATTGTGCAAAATTGAAAGAAATTATACTAAAAAAAATCACATGAGGTGTTAGTTCCAACTATTAGTTAGTTCCAACACGACTAAGGCGCCCGTTGAAAAATACGATAATTTAAATGGATCTTCGAAAAATAAACGTTTTGTAAAATGATAATTTTTTAAAAAATTTTTGTTTTGTAGAATGTGTGTTTTTTTTATAAAGTATATTTTTAAGTCCATTTTGTAAGAATGTGTATTATATTTACCCGAAAAGGTAATTTTTTAAAAAGAGGTACTTCTTTCATTAAAAGCTAATGTTTTTTTTAAGAAAAGGTACTATGTTTAAGAAGAAGAAGTATTTGTTTTAAGAACAGGTGCTTTTTAAAGAAGTGATAGTCTTTTTAGGAGAAGTTTATTTTTTTAGGAAAATTTACTTATTTACAGAAAATCTACTTATCTCAAGAAAAGAAAAGGTAGTATTTTATTTTTAGGAAAAGGAATTTTTGTAAGAAACTGAATTTTTTTTTAAGAGAAGGTATTTTTTTAAGAGAAGATATTTTTTTGAAGAAAAGGTTTTTTTAAGAAATGGGAATTTGTTTAGAATTGTTCCTTTTTTCAAGAATAGGTATATTTTTAAGAGTTGGAAAATAAAAGTTGTTTTGTTTCACCAAAAATATACTCTTTAAAGAATTGGTAGTTTTTTTAGAAATTTCATTTTGTTGTAAGAAAATGTACTTTTTTAAGAAAAGGCGATTGTTTTCAAAACATTACTTGTTATTAAGACGAGGTACTTTTTGTAACGACTTCTTTGAGATAAGGTATTTTTTTTCAAGAAAAGGTACCTTGTTTTTTTTTTGAGAAAATTTACGTTTTTTTAGGAAAATTCACTTGTTTAAGAAAATTTTCTTTTTTTAAACTTTTTCACTTTGGCTTTTCTAAATTTACTTTTTATTGGGTTCAAAACAACAATATACATATACTAAATATTGGTTCCAGGCTCAGCCTAGAAAACTTCCCATTAAACTAGAAATTTACCAACAGATGTTAGTCTAGACACAAACCAGAGTAAATGTACCTAATATATGTAGTTGATAATTCTGGGTTGTAATAAAGTCGTTAAAAAACAGTTGTTAATTTTTTTTCATTTAGCCCCCACCCCGTAACTTGCGTTAAGGAACTTCGTTCCAAAATGATGACATGTGCAAAATGAAATACATGCTAACATTAAAATAAACAATTTTTTTTATTTATGCGTATGCAAAATCGAACAATTGTTATAAGTACAGAAAAATATTTTAAAGACAGTGATGTGTAGTTTTGATTCAAAAAAATATCATGAAAACATTAACACAAAAACATCAGTTATCAGGCATTTCATCGAGTTCGAGTTGCTTTTGTAATTTACTCTTTGGTTGGACATAATACGGACAGAAATAAAAGGGAATGCGTATTTTCGCTCGATGCAAACAACTTAAAACATAATTTAGCTCTCATTAGCATCAATTGAACACTTTTAAACTTAGTTTGCTGCATGGTCTATAACACAGGTCAACAGGAAAAAATACCATTTAAAACCACTATTTTTTTCTGATGTATTACGACATCCATGTTACAAAAGTGGACAAAATTTTAAATTCTATGGATAAGTTTTTTTTAAATAATTTTTTAAGTAAAATTATCTATTTTTGAAAAGCTTGTTCCACGGATTTTAATATAACTCAAGAACGATTCATCCCACTTTACTAGTGAATACACCAAATAATTTGCTACTAAAATACCTACAAGTTTTGTTAACATTATTTTCAGCCTGCACAAGAATTGCAGAGTTATCTAAAAAGTTGTGGTGAAAAATAATATTTTTCAAACAAACTGTATACAAATTTTTTTTTTTAAAAAATTAGAAAAAATCCTAAGCGACAAAAAGTGCTCAGTTTAGCACTTTGATAGTAAAGCCAGACCTGCTATGAATAAAATGAGACATTTCATAAAAAAATCGATGGATAAATTTTGATTTTATTCACAATTAGGTAAAGGTATTCGTCAAGAATATGGAAATTTTACAATTTCAACAAAAATGAGCAAAAAATTAAAAATTTTTTTTTTATGACTCTGATATGAAAAAAAGTGAATTTCGATTGAAAATAGTTACATTGAGCAGCAACAAATTTGTATTTAATGCTTGTGCTCTTGTAAACCACACACAAGAAGGGTGTTGTAAAAACCCAGTTCTACCTGAATACAACACGAAGATAAAACACACTTGACAATCATAGTTGCTAATAATCTTCTTTCGGTTGATTGAACCTTAAAACCATTTTATATTTTATAAAAATTTATATTTTATTAGTTGAATTTATACTAAGAAATAAAATAAGAAAATAAATAAATAATTAATTTAAACTACAAACTCTGGAATTTTCTTTTATACGATTTTCTACTATTCTTGAATGACGAAGTGTTACTCTGAATACTCCAGCAAAAATCAGCCATCATATGTGCAACCCCACCGACCCTGGTATCGTTCCTCCATTGTCCGGATAACTTGGTGGAATCGTTCGCCCTGTTCTTCACTCAAGTCTCCTAGATTTTCAGGAAAACGTTCTAAGTGGCTGTCCAGGTAGTATAAATTGATGCTCATGTTGCATCCAAGTCGGTGGAACTGAGATAACATCTCTTCAATGTGCGCAACTTAATCATCAGACTTGTTATTTCCTAAGAAATTGTTAATAACCCATACAAACGAATCCCATGCATTCTTCTCAATTTCGGACACTGCACTGCCAATATCAGTATCCTTCACCAATTTTCGAATTTGTGGGCCGTCAAATATGCCTGCTTTCAGCTTTTCCATGCTCAGATTGGGAAACTTCCTTGAAATATACTGGATACATTCACGATCTTTGTTAAGTGCTTTAACATATTGGTCAATCAGACCAAGTTTAATGTGAAGAGGGAGTAATATGATACGATCTCGGGGCACTAGAGCTTCGTTTATAACATTTGGCATACCTGGAACCAGTTTTTCCCTAGTAGGGCATTGTTTTCTCGTCCAATGTTCTGATTTAGCTCTGCTGTCCCATAAACATATGAAACAAGGATATTTGGTAAAGGCACTTTGTTGACCTAAGATTAAATTGACCATCTTTAGATCAACACAAATTACCCACTTATGTTCATCGTACTTTATCTTGTTCATGACCAATGCAATTACAGAGTATTCTTCTTTTACTTTGGTTGAATATGCGATCGGCAAGGGGCCACATTTATTTCCATTATGCAAAAGGACACACTTCAAGCTGCGTTTTGATGAGTCGATAAATAAACGCCATTCGTTTGAATCATATCTCTGTAAGCCCATGGCAGTCATCAAACCAGATATATCTGTGCAGTACACAAATCATCCTCTTCAGCAAAATAATGAAGTAAGCCTTTTTCCCGAGTACGGTAATACGATACTTTAGTTTCTTCAGTTATCAGATCTGATTTTTTCATCCGGGACGCAAGTACTTCAGAAGATTTTTTCGACAATCCAAGGTCTCTAATTACATCATTAAGCTGGTCTTGATTCCATGGTTTCGGCGAGAAATGTTTGTGTGGGATGAACTCGTCATTTGAAGATGTATATGGTAGTGCTGGATCTGAACTATCTGATTGGTAACACATACTTGTGGTTGACAGTCCTGGTGAAGATGAAAGCACTTGACTGCAGTTTGCACCCCGATCTTTTGCATTTGCAATTTCTTCCGAATGTAGAACTGCAAGTGTAAACCCATCAGCAAACCTCGTGGGGTAAGACCATCGCATGTTTATTTTTCAAGGTGGTGTATTTACCGCACACGTAACAAAATAAATTCGGGTCGTTTTTGCACGAAAACTTTCTGAATTTGTTGCTCATTTTTGGGTAAATTAGACTTTTCACTATTGTGTACCCTTGTTGAATGATTAAGAAATGATACTTGAACTATTATATGTATATACTGCTTGCGGGTGTGATTGTCAAGTGTGTTTTAGCTACTTGTTGCAGTAAACAGGTAGAACAAGTGCATTTTGTGTGGGGTTTTTTTTACAAAACTCTTTTTTATGAGGGGTTGTAACAAGATCAAAGGCGTTGAATACAAATGTGTTACGATTCACAGAATTTACAATCGCATTTTGTGATTTTTTTTCATTCTCAGAATCATTAAAAAAACCTAATTGTGAATAAACTCAAAATTTATCCATCGCTTTTCTTATGAATGTCACATTTTATTCATAGCAGGTCAGCCTTTACTATCAAAGTGCTAAACCGAGCACTTTTTTCCGTTTAGGATTTTTTATAATTTAAACAAAAAAAATGTATACATTTTGGCTGAAAAATATTATTTTTCACCACAACTTTTTAGATAACTCCGCAACTCTTGTGCAGGCTAAAAAATAATGTTAACAAAACTCGTAGCTAACATCCGTGGAACAAGCTTTTCAAAAATGGACAATTTTACTTAAAAAATTATTTAACTTATCCATAGAATTTCAAATTTTGTCCACTTTTGTAACATGGATGTCGTAATACATCAGAAAAAAATAGTGGTTTTAAATGGTATCAAAATTTTTTCGATTTTGTTCCCTTGTGTAATCTGTATGTCTTCTTTGGTCTCTCATTCTACATCATTTCCCTAGTACCTTTACGATCAGCTGTACCATAGAAACTCCCTGATGGAATTCATAACACGTTTACGTCCTTTCTTCATAAAAAGTTGTGAGGGGTTTGAAAGACGATTTTTGTATGATAAATAAAGGAGTTTTCAACAGAGACGCTACAAAAGTAAATCGATAGGGACAGCAAACGACGCCATATTTTCTCCCACTCTTTTGAGATTTCTCTTCAGTAAGGTTTGCCATTTCATCATGGAAAGATATACGAGCCAACAACGAGTCGAAATTATTAAAATTTACTACCGAAATTTGGAGTCAGTGGCCTCAACTTTAAGAGCGCTACGTCCAATTTATGGTCATCATAATCGTCCTACCAGATCAATAATTGAATGTCTAGTGGAAAAATTTGAATCCACAGGCACAGTACAAAATGTTCCCGTGGCGGTGAGACAAAGCAGTGCCCGTAGTGTCGAGAATATTGCTGCCGCTAAGGCTTCAGTTCAAGAAAGCCCAAATATGTCTCTCACACATCGTTCTCAAGCGTTGGGCATTTCTGTGACGTCGTTGTAGCGAATTTTGCGAAAAGATCTTGGCCTACATCCTTACAAGATCAAATTGATGGAAAAACTGAAGCCGCTTGACCACCATAAGCGTCGTATGTTCGTGAATTGGGCTGAGCAACAACTTGAAAATGATTCGGATTTTCATCGGAAAATCATCCTTAGCGATGAGGCTCATTTGTGGCTGAATGGCTTCGTCAATAAGCAAAATATTCGATATTGGTCAGACAGCAATCCACACGTAATCCATGAGTCATCAGTGCATCCCGAAAAATTGGGCCGTACTTCTTCCGTGATGATCAAGACCGGCACATTACTGTGAATGCGAATCGCTACCGTTCAATGACAACCGAATATTTTTGGCCCCAATTGGATAATATGGACTTGGAGGACATGTGGTTCCAACAGGACGGCGCCACAAGCCACACAGCGAATGCCACAATCAATTTATTGGAAACCAAGTTTGGTGAACGTGTTATCTCACGAAATGGCCCAGTCGATTGGCCGTCTCAATAATCCATTCGGTCGTGCGATTTGACGCCGTTAGATTATTTCCTGTGGGGCTTCGTCAAGTCTATGGTCTATGCCAACAAGCCAGCGACGATTGATGAACTTCGTACGAATATCCAACGTGAAATTGCAGCAGTATCGGCCGATTTATGCTTGGAAACCTGTGAAAATTGGGTTCAGCGGCTGGACTTCTGCAAGCGTGCCGGTTGTGGCCATGCAAAAGAAATCGAGTTCCATACATAATGGCATCGAACGTACTTTCACAGGAATAAAGAATTTCATTGGTATCTAAAACCGGTATTATTTTATTTAAAAAAACTTTTGTAGCGCTCTTATTGAAAACCCCTTTATTTACTTGATCAACTGACTCATCGGTACCCATGGGATAAACTACAATTCGAATTGAAGTACAGCCTAGTCAGTGTCAGAAATATCGGGTGATTCATCGTGAGGTTTGAGTTATAATGTAAAATAAAACACATAAATTTGAAAGTGAACTTGAAATTTGTATTATCGGTTAAAAGAACAATTTATAGCATTTACTGTTTGAAAATGATATGATGTAAATGTTCGCCACGACTACGTCTGGACATCCGGATGGTCCAAATTTGGGCGATTCGTTCGAGCTTAGCTACTGGTAAAATACCCAGAGAAAATAGTCCAAAAGTGTGATATACGAATGCCGAATGCCAAAATGTGGGCGGCCAAGTTTATAACAATAAGCTGACATCTCTGAAACATATGAAAGACAATATTCGCTACGAAATCGCAGCAATCATTGAGTGGACCTGCCGAGCCGTCATTAAAAATTTCACTGTTCCACTAAATGAACGGCGTGAATGCAGAGGTTTACATTTATACGATATTATTTTTAAGAAATAAATACCCAAATACTGTACTTTGATAATTTTTTAAAGACGGTTTATTTTATCCAACCACAAACTATAATTTTTTTTTTGAAACACCCTGTATAATGTTTCCAAATATAGATAACAGATATCGAGCCTTAAAAAAATTAATTTTGATTTACAATGCCCCTGCGACCATTGAGATTAAAATTGGTCGTTATTGATATCAGAAAGTATATTCCTCTTTCAAATTATGTTCGTTTTTAAAGGATTTTAAATATAATTGACTTTAAATAACGTCCACACTCGGTGAAGCTTGTGCGTCACCTTATCAAAAAAGTTGATGCAGAAATTTTTTCAATTACTCAGTGCAACACGAAAAAATATAAACATATACGGACACCACTACGTTATAAAAGACCAAAAAAAAAGACAGGTGTCTCCCAGTTTTTCCCAAAGTCATGCACTTTTCTTTTATTGGCCCCCAAATATTTGGGGCCTCGGTGTCATTTTTGCAAAAACTGATCATTTTGTCAGGCTCATATCTTGCAAACCATTCGGAGTTTTGATTTACTTTCCGAGGGAAAGTTGTAGCTCTTGTCATAAAGTATAAAAACTGTCAACATATAAAATCAAAAAAGCTTCATCTTCAAGGTCAAATTTAAAATAATTTTATTTGTTTTACCTTTTTTCCTCTGTTCAGGTCCATAGGTATCAAACTGTTCACAATTCAAGGAAACAATCAACTACAAAAATGTACCTAAGATCTCAGTAAACAACTTTCTAGAACATATGAACTGCCTCGGAATGATGCTTAACATCGTTTACTTCAACATTGAGATAATATGCTATCTCACCGACAACAGCAGCACAGGCAAAGCAGTAAGCTCAGCCCACGCAACAAGGGACGCAGCACACAATATAAGAATCATTCCTAGGAATTTCATATGTTCTAGAAAGCTGTTTACTGAGATCTTAGGTACATTTTTGTACTTGATTGCTTCCTTGAATCTTGAACAGTTTGATACCTATGGACCTGAACAGAGGAAAAAATGTAAAAAATCGATTTTTTTTAAGTTTTTTGCGATTTTGACCTTGAAGATGAAGTTTTGTGATTTTATATGTCGACAATTTTTTTCTTTATGACAAGAGCTACAACTTTGTATCAGAAAGTAAATCAGAACTCCGAACGGTTTGCAAGATATGAGCCTGAGAAAATGATAATTTTTTGCAAAAATGACACCGAGGGCCCAAATCTTTGGGGGTACATAAAAAAGTGCATGACTTTGGGCAAAACTTGGAGACACGGGTCTTTTTTTTTGTCTTTTATCACGTAGTGGTGTCCGTATATGGTTATATTTCCATGACTTAAAAAATTACACACAGTGTTATAGTTCGATTGCACCCACAGAAAAAATTATTTTATTAAAATATTTTTGCTTACCTTATTGACAAAATGTTGTTAAATCCGGGGCAGGAATACCCAGCAGGACTTTTGCCGATCTCGTCGGAATGTATAATATTTGTATATGAGTCATAAAATTGACTGCCTACACAACCATATACTTTCTCTACGCAAAAAGTATGCACGCACGATTTTATCAATCGTTGTTATAATTTCGTTTTGTTATATTGTTAACTTCCTACTTCTCCGCATAGTCGAATTTGTTTACCATCTTCGTGTGTTTTTTAGTTGTGAAAAGTTTGTGAACTGTACGCACGTGCCGCAGGAGAGTTTTAAAAATATATGTATGTAAAATAAAAAGTAAGTAAAAAATGCAATTATACAGATCGATAATTAAGAATTCGAATAATATTACAAATATTCAATATAAAAATTAAAGGTTTTTTTCTTACTATACACAAACTGTAGGTATAACGGAATTAAATCATTGTTGCATACATTCCAATACACAATGTTCATAGGATAGTGTACTTGACTGTTAACTTCCCCACACACCTATTGGCTAGAGAGAGATGTTCCACATACTTTCCTTATATATAACGTGTGTGGTGAAAAAGCCGGCCATTCGGTTTGGAACGTATGAGGTAGTATATCGAGCATCGTAGTGGTCGGATCTACTTTGTGTACTAGGAGAAAACGCGTTTTGTGTTGTAAGGTTCTACTGGGTAATTCGCACTGTACTATAATAAATTCGTTTACAATTTGTAACGTCAGGTTTAAAATATTTAGAATTATGTTGTAATGAAAATGAATTCCGTTCTACGAACATAATTCATGAGAAATTCAGTTGCAGCAACCTCATCGTTTACAACTAGAGTTGTTGCAACCAAATTAACGTCAAATTCTGCGGTTCCAATCACCTTAAAGTTAAATTCGGTTGTTGCTACCGAATTGATACCAAATTCGATGTTTCCAGCCCAATTGAAACCAAATTTAAAGAAAATTCAGTTGAATATAATTGAAACTTCAGTTGTCACAACCGAGTTGATTATGAAAAGCGGTTGTCTCAACCGAATTTTAATGAACATTTTACAAATACTTGGGTCAACAAGTTGTGGACGAAAGCAGAATAGGTATTTGGCTAAAAATTAATCGACACTATTTTTCCTGCAAACATATATGTGTTACCTGCAATATGTTGCTGGGACTCTTTGTCGTATAGAGTTTAGAGCAAATCCGATGAAAAATTGGAAAAGAGTCTATAGTATTGTTAGTTCCATACAATGGGTAAAGAGTTTTAAAATGGCTTAACTGAAATTCAAAAATTTTTATACAAACTTGCTTGACATTTATCTGTCTTTTAAAGTGCATCAGTAGTGTTTTAATTTTGAAATATCTGAAAAAAATCTCAAAAATACTTTACCCTATTGGCTTTCCAATCAAGCTTGAGGAACCATGAAAATCACACACGTGCATTATCTTGATGAAAAATAACTTTTTTCTTGGCCATTTTCTGTCGTTTTTTTAAATCCTCGTTAAATCGGTCCAATAAGTTGGCATAATATTCGCCGTTTATTGTTTTTCCCTTGTGAAGGTAATCGATGTGGATTATCCCGCGTGCATCCCAAAAACCTGTTGACAGCACCTTATTGGCCGACAAACTTACCTTGGCCTTCTTCGGAGCCGGTTCACCCGGAAAAACCCCATTGTTTAGACGCAGCTTGGTCTCCGGAGTGCTGAAATGGAGCCATGTTTCATCCACAGTTACAAAACGCCGCAAAAACTCCTCCGAATTGCGGTTAAACAACTCCAAACAATCCTTTGAAGTTGTCACACGATTACGTTTATGGTCAATTGAGAGCAAACGCGGCACCCATCTTGCAGACAGCTTTATTAAACCCAACTGATCATTTAAAATCGAAACCCCACTGCCATATGAAATGTCTATGGCATCAACAATCTCACGCACTTTGACTATTCGATCGCCGACACCATATCGTGGATTTTTCGACATTTTCGGGTGTATTGACCTCAATTGTCCGTCCAGCACGTGCAGCTTCATTTGTACTTGTGCGACCACAACGAAAGTCAGTAAACCGCCTTTTTTTACCATTGAAATCGATGGTGCAGAGACCCCATAGAATTTATCAAGCTTTTTCTTGGTTTGATTGACGGGGTTTTTCGCAAAAAATAATGTTTAATGAGAACTCGAAATTCACTTTTTTCCATTTTTAAAAAAATGCACGAGGCTGTTAAACGCAAAGTAAAAGACGGAACTTACTCAAAATTTGAGAGTAGAAGTCTATTAACAGGTGCTACTTGATGTAAAAAGGATGTACAAGTAGAGAAGGAAAAACCGGCGTAGAGTAGAAGAGAAACAAAAAAGTCGACGCGAATCACTCAAACGCATTTCTTTCCCGTGTCATAACTTGATTATTTCATACTTTTTACATACATAGTTTATGTAATTTTATTTAAATATGATTAGAATTTCTATAGTTAGATGTAATAACATCATCAGAAAACTGCCCGCGTATTGAAATATTCAACGAAGAGAGTAAGAGAGCGTGTAGAGAAACGCCGCTCTTCACTCGTTTTCTTTGTTGGCATTCCACTCCATATTTAAATTTTCTTCTCTATACCATAGTTGCTTTATGCTTGATGGGAGCAGTGTTGCATTTCATATAACTGCGAGGGAAGTTTGAAAAGTCACGGACTTATTGATCCGCCCTCTACCTAGCCCTCAAAAGATGTTGCCGTTATAGTCTTATGCTGGCCATACACTTTACAACTGGTTGTACAACTCTTCGACAGTTCTACATGAGTTGAAGTTGCGTTACAGGTTAGAGTTGGGTAGTTCATGAACTATCTAGTTCATTTAGGGTCACCAGACATCACCCTCACGAATATAATGCACATGTGCGATACCGCGAGTATGTTCGTGATTGTTATGTCCGGGCACCTTAAATGAACGAGTTCGAGAACTAGTGAACGAGTCCGACACAAACAAGTCTATTGCAGGTTGTATGAAAATCAAAATGGTTTGATGTTTGCTCTAGGTTGTACCAGCTGATTGTTTAAGTCACATTACGCGTTTCTGGGTGTTATTGATGCGATAGTGAAGAAAAATGCAGATATTAGATTAACTGACACATTCTCCCAGTGCGAGCAAGAAAGGGTTAAATCATTGACTAATACTTACTATAGTAGACCCAATAGTTCTCCAACCAAATTTCTGACATTTGGCCTGGTGTGATATTTACGTTCGATGTTGAAAAGAATTGCTTTACTAATACCAGATAGAGGCAATGGTTCAAAACAACGAACAAAATAACAACAACGGCATTTCGTTTTGTGTGTTAAAATTATTGTGTTAAACACAACACAAATGTGTACTAACAATAACAGTCAATAAAAAAGTGTAAAAAACATTTAAATTTCACAGTTTTTCACCAAAACGACATGAAAAGTTAAAGCAAAACATTATTGTAATGCCACCTGGTGTATGTCACTTTTCGTCACACATCTCTCTATCACAACGACTGCATCGCGAAGAGTGTGAAAGGAAACGTCAGATGATCCAAATATTTTCTCTACTAAGATTTACTCTATGTCCCTGCCTGAGCCAAGGTGAGATATAAATTTAACGATTTTCAAAAAATTCTTTTCATTTCGACGTTCCGGAAATTTTACTCTAACCGAACATGTTACGCATGTATCTGAACTTTGAAGGGCCATAACTCGGGAAGTATGTGTCTCCGGGAAAATTGTTTTTTTTTAAATTTAAAAATAAATTCTATACACCCCCTAAAGAATTAAAAAAAATTGCTCACTTGCGCCTAAAATAGAGTTGTTCTAAAAAGAGATTAAAAAAAGGCGCTGGTCCATATTTTCCGAAATATAGAGCTCCTAAGCTTGAATATATAATCGGGCATAAGTCAGCCATTTATTATCCGATCTAGTTGGAATCAGTACCATTCCAAAGGCCTGTTTAAACCCTATAAATCTGTGTATAAACATTTTTATTTATATAAACCAATTGGTGAGAAAATTAAAAAATAAATAAATTAAAAATAAAAAATTTAACCTCACTTTTTTGATATACATTTTTTTTCAAAAAATGTCCCTTTATATTTCTCTTTTGGTAGGTTCCGATAATAGACAAGACCTTAATTTGTTTAGGGTATAATATTCTCCTAGAACCCTTCAAAGATCGGAGATATTAAAGTTCAAATTAAAGTTCATAGTATTTAGGGATTTTCTTGTCTGGTGCGAGGGATTTTCTCGTCGGGTGCGAGTCCAACACCCTCTTCGTGGCTTTGGCATAGTATTTTTGTGTTAAATCGCGCGATTTTTTAGAAATAAGTTTTTAATTTTGGTGAAAAACGTGGCAAATATATTCAAAACTTTGAACTTAAATGTCTACGGTCTTTGAAGTGTTATTGGTGAGAATTATACATTAAAAATGGCAAAAGTCTTGTCTATTATCGGAGTCTACCAAAACAAACTACAAATTTTTTGAAAATAATAAATTTTTATTAAAAAAGGGAGGTTAACAAATATTGTTTTGTTAATTAACCCCCAATGGATTAATAAAAATAAATATGTGTGTACGAGGGCGGGTTAATTTTTTTTTTGATGAAGCGTATAGCAAAAACGTAATCTATTGGTGATTTTGAGAAATTTTGTCCAAATCCGACTTAGAGCTATGGTCTCTTGAGCAAAATTTCTCAAAATCACCAATAGATTACGTTTTTGATCGGATAATAAATGGCTGACTTATGCCCGATTATATATTCAAGCTTAGGAGCTCTATATTTCGGAAAATATCGACCAGCGCCTTTTTTTAATCTCTTTTTAGAACAACTCTATTTTAGGCGCAAGTGAGCAATTTTTTTAATTCTTTAGGGGGTGTATAGAATTTATTTTTAAATTTAAAAAAAAACAATTTTCCCGGAGACACATACTTCCCGAGTTATGGCCCTTCAAAGTTCAGATACATACGTAACATGTTCGGTTAGAGTAAAATTTCCGGAACGTCGAAATGAAAAGAATTTTTTGAAAATCGTTAAATTTATATCTCACCTTGGCTCAGGCAGGGACATAGAGTAAATCTTAGTAGAGAAAATATTTGGCTCATCTGACGTTTCCTTTCCCACTCTTCGCGATGCGGTCGGTGTGATAGAGAGATGTTTGACGAAAAGTGACATACACCAGGTGGAATTACAATAACTTCTGACTTTAATTTTTCATGTCGTTTTGGTGAAAAACTGTGAAATTTAAATGTGTGTTTCAACTTTTTTATTGACTGTTATTGTTAGCAGACATTTATGTTGTATTTAACACAATAATTTTAACGCACAAAACGAAATGCCGTTGTTGTTATTTTGTTCGTTGTTTTGAACCATTGCCTCTATCTGGTATTAGTAAAGCAATTGAGGGCATGAGAATTAAAACTCGGTAAAGACCATTTTTGCAACTTTTCAGGAGAAGCAAAAAACTGTTTTCTGAATACCTTCTTTTCATACTCACTGACAATATGGATGTACTTTGATGCTCCCTAGCGGCCAAACTAGGAACTATAGAGGTGTGGATGTTATATCAGAGGGTGCGCCTTGGTCTAGAGAACAAGAATATGTGAAAAAACGCATTTCACCAAAAATGGTCTTTACCGAGTTTTAATTCTCATGCCCTCAATTCTTTTCAACATTAAACGCAAATATCACACCAGGCCAAATGTCATAAATTTGGTGGGAGAACTAGTAGATCTACTATAAGTATTAATCTATGATAATATCATAGACTAATACTTACCTAGATAAACTTATTCTCTCATCTGACGTTTCATTTCACACTCTTCGTGATGCGGTCGGTGTGATAGAGAGATGTTTGACGAAAAGTGATATACACCAGGTGGAATTACAATAACTTCTTGCTTTAATTTTTCATGCCATTTTGGTGAAAAACTGTGAAATTTAAATGTGTTTTAAACTTTTTTATTGACTGTTATTGTTAGCATACATTTGTGTTGTATTTAACACATTAATTTTAACACACAAAACGAAATGCCGTTGTTGTTATTTTGTTCGTTGTTTTGAACCATTGCCTCTATCTGGTATTAGTAAAGCAATTCTTTTCAACATCAAACGTATACATCACACGAGGACAAATGTCAGAAATTTGGTGAGTGAAAGATTTTCTCTACCCATATTTACTCTATGGATAATATAGTCTATGGCTGCGATTGGGGTGTGTGTGTGTTAGTTGTTGTATTATTATTGTAAGTTGTACACAGTTGTTTAATTAAGTACTTTACGAATATTGTATGAGAAGAACTAAATAAAGATCATTCTGATAATAATACCACATGGTGTCAGATGTGGGGTCTTACGTAAAAACAGAATCAAAGAGAAAGAAAAAAAAAATTATTAAACATTTTAAAAAATAATTAAATAAATTTATAAACCAACACGAAAGCATTCAAAAATGCCTGATCCCAAAAACGAAAATACGGGGACTACAACAGCCGAGCAACAATTCACGCCCAATGCACTGTTGAAGCTGAATCTAAAGTGCTCTAACCTAGCAGAATTATGGAGCAGCTGGAAAAACCAATTTAAAATTTACATGAGGGCTTCTAACTTAGAGACACAGGCTGATCAGCGTAAAGTGGCAATATTGCTGCACCAGATGGGACCAGAATCGTTGCTGATATTTAATTCATTCAACATTGATGTGGATACAGTGAAATATAACGATCTAATCAAAAAATTTGATGACTACTTTCTGCCGAAAGTCAATATTGCTGTTGAACGCCATAAGTTTTTTACCCGAAAACAAAGGCTTGATGAAAGTATTGAAGAGTACATAACCGTGTTGAAAAATTTAAGCCTAAATTGCAAGTTCCAATCTTTAAGAGAGGAGCTCGTAAAAGACATTTTCATTTGTGGTTTGACAGCACAAAAATCGTACATAAAAGAAAGGCTGTTGAGTGAGGGAGAAATTCAACTTGAGAAAGCCATTCAAATTGCCAAGAACATGGAAGCAGTGAAGGAGGATACATCTTTGTTGCAAAACGAACATTGTGAGGAGGCAGCATTTTCGGTAGCGGCACTGAACAGAGTTTATAATAATAACAAACAAGCAGCTTGCAATAAATGTGGTAATATACACAGGGAGCGATGCCCTGCATGGGGAGTCATATGCAATTATTGCCAAAAATGCAACCATTTTGCAAAAATGTGCTTCGCAAAGCGTAAGGTTAACAACAATAATAACAATAACACCAACAACAACAATAACAGCAACAAGTTTATAAAAGCGTTAGAAGAAGAAAACGGCGATGAAGTATTCGTTGGGGTAATACAAGAACAACGAAACAATAACAAGAAGGAAGAGAAAAATAACTGGTATGTTGAAGTGTAAGCAGCAGGCAAGTCATTTAAATGCCAGATTGACACTGGAGCACAGACTAACATTTTGTCTATAAAAACTTTAAAAGACTTAAACATGTGTAGTAATGTAAAACGTTCAGATAAGAAAATTGTTACATTCAGTAGAGAAGAGCTACCCCTTTTGGGCAAAATTACTTTGAATTTTAAATTTAAAAATGCTAATTATTGTTCTGATTTCCATGTTCTTAACATGGAATGCACTAATATTATTGGTCTTAGGACAGCTGAAACAATGGATTCGATTGACAGTGTCAATGTAATTGAAATTAATAAAATTCTGGAAGAATATAGTGATGTGTTTTCGGGGTTAGGTCTCTTAGAAAAGAAATGCGAGTTACAATTGAAAGAAGATGCTATCCCAGTTATAGATCCGCGTAGAAGAGTACCATTTTGTCTCCATGACGACTTAAGAAAGGAGATAGATCGTTTAGTAGATATTAAAGTTATAGCACCAGTTGAAGAACCAACCGAATGGGTCAATTCAGTGGTATTTGTTAAGAAACCTAATGGAAACCTTAGACTTTGTCTTGATCCGCGGAATTTAAACGCTGTTATTCTCCGGCCACATTATCCATTCCCTAATGTTGAAGACTGCAAGTCAAAGTTGGGTGGCTCCCGATACTTCAGCACATTAGATGCTAACTCTGGTTTCTGGATGGTTCCATTAGGCGAGCGTTCATCTAAGTTGTGCACGTTTAATACGCCTTTCGGACGATACCGATTTTTGAGACTTCCGTTCGGAATAAATGCGGCACCAGAAATTTTTCACGGTGAAATGTTACGTCTGTTTGGGGATATAAAGGGTTTAATCATATATATAGATGATTTTTTAGTTCATGCGTCAACGAGGAAAGAGCATGACAATATTTTAAGAGAAGTTCTTGACCGAGCCAGGAAAGTGGGCGAAAAATTTAATAAGGCTAAAACAAAAATTGGTTATAATGAAATAAAATTCATTGGCCATGTGTTCAATGAAAATGGCGTTAAGGCGGATTCTGATAAGATTGAGTGTATATTGAAAATGTCAGCTCCTAAATCAGTTACAGAGCTTCAAAGGTTTATGGGCATGATTAATTATTTAAGATCATTTATTCCAAATTTATCGGAAAAGAACAAGCATTTACGGGACTTATTAAAGAAAGACGTTGAGTGGCATTGGGAAGCACCGCAAAGTAGAGAATTTGAGAATCTAAAACTAGAAATCACCAAAACTCCAGTATTAAGCTATTTCAATAGAGATCAGGAGTTAGTGTTAAGCGTAGATGCATCTAAATTTGCTGTGGGCGCAGCGATACTACATAACAGAAAGCCTATTGCGTATGCATCTGCTTCACTCACGGAGTGTCAGATGAACTATGCTCAAATAGAAAAAGAGCTTTTCGCAATATTATTTGGATGCATAAAATTTCATCAGTTTGTATATGGCGGGAAAGTGATAGTTGAAACGGATCACAAACCACTTGTAGCTATTTTTAAAAAACCTCTTTATAAAATACCTGCAAGGTTGCAACGATTTATGCTGAGACTTCAAGCATACAACCTGGAAGTAATTTATAAACCTGGGAAATATAGCTGACACTCTTTCACGAGCTCCACTATCGAATACTTTGGGTGAAATGGATAGTGATATTGAATTAATCTGTAATTTGATAATGACCCAAATATCAGAATCAAACAGTACTCTAGACATAGACGATATTCGAAGAGAGCAAGAGAAGGATAGCGTGATAAAAACGATTAAGGTATATATTAGTGAAGGTTGGCCAAAAAATAAAAAGTCTCTAGCCGATGGCACAATAAATTACTTTAAGATAAAGGATGAATTAAACATCATTGAAGATCTGGTTTTGAAAAATAATCAAATAATTATTCCAAGTAAATTGCAGCGGTATGTTTTGTCTAAAATTCATGAAGGACACTTTGGTATAAATAGATGTCAGAGTATGGCTCGCGCTTCTGTCTATTGGCCCGGCATGAACAATGATATTTTTAATCTAGTATCAAGCTGTGAAATTTGTTTAAAACATAGCAACTCAAACCCTAAAATGGAGTTAATGCCTCATGAGATCATAAGTATACCCTGGTACAAAGTGGGCTCTGATATTTTCGAGTACAAGAAAAATAAGTATATACTAGTTGTTGATTACTTTTCAAAATTTATTGAAGTAGAATTGTTGCCTAATGGTTACTCAAGCACACAAGTTGTTACCAGATTGAAATCAATATTTAGCAGACATGGAATACCACAAGTTTTCATATCGGACAATGGACCACCATATAATTCACAAGAATTTAGCAGATTTTGTCAATTATGGGGTATAAAACATACCACCTCAAGTCCTTACTTGCCACGTTCGAACGGGTTAGCGGAAAGGTCAGTTCAGATAATAAAGAACATTTTAATTAAATGTGAAGAGGATAAATCTGATCCATATATAGCTCTACTGAATCACAGATCAGCTCGAAAGGAAGATTTACCGAGCCCTTCGGAACTATTAATGTCAAGGCAACTGCGGACGAAAATTCCGACTATGAATGTGAACTATAAACCTCACCTAGTTAACATAGATAATTACGAAAATAAAGTTAAAGTTAGAGATAGAAAAATAGCTAATAACTACAACAGAAGAACTAGTAATTTGAAACCACTAATGACAGGAGAGAATATATTGTTTAAGAAAACACCCTCCTCTTGTTGGTATCCTGCAGTGGTGGTTCAAAATGCTAATTCCCCAAGATCATATGTAATTAGGACTGAAGATGGAGTAATGTATAGGAGAAACAGGGAACACATTCGCAGTATTAATAAAAGAGTGCAGGACTTTAATTGGCATGCGTCATTAGGTGGTGCCCCGAGAATAAATAGTTTAGACAGAAATGGTGACGACAGTGATGTTATTGGACCGGATAATCAAATACAGACAGCAAAAGACATGAATGAAGGCGATAATACAATAGCTTGTGGGGAAAGCGGAATGTGTGATAGAACGAAAGTGGATGGTAATATTCCGTTAATGGAGGCTGGAACTAATTCATATGTTACAGGATCAGGAAGGACAGTAAGACCACCAATTAGATTTACTTTTAATTAGAATACTGTAAATGGATTTTTTATAAGTATATTTAATTCACTTTTGCAAACTATTTTGTACATAAATATATATAAAACATTAATATATCTCTTAAGAAAGGGAAGATGTTGTATTATTATTGTAAGTTGTACACAGTTGTTTAATTAAGTACTTTACGAATATTGTATGAGAAGAACTAAATAAAGATCATTCTGATAATAATACCACAAATAATACCAATTATTGTTAGCATACATTTGTGTTGTATTTAACACATTAATTTTAACACACAAAACGAAATGCCGTTGTTGTTATTTTGTTCGTTGTTTTGAACCATTGCCTCTATCTGGTATTAGTAAAGCAATTCTTTTCAACATCAAACGTATACATCACACGAGGACAAATGTCAGAAATTTGGTGAGTGAAAGATTTTCTCTACCCATATTTACTCTATGGATAATATAGTCTATGGCTGAGATTGGGGTGTGTGTGTGTTAGTGACCAACAATTAAAAAGTAAACAAGGGTGACAAATTCTGACCCCAAGTGATTGTGTTTATCGACAACGTATTTAGAATGGACGCTAACGTTATCGCCCTGATTGTGGGTACAACTTACATATGTTGATCGTTATTGTTTTTTTTTTTTTGCTTTCAATATTGAACTTGGATGAATTTGTATTTTATAATTCGCATATGTCTTTTCTATGACAGCAATACATCAAATAGAACATTAGGTAACTTCGTTCACCAAGGTGATCAGATGTCTCTGCGGGGATAAGGTTGTCAGCATCCCTAAATTGCAGTGTGCAACGAAAAGCCCACGTAGTTTGGGGCCCTTTCGTTGTGCCGTGGTCGAGTCCATCCGACACCACCTCCAGTTCCACCTTTGGAGGAGTTTTCTTTCTTTCTATGTTTGCTTCTGTTATATGTACATAATTCTATATATAGTATAAGTAGATTTAAGTCAGAATTGCCCATTTATTTCTGCCCATAGGTTAGAAGGGAGGAGAAATAAATTCTTGAGCTATCGGGGAGGGGCCCCCTCGAAAATATTTCCCCTCCCTTTGCGATCACCTTTTTTTTATTCGATACAAATGTATGTATGTATATGCAAAATGTGATGGGGAGGATGCATGTTTTTAGTCGGTCATGCCCCTAGCAGTATTGCCAGAGCCGTCAAAAAACTATGCCAAATGACCAAAAAAATTGTGCAAAATTGAAAGAAATTATACTAAAAAAAATCACATGAGGTGTTAGTTCCAACTATTAGTTAGTTCCAACACGACTAAGGCGCCCGTTGAAAAATACGATAATTTAAATGGATCTTCGAAAAATAAACGTTTTGTAAAATGATAATTTTTTAAAAAATTTTTGTTTTGTAGAATGTGTGTTTTTTTATAAAGTATATTTTTAAGTCCATTTTGTAAGAATGTGTATTATATTTACCCGAAAAGGTAATTTTTTAAAAAGAGGTACTTCTTTCATTAAAAGCTAATGTTTTTTTTAAGAAAAGGTACTATGTTTAAGAAGAAGAAGTATTTGTTTTAAGAACAGGTGCTTTTTAAAGAAGTGATAGTCTTTTTAGGAGAAGGTTATTTTTTTAAGAAAATTTACTTATTTACAGAAAATCTACTTATCTCAAGAAAAGAAAAGGTATTATTTTATTTTTAGGAAAAGGAATTTTTGTAAGAAACTGAATTTTTTTTTAAGAGAAGGTATTTTTTTAAGAGAAGATATTTTTTTGAAGAAAAGGTTTTTTTAAGAAATGGGAATTTGTTTAGAATTGTTCCTTTTTTCAAGAATAGGTATATTTTTAAGAGTAGGAAAATAAAAGTTATTTTGTTTCACCAAAAACATACTCTTTAAAGAATTGGTAGTTTTTTAAGAAATTTCATTTTGTTGTAAGAAAATGTACTTTTTTAAGAAAAGGCGATTGTTTTCAAAACATTACTTGTTATTAAGACGAGGTACTTTTTGTAACGACTTCTTTGAGATAAGGTATTTTTTTTCAAGAAAAGGTACTTTGTTTTTTTTTTGAGAAAATTTACGTTTTTTTAGGAAAATTCACTTGTTTAAGAAAATTTTCTTTTTTTAAACTTTTTCACTTTGGCTTTTCTAAATTTACTTTTTATTGGGTTCAAAACAACAATATACATATACTAAATATTGGTTCCAGGCTCAGCCTAGAAAACTTCCCATTAAACTAGAAATTTACCAACAGATGTTAGTCTAGACACAAACCAGAGTAAATGTACCTAATATAGTTGATAATTCTGGGTTGTAATAAAGTCGTTAAAAAACAGTTGTTAAATTTTTTTCATTTAGCCCCCACCCCGTAACTTGCGTTAAGGAACTTCGTTCCAAAATGATGACATGTGCAAAATGAAATACATGCTAACATTAAAATAAACAATTTTTTTTATTTATGCGTATGCAAAATCGAACAATTGTTATAAGTACAGAAAAATATTTTAAAGACAGTGATGTGTAGTTTTGATTCAAAAAAATATCATGAAAACATTAACACAAAAACATCAGTTATCAGGCATTTCATCGAGTTCGAGTTGCTTTTGTAATTTACTCTTTGGTTGGACATAATACGGACAGAAATAAAAGGGAATGCGTATTTTCGCTCGATGCAAACAACTTAAAACATAATTTAGCTGTCATTAGCATCAATCGAACACTTTTAAACTTAGTTTGCTGCATGGTCTATAACACAGGTCAACAGGAAAAAATGCCATTTAAAACCACTATTTTTTTCTGATGTATTACGACATCCATGTTACAAAAGTGGACAAAATTTTAAATTCTATGGATAAGTTTTTTCTAAATAATTTTTTAAGTAAAATTGTCTATTTTTGAAAAGCTTGTTCCACGGATTTTAATATAACTCAAGAACGATTCATCCCACTTTACTAGTGAATACACCAAATAATTTGCTACTAAAATACCTACAAGTTTTGTTAACATTATTTTCAGCCTGCACAAGAATTGCAGAGTTATCTAAAAAGTTGTGGTGAAAAATAATATTTTTCAAACAAACTGTATACAAATTTTTTTTTTTAAAAAATTAGAAAAAATCCTAAGCGACAAAAAGTGCTCAGTTTAGCACTTTGATAGTAAAGCCTGACCTGCTATGGATCAAATGAGACATTTCATAAAAAAATCGATGGATAAATTTTGATTTTATTCACAATTAGGTAAAGGTATTCGTCAAGAATATTGAAATTTTATGATATGAAAAAAAGTGAATTTCGATTGAAAATAGTTACATTGAGCAGCAACAAATTTGTATTTAATGCTTGTGCTCTTGTAAACCACACACAAGAAGGGTGTTGTAAAAACCCAGTTCTACCTGAATACAACACGAAGATAAAACACACTTGACAATCATAGTTGCTAATAATCTTCTTTCGGTTGATTGAACCTTAAAACCATTTTATATTTTATTAAAATTTATATTTTATTAGTTGAATTTATACTAAGAAATAAAATAAGAAAATAAATAAATAATTAATTTAAACTACAAACTCTGGAATTTTCTTTTATACGATTTTCTACTATTCTTGAATGACGAAGTGTTACTCTGAATACTCCAGCAAAAATCAGCCATCATATGTGCAACCCCACCGACCCTGGTATCGTTCCTCCATTGTCCGGATAACTTGGTGGAATCGTTCGCCCTGTTCTTCACTCAAGTCTCCTAGATTTTCAGGAAAACGATCTAAGTGGCTGTCCAGGTAGTATAAATTGATGCTCATGTTGCATCCAAGTCGGTGGAACTGAGATAACATAGCCGATGGCACAATAAATTACTTTAAGATAAAGGATGAATTAAACATCATTGAAGATCTGGTTTTGAAAAATAATCAAATAACTATTCCAAGTAAATTGCAGCGGTATGTTTTGTCTAAAATTCATGAAGGACACTTTGGTATAAATAGATGTCAGAGTATGGCTCGCGCTTCTGTCTATTGGCCCGGCATGAACAATGATATTTTTAATCTAGTATCAAGCTGTGAAATTTGTTTAAAACATAGCAACTCAAACCCTAAAATGGAGTTAATGCCTCATGAGATCATAAGTATACCCTGATACAAAGTGGGCTCTGATATTTTCGAGTACAAGAAAAATAAGTATATACTAGTTGTTGATTACTTTTCAAAATTTATTGAAGTAGAATTGTTGCCTAATGGTTACTCAAGCACACAAGTTGTTACCAGATTGAAATCAATATTTAGCAGACATGGAATACCACAAGTTTTCATATCGGACAATGGACCACCATATAATTCACAAGAATTTAGCAGATTTTGTCAATTATGGGGTATAAAACATACCACCTCAAGTCCTTACTTGCCACGTTCGAACGGGTTAGCGGAAAGGTCAGTTCAGATAATAAAGAAAATTTTAATTAAATGTGAAGAGGATAAATCTGATCCATATATAGCTCTACTGAATCACAGATCAGCTCGAAAGGAAGATTTACCGAGCCCTTCGGAACTATTAATGTCAAGGCAACTGCGGACGAAAATTCCGATTATGAATGTGAACTATAAACCTCACCTAGTTAACATAGATAATTACGAAAATAAAGTTAAAGTTAGAGATAGAAAAATAGCTAATAACTACAACAGAAGAACTAGTAATTTGAAACCACTAATGACAGGAGAGAATATATTGTTTAAGAAAACACCCTCCTCTTGTTGGTATCCTGCAGTGGTGGTTCAAAATGCTAATTCCCCAAGATCATATGTAATTAGGACTGAAGATGGAGTAATGTATAGGAGAAACAGGGAACACATTCGCAGTATTAATAAAAGAGTGCAGGACTTTAATTGGCATGCGTCATTAGGTGGTGCCCCGAGAATAAATAGTTTAGACAGAAATGGTGACGACAGTGATGTTATTGGACCGGATAATCAAATACAGACAGCAAAAGACATGAATGAAGGCGATAATACAATAGCTTGTGGGGAAAGCGGAATGTGTGATAGAACGAAAGTGGATGGTAATATTCCGTTAATGGAGGCTGGAACTAATTCATATGTTACAGGATCAGGAAGGACAGTAAGACCACCAATTAGATTTACTTTTAATTAGAATACTGTAAATGGATTTTTTATAAGTATATTTAATTCACTTTTGCAAACTATTTTGTACATAAATATATATAAAACATTAATATATCTCTTAAGAAAGGGAAGATGTTGTATTATTATTGTAAGTTGTACACAGTTGTTTAATTAAGTACTTTACGAATATTGTATGAGAAGAACTAAATAAAGATCATTCTGATAATAATACCACAAATAATACCAATTATTGTTAGCATACATTTGTGTTGTATTTAACACATTAATTTTAACACACAAAACGAAATGCCGTTGTTGTTATTTTGTTCGTTGTTTTGAACCATTGCCTCTATCTGGTATTAGTAAAGCAATTCTTTTCAACATCAAACGTATACATCACACGAGGACAAATGTCAGAAATTTGGTGAGTGAAAGATTTTCTCTACCCATATTTACTCTATGGATAATATAGTCTATGGCTGAGATTGGGGTGTGTGTGTGTTAGTGACCAACAATTAAAAAGTAAACAAGGGTGACAAATTCTGACCCCAAGTGATTGTGTTTATCGACAACGTATTTAGAATGGACGCTAACGTTATCGCCCTGATTGTGGGTACAACTTACATATGTTGATCGTTATTGTTTTTTTTTTTTGCTTTCAATATTGAACTTGGATGAATTTGTATTTTATAATTCGCATATGTCTTTTCTATGACAGCAATACATCAAATAGAACATTAGGTAACTTCGTTCACCAAGGTGATCAGATGTCTCTGCGGGGATAAGGTTGTCAGCATCCCTAAATTGCAGTGTGCAACGAAAAGCCCACGTAGTTTGGGGCCCTTTCGTTGTGCCGTGGTCGAGTCCATCCGACACCACCTCCAGTTCCACCTTTGGAGGAGTTTTCTTTCTTTCTATGTTTGCTTCTGTTATATGTACATAATTCTATATATAGTATAAGTAGATTTAAGTCAGAATTGCCCATTTATTTCTGCCCATAGGTTAGAAGGGAGGAGAAATAAATTCTTGAGCTATCGGGGAGGGGCCCCCTCGAAAATATTTCCCCTCCCTTTGCGATCACCTTTTTTTTATTCGATACAAATGTATGTATGTATATGCAAAATGTGATGGGGAGGATGCATGTTTTTAGTCGGTCATGCCCCTAGCAGTATTGCCAGAGCCGTCAAAAAACTATGCCAAATGACCAAAAAAATTGTGCAAAATTGAAAGAAATTATACTAAAAAAAATCACATGAGGTGTTAGTTCCAACTATTAGTTAGTTCCAACACGACTAAGGCGCCCGTTGAAAAATACGATAATTTAAATGGATCTTCGAAAAATAAACGTTTTGTAAAATGATAATTTTTTAAAAAATTTTTGTTTTGTAGAATGTGTGTTTTTTTATAAAGTATATTTTTAAGTCCATTTTGTAAGAATGTGTATTATATTTACCCGAAAAGGTAATTTTTTAAAAAGAGGTACTTCTTTCATTAAAAGCTAATGTTTTTTTTAAGAAAAGGTACTATGTTTAAGAAGAAGAAGTATTTGTTTTAAGAACAGGTGCTTTTTAAAGAAGTGATAGTCTTTTTAGGAGAAGGTTATTTTTTTAAGAAAATTTACTTATTTACAGAAAATCTACTTATCTCAAGAACAGAAAAGGTATTATTTTATTTTTAGGAAAAGGAATTTTTGTAAGAAACTGAATTTTTTTTTAAGAGAAGGTATTTTTTTAAGAGAAGATATTTTTTTGAAGAAAAGGTTTTTTTAAGAAATGGGAATTTGTTTAGAATTGTTCCTTTTTTCAAGAATAGGTATATTTTTAAGAGTAGGAAAATAAAAGTTATTTTGTTTCACCAAAAACATACTCTTTAAAGAATTGGTAGTTTTTTAAGAAATTTCATTTTGTTGTAAGAAAATGTACTTTTTTAAGAAAAGGCGATTGTTTTCAAAACATTACTTGTTATTAAGACGAGGTACTTTTTGTAACGACTTCTTTGAGATAAGGTATTTTTTTTCAAGAAAAGGTACTTTGTTTTTTTTTTGAGAAAATTTACGTTTTTTTAGGAAAATTCACTTGTTTAAGAAAATTTTCTTTTTTTAAACTTTTTCACTTTGGCTTTTCTAAATTTACTTTTTATTGGGTTCAAAACAACAATATACATATACTAAATATTGGTTCCAGGCTCAGCCTAGAAAACTTCCCATTAAACTAGAAATTTACCAACAGATGTTAGTCTAGACACAAACCAGAGTAAATGTACCTAATATAGTTGATAATTCTGGGTTGTAATAAAGTCGTTAAAAAACAGTTGTTAAATTTTTTTCATTTAGCCCCCACCCCGTAACTTGCGTTAAGGAACTTCATTCCAAAATGATGACATGTGCAAAATGAAATACATGCTAACATTAAAATAAACAATTTTTTTTATTTATGCGTATGCAAAATCGAACAATTGTTATAAGTACAGAAAAATATTTTAAAGACAGTGATGTGTAGTTTTGATTCAAAAAAATATCATGAAAACATTAACACAAAAACATCAGTTATCAGGCATTTCATCGAGTTCGAGTTGCTTTTGTAATTTACTCTTTGGTTGGACATAATACGGACAGAAATAAAAGGGAATGCGTATTTTCGCTCGATGCAAACAACTTAAAACATAATTTAGCTGTCATTAGCATCAATCGAACACTTTTAAACTTAGTTTGCTGCATGGTCTATAACACAGGTCAACAGGAAAAAATACCATTTAAAACCACTATTTTTTTCTGATGTATTACGACATCCATGTTACAAAAGTGGACAAAATTTTAAATTCTATGGATAAGTTTTTTCTAAATAATTTTTTAAGTAAAATTGTCTATTTTTGAAAAGCTTGTTCCACGGATTTTAATATAACTCAAGAACGATTCATCCCACTTTACTAGTGAATACACCAAATAATTTGCTACTAAAATACCTACAAGTTTTGTTAACATTATTTTCAGCCTGCACAAGAATTGCAGAGTTATCTAAACAGTTGTGGTGAAAAATAATATTTTTCAAACAAACTGTATACAAATTTTTTTTTTTAAAAAATTAGAAAAAATCCTAAGCGACAAAAAGTGCTCAGTTTAGCACTTTGATAGTAAAGCCTGACCTGCTATGGATCAAATGAGACATTTCATAAAAAAATCGATGGATAAATTTTGATTTTATTCACAATTAGGTAAAGGTATTCGTCAAGAATATTGAAATTTTACAATTTCAACAAAAATGAGCAAAAAATTAAAAATGTTTTTTTTTATGACTCTGATATGAAAAAAAGTGAATTTCGATTGAAAATAGTTACATTGAGCAGCAACAAATTTGTATTTAATGCTTGTGCTCTTGTAAACCACACACAAGAAGGGTGTTGTAAAAACCCAGTTCTACCTGAATACAACACGAAGATAAAACACACTTGACAATCATAGTTGCTAATAATCTTCTTTCGGTTGATTGAACCTTAAAACCATTTTATATTTTATTAAAATTTATATTTTATTAGTTGAATTTATACTAAGAAATAAAATAAGAAAATAAATAAATAATTAATTTAAACTACAAACTCTGGAATTTTCTTTTATACGATTTTCTACTATTCTTGAATGACGAAGTGTTACTCTGAATACTCCAGCAAAAATCAGCCATCATATGTGCAACCCCACCGACCCTGGTATCGTTCCTCCATTGTCCGGATAACTTGGTGGAATCGTTCGCCCTGTTCTTCACTCAAGTCTCCTAGATTTTCAGGAAAACGATCTAAGTGGCTGTCCAGGTAGTATAAATTGATGCTCATGTTGCATCCAAGTCGGTGGAACTGAGATAACATAGCCGATGGCACAATAAATTACTTTAAGATAAAGGATGAATTAAACATCATTGAAGATCTGGTTTTGAAAAATAATCAAATAATTATTCCAAGTAAATTGCAGCGGTATGTTTTGTCTAAAATTCATGAAGGACACTTTGGTATAAATAGATGTCAGAGTATGGCTCGCGCTTCTGTCTATTGGCCCGGCATGAACAATGATATTTTTAATCTAGTATCAAGCTGTGAAATTTGTTTAAAACATAGCAACTCAAACCCTAAAATGGAGTTAATGCCTCATGAGATCATAAGTATACCCTGGTACAAAGTGGGCTCTGATATTTTCGAGTACAAGAAAAATAAGTATATACTAGTTGTTGATTACTTTTCAAAATTTATTGAAGTAGAATTGTTGCCTAATGGTTACTCAAGCACACAAGTTGTTACCAGATTGAAATCAATATTTAGCAGACATGGAATACCACAAGTTTTCATATCGGACAATGGACCACCATATAATTCACAAGAATTTAGCAGATTTTGTCAATTATGGGGTATAAAACATACCACCTCAAGTCCTTACTTGCCACGTTCGAACGGGTTAGCGGAAAGGTCAGTTCAGATAATAAAGAAAATTTTAATTAAATGTGAAGAGGATAAATCTGATCCATATATAGCTCTACTGAATCACAGATCAGCTCGAAAGGAAGATTTACCGAGCCCTTCGGAACTATTAATGTCAAGGCAACTGCGGACGAAAATTCCGACTATGAATGTGAACTATAAACCTCACCTAGTTAACATAGATAATTACGAAAATAAAGTTAAAGTTAGAGATAGAAAAATAGCTAATAACTACAACAGAAGAACTAGTAATTTGAAACCACTAATGACAGGAGAGAATATATTGTTTAAGAAAACACCCTCCTCTTGTTGGTATCCTGCAGTGGTGGTTCAAAATGCTAATTCCCCAAGATCATATGTAATTAGGACTGAAGATGGAGTAATGTATAGGAGAAACAGGGAACACATTCGCAGTATTAATAAAAGAGTGCAGGACTTTAATTGGCATGCGTCATTAGGTGGTGCCCCGAGAATAAATAGTTTAGACAGAAATGGTGACGACAGTGATGTTATTGGACCGGATAATCAAATACAGACAGCAAAAGACATGAATGAAGGCGATAATACAATAGCTTGTGGGGAAAGCGGAATGTGTGATAGAACGAAAGTGGATGGTAATATTCCGTTAATGGAGGCTGGAACTAATTCATATGTTACAGGATCAGGAAGGACAGTAAGACCACCAATTAGATTTACTTTTAATTAGAATACTGTAAATGGATTTTTTATAAGTATATTTAATTCACTTTTGCAAACTATTTTGTACATAAATATATATAAAACATTAATATATCTCTTAAGAAAGGGAAGATGTTGTATTATTATTGTAAGTTGTACACAGTTGTTTAATTAAGTACTTTACGAATATTGTATGAGAAGAACTAAATAAAGATCATTCTGATAATAATACCACAAATAATACCAATTATTGTTAGCATACATTTGTGTTGTATTTAACACATTAATTTTAACACACAAAACGAAATGCCGTTGTTGTTATTTTGTTCGTTGTTTTGAACCATTGCCTCTATCTGGTATTAGTAAAGCAATTCTTTTCAACATCAAACGTATACATCACACGAGGACAAATGTCAGAAATTTGGTGAGTGAAAGATTTTCTCTACCCATATTTACTCTATGGATAATATAGTCTATGGCTGAGATTGGGGTGTGTGTGTGTTAGTGACCAACAATTAAAAAGTAAACAAGGGTGACAAATTCTGACCCCAAGTGATTGTGTTTATCGACAACGTATTTAGAATGGACGCTAACGTTATCGCCCTGATTGTGGGTACAACTTACATATGTTGATCGTTATTGTTTTTTTTTTTTGCTTTCAATATTGAACTTGGATGAATTTGTATTTTATAATTCGCATATGTCTTTTCTATGACAGCAATACATCAAATAGAACATTAGGTAACTTCGTTCACCAAGGTGATCAGATGTCTCTGCGGGGATAAGGTTGTCAGCATCCCTAAATTGCAGTGTGCAACGAAAAGCCCACGTAGTTTGGGGCCCTTTCGTTGTGCCGTGGTCGAGTCCATCCGACACCACCTCCAGTTCCACCTTTGGAGGAGTTTTCTTTCTTTCTATGTTTGCTTCTGTTATATGTACATAATTCTATATATAGTATAAGTAGATTTAAGTCAGAATTGCCCATTTATTTCTGCCCATAGGTTAGAAGGGAGGAGAAATAAATTCTTGAGCTATCGGGGAGGGGCCCCCTCGAAAATATTTCCCCTCCCTTTGCGATCACCTTTTTTTTATTCGATACAAATGTATGTATGTATATGCAAAATGTTTAGTGATGGGGAGGATGCATGTTTTTAGTCGGTCATGCCCCTAGCAGTATTGCCAGAGCCGTCAAAAAACTATGCCAAATGACCAAAAAAATTGTGCAAAATTGAAAGAAATTATACTAAAAAAAATCACATGAGGTGTTAGTTCCAACTATTAGTTAGTTCCAACACGACTAAGGCGCCCGTTGAAAAATACGATAATTTAAATGGATCTTCGAAAAATAAACGTTTTGTAAAATGATAATTTTTTAAAAAATTTTTGTTTTGTAGAATGTGTGTTTTTTTTATAAAGTATATTTTTAAGTCCATTTTGTAAGAATGTGTATTATATTTACCCGAAAAGGTAATTTTTTAAAAAGAGGTACTTCTTTCATTAAAAGCTAATGTTTTTTTTAAGAAAAGGTACTATGTTTAAGAAGAAGAAGTATTTGTTTTAAGAACAGGTGCTTTTTAAAGAAGTGATAGTCTTTTTAGGAGAAGGTTATTTTTTTAAGAAAATTTACTTATTTACAGAAAATCTACTTATCTCAAGAAAAGAAAAGGTATTATTTTATTTTTAGGAAAAGGAATTTTTGTAAGAAACTGAATTTTTTTTTAAGAGAAGGTATTTTTTTAAGAGAAGATATTTTTTTGAAGAAAAGGTTTTTTTAAGAAATGGGAATTTGTTTAGAATTGTTCCTTTTTTCAAGAATAGGTATATTTTTAAGAGTTGGAAAATAAAAGTTGTTTTGTTTCACCAAAAATATACTCTTTAAAGAATTGGTAGTTTTTTAAGAAATTTCATTTTGTTGTAAGAAAATGTACTTTTTTAAGAAAAGGCGATTGTTTTCAAAACATTACTTGTTATTAAGACGAGGTACTTTTTGTAACGACTTCTTTGAGATAAGGTATTTTTTTTCAAGAAAAGGTACTTTGTTTTTTTTTTGAGAAAATTTACGTTTTTTTAGGAAAATTCACTTGTTTAAGAAAATTTTCTTTTTTTAAACATTTTCACTTTGGCTTTTCTAAATTTACTTTTTATTGGGTTCAAAACAACAATATACATATACTAAATATTGGTTCCAGGCTCAGCCTAGAAAACTTCCCATTAAACTAGAAATTTACCAACAGATTTTAGTCTAGACACAAACCAGAGTAAATGTACCTAATATAGTTGATAATTCTGGGTTTTTTCATTTAGCCCCCACCCCGTAACTTGCGTTAAGGAACTTCGTTCCAAAATGATGACATGTGCAAAATGAAATACATGCTAACATTAAAATAAACAATTTTTTTTATTTATGCGTATGCAAAATCGAACAATTGTTATAAGTACAGAAAAATATTTTAAAGACAGTGATGTGTAGTTTTGATTCAAAAAAATATCATGAAAACATTAACACAAAAACATCAGTTATCAGGCATTTCATCGAGTTCGAGTTGCTTTTGTAATTTACTCTTTGGTTGGACATAATACGGACAGAAATAAAAGGGAATGCGTATTTTCGCTCGATGCAAACAACTTAAAACATAATTTAGCTGTCATTAGCATCAATCGAACACTTTTAAACTTAGTTTGCTGCATGGTCTATAACACAGGTCAACAGGAAAAAATACCATTTAAAACCACTATTTTTTTCTGATGTATTACGACATCCATGTTACAAAAGTGGACAAAATTTTAAATTCTATGGATAAGTTTTTTCTAAATAATTTTTTAAGTAAAATTGTCTATTTTTGAAAAGCTTGTTCCACGGATTTTAATATAACTCAAGAACGATTCATCCCACTTTACTAGTGAATACACCAAATAATTTGCTACTAAAATACCTACAAGTTTTGTTAACATTATTTTCAGCCTGCACAAGAATTGCAGAGTTATCTAAACAGTTGTGGTGAAAAATAATATTTTTCAAACAAACTGTATACAAATTTTTTTTTTTAAAAAATTAGAAAAAATCCTAAGCGACAAAAAGTGCTCAGTTTAGCACTTTGATAGTAAAGCCTGACCTGCTATGGATCAAATGAGACATTTCATAAAAAAATCGATGGATAAATTTTGATTTTATTCACAATTAGGTAAAGGTATTCGTCAAGAATATTGAAATTTTACAATTTCAACAAAAATGAGCAAAAAATTAAAAATTTTTTTTTTATGACTCTGATATGAAAAAAAGTGAATTTCGATTGAAAATAGTTACATTGAGCAGCAACAAATTTGTATTTAATGCTTGTGCTCTTGTAAACCACACACAAGAAGGGTGTTGTAAAAACCCAGTTCTACCTGAATACAACACGAAGATAAAACACACTTGACAATCATAGTTGCTAATAATCTTCTTTCGGTTGATTGAACCTTAAAACCATTTTATATTTTATTAAAATTTATATTTTATTAGTTGAATTTATACTAAGAAATAAAATAAGAAAATAAATAAATAATTAATTTAAACTACAAACTCTGGAATTTTCTTTTATACGATTTTCTACTATTCTTGAATGACGAAGTGTTACTCTGAATACTCCAGCAAAAATCAGCCATCATATGTGCAACCCCACCGACCCTGGTATCGTTCCTCCATTGTCCGGATAACTTGGTGGAATCGTTCGCCCTGTTCTTCACTCAAGTCTCCTAGATTTTCAGGAAAACGATCTAAGTGGCTGTCCAGGTAGTATAAATTGATGCTCATGTTGCATCCAAGTCGGTGGAACTGAGATAACATAGCCGATGGCACAATAAATTACTTTAAGATAAAGGATGAATTAAACATCATTGAAGATCTGGTTTTGAAAAATAATCAAATAATTATTCCAAGTAAATTGCAGCGGTATGTTTTGTCTAAAATTCATGAAGGACACTTTGGTATAAATAGATGTCAGAGTATGGCTCGCGCTTCTGTCTATTGGCCCGGCATGAACAATGATATTTTTAATCTAGTATCAAGCTGTGAAATTTGTTTAAAACATAGCAACTCAAACCCTAAAATGGAGTTAATGCCTCATGAGATCATAAGTATACCCTGGTACAAAGTGGGCTCTGATATTTTCGAGTACAAGAAAAATAAGTATATACTAGTTGTTGATTACTTTTCAAAATTTATTGAAGTAGAATTGTTGCCTAATGGTTACTCAAGCACACAAGTTGTTACCAGATTGAAATCAATATTTAGCAGACATGGAATACCACAAGTTTTCATATCGGACAATGGACCACCATATAATTCACAAGAATTTAGCAGATTTTGTCAATTATGGGGTATAAAACATACCACCTCAAGTCCTTACTTGCCACGTTCGAACGGGTTAGCGGAAAGGTCAGTTCAGATAATAAAGAAAATTTTAATTAAATGTGAAGAGGATAAATCTGATCCATATATAGCTCTACTGAATCACAGATCAGCTCGAAAGGAAGATTTACCGAGCCCTTCGGAACTATTAATGTCAAGGCAACTGCGGACGAAAATTCCGACTATGAATGTGAACTATAAACCTCACCTAGTTAACATAGATAATTACGAAAATAAAGTTAAAGTTAGAGATAGAAAAATAGCTAATAACTACAACAGAAGAACTAGTAATTTGAAACCACTAATGACAGGAGAGAATATATTGTTTAAGAAAACACCCTCCTCTTGTTGGTATCCTGCAGTGGTGGTTCAAAATGCTAATTCCCCAAGATCATATGTAATTAGGACTGAAGATGGAGTAATGTATAGGAGAAACAGGGAACACATTCGCAGTATTAATAAAAGAGTGCAGGACTTTAATTGGCATGCGTCATTAGGTGGTGCCCCGAGAATAAATAGTTTAGACAGAAATGGTGACGACAGTGATGTTATTGGACCGGATAATCAAATACAGACAGCAAAAGACATGAATGAAGGCGATAATACAATAGCTTGTGGGGAAAGCGGAATGTGTGATAGAACGAAAGTGGATGGTAATATTCCGTTAATGGAGGCTGGAACTAATTCATATGTTACAGGATCAGGAAGGACAGTAAGACCACCAATTAGATTTACTTTTAATTAGAATACTGTAAATGGATTTTTTATAAGTATATTTAATTCACTTTTGCAAACTATTTTGTACATAAATATATATAAAACATTAATATATCTCTTAAGAAAGGGAAGATGTTGTATTATTATTGTAAGTTGTACACAGTTGTTTAATTAAGTACTTTACGAATATTGTATGAGAAGAACTAAATAAAGATCATTCTGATAATAATACCACAAATAATACCAATTATTGTTAGCATACATTTGTGTTGTATTTAACACATTAATTTTAACACACAAAACGAAATGCCGTTGTTGTTATTTTGTTCGTTGTTTTGAACCATTGCCTCTATCTGGTATTAGTAAAGCAATTCTTTTCAACATCAAACGTATACATCACACGAGGACAAATGTCAGAAATTTGGTGAGTGAAAGATTTTCTCTACCCATATTTACTCTATGGATAATATAGTCTATGGCTGAGATTGGGGTGTGTGTGTGTTAGTGACCAACAATTAAAAAGTAAACAAGGGTGACAAATTCTGACCCCAAGTGATTGTGTTTATCGACAACGTATTTAGAATGGACGCTAACGTTATCGCCCTGATTGTGGGTACAACTTACATATGTTGATCGTTATTGTTTTTTTTTTTGCTTTCAATATTGAACTTGGATGAATTTGTATTTTATAATTCGCATATGTCTTTTCTATGACAGCAATACATCAAATAGAACATTAGGTAACTTCGTTCACCAAGGTGATCAGATGTCTCTGCGGGGATAAGGTTGTCAGCATCCCTAAATTGCAGTGTGCAACGAAAAGCCCACGTAGTTTGGGGCCCTTTCGTTGTGCCGTGGTCGAGTCCATCCGACACCACCTCCAGTTCCACCTTTGGAGGAGTTTTCTTTCTTTCTATGTTTGCTTCTGTTATATGTACATAATTCTATATATAGTATAAGTAGATTTAAGTCAGAATTGCCCATTTATTTCTGCCCATAGGTTAGAAGGGAGGAGAAATAAATTCTTGAGCTATCGGGGAGGGGCCCCCTCGAAAATATTTCCCCTCCCTTTGCGATCACCTTTTTTTTATTCGATACAAATGTATGTATGTATATGCAAAATGTTTAGTGATGGGGAGGATGCATGTTTTTAGTCGGTCATGCCCCTAGCAGTATTGCCAGAGCCGTCAAAAAACTATGCCAAATGACCAAAAAAATTGTGCAAAATTGAAAGAAATTATACTAAAAAAAATCACATGAGGTGTTAGTTCCAACTATTAGTTAGTTCCAACACGACTAAGGCGCCCGTTGAAAAATACGATAATTTAAATGGATCTTCGAAAAATAAACGTTTTGTAAAATGATAATTTTTTAAAAAATTTTTGTTTTGTAGAATGTGTGTTTTTTTTATAAAGTATATTTTTAAGTCCATTTTGTAAGAATGTGTATTATATTTACCCGAAAAGGTAATTTTTTAAAAAGAGGTACTTCTTTCATTAAAAGCTAATGTTTTTTTTAAGAAAAGGTACTATGTTTAAGAAGAAGAAGTATTTGTTTTAAGAACAGGTGCTTTTTAAAGAAGTGATAGTCTTTTTAGGAGAAGGTTATTTTTTTAAGAAAATTTACTTATTTACAGAAAATCTACTTATCTCAAGAAAAGAAAAGGTATTATTTTATTTTTAGGAAAAGGAATTTTTGTAAGAAACTGAATTTTTTTTTAAGAGAAGGTATTTTTTTAAGAGAAGATATTTTTTTGAAGAAAAGGTTTTTTTAAGAAATGGGAATTTGTTTAGAATTGTTCCTTTTTTCAAGAATAGGTATATTTTTAAGAGTTGGAAAATAAAAGTTGTTTTGTTTCACCAAAAATATACTCTTTAAAGAATTTGTAGTTTTTTAAGAAATTTCATTTTGTTGTAAGAAAATGTACTTTTTTAAGAAAAGGCGATTGTTTTCAAAACATTACTTGTTATTAAGACGAGGTACTTTTTGTAACGACTTCTTTGAGATAAGGTATTTTTTTTCAAGAAAAGGTACTTTGTTTTTTTTTTGAGAAAATTTACGTTTTTTTAGGAAAATTCACTTGTTTAAGAAAATTTTCTTTTTTTAAACATTTTCACTTTGGCTTTTCTAAATTTACTTTTTATTGGGTTCAAAACAACAATATACATATACTAAATATTGGTTCCAGGCTCAGCCTAGAAAACTTCCCATTAAACTAGAAATTTACCAACAGATTTTAGTCTAGACACAAACCAGAGTAAATGTACCTAATATAGTTGATAATTCTGGGTTTTTTCATTTAGCCCCCACCCCGTAACTTGCGTTAAGGAACTTCGTTCCAAAATGATGACATGTGCAAAATGAAATACATGCTAACATTAAAATAAACAATTTTTTTTATTTATGCGTATGCAAAATCGAACAATTGTTATAAGTACAGAAAAATATTTTAAAGACAGTGATGTGTAGTTTTGATTCAAAATAATATGAAAACATTAACACAAAAACATCAGTTATCAGGCATTTCATCGAGTTCGAGTTGCTTTTGTAATTTACTCTTTGGTTGGACATAATACGGACAGAAATAAAAGGGAATGCGTATTTTCGCTCGATGCAAACAACTTAAAACATAATTTAGCTGTCATTAGCATCAATCGAACACTTTTAAACTTAGTTTGCTGCATGGTCTATAACACAGGTCAACAGGAAAAAATACCATTTAAAACCACTATTTTTTTCTGATGTATTACGACATCCATGTTACAAAAGTGGACAAAATTTTAAATTCTATGGATAAGTTTTTTTTAAATAATTTTTTAAGTAAAATTGTCTATTTTTGAAAAGCTTGTTCCACGGATTTTAATATAACTCAAGAACGATTCATCCCACTTTACTAGTGAATACACCAAATAATTTGCTACTAAAATACCTACAAGTTTTGTTAACATTATTTTCAGCCTGCACAAGAATTGCAGAGTTATCTAAAAAGTTGTGGTGAAAAATAATATTTTTCAAACAAACTGTATACAAATTTTTTTTTTTAAAAAATTAGAAAAAATCCTAAGCGACAAAAAGTGCTCAGTTTAGCACTTTGATAGTAAAGCCTGACCTGCTATGGATCAAATGAGACATTTCATAAAAAAATCGATGGATAAATTTTGATTTTATTCACAATTAGGTAAAGGTATTCGTCAAGAATATTGAAATTTTACAATTTCAACAAAAATGAGCAAAAAATTAAAAATTTTTTTTTTATGACTCTGATATGAAAAAAAGTGAATTTCGATTGAAAATAGTTACATTGAGCAGCAACAAATTTGTATTTAATGCTTGTGCTCTTGTAAACCACACACAAGAAGGGTGTTGTAAAAACCCAGTTCTACCTGAATACAACACGAAGATAAAACACACTTGACAATCATAGTTGCTAATAATCTTCTTTCGGTTGATTGAACCTTAAAACCATTTTATATTTTATTAAAATTTATATTTTATTAGTTGAATTTATACTAAGAAATAAAATAAGAAAATAAATAAATAATTAATTTAAACTACAAACTCTGGAATTTTCTTTTATACGATTTTCTACTATTCTTGAATGACGAAGTGTTACTCTGAATACTCCAGCAAAAATCAGCCATCATATGTGCAACCCCACCGACCCTGGTATCGTTCCTCCATTGTCCGGATAACTTGGTGGAATCGTTCGCCCTGTTCTTCACTCAAGTCTCCTAGATTTTCAGGAAAACGATCTAAGTGGCTGTCCAGGTAGTATAAATTGATGCTCATGTTGCATCCAAGTCGGTGGAACTGAGATAACATAGCCGATGGCACAATAAATTACTTTAAGATAAAGGATGAATTAAACATCATTGAAGATCTGGTTTTGAAAAATAATCAAATAATTATTCCAAGTAAATTGCAGCGGTATGTTTTGTCTAAAATTCATGAAGGACACTTTGGTATAAATAGATGTCAGAGTATGGCTCGCGCTTCTGTCTATTGGCCCGGCATGAACAATGATATTTTTAATCTAGTATCAAGCTGTGAAATTTGTTTAAAACATAGCAACTCAAACCCTAAAATGGAGTTAATGCCTCATGAGATCATAAGTATACCCTGGTACAAAGTGGGCTCTGATATTTTCGAGTACAAGAAAAATAAGTATATACTAGTTGTTGATTACTTTTCAAAATTTATTGAAGTAGAATTGTTGCCTAATGGTTACTCAAGCACACAAGTTGTTACCAGATTGAAATCAATATTTAGCAGACATGGAATACCACAAGTTTTCATATCGGACAATGGACCACCATATAATTCACAAGAATTTAGCAGATTTTGTCAATTATGGGGTATAAAACATACCACCTCAAGTCCTTACTTGCCACGTTCGAACGGGTTAGCGGAAAGGTCAGTTCAGATAATAAAGAAAATTTTAATTAAATGTGAAGAGGATAAATCTGATCCATATATAGCTCTACTGAATCACAGATCAGCTCGAAAGGAAGATTTACCGAGCCCTTCGGAACTATTAATGTCAAGGCAACTGCGGACGAAAATTCCGACTATGAATGTGAACTATAAACCTCACCTAGTTAACATAGATAATTACGAAAATAAAGTTAAAGTTAGAGATAGAAAAATAGCTAATAACTACAACAGAAGAACTAGTAATTTGAAACCACTAATGACAGGAGAGAATATATTGTTTAAGAAAACACCCTCCTCTTGTTGGTATCCTGCAGTGGTGGTTCAAAATGCTAATTCCCCAAGATCATATGTAATTAGGACTGAAGATGGAGTAATGTATAGGAGAAACAGGGAACACATTCGCAGTATTAATAAAAGAGTGCAGGACTTTAATTGGCATGCGTCATTAGGTGGTGCCCCGAGAATAAATAGTTTAGACAGAAATGGTGACGACAGTGATGTTATTGGACCGGATAATCAAATACAGACAGCAAAAGACATGAATGAAGGCGATAATACAATAGCTTGTGGGGAAAGCGGAATGTGTGATAGAACGAAAGTGGATGGTAATATTCCGTTAATGGAGGCTGGAACTAATTCATATGTTACAGGATCAGGAAGGACAGTAAGACCACCAATTAGATTTACTTTTAATTAGAATACTGTAAATGGATTTTTTATAAGTATATTTAATTCACTTTTGCAAACTATTTTGTACATAAATATATATAAAACATTAATATATCTCTTAAGAAAGGGAAGATGTTGTATTATTATTGTAAGTTGTACACAGTTGTTTAATTAAGTACTTTACGAATATTGTATGAGAAGAACTAAATAAAGATCATTCTGATAATAATACCACAAATAATACCAATTATTGTTAGCATACATTTGTGTTGTATTTAACACATTAATTTTAACACACAAAACGAAATGCCGTTGTTGTTATTTTGTTCGTTGTTTTGAACCATTGCCTCTATCTGGTATTAGTAAAGCAATTCTTTTCAACATCAAACGTATACATCACACGAGGACAAATGTCAGAAATTTGGTGAGTGAAAGATTTTCTCTACCCATATTTACTCTATGGATAATATAGCCTATGGCTGAGATTGGTGTGTGTGTGTGTTAGTGACCAACAATTAAAAAGTAAACAAGGGTGACAAATTCTGACCCCAAGTGATTGTGTTTATCGACAACGTATTTAGAATGGACGCTAACGTTATCGCCCTGATTGTGGGTACAACTTACATATGTTGATCGTTATTGTTTTTTTTTTTGCTTTCAATATTGAACTTGGATGAATTTGTATTTTATAATTCGCATATGTCTTTTCTATGACAGCAATACATCAAATAGAACATTAGGTAACTTCGTTCACCAAGGTGATCAGATGTCTCTGCGGGGATAAGGTTGTCAGCATCCCTAAATTGCAGTGTGCAACGAAAAGCCCACGTAGTTTGGGGCCCTTTCGTTGTGCCGTGGTCGAGTCCATCCGACACCACCTCCAGTTCCACCTTTGGAGGAGTTTTCTTTCTTTCTATGTTTGCTTCTGTTATATGTACATAATTCTATATATAGTATAAGTAGATTTAAGTCAGAATTGCCCATTTATTTCTGCCCATAGGTTAGAAGGGAGGAGAAATAAATTCTTGAGCTATCGGGGAGGGGCCCCCTCGAAAATATTTCCCCTCCCTTTGCGATCACCTTTTTTTATTCGATACAAATGTATGTATGTATATGCAAAATGTTTAGTGATGGGGAGGATGCATGTTTTTAGTCGGTCATGCCCCTAGCAGTATTGCCAGAGCCGTCAAAAAACTATGCCAAATGACCAAAAAAATTGTGCAAAATTGAAAGAAATTATACTAAAAAAAATCACATGAGGTGTTAGTTCCAACTATTAGTTAGTTCCAACACGACTAAGGCGCCCGTTGAAAAATACGATAATTTAAATGGATCTTCGAAAAATAAACGTTTTGTAAAATGATAATTTTTTAAAAAATTTTTGTTTTGTAGAATGTGTGTTTTTTTTATAAAGTATATTTTTAAGTCCATTTTGTAAGAATGTGTATTATATTTACCCGAAAAGGTAATTTTTTAAAAAGAGGTACTTCTTTCATTAAAAGCTAATGTTTTTTTTAAGAAAAGGTACTATGTTTAAGAAGAAGAAGTATTTGTTTTAAGAACAGGTGCTCTTTAAAGAAGTGATAGTCTTTTTAGGAGAAGGTTATTTTTTTAAGAAAATTTACTTATTTACAGAAAATCTACTTATCTCAAGAAAAGAAAAGGTATTATTTTATTTTTAGGAAAAGGAATTTTTGTAAGAAACTGAATTTTTTTTTAAGAGAAGGTATTTTTTTAAGAGAAGATATTTTTTTGAAGAAAAGGTTTTTTTAAGAAATGGGAATTTGTTTAGAATTGTTCCTTTTTTCAAGAATAGGTATATTTTTAAGAGTTGGAAAATAAAAGTTGTTTTGTTTCACCAAAAATATACTCTTTAAAGAATTTGTAGTTTTTTAAGAAATTTCATTTTGTTGTAAGAAAATGTACTTTTTTAAGAAAAGGCGATTGTTTTCAAAACATTACTTGTTATTAAGACGAGGTACTTTTTGTAACGACTTCTTTGAGATAAGGTATTTTTTTTCAAGAAAAGGTACTTTGTTTTTTTTTTGAGAAAATTTACGTTTTTTTAGGAAAATTCACTTGTTTAAGAAAATTTTCTTTTTTTAAACATTTTCACTTTGGCTTTTCTAAATTTACTTTTTATTGGGTTCAAAACAACAATATACATATACTAAATATTGGTTCCAGGCTCAGCCTAGAAAACTTCCCATTAAACTAGAAATTTACCAACAGATTTTAGTCTAGACACAAACCAGAGTAAATGTACCTAATATAGTTGATAATTCTGGGTTTTTTCATTTAGCCCCCACCCCGTAACTTGCGTTAAGGAACTTCGTTCCAAAATGATGACATGTGCAAAATGAAATACATGCTAACATTAAAATAAACAATTTTTTTTATTTATGCGTATGCAAAATCGAACAATTGTTATAAGTACAGAAAAATATTTTAAAGACAGTGATGTGTAGTTTTGATTCAAAAAAATATCATGAAAACATTAACACAAAAACATCAGTTATCAGGCATTTCATCGAGTTCGAGTTGCTTTTGTAATTTACTCTTTGGTTGGACATAATACGGACAGAAATAAAAGGGAATGCGTATTTTCGCTCGATGCAAACAACTTAAAACATAATTTAGCTGTCATTAGCATCAATCGAACACTTTTAAACTTAGTTTGCTGCATGGTCTATAACACAGGTCAACAGGAAAAAATACCATTTAAAACCACTATTTTTTTCTGATGTATTACGACATCCATGTTACAAAAGTGGACAAAATTTTAAATTCTATGGATAAGTTTTTTTTAAATAATTTTTTAAGTAAAATTGTCTATTTTTGAAAAGCTTGTTCCACGGATTTTAATATAACTCAAGAACGATTCATCCCACTTTACTAGTGAATACACCAAATAATTTGCTACTAAAATACCTACAAGTTTTGTTAACATTATTTTCAGCCTGCACAAGAATTGCAGAGTTATCTAAAAAGTTGTGGTGAAAAATAATATTTTTCAAACAAACTGTATACAAATTTTTTTTTTTAAAAAATTAGAAAAAATCCTAAGCGACAAAAAGTGCTCAGTTTAGCACTTTGATAGTAAAGCCAGACCTGCTATGAATAAAATGAGACATTTCATAAAAAAATCGATGGATAAATTTTGATTTTATTCACAATTAGGTAAAGGTATTCGTCAAGAATATTGAAATTTTACAATTTCAACAAAAATGAGCAAAAAATTAAAAATTTTTTTTTTATGACTCTGATATGAAAAAAAGTGAATTTCGATTGAAAATAGTTACATTGAGCAGCAACAAATTTGTATTTAATGCTTGTGCTCTTGTAAACCACACACAAGAAGGGTGTTGTAAAAACCCAGTTCTACCTGAATACAACACGAAGATAAAACACACTTGACAATCATAGTTGCTAATAATCTTCTTTCGGTTGATTGAACCTTAAAACCATTTTATATTTTATTAAAATTTATATTTTATTAGTTGAATTTATACTAAGAAATAAAATAAGAAAATAAATAAATAATTAATTTAAACTACAAACTCTGGAATTTTCTTTTATACGATTTTCTACTATTCTTGAATGACGAAGTGTTACTCTGAATACTCCAGCAAAAATCAGCCATCATATGTGCATCCCACCGACCCTGGTATCGTTCCTCCATTGTCCGGATAACTTGGTGGAATCGTTCGCCCTGTTCTTCACTCAAGTCTCCTAGATTTTCAGGAAAACGATCTAAGTGGCTGTCCAGGTAGTATAATTTGATGCTCATGTTGCATCCAAGTCTGTGGAAGCGAGATAACATCTCTTCAATGTGCGCAACTTAATCATCAGACTTGTTATTTCCTAAGAAATTGTTAATAACCCATACAAACGAATCCCATGCATTCTTCTCAATTTCGGACACTGCACTGCCAATATCAGTATCCTTCACCAATTTTCGAATTTGTGGGCCGTCAAATATGCCTGCTTTCAGCTTTTCCATGCTCAGATTGGGAAACTTCCTTGAAATATACTGGATACATTCACGATCTTTGTTAAGTGCTTTAACATATTGGTCAATCAGACCAAGTTTAATGTGAAGAGGGAGTAATATGATACGATCTCGGGGCACTAGAGCTTCGTTTATAACATTTCGCATACCTGGAACCAGTTTTTCCCTAGTAGGGCATTGTTTTCTCGTCCAATGTTCTGATTTAGCTCTGCTGTCCCATAAACATATGAAACAAGGATATTTGGTAAAGGCACTTTGTTGACCTAAGATTAAATTGACCATCTTTAGATCAACACAAATTACCCACTTATGTTCATCGTACTTTATCTTGTTCATGACCAATGCAATTACAGAGTATTCTTCTTTTACTTTGGTTGAATATGCGATCGGCAAGGGGCCACATTTATTTCCATTATGCAAAAGGACACACTTCAAGCTGCGTTTTGATGAGTCGATAAATAAACGCCATTCGTTTGAATCATATCTCTGTAAGCCCATGGCAGTCATCAAACCAGATATATCTGTGCAGTACACAAAATCATCCTCTTCAGCAAAATAATGAAGTAAGCCTTTTTCCCGAGTACGGTAATACGATACTTTAGTTTCTTCAGTTATCAGATCTGATTTTTTCATCCGGGACGCAAGTACTTCAGAAGATTTTTTCGACAATCCAAGGTCTCTAATTACATCATTAAGCTGGTCTTGATTCCATGGTTTCGGCGAGAAATGTTTGTGTGGGATGAACTCGTCATTTGAAGATGTATATGGTAGTGCTGGATCTGAACTATCTGATTGGTAACACATACTTGTGGTTGACAGTCCTGGTGAAGATGAAAGTACTTGACTGCAGTTTGCACCCCGATCTTTTGCATTTGCAATTTCTTCCGAATGTAGAACTGCAAGTGTAAACCCATCAGCAAACCTCGTGGGGTAAGACCATCGCATGTTTATTTTTCAAGGTGGTGTATTTACCGCACACGTAACAAAATAAATTCGGGTCGTTTTTGCACGAAAACTTTCTGAATTTGTTGCTCATTTTTGGGTAAATTAGACTTTTCACTATTGTGTACCCTTGTTGAATGATTAAGAAATGATACTTGAACTATTATATGTATATACTGCTTGCGGGTGTGATTGTCAAGTGTGTTTTAGCTACTTGTTGCAGTAAACAGGTAGAACAAGTGCATTTTGTGTGGGGTTTTTTTTACAAAACTCTTTTTTATGAGGGGTTGTAACAAGATCAAAGGCGTTGAATACAAATGTGTTACGATTCACAGAATTTACAATCGCATTTTGTGATTTTTTTTCATTCTCAGAATCATTAAAAAAACCTAATTGTGAATAAACTCAAAATTTATCCATCGCTTTTCTTATGAATGTCACATTTTATTCATAGCAGGTCAGCCTTTACTATCAAAGTGCTAAACCGAGCACTTTTTTCCGTTTAGGATTTTTTATAATTTAAACAAAAAAAATGTATACATTTTGGCTGAAAAATATTATTTTTCACCACAACTTTTTAGATAACTCCGCAACTCTTGTGCAGGCTAAAAAATAATGTTAACAAAACTCGTAGCTAACATCCGTGGAACAAGCTTTTCAAAAATGGACAATTTTACTTAAAAAATTATTTAACTTATCCATAGAATTTCAAATTTTGTCCACTTTTGTAACATGGATGTCGTAATACATCAGAAAAAAATAGTGGTTTTAAATGGTATCAAAATTTTTTCGATTTTGTTCCCTTGTGTAATCTGTATGTCTTCTTTGGTCTCTCATTCTACATCATTTCCCTAGTACCTTTACGATCAGCTGTACCATAGAAACTCCCTGATGGAATTCATAACACGTTTACGTCCTTTCTTCATAAAAAGTTGTGAGGGGTTTGAAAGACGATTTTTGTATGATAAATAAAGGAGTTTTCAACAGAGACGCTACAAAAGTAAATCGATAGGGACAGCAAACGACGCCATATTTTTTCCCACTCTTTTGACATTTCTCTTCAGTAAGGTTTGCCATTTCATCATGGAAAGATATACGAGCCAACAACGAGTCGAAATTATTAAAATTTACTACCGAAAATTGGAGTCAGTGGCCTCAACTTTAAGAGCGCTACGTCCAATTTATGGTCATCATAATCGTCCTACCAGATCAATAATTGAATGTCTAGTGGAAAAATTTGAATCCACAGGCACAGTACAAAATGTTCCCGTGGCGGTCAGACAAAGAAGTGCCCGTAGTGTCGAGAATATTGCTGCCGCTAAGGCTTCAGTTCAAGAAAGCCCAAATGTGTCTCTCAAACATCGTTCTCAAGCGTTGGGCATTTCTGTGACGTCGTTGTAGCGAATTTTGCGAAAAGATCTTGGCCTACATCCTTACAAGATCAAATTGATGGAAAAACTGAAGCCGCTTGACCACCATAAGCGTCGTATGTTCGTGAATTGGGCTGAGCAACAACTTGAAAATGATTCGGATTTTCATCGGAAAATCATCTTCAGCGATGAGGCTCATTTGTGGCTGAATGGCTTCGTCAATAAGCAAAATATTCGATATTGGTCAGACAGCAATCCACACGTAATCCATGAGTCATCATTGCATCCCGAAAAATTGGGCCGTACTTCTTCCGTGATGATCAAGACCGGCACATTACTGTGAATGCGAATCGCTACCGTTCAATGATAACCGAATATTTTTGGCCCCAATTGGATAATATGGACTTGGAGGACATGTGGTTCCAACAGGACGGCGCCACAAGCCACACAGCGAATGCCACAATCAATTTATTGGAAACCAAGTTTGGTGAACGTGTTATCTCACGAAATGGCCCAGTCGATTGGCCGTCTCAATAATCCATTCGGTCGTGCGATTTGACGCCGTTAGATTATTTCCTGTGGGGCTTCGTCAAGTCTATGGTCTATGCCAACAAGCCAGCGACGATTGATGAACTTCGTACGAATATCCAACGTGAAATTGCAGCAGTATCGGCCGATTTATGCTTGGAAACCTGTGAAAATTGGGTTCAGCGGCTGGACTTCTGCAAGCGTGCCGGTTGTGGCCATGCAAAAGAAATCGAGTTCCATACATAATGGCATCGAACGTACTTTCACAGGAATAAAGAATTTCATTGGTATCTAAAACCGGTATTATTTTATTTAAAAAAACTTTTGTAGCGCTCTTATTGAAAACCCCTTTATTTACTTGATCAACTGACTCATCGGTACCCATGGGATAAACTACAATTCGAATTGAAGTACAGCCTAGTCAGTGTCAGAAATATCGGGTGATTCATCGTGAGGTTTGAGTTATAATGTAAAATAAAACACATAAATTTGAAAGTGAACTTGAAATTTGTATTATCGGTTAAAAGAACAATTTATAGCATTTACTGTTTGAAAATGATATGATGTAAATGTTCGCCACGACTACGTCTGGACATCCGGAAGGTCCAATTTTGGGCGATTCGTTCGAGCTTAGCTACTGGTAAAATACCCAGAGAAAATAGTCCAAAAGTGTGATATCGCATGATGTAGGCGGCCAATTTACCGTAGCAAAACCAAATGATTTCTCAACAAGTCCATTGTTTCACGCGCTGTATGACTTAATGACTGTGTGAACTCATTACATCTGAGGGGGAACGGGTATGCCAATATGTAGCCTATCCTTCAAGAATTCAATCACTATGAAGCGTTTCTTGGGAGCGGTCCGCGCATTGTGCTTGCGAGAGTTTTACAAAAACGATGCTTCAACGACAGTAGCGCGTAGAAATCTGCAGTATTCGAGATTCAACACTACGAATGCCAAAATGTGGGCGGCCATGTTTATAACAATAAGCTGACATCTCTGAAACATATGAAAGACAATATTCGCTACGAAATCGCAGCAATCATTGAGTGGACCTGCCGAGCCGTCATTAAAAATTTCACTGTTCCACTAAATGAACGGCGTGAATGCAGAGGTTTACATTTATACGATATTATTTTTAAGAAATAAATACCCAAATACTGTACTTTGATAATTTTTTAAAGACGGTTTATTTTATCCAACCACAAACTATAATTTTTTTTTTTGAAACACCCTGTATAATGTTTCCAAATATAGATAACAGATATCGAGCCTTAAAAAAATTAATTTTGATTTACAATGCCCCTGCGACCATTGAGATTAAAATTGGTCGTTATTGATATCAGAAAGTATATTCCTCTTTCAAATTATGTTCGTTTTTAAAGGATTTTAAATATAATTGACTTTAAATAACGTCCACACTCGGTGAAGCTTGTGCGTCACCTTATCAAAAAAGTTGCTGCAGAAATTTTTTCAATTACTCAGTGCAACACGAAAAAATATAAACATATACGGACACCACTACGTTATAAAAGACCAAAAAAAAAGACAGGTGTCTCCCAGTTTTTCCCAAAGTCATGCACTTTTCTTTTATTGGCCCCCAAATATTTGGGGCCTCGGTGTCATTTTTGCAAAAACTGATCATTTTGTCAGGCTCATATCTTGCAAACCATTCGGAGTTTTGATTTACTTTCCGAGGGAAAGTTGTAGCTCTTGTCATAAAGTATAAAAACTGTCAACATATAAAATCAAAAAAGCTTCATCTTCAAGGTCAAATTTAAAAAATTTGATTTGTTTTACCTTTTTTCCTCTGTTCAGGTCCATAGGTATCAAACTGTTCACAATTCAAGGAAACAATCAACTACAAAAATGTACCTAAGATCTCAGTAAACAACTTTCTAGAACATATGAACTGCCTCGGAATGATGCTTAACATCGTTTACTTCAACATTGAGATAATATGCTATCTCACCGACAACAGCAGCACAGGCAAAGCAGTAAGCTCAGCCCACGCAACAAGGGACGCAGCACACAATATAAGAATCATTCCTAGGAATTTCATATGTTCTAGAAAGCTGTTTACTGAGATCTTAGGTACATTTTTGTACTTGATTGCTTCCTTGAATCTTGAACAGTTTGATACCTATGGACCTGAACAGAGGAAAAAATGTAAAAAATCGATTTTTTTTAAGTTTTTTGCGATTTTGACCTTGAAGATGAAGTTTTGTGATTTTATATGTCGACAATTTTTTTCTTTATGACAAGAGCTACAACTTTGTATCAGAAAGTAAATCAGAACTCCGAACGGTTTGCAAGATATGAGCCTGAGAAAATGATAATTTTTTGCAAAAATGACACCGAGGGCCCAAATCTTTGGGGGTACATAAAAAAGTGCATGACTTTGGGCAAAACTTGGAGACACGGGTCTTTTTTTTTGTCTTTTATCACGTAGTGGTGTCCGTATATGGTTATATTTCCATGACTTAAAAAATTACACACAGTGTTATAGTTCGATTGCACCCACAGAAAAAATTATTTTATTAAAATATTTTTGCTTACCTTATTGACAAAATGTTGTTAAATCCGGGGCAGGAATACCCAGCAGGACTTTTGCCGATCTCGTCGGAATGTATAATATTTGTATATGAGTCATAAAATTGACTGCCTACACAACCATATACTTTCTCTACGCAAAAAGTATGCACGCACGATTTTATCAATCGTTGTTATAATTTCGTTTTGTTATATTGTTAAGTTCCTACTTCTCCGCAAACCTTCTATGTACATTGTTTACAGAAATTTTGGCATAGTCGAATTTGTTTACCATCTTCGTGTGTTTTTTAGTTGTGAAAAGTTTGTGAACTGTACGCACGTGCCGCAGGAGAGTTTTAAAAATATATGTATGTAAAATAAAAAGTAAGTAAAAAAATGCAATTATACAGATCGATAATTAAGAATTCGAATAATATTACAAATATTCAATATAAAAATTAAAGGTTTTTTTCTTACTATACACAAACTGTAGGTATAACGGAATTAAATCATTGTTGCATACATTCCAATACACAATGTTCATAGGATAGTGTACTTGACTGTTAACTTCCCCACACACCTATTGGCTAGAGAGAGATGTTCCACATACTTTCCTTATATATAACGTGTGTGGTGAAAAAGCCGGCCATTCGGTTTGGAACGTATGAGGTAGTATATCGAGCATCGTAGTGGTCGGATCTACTTTGTGTACTAGGAGAAAACGCGTTTTGTGTTGTAAGGTTCTACTGGGTAATTCGCACTGTACTATAATAAATTCGTTTACAATTTGTAACGTCAGGTTTAAAATATTTAGAATTATGTTGTAATGAAAATGAATTCCGTTCTACGAACATAATTCATGAGAAATTCAGTTGCAGCAACCTCATCGTTTACAACTAGAGTTGTTGCAACCAAATTAACGTCAAATTCTGCGGTTCCAATCACCTTAAAGTTAAATTCGGTTGTTGCTACCGAATTGATACCAAATTCGATGTTTCCAGCCCAATTGAAACCAAATTTAAAGAAAATTCAGTTGAATATAATTGAAACTTCAGTTGTCACAACCGAGTTGATTATGAAAAGCGGTTGTCTCAACCGAATTTTAATGAACATTTTACAAATACTTGGGTCAACAAGTTGTGGACGAAAGCAGAATAGGTATTTGGCTAAAAATTAATCGACACTATTTTTCCTGCAAACATATATGTGTTACCTGCAATATGTTGCTGGGACTCTTTGTCGTATAGAGTTTAGAGCAAATCCGATGAAAAATTGGAAAAGAGTCTATAGTATTGTTAGTTCCATACAATGGGTAAAGAGTTTTAAAATGGCTTAACTGAAATTCAAAAATTTTTATACAAACTTGCTTGACATTTATCTGTCTTTTAAAGTGCATCAGTAGTGTTTTAATTTTGAAATATCTGAAAAAAATCTCAAAAATACTTTACCCTATTGGCTTTCCAATCAAGCTTGAGGAACCATGAAAATCACACACGTGCATTATCTTGATGAAAAATAACTTTTTTCTTGGCCATTTTCTGTCGTTTTTTTAAATCCTCGTTAAATCGGTCCAATAAGTTGGCATAATATTCGCCGTTTATTGTTTTTCCCTTGTGAAGGTAATCGATGTGGATTATCCCGCGTGCATCCCAAAAACCTGTTGACAGCACCTTATTGGCCGACAAACTTACCTTGGCCTTCTTCGGAGCCGGTTCACCCGGAAAAACCCCATTGTTTAGACGCAGCTTGGTCTCCGGAGTGCTGAAATGGAGCCATGTTTCATCCACAGTTACAAAACGCCGCAAAAACTCCTCCGAATTGCGGTTAAACAACTCCAAACAATCCTTTGAAGTTGTCACACGATTACGTTTATGGTCAATTGAGAGCAAACGCGGCACCCATCTTGCAGACAGCTTTATTAAACCCAACTGATCATTTAAAATCGAAACCCCACTGCCATATGAAATGTCTATGGCATCAACAATCTCACGCACTTTGACTATTCGATCGCCGACACCATATCGTGGATTTTTCGACATTTTCGGGTGTATTGACCTCAATTGTCCGTCCAGCACGTGCAGCTTCATTTGTACTTGTGCGACCACAACGAAAGTCAGTAAACCGCCTTTTTTTACCATTGAAATCGATGGTGCAGAGACCCCATAGAATTTATCAAGCTTTTTCTTGGTTTGATTGACGGGGTTTTTCGCAAAAAATAATGTTTAATGAGAACTCGAAATTCACTTTTTTCCATTTTTAAAAAAATGCACGAGGCTGTTAAACGCAAAGTAAAAGACGGAACTTACTCAAAATTTGAGAGTAGAAGTCTATTAACAGGTGCTACTTGATGTAAAAAGGATGTACAAGTAGAGAAGGAAAAACCGGCGTAGAGTAGAAGAGAAACAAAAAAGTCGACGCGAATCACTCAAACGCATTTCTTTCCCGTGTCATAACTTGATTATTTCATACTTTTTACATACATAGTTTATGTAATTTTATTTAAATATGATTAGAATTTCTATAGTTAGATGTAATAACATCATCAGAAAACTGCCCGCGTATTGAAATATTCAACGAAGAGAGTAAGAGAGCGTGTAGAGAAACGCCGCTCTTCACTCGTTTTCTTTGTT